>CAVLGL010000084.1:20874167-23284167 GCA_963668995.1 Parnassius mnemosyne | reverse complement strand
CACTCCTGGGTATGAAACAATCGCTTTTAAACTTTCTAAAATGAATTCAATAATTAATTATAAAACCTGTGTAATTAATTGTAAAACGTATCTTTTAAAAAAATTTACGCCGTTTTTTGCTGGTTCTTCCCATTACAAAAAAAAATGTTTTCGGCCCTGTAGTAAAATTTAAATAGAAAAAAAAAACACACAATAAGTAATATTAAAATTTACATTAAATGAATAATTATATTCCGTTATATTATCTTTCATCGCTTCAAAGTATCCGAGAACATCTATTTTCTGACGTAAGCTGCAAAATGTTAAACAGATCTATTTTAACCGACTTCAAAAGAGGAGAAAGTACTCAATTCGAATGTATTTTTTTGTATGTTTGTTACACAATATCTTCGTTAATTTTAAGCTAATTTTAATGAACCTTTCTTTATGAAATAGTTAATCCTTCACGGGTGGTCCTATATAAATTTGGAACGTAAAATTCTAAAATAGGACATGATGTTTTAATGTAAGTATACACGACAATCTAGCTGATACCTTCAGCTTGTGATAATCTATAGTCCAAAGGATAAAAAAAATTACCAATAATAAAAAGTAAAAGCTAAGTTCAAAGAACTAAAAATAATATGATCATTTCACATAACAGCTTTGTCTTTCTTCTAAGATGTTAGTGCTGTTATCCTTATGGCTTTTACAGCTTCGTCTGATACACATAACATCTTCTGAAGTTCTGGCTTTATTATTCTATTTTTTATTAAAGAGGGGGCATACGAGTATTCGGCTCACCTGATGGTAAGTGACTACCACCGTCCATGAACAACTGTAACACTGAGGGAATTGCAGGTACGTTGCCGGCTTTTTAAAAAGGTATACGCTTTTTCTTGAAGGTCCCTAAGTCATATAGGTCCGGAAATCGCCGGTGGTAAATTATTCCACGGAGAGGTCGTACGCGGAAGAAAGCTCCTAGTGAAACGTACAATGGTGGACCGCCAAGCATCCAGATGGTGTGGATGCTATCGGGAGTTTTGCCGCGCTCTGCTTTCTTGAAATTTGGCGGCTGAGATTAATCCGAACCATTCCTCAGAGTGCTTCTAGTGGTAAATGCGAAAGAAAATGCAAAGGGATGCAACATCTTTTCACAGCGCCAGTGAATCGAGCTCAGTCGTCGACAAATCGAGCCGCTCTGCGCTTAATGTGGTCAAGTGGATGAACCTGGCACTGCTGGAACAGTTTTCCATGTGAAGCCAAACCTGCAACTTGTAAAGTTGCAGGCGGCGTGCCGCCATGAAATACTATCCCGCACTGCTGAGCACGCCAAGCTATTTAGAGGCCAATTTGGCCTCCTCTTCCAAGTGACCACGAAACTGCACGTCACTCGATATGTCGACGCCGAGGATTCCGATACTGGCTGAGGCAACAAGAGGAGTTTAAACTGATGAGATATGATAAACGGGTTCCTTTTTCCGGTAAACGCGCAAACTTGTGTCTTCTGGGGATTAAACTGGACTAGAATTAGTCGCCCCAAATCCGAGACTTTGTTCAGCAAAGACTCGAATTCAGGCGCAAGTTTGGTCCGGTACTCAGCGACGTTTTCCTGAGAATGACACAGCCGGTGTATAGAGCATCACCAGTGCTGTCATTCGCATAGCAATGAATGTTAACGCTTCGCAACATATAATTGATATGCAAAAGGAACAGCGTTGGTGATAGCACGCACCTTTGTTGAACACCAGCGTTAGTAGGCTTGTAATCAGAGCATACACTATCTACTACGACCTTGATGCTCCCATCAGCAAGGAAATAATATAAATTAGGAAATTATTGCACAATTTCTCGAGAATTCCTTAGGAAGGGAGCTTCGAAAGAAGCGCTTTGTGCCAGACTCAATCGAAGGCCTTCGCTATGTCCAAACTAACGGAAAATACCTCCCTCATAGACTCTACTGCCTCCGCCCATCTATGAGTCAGGTAGACTAGAAGATCACCAGCTGATCGACCCCGACGTAAACTGTATTGGCGGTCACTAATAAGCTGGTGATCCTCAAGGTACCGCATGAGCTGGCAGTTTATAATGGATTCCATTATTTTGGAGAACAAGAAGGTGTTGGCAATATGCCTGTAGTTAGACGGGTCTGAGTGGTTGAGTTTTTTATGGATCGGGTGGACAAAAGCCGTCTTTTAAGATTTCGGGACTATGCCTAGGGAGTAGGTGCCAACGCCACAGCACACGTTCTCAGCATGATTGAGAGATTTCTACAGGCCCACTCGACTTTTGGATATCCAAGGAGAGGAGTGCTTTGCGAACCGACAGCTGTGTGAACCGCACATCCGGCATGGTCACACCGCGAGATAGTCGGCGGTGTGTTCTTCCGTGATTGATAGTCGAGTTGCACGCAAAGAAAAATCCTAGCAGTGAGTCGTCCTTCTTGTGCAGACATCGAAAAGATGGCTGACAGAAGTTCCTTTGGACAGCCTTGGCGAGAGACCAGTATGCACGGGTTTCCGAAGGAAGGTGAACTGTTTCTCGTCAATTCCGTCTATTTGCTCTAACTTTGCTTTAGCAATGACTCTTTTAAAGGACCTGGAGGCGGAATTATACTTCTTTTTAAGGGCACTTTTGTTTACATCCCAGGACGTTGATGCCTCGGCCCAGGTCCGGTAGCACTGCTGCTTGTAGCGTGGTTCTATTTTACAGGAGCGACTAAACCATGGCTGAGATCTGTCCCCGATGGGCACCACAGAGGAAGAAATAAAAAGTTCCATTCCCCGAAGTACCACATCAGCAACAGAATTAGCAACAACGTTGGGATCGTCCGGCGGGAAGCAAATACTATGCATAGGATTCAGGAGATCGAAAGTGCACGTTATTGTGTACAGACGTGTCATATAGTAATTAAAATAATTAAATAAGTATGTGCTTAGCCGTGACCTCGTTATAACAATACCGGTAGTAACTGTGACATACTTTAGTTATATTTGTGTTAGTGATATTGTTGAAATATTTTAGCTTAATCTAGTATAGGTACTAAAATGGAGAACAGTCCTTTCAACCGGAGTGCCAGAACCACTCGCACCCCGCCTCCATCAACCCCACCCACTGTCATGCAGACACCCACCTCAAGCGAACCAATCAAAACAATTCCAACTCCTGAGTTGCAGCAGTGGATGACAAGCATTGACCTGTGCCTTAACGAGGTGTGCTCCATCGCTACAGAAGGAAAACTAAACTCGGATCAAAAAATGCGCATCAGCTCGCTTTGTCGAAAAGTAGGCCAAAGTACATCACAATTGGTAGTCCAGTACATGTCCCTCAAAATGGATGCCACTAAAGCCCAGACATCCATCGTTTGTCTACAGAACCAACTTGACCTGTCCCAAAAGCTGCAGGAACTCAAGAATAGTATCGAAGAGTCATCAAAACCGGACTCTGGAACCTCTTTTGCGGACATGGTCAAAAAAGGTGGCCAAACCCTCATTCGCCCAAACAATCTTAGTACCCTAGCAATTTATCCGAGGGACAAGTCCAAATCCAGTGATGAGTGCCTCTTACAAAAAATAATATCCCCAGAAGAACTCAAACTACATGTCCGGGGCATGAGGAAGGTCAAAAATGGGGGAGTTATAATTAGCACTGAGACAAAAGGGGAATCGACAAATTAAAGAACTCCGAGAAGCTTGTATCTTCTGGCCTTACCATGGAAGAGCCGACTAAGCGACGTCCGAGGATTGCAATTGTTGGTGTCCCTTTAGCCCTCACGGATAAAGAAGTGTTCGAGTGTATCTTCGAACAAAATATTGCCGATAAATTTCCCAAAGCCACGCGTGATTCTTTCCTGGCAACAGTCAAACTGAGCCATAAATCAGGTAATTACATTATCGAAGTGCCACCTAGCATCAGGAAGGCCCTTATCAATCAAGGACGAATATATATTAATTGGACCTCATGCCCAGTCAGAGACTTTACAATAGTAACAAGATGCTTCAACTGCCAGCAGTTTGGTCACTCAGCCAAATTTTGTCGTGAAAGTTGCCCTACATGTAACTACTGTGGAGAGCTTGGGCATTCCTTTAAAGAATGTAATAACAAAGCGCACGCCCCCGTTTGCGCGACGTGTAAACGTTTTAAAAAAAATGCGACCACAAAACTGGTGATGAAAGCTGTCCAGCACGTAAATTCGCAGAGGAGAAATATATCAACTCCATAGACTATGAGGGCGCCTAAGAGCGCCGTGTATTATATTATTTACTTAGCTCTTAAACACTAGTTTTAGTTTATCCTTAAGCTTAAGTATGGCGAATCAATTACTCAATGACCTAGAAAACTTTTCTGTGTCTGACGCTAAAACGTGTAATGTTGATGACTGTAAATACTTCCTTCCACGTACTGAAAATAAGTGAGTCTTACTTACACAAAATATTAGAAGCATAAATCGGAATATAATCGGGTTTGAAGTCTTGTTGCATAGACTGGATATAAAATGTGATATTATTGTCCTTACAGAATGTTGGCTGTCAAACCTCCCACCCCACCTACCGATTCTAGATGGCTATTCGTTACACAAAACCGAAAAAAACATAAATCAAAATGACGGTTTAGTAATCTATGTTAAAAATAATTTAAAAGTAACTGTTACAGAACCTACATTCCAGGATAGTAATTGCTTAATCATTAGAATTAATTCCGAGACGATTGTTATCGCAATTTACAGACCTCCTTCACAAAATATTGATAGATTCCTAGAGTCCCTTGATATTACCTTAAACAAACTTAGCTCGTATAAAAATATAATCTTAACGGGTGACATAAATATTAACATTACCCCTGGAAAAACAGATAACCATGCACATAACTACCTAAATATTTGCTCTTTTCATGGACTATTACCAACACATTACCACCCTACACATCAAAGTGGCTCTTGTTTAGACCATTTTGTGATTAAATCACATAAACCTTCTTTAACATTAGTTACTAATTCCTTGCTTACTGATCATCAAGCAATTTTACTAACATTACAATTAGCCTTACCTAGGAAAAACTGCATACGCAACGACACTAAAGTCCATATGACGAACCTTGAAAATCACATTCGTAGCATTAATTTTGACGTTGTTTACTGCTCTGACAATGCAAATACGTCCTTGAGTTACTTTATAAATTCTTTACAATATGCAATAATGAATAATACATCAACAATAAAACTATCATGTAAGTATTATAATATTAAACCTTGGATAACACCTGGTCTCGTCCGCTGTATAAGAAATAGAGACAAACTTCATTTAAAATCTAAACTTTCTCCTGATAATTTAATACTTTCTACTACTTATAAAAGATATAGGAATTTTTGCAATAAACTATTAAAAAACCTCAAAATACAATATGACAAAAATGTTTTACAAAAGGCCGGTAAAAACAGTAAACTTGTATGGAAGTTCATTAAAAATAATACCTTCAGTTCAAAAAATCTTGGACCCCCACTTGATCTACTGTTATTAGACAAAAGCCCAAATGAAGCAACCAATAAAGTGAATAATTATTTTATTAATATTGGCAAAAAAAAATAGCAGAGACAACTTTAAAATTAAGCAACACTCGTAATCCAATTTTTATGCCCACATCCTTTTCTAAGTTAAATTCTTTTGTATTGTTAAATACCGATATTGATGAGATTTTAAGTATAATATCTGGCTTAAAAGAAGATTGTGCAGTTGGATGGGACAATATACCTAATCGCATACTGAAAAGATTTAAACATTTACTGGCCGCCCCGTTAACACATATCTTTCAATTATGCCTAACAAAAGGTATTTTCCCGAAACTGCTTAAAAAAGCAGTGGTTTCTCCTATTCACAAAGCTGGTGATAAAAACTTAGTTAATAACTATAGGCCGATTTCAGTTCTATCTGGTTTATCCAAAATTTTAGAAAAGATCATAAATACTAGGTTAATAAAATATCTGGAAACTAATAACTTGCTGTCAGACAGACAATTTGGGTTTAGGCCTAAGAGATCTTGTAATGATGCCTTGCACCAATTGACAGAGAATGTCACAAGTAATCTTGACAATGGTTTATACTCAATTGGGATCTTCCTAGACCTTGCCAAAGCATTTGATACTATCTCTTGCCCTTTACTATTGCAAAAGCTTGAAACACTTGGCATAAGGGGAACTCAACTACAAATTTTTTCCGATTATCTAAGTGATCGCTTTCAATGTGAAAAAATCGGTGAGTATACAAGTACTGAATTACAAAACAGTTCTTTTGGAATCCCACAGGGCAGTATCCTGGGGCCTACATTGTTCCTAATTTATATAAATGACTTATGCAATCTTCAACTTCAAAATGGTGTCATAATGTCTTATGCGGATGACACAGCCCTGTTATTCTCAGCTAAATCACGAGATGAGGTTTATAAATACGCTCAGCAAGGCTTTAATATAGTATCCAATTGGCTTATAAATAATCTCCTAAGTTTAAACGCAGATAAAACACAATATATGTTATTTTTAATGAGAAAGAATAACATACCTGCTGACCTTAATATTTACGCTCATCATTGTAACTCGTATGACGACATTGCATGTGCATGTCCCGCTTTAACAAAAACAGACAATATAAAATATCTAGGTATCACGTTTGACACAAATTTAAACTTCCGCAAGCACATCGATTTACTTTGTGCTAGAGATCGTAAATTAATATATATTTTTGAATATCTTCGTAACATCGCTGACTTCAAATTGATAAGACAGGTTTATTTAGCTTTGTGTCAATCCATACTCACTTATGGCATTACTTCCTGGGGTGGTGCTTCTAAAACAATATTGCTCCCACTAGAACGTGCTCAGAGAGCAGTTCTAAAGGTAGCCACTTTCCGTCCATTCATGTTTCCTACACATCAACTGTACTTGGCATGTAGTGTACTAACTGTCCGTCAGTTGTTTATCCTGAAAATCATATTAAAACAACATACCGAACTTCCATTTAACTTAAAATCCATAGACAGGAGAAGAATGGACTTAGTTTGTGTAAACCCTCAAACCAAACACGCATTTGTGAACAAATTTTACATATTTTTAGGACCCTTTCTATATAACAAGCTCAACAAGTCACTAAAGGTATATAGTCTAAGTTATAAGGACTGTAATATAAGTGTAAGGGAATTTCTAAATAAATTAAATTACGAAGACACAGAGAAGTTGTTAGATATACTAAAATAGTTTGTATTAATTGTAGGCAATAAATAATTGTTATTTAGTTATTTTATTTATTATACAATTTAGTTTAATTATTTAAATATCTAGTGTCCTACATTATTAAACCGTTTGTATAAGTGATGTCTGAAACACAGGTACTCAACCTAGTTCAGGCAGGTAGCTAATATTATAAATATGAATTTTCTATCTTCTTTTGTAGATTCTACATTATTTAGCTACACATAGTTTTAATTTTATCATAGCATGTTATTTTTGTTAGACTTATTGTTACTTTATTAATTGTAATCATTCTGATTCCTGTATGTCAACATGTGTAATTCGAAATGAAATAAATATTTATTATTATTATTATTATTATAGGATGCAAATAAAGACCTAATCCCATCTCAATCGGCTGACCTATAGTGCCAAACACGGCGGCAGCCTGCAAAAGGCAACAGTCAGCGTGAGTGGCACCACACTTTGGACTAGACAATGGTCCGAGGAGCCAAGAGGAGCTTCGACGGAGACCTAATATCTGTCCGGATGAGAAATCAACAGAAGGTCAAATAGGAAAGCTGCATGATCCTTCACATCTAAAATTTGCTTAGGCGTAGTAACCAGTTGTGTCAAACCATATGCCAAGGCAAAATCATGAACAGATCTCCGCGAATGATCGGTTAAACCTGAACCGAGCACTTCGCTGCGGTGGGCGTTAAAATCGCTAAATTTCTCCATCTGTTGTAGCAAGAAATCTGTAGAAAAATGTTTATTCTTTTTGAATAGATAATAAGATCATAGTACTATCATAAGACTCATTGTTGAATTAATTCATATCAGACCAGTGTTAGCCAGTTTTTAATTAAAAAAAAAAACAGGCATATTAAAATATTGTTTTAATTAAAAGTTACGATAATAAAAAGCACACAGTTCACCTGATAGAAAGCGAAGTTTTTATATTATACGCCTATTTTTTATTTGCAAATAAACATCCTAAAGTAATATTTTATTATTTATTAAGGTCAAAAGTGTGCTTTCAAATAAAATATCTAAAATGCTTTAAAATAAAATAAAATTTTGTTTTTAACTATTACATTGTCTCATATGAAAACCAGTTAACTCATGTATATTCCACATTTAACGTGGTAGAGCCATGCTGCAGCTATATTAGTAGTATAGTTGTAGCACGAATGGGTCGGCTCGACCGGGGAAGGATCACGCTCTCACAGAAAACCAGCGTAAAATAGCAGCTTAACGCTGCTGTGTTTCGTATGGTGAGTGTAGAGAACCGGAGACCCTTTTTACTGGCAAAGAGGCATTCCATCTTAGTCCTCACGGGTGACAACGCATCTGCATCTTGAGTCTTTATTGATGATAGATGTAGATGTCTATGGGTCACAGTAACCACTTACCATCAGGTGGACTGTGTGCTCGTTTGTCAACCTATCCTATAAAAAAGAAAAAAAAACATGACGGCTCCGTGGCGCAATGGCTTAGCAATGAGTTGTTGCGCTGGGGGCCGCAGGTTCGAATCCCGCACGGAACAAGTATTTGTATGGCCTACAAATAATTGTTCCGGGTATGGATGTTTGTCCTTGTGCAATTTGTGTTTGTAAACTGCCTCCACGATACAGGAGAAAATCCTAATGAGGGGTAACGTTTTTTTTTTAAAAAAAAAGAAAAAGAAATATTGTCGCACATATATTTTCACAATATTTTCTATTTTGTTTTTTTTTGAATCTCTAAAGTCTACGAGTATTGTATCGTCATAATAAATATTGAAATAAGAATGATCTATAGATATGTGTGCGTGCGTGTGTGCATGTGTACGGGCAGACGTGCGTGTGAACGTGTATGTGTTTAAATATTGTTGCGTTTCGCGTGGTTGGTGTAGAGAACCAAAAATCCTTTTTACTTGTAAAACGGTATTCTATCTTAGTCCTCAGAAGTATCAAAAATACATTAAAGTTTTATTCTTATAAATTATCAATGAAAATTTCATAATATATATCAAGAAATTTTGTTTAAGATGGTCAAAGTTATTTCAAAATCTCGCTTTAAATAATCCTTCTAGCTTTCATCTTTTAAATGAATAGTAGAGAGGTCTTGATTAAAATCTGGTTTAGCTTGAGTTTGTTCTCAGAGAACTTGTAAAATATGTATGGCACTTTGTAATTTACTGAAGATGTTTGCGCTTAATCTTTAGGCTCTACTACACGGGCGTAAAAATATACGAACGAGTAATGTTACAGTGAAAATGTGTGAAACACCCCAAGTCCTACAATTTTTTTTTACCACACACGAGATACACGCACTACAAACAACCAAAGTTGAACTATTACCAAGTTCAATTTTTTTCAATAAGGAAACCATAAAATGGGTTATTATAATAACTTATATGAATACATGATTGATAATAATCACTCCTGGGTATGAAGCAATCGCTTTTAAACTTTCTAAAATTAATTCAACAATTAATTATAAAACCTGTGTAATTAATTGTAAAATGTTACTTTTGAAAAAATTTACGCTGTTTTATGCTGGTTCTTCCTATTACAAAGCAAATCCTATGCATAGGATGCAAATAAAGACCTAATCCCATCTCAATCGGCCGACCTATAGTGACAAACACGGCGGCAGCCTGCAATAAGCAACAGTCAGCGTGAGTGGCACCACACTCCGGACTAGACAATGGTCCGAGGAGCCAAGAGGAGCTTCGACGGAGACCTAATATCTGTCCGGATAAGAAATCAACAGAAGGTTAAATAGGAAAGTTGCATGATCCTTCGCATCTAAAATTTGCGTAGGTGTAGTAACCAGTTGTGTCAAACCATATGCCAAGGCAAAATCATGAACAGATCTCCGCGCATGATCGGTTAAACCTGAACCGAGCACTTCGCTGCGGTGGGCGTTAAAATCGCTAAATATCTCGATTTCTATGGATGGGATCTGTTCTAGCAAGAAATCTGTAGCCATTTGAACGTGGTCAATGAGTCCGTTTGTGTCGGTTTTACCGTTATGGGACATATAGTGGCACCCGTAGAGGCGCGGATGGTCGTCTCCGTCTACACGTAGCCAAAGATGGACAGGTCTGAACCTTCAAGTCTGCCGAGGCGTCGAGAACAGATGTCCGCTCTAACGTATACGCAAACTCTAGCCCGGTGCACAAAGAAGAGTTCCGATTTGTACCCTGCGTAGGAGAGATACTAAGTATCAGCCGGAGAGGACACCTGCGTCTTGGTCAAAAAGAGCAAAGCAGGCTTCGCCGTCTTGAAATGGTAGTAGACAGAGGTGAGTGGAGTAATTATTATTAGAAACTACATCAAGGCCTTAAAAACGGCAAATCGATTGGTAACTGTCTATTTGTTTATACCGCAGTGAAAACTTAGATTTGCATCTAAGATTTACACATATAATATTACTTCATTAATAAATGTTATGTTTTATATTTTTATTTAAATAATAGTTAGATTTAAGCAAGCAAATTAGTTACAGCTGATATTCATCACTTATAAGGTCCACTCATAAAGGTCGAAAACAAACTTTTAATTTAAATTAGAAATATTTTTAGAGAACTGGATAACTTTAAAATAATTTCCACATAATAACTTCTGAACAACTACAATCAAAATCCAGTAAAAAAATAAAACGTTAATGAAACACATAAACACAGGCAGTTAAAAAGAAAAACTAAAATGTTATTCTTACAGCACCAAATCCTTCGTTTTCACGTAATTACAATCGGCGAACAAGCTCTATTCTCTTGGTCCAATTTAATTCCTTATTCTTGTCTTCCCTCGTTTGGCTTCCGAATGAGTTGTTCTTCAATTAAGAGCAGGGAAATAAGTACTTATGTTTTCATGAAAGCAATGGAAAAATTAATATTTGAGAGACTAACAATGAAACCAACATTATTTCTTGTCAGTAGGTCGGCAATTTTTGATTCTGTCAAAAATATATTTCAACATCATATTTTCTAGTTTTCTTTTTAAATAGAAATTTCGTTTTGTTTTATTTTTATAGGAAAAGGGTCAGACTAGCATACTGCTTGCCTAACTTTCGCCGTCAATGCGCAACTGACACACCAGGGGAGTTGCAGGTGCATTGTCGACCTTTTAAAAGTAGTTAGCTAGTTTTTTGAAGATTCGTAAGGCGCATCAGTAAAAATCGCCGATGTTAGCCGATTAGAATTCTTGGATGCATTGGTAAAATCATTTGTTATTCAAGACTGATGTTAAAACAACCTTATTTCCTAGCACTAGTTTCGCATGGTAGAATAATCATCACAAAAAGTCTATACCTATATTGTACATATAGCGCCCTATTCAGCGTATGCCAATACTATGTGAATTGGATGTACACGTAGATACTATTTATTTATATCCGTAATAAAATATCTCACACAGAAACGACATTGTTATAAGACAATATAACAACCGTTACAAAACGAAGCTCCATCAACCGAAAAAGAGATCCTTCCAAAATTAGTAATTTTAATTACTTTAGTTGATTGCCTATCGCGGTCGATTACATCTAACCTTACGCATTTAAAACATTTAAATTATACGTATTTAAGCTTTAATGTTATATAATTTTACTATATGATAATTATGTTTCTAGTTTTAGTTTTTTTTATTATTATAGTTTTTAATATTGTATATTTTTTGTTAGTAGGGGTGAGCTTTAATTAAATATTAAATAAATAATAATGAATTTTTGCCTTTTGCTTCCATAAAATAAATTTTATTTAATTTTAATCAATGGCATCTTGATGAGATTCAAATGAAATAAAACACAAAATTTAGTTATAACATTAATTATGTTAACGGTTCGAGAGTAAGCTTAAATGTTACTTTCCCTGTCGAAATTATTTTAAGAAAAAATTAAAAAGAGATGACAGAACGAGTAGTGACGGCCATAATTTGGTGACTGATGAAGGGATAATTACTTGAAACTGTAAGCCTACTGAATACAATGCATCAACATCCAACAAAGAAGGTTGCAGATACGCTGTCATCTAATATAGGTTGGTCCTTTTACCCTTAAAATTGTAGTACAATAGTATGTGCAATGCTCCTTCAAGAAAGAGGCGCCCCCTGCCTGAATTTTCTCTCCTTCCTTTCCTAAGCTAGTAAAATTATGATCAATTCTTTTCGTTTTCTTTTTTTATCTTTTTCCCAATTCTTAAGAGGAGTCAAATAAAACAATGTTTTGCGTAATTTTACTGGTCTCAGAAAGGGAGAAGGAAACATTCAGTTTTATGCCATAGTTTTTTTGTCACCAGAAAGTGATATACACAACACAGTATTCTTGAACTGTTTTGCGTAAGTTACTGGAATGAAAAGACGTTTTAAATTCGTCTTAAGTATGTCACGTCAATAAAGACGGGAGAGCAGTAAATGTGTCACTTTACTACACAGATTCTCACATATCACTTTCATAACTATATTTTAACTTAACTATGTTTTGTTATTTTAATAAAAGGATAGGGAAAAAGTGTCTTCATACTTTGTTTGTATAAAACTTAAGAAAAATCTCTGCTGTTCGTAGTTACCACAAAATAGCCGAAGAATTTAGGATTGAACACAAAACAGTTTTGACAATGGAGATAGTTTACTACAGTGGAGATACCTACTTCATCACAGTGAAAGATATTCCACCACAGTGGAGATATTTTGCTTCAATGGAGATAGTTTACCACAGCGGAAATAGTTCACCACAGTGGAGATAATTCACCACAGCGGAGATAGTTCACTAAAATGAAGACAGTTCATCATATTGGAGATAGTTATCCACAGTGGAGACAGTTAATCACAGTTCAGTACAATGTAGATAATTCACCACAGTAGAGATAGGTCACCACAGTGGAGGTAGTTCACAATAGTGGATATAGTTCTCCGTCGCTGGCGTTGTTTCAGTGAGTGTCTTCCACAGATAATCACTGAAACACACGTATCCGGTGATTATATGTATAAATGGGTACGTGAGTGATCAGATCCATTGCTGCATACAGGCTATTTCCAAGCTGTTCCTAAAATAAATTTTGCAAATAGTTTGTAAGTTTAGTTTAAGTATTCATGTAAAATTTACTTTAAAAAACAGTTCCACTGGGTTTCTTGTTGGTTCTTCCCAGGACAGAGGTTATTTTTTCGAACCAGTGGACAAGTAAAAATTACTTTCAATAAGAATTATACATCATGTGATCTAATTGAATAAAAAGTTATTCTATTTTATTATATTCTTCGTAGCGCGGCGGGACTGTTTTGATAATGTGTTTATCCACATAACGCTCCTCGCGGGTCCTAGCGCGTCATGGCACTAGTGCGTTTAATCATTCTTGCCGCCTAAATCCTCGAGCACCTCCTACTAGTCCTCGGAACAGGCCACCACCGGGATCCTCAGCGATGGTAGGAGGGGTATCCATCGGCGTCGAGTCGACGTTGAAGTACCTAGGACTCGTCCTCGACGGCCGATGGAACTTCGTTGAGCACTTCCGACGTTTGGCTCCCAAACTGGAACGGACCGGGGCTGCCTTCAGGCGGCTCCTGCCGAACCTGGGGGGGCCAAACGCCTCCTGCCGGAGGCTCTACGCGGGGATTGTGCGGTCCATGGCCCTTTACGGGGCCACGGTGTGGGCGCGTGGTTTGGCGCGGCTTGCCGTCCACCACCTGAATGCGCCCCAAAAGGTGGTTGCCGTAAGAATGGTTCGCGGCTACCGCACGATCTCCCGCGAGGCAGCGTGCCTCCTTGCCGGATTGCCGCCATGGGATCTGGAGGCGATAGTCCTCGCGCGCCTACACGAATGGCGCGCGGAGGCACTATGCCGGGAGGAAACCCCGCTGCCGCGGCAAGTTGTCGTGCAGCGGACAGACTTCCGGCATGATCTCATGGCGACATGGAGAGAGCGACTGTCGCAACCCCGTGCTGGGCACGCCACTATAGCGGCGATAAGACCCCTCTTTGAGGAGTGGCTTGAGAGACGCCACGGCGTCCTCACCTTCCACCTGACGCAGGTCCTCACCGGACACGGTGTGTTCGGGAGGTTCCTGCACCGAATTGGGCGGGAGGAAACGCCCGGGTGCTCCCACTGCAAGGATCGACCGGAGGACACGGTGGAGCACACCGTGGAGGTGTGCCCTGCCTGGGCGGAGCACCGCCGTGTCCTCGTAGCGGCGATAGGCGGCGGCGACCTCTCGCGTCCGGCCCTGGTCAAAGCCATGGTCCGGAGCGAGACGGAATGGGATGCCGTCACCACCTTCTGCGAAGCAGTGATGCTAGCGAAGGAGGTGACGGAGCGGGAGAAGGAGAGAGCAGCAGCTTTCCTTCCCGGCCGCCGCGGGAGACGCCCCGGGCGTCGGGGGCTGCGTCGTGGCCCCCGGCCACCGTAGGCGCGGGCCTGTGGACGGCGAGCAATGGGTAGCTCGCCGTCCGTCCGTCTAACGACGACAGGCCGTGTCGACGGCGCGTTTTGTTCCACGCGCGCCTCAAAGAGCTGTCAGCAGCGTGAAGGGGCCCGCAAGGGCCGACGCCTGCCGGGGCTGCGGGCTGTTCAAAAGAGATACCGCGGCTCCGGAACGTAAGGGCACTGAAGGAACACGGATGGTTTTTAGTCAGTAAAAGTCTCACACTCCCTTCCGCTCCACCCAGAGCGAATGGCGTCATTTGATGATTTTCCATCCGCAAAAAAAAAAAAGGGGTGACAACACATCTGCATTTGATTCTTAATTGGGGAGAAATGTAGATGTCCATGTGCCACAACATCAACTTATCATCAAGTGTAGTCCACTTGATGATAAGTTGATGTTGTGTTCGTTTTCGCCCTTTTACTAAAAAAAAAAAACGGTTGAACCTACAGGCTATCCCTGCAACTTCCCGCTAATCTCAAATGCAAAAATTAACATATAAACTTTATATATATATTGTGATTGTAATTTTTATTTAGTATTAATTATTTTTAATAGTAATTTTGCAGGATTCCTATCGTGATATCTCACGGTAACCCGATACGACCGGAGAGTCAGTCCACCAAATTGAAAATGGTTGCCGTGACCTAGAGTACAAATCAAAATGCAGATGCGTTTTTACACGTGACGTCTAAGATACACTTACTTTACGAAACACAGCAGCGTTAAGCAGCTATTTTACGCTGGTATTTTGTGAGAGTGCGTTCCTTTTACAGTCGAACCGACCCATTCTTGCTACAATTATACTACTAATATTGCTGCAGCATGACTTCACAGGGCAAACGAGCATGTGGCTCACCTGATGGTAAGTGGTTACCGCCACTCATGAACAAATGCAACACCAGGTTAATTGCAGATGCGTTGCCGGCCTTTTAAAAGAGAAGTAGGCTCTTTTCTTGAAGGTACTTAAGTCGTATAGATCCGGAAAAATTGCTGGTGGAAATCAATTCCACAAAGAAGTTGTGCGAGGAAAAAAAATTCTTTTAAATCGTACAGTGGTGGACCGCCAATTATTCAGATGGCATGGATGGCATTACGAGTTTTGTTGCGATGTGCGATGGTGAAATTGAGTGGCTGGAATTAGTCTGAACAATTCTTCAGAGCACTCCCCGTGTTACATACGATAAAATACACAAAGAGATGCAAGATCTCTACGCAGTGCCAGTGAGTCAAGCCGATCAGAACGAACTCGGTCGTCGACGTTTCGCACCGCTCTGCGCTGGAGGCGGTCAAGTGGAACGAGCTGGCACTGGGGAATCCCTGCCCAGAGATGGGAACAGTATTCCATGTGATGCCGAACCTGCGCCTTGTAAAGTTGTAGGCGGAGTGTCTGCATGAAATACTGTCCCACTCTGCTGAGCACGCTAAACTTTTTAGAGGCCAATTAGAGGAGTGACAGAACAAAACATGATAATTCCATGATGTCTAATTTTTCGCAAAAGGTCAAAAACCGCAACTAATTTGCCTTTGTGCAATTAAAAAAATATGGGTTCTAATTAATGAATAACTGTAAACCCTTATTAAGTATGTTTTTTATTATTATTTTTTTATTTCAAATTGTTTATCTATTCTTATGTAATAAATGGAAATATCATGTTCTAATCAGATCTGACGAAAATATCATGATTTGTACCAAACTGTTTGGAAATATTATGTCAATATTATGACATTGACTTAAATCCAAGGAGATTATATTATAAACTCCTTGCTTAAATCTGTAGTCATGTGACATATGTCAACCAAAGAGCGTAACCATAGACAAATAATGTACTTTTATACGGCTTCAGCACCCTAAGATTTAAGCAAATAAAGCGTTCAAAAGTCGATAAGTTATTTTAACAAGGAAATACCCTATTTTATACCAACTTTCAATCGGCATACCAGAAATGTATGAAATGTATCATGTTTTGTTCCGATTTTGTTTACTAATATTTGTAAACATGGATATGTCATGATTTGCTTCAAAATTTTAACTTCATAGGCTATTTACTACAGGAATAAGCGCAATTTGAACCACACCAGCCCAACAGGTAACGTAATTTATGGTATTCTGTCGAATGGCATTGCTACCTTTTTTTTTTTTACAAAAAGTCGAATTTTCATGTTTTGTTCCGTCACTCCTAATTTGGTCTTCTCTTCCAAGTGACCACGAAACTACACGTCACTCGATATGTCGACGCCGAGGATTCCGATACTGGCTGAGACAACAAGGAGAGTGCTTTGAAAGTGAAGAGATACGACAAAGGGGTTCCTTTTACCGGTAAACGCGCAAATTTTATGTCTTCTGGGGATTGAACTGGACTAGATTCAGTCGGCCCCAATTCGAGACTTTGTTCAACAAAGTCTCGACTTCAGACACAAGTTTGTTCCGGTACTCGGCGAC
This sequence comes from Parnassius mnemosyne, assembly GCA_963668995.1. Lineage (NCBI taxonomy): Eukaryota > Metazoa > Arthropoda > Insecta > Lepidoptera > Papilionidae > Parnassius > Parnassius mnemosyne. The sequence continues at coordinate 23,267,123 of CAVLGL010000084.1, read as the reverse complement.
GTTTTCACGAGAAACGCTTGCACGGCCTGTGTATAGAGCATCACCAGTGCTGTCATCTGCATAGCAGTGTATGTTACCGGTTTGCAACATATCATTGATTTGCAGAAGAAACAACGTTGGTGATAGCACGCAACCTTGTGGAACACCTGCGTTAATAGACTTGCAATCGGAGCATGCAACGTCTACTACGACCTTGATCTCCGATCTGCCATAAAACTGGTGATCCAATTGCACAATATCCCGGGAGCCCATGGGAAGGAGGCTTCGAAAGAAGCGCTTTGTGCCAGACCCGATGGAAGGCCTTCGCTATGTCAAAACTAACGGCCAACGCCTCCCTTTTGGACTTGATCGCCTGCGCGACACCGACTGAAACCGTACTGGCAGTCACTAATCAGCTAGTGCTCCTCAAGTTACCGCATGAGCTGGCAGTTAATAATGGACTCCACTATTTTTGAGAACAAGGAGGTGATGATGATAGGCCTGTAATTGGACGGATCTGAGCGGTTACCATTTTTAGGGATTGGATGCAGGAAAGCTATCTTCCATGAATTCGGGACAACGCCTAGGGAGTAGGAATACCGAAAAAAATGCGTTAGAAATGGTGTCAACTCTGGAGTGCACATCCTCAGCACAATTGGCGGGAATTCGTTGGATTCACTCGACTTTTAGATGTCCAGGAAGAGGAGTGAGGATTGAGCACTGTGAGAATCGCACATCGGGCCTAGAAAACTCACACACTGCGTGATGGTCGGCAGTGTGTTCCCCCCGTCTTCAAGAGTGGAGTTGGATGAAAAAAGGGAGCCAAAAAGGTCGGCTTTATCTTTTGCGGCGTGAGCCAGTGAGTCATTCTCCTTGTGCAGAGATGGTAGTGATAGCATACGTAAATTCCCTTGGATAGCCTTGGCGAGAGACCCGAATGCACTGGTTCCCGCAGGAAGGCGAACTATTTTCTCGCCAATTCTGCCTATGTGCTCTGACTTTGCCTTGGCAATAACTCTTTTGAAGCATTCTGGTGTTTACATTCCGAAGCGCCAAAGCCTGATAACACTCCTGCTTACTGCGTAATGCAGTCTTACAGGAGCGACCAAGCCAAGGCTGAGATCTGCCACTGATGGGTATCACAGATGATGGAATAAATAGTTCCATTCCCTGAAGCCCCACGTCGGTGACACAGTCAGCAACAGCGATGGGATCATCCAGCGGAAGCAAACCCGTCCCCATGGGTAGGATGCAAATAAAAACCGCATTTCGTCCCTACCCGCTGACCTGTAATGCTAAACACGGCGTCAACCTACAGAAAGCAAACCGCGAGGATAGCGAGAGTGGCATCACACTCCGGATCAGACAATGGTCCGAAGAGCCGACAGGGGCATCAACGGAAACCTGATATCCGTCCGGATGAGAGGTCAACAGAATGTCTAACAGAGAAGGTGTAAGTTATTATTTTATTATACTTTTTAAACTTCACAAATAATTAGGCAGTTAGCAGAAACGGCTCAGCTGTTTCGCAATAGAAGATAAATGTTTTTACAACCAATTATAAAAAAATTATGGCTTGAAGTTATTAGCGGGTCTAAAAACCTATTGCATTGTTTTTGAGTAATCTTGTATTCTTACTTACGCTATACTTACGCTATACGATATACCTACGCTTTATTGTCTTAATAATCTTGGAACAAAAATTACAATGTCATTGGAAGATTATTTTAAGAATATTATATTAAAATTTTGAGATTATCATACAGTATGCCATTGCACCCCGTCTTGTATTCGACGGGTTAATAACAAGTAATATTCTGCTATTTTATGAGGAGAGAAAAGAGCAATATGCGGCTCTAGTGTCGCTCTTGACAGCACTCAACTTTTTATTCCGCAACTTCACTTAGCTTGAATCTGCTCGAGTCACGATGTAAGAAACTCAAGCCTCTCTTTAAGCAGACCCGACTATTAGTTATTTTTACCTGTCATGTTAAGATTAGTTGTTTATTACGAATTTTAAGAGAATTCAATTCAAACTGCAAAATTTATAAAGTTTTTAATTAAATAATAGAGTTTAGTAGAATGATGTGGTTTATATACATAGATACTGTAGGTATCTATTACATTCAATTCACTACCCGTGACCAAAATTAAGCTTTCACAAATATCACATTTATACGTATGTAGTATACACATACAATGGATACCATTATATTACAAAGGCTGAGCGTCTGTAATATTATGGTATCTATTGAATAGTAAGAGACTTGAGATAGTCAAGCAGCATTACATCCACTGCTGTTTTTAGTCCGAATGGTAAGACAGCCTGAAGATAGCCAGCACTTACATTTCGCATGACTAAATTTGAATTTTATTAATAAAAAGATAGAATGATGTTAATAACTACTGTGACGATGATGAAAACTGTTAAAATGCTTTTACGCGACGTATATTCTAGAAAATTCAAACACAATCGTAAAGAAAGCATCTCAGACATAAAATTTATCTTTATAGCTGGGGTAGTCAATAATAAAGTTTCGAACGACACATTTGCCATACAAAACATAATGAAATTGGTTAATGATGCCAATATTAAAGTAAATATTTACGTTGTATTTTATGTGTCACATAAACCAACTCCACTTTGGTTTTCTATGTTTTTTAAGTAAATAAAAGTTATCTTGATCAAAGGATAAGAATCAAATAAATAACGTTTGTTCTCAAATCGTTGTAATTTCATTGAAAGATAAAAAGAAGCTTTTAGGAAGTCAAGTTTTGATGTACTCAGATCAATTTCGAGCTCCTCAAGAAGTTTCCAATTACTTTGAAATCTATTTTGGCCATAGAAGGAAAAAGGGAGATATCCTGCCGGGTAAAGTCTTCAGCTAGTATGCATTTAAAAACATACATTTTCCACTGAAACTTTAATCAGTGGGTCCTACGCAAAGAGCTCTAAGTGGTTTATTGTAAAAGTACGAGCATACTATCATTACACTTCAATAAAAATTTATTTCAAGTTGTATGTATAATTTTGAAATTTGACTACAAAGGCGTATCGCACCTGACAGCTAAAGAGGCGTAAAATAGCAAACTTGACTATTCAGGAGAAAGGAGACAGGATAGTGTGCATGTGCCACGTTAATTTCTTTACGTGGTGTTGCAAAATTAAACACTCTTTATTTCAATATCGCGTTATAATGATAACATTTTTGTAAGATCTGTATCTACTACAGACGATTAAATAGACTGAAGTAAATCGAGCAAGCAAGCAAATAATTATTCGAGGACCTATTTAATATAAGAAAGGTTCTACTGTCACCTACGTGAGAATTATTAAACCATCTGTCACCATTTTATTTTAATCTTTAGCAGACGGGTTGACAACCGAAGTCTTTTATAATTTTGAATTGTAATCAAGGAAATACATGCCTGATCTGCTCGTCTCCTGTTTCAGTTTCCCTGAAGGCTCATCATCAATCAGTGTCCAATGTTACATTTATTCAATACGATAGAATGCAGACAGTAATGTGTTACTGGTGAACCAACCATAAACACAGCCTCTCATCCACAACCATCAACTCTCGTAACAGTTCTGTGAGAGTGGCTGTGTTGTTTGTGGTTCGAATATAAGAAAAAAGTAACTTCAATTTTTACTTTAACCTTGATCATTCGTCTTGATGCCACAACCAAAGATGATACTTTACAAAAAAAAATGTTTATTCTTTTTGAATAGATAATAAGATCATAGTATTATCATAAGACTCATTGTTGAATTAATTCATATCAGACCAGTGTTAGCCAGTTTTTAATTTAAATAAAAACAGGTATATTAAAATATTGTTTTAATTACAAGTTACGATGATAAAAAAACACACAGTTCACCTGAAAGAAAGCGAAGTTTTTATATTATACGCCTATTTCTACTCGCGAATAAACATCATAAAGTAATATTTTCTTATTTATTAAGGTCAAAAGTGTTACTATGCTTTAAAATAAAATAAAATTTTATTTTTAACTATTACATTGTCTCATATAAAAACCAGTTAACTCATGTATATTCCACATGACGGCTCCGTGGCGCAATGGCTTAGCAATGAGTTGTTGCGCTGGAGGCCGCGGGTTCGAATCCCGCACGGAACAAGTACTTGTATGGCCTACAAATTATTGTTCCGGGTATGGATGTTTGTCCTTGTGCGATTTGTGTTTGTAAACTGCCTCCACGATACAGGAAAAAATCCTAATGTAGGGGGTAACGTTTAATTAAAAATAAAGAAAAAAAGAAAAAGAAATATTGTTGCACATATATTTTCACAATATTTTCTATTCTGTTTTTTTTTGATTCTCTAAAGTCTACGAGTATTGTATCGTCATAAATATTGAAATAAGAATGATCTATAGATATGTGTGCGTGCGTGTGTGCGTGTGTAAGGGCAGACGTGTGTGTGAGCGTGTATGTGTTTAAATATTGTTGCGTTTCGCATGGTGGGTGTAGACAACCAAAAACCCTTTTTACTTGTAAAACGGTATTCTATCTTAGTCCTCAGAAGTATCGAAAATACATTAAAGTTTTATTCTTATAAATTATCTATGAAAATTTCATAATATATATCAAGAAATTTTGTTTAAGATATTTCATGGTTCAAGTTATTTCAAAATCTCGCTTTGAAAATCCTTCTAGCTTTCATCTTTAGAATGAATAGTAGAGAGGTCTTAATTAAAATCTGGTTTAGCTTGAGTTTGTTCTCAGAGAACTTGTAAAATATGTATGGCACTTTGTAATTTACTGAAAATGTTTGCGCTTAATCTTTAGGCTCTACTACACGGGCGTAAAAATATACGAACGAGTAATGTTACAGTGAAAATGTGTGATATACCCCAAGTCCTACAATTTTGTTTACCACACACGAGATACACGCACGACAAACTACCAAAGTTGAACTATTACCAAGTTCAATTTTTTTTTCAATAAGCAAACCATAAAATGGGTTATTATAATAACTTATATGAATACATGATTGATAATAATCACTCCTGGGTATGAAGCAATCGCTTTTAAACTTTCTAAAATGAATTCAACAATTAATTATAAAACCTGTGTAATTAATTGTAAAATGTAACTTTTGAAAAAATTTACGCCGTTTTATGCTGGTTCTTCCCATTACAAAAAAAAAAATGTTTTCAGCCCTGTAGTAAAATTTAAATTAAAAAAAAAGCACACAATAAGTAATATTAAAATTTACATTAAATGAATAATTATATTCCGTTATATTCTCTTTCATCGCTTCAAAGTATCCGAGAACATCTATTTTCTGATGTAAACTGCAATATGTTAAACAGATCTATTTGAACCGACTTCAAAAGAGGAGAAAGTACTCAATTCGAATGTATTTTTTTGTATGTTTGTTACACAATATCTTCGTTAATTTTAAGCTAATTTTAATGATTCTTTCTTTATGAAATTTAGTTAATTCTTCACGGGTGTTCCTATATAAATTTGGAAGGTAAAATTCTAAAATAGCTGTTACCTTCAGCTTGTAATATTCTGTAGTCCAAGGGATAAAAAAAATTAACCATTAATAAAAAGTAAAAGCTAAGTTCAAAGAACTAAATATAATATGATAATTTCACATAACAGCTTTGTCTTTCTTCTGAGATGTTAGTGCTGTTAGCCTTTTGGCTTTTACAGCTTCGTCTGATATACATAACATCATCTGAAGTCCTGGCTTTATTTCTTCTATTTTTTATTAAAGAGGGGGCATACCAGTATACGGCTCACCTGATGGTAAGTGACTACCACCGTCCATGAACAACTGTAACACTAAGGGAATTGCAGGTATGTTGCCGGCTTTTTGAAAAGGTATACGCTTTTTTCTTGAAGGTCCCTAAGTCATATCGGTCCGGAAAAATTGCCGGTGGTAAATTATTCCACAGAGAGGTCGTACGCGGAAGAAAACTCCTAGTGAAACGAACAATGGTGGACCGTCAAGCATCCAGATGGTGTGGATGGTATCGGGAGTTTTGCCGCGCTCTGTTTTCGTGAAATTTGGCGGCTGGGATTAAGCCGAACCATCCCTCAGAGCGCTCCTAGAGGGAAATATGATAGAAAATGCAAAAGGATGCAACATCTTTTCGCAGCGCCAGTGAATCGAGTCGATCGTTAAGTACTCAGTCGTCGACGAATCGAGCCGCTCTGCGCTTGATGCGGTCAAGTGGAAGAAGCTGGCACTGCTAGAACAGTATTCCATGTGAAACCGAACCTGCACCTTGTAAAGTTGCAGGCGGCGTGCCGCCATAAATTACTGTCCCGCACTGCTGACCACGCCAAGCTTTTTGGAGGCCAATTTGGCCTTCTCTTCCAAGTGACTACGAAACTGCACGTCACTCGATATGTCGACGCCGAGGATTCCGATACTAGCTGAGGCAACAAAAGGAGTGCGTTCAAACTGATGAGATACGACACGACGATCCTATAAAAAAAAAAAAAAAAAAAAAAAACGACAAAGGGATTCCTTTTAAAGGTAAACGCGCAAACTTGTGTCTTCTGGGGATTAAACTGGACTAAAATTAGTCGCCCCAAATCGGAGACTTTGTTTAGCAAAGACTTGAATTCAGACGCAAGTATGGTCCGGTACTTTCCGACTTTACTACCGACGTTTTCTTGAGAATGACACAGCCGGTGTATAGAGCATAACCCGTGCTGTCAATGCAATGAAACATTCAATGCTTCGCAACATATAATTGATATGCAAAAGGAACAGCGTTGGTGATAGCACGCATCTTTGTGAAACACTAGTGTAAGTAGGCTTGTAATCAGAGCAAACACCGTCTACTACGACCTTGATGTTCCCATCGACAAGAAAATAATATAAATTGTGCAATAATTTCCCGAGAAATAATTGCACAATTTCTCGAGAAGTCCATAGGAAGGGAGCTTCGAAAGAAGCACTTTGTGCCAGACTTAATCGAAGGCCTTCGCTATATCCAAACTAACGGAAAATGCCTCCCCTATAGACTCTACTGCCTCCGCCCATCTATGGGCCAGGTAGACTAGAAGATCACCAGCTGATCGCCCCGACGAAAACTGTATTGGCGGTCACTAATAAGCTGGTGATCCTCAAGGTACCGCATGAGCTGGCAGTTTATAATGGATTCCATTATTTTGGAGAACAAGAAGGTGTTGGCAATATGCCTGTAGTTACATGGGTCTGAGTGGTCGAGTTTTTTATGGATCGGGTGGACAAAAGCCGTCTTCTATGATTTCGGGACTGTGCCTAGGGAGTAGGTGCCAACTCCGGAGCACACGTTCTCAGCATGATTGAGAGATTCATACAGGCCCACTCGACTTTTGGATATTCAAGGAGAGGAGTGCTTTGCGAACCGACAGCTGTGTGAACCGCACATCCGGCATGGTCACACCGCGAGATAGTCGGCGGTGTGTTCCTCCGTGATTGACAGTCGAGTTGCACGCAAAGAAAAATTCTAGCAGTGAGTCGTCCTCCCTGTGCAGACATTGAAGAGATGGTTGATAGAAGTTCCTTTGGACAGCCTTGGCGAAAGACAAGTATGCACGGGTTTCCGAAGGAAGGTGAACTGTTTCTCGCCAATTCCGTCTATTTGCTCTAACTTTGCTTTAGCAATGACTCTTTTAAAGGACCTGGAGGTGGAATTATACTACTTTTTAAGGGCACTGGTGTTTACATCCCAGGATGTTGATGCCTCAGCCCAGGCCCGGTAGCACTCCTGCTTGTAACGTGGTGCTATTTTACAGGAGCGACTAAACCATGGCTGAGATCTGTCCCCGATGGGCACCACAGAGGAAAAAATAAAAAGTTCCATACCCCGAAGTACCACATCAGCAACAGAATTAGCAACAACCTTGGGATCGTCCGGCGAGAAGCAAATCCTATGCATAGGATGCAAATAAAGACCTAATCTCATCTCAATCGGCCGACCTATAGGGCCAAACACGGCGGCAGCCTGCAAAAAGCAACAGTCAGCGTGAGTGGAACCACACTCCAGACTAGACAATGGTCCGAGGAGCCAAGAGGAGCTTCGACGGAAATCTTATATCTGTCCGGATGAGAAATCAACAGAAGGTTAAATAGGAAAGTTGCATAATCCTTCACATCTAAAATTTGCGTAGGCGTAGTAACCAGTTATGTCAAACCATATGCTAAGGCAAAACCATGAACAGATCTCCTCGCATGATCGATTAAACCTGAAGCGAGCAATTCGCTGCGGTGGGCGTTAAAATCGCTAAATATCTCGATCTCTATGGATGGTAGAGGCGCGGATGGTCGTCTCTGTCTACACGTAGCTAAAAGATGGACAGGTCTGAACCTTCAAGTCTGCCGAGGCGTCGAGAACAGATGTCCGCTCTAACGTATACGCAAACTCTAGCCCGGGGCACAAAGGAGAGTTCCGATTTGTACCCTGCGTAGGAGAGATATCAGCCGGAGAGGACACCTGCGTCTTGGTCAGAAAGAGCGAAGCCGGCTTCGCCGTCTAGAGATGGTAGTGGACAGAGCTGAGTGGAGTAATTATTATTGCAAACTACATCAACACCTTAAAAACGGCAAATCGGTTGGTAACTGTCTATTTGTTTATACCGCAGTGAAAACTTAAATTTGCATCTAAGTTTTACACATATAATATTACTTCATTAATAAATGTTATGTTTTATATTTTTATTTAAAGAATAGTTGGATTTAAGCAAGCAAATTAGTTACAGCTGATATTCATCACTTATAAGATCCATTCATAAAGGTAGAAAACAAACTTTTAATTTAAATTAAAAATATTTTTAGAGAACTGGATAACTTTAAAATAATTTCCACATAATAGCTTCTGAACAACTACAATTAAAATCCAGTAAAAAAAAAATAAACCGTTAATGAAACACATAAACACAGGCAGTTAAAAAGAAAAACTAAAATGTTATTCTTACAGCACCAAATCCTTCTTCTTCACGTAATTACAATCGGCGAACAAGCTCTATTCTCTTGGTCCAATTTAATTCCTTATTCTTGTCTTCTCTCGTTTGGCTTCCGAATGAGTTGTTCCTCAATTAAGAGCAGGGAAATAAGTACTTATGTTTTCATGAAAGGAATAGAAATATTAATATTTGAGAGACTAACAATGAAACCAACTTTATTTCTTGTCAGTAGGTCGGCAATTTTTGATTCCGTCAAAAATATTTTTCAATATCATATTTTCTAGTTTTCTTTTTAAATAGAAATTTCGTTTTGTTTTATTTTTATAGGAGAAGGGTCAGACTAGCATACTGCTTGCCTAACTTTCGCCGTCAATGAGCAACTGATACACCAGGGGAGTTGCAGGTGCATTGTCGACCTTTTAAAAGTAGTTAGCTAGGTTTTTGAAGATTCCTAAGGCGCATCAGTAGAAATCGCCGATGGTAACCAATTAGAATTCTTGGATGCATTGGTAAAATCATTTGTTATTCAAAACTGATGTTAAAACAACCTTATTTCCTAGCACTAGTTTCGCATGGTAGAATAATATAAATAATAAATCTATACCTATATTGTACATATAGCGCCCTATTCAGCGTATGCCAATAATATGTGAATTGGATGTACACGTAGATACTCTTTATTTATCTCCGTAATAAAATATCTCACACATAAACGACATTTTTATAAGACAATATAACAACCGTTACAAAACGAAGCTCCACTAACCGATAGAGAGATCCTTCCAAAATTAGTAATTTTAATTACTTTAGTTGATTGCCTGTCGCGGTCGATTACATCTAACCTTACGTATTTTAAACATTTAAATTATACGTATTTAAGCTTTAATGTCATATAATTTTACTATATGATAATTATTATGTTTCTAGTTTTAGTTTTTTTTTTATTATTATAGTTTTTAATATTGTATATTTTTTGTTAGTAGGGGTGAGCTTTAATTAAAAATTAAATAAATAATAATGAATTTTTGGGTTTTGCTTCCATAAAATAAATTTTATTTTATTTTAATCAATGGCATCTTGATGAGATTCAAATGAATTAAAACACAAAATTTAGTTATAACATTAATTATGTTAACGGTTCTAGAGTAAGCTTAAATGTTACTTTCCCTATCGAAAATATTTTAAGAAAAAATCTAAACGAGATGACAGAACGAGTAGTAACGGCCATATTTTGGTGACTGATGAAGGGATAATTACTTGATACTGTAAGCCTACTGAATACAATGCATCAACATCCAACAAAGAAGGTTGCACATACGCTGTCATCTAATATAGGTTGGTCCTTTTACCCCTAAAATTGTAGTACAATAGTATGTGCAATGCTCCTTCAAGAAAGTGGCGCCCTCTGTCTGAATTTTCTCTCCTTCCTTTCCTAAGCTAGTAAAATTATGATCAATTCTTTTCGTTTTCTTTTTTTATCTTTTTCCCAAATCTTAAAAGGAGTCAAATAAAATAATGTTTTGCGTAATTTTACTGGTCTAATAAAGGAAGAAGGTAACATTCAGTTTTATGCCATTGTTTTTTTATCACCAGAAAGTGATATACACAACACAGTATTCTTGAACTGTTTTGCGTAAGGTACTGGAATGAAAAGACGTTTTAAATTCGTCTTAAGTATGTCACGTCAATAAAGACGGGAGAGCAGTAAATGTGTCACTTTACTACACAGATTCTCACATATCACTTTCACAACTATATTTTAACTTATCTATGTTTTGTTATTTTAATAAAAGGATAGGGAAAAAGTGTCTTCATACTTTGTTTGTATAAAACTTAAGAAAAATCTCTTCGCTGTTCGTAGTTACCACGAAATAGCCGAAGAATTTAGGATTGAACACAAAACAGTTTTGACAATGGAGATAGTTTACTACAATGGAGATACCTACTTCATCACAGTGAAAGATATTCCACCACAGTGGAGATATTTTGCTGCAATGGAGATAGTTTACCACAGCGGAAATAGTTCACCACAGTGGAGATAATTCACCACAGCGGAGATAGTTCACTAAAATGAAGACAGTTCATCATATTGGAGATAGTTATCCACAGTGGAGACAGTTAATCACAGTTCAGTACAATGTAGATAATTCACCACAGTGGAGATAGGTCACCACAGTGGAGGTAGTTCACAATAGTGGATATAGTTCTCCGTCGCTTGCGTTGTTTCAGTGAGTATCTTACACAGATAATCACTGAAACACACGTATCCGGTGATTATATGTATAGATGGGTACGTGAGTGATCAAATCCATTGCTGCATACAGGCTATTTCCAAGCTGTTCCTAAAATAAATTTTGCAAATAGTTTGTAAGTTTAGTTTAAGTATTCATGTAAAATTTACTTTAAAAAACAGTTCCACTGGGTTTCTTGTTGGTTCTTCCCAGGACAGAGGTTATTTTTTCGAACCAGTGGAAAAGTAAAAAATTACTTTCAATAAGAATTACACATCATGTGATCTAATTGAATAAAAAGTTATTCTATTTTATTATATTCTTCGTAGCGCAGCGGGACTGTTCTGATAATGTGTTTATCCACATAACGCTCCTCGCGGGTCCTAGCGCGTCATGGCTCTAGAGCGCTTAGTCATTCTTGCCGCCTAATTCCTCGAGCACCTCCTACACATCACTACCACTTTGGCAAAGCATGCGGATCCATACCCGCTTCATACCCGTGAATCCATATCCAGCAGTGGACAATTAGCCAGGATTATCACAGCCTCGAAGAATATCGTACAGTATATTCGTAATAGATCCTATTACCTAATGAACTAAGATATGCCAACTACTTAGATTGACACAAGCTGAAACGTCTACCCTTCTCTCAGACTATTCTAATTTTAATTCCAATAAAACTGACTAAGAAAAGTACTTTCGGTATTAAATTTTCTTTGCTTAAAACTCTTTTATATTTCTGTATCCTGTTTAAAAAGGGAATCTTGCGGGCATAAAAGTAGAAAATTTAATTGAAATAAAAAAACTTTTTATACTAGCTTTATGCTTGTAATGATTTGGTACGAAGAAAATTAGTGCAGAGGAATATAATATAACGAGAAAAACAAAGAAAATGCTGAAATGCAAACGGACGTTATTAGAATTGCTTCTAACATTAAATTTATTGCATGTAAGGGATATATGAATTTTGTTTACAAAAATTTCAACCTCATTCTATGCTATGCGTTCTACTATCTGAAGAACGAGAATCTAATACGCGAGCAACCCGGGTTTGATCCCCTTAATTTCACATTTCACAAATTGTTAATTGCAATTTTAAGTGCTAATTTACCACGTGCTGAAGTGAAACATCGTGAGGAAACTTGCATGTCTGAGAAATAAGATTCGCAGACATGTGAAGTCGCCGAGATGCATTGTTGCAGCACGGCGGACACTTCTGAGAGGCCTCTTCTCATTCTTAAGAAGGTTTTAGGGACCTAAAACCCTCTCAGAAATGAGAGGAGGCCAGTGTCCAGCAATGGGACGTGTACAGGCTGTTACTTTAAGCATCTGTTCTCAGATAAATCATTTCTAGACCATACAAATCCTTGTTCCGAGGCAGCTATACGTTTAGCCACTGCCATACCGTATGCCATATCAAGTCAATGTGAACCCCAACAGTAGCACCATTGCTAGCGCGAGTGACTTATCTAACGTGGTTTTTCAATAGTTGTGGGCTTACGTCTATCAGTTGTTAAAAAAGGTTGATCGAGTGGAATAGTAATAAAAAAGTGTGTGGGTATACGAACTTATGTACGCACGTAGAAAGTTATAATTCTTTAGCGTAACAAAAGAAAAACCTTGAGAGACAGTTACCCACTGAAGTTGTCGATTTTAGGTGTCAGTGTGCGAACGCATCGTAACAACTTCATGGTGTCGGTATGCGCTCGCATCGTAAAAAATCACTCTCATTTTTCCCAAACGCACCAAAAGACTACTTTTTAAATATTCAGCGTAAATTAGCAATTCAATGCTGCTTTTTGAATGGCATATTCCAGAAAAAAAAATTCCTTAGATTACTCGTTTAATAAGCTATGCTAAATTTAAAAAAAAATTAATTATATTATAAACTATGATATAATTAGAGTTTATAAAAACGCATTGAAATAAGGTGTGATGATTCTAGTGAGAATACTAGGTCACAGTCATGTAATTATTGTATTGTAATTGGTATTTAAAACTTCTGCAAAATTTCATGTTATTCAGGCGTTAGAAAGTAAGTGAAATCTAAATTATAAAATTCCATTACATTCAAAAATACATTATGAGATAAACATTCATACATACTTTCATTCATACAGATAAATTTAATAAAAGCGGGATAAAATACAATTGATATCTTTAATAAGTTAAAGGGAAAATATTTAATTTAGAGTTACTTTCTTTATAGTAAAGTAGTCTTCGCTACGCAGGCAATGTACATGAGACGCGAAAGGTCCCAGCTGTGACAGTTAGACACTTCAGTGCTTCTCTTCGCGCTACTTAAATTTCTTATCTACATGTTATTCAAGTATCATTACAAAAAATTTAAAATTCTTGGATAAAGAATTATTCTTGAGTGTACCATTGTGTTTCATGAATGGAAGCGTAATAAACATTTATTTCGTTTTGTGGTTGCTTAATGCCGCTCTGTTGAATTGCCTGTTTATGTATTATGGCTATGTATTAAAAACAAAATATTAGATTTAAAGATAATTATATTAGATTCAGTATTATGCTTTTGAATAGAGTGTGTCCTTTACGAAACTTTTTTAATAGGATAAGGCTGTATCCCATAGACATTTGCATCTATCCTCAATTAATAATCAAAATGCAGATGCATTGTTATTCATGAGGATTAAGATTTAAGTTTCCAGTGATAAGGGTCTCAGATTCTCTAAATTCACCACACTAAATACAGCAGTAATCTGAAAAACATAGTCCTTCCCTGGCGGAAAATCATATTGTGTCGGACGGGCGTAACTCTCCGGAGTAAATGTTGTCGAAGATACTCCGCGAGTCGCTCACGTCCTACACCTATAGGTTCCGGAGGGTACTTTCACTGCCGTCTTTGTGTGTGTTGCTGGAAAACTGTGGACTGAGGTTCAAGATTAAAATGCACGATTTATAAATTAAAATAGCAAGGGAGTGGCCAGCGGTTCGACTGATTAATTAGTCGCGAAATTTTATAACTATTTATTTATTGACCACGGTTGTTGAACACGGTTGTTCAACTACGGTTGTTCACTATCGGTTGGTCACTATATATTTCAAAAGAATCAATTGAAAATGTGCGGTAATATTAAAATTTCTATTGGTATTAAAATATTTATTGGTAGTATCAAAATATCTATTGGTAATATCAAATATCTATTGGTAGTAACAAATATCTATTGGTAGTATCAAAATATCTATTGGTAGTAGCTGGTTTTCTAACACTACTGACTAGCAGCTATTAATCAACTAAAACTAGTTGATTTTAACACTTGTGTAACTGCGAATATCAGTTACCACCTTTTCCGTCTAGCTACACTTTTCACTATATATAACGGCGAATTTTCCGTTACCACTTTTTTCGGCTAGCTAACACTATTTTACTATATGCAACTGCGAATTTTCAGTTGCCACTTTTTTCGACTATGTGTAACTGCGATTTTCAGTTACGACCTTTTTCGGCTAGCTAAATTTTTTCTAATTCACTATAACTGTTCACTATGTTCTGCTACTAGTCACTTCAGCTACTACCGGATACTACTGCTTGTTACTGGTAGTTCTTCCTACTACAACGTTACTGGGATTTGCCCCCATAAGGTAGACTTCGGCTATACTGTGTAGAGAGCCGCTTGCCGTTTTCCCTTTTTGCCTCTTTATTTTTAAACATTTTCACTATGTAATTAGCACAAATCGCAATATTTTCTATACAAGGCTAATTTTTACACTTACACGCTATACATTATTAAATAGGCATTTTGGTCCTTTATCTGTATATGATAAAGGTTATTTAATATCATCATCATAATCATCATCATTACAGCCCTTCACAAGTCCACTGCTAAACATAGGCCTCCCCCAAAGAATGCCACAAAGCACGGTCCTAAACCACCTGCATCCATCGACTTCCTGCATGTCTTACCAGGTCGTCACTCCATCTCGTGGGGGGACGCCCTACACTTCGCCTACCGGTACGAGGCCGCCACTCGAGAACCTTTCTTCCCCATCGGTTATCGGTTCTTCGAGCTATATGGCCGGCCCACTGCCACTTCAGCTTACTAATCCGTTGGGCTATGTCGGTTACTCTGGTTCTAATGCGGATATCCTCATTCCTAAGTTTATCACGCAGAGAAACTCCGAGCATAGCCCTCTCCATAGCTCGCTGAGCGACCTTGAGCTTTCTCATCCGGCCAGCAGTAAAGGACCACGTCTCAGTTCCGTAAGTCATCACTGGCAACACGCACTGGTTGTACAATTTCGTTTTAAGGTTTTGAGGTATGTCTGACGAGAAGATGTGTCTTAGCTTCCCGAACGCTGCCCAGCCGAGTTGAATCCGTCGATTGACCTCTCGGCCGAAGTTGGACTTACCTAGTCGGACTATTTGTCCCAGGTAAACATACTCGTCAACAACTTCGAGCTTAGTGTTCCCAACAACTACCGGCATAGGTGTGACATGGACATTAAACATGATCTTTGTTTTGTTCATGTTCATCTTAAGACCTATCCGTTGGGAAACACTATTGAGGTCATTGAGCATAGTGCTTAGGTCCTCCAGCGATTCTGCCATAAGGACTATATCGTCGGCAAATCGAAGGTGAGTGATGTACTCGCCATTGATGTTGATACCGTATCCTTTCCAGTTCAGAAGCTTGAAAACGTCTTCCAATGCAGCGATGAAGAGTTTCGGAGATATGACGTCGCCCTGTCTTACACCTCTCTGCAATTGGATAGGTTTCGTACTCTGGTTCTGTACTCGGATAGCCATCGTAGCCCTACTGTACAAGCACTTCAACACTTCGATATACCGGCAGTCAACTTGGCACCGCTAAAGGGACTGCAGCACCGCCCAAATTTCGACGGAATCAAAGGCTTTCTCATAGTCCACATACGCCAGACATAGTGGCAAATTGTACTCTTCGGACTTCTGTACAATTTGCCGAAGGGTATGTATGTGGTCTATGGTGCTAAAGCCCTTTCGGAAACCGGCTTGTTCAGGAGGCTGGAAGTCGTCAAGTCTGCGCGCGAGACGATTCGTAATGACTCTCGAAAACAGCACGTAGACGCGGCTCAGAAGGGAAATCGGTCTGTAGTTCTTCAAGAGAGCGTTGTCCCCTTTCTTGAAGAACAAGACCACCGCACTTCTGCTCCACGCCTCCGGTGTAATGCCACCATGGAGGACGGAATTAAAGAGCTTCAGAAGGACTTCAAGTACCGGTTTTCCACCCGCTTTCAGCAGCTCTGCTGTAATTCCATCCTCGCCTGGGGCCTTACCGTTTTTAAGGTGCTGAAGAGACATTCTAATCTCGCTCAGACTGACGTCCGGGATATCTTCGGGATAGTGTCGGATGAGACTCGCTCTTGCATCGTTACTCACACTTGCGTGTGGCTCCAACGATGACGTGTACAACTGCCCATAGAACCTCTCAATCTCACTCAAAATCTCAGGTGTCCCGGAAACGATACTGCCACATTCCGTCTTCAGCTTTGACAGTTGGCTCTTTCTGGCAGACAGATCTTTGGCAAAGACTTTGGAGCCTTGGTTCCGCTCGATCGCTTCTTCAATACGAGCTGTATTGAAGTTGCGTAAGTCCCGCCGCATGCATTTGCAGATCTGTCTGTTCAGATGCCTGTATGCTGTCAAGTCTGTTGAAGAATGTAGCTTCATCTCCCGTCTAACAGCCATGAGATTAAGAGTGTGATCGGAGAGTTTTTGTGTTCTTCTGCGGCGGGTCTTGCAGAACTTAGCTCCGACCGCATGGACAGTTTCCACGAGCTTGTCATTCATATCGTCCACTTCATTGCAGTCTTCTAGGCACTGAAAACGGTTTTGTAACTCGAGCTGAAAGGTTTCGGGACTTTGGAACAAAGCACGAGGGGGACGGAGCGTTGACTTCATTAGACGAGCCCTCTCCAACTTAACGTTTAGGTTCAGTGTGCCTCTAACCATTCGGTGATCGCTACCAGTTTTCACCCTCGCGATCACGGAGACATCACTGAACAGTTGTCGTCTGGTCGTCATAATGAAGTCAATCTCATTTTTTGTCGAACCGTCGGGGCTCGACCAGGTCCACTTTCTGTGGGGCCGCTTCTGGAAGAAAGAGTTCATCATAAAGAATCCCTCTTTCTCCATGAAGTCGGCCAGCTGCTGGCCCCTTGGGTTCCGTTGCCCTATTCCAAATTTCCCTACTTTCAGCTCACCGTTCTCTCTTGTGCCTAGTTTTGCGTTGAAGTCTCCCATTAACACCGTATATTGGGTTTTGGAGGAATGCATGGCTCTAGAGATATCCTCATACATTTCCTCCACCTCCTCATCGGGGTGTGCCGAGGTTGGTGCGTAAACCTGTATAACCTTCAGCGAATACCGTTTGGTGATTCTGAGTATAAGGTACGCAACCCTCGTCGACACACTCCCGATCTTTACAACGTTGTTAACGAGAGACTTGTGGACGATAAATCCGACACCTCCTTGGGACAGATGGTCGCCCTCCCGGTGATAGAGCAAGTTGCCGGATTCGAGGATTACCGTGTCCTCCCCCTCTCTTCGGACTTCGGATAATCCTATAATATGCCAGCGTAACTTGTCTATCTCTTCTTCCAGCTCCACAATCTTCTCGTCAGTCCTCAGGGTG
Organism: Parnassius mnemosyne; assembly: GCA_963668995.1. Taxonomy (NCBI): domain Eukaryota; kingdom Metazoa; phylum Arthropoda; class Insecta; order Lepidoptera; family Papilionidae; genus Parnassius; species Parnassius mnemosyne. The sequence goes on along the minus strand of CAVLGL010000084.1, from coordinate 23,249,340 downwards.
CGTGCGTTGTACGTTGCCAGGTCGAGTCGTCTAAGGTGGCAACCGAACCTTCACCGGAGATTCTTAGCACCCCCTGCCCCGCCGTTACCATGGTCGCCACCGTAGCCAGGAATAGCGGGGCCGCCGGGGACTGGGGGCCGTTTCTTTGTTACTGTCATTTATAGGGGGGGTATTTGCCATAGTTGCCACGCTTGGCGAGCGGGTTGGCAACCGCAGTTTTTTTTATTGTTAGTTTGTTGTTATCAAGAAGATGCTGCTGCCCATCTTCTGCCTGTTTCCCTTTGTCGCCTTTTACGACACCCACGGGAGGATATGGGGTAGTGGATTTTCTTGACCGCCACTACACGGCTATTTAATATATTTACATTTAAAAAAATTATTAAATGAAATGTCCCAAATTTTCACAACAAATGGATACATTAATTCTTTAATTTTTCTATAACTACCAAATGCGTTTAATTATACAAAATATTTCTTTACTATTGCAATCTATACACCATATGCTAACTAAATATCATATTTACAACTCTTTTAGAACACAAAAATATTCTCATTATTTTCAATACAAACTATTGCGCAGTTAATTAAACTTCCAGAAAGTTCTACGATATGATGCGCTGTGATTGGTCGCATTTTTCTTAAATTCTTAAAGTTGTTTATATCCACTATTATTAAAACGACATTTTATACAAATATATTAAGAGTTGTAAACACATTGTAAAACCATATTAATACACAATTTGTTCGATTTCGTTGCTAATTTCACTTTTTATACAAAATAATATTCTTTCATCACTTTTTGCTTAAAGTCTTTAAACTGTCGCGAACACATATATTATTTACATATTAGGTTAATGTAAACCCATTCTTCCAATTTTATTTAATACACAAAAATACTAATATATGTTATGTTATAAACAGGTATCTTAAAAACTTAGAATCACTCACTTAAATAGTCAGTTTAATCTATCACTTAAATCACATAGAATTATTTGACAGAATTCTTAATTAAAATGGTAAAATTTACAACTTTTCCTGTATCTTTTTCTTTGCGAATAAGAAGAATAATAAATAACATGTACATTACATCCAAATTATTGCCAATACAAATAATAAACTAAATGGAAGTAGGATCATTAATCAACTCACTTTTTATTATTATTCGTCTCCCCTCTAAGGCGCCAATGTTAACATTCGTACCGTGATGAAATGATTTATTGCAATGTTCCAGATAGTATTGACAGCATAGGTTGACTGATTTTTCGCCTTCTTTTGCATTTCGAATGAAGTCCCGTATTAAGCATTTATTTGTGTTAAGGATTGGCAGGCAATACGATTAAAGTAATTTTTTAATAGATTTCATCATAAAACAGTATTTATAAAATAAAAATACTTCATCATCATCATCATTACAGCCCTTCACAAGTCCACTGCTGAACATAGGCCTCCCCCAAAGAATGCCACAAAACACGGTCCTGAGCCACCTGCATCCATCGACTTCCTGCATGTCTTACCAGGTCGTCACTCCATCTCGTGGGGGGACGCCCTACACTTCGCCTACCGGTACGAGGCTGCCACTCGAGAACCTTTCTTCCCCATCGGTTGTCGGTTCTTCGAGCTATATGGCCGGCCCACTGCCACTTCAGCTTACTAATCCGTTGGGCTATGTCGGTCACTCTGGTTCTACTGCGGATATCCTCATTCCTAAGTTTATCACGCAGAGAAACTCCGAGCATAGCCCTCTCCATAGCTCGCTGAGCGACCTTGAGCTTCCTCATACGGCCAGCAGTGAAGGACCACGTCTCAGTTCCGTAAGTCATCACTGGCAACACGCACTGGTTGTACAATTTCGTTTTAAGGTTTTGAGGTATGTCTGACGAGAAGATGTGTCGTAGCTTCCCGAACGCTGCCCAGCCGAGTTGAATCCGTCGATTGACCTCTCGGTCGAAGTTGGACTTACCCAGTCGGACTATTTGTCCCAGGTAAACATACTCGTCAACAACTTCGAGCTTAGTGTTCCCAACAACTATCGGCATAGGTGTGACATGGACATTAAACATGATCTTAGTTTTGTCCATGTTCATCTTAAGACCTATCCGTTGGGAAACACTATTGAGGTCATTGAGCATAGTGCTTAAGTCCTCCAGCGATTCTGCCATAAGGACTATATCGTCGGCAAATCGAAGGTGAGTGATGTACTCGCCATTGATGTTGATACCGTATCCTTTCCAGTCCAGAAGCTTGAAAACGTCTTCCAATGCAGCGGTGAAGAGTTTCGGGGATATGACGTCACCCTGTCTTACACCTCTCTGCAATTGGATAGGTTTCGTACTCTGGTTCTGTACTCGGATAGCCATCGTAGCCCTACTGTACAAGCACTTCAACACTTCGATATACCGACAGTCAACTTGGCACCGCTGAAGGGACTGCAGCACCGCCCAAATTTCGACGGAATCAAAGGCTTTCTCATAGTCCACATACGCCAGACATAGTGGCAAATTGTACTCTTCGGACTTCTGTACAACTTGCCGAAGGGTATGTATGTGGTCTATGGTGCTAAAGCCCTTTCGGAAACCGGCTTGTTCGGGAGGCTGGAAGTCGTCAAGTCTGCGCGCGAGACGATTCGTAATGACTCTCGAAAACAGCACGTAGACGCGGCTCAGAAGGGAAATCGGTCTGTAGTTCTTCAAGAGAGCGTTGTCACCTTTCTTGAAGAACAAGACCACCGCACTTCTGCTCCACGCCTCCGGTGTAATGCCACCATGGAGGACGGAATTAAAGAGCTTCTGAAGGACTTCAAGTACCGGTCTTCCACCCGCTTTCAGAAGCTCCGCTGTAATTCCATCCTCGCCTGGGGCCTTACCGTTTTTAAGGTGCTGGAGAGCCATCCTAATCTCGCTCAGACTGACATCCGGGATATCTTCGGAATAGTGTCGGATGAGACTCGCTCTTGGATCGTTACTCACACTTGCGTGTGGCTCCAACGATGATGTGTACAGCTGCCCATAGAACCTCTCAATCTCACTCAAAATCTCAGGTGTCCCGGAAACGATGCTGCCACATTCTGTCTTCAGCTTTGACAGTTGGCTCTTTCTGGCAGACAGATCTCTGGCAAAGACTTGGAAGCCTTGGTTCCGCTCGATCGCTTCTTCAATACGAGCTGTATTGAAGTTGCGTAAGTCCCGCCGCATGCATTTGGAGATCTGTCTGTTCAGATGCCTGAACTCTGTCTCAAGTCTGTTGAAGAATGTAGCTTCATCTCCCGTCTAACAGCCATGAGATTAAGAGTGTGATCGGAGAGTTTTTGTGTTCTTCTGCGGCGGGTCTTGCAGAACTTAGCTCCAACCGCATGGACAGTTTCCACGAGCTTGTCATTCATATCGTCCACTTCATTGCAGTCTTCTAGGCACTGAAAACGGTTTTGTAACTCGAGCTGAAAGGTTTCGGGACTTTGAAACAGAGCACGAGGGGGACGGAGCGTTGACTTCATTAGACGAGACCTCTCCAACTTAACGTTTAGGTTCAGTGTGCCTCTAACCATTCGGTGATCGCTACCAGTTTTCACCCTCGCGATCACGGAGACATCACTGAACAGTTGTCGTCTGGTCGTCATAATGAAGTCAATCTCATTTTTTGTGGAACCGTCGGGGCTCGACCAGGTCCACTTCCTGTGGGGCCGCTTCTGGAAGAAAGAGTTCATCATAAAGAGTCCCTCTTTCTCCATGAAGTCGGCCAGCTGCTGGCCCCTTGGGTTCCGTTGCCCTATTCCAAATTTCCCTACTTTCAGCTCACCGTTCTCTCTTGTGCCTAGTTTTGCATTGAAGTCTCCCATTAACACCGTATATTGGGTTTTGGAGGAATGCATGGCTCTAGAGATATCCTCATACATTTCCTCCACCTCCTCATCGGGGTGTGCCGAGGTTGGTGCGTAGACCTGTATGACCTTCAGCGAATACCGTTTGGTGATTCTGAGTATAAGGTACGCAACCCTCGTCGACACACTCCCGATTTTTACAACGTTGTTAACGAGAGACTTGTGGACGATAAATCCGACACCTCCTTGGGACAGATGGTCGCCCTCCCGGTGATAGAGCAAGTTGCCGGATTCGAGGATTACCGTGTCCTCCCCCTCTCTTCGGACTTCAGATAATCCTATAATATGCCAGCGCAACTTGTCTATCTCTTCTTCCAGCTCCACGATCTTCTTGTCAGTCCTCAGGGTGCGTGCGTTGTACGTTGCCAGGTCGAGTCGTCTAAGGTGGCAACCGAACCTCCACCGGAGATTCTTAGCACCCCCTGCCCCGCCGTTACCATGGTCGCCACCGTAGCCAGGAATAGCGGGGCCGCCGGGGACTGGGGGCCGTTTTTTTGTTGCTCTCATCATTGGGGGGTATTTGCCATAGTTGCCACGCTTGGCGAGCGGGTTGGCAACCGCAGTTTTTTTATTGTCATTTGGCTATTATCAGGAAGATGCTGCTGCCCATCTCCTGGCTGTTTCCCTTTGTCGCCTTTTACGACACCCACGGGAGGATATGGGGTAGTGGATATTCTTAACCGCCACTACACGGCACCGCCACTACACGAACTTAAAAATACTTACATGAACTTAAATTTCTCCAACTCGGCTAATATTTGTGAATCATGTCTTTCAACCTTATTTGAAAACTTAAATGCAAACATTTGACATACAATAAATATTATATTTTTGTTAAGCAAAACGTAATATATAGAAAATCTATAAAATTAACCTTGTCAACTTTAGTTATAAGGTTTATCAAACATATTTTAGTAACATTAAATAAAATCTAGATATAAGTTACTTTTTATTTAATGTTACTTATTGCTATTGTCGTCTAAATTACTTCTAAAACTTTCTGTAACGAAAACCTTTTGATTATGTCTATATATATATACAATTCAATTGCAGTCTCTTAGTCTCGCTAAAAGTCTAAACCGGCAAAACCGATTTTGATGATTTTTTTTTGTTTGTGTTTGAATGGGTTCCTAGATGGTTTAGATTCGCAATTGGACCCGGTAGGTGGTGTTGTCGTTGAGATCCAGAAATCGACCCTGCGAAGCCGCGGCGGATAGCTAGTTGTAAATATTTTTTTTACAGAATAGAGTGACAAAGGAGCACATAGTCCACCTGATGGGAAGTGGTTGCTGTGACCCATAGATATCTACATCTATCCTCAGTATTAATGAAAATTCAGATGCGTTGTTACCCGTGAGGACTAAGATGGAATGTCTGTTTTCCAGTAAAAGGGGCTCCAGTTCTCTACACTCGCCATACGAAATTCAGCAGTGTTAAGCTGTTATCTTTCACTGGTATTCCGTAAGAGAGTGGACCTTCCCCGGTCGCTTCGACCCATTCGTGCTACAACTATACAAATAATATAGCTGCAGCACGGCTTTACCACGTACAAATACAGCTGCAGCATGGCTCCACCACGTATAATTGCGTAAGTATACGTAATAACTAATATATTTTTACGGAATAAATTATAATTTGAAGTGCATGAAATCATGTACAGAAACGTAATAAATTCTCTATCAGCTTCCAAAAATACATAAGCGATTCACGTGCTTGACGAACCGCCCGAGTTTTCCCATTTCGTGTCTTCTATTTCCCGCCTATGAACTCCACGGGTCGCTTAACAAGCAGTCGCGCAGTGTACCAGTTCAACTTGAATGAAAGCTTAGCTATTCTTTACTAATAACAGGCGGGTAGTTTAAGTGGTATTTATTTTCAAAAGTTTGGGTTTCAAGCAACAACAAAGAAAATTTATTTTCATTGTAGATTGCGTTGCTTAGTGATCAGCAGACCTATAGACCTATGAGTAAGGATTGAGCCATAGGTTTGCAAGCCAATTTGAGAGTATCTAAAAATAATCTTTATATATAAAAATTACGTGTCACGTTGTTTGTCCGCGATAAACTCCTAATGCACTGAAATGATTTCAATTAAATTTTGAACACTGTGTGCAGTTTGTTCCAACTTTAGAGATAGGATAGTTTTTATCCCGATAAGGACTCTCAATATTTTGTATTGCGAATTTAAGGATTTTTTTAGTACAGATGTTCGCCGCTAAGGGCAGAACATCGTCTGCCTGGCCAGCTAGTAAAATTAAATATTATACAATATTATATATATTTAGTAAAGTGACATAAATAAACAACACTTATTACAATACTCTCCACGGTATGGCAAAAAGAACGCTGGCTATGCAACAATAATAATTTTGGTTGGTTTTTGGATCTTTATTGTGCATGTCCTCTTGTTTCTGATCCCGCATTAAATTCTACCTGCAATCATAGATACTCTAAGTAAATAAATCTTAAGCAAATTTATAGTTATTTGATCGATAGTGGGAATTTTGGACATAGTCTAGATATGCTGCAGCTATTTAGCATGTATACTAGCGTAAAATAGCAGTTTAATGTTGCTGGGTTTCGAATGTAGAGTATAAAGAACGAGAGACCGCATTACTACTAGAAACGAGGTACTCCATCGAAATCTTCAGCGGTGACAACACAACTGCATTTTGATTCTTAATCGAGGATAGATATAGATCTCTATTCTCGATTAAGATTCTATAAAACATATCTTATTCTATAAAAATAATTTAAAAATACATAAGAACATCGTAAAGTGAGGATTCATCATTACAGCCCTTCACAAGTCCACTGCTGAACATAGGCCTCCCCACAAACCAAGTAAAGTGGGGATTACCTGGTTTTAAATACTATATTTCATGGTGAAAAAATATTTAAAATGCTTTATTGGAAAACAAATATTTCATGGTCTGGTACTTGACATTTGTTACACCGTGTTTTGATAAAAACGAAATAAATTCCTCTGAACACGACATATGCAATGTCAGATACTGTCGAATATTTCCGGTGTTTACGCTCTCGTTTATTTTTCCATCTTTTTCTTAGAAACAAAAATGTGAGAAAGAAAAATATTTTGAATTTTAAAAAACACGTTCTTAAAATATATAAAAGATGTTTACTATGCAGCCGATGTCATCACGGCGTGAACAAAACGCAGGTGCGACAATTAAGAGCTCCAGTGCTTCTTTCACGCTACTGGAATTCTGTAGCTGCGTATTTGCATACAAATGTAAAAACAATGTCTTCTTATATTTGCATTTTATTTTAAAATATAACATTATTAATATTAAATTACTAGGTGTTGGACAAGATGCGTAAATCTCTATATATAAAAATCAATTGCTGACTTGCTAAGACCCAATAACAGCTCGACCGATTTCGAAGAAATTTTTGTTTGCGTTTGCATGGACCCTAGATGGCTTAGATTCACATTTGGACCCGGTAGGTGGCGTTGTTGTCGAGATCCAGAATTCACCTGTGCGAAGCCGGGACGGATCGCTAATACAGAATAAATATGAAAATAATGTATTTTTTATTTATTTATTTATTTAAGCCTTTATTTTCCAAAAAAGAATTACATAAAATTAAATATTTAACAACATTTCATTTACATTTACAAAACCAATCATGCTTCAAAGAAAACTTCAAAAAACATTTAGATATAAAATTTGCCAGATTTTAGAATAAATTTTATAAATTATGCTCAATAAATCGTTACATAATATCCTTAAAATCAAATATCAATTAACTACAGTTTATAATTATCAAATATAAAATAATGAAATGCGATTACATTATTAAACAATTTAAATCCATTAATAACAGTAACATTAATAAAATATGTAATGGTTAATTATAACATGTTATGAAAATCAATTTACAGCAGATTAGTTATGATTACATAATATTTAAATTATTACTTTTTTTTACTAATCATTGATATATATTTTTTTATTATTTATTTGGGTACACATTTGCGGGTGAAGGCCTCCTCCATCTTTTGCCATTTATGTTTATCTTGTGCGAGTCTCATCCAGGTGTGGCCAGCTGTGGTCACAATGTCATCACACCACCTGCGCCTGGGCCTACCGCGTGGCCGTAGTACTTCGCGAGGGTACCATTGGAGGACTCTCTCACTCCAACGTCCATCTGTAGCTCTTGCAACGTGGCCTGCCCATCTCCATTTTAATTTACATGCTAATTCTGAAGAATCTATTACTTTTGTTGTTTTTCTTATTTCTTTATTTTTTTGTCTATCTCGTAACTTAAGGCCTAAGATGTTCCTCTCTATTGCACGCTGAAAGACCCGAAGTTTGTTTATTATTGTTTTTGTTAGTGCCCAGCTTTGACAGCCATAGAGTAGTGTTGGAAGAATAATAGTATCCATTGCTTTCTTTTTTAGTCGCGTCGGTATAGGAGACTTAAATATTTCTTTTAGTGACCAGTATTTTCTCCAAGCACTTTTTATTCTGCGGTCGACTTCATTTTCAGTTTGGTTTGAAAAACAAATGTTCTGCCCAAGATAGACATAGTTGTCTACATACTCTATCAATGTATTTTGCACCTTCATAGGCACTCTAACGCTGTTAGTTAGGAGATTCGTTTTTTCAGTATTCATATGGAGTCCACACTTTCGACTCTCTATATCTAGAGATATCAGCATGTGTTCTAGTTCAGCATGACTTTCACTGATAAGGATAACGTCGTCAGCGAATCGTAGGTGTCTTAAATACTCTCCATTTATTTTTATGCCAATATTATGCCAAAATTAATTTGTCTAAAAACATGTTCTAAAATTGCGTTAAATAAATACGGCGAGATAGGATTCCCTTGTCTCACTCCTTTCTGAATATTAAATGGTGTTTCTTTTCTCTCTAATTTAACCACAGCCTTGCTCTGTTTGTATAGTACCTTCAGAATTTTGATATATTTAATATGTACTCCTTGTTGTTGGAGCGTCAGCCACAGGTATGTATGATATATATAGAGTCAAATGCTTTTGAATAGTCTACAAAAGCGATGTAGAATTCTTTGTTGTATTCATTATATCTTTCAATAATTTGTGTGACAGCGAGTATGTGGTCATTTGTAGAAAAGCCCCCTCTAAACCCTGCTTGTTCTCTCGGCTGACTTTATTCTAAAGTTTTTAAGATTCTTTTTAGTAACAAGCTGGTAAATAATCTATATATTGTCTGAAGTAAGCTTATTGGCCTATAATTACCCATATCTGATGGATCTCCCTTTTTGTAGAGAAGAGTAATTATAGCATATATATAATATATAATTTGCCAGTCAGAGGGTATCAATTCTTTTCAAAGGATTTGATTGAACACAATTGTAAAGATAGGTGTAAGGGGCTCTTTGATCGCTTTTAGTATGTCATTGGTATTTCGGTCTTCTCCGGGACTTTTTAGTGTTTTTAGTTGTTGTATAGCATAGCTTATTTCACATTCTAAAAATTGCGGAACGTTTTCGCAGTCTGGTAGGTCTAATTCTTGAGTTTCTTTTTTATAAGACATACGGCATTCATACAATGATATATAGTATTTTGTAGCTATTTCTAATATTTGGTTTCTATTAGTTATTTGAGAACTATGTTTTGTTAATTGTGCAATCCAAGTTTTGTTAGAGTCTAACCTTTTATATGCTCTTTTAACTGACGCTCTCTTTTCCAGTTCTTTTTCAATGATTTTAAATCGATGCTCTTTTCGACTATTATGTATTTGTTTTTTAATGAGTTTGTATAAGGCTGAAAGTTGTTTCTTTTCAAAGATTGTTTTATTTTTCTTTTCTTTTAGTAGTGTTCTTTCTTTTATAAGTCTAGCAATATTTTCCTGAATTGGTAGAGTATTTTTACATTTCTTTGGAAGATTATTGTTGCAGTCTTTGATTTTCGTTACTAAAGTGGTATATGTTTGTTCAATGTTTGTAAATTGTATTTGTTTAACGTTATCTCTGAATAAAAATTTAGATATTCTTTTTCTGTAGCTGTTAAACCGGTATTGGATCTCTTTATAAAGTGTTTTCTTGATGAAATTCGTTTATGATTAAGTAGTATCGATGCTCTAACTAATCTGTGATCGGTAGGGTGTGTTGTTGATATCATTTGAATGTTGTGGATGCTTGTTTTATTTCGTGCTAGGATGTAATCAATTTCATTTCGTGATACTCCATTTGGGTGTATCCAAGTCCATCTACGATTTGGTTTCTTCTTAAAGTATGTGTTTGTTATATGTAATTTATTCTCGAATCAAAAATTAATTAGTGTGTTGCCTCTTGGACTTCTTTTACCGTATCCCCATGGGCCCATAATTGACTTGTCATCAGTTGTTGGCATGCCAATCTGTGCATTGAAATCCCCAACAACCAGTGTGTCTTTATTAGTGTTATTTATTGCTTTTTGGAGATCCTTGTAGAATCTATCTAGGTCTTCTAATGATGATTGTTCCGTAGGTGCATACACCTGTATTATATTAAATGTTTTGCATTCAAAATTTAGCTCTAATCTAGCAACTCTGTCCGATATTGGTATAAAATCTTTAATATTCATTTTAATTCTTTTTTAATTAGAAATCGAACACCATTTCTGTTTTGTTTTTGACCGTAATACATAAAAATATAATCTTTGTATTCTTTAATTTCTTTTCCTAGTTTCGTTTCAGAAAGTCCTATAATATGCCAATTTATTTCAGAAATAGCATGTTCCAGTTCAATAAATCTTGACACATTTATAAGTGATCTCACGTTTAACGTAGCTATATATAGGTAGTTGTCTTTTTTGATAACAGTTTCTTTTTTAAAATTACTTGTATAAATTGTATTATTGAATTAATTGACAATGTATTTTAGAAAAAAATAAACAAAATAAATTATAAAAGAAAATAATATACTTAAAACCCACTGACCCTCTGTCACTGGAGGTCAGTGTTAAGACCTTTTTGTTGTTTTAACACTTAACTGAAGGCTGTAGTAATTTTAGGCCAGTCACGGTTGTTTTTATTATTAGGTCCTTACATATGAAATTAGCGTTTTGTCGTACTGACCACTTTAATCTAAAATACCTCCTCTTTGGTTAAGAATTCCAAATTAAAATTTATAAATTCATTTAGCTGGTACATTTGAATTTTGAAAGCAGTCATTCATTTGGTTTCACCTCATTATTTTTTTCTTCGGCGTCGCTTATTACCGCACAATGGAAAACATGAAATATCAGTGTATTTACGAGTACGAGTTCTACCATGGCACCAGTGCTGTAGAAACAGCTCTAAGGATTAATGATGCGTACGGCGCTGGTGTCACAAAAGAAAGTAAGTTTTTGGTTTCCACGTTTTCATTTTGGAAATTTCGACCTTCAGAACCAACCCCGTGGACGGCCGGAGACCAAAGTGAAAAATAAAGAATTAAAGGCTATTGTGGAAACGGTTCCATCACAAAGCACTACAGAGATAGCTGCAGGCTTTGGTGTAAGTGATAAAACTGTATTAATCCACTTGAAGCAAATCGGGAAAGTAAAAAAACCTGAACGATATGTACCTCATGAATTGAGTGAATCGAACTTGCAGACACGCGTCGACTGCTGTGTTACTTTGCTCATCCGACACAATAATGAAAGGATTTTAAATCAAATCATTACTTGTGATAAAAAGTGGATACTTTACGATAATTAGAAGCGCTCGTAGCAATGGCTGAACCCTGGAAACCCAGCCAAATCTGCCTTAAACGAAAATTAACTCAGAAAAAGTTACTTGTGAGTGTTTGGTGGACTAGCGTCGGTGTCGTTCACTAAATCTTTCTAAAATCTGGCCCAACGATATTTATTTTTAGAAACTGCAAACCATGAAGGAAAAACTAGCTGCTAAACAACCGAGATTGGTCAATCGCTCTAGGCCACTGCTGCTTCACGACAACGCAAGACCACACACTGCACAACAAACAACCACTAAGTTAGATGAGCTACATTTGGAACGTCTGCGACATCCACCGTACTCCCCGGAACTGGCTCCAACAGATTACCATTTTATCCGGAATTTGGAAAACTTCTTAGAAGGAAAAAAATTCAACTCCGATGCGGCAGTCCAAACCGCCTTCAAAGAGTTTATTGATTCTTGCCCCCATGGTTTTTTTTAGTAAAGGGATCAATGAATTACCTATGAAATAGCAAAAGTGCATAGATAACAATGGTGAATATTTTGATTAATTATATTTTACAAAAAAAAATTTACTTTATATTCCTCCCGTACAAAACGCCAATTTCATATGTAAGGACCTAATATTTTTAATATAATTTATGTGATTAAGGACTGATAAAATTTATATACACAAAATAGTTTAGCTGCTGCATTCTTAAATTTATTTGATGAATAAATTTTATTTGACGATTAAAACTCAGCCAAATCAATATGTATGTTCATTTAGTCACAAAATATTTGCTTTCATAAACTATAAAAAATAATTTTTACTTCTTAACAATATTGCATAGACACTAAGCAAATTAATAAAACTACGTAAATTAGTACACTTACATTCAGTAATTTGATTTAATTAAATAAATTGCTTAATGTCTTTATGCAAATACGAATACTAGCTGTTCGTCGCGAATTCGTTGGCGTGGAATTTATTACAGTTGAATTGCATGGCTTTTAACTTTCTTGCGCGGAACCCCAATTATTTTTATAATAAAAGTAGCCTATGTTACTTCTTATAACTGCCAGTGAAATTCCCGTCAATATTAGTCCAGTCGTTTCGGAGATTAGCCGGAACAAACTGGCAGAATGATATTTAGGTTAATGTATTATCTATTTCTGAAATTATACTGATTTCAACCAGCTCAAGATGAGAGTTTATAATAGTTATACGTGGTAATACTGCTAAGCAGTATTACTATTACGAGAGTCCAGGCTTTACGCTCACAATTTCCAGGTATATTGAACGATATGCTTTATTTGCTCACGTTCAAAAAGGTTTATTATACAAAAGGAGATTTTTAGAGACTGACCATTTACGAGGAACTATCAGTACACAACATACTTTTCTATTTATAGTTGCAGTAAAATTCATCGAATAAAGAAGAGTGATGTTAATTTTAACTTATTATTTTTATGTGAACATTTTTCAGTAAAAACAAAAAAGAGTACTCGTATAAAGACTGTAAAAGTGATAGTTTTTATATGAGTAATATTTTTGAGTAGTGGGACTTACTCGTACTCGAGTACGTCGGCATAGGTCTCTACTTATTACTGAAAAGTTTATGGGGTGATTAAATTTATTATTGTCTCGTGGTAAAGCCATACTGCAGCTATAGTACTGGTACGCAGCTATAGTAGATGTAGCACGAATTGGTCAGCTCGACTGGGGAAGGATCACGCTCTCCCAGAATACCAGCGTAAAATAGCAGCTCAACGCTACTGTGTTTCGTATAGTGAGTATAGAGACTAGGTTTGCCACAGGGGAGTATTTTGGGCCCTCTGTTATTCTTAGTTTATGTGAATGACTTGCCAAATGTCACTGACAATAGATGTGTTATGTTTGCTGATGATGCAACTATCTTTATACCCGATACTCAAATGAATTTTGAAAATAACATAAATAAAACCTTAAAAATAGCAGTCGAATGGCTTAATAAAATTAATTTAAACGTAAATCTAACAAAAACTAAAATTATTCAATTCAGAAATTACAAAACAAAATCTTTAAATTTAAATATTGCAGATAAAGACACCCAAATAGAAACAGTTGATAACATTAATTTTCTTGGAGTCACCATAGACTGTCATTTTAACTGGAAATCCCACATTGAAAAAATAAACAAAAAAATATCTAGCTATAGTTACGCATTATCCATATTAGCAGAAACGACTTCCGTTGATGTATCAAGGGCTGCATACTTCGGCCAGGTATACCCTCTATTAGTTTACGGCATTATTTTCTGGGGTAATTCTACAAACGTGCAGTCAACATTTATTCTACAAAAGCGATGTCTGAGGATCATTTATAATATGTACTCAGACGAAACTCTAAGAAATGTATTCAAAGAAAAAGGTTATCTCACTCTTACTAATATTTACATTTTAGAATTTAGAATGTTTCAATTTTTATCAAACAGAATAACAAATATTTTCAGATTAAATCAAACTTGAATTCACGTCCAAAACGTAGTCAATATAAGAACAATAATTTATGTACACCTAAAATTAATAATTACATGTATTATAAGAGCACTTTTTGTACAGGTATTAAAATATTCAATCATCTGCCACCTAATATAAAAGCTATGGACTTGCCAAGATTTAAAATACACCTCAAGAAGTGGTTAAAATATAATGTGTTTTATAATTTAAATGAATATTTTAATACCAAACATTAATTTATATAAAGTTTTATTTCTTAATTATTGCATACCCGATATGGGTAAACTGTGTAACATTTAATTGCAATGTCACCCGCAAATTGTACATACACAGCTTATTGGCAATAAATATTCTGATTCTGATTCTGATTCTGAGAACTGTAGACCATTTTTACTTGAGGATAGATGTAGATGTCTTTGGGCCACAGCAACGACTTACCATCAGATGGACTTTGTGCTCGTTTGTTACCCTTATCCTATAAAAAAATATTGTTCAACGAGCTGCTCTAATGTGTAATTATAATAAAGCTTTTAAAAAGTTACATCGCAAACATCCGTTCGATAAAAGAAAATTATGTGTCTTACCTAGTATGAAGAGAACCTCCCGCCCTCCCTCAATTGCGTGCTATCCCCATCATCACTAATCCCAGCACCACTACTCCCAACACCACTACACTAGGAAAGACACACCACTGACTACAATACGACACGTGTTTCGCCTCTATACAAGGCATCCTCAGGTGAAGTAGACTGCGGTGGCTGGCCGTAAAGTGAGCGGTGAGCCAAAACAACTGCCATTTATACAGACCGCTGATGCAACCGCTCCCTGCTTAAGGAGCGAGCGACCGCGTTATGCGATAAAACTTGCGACCAATCACCGCCGGACTTACGCAGCGGTTTGTAAAATTAAAAACAAACCGTCGCGCAACGCCCGCCTACCCTCTAACCACGCAACCAATCGCTGATCACCGTGAGGGTGACAAACGATCAGGCTTAAAGTTCATTCAGCAGTGCAACGTTACTATTATTACTTTTTAATATGTCTAACTGTTCTGATATATGTTTATAACATAACATAACATATATGTTATATATATATATATATACAGGGTCATTTTTAATTTACTAAAGACCTTTTGGCAATATATTGGTTACATCATTACAAACAATTTTAGCGAGATCACTCTTCACAGAATATAATACATTTACAAAAAAACTACTTTTAAGGTTTGGTTGTCATGTCTGACTCCTTTTAAGTCTGTATTTTGTAGTACCTAAACAATGTCAGAATAAATCGTCAAAGAAAATGCCTTATTTATTTTACACTTGATATCCGTATCAAACATTGTGTTGAAATCATTAAACATAATTAAATGAGCAAAATACATTAAATAAAAATCACAAATATTTAAATTTATATTATGTAAGTATGACCGCCGGGCCGGTCGACGCCCGCGCTCAGCTGATTGCGTTGCAGTGCCTACTAAACCATTCAATCGCTGTGCCTATTGCACCAGGGCGCCACTTTAAATGACTACATTAACTTTTCATATAGGTACTTCTTTATTTTGCATAAAACCATTTGATGAACTATTTGATTCTTTTATTAATTTCTTTAAGAATTAATAGACATTGTTTAATAGACATTTAGGTAGTTTTTTTACGAATACTGTTTGCTGGTAGCAACGCCTCAACGTCGCACATGCGGCGGCCCAAGGCCAAGCCAAAGGTATATTATGACGTCGACACAGTTGTCGTCGTCATCAAAGGCGCCGCCTGCCCTTTTGGGTTTGCAGCCGTCGATTTGGTCATCGATGTTTGTAGCACGTGCAAATTAAATGAGTATTATTAACTATTTTTTTTTTTAATTTAATGTAAGTTGTATTTAAAAAATGGATGCAGGTTAAAATAATTACAAATATTACAATAAAATATTTATAATGATTAAATACAAATTAACAGTAATTGAATAAAGATATTAAGGTATAATGGTTCAATAAAAATTAAAAAATTAGACTTACCTAGGTACTTGTCCGCGGATGGCGATGAGTATCGCGCACATAGCGTTCAAAATAATCACCTCCACATTCTATGCATAGGTGACACGTAAAACTTAACTGTTCACTGACACGAGATAATACTTGATGATTCATTTTGATTTGATCGAATGCCCAAATTATTTTTTCTTTCAACATGTGGCGGTACAAAATGTAACTCGCGCTGGTTTGTCAGCTTCGCTGAGTTCATGAACACGATGCAAGTGGAAAGGGTACTTCCCTTCATTGTGTATAACACTCCATGCCTAGTACTGTGACACATTGAACTGTCGGGCTGCCTCATAAGTGCTCGCTGCTGGATTTTGTTCAAAAAACTGCAGTATGTCTTCCTCCTCACGTACTGTGCGCCGCGGTGGACGACCACGATCGATTGATACAGGCTGGAATTGCCCGTAATCTCGCAATCGCTGTGTAGTACCTAGCATCGTAGCGTAGCTCGGTGCACGTGAGTTGGGAAATCGCCTTGAATATTCACGGCAGGCTTCACTAACGTTATCATTGTTAATTGCTAAAATTCGCACCATTTCGGTATACTCAACATTTGAGTATCGGTAAGCCATCGTAACCACGTAACGTTTGCGATATTAATCTCACAACGGAAGGAGAAACGTCGCGGGCGCACTAAACGCGACTGACGACACAAGTAATTAGGTCAAGCTCAAATAAGCAAGCGCCGCCTCCTACACCCCTCCACCCTACCCCGCCACGCGCTTTATTTTGCTATTCGATTGATTTAGGACTATTGCCGTTTAGGAGGTCCAATTAAAATATTTTGTTTTTGTATGAAAATAAAAATTGAACAAATATATTTTTTTTCTTACAGATGTTGTTGTTATGATGTAAATAATATATTCCCAAAAGGTCTTCAGTAAATTAAAGATTACCCTGTATATATATATATATATATATCCTTGTGCAATTTATATTTGTAAACTCACGATTCAGCAGAAAATTGTAGTGTAGGTGTAACGTTTACAAAAAAAAAATGTGTACTTCACATCATGCACTGGAAACATTTTAATGGCCAAATCTCAAACACTACTTAATTTTAAGATGTCGATAGGTCTCATGGTCTCACAGTCACCTTGACTTAATGTGATAGAGACAGCTCGAGACCTAACGGCATCTTAAAATTGAGCAGCGTTTGATTATTTGGGCATAAGTCTTAGATGGAGAAGGTTTCTTCATGATGTTTTCTTTTGGCGTTTTGACGTAGTAAATCAGAAATTAAAATTTAATTGAACAATTTAGTAGCGTCGGCGAGGATTTAGCTCTGGTTGCTCGCGTACTGTGAAATTTACGTCGAGCGTTTAGCTTTTGAGCCTCCATGGCACTCCTCATTTCTGAAAGGGCTATGAAGCAATTATTCCGGCACGTTACTCTAATGCGTGTTAACAGATGTCAATTTTTGCTGTAATTTATTTTATAAGAAATATTATTTCAACGACACAAATAATAGCATAAGGATTTCTTCTATTTTTTTTATAGGAGAGGGGGCAAACCGGCATGCGGCTAACCTGATAGTAAGTGACTACCGCCGCCCATGAACAACTGCAACATCAGGGGAAACAGGGGAATTGTAGATGCGTTGTCGGCCCTTTAAAAACGAGTAGGCTCTTTTCTCGAAGGTCTCTAAGTCGTATCGGTCCGGAAAAATCACTGATGGTAATCGATTTCACAAGGAAGTTGTGCGAGGAAGAAAACATCTTCTAAATCGCACAGTGGTGGACCACCAATCATCCAGATGGTGTGGATGGTATCGACAGTTCTGCCGCAATGTGCGTTCGTGAAATTTGGCAGCTGGGATTAATTCAAACAATTCCTCAGAGCACTGCCCGTGGTATATGCGAAAGAAAATGCAAAGGGAGGCAACACCTCTTCTCTGCGCCAATGAATCGAGCCGATCGGAAAAGACACGGTCGTCAACCATTCGAGCCGCTCTGAGCTGGATGCGGTCAAGTGGAAAGAGCTGGCAATAGGGTACCCCGGCCCAGAAATGGGAACAGTATTCCATGTGAGGCCGAACCTGCGCCTTGTAAAGTTGCAGGCGGTATGCCGACATGAAATAATGTCCCCACTAGGAAGAGAAGGCCAATTTGGCCTTCTCTTCCTAGTGACCACGAAACTAAAATTAAAAATTGCAAACAATATTAATTAAATGTAATTAATTGTGCAGATTTTATCGCGTTTAATTTTAACTTTTTAAATCCCAACGTTTCGGTTGCAGCATCCATGATCACGGGGAAGACTGAGGTGTTTGATAGCCTGATGCCAAAGTTAACCAAGCTACCTTTAGTTTTTTGGTCCAATCTAGGCAGAATAAGCTTATGAGTACAGAATCTTGAAGTCTTGCAGTGGTATGCTTGGGTTTGGATATAATTTTATTAATTATAGGATCATATGCACATGGTAGCACCCATCCATCTTCTCGGTTAAAATTTGGATATTTTTAGTTTCAATAGCCTCGCGAATCATCCTGGTAGGAATTGATGTTCTTTTGCAAGGATTTTTCTTTCAAATCTAATGTAATGGCGGAGTTAGTGTCGGTGGTGTTTTACGTCAGTTATACGAGAATGTTCTTTTACGCGGGTTGGGAATTAAAAAGTTAAAACCAAACACGATAAAATCCATAAAATTACTTTAATTTAAATAATAGCAACTACATATTATAAATATTTTTCTTATATTATGTTATCATGGGGAACTTTTCACAATCACTTTAACAGGGATCATCACATAAAGAAACATTCATATTATTATCTCTAATATTCTCAACACATAAAATAGTTCCATTAATCATTTTGTTTATATTATTGTAAGTTTCCTTCTCAGGCGCCAACATTAACACTTGCAATAATATGAATGAATGATTTATTACAACCTACGCATCTTTACGATTGCTTACATTTGTATATTTTGCAAGAACATAAATAAGCAGCCATTTTAGCGCTAAATTAACACAAAATATTGCAATAAATTCTGCGTATCAATTTATTTCTTGTGAACAATACACTGTATGTGTGATTATGACCGTCACGCATTGTGTAATTGTAACCGCGCTGCACACATTGTGTAGTGCGTTACGCTGTTTTATTGTAGATAATTATTAGTTGCTTCAGCGAGAGAAAACATTGATTTTCCTATTGCATGCCAGCGCGCAGGTATGAACACACCTGCAATAAACATACTATGCTAGGGCCTAAAAATTAAGATTCCAACGTTTTGTCGCATGAAATCGTATCTAGCAATCATGTTATAAGTGATATAAAAAACACATTGTCGGAAAGATAAATGATTGTTAAACTTAATAATATATTTTTAAATCGATTAATTGCTAGTTTTACGTAAAAAAGTGTTTTAGTGGCTTATGGTGTGGATTTATCAAGTCCGCATGGCGGCGTGAACACGATAATACTTTTGAAAATATTAATTGTTTAACTCAATCTATTTTTAAAACTCTTCATCTATCGTGTGGGAGACCATGTTATGTACCATAAATGGCAGTTTAATTTTGTTTTGTTTATTTATAATTTCTTTTGGCTTAGAAATGTCGAAAGTTTCGGTGGTTTGCAAGCCGTATATTAATTTATTTTACACTCTGAAGTACAGACACAGAGTACTTTATTGACTCCGAGCTCAAATGCCGTGAGTGGTTGTTTTTTACAGCGGCTCGTGCAGAAAAATATCGATCGCCGTAGAAATACAAAATATTCCAAAAACCAAATTTTATACATACTTGACTAAGGTAAGATATTATTATTATTTTTATAATCACAGATTTT
Source organism: Parnassius mnemosyne (assembly GCA_963668995.1). Taxonomy (NCBI): domain Eukaryota; kingdom Metazoa; phylum Arthropoda; class Insecta; order Lepidoptera; family Papilionidae; genus Parnassius; species Parnassius mnemosyne. Next base: position 23,229,478 of record CAVLGL010000084.1, on the reverse strand, counting down.
TATTACAATATTTTAGTTTCGCTAAAAGCATGCAGGATTTATATATAAATATACTTATACGTCTGGACTTTATAGACCTGAAGGTGTGTCGATATCTGCAACTGGAACTCCTCGACGAGGAAAACTAGATGTGTCGAGTTTGGCCTCGTTTTGATTGTTATGATGATACCTTATCTCCGGGCTTGATAGCGTACACTTGAAAGTGTACTTTGAGGATTACTACTGGAACTCATCGACGAGGAGAACTAGATGTGCCGAGTTTGTTGTTTTTTTATGTCATTTTACTAAGTACACTTTCCCTTCCTCACTCCGGGCCATAGATAATATACTATATAGTAAAGGTGGTTAATATATATTTTAACTGTTGAAATAGATAGTTAAAAACTTAAGAATTTTGTTAAATAAATAAAATTAACCACATTGAATAAAATTATCATATTTCAGGCCATTTAAAACAATCCCCGACGTTACTGATTTATATTAGCCGTATTTACGCGATTTAGCGTCTTCCTTACGTACCACCGTGAGAGTCGATCAATTTTCGTTCTATAGAATGACTTTACCAATTGAATGAAGTAGATGGTGGTTTACAAAGCCATTTTATTCGAAAGAGAACATTCTTTAAAAACATCAATACATGTATTCTTTTGATTTATCACATTAAAATTTAGGCTTCACATGTCCAAAAAATGAGGATTGTAACAAATATTTGCTATAAAATCAATCTTATATTGAATAATTTATGCTCAAATTGTGGTTGAAAATTATCATATTAAATACGAGTAAATTGTTTGCTGTTAAATCTTTTGAACTGTTATTTTTATTAAACTGTACGAAATGATATTTTAACACTTAGATGTAACAATTGGCTGAATTAATTAGGCTGATGTTAATTTTATGTACTTTGTTGTTACGCTATTGGCTGAAATATTGGTTGGTATTATTTTAAACGAAGCGCGTCAGTTTAATATTATACGTATATAAGTTTGACATAAAATTATTGGAAGATTGGAAGTATAATAATAAGTTTATTAGTGAAAACTTGTGTGTTTTAAAACTACTTTAAAAAATTTCCATATAATAATGTTATATGTAATTTTTTTAATCCGCTTAGTATATGCACAATTGGATTTACCAATAGTTTTTTTTTATATACTACTATATTTCAACAATAACATCTTAATCAATTTATAACATAAATATTATATAAAATTAGACGACTTTATGCTGAACACAAACCTGCTCTGTTTTAGTGGATGTTAGAGTCCATCTTGAAGCCCCAACGCCTGTTAGTGCACTTTTCACATCTTTGAGATATACATAATTCTTCAGACATGCGGTTTCCTTCACCGCTTAGTGATAAATCAGCACCATAATTGCAATCAAATATTTCATTAGTGCCAGACGAAATAAACTTAACTAAACTTTCATTTACAGTGATATGACACACATATTGTATAATTTTATCAACTTTGGCACATATGGAGACCTTTTTACTGCAAATGAGACATTCCTTCTTAGTCCTCAGGGGCTGAAAGTATTCTGCATTTTGATTCTTAATCGAGGGCAGACGTCTACAGGCTACAGCATTCACTTACCATCACGTGCACTGCGTGCTTGTTTGTCACGATAAAATGATCAATATGTACTCGTAGTAAATTTAATTTCTTGTATTTAGATGGTTTCTATCGTTCCTCAATATTTTCTAAAAATATCTAAGTAGAGGAAAGTTAGCATTTTGAAGTTGAATTTCTAGACGTTAATTGATTATTATTATTTAGAAATAAAATAAAGTGAAGAAACTGTGCACGGATCCAATAAAACAAAAATAAAGTAAACAACTTCGTCATATTTGAATTAAAAATGAACTATAAAATAACTCTCATTATATATTAATGCAAATCCGATAATACGAACTTTCTTTGATTCCGTACTAAAACAAAATTAAAACCGTAACACAGAAACTCAATAAGTGCGGAGCAAAACGAGCCGAGAATCTTAATTGTTATTTCTACCAAGATCGGTTCTCTTAGCTTCAAGTAATTACAATCAGCGAACAGGCACTATTCGTTACGTAGAAAATTAGTTTTAATTCTTGTGTTTGACGTTTTTTAAGATATACGAATATATTGTTTGATACAGAGATTATATAAAATATATAATTGCTTCTTTATTATTTATTTATTTATTTAACAATTTATGTACACACAAACAAAGGAAAGAACACAACATGATGAACAGTTTGTACAAGGGCGCTACTTATCTCATTATGAAATTTCTTCCAGTAGGCCAGTTAAAAGATATGTGATAAATAAAAGATAGTAAAGTGTGCACTTTGTTATTATATACACATACATACAAATATACATACAAGATAAAATAAATATATGTATAGTCATAATTAAATATATATAAATAATAAGAAGTATAGTAAATATCAAAAATATGGAAACTTACACAGAAGACAGAGATAAATAATGTTCTTTTACACGTTTTTTGAATAATGTCACTGTTTTGATTTCTCGAATCGTAGGAGGAAGTGAATTCCAGAGTCTTACTGCATGTACAGAGAATGAACGGGAATATGAATGAGCTTTAAAGGATGGGAATTTTAAGAGGGTTTTTAGGTGAGATCTACAAATTGCATCTGGAGATTTAAAAAAGGTGAATCGATTACGAAGGTATGAAGGGAAATTCGGACTGTGTTAGATATTAAAAAGAAGACAAAGGATACGAGTGTTCCTGCGAAATCGGATCGGGAGCCACTTGAGCTGCTTTCTGTATTTAGAGACGTGGTCAAACTTCTTGAGTCCAAAAATATACCGAATGCATAGGTTTTGCAATCGCTCAAGTTTGTTTAATTGCTCCTCTGTAGCATCCAAAAAACAGACATCAGCGTAATCTAAGATTGGCAAAATGAGAGTTTGGACAAGAGAGATTTTAGTTGATAAGGGTAAAAAACTTTGAAATCGTTTTAACGAGTGAAAAGTATAATGTACTTTTCTGCTTAAGTCCGTTATATGAGCACCCCATGATAACCTATTGTCAATAATTAGGCCCAAGTTCTTCCCGGATTCCGAATAAGCAATTGATGTGCCATTGATAATCACATTTGGCAGGGTGCAGTTATCAATAATACTACTATTATATCTGCTGCTTACTATTAACGCTTGAGACTTACTTGGATTTATAGATAAACCATGGGATTTGGACCAACGATTAATTCTATCTAAATCGTCATTCAGTGCATCTATCGCCATTTTAGCCTCAGATGCCTCAAAGTGACGGTAAAGCTGCAAATCGTCTGCATAAAGATGGAAGTTGGAGGATATTATTTTCGTTATAGAATTAATGAAAACGGTGAAGAGTAAAGGAGACAAGACGCCACCTTCGGGTACACCTGCAATAAGATTACAGCAGTTGGAATAAGTGTCATTGGAGCGGATACATTGCGAGCGTCCCCGAAGATAGGAATCAAACCAAAGAATGGCCGAAGATGAAACATTGATAGCTTGAAGAACTTTAAGGAGGATATCAAAGTCAACAGAATTGAAGGCACTACTAAAATGAGTACTGTTAATTGTTTTTGATCTATGGCTCGACGGATATCTTCAGTTACCTGAAGAAGAGCAGTTGTTGTACTGTGACCGGGCCGGAATCCAGATTGAAATGTACTTAAAATATTGTTGGAGTTATGTAAGATAAGAAGAAAATTGATTGTGAACAATATGTTCCAGTACTTTAGAGAGGAATGGTAATATAGATATAGGTCAAAATTCAGAAGGTAATGTAGGGTTAGCAACCTTGGCTATAGGAATAATGTGTGCTAATTTCCACGAATATGGAAAACAGGAGAAAGACAATGAAAAATTAAATATGTAAGTAAGAACTGGGAGAATACAAGGTAAAATCATAGTTATCATTGTGGAAGAAATTTTATCGTTTCCCGACGCAGTAGAAGATATGGATAGTACTGACCGTTTTACTTCATCTTCTGATACTGGTACAAATTCAAACTGGGGGAAATGTTGTACAGGGCATCTGGATAATTCTAACAAGGTCTTAGCCTTTATAAATGAAGATAAGGAAACAGGTGGAAGAGAAAAATGTTGATTGAGAGTATCTATATCAAGATTTCCAATCGCAAGCGCAGGATGTTTGCCAATGCCGACTGTTTTGAGAAAACTACAGGCTTTTCCTGAATCGCAATTTGAAAGTGAGTCATGAAAGTAGCGTCTTTTAGTATCTCTACACAGACGATTGCAGCGGTTATGTAAAATCTTAAACTTGATTAGATTTCTTTCCAAGCGACAATGTTTATATCTACTTCTGGCTTTATCCCTACGTGCCATAAGCTCTTTTATATCTTTTGTAATCCAGGGCACAGGACAATGTTTTATTTTTATAAGTTTGAGAGGTGCATGGCAATCATAAAATCTAAGAATTAAAGTAGTAAAGTTATTCACCATATTATCAATATTTTGACAATCCATTACGGAAGACCAGTCCATTCCACTTGCATCTCGTCTTATGGCTTCCAAGTCAATACCCTTATAGCTACGAAGAAATCGAAAATGTGGTTTACGCTTTGGTGGACGAACACGATATGAAATGAAAATGAGGTCATGATACGAAAAAGAAGCTGTTATTTTTCCATGATACGCGATGTTATTTAAAGATGAAACTATTATAAGGTCAAGTAAAGACGGAGTACAGTTGGGAAAATGATGGGTAGCAGAGAGGGGTAAAATTTGTAGATTATGTGAGGACACAATAGCCTTCAACTTATATGCACGTGAATCGTTTTTGAGTAAGCAAGTGTTGAAATCTCCCATCACGATCACATGACTGTATATAGGACAAAAGTCTGTAAGTAGATTTTCAAATACGTCAAAATAATTAATTTGTATATTAGGGCTGTATATCACACCAAGAAGGATTTTTGTGTGGTAAAGTAACCTCAAGAAAAAGGTACTCTGCAGATTCAGAATAAGTTGACGGGGAAGCAGAGATTTGTTTGTAAGGGATTTCAGAACGCAGGTAAATAGCTACATCACCTCCTCTCTTACCGATCCTGTCATTACGTATCAAAACGTAACCAGGAAGTGAAAACTGAAAAGAAGGAAGAGAAGACTTGTAAAAAGTTTCAGATATAAGAAGTGCGTCGATTAGATTACTGCTAATGGATGCAAGAAGGTCAGGATAGTGGGCAGGAATACTTTGTGCGTTGATATGGGCAACATTAAAATTATTGGGATAAGGAGAAAATATGGCAGAAATATGATCATGCAGTCCAAGAGGTTCAGATGACTCGGTGTCTGCGCTTAAGAAACTGGTTGAAGATGAATTACACGAGAAAAAACCATCATTAAAATCAGTTGGACTTTCCATAATTATGACAATAAAAAATAATATATATATTATATACTATAAAATAAAAATAAAAAAATAAATTAATAATAAAAAAAGCAATATCCTATTAGAAAAATATACCAATATTAAAAGAAAAAAATACTGTCTAACTTATGATAAACAAAAACGAAATTAAATAAGAACAAAGACAACTCAACTCAGTGCAACTCACTAGCGTAATGATTTTTTAAATTAATCTATAAATACACATATTATAATACTAGAATTGAAAACCAAAAATACTAATTGCAATACAAAATTAAAAAGGAGAAAATGTAACGTTATTTTAAACCTTAGAGTATACAATAAGACAAAGTAATGTAAACATTAGAAATAAGCTCAAAAAGTAGGTAGGTAGTAAAAACTTAATAAGTTTATTTTTTTTGTGTTCATTGCATTGCAGTAATCTTTATTAACCTTGAAATTAAAAGTGCATTATATGTGGCGTTTATGCGTTCCGCCTATGTCAGTTAACTTCATTATTATATAACAATAATAAATTAAAAAGTTGAATGCTGCGATTATAGTAATGCAATTTTTAAAGAAAACAATACTATTGTTTTTTAGTTATTTATGCGTCGGCGTGATTTGTTCGGGGCATTAACGGTTATCGATGTTAAATTAACGGAATGTGATACGTTATCGTTAGTAGCGGAGCTAGAAGGATATTTCACGATGAGTAGTTCCAGTTCAGCCATCGTTTCAATTTTTTGTCGAGTTTTATCGGGGAGCATTATAACAATTTTTCCTTCAGATGACCAACAATGTTTAATTCCAAAGTGTTTACGTGCTGTAGTAAATATGTGATGCCTGGTTTTCGTTAAAAACTCTGAGAAGGTGATACCGGAGCCTTTGAGGTTGGCTTTGTTGTCCCAAATAATCCGCCTATGCTCAGTATCTAAAAATCGAACCGAAACTGGTCGTGTCTTACTTAGAGATGATCCAAGTCGGTGGCAAACCATAACACAATCCTTTTCAATATCTGTTAGCTTTAATTGATTAGATATTATATTAAAAATAACGTCACGGAGGTTTTCATTTTGCTTTTCGACAATTCCATGGAACAACAAAACTTTATTTCGCATCGCCGTTTCATGTCTATCAAGGCCAAGGCATAGTAAATTTATTTGTGTTTTAATTGTAGAAAGAGTTTGCCACACAAATGATTTAAACTCAGAGAACTCACGAGACAATGAAGATATGTCAGGATTTGGTGAACTGCTCTCAGTGTTGACTTTTAGTAGCTTCTCTTCATAATCCCGCATTCGGGACTCGAACATCTTTTCAAGTTCACCAAGATTATTAGCTAGCTGGACATCCATATTAGGTGGTATAAAAATATTTTTAAATATAGAGTATAATTATAGGATAAGTTGTGAGAAAGTGAGCGCAGACGAGTTTAATAACAATTAATTCATTTAATAACGCTTAATACACACTGTTAAATTTATAATAAATATAAATAGGCGCACACCAAAATTTACGTGTTGACGATACAACTACCCCCAAATTAATTTCTCATCAAAAGAGCGTTGGAACATCTATAACTATGTTGTGTGATATGGTTTGATAAAGACAGAAGTGACATAGGATAGTTATATGGTAAAATTTGAAGCGACAGTCGCATAATCAAAGGTCGTGGGTTCGAATCCACCATACGACCACTGTTAGAAACATTCCTAACATCAGTTTTTGAAGCTTACCTGGAGTGGCTAACGAGAATATTAGTATTGTTAAAGACGTTGATAGTATTTAAAAGAAAATTAAAAAAATACCATCACGTCAACTATCCCGGTGACGTAAGAAAATCAATAAACCCATTACATCCTGTGAGTATTGTATGAGACAACTAATAAAAATGCCAACAAATCTTACGGCTCCTGATAGATGAATATATACCATAGCAGCATTTACACCAGACTTAAAAAAATAATATTAATATCCTCCATATCGAATTTTGGTCACGATGGCCAGTCTCAACGGAGACTATCCATCTGAGCAGGACAGGATTATAACGCTCAAGTGTATGCGTAATCCCACACTCGCATAATCCGATGGGACGGTAATTCGACACGACTGGAGGCACGGGGGTGAAACACCGCTAAGGTCCTAACTCCGGGCTGCTGAGTATTTCATGACAGAAAAACCCAATAACTGATTTTAAAAAACCGGTCAACCCAAAAACATTTGAAGGAATCGTGAGGTCCCGATCAGCAATCGCGTTTACGACCACTTTTCAGACCGGCGAACAGCGTGAAAGGTGCGAGATTTCTGGTACTGAGATAGTATATCCACCTATAAAGCTCACAATTACGATTAATTACGTACACCGCGAGAGGTTTATGTCCAGCGATGGACTTCTATAGACTGATGATGATGATAAAAAAATCTAAGATTGTTTATAGAAGAAACGCTCGCTTTAAAATGTCCTAATATAGAGAAATTAAGAAAATTTCAAGTTACTACAGTTTGTGATAGAACGGTTCTTACTATTGTAATATGAATGAATGGACTCAGAAGGAATATTTACGCATACACCCGTAATCCTCATGTTTACGCTAAGCGTGGGTTGGATCCTTTTTGCGAATCTATTTATTATTATAACCATATGTTTGCCACGTGGTGACGGTGTAAATAATCCATAATCCCGTTTACTCACATAGTAACGTAAGTGGTGACTTTAGAAAATGCTAGAAAAACCTTATATTATGCCTACCTCCTATTATGCCTGAAAATGGTGGTGCAACTACAGAACACTACATTTCGTGTACTGAAGTTATAACATTCTCGTTTACACCGGGCATAAAAAATACAGACGGGCTATCGGCAGCCGTGTAAACGATGCGATACGTGTGGTACTGCGATCCTCAATCTGATTTACCAGATGCTCGGCGGTGAAGAAATCCTGCATGTCTGAAGAATAAGAAAAAAAATTCGAAGACATGTAAAGTTCACCAACACGCATTGGGGCAGCGCGGCGGAAACTTCCTTGCCTGAAAACCCTCTCAGAAATGAGAGGAGACCTACGCCCAGCAGTGGGGCGTATATAGGATGTAACTTTAACTTTATAATCAATGTATTTTAAAATGAAAGAGTTGCAATGCGAAAATTTAATGTTAGATTATTTAATCAATACCTAAATTTAATGATAAAATAAAAAAAACCAAAATTAAAGAAATGTGTCAAAAATGTTGTGGATATACAACTATTGTAGTTTTTTGAAACGGAACGTCATGAGTCACTCGCGTTCGCGCATCTTAGTCGTTTGTCCCATTGTTAACATTCGTGACTCGATGGAATGATTGATGGTATTATTCCAGATGATATTGACAACGTAGACTGATTAATCATGTTTTCTTGTATTTTCGTTTCTCAAACTGAATTTTAATATACAAATTCAATCTCGTGTGTGTAATAAGCGGTAACTGTGGTAAATACCAAAAAGATCTATTAAAAATAACCTTCACCGAGGAAGGATCAAAAAGCGCTGGTGCGGGTGCCGCGAATGTATACTTAGGCTTATTCGTGGTACTGCTTATACTCGTAATATGGTTGGTTTTATATAAGAATAGCGATCCGTTCCGGATTCAACTGAGTGTTACTCGTGATGTGCTGTCATGTAGATCTTTTGAATCTCACAATTAGCAGTTCACTGTCGCTGTGTTTAGTATGATGAGTGGATAGCACCGAAGACCCTTTTTATTAGAAACAATGCATGCCATCTTAGTCCTCAGGAATGACAACACACTTTGCATTTTCATTCTTAACCAAAGCTAAATTAATGTAGAGAAGCTTTCAAATAAAAAGGAATCATCAAAATCGGTTCACCTTGAAAAAAAATTCTAAGGTAAAACTCATTAAAAAATACAGTCGAATTGTGTACATTCTCCTTTTTAAAGCCTTTTAAAAATAGCCATGACACATCTGCAAACCTACTGAATTAACTCGTAAATAATATTCTATTTGGATTTTTTATGTAATCCTCACAATAATACGTTGTAGTAGCAAAAGTCGCTTTTATTTACAATGTTTAACATTTTGTTTTGTTGTGTTTATAAAAATGAGCAGCATCGCCCACAAGGGATATCATCACGGAGTTAAACAAGTGAGAAGCGTCTACTCCTGATATTCATGCTCTGAGCACTGTTTATTGTCATTGTAAAACATTGAATTGAATGGTATTTTAGTAAAAGCCCCGTAAACCCGCATCACAACCGGTAGCAACATTTGCGTCTACAATGCTCTTTTTAGAAGCAACCAATTTCTGTCGAGTACATTATATATAAAAATTTTAAGGTTTTAAAAAAAATTACCATTAAACAGTGAAACCCCTCAGAAATTTTTAAAACTTAATCTTCGGCTAAAGTAATTTAAAGTATAAATAGTTGTTTGAAAAACATTAATCTTTTTCCTTTAACAGTTGAAACTTTTCGGTATCGTAAATTTCATAATGATTTTTACTTTTGAAAATTCTATTAACAAACAATTATATACTTTACTAAAGCTTATAAATTGTAAAAGTCCTCTTTAATTATGAAACTTCCAGAAATTAATACAAAAGAAAAACTTTAGTGATTATATTCTTGTAAATAAAAGAATCATTCCATCTAAGAATTATGTTCAGTCGGCTTTTTTTAATATTCGGAAACAGAATAATATTAAATGATTAACAAGCAGTTAAAAAAGGATTGGTACACAGGAAAAAAAACTCCTCCTCTTGTATTTAAAGACAGATGGCGCTATTAAATAATAAGAGTTGCAATTTTCGATACATATAAAATCACATTTTAAATAAGAAGGGTAACGAAAAGCTTTCAATAATTGAGGGCAAAGTGCTTGTACTTTATTAAATTTATACATTAAAAACGGATAGGAACGGAACGAATGTAAGTCATGGTAGTTTAGGGAATGTGTCCGCTTAGTACGCCCCCAAACCTTGTTTAACTCCGCCGTAACGAACGAAATTGGAACAGCACTTTTAATTTTTTTATTTATCTCGTGCTCAGTAGTGAAGGTGAGGCGACTTATATTTTTGTATCACGCAGTACGTAGCACACTGGAGTGTTCCCTGTTCTAAAAAGAACTTGTAAAATGTAAAATTGCTTGTAAACAGCAGTGTGACGTATATAGGTATATTTCTATAACTTACATTTATGTAGCTTATTGCTTTATCTCATAATAATATTTATTTGTTTTAAAACGTACCTCGGTCTCTACGTATTTCAAATTTGTGTATATCCAAAGGTTGTCTAGAGAACGCTTTTAGCTGTAAGTTCGCCCATTGTACAATATGTTGGAAGTTAAAAGTTACAGTCTGTATACGTCCAACTGCAGGGCACAGGCCTCCCCTCATTCCTGAGAGAGTTTGAGGGCAAGCAAATGTCCGCCGTGATGACCCAATGCGTGTTGACGAACTTCACATGCCTTCGAAATATTTTTTTTTTTTATTTCTCAGACATGCAGGTTTCCTGACGATGTTTTCCTTCACCGCCGAGCACGTGGTAAATCAGCACTTTTTTTTAATTTATTTATTAATGTATTTATGAAACACACCACTGTACTTAATTCTAAACTCGTCAAACTTTTACGTTTGATGGCATTAAAATTGTAATTAAAAAGTCATCGGTACCGGTGGGGATCGAACCCGGGTTGCTCGCGTACTGTGAAATTTACAGCGAGTGTTCAGCCCCTGAGCTACCACGGCAACATTTAATGTAAAATTTTCATTTTTTCTGTAAATTGTTATGGTGTACAATAAAGTTATATTTTATTTATTAACTAGCCGTTCCCCGCGACTTCGCTCGCGTGTTATTTGGGGTTTTAATTTTGTTGCGCAGAACCCTAATTCTTTCTTTAAAATAAAAGTAGCCTAAGTTACTCCTTGTGACATCAGCTATCTGCCAGTGAAAATCCCGTCAAATTCGGTCCAGCCGTTTCGGAGATTAGTTGGAACAAACAGACAGACAGACGGACAGACAGACAGACAGACAAAAACTTTAAAAATTGTATTTTTGTTATTAGTATACTTTGTTATTAGTATACTTTGATATGTATTTAGTTAAAAGCTGTAATTTTAACGTTACAAACAGACACTTCAATTTTATTTATTTGTATAGATTAGGTCGCATTGCACTTTAATCAGAAAAAACGTACAACTTAAATCTTCTACGCACATTTTAGCATTATACGATATATTAAGTTTATTAAAATTTTAATAAATACATAATTAAGTTCGCTACATGAGTTATACCGCCTACATTATAAAGACACTTAAAAAGCATATCACATGTCGCATTTTTGCATCGCCGTAGTCAGAGAAAGAAAGGAAGGGAAAGGATTACATTCGTCGAACTACTAAATAACATTGAGATTAAAATTAAAAGTTCTACCTAAATTTGTCCTAAGGTTCTCATCTCATATGTATCCAGATAATTAGGTTACCACCCAATAACATTAGTATATTTAGAACAAATATAATATATATTTTTTCTATCGGTACGCCAACCATTACGTAAAACTAATGAAAGTATTAAAACTAAATACAATAATACTAAAAGTACTAGTACAAGTGACTAGCGAAAGTCTTATCCAAATCAGTTGTCAGGTGTTTGTGTTACTCGCTTTTACACACACAGACAGAGAACGTTTCCAAAAATTATTGTTTTTACATCTATACTGAGAGGGTTTCTGAGCGGCTTTTAGGACAAGGAAATGTCCGTCGCGCTGCCCCAATGCGTGTTAAGCGAACTGTTTTTTTTTTATAATTTCTCAGACATGCATGTTTCTTCACGATGTTTTCCTTAACTGCCGATCACGTGGTAAACCAGCACTTAAAATTGTAATAAACATTTCATTGGTACCGGCGGGAATCGAACCTGGGTTGCTCGCGTATTGTGAAATTTACAGCGAGCGCTAACCATCTGAGCTACCATGGCTCTCTCAGAAATGAGGGGAGGCCTGTGCCCAGTAGTGGGACGTTTATAGGCTGTAACTTTACTCTTAGCTATCTGTAGCGATAGTTCAGTGATACCTTTACCATTACCATTACAGTCTATCAAAAGTCCACTGCTGAACGTAGACCTCTCCACATATTGCCGCATAATGGCAGCCATACACGATCAAGTCTACCGTCAAGTTGCAGCGCGCTTGAAGCGGCGTCCGGTAAACTTGACGGTGTATGGCTATGGGTGTGCATGACAAGTCCACTTGAAGCAAAAATTGAATTTCGATTCTGCCGACTTGATCAAGCTTGCAGCGTCATGTAAACTTGAACGTGTATATGAGCGGTCAAGTATGCATGACGTTAGTCGGCTTCGGTAAGCGAAAACGCGCGCACGCGGTAATTAGTAGAATACACCGAAGTGTTACGCAATGTATAAATATTTTTTTTATTTATTTTTTTTATTTTATTTAATATGTTGTTTATTTTCTCTTGTATCGTGGAGGCAGTTAACAAACATAAATTGCACGAGGACAAACCTCTACACATATACAAATACAAATATTTTTTCCGTGCGGGATTCGAACCCGCGTCCCCAGCATTGCAACTCATTGCTAAAAAACTTATTCAATGTGAGGAAGGTTAATATGCAACATCGAGGAAAATTAATATTATAACAACGTGAACGTCTTTGAAACTCAGATAATTTACCTACTTACCATTTTAACGTACTTTAAAAAAGGAGGAGGTACTCAATTCGACTGTTTTTTTAATGTGTGTAACCTCAGAACTTTTTTCTAGGTGAATCGATTCTGATGATTCTATTTTACTTGGAAGCTGGTGCTTATAATTTAAACATCACATATAAATTTGATCAAGATCTGACTAGTACTTTTGGAATTATCCGTAATAATGCGTATTCGTATTGAAGTCAGTTTTACAAAAATTTTAATTTCATTAGTTGTCTCTCTTCCTCTCTTTTAAAAAAACGTTACTTCCACACTAGGATTTTCTTCTGTATCGCAGGGACAGTTTCATACATAGAACAGACCCAGAACAATTATTTGTAGGTCATACAAATACTTGTTACGTCCGGGATTCGAACCCGCGGCTCTTAGCGCTGCAACTCATTACTAAGCCACTGCACCACGGAGCCGTCACTTGTCTGTTTCACATTTTTGCTCTTTACTATTGAGATAATATTTTTAGTTTCATTAACCAGTTTTTGCAAAGTAATTGCGAGCAATAAGCCTAGGATGGCTAACGCATCGTCGTCCATCACTAGTGGCGCCATGGTTTCAACTGATGCGGCATCATGCAAACTTGACGGCGAACTTGAACGTGTGTGGCCTATATGTATGCACTGCAAACTTGACGCCGCTTCAAGCGCGCTGCAAACTTGACGGTAAACTTGATCGTGTATGGCATCCATAAAGGAGGATATTTGCCATAGCCGCCCCGCTTGGCAGGCAAGTTGACAGCCGCCGTCTTTTATTTTCTAGTTGTTAATAGGAAGACGCTGCTTCTCATCTCCTGGTTTGTCGTATTGTTTTTTCTCTGTCGCCTTTACGAAGCTCACGGGTTATAGGGCAGTGGATATTCTTACACCGCCGCTACACGGTTTGGTATAGTACATTGCACTCTGAATAAAATTTTGCAAAAATATTCATAACAGATCATTCTTTATTTTTTTTAATATAAAACAACTCCGAAATTTAAGATGTTCATGCTTATGACTAAAAACTTGAAAGAAAGGTAGTCTCTAAAGTGGGAGATCAAAAATTCTAAAATTTTCTTTAAAATATTTTTATTATATCAAAGTTTGGAAGTTTTAAGCAACCTGCTTCTAGGAAGTTTCTTGATTGTTTCCAACTCAGTCAGTTGTCGCCGGCGTCTTACTCTAAAATGTAAATTCAACAAAGAAATTTTGTTCATAATGTCTTTTATATGTTTCAGTTCTTTGCTAATGCGTTATGAAATAAAGCTACGTCTGAAAAATTAAAAGTTTAATGAGAAAATATTTATTACCTCAAATGTTTGCTTTTTATTTATTCACCTGTAAAATAACGTTGACGTTACAGAATATATAGATGTTTAATATGAATATTTATAGAATAACATCTGCATTATCGCATGATATGCATATCGAGCGGAACTAGGGCTCTAAAGTCTTTGCTAGAGATCTGTTTGCCAGAAAGAGCTAACTGTCGAAGCTGAAGACCGAGTGTGGCAGCGTCATTTCTGGGACACCTGAGATTTTGAGTGAGATTGAGACATTCTATGGGCAGCTGTACACATCATCTTTGGAGCCACACGCAAGTGCGAGTAACGATCCAAGAGCGAGTCTTATCCGACATTATGCCGATGATATCCCAGACGTCAGTCTAAGCGAGATAAGAATAATAATATAATATTTAATATAAAGGCTTTAGCACCATAGACCACATACATACCCTTCGGCAAATTGTACAGAAGTCCAAAGAGTACAATTTGCCACTATGTCTGGCGTATGTGGACTATGAGAAAGCCTTTGATTTCGTCGAAATTTGGGTGGTGCTGCAGTCCTTTCAGCGGTGCCAAGTGGACTGTCAGTATATCGAAGTGTTGAAGTGCTTGTACAGTAGGGCTACGATGGCTATCCAAGTACAGAATCAGAGTACGAAACTTATCCAATTGCAGATAGGTGTAAGACAGGGTGACGTCATATCCCTGAAATTCTTCACCGCTGCATTGGAAGACGTTTTCAAGCTTCTGCACTGGAAAGGATACGGTATTATCAGTGGCGAGTACATCACTGACCTTCGATTTGTCGACGATATAGTCCTTATGGCAGAATCGCTGGAGGACCTAAGCACTATGCTCAATGACTTCAATAGTGTTTCCCAACGGGTAGGTCTTAAGATGAACATGGACAAAACAAAGATCATGTTTAATGTCCAAGTCACACCTATGCCGGTAGTTCTTGGGAGCACTAAGCTCGAAGTTGTTGACAAGTATTTTAACTGGGACAAATAGTCCGACTAGGTAAGTCCAACTTCGACCGAGAGGTCAATCGACGGATTCAACTCGATTGGGCAGCTTTCGGAAAATTACGGCACATCTTAGTTTCACAGAGTTTCTCTGCGTGATAAACTTAGAAATGAGGATATCCGCAGTAGAACCAGAGTGACCGACATAGCCCAACGGATTAGTAAGCTGAAGTGGCATTGGGCCGGCCATATAGATCGAAGAACCGACAACCGATGGGGAAAAAAGGTTCTCGAGTGGCAGCCTCTTACCGGCAAGCGAATTGTGGGGCGTCCCCCCACTAGATGGAGTGACGACCTGGTAAGATATGCAAGGAGTCGATGGATGCAGGTGGTTCAGGACCGTGCTTTGTGGCATTCCTTGGGAGAGGCCTATGTTCAGCAGTGGATTTGTGAAGGGCTGTAATGATGATGATGATCTGCATTATGAATGCACATAATGGATTCGCGGGATGAATAGATGCGGTTCCTCACGATGTTTGCTGCACTGTCGTGTACGTAATAAAAATAAGTAATTAATATGACAATTAACAATACCTTTTTTTACTTACTTTCGTCTATATTTTATTAGGTTAAATTGTAAGTATTGCCACTTTTTCTCACAAGGTCTTTCTAAGGTGAGGACTTCTTGAAGCGATATCGTAGCTTTTGACTTTCAATAAATGGTTTTTATAAGCCAATTTTAAGTAAAATATTTGACACATTATGGAATAAATTGTTGAAGATCTAATTATAGTCTTTGGAGTACTACAAATTTTAAGATAATGCTTGGCAACTGAGTTACCACTGCATAATATACTATCGTGTTGTTTGTTATAAAATTCTTATAAATTAAACTTAACTTAATGGATAAATCGAAAATTCTGCATTAACTAACAATTACATGTTAAAAAGTTTCCTTTTATTTATTTATTTATTTATTTATTTATTACAATTTTAGGAGAACTTACAGCTGGTTATAAATGTATGAACAATAAAAATAAAAAAAATGTACTGAAGGCCAATTAAAAGTTCCCACTTATAAATAAAGTACAGAGAAAAATTGCACAAGTGACGTAGACGTAGATTTAATGACACAATAAAAGATGATTTAAAAAGTAAAATGAAATAAATAACAATGCATGGTATATGTAATACACATCAGTAAACGAAAAACTTATTACTCAGTAGACGCTTAAGCTGCCTGCTAGAGGTGTTAAATAAGTCTACATTTTGTATTTTCGCCACGTCATTGAAACACTTGCTCACTCTTATTAAATAAGAATTTTGCCTGTAGTTTGTATTTACTCCCGGCACATATAGTTTGCATGGCTTGCGTGAAGATGCGTATGGAACTTGTAAACGTATTTGCTCCAACAGTTCGGGACAGTCGATCGTGCTATTTGCTATATTAATTAGAAAAGATAGATCCGCTATGCGCCTTCTTTCATATAGCGGCAAAATGTGAAACTTACGGCAACGTGTTGTGTAATTCGGTAGAAAGATCTTAACTCTAAATTGAAGATAGCGAAGAAATTTTTTCTGAATCCGTTCAATACGCGTAGAATAAATATTATAGGTAGGATTCCATACTTGAGAGGCATACTCTAGATGACTTCGTACGAAAGCACAGTAAAGAATTTTGAAGGTTTTAATAGAATTGAAATCAGAAGACATTCTTAAAATAAAGCCAAGAGCTTTAGAGGCTTTGTTTATAATATTGTCAATATGTTTATTAAACAGTAATTTGGAGTCAAAAATTACTCCTAAATCGCAGATAGTGTTGACTCTAGTTATATCTATATGTTTTATAGTGTAGCGGAAAATTATAGGTTTAGTCTTCCGTGTGTATGTGCAAATATAGCATTTGGAGACATTTAAGTCTAATTTATTGTATAGACAGTAATTTTCAAACCTACCCAAATCTTCTTGCAAATGATATGCGCTTTCGAGGGACGTTATTGGACTTAATATTTTCATATCATCGGCGTAAAGTAGGATTTTTGAGTACCTGAAACATATGATGATATCATTAACAAAAATATTAAAGAGTAAAGGCCCTAGCAAGGAGCCCTGTGGGACACCAGAAGGTATTGGCATGGCCTTAGAGGTGTAACCATTTAGGGCAACTGTCTGACTCCGATTTTGGACGTAAGAGGTGAACCACCGATATAAATTACCTCGTATTCCTACTGATTGAATTTTGTGTAATAATAGCAAATGGTCTATTCGATCAAAGCATTTGCTATAGTCTGTGTAGACCACATCGACTTGTGAGGGCTCTGACATATGTTCTGATAAGTAGTCAGTACATAATATAAGATTAGTAGTTGTTGACCGACCCTTGACGAAACCGTGTTGTTGAAAGCTAAGTGTATGTTTTAGGGCAGCATATAGTTGATCATAGACAATTCTTTCAAGCACTTTTGCAAATAGACATAATTTGGAAATAGGTCGGTAGTTGTCAACTTGATCTCTTGGGCCTTTTTTGTAAATTGGTGTGACATAAGCCGATTTCCAGATTCTTGGCATTAAACCTTCTGACAAAGAACGCCGATATAATATAGTCAAAGGAAACGCAAGGCTCTTGGCGCACCTCACGATAAAAACAGCTGGTATGTTATCAGGCCCAGCTGATTTACTTAAGTCAAGTGATTTCAAAAGCTTAAATACTTCATCAAATGTGACCTCTATATCCCCTATATCAGATGGTATATTATAGTTCATTTGAGAGGTGACATCTGGGTTAATGTACGTATGGGTACTATTTAAAAAAGTTGACCGAAAATAATCACTAAACAAATTGCATATTTCTGCGCCACAATCTGATGATTTCTTTCCAAAACGTAATACAGCGGGATATGAATTGACTTTGTTTTTTGTTTTTATATAAGACCAAAACGCTTTAGGATTATTACAAATATTTTTTTTTTCGTTAGAAATGTATGTATCAAACATTTGTTTTTCCAGAGTCTTGGCTTGTTCTCTGAGTCTAATAAATGATTGAAGGTCAGACTGATTCCCATATTTCTTATATTTCGAGTGATACTTATGTTTTTCTTTCAAAATTTTAATTAGGGATTTCTTATACCATAATGGATATTTAAACCTTGGTGTAAAAGTCTTAGTAGGGATATACGTTTGACGGAGGTCAACTAATTTATTATAAAACAATAACAAGGCATCTTCTAACGGCTTAGAGTTAAGTTCTTGATGCCAATCAATGGCATCAAGTTTAGAAATAATAGAATCGTAATCACCAGATTGATATAGAAATTTAGTATAGGGACGACTTTTGAGAGTGTGAAGTTGAATAAATTCTGCAACCACACACAGAGCTGGATGATGAGTATCTTCGGGTATTAGCGGGTTTCCGCAGTGGTTAACAGCTAACGTGCTGTTAGAAAATATTAAGTCCAAAATTCTATTATTTGTGTTATGTATATAATTGTATTGTGATAAATTACATATATTAATGTTATCAAATAAATCAAATTGATAAGAGCCCTGTATGTTCTCGGGTATATATGAAATGTTTTGATCACACGACTTCCAGATTATGTTAGGCATATTAAAGTCGCCAAGAATTATAAATTTTTCGCAAGGATGTTTTAATATTGTATCACAAAGTTTTTGGGAGTATGCGGTTAACTGAGTTGGTAGTGAACAAAATACGCTTTGGTTACATATATATACCGTACAAATATGCAGTTTATACACTACCTTAGGATTCCGGCATTTAAGTGTCAATGTTACCCATAAGTCCTCGGCATTCGAACACCAATCACTACGAACTTTACCCTTGTTATAACAAATATGTGTGATTTATATGAGTATTTTATAACACTGAAAAGCTTAGGCGATAATATATAATACCTACCTATAAATTGACCGCGCAATGGAGTCTTAAGAATATTCACTACGCCATACCGTAAGAGATGACAGAGGGCAGCGTATTCCTACTAACACTAAAAATTAAAAAAAAAACGCACGCCAAACATGACAGCTATGACAAATATCCCCCTTATGCTGAGCAGTGAAAGGAGATGAACTTGGTACTATACAAGCTTGGGCCCGGCGTCAACAAAGTTCAAATATATCTTATTTTGAATATTTTAACATTTGCTGCTTATAACAAAAAAACAACATATTTTTGTAGGACCTGGGATTTTGTTTTTATTTTATGTTTTATAATTTGTAGGTTTGTGATGTATTATCAAACTCGTATTAAAATCAGATTTTTTTATAAGAAAAATTAAATAACACTGAATATAAACCGTTCAACTGTTACAATGTATAATAAATCAGAAAGCGACGGCGCCTAAGTTATTATGGAGATATTACTGTCGATTAAATATACCCAAATACCCTTGTAATCGTAAACAACTTTATGTTACTGAATATGCAAATCGCTTTCAACATTATCACGTATCATCAAATATTATTACTTGGCGCGTAGTTTACCTACAGCATCCTATAATGTTAGTGAGAAGTTTGACTAAATAAATAAATAAATTAATTGCACGCTGGTGTTTTGTGAGAGCGTGGTCCTTGCCCGGTTTGCGCTGCCATAATATAGCTGCAACGTGGCTCTGCCACATAAAAATATTGGTAAATTAAGGTATACTTAGGATATCAAGGTATGAAAAAATCTCTTCTGTCATTTTTGCATACCGATGACTTTATTTCCAATTTAATTATAATAAAAAAAAACAACATGTAATATACTTAGATTATTACGTGATTCTCCTATTCCCGTAATAATCCTTCGAATTGGACACGCTTCGCATATTGCAAGTTCTATCGGCAGACATCGTTTCGATGCGTAGTTATTAGAGACTAGTTTCAGATTCAAATGGGAATATAGTAAGCGAGCTGGGAATCGCCTGAATACGGAAATTGGAAATCTAAGATCATATTTCCATTGTCCTCCTCGGAACATGGCACTCGTAGTGTTATTGTGTGGTGAGTAAATACACTTGTAGGAACAGACAATATGTCCGCACAAATTATTTTACACCGAATTCAAAAAAGAGGAGGTACTCAATTCGACTGTATGTTTTTTTATATGTGTTACATCATAACTTTTTTTGGGGTGAATCAATTTCGACGATCCTTTTTTATTTGAAAGCTGGTGCTTTTCGTGTGGTCCCATATGAATTTTATTAAATATAATTAATAGAATCAGGCGTTACTTTGCGGAAATCCATTATATAAAAGCTTTTACAAAAATTTACTTCGCAAATATCCGCGTTATAAAATAAAATGATGTGTCTTACCTAGTATGAAGAAGCACCTCCCGCCCTCCCTCAATTGCGTGCACTATCCCCGTCACCACTAATCCCAGCACCACTGACGATAATACGACACGTGTAGAGGCGAAACACGTGTCGTATTATCGTCAGTGGTGTGTCTTGCCTAGTGTAGTGGTGTTGGGAGTAGCGGTGCTGGGATTAGTGGTGACGGGGATAGTGCACGCAATTGAGGGAGGGCGGAAGGTGCTTCTTCATACTAGGTAAGACACATCATTTTATTTTATAACGCGGATATTTGCGAAGTAAATTTTTGTAAAAGCTTTTAAATTTTATCAAAGTCTGAGCACTAGTTTTTGAATTATTCTTAACAATTTATATTGTAGTCGGTTGTACAAAATTTTTGTATAACGTCGTATTTTATAGTTTCATGCCAGTTTTGACGGCTCATGGTCCGAGAGCTCATGACGCATTTTTAATGAAGTTTTTGATGCATCATTATAATTGCTTGAAAAGTATCAGACTACTCAATAAGCAGGTATATCACTGTTTGCCTTGCCTACTTCGTCAGCTAAGTTAATAAAGAATTAAGAAAAAAAATGGCAGACACTTCGTAAGGTATGACATAGGGGCAGACTAATTTTCGAAAATACAACTTTGGGGTAGTCTGCTCCTATGTCAACCCCTGCTTATTGAGTGCACTGATACTTTTCAACAAAGTTTCATGATGCATCAAACACTTCATGAAAAATGCGTCATGTGCTTTCGGACTATCAGTAGCACAGTGGCTGAGCGTTTGATTGACAACTGCAAGTGATGGCCCTGCAGCAAGTTTGAATCCCGTAAGGAACAAGTGCTTGTAGAGACTACAAATAATTGTTGCCGGTCCGGTTGTTTATCTGTGTGTAATGTATGTGTATGTGAAACACCTAAACGATGCAGGAGAATGTCTTTATCATATTTCATTAGAATGAAATACGAGTGTAAGGATAACGTTTTTTTTTCTAAAAAAAAATGTAATAGATTATTGAAGAATATTTAAGTGAGTAAATAATATTACAAGATATGATGGGGTATGGTTTTACCAGCAGAGCAACTGTTAGTAAAGAAATATTAATTTAAAGCTCTGATTTTAATATAATTTATAATAGCGACAGTAAAGATAATTGGGACCAGTTGCTAAATTTGGGGTGTAAGCCTACTTTTTCTACAAAGCCATTTACACAACAGCCCTACACATATAAGAACCATACCGCTGTATTATGTCGGCAGCACAAGTAGGTCTGTTTTGATTAGGAAAGGATTACATTTTCACAGAATACAAGAGTAAAATAAAAGCATAATACTGCTGCGTTTCGTATTGTAATTCCATAGAATCCAAGACGGGGATCCTTTCACGCTCCTCTGGAATAATAAAGAATCTGCATTTTGATACATATAAGAAATCAACTTCTTATTCATTTTTAAATGAAAGTCCGATATATGATTTAAGGGGTTTCGTATATTTTAAATCTTCGACAATTAATATGTATTATACATTTTTTGTGTTTTTATATTTATATAATAAAGGTGACAAACGAACACACAGTCCACCTAATGGTAAGTGGTTGCTGTGGCCCATAGACATCTACATCTATCTTCGATTACGAATCAAAATGCAGATGCGTTGTCAACCGTGAGGACTAAGATGGAATGCCTTGTTTCCAATCAAAAGTGTCTCTAGTTATCCACACTCACCATACGAAACACAGCAGCATTAATCTGCTATTTTGCGCAGGTATTCTACAATTCTTCTTATAGACTGTAATATTCTTATAAACCGTGGTCCTTCTCCGGTCGAGCCGACCCATTTGTGCTACAACTATATTACTAATATAGCTACAGCATGGCTCTACTATGTAAATGTATACTGCATCAAAATAATTCCAAAATTTAACATATTCCAGCAGTTGTTACACGGTGACACAGTCCTTATCGTTTCATTAAATATAAACTTTTATGATCCAAGTTGACGATAGTTTAAAATTAACACGTTAACTAGTCGATGAATTAAATTACTTAATAAGCTAGTCTACGAACGATAATCAACGGTCTATTTACTTTCACGGAAAACCCCTCAACAAAACTTGGCTACTTAAGGCCATTTTTTGGCAATTCGTTACTAAGCAAATCTTATAACAGGCGGTAATGATGATGATGGCGATAATAATGAACAAGGCGATTTTTATTTTTTTATTTTGGTAAAATTAATTTTAATTACTTTATCGTGTTTATTTTAACTTTTAATTATTAAATTTTAATCTGATCAACGCACAACGATCTTACAGTATATTCGATACAGTCTTGCAGTTCAAACCCAAGTATGCTACTTGGGTTTGGATTCAAATTTATTAATAATGGGATTCCAAACAGATGGTTGCATCCAACTATCTTCTCTATTGAAATTAGATTTTTTTTAAAGTTTAATATCCTCACAAATCATCCTTGGTAGGAATCGGTGTTCTATTACAAGGATTGATTCTCTGTCAAATCTTATATAATGGTTTAAATGATCCTAAACCTGTTAACTTACTGCGGACTTCCCGTAGCGTCGGTCCTTCACATTAGTTATACGTTCTTTTACGCGAGTTTTAATGGATCCTTTTTTTTCGTCTGTAAGAGAGACCACATTCACTACCAATCTTGTACACTACTGCATGTTGTGGAGGGATATTATTACTCTTGGTTTATTAAGTTAAATTTGTGAGAGTAGTTCTATTATGAGGGTAAATTTAAGAAATTATTATGTGATTTTCTTGTTCTTCAAATGCAACTGGTACGCTCAGTGCTTTTCGTAACCAAGAAATCGTGTTTAACCAATCAGGAATGACATAGTCATTCTATAATTGTCATTATATAAATAAAATCTGCAGACATGGACTCTACAAGAGATATCTCCAAGTAATGCATGCCAATTGGCACATTATTATTGGCCATTGGCCGACCCGCAACAGATCGGCGCAAGAAAAGTTCTGGCAAGACTACATAAAAAAACTGTTTTAGTTGAATGTGAGAGTTTTTAGTACCACAAAAATTCTGCTACGTCTAATCGATAGCGGTACAATCAAGTACATTCAGTGATTATCATTAAATAAAAATTTATATTTTTATTATACTTACAAAACTGACCTAAGTACGGTTGGCACTTACTTATGTAACAAATCAAAAACATAAACACTCACGCCTGTCACCCAGAGGGGTAGGCAGAGATTATGGACTTCCATTTGGCACGATCCTGACACACCTCTCTCGCTTCCTCCACATCCATATACCTACGCATACACGCTCGTCAGTTAAAGGTACTCTTGATTTGGCCCATTTTTAATATATCGCCAACTTGGTCGATAAACTTTCGCCTAGGGCGACCCTTCCCGACTATGCCGTTCACCTCTGCAACATAAATTTGCTTTGTCACTCTTTCCTCATTCATTCTTTCTACATGGCCAAACCACCGAAGCATTCCTTTCTTAATCCTGGTCACAACATCATCTTGCAAACCACACTCTTCTCTTATTAAACAATTTCTCACTTTGTCATTCAGATTCATCCCTACCATACTCCTTAATGACCGCATTTCTACAGCATTTATTCTACTCTCGTGCTTCTTCTGCCACACCCAACTTTCACTACCATACATTAAAGTAGGTACTAACACAGCATTGTGAATTGCCATACGTGCCTTTTTGGACACATTCTGACTTTTAACAAATCAATATATTTTTATACTATTAAATAGTTATAATAAAATTTTATTAAACGGCTTTTTATAAAATAATTTTGATTAAAAGAAAATATTTAAAAACATCAATTTGATACCATTTAGTGAAAAAAATAATAATAACGAATGTAAATACAAGGCCGTCCTTGAAATGGATCGACGTCAGGACAGGATGTTTTCAATTTTACCTGCGATTTACATATTGATGAGACAGAAATTCTTGATGGCTCTTTGTCAACCGATAAATAAAGGACTTTCCCTAAGTTAGCAAATATGCTGATGGTAAACATAAAATAGGATAACTATAGGATAACTGAACTGAAATATTTTATTTATGATATACATTGATTGATGATAAAATATTTAAAAGTATTTTATCAAATTCGTAGTACAATATAAAATTTTGACTAGATCTAATTAGCCCTAAAAATATTTCTACAATCATAGACCATATCAGATCAGCCATAATTACCGAGCAGGCTGGTGTTTTTGCAAATTTTTTGCCTCATGTAATATCCCTATAATATTCATATGCCGCAAAGGTGGAGTACCATGAGGTTTTATTCAATATGAGTCGGACATAGCCTGTTCTTGACTCCGCGTGGCAATTTTTCGTAAGTATTTTTAAAAGAAAAAAGGCATCAACCAACATCTCACACAATGCGTGGGCAAGTAAAACAAAAGTTTGGTTAACTTAAAAAGGTATACGAACTAGAGCCATACTGTAGTTATATTAGTATTATAGTTTTAGCACTAATGGTTCGGCTCGACTGGGGATGGACCACGCTCTCACAGAATACCAGCGTAAAGTAGCAGCTTAACGCTACTGTGTTTCGTATGGTGAGTTTAGAGAACCGGAGACCCTTTTTACTGGAAACGATATACTCCGTCTTAGTCCTCACGGGTGACAACGCATCTGAATTTTGATTCGTAATCTAGGATGGATGTAGATGTCTATAGGCCACAACAACGACTTACTATCAGGTGGATTGTGCGCTTGTTTGTCACTCTTATCCTTTAAAAAAGTCAACAACTGGTTTTATTACTGTCTTAGAGATACAAGCTGCTTTAAAACTGTAGCGTTAAATTTCCTTATTTATATTAACGCCGTGTCGCGGTTGCCTAAGTGAATTCACTATGCCCGTGAAACAAATCCGAAGACGGGCAGCAAAAATCTGCGGTTGCCAACCAGCTACGTTTATAAATTTTTAACAGTGGTAGAGCCACGCGGCAGCTTCTGCTGTCGCACGGATGTGTTGGCTCGAACCGGGGTCGACCTTACAGAATACCAGCGTGAAGTAGAGGTTTACCTCTGCGTTCCGCTTGGTGAGTGCAGGTGGCCGGAGGCCCAATTCCCCCTCACCCCCATCAACATGGTAGCGGAATTGAACTGAAGACTACCCGAGGAGGGTACCAGCAACCCTGTAGAGTCCTTGGCTGAACATCCACGACCAAACTACTCAACTCCTGGGCGTGGGTGCACAGGCTGCCCCGCGTATTCTGGGGGGGGGGGGACAAAATTCCGCTCAAGACGAAACCTGCTCGGGGCAAGCGGAGCAAAAAGACAAAGGCAACCCCTTCCACGCTTTCCGTGGATTTCTGCAATATCAGGGGACTTCATTCAAAACTTTACGCCGTCCACTACCATCTGGAGATAGCTAAGCCGGCCTTGCTCTTTCTAACCGAGACACAGGTGTCCTCTCCGGCTGATACTTCGTATCTTTCCTACCCGGGGTACAAATTAGAACACTCGTTTGTGCCCCGGGCTGGAGTTTGCGTGTACGTCAGAGAGGACATCTGTTTTCGACGACTCGGCAGTCTTGAAGGTGAGGACCTGTCCATCCTATGGCTACGCGTAGACAGCGACGACCATCCCCGCGTCTACGAGTGCCTCTATAGGTCCCATAGCGGTAATGCCGACACAGACCGACTCATCGACCACGTCCAAATGGCTGCAGACTCTGTGCTACAACAGGTCCCATCTGCAGAGATCATGATTCTTGGCAATTTTAAAGCCCACCACGTCGAATGGCTTGGTTCACGCTTAACTGATCATGCAGGGAGATCTGTTTATGACTTTGCCTTGGCATATGGTCTGACACAACTGGTTACTTCGCCTACGCGGATCCCAGATGTGGAGGATCATGTACCTTCCCTGTTGGACCTTCTGCTGACCTCTCATCCGGACGGATATCAGGTCTCCGTCGATGACCCTCTGGGCTCTTCAGACCATTTTCTGATCCAGAGTACAGTGCTACTCACGCTCTAATCGCAATTGCGATCTGCAGCTTGCCGCCATGTTTGGCACTATAGGTCGGCCGATTGGGACGGGATGCGGTCTTTTTTTGCATCCTACCCTTGGGGGCGGGTTTGCTTCGCGACGAATGATCCCAACGTTTTTGCTGATTCTGTCGCTGATGTGGTACTTCATAATTCATAATTATTTATTCCATCATCTGTGGTGCCTATCGGAGGCAGAAATCAGCCATGGTTTGGTCACTCCTGCAAAATTGCATCACGCTATAAGCAGGAGTGCTACCGAACCTGGGCACACGCATCAACGTCTCGGGATGTAAATACCAGCGCTCTTAAAAAGAAGTAAAATTCCGCCTCCAGGTCCTTCAAAAGTGTCATTTTCAAGGCAAAGTCAGAGCACATCGGCAGAATTGGCGAGAAACTAGTTCGCATCCCTTCCGGAACCCGTGCATTCTGGTCTCTTGCCAAGGCTGTCCAAGGGAACTTCTGTCAGCCATCTCTGCCATCTCTGCACCGGGCGGACGACTCACTAGCCCATGAGGCAAAAGAGAAAGCCGATCTGCTAGACTCTCTTTTTGCTTCCAACTCGTCTCTAGATGACGAGGAGAACACACCATCCCGCCGCCATCCCGCGGTGTGAGTGCTCCATGCAGGAAGTGCTGTTTACACAGCGCTCAGTGCGTAAAGCACTCCTCTCCCTAGACGTCAACAAGTTGAGTAGGCTTGTTGGAGTCCCACCTATTGTGCTGAAGACGTGTGCTCTGGAGTTGGCAGCGGGTTTAACGCGTCTTTTCCCGTACTCCTACTCCATTGGCGTAGTCCCGAACTCATGGAAGATAGCTTTGGTGCACCCGATCCTTAAAAAAGGCGACCGCTCAGATCCGTCCAACTACAGGCCTATTGCTATCACCTCCTTGTTCTCCAAAGTAATGGAAACCATTATTAACAGCCAGCTCATGCGGTACCTTGAGGATCATCAGCTGATTACTGACCGCCAGTACGGTTTCCGTCGAAGTCGCTCAGCTGGTGATCTTTTAGGTCACCTAACTCATAGATGGGCGGAGGCAGTGGAGTCCAAGGGGGAGGCGTTGGCCGTTAGTTTGGACATAGCGAAGGCCTTCGATCGGGTTTTGCACAGAGCGCTTCTTTCGAAGCTCCCTTCCTATGGGCTTCCCGAGAAATTGTGCAATCGGATCACCAGTTTTCTTGCAGATCTAAGCATCAAGGTCGTAGTAGACGGTGCATGCTCCAAATACAAGTCTATTAACGCTGGTGTTCCACAAGGCTGCGTGCTATCACCAACGCTGTATCTTCTGCATATCAATGATATTTTGCATACCAGTAACATTCATTGCTATGCGGACGACAGCACTGGTGATGCTTTATACACCGGCCGTGCGAATATTTCTCGGGAAAACGTCGCCGATTACCGGAACAAACTTGTGTCTGAAGTCGAGACTTTGTTGAACAGAGTCTCAGACTGTGGTCGACTAAATCTAGTCCAGTTCAATCCCCATAAGATACAAGTTTGCGCTTTTACCGCTAAAAAGAACCCCTTTGTTGTATCTCCTCAGTTTCAAGACACTCCCCTTGTTGCCTCATCCATTATCGGGATCCTTGGTGTCGACATATTGAGTGACGTGCAGTTTCGTGGTCACTTGGAAGAGAAGGCCAAATTGGCCTCTAAAAAGCTTGGCGTGCTCAGCAGAGCGGGGCAGTATTTCATGCCGGCACACCGCTTGCAAATTTATAAGGCGCAGGTTCGGCCTCACATGCAATACTGTTCCCATCTCTGGGCAGGGGCTCCGCAGTGCCAGCTCCTTCCACTTAACCGCATCCAGCGCAGAGCGGTTCGAATCGTCGACGACCGAGTTCTTTCGATCTGCTTGACTCATTGGCACTGCGTAGAGATGTTGCATCTCTTTGCGTATATTATCGCTTCTTTCACGAGGAGTGCTTTGAGGAATTGTTCGCACTAATTGCAGCCGCCCAATTTCACAATCGCACATCGCGACAAAACTCTCAATACCATCTATACCATCTAGATGATTGGCGGTCCACCACTGTGCGATTTAGAAGAAGTTTTATTCCTCGCACAACTTCCTTGTGGAATCGATTACCACCAGTGATTTTTTCGGATCGATACAACTTAGGGACCTTCAAGAAAAGAGCCTACTTCTTTTTAAAAGGCCGGCAACGCATCTGCAATTCCCCTGGTGTTGCGGTTGTTCATGGGCGGCGGTAGACACTTACCATCAGGTGAGCCGCATGCTCGTTTGCCCCCTCCCCTATAAAAAAAAGCGTGGCAACTATGGCAAATATCCCTCCTATGAGGCAATTTATTACATATTTAACATTTTTTCTAAATAACCTCTTAATCAGAATGTTGTTATTATAACAAATCATAGATCTCATTTGCCATCTGAGTTACAAGCTATTTCCATTCACTGAGATGAAAATGTTAACCTTTTATCTAATTCTAAAGGAAACCAAGCATAGAGGTCCTTGAAGACGATCGCTGTAATTACTTTAATTTTCTACGACGCTGTTTACAAAATGTAAGGCTTCATTTTAGTAGATATAAAACGTACGGAAGAAAATTGCGTCGTGTATCTTACATTGTGGTAATATATAATTTTATTTATTATGTTATTTGATTTCAGTTAAACAATTTTCATTATTAATGTGTTTTGAAAAAAAATATATATATAATATAATATAAACACTCACGCCTGTCACCTAGAGGGGTAGGCAGAGATTATGGACTTCCATTAGGCACGATCCTGACACACTTTTCTCGCTTCCTCCACATCTACCTACGCATACACGCTACAAATTTTCGCCTAGGGCGTCCCTTCCTGACTCTGCTGTTTACCTCTGCAACATAAATTTTCTTTGTCACTCTTTCCTCATTCATTCTTTCTACATGACCAAACCACCGAAGCATTCCTTTCTTAATCCTGGTCACAACATCATCTTACAAACCACACTCTTCTGTTATCACACAATTTCTTACTCTGTCATTCAGATTCATACCTAACATACTCCTTAATGACCGAATTTCTACAGCATTTATTCTACTCCCGTGCTTCTTCTGCCACATCCAACTTTCACTACCATACATTAAAATAGGGACTAACACAGCATTGTAAATTGCTATATGTGCCTTTTTGGACACATTCTGACTTCTCACAATAGAGTGTAGACCCCATTCACTCTATTTCGTGCATTCACTCGTCGTTCTATATCCTTATCATGT
This sequence comes from Parnassius mnemosyne, assembly GCA_963668995.1. NCBI lineage: Eukaryota > Metazoa > Arthropoda > Insecta > Lepidoptera > Papilionidae > Parnassius > Parnassius mnemosyne. The sequence goes on along the minus strand of CAVLGL010000084.1, from coordinate 23,199,597 downwards.
CTACCATCACTGCTAAATAATCATCCCAAATATACAAACTCATCCACTTGCTCGACCAACTCCCCTTCTATTACTATTTCACATATCGTTTTACTTTCTTCTCTTTCAAAAACCATAACTTTCGTCTTACTTGTGTTAACTTTCATTCCCTTTACTTTAATGTCCTGTTCATTAATGTAACTATCATTTGCAACTCAGCCGCCGACGACGCAAGTATGACTTGATCATCGGCGTACAAAAGGCATTTGACGGTTAACTCACCCATTCTTTATCCGCATTCTTCTACTTTAAAATTTTTAAACAACTGTACATAAATAGGTTGAACAGCCACGGGGACGCCACACAGCCCTGTCTGACACCTTTATGGATGCCAAACCAGTCAGAGTAGGCTCCGTTGATCCTGACACAAGCACTAGAGTCCCTATACAGAGACTTCAATGCCTGTATCAACCCAGCGCTCAACCCAAATGAGTTCAGTGTTTGCCATAACACATCCCTGTCCACTCTGTCATAAGCCTTCTCCAAGTTCACGAACGCACAAAAAACTTTTTGGTTTTTGGCCAAAAACTTTTCCGCAATCATGCGCATGGAAAAGACCTGATCTGTACATCCCATTCCCTTTCTAAATCCCGCTTGCACATCCCAAATTATTCCATCAGTTTCTTTCATTACTATTTCAATTAGTACCTTCGCATACAGTATACCCACAATGCTAAGAAGGCTGATACCACGGTAGTTTTTACAGTCTTGCTGTGATCCTTTTCCTTTACATATTGCGACTATTACGGCTTTGCACCAGTCTACCGGTACCCGCTTAAGTCCCCAACATAAATTAAACAAGGTGTACAGCAGATCTGCCACCACTCCTTCTCCAACCCTTAGCATTTCGAGAGATACTCTATCATATCCAGCTGCCTTACCTGCTTTCATACTTTTCATTGCTTTCATTATTTCATCTATATTTATGTCTCTATCTATTTCCTCCTCTTTCGGAAATTCAAAAATGAAATACATTTAATTCAAACGCCTCATCACTCATAAATATGCTTTTAAAGTATTCCTTTCACCTCCTTAAACTTAAAACTTCGTCATTCAGAATACAGCCATTCTGGTCTTATATTGCATTCATTCTAGGCTGTTTTGAATGTCCCCTGGCAGTTCTTACGAGTTTCCAGAACAATTTAATGTTTGCCTGGAAGTTATCCGATGTTCTTCTATCATTCTTATCCTTTCTTTCTTGCTTTTTCCTTTCAACTACTTCTTTCACTCTCTTATTTAGATGTCTAAAGACTGCCTTTTTCCTTTCAATATCATCATTCTTAACGCTAGCATTACTAGCTTTGGTTGCTAGTATATCTAGCCATGCTTTCTTCTTTGCTTCAACTTCCATCCGTACCTCATCATCCCACCATAACGTGTTATTTTTCCTTTCATTCGTTCTCTTACTTACACCACATACTTCGATAGCTGCTAAAAATATTTTTTGTTAATAAAAAAACATTAATGGAAAGTTTTATTTTTTGTGTTGTCTATTGTTGCATGTGCAATGAAGTATATAAATGGATTTTATAGACTTTTTTCAATAACCAGGCTTATTTCAATTAAGAGGGGAAACAAACATTTCAAATCTAATAACAACTCTACTGCTAATCCTCATTAGCTCGTGTACAATGTCCTGCTGGATCTAGCCTCACTTCTAGTAGTCCATTAGAGTAGGTAGGATTTCTTTACATTTTATTACAATTCATTAATTTGGGAACATGGATAATACAGTAAAACTATTGCCATTATACCATTGCATCTTTTAAAGTTCATTTACTCTTAAATATTTTCATTGCAAACGTTAAGATTTACACAATGCTTAGGGAAAATTGGAACATCCAAATAAGTTTTTGTTGACATGATATTTTTGGGTATGCTGTTAAAATATACGTTAAATTATGAAGTTTAAATTCCTGAATAATTTCGTCTTAGTCTTATAATTATTAATTGCTTTTTAGAGCAAAATATACTACGAATACGTAAATGGAGATTTAAGGCAAGAGTGAATAGTCATTTGTTACGTTCAGACAGTAATAACCAAATACGTAGTAACATCATAATACAAAACCTATCCTACTGCATAGAGGTGTAAGACAGGGAGACGTTATATCCCCGCTACATTGGAAGAAGTTTTCAAGCTTCTGGATTGGAAAGGATACGGTATTAACATCAATGGCGAGTACATCACTCACCTTCGATTTGCCGACGATATAGTCCTTACGGCAGAATCTCTTGGGGACCTAAGCACTATGCTGAATGACCTCTGTCTCTCAACGAATAGGTCTTAAGATGAACATGGACAAAACAAAGATCATGTGAAATTTCCATGTCACACGATGCCGGTAGTTGTTGGGAGCACTAAGCTCAAAGGTTTTGACGAATATGCTTACCTGGGACAAATAGTCCGATAAGGTAAGTCCAACTTCGACCGAGAGGTCAATCAACGGATTCAACTTGGCTGGGCAGCTTTCGGAAAATTACGACTCATCTTCTCGTCAGATATACCTCAAAACCTGAAAACCTTATTGATTGAGATGTGGTCCTTCACAGTTGGCCGTCTGAGAACGTTCAAGGTTGCTCAGCTAGCTATGGAGAGAGCTACGTATGGGGTTTCTTTGCGTAATAAACTTAGGAATGAATATTTCCGCAGTAGGACAAGAATATCTAACATAGCCTAACGGATTAGTAAGCTGAAGGGGCAAAGGGCCGGCCATATAGCTCAAAGAACCGACAACCGACGGGGAAAAAAGGTTCTCGAGTGGGAGCCTCGTACAGGCAGGCGAAGTGTAGGGCATCCCCCCACTAGATTAAGTTTTGGGTAACTTACAGCAACCCATGTTCACGGGGGAGAGGGCGGACTGAGATGTTTAACGTCCCGATGTCATAGTTAGCCTGGCTACTTTCCGTTTTTGATTATTAATTTTTGGTTCGATCTATGCAGAATGAGCTAACAGAATCTTGAACTCTTGCAGTGGTATGCTTGGGTTTGGATTTAATTTTGTTAATTATAGGATCCTAAGCAGATGGCAGCACCCATCCATCTTCTCTATTGAAATTAGGATGTTTTTTTTTTAATTTCAATAGCCTCGCGAATCATCCTTGGTAGGAATCGGTGTTCTTTTGCGAGGATTTGTGGTCCATCAAATCTAATGTAATGGCGGGGACGATCTACAACATGTTCAACGTCGGTGCTTCAAGTCAGCTATATGTTCTTACACGCGGGTTTTAATAGATTTTTTTGTTTATCCTACGAAAGAGAAACCACATTCGCAAAATAGCTTGAACACTCCTGCATTTTGTAGAGAGATATTACACTTGACGGATGGTAAAAATTTACTAATCTCCTTCGGCGGCTTGAAGAATTTTTTAACAGAAACCAACCTTGTCAGCGACTCCTCTGACATAGGGTAGTACAGCAGGCAAACGTTCGACTGTGGCCGGTTTCACTCGATCACTGTGACGTAGGCGCGGGACCCGAAGCTTGTTGTCTTGCAATACTTGCTCGACGTGCTGAAGCTCGGAGGCCAGATATTTTCTGACACAGATCCCACGTGCAGTCTGAATCAAAGATTTTTCCACGGTACCGTACCGTAACGGCACGAGAGGTACAAACTCCTAAAACTCATTATCATCGGAGAAGTTGCTGGAAGAAGTGGCGTCGGTCGCAAGAAGAAGTTATGGTTATGTAACATCCGGGAGTGGACGGGAATCGCGAGTGCCGCTAAACTGTTTCGCCATGAGAAAAATAGAGCGGAGTTACTAAGCTGACTGCCAACCTTCGCTAGTGAGAGATGCACCAGAAGAAGAAGATGATTACTGTATGCCAAACTTTGCACTCTTTCTTTTAATTTTTTTCTTTCTTTTTATTATTTATTACATTGACACTTTCCTTCCTTGATATTAAATGGTAGTATGGTTCTCCTTGTTATTTAATATGAATGTCGCAACATAATTTTCTAGTATGGAGTAAAGAAATTACAACATATGAATATATGTCCCATAATCACTAGCTTTATCATCATCCTCTTCGTTATCCAATCACAAGCCTGCTTTAACATTACAGTTTGTATGAAATAACATTTTTCCTAAGTATACCTATATAATTGCCCCTATCAGGCAATCCATAGGGAGGCCTATGTTCAGCAGTGCGGACTTTAATATACTGTAATAGTAACCTATATAATTATTTGTTAAATGAACAACACTTTCTTATGTGTTTACGACGTACACAGATATTTTAAGTTGAGTGTATTTTATTATATGTTAAATGTCAAGCAGTAAACCCGTCTGCCAAGCGTGGCAAATATGAGAAATATCTCCCTAAGGAGACAATCTCTGAGGAAGTCCTATATTTAGCAATGGAATTTGATGGAATTCAATGAAGATTATAATGATGATCCAATTTTTTATAGAATGGCTTTATATTCAATATCTTTTTTAGTTGATATTTCTACTTATTACGTTAAATAAACACATTAAATCACCCACACATCTAAAGTTCTGTAAGTCTGCTCGTTAGTCTCATGACTGAATTATGAAGGCAAGTAATTATTTAAGTGAAGTTTGTAGGCAGTTAGTAACTTTTGGGTACGTGACAACATAAGAGAATGTCTTTGTTTAAAACCTGACAACCAGTTTCTGTGTAACTATTTTAAAGGGATATTAATCTATTTCAAAACCTTGTAATTTATTTCATTGTCATAATAGGTATAATGAAAACGACATTACAATATTAAATAACACTCATCATCATCATCATTACAGCCTATCAAAAGTCACTGATGAACATAACCCGCCACCCCTTTTATTGCTTCATAAGGGGGGGAGGGGATATTAGCAGGTGGATTGGCAAGCACAGTTTTTTAATTTTTTAAATGTTATCTTAAATAAGCAAGCAAGGCACGAAATGGGGTAGCAAATACTCTCACACCGCCACTACACAGGTCATTGTATTATTAGAGGAACGGTTTGCTTCGTCTTTCTTAAGATAGTAATCGAGTGGATTTGATGGTATTCTATTATTCTCCATGCCTCGGAAAGCACGTAAAGTCGTTGATTGTACACCTGATCTCTCTCCGGTCGTATCTGTTTACCATCCTATTGGACTATATAAAAGTGAGGGATTAAAGAAGAAAGTGAACGCAAAAGTCGGCAAGGGCCACTCTAGTCGGAACTTTATCGACCAAATTATCGATATGTTTAAGATGGGCTAAATTATGAATACTCCATACTGCCGAGCATGTATGCGTAGTTATATGGATGGAAAGCAGGCAAAAGAGGCCTTGCCAAATGGGAGTGCTTAGTCTCTGCCTACAGCTCTGGGCGATTGACTGAGTGACTGAGTGTTTATAATTATTATTACATTCTTACTTCAAGTATACTATGCAACACCTAATGTCATTTTAAGAACTCTATTCACCCCTGTTAAATATGATAAGACAGAATGAATTCTTATTAGTAAAAAAGGTCTCTGGTTCTCCACACCCACCATACGAAACACAGTCTATGAGAGTGTAGACTCCTCGGTCGAGGTGACTGCTGCAGTTTGGCAAGTATATTTTTTTGTGGTTTGTATCAACATGTATAGTTAGTTATATAGAGTTCTCGATACCAACGAATTTAAAAATGATAAAAATATGTACTCAAATTCACATTCATTTTAGTAAAATAAAATAGGATACATGTATTAAAATAATTATCGCATTATTTTCAAAAGAATAACTAACATAGAAGTCATACTTTTCTATCATTTACAATGCTGCACTTTGAGAGGTAAACATTCCAGCATATTGAAACAAATCCTAAATCGACAACCAATGCCTTACGTGGAACAGCTCATAGGCACGTATGAAATCCATGTTGAACTAGTCTATAGATTTCTCCACAGCAATAACAGTATTTAATGGACTTGGAAAGCTTTGGTGTTTGAGAGCAAGGAAATCGTTTGCATATTTCTCTATGTACGAAATCACTCGTACAGTGTGTACTCGTACTTGGCTGAAGGCTATAGATGGTCTGTTTCGACATGGATAGCAAAATGGGTTCAAAAACTTGAACACAGTTTTGTTATACAAGTAGTGTAAAGGCAACAGGGATTTCTGAACCAAATTGTTATAACTTTATGTTATTGTTATAACTGGGAGAGAATGCCATATTTCATTAAGTCCGCCATACGTACAACTTTGTGCATGAAATATTAAATAAATAAACTTTTGGTATTGACCATGGTTATTTTTTATATTAACAAAACCCAATTTACAAACTGGAGAATGAGGAAACTAAAAAATAAGCTTAGAACGCTAACAAAATCGAAAATTAATTAAACTGTAATCTGTTAACGTAAATGAAATTCAATCAAAACAATTAAAGACTAATCATTAAATCTAGTCATTAATTGTGTTTTTATTGTTGTTGTGACTACTAACACCGTTAAGAGAAAATCTCGTTAGCTTCGTGTCTTTTGTGTATAAAATCTTATCCTTGTGTTTCTCATTGTTTTCTAATAATATATACTCGAACATTGTGATTTTTATACCGACATCTGATTTAGTATACTTGTATAACCCTCTTTCGCAACCAAAGGCGGAGAATATAGCTTACACGCTTGATTTGGACTCGTTATTTTGGATTACAATCGGCCTATCTATTGGATATTGGACACAAATGGATCTCTGTTTGAATATGGTATAGCAACTATATAATCGTTGTAATACGCTAAGCCGACAAGCGTTAGTTGCTAAAATATAATATCTAATATAATAAAATATATCTAAGTATTCACACTATAATTTTATTACTCTGCTAGTACTACTAATCACACTATAATTTTATTACTCTACTACTACACTACTCCTTACCCATATTTTTTCATCAGTTCATCAGTTATTAAGGTATTGGTTGTTAGATAAACTCCGTTTAATTTAATCTCATGTGTATGCTCCCAGACTACCAAAATCTGTACAATTTTTAGTGATGATTTATTATCTATCATACTATCATGGTATACTTTCTAACAATATAAACAATTTTCGTTTTTTCACCAGGTCCAAGGTTCTATAAAAGCATATTACTTTAAATCGCCAAAATTTACACGCTTTACATTGGTATCTGTGTATGTTAGTATAAATAATAATAGATTCTGCGCTTGGGCTTTGTAGACTCTGGTCGAGTTCACTCCCGTCACTCCACTCTCATTGCTCCTGCGCATGAATTATCTTAACTTTGTGTTCACCGATATACACCATACTGCTTAGTGCTCTGTGTTTGGTTGCTGCCTTATTGTTCTCACGGTGGTGCGCGAAGCACGTTGTCCCCGAAGCGGTCTCACTGTGTTGTTGTGAAGTGCATTGGACGCTCGCTATAGTTCAGTGTGTTTGTGCGTAACTCTTCTTCCTGGCTTCCTGGTATAGGTAACCGTAAGTAGAGTGAAACACAACCGCCGCCTGTGAGGTGGACATCGTTTAAAATTTTCCTAGCGTACCCCTAGCGTAAAACTCCCTAGCGTACCTCCCCCGCCGAAAGGTGTGTAAACAAGTTTACAACCGACGAACTAGTCGACTCTTTTGACATCTGGGCTGTATTTATTGCACAGCGCAATGCCTGTCCCGCACCCGAGCCTACGCTCAAGTCCGCGCCTCTAGCCAGCCCATCCACCCAGCGTGTTTGGCCCCCTATCGACCATCCCGCCGTGCGAATCGACGACCCTCTGTCGCCGAGCACCGGACCTACAACCCCTGTGTCCATAGACACACTTTACGACGCCGCGTCTCCCGTGCCCTCCGCAATGTCCACCCGCGGCCCCTTTCCGGTTTTCTCGAATTCCGAATCAGGCTCCAACGACGCGAGTCGGTCTCCATGACCGACTCGCGTGTCCCGTGAAAGCCCGAAAACGAAGGCTTCACTCTCGTCCAGGGCAAAAAGCGCAAACGCGCAGCCCCAAAAAGGCAGCCGATCCTAGCTCAGGCCCCTCGTCCCCCAACGCCACTCCGGTAAAACACTGCCCCGCGGAGCGCGCTCAACCCCTAACCCTGCGGCCAATGCCCCCACAGCGAATGAGCACCCTGCTGAACGTAGGAAAAAGCCGCCGCCACCCATCTTAGTTCAAGACAAAACCAAATAGAATAACCTTTCCAATTGGTTGAACTCTGAAAAAATATATTGGACAAAGGTGCAAAACGCCGGTCAGGGCATTCGAATTTTTGTAAATACTACTGACGATTTTCGCAGCGTGACAAACCACCTGCGCGCCCAATAAGTCAGCTTTTACACGTACGCTCTCTCTGGGAAACGTAACCTGCGCGTGTTTGTCCAAGGCCTCCCCAAGGAGCTCGAGAATGTCCACATTTTAGACGACCTAAAGGCCCATCTCTCGGTCTGGTAGGTGCATAGACTGCACCACAAGATCGACAAGAAATAATTTTTAAAAGCAACTCCGCGAAGCCTCCTCACCTCAGGATAAGCTTAACCCTACGATTGAGGACATTGGACTTCTGGTACGCAATCTGGTATTTCCAGTGCGCCTAAACACCTCTTCTAAATACCAGTATGGCAGCACAAGATCTCGATAGGACAAAATCACGCTCTCTAACTGTCGCGTTCTTTAACGCAAATGGCCTCAGAGCCCAAAAGGACGAGATTGCGCTCTTCCTGCGCAATCACGATGTAGACGTAATGTTAGTGCAAGAGACTTGAAACCTAGTCAAAAAAACTACGTCTTAGAAATTATAGGCTGAGGCAACTTGAGATATTACAAATGGTCTGTGCGCTGCGTACCGATCGACACTCCCCCGCTAAATAACATAGAAGTTTCCATACTATGTTAGTTAGCGGTAGTAGCCTTCTCTGGCCATCCGCCACTAGCTATAGTTTTGGCATATCTACCGCCGCTCAAACGCGTAGTCGAATCTGACTTATCATGTCTTACGTAAGCGTAGTTTACGCGCACGCGGCCCGTAGACACTTGTACGACCTCGAAGTCGTCCAAAATAGATTCATTCGGATAGCCACCGAAGCTCGGTGGTTCCAGCCAACTCCGACTTACACAGAGATTGTCAACTTCCAACGACCTCTGAGTATCTTAACGAAACGGCTGTGGAGCCGCGAGCCCAGAACCCTGTTAAGCTGCAAGAACCAAAAGGCTAACAGCACAAGCATCATCAGAAACCAGCTTTAGTATAAATATGAAGAAATTTTGTAGTTTAGTTTTCTACTTCCAGATTTTTGAATAATTTTATGAGTATGACCTCGTTCTCTCACTAGGATCAATGCCTGTTGTTTGGAAGCTATTGAAATTTTATTTGTCAAATTTCACTGTTTATGACACAACCACTGTTTAGGAGTATATAAAAACGGACATATAAAAAGTAAATTATCCTCCTTTTGAACTACGCCATAGTCAAGGAAAAAGAAAAATTATCTTTAGTCACCCATAAATTGAAGAACAATAATAAAATTACGCATAAACAGTATTTATCTTGTCTCTTCCACTATATTTAGTAATACGTAATCCTCGTGCCCATTTAATATAATGAAAAAAGAACCAAAAACAATAACGTAAAATTGTTTGTTTCCCAAAGCGGAAAATATTTTTACGTCATTGTTTTCCCCGCATGTCTTACCCCCTGTTGCGAATTCATAGATAATATAACAAAGAGCGTTGCAATAACAAAGAATATTTGGCAATCCTTTGAATATCGTGAGAATAGATATATTATTGTACTCAGATCGTTTGTATGCATGTGGAGTTACTACGAGCTGTGTATACGAAGTTTATTAACCAGTGGTAAAGTAAAAAATTACTTTCAATAAGAATTACACATGTGATCTATATTGAATAAAAAATTATTCTATTCTATTCTATTCTACATTATTCTATTTGCTGAGAACTACGAAGCATTTTTTTCTCAGTCTCATACTGTATCTCAGCTAATCGGCGTTGCCAGTTTAATGCCAATAAATTTAAAATTTACCAGCCTCATTAATACATTGCTAGGAGGCCTTATGTGCCAACTGGAATAAATAAATAACTTGAAAAATTTAGACAAACAAGGTGATGACTTATTGACTGACGACTATTAAAATAACAGAGAGTCTAAAATTAGAACTACAAATAATATTTTTACAGACAAAGAATATATATATATATATATATTCTAACCATTTATATCGAATAAGAGTAACAAACGAGCACACAGTCCACCTGCTGATGAGTGGATACTGTAGCCCATTGACATCTACAATCTACATCTATCCTCGATTTAATCTAAATACGGATGCGTTGTCATCCTTGAGGACAATCATGTTTCGAGTAAAAAGGGTGTGGCGGCGCTGTCGTCGCGCCACAAGCGAAACACACTGCCCGGCGGGAGATCTCCCCTTTTCCTTCCACCCGCCACAGTGGTGAGCCCGACGTGATATGAACACGTAACCAACAACCTTCGGAAACTATAACTTCAAAACCTTCGTCATCAACCTCAAGTACCCCATTCATTCGCTCCCGAGCTGATATTGTCTGCAGTCTTCACATTCTGCAATCTAGCTTTACAAGGGTTCATCGCAGCACTGAAATTATAATGCTTCCTGTTCCTTCAAGCTATTCTCTGCGCTACAGTGTTCGGCACGGCTCTGAACCTTACTGCTCGCCTCTGCTTCACGGCATTCTCGCAGATTACTTGCCTTCTTGTCGACTCACCGCGGACTTATAAGGCAATTCCCTGGCACATGCAATATTCGTTGACATCTAGACTGCACTATCGACCTCCGGTCTGAGCAGGGGGGTGATGTGGCGGCGCTATCGTCGCGCCACAAGTGAAACACATCGAAGCCTCAATCGCACTAACAAAGTTCCGAAGCATATATACAAGCATATATACAATAGCTCCGAACTACCAATCGGAGCGGTGACCGCTCCCCGGGCAGAACACCTTGCCCGCCGGGAGATCTCCCCTTTTCCTTCCACCCGCCACAAGGATATCCCGTTTTCTACATTCAACGTAAGAAAAACCGCATCAAGTTATAAAGTTGCCATTTTACACTAGTACTCCGTGAGAGCGTGGTCCTTCCCCGTTCGAGCCGGCCCGCTCGTCATACAACCAGTCATGGTAGAGCATTGTATAACGAGTAGTATACTCGTAATATTTTAAAAAGGGACATTTTACTATTGAAATTTTATTTTGTTACATCGAAGAAATAAATATATTTCATTTGCTTCGAAGCTGTGGACAGGGTTTAAATCTCGCATGGAACACATATATTTTGTATATCTTACATTATAGCGGCTTATCGCCTTCCCGGGAAATTATGTAATTAGATCATCAGTTTTCTCTCAGATAGGAGCATTAAGGTCGTAGTCGATGGTGCATGCTCCGACTCTAAGCCTGTGAATCTGTGTTCCACAAGGCTGCGTGCTATCGCTTACCCTATTATTACAACGATATATTACAAACCAGTAACATTCATTGTTACGCAGATTACAGAACAGGCGATGCCTTATATGCCGGCTGTGCTAATATTTCTTGGGAACACTTTTTCCATAGTTACCATGGTTGACAGTGGGTTGGCAACCGCTATTTTTACCATTTTCGAGTTGTTATCAGGAAGATGCTACTGCCAATCTTTTGTTTTAGTTTACTTCTGTCGCCATTTGTGACAACCAAAAAGTAAAGTTAAGATTAAAGTAAACTGATTTAGAAATTGAGTAAAAGTAATAATTGCATTGAACATTTAAAATAATTGAATGGAATTTTATTAAGATGAAATTTCATTTTTTTATCAGCCGATCACTTCTATAAATATTACATCGAATATGGTTAGCTTAAGACGAGCATGAGCATAATATGAAGTGTTCAATCGTGTTGCAATATTATTTTTGTCCAGTACAAAATAAATGTCTTTATATATTTGAATATGGTTTTTTTATTTCTAAATATAAAGTTATTTTTCCTGATACCTTTACTTTTTTGGTACTCACCCACTATTTGTAAGAATGTAAATAATTTAATCCCTCCTCCTAAACTACCACGGCTCTAGACTCAGACATAAGCTGTCGGCTAAAAATTTTATTGTACTCACGCAAACTGAGTTCAATCCTCGCCAGTTCGCCTGCAAACTGTAATGGTTAATTTTAAATCGGTACGACGTATATAGGTATGTATCTAATATTACATGATCCTACTTTTTGTTGGTAAGAACATTACTGAACGATCAAAGTGACCGACATGAGTTGATTTTATTTTCAACAAAAAACAACTTACGAACAGAATATATTATATGAATAAAAAGAGCCTGTGGTTATTTCACTGCAGATTACAGTAATAGTAATACTATAAGCAAAAAAAAAACAGTTGTATCTGCTCTATAAAATTATTACTGCTTCCATAAGTTACTTGCAATTTTGCTTTAGTGTTTAGCAAAGCTCTTGATTTATCGTCTTAAAATCAGGAATGTATTGACCGACCGCAAACTTGACGTATGGAAGCTCTTAATCAGTTGTATAAAACGTTTTTATTATAATATATATATTTTAATATATATATATATATATATATATATATATATATATATATATATATATATATATGTGTGTGTGTGTGTGTGTGTGTGTGTGTGTGTGTGTGTATGCGTGTGTGTGTGTGTGTGTGTGTGTGTGTGTGTGCGAATGAGATGACTACGAAAACGAAGCCGAAAACATGGCGAAGTTTTCAATATATATATATATAAGGATGCAAATTAAAAATAATGCATTTTGAATTAGAATAATTTGTGATTGCTACTAATATAATTTCTACGAATAAGTTATGATTTGCTGCTTGATTGCTTAGATCTGATAGCAATATATTCCGGTTTAAAGGATATACGCAGTAATGAGAAAGCTACAAGCCGGGGCAATAAATGGAAATAATTTTAACAAAAGCCCATATTATTCCTAGTGCATGATCAAATATGAAGACCTTATTTCATATTATTGGAAGCAATATTTCGATAAGATATAGCTAGAAAAGAGGATTTGGTTTAAAGTTTTGCTGAATTCACCATTTCGAACGCTGTGGTATTTTAACGAAAAAATAAATCAAAATCAATTTAACCTTTGCTCGTATTATATGGATTAGCGCAGAAATAAGAGAGCCTGTGCCTACAAGAACGGCTGTGACTAACATGACACATCAACAGCCTTTTTATGGCTACATTTGGCACTTATGACGTTGCATTTTGCATTGAGGCTGATCGCCCAAGGCGACCAGCCTCTGCCTCTATGGCTCACACATTTGCTTGTGATTTGCTACAGCGGGCGGGGGCTGCTCTCCCGCCGCGCCTATGGCTTTACAAAAACAGTGTATATATAGGACTGACACGACTACTTTAAGTCGGGCGTTATGATTCGGTTTTAGTACAGATTCGACCTATCTTATCTATAAAGTCAGGTTGCCCTAAACTTTGCCATGATAGTGGTATATGAAACAATGTTATGTGAATTGTTATAATTTTTAAAAATCTTGACTGCTCTCCACTCGTCTCAGTTCGTTGTGTGTTAGTCCCATTTTCAGCCACAAATGGATTGTCTGGGTTCGACTAATTAACTTTTTTTTGTTATATGCAATTTTTAATAAGTGAAATTTATTTTTATCATAATTAATTTAAAACGTTCAAGCTTAACCCTGACAAACCTCCTAAACCGAAAACATAATCAAAACCAAGTACTCGACGTCTAGTTCATAATCCTATACCAAATTGACACATTTGCATTTCGCTATAAGCAATTTTAAGTGAAATATATTTTTATCGTAATTAATTGAAAACTCATTTACGACAACCAAAACAGTGTAAAAGATTCAAGCTTTATCCTGACAAGCCTCCTAAACTGAAAAAATAATTAAATTCAAGGCGCGGATGTTTACTTCATAACACTAGACAAAATTGACATATTTGTGATTCGTTATACGCAATTTTTAGTGAAATTTATTTTTATCTTTATTAATTAAAAACGGATATCCGACATCCAAAAACAGTGTAAAAAGTTCAAGCCTAACCCTGATAGCCTCCTTAACTGAAAACATATTTAAAATCAAGTACCGGACGTCTACTTATGGTCAGATATTATGTAGGTAGACGAATATAGGTGCAGTTAGCGTAGGACCTTGTTTTGTGGCATTATTTGGAGCGGCTTATTTTCCGTAGTCAGTGACTGATAATAATTATATTCGTACTGTAAGTAAAGCATAATTTGATTGTCTGAAGTCGGATTTTGAAAAGAGGTATGTACAATATTATACATTGATTATTGGAGATTCTTATATTCATTAAACATAATAACGAACTTTCTCTATTTGTAAAGCCGTTAATAAGATACTTTATCAAAGTCGCTATTAAGCAATTCGAATTTGTTTTTATAAAACAAAATATATAAATATAATGGTTTATTAACATAAAAAATTGTCACTATTGTAAGAAAATCGGCCTTTTAATATTATTAATTTCATTTCAAACAACTTTAGTCCATTTTAAATGTATATTGGGAACTTCACCGCGTGATGTGCCACACCGGTGCACAGTTACGAGTATTTAAATAACAGATCGTTTGACATTTTCACAGCCTATAAGATAGGAAATTTTATGTAATCTTATTTCCTATTACCATAAAAATGAAAACTATATCTGTGAGGAATTACCATGAACATAGAAATGGCCATCTTTTCGTTATTGTTTAATCTTGTTAAGTCTACAATATTACATCGTGGTGTTCAATTTCACTTATCTCAGTTAATATCACAGATCATAACATCTTTGAACTACAGTATTTTATGAAATATACGTTGATTACGGCTCCGTAGCACAGTGGCTTAGCAATGAGTTACAGTGATAAGGGCTCCGGATTAGAACTCCGCACGCAATAAGTATTTGTCTGGCCTACAAATAATTGTTTCGGGTCTATTGGTATATATGTTTGTCCTTGTGAAATGTATGTATGTAAACTGCCGCCACGATACAGAAGAAAATTTTTGTGTATACAGGACGTATGTATATAGGAAGCAACGTTTTTAAACAGAAAAAATATATTGAAAGTTACAGCCTATATATACCCACGGATGGGCATAGGCCTGCTATCTCTTCTGAGAGGATATTTAAGATAAGGAAGTGTTCATTGTACCTTATGTGCTAACTTCACAAGTATTCAAAATATATTTGCTAGACATGAAACTGATAAAACGGCATTTAAAATTACAATGAACGAAGAATAAATATAAACTTTATGTTGAATTTAGAAAATGTGTGTCTTCACAACTTTTTTATTGTTTTTGTGAGCAGAGAAATGATTTTGTGTATATAGAACGAGCAAGCAAATCCCTTAACTACTTAGTAAGTGAATACAATCCTTAGAACGTAATAAATAATCCTATCCTCATTCAACTAGGGAAAAGCTATTGTATAAGACTAATTTAGTAATATTTACTTAATCCAAATCTACACTGATAAGTCTTTTTGAAGAAAGAAAATTAGGACTAAAGAAAATAGTTTGTGTTTTGTGATTAAAATTAATTAATTTCGCTGCTGTTTTGGCTATTAGCTATTTTGGTGCCAAAAAGCAGTGTTTAAGTCCAAAGAGTATAGAAACAGAATTTTTTTTCATAAGATAAGGGTGACAAGCGAGCATACAGCCCACCTGATGGTAAGTGGTTGCTGTGGCCCATAGAAATCTACACCTATCCTCGTTTCAGCCGCAAGAAATAAGATGGAATTCTTCTTTTCCAGTAAAAAGGGTCTCCTGTTCTCTACACTCACCATACGAAACACAGCAGAATTTTTTTATATGTAACTTGTTTCTTGGAATTAATTGGCTTTAATGATTTGAATGAAATTTTTGTACATTTTGTACATTATATATAAGTTTTGCTTTACATGTTCTTCTAGATAAGAGTAACCCTGAGATTATTTTGTTTTCTTAAATTATGCAGAGTTGGCAATGGTAGAGCATGAGAATCTGTCACTTCATTTCATCCCAGGGTTGTTGTAAAAGTTGACAATGGAATATGCAAGAGAGACCTCACGATTGGCCATTAAAGGTGAGGTCGATAATTTGGTCGATAATTATCGATCCCATAAACCGAGTTGACGGGAAGAAACCGTGATACAATTATTCGTGATACAATTATTCAATTAATACAGCTGCAGCATATGTACAATTTACAATTAATAATACTATAATAATTACAGGCTGTGCATCATTGCAAGTTCTCAAAGTCCACAAGGTATCTGTGGTCTTCTTCTTTGGAGTAGACCGCAGGTGTATATGAACTGCAGTAGTCACTTACCATCAGGTGGACTGTGTGCTCGTTTGTCACCTTATCCTATAAAAAGAAACTACTTGATCACATTGGAGGGTTTGAATTTGCGCTTGCGTTGCAATACTTCCTCCTATTCTAAATCCTTTTTCATTTAAGATATTCGGGACTGGGACATTTTGCCGCTTCATATTAGGCCTGCGTAATCTCTTGATTAATTTAAAAGACTTATCAAAGCGCACTTTTTTACTCTCTAAATAGTCATTCCTTTATATCTTTATCTCTCATTTAACACACGTCGTTTATTTAAAAAATTACTTCCTATTTTTCCTTGCGTCGTATGGCTTTTATTTTACTTATTGTTCGCTCTTTTATGTTCTTGTGTACGTATTTATGTGCAACCGTTATGTGCTATAAATGTATATATTATGAATGTATTCATTGATTATTTTATTATGTGTAAAGTAAAGTTGCAGCCTATTTACGTCCCACTGCTGGGCACAGGCCTCCTCTCATTTCTGAGAGGGTTTTAGGGCAAGTATATGTCCGCCGCGCTGCCCCAATGCGTATTGGCGAACTTCACATGTCTTCAAAATATATTTTTTTAAATTGACTAGATGCGCTGGAATATTATAGGATTGTCAGAGGTCTGAAAAGATGGGCAGGACACTATAATCCCCGAATCCGGCAACTTGTTCTCACTTAGATCACACTCTTAATCTCATAGCTGTTAGACGGGAAATGAAGCTGTAGTCTTCAGCAGATATGACAGCCTACAGGAAACTGAAAAGACAGATCTCCGGAACACATGAGATTTTGAGAGTGAGAGTTTCTATGGCCGTCATCTTTGGAACCGTACGCAATTGTGAGTAACAATACAAGAGCAAGTCTTATCCGACACTATTCCTATGATATCCTGGACGTCAGTCTGAGCCAGATCAGAATGGCTCTCTAGCACCTTAAAAACGGCAAGTCCCCGGGCGGGGATGGAATTACAGAGGAGCTTCTGAAAGTGGGTGGAAAACCGATTCTTGAAATTCTTTAGAAGCTCTTAAAAACTGTCCGCCTTGGTGGCACTACACCGGAGGCGTGGTTTCTTTTTTAAGCCGCGTCGATGTGCTGTTTTCGAGAGTTATTACGAATCGTCTCGCACGCACACTCAAAGACTTCCAGCTTCCCGAAAAAGCCGGTTTCCTAAAATGCTTTACTACCATAGACCACATACATACCCTTCGGCAAATTGTACAGAAGACTGAAGAGTACAATCTGCCACTTTTTGTTGTGTATGTGGACTATGAGAAAGCATTTATTTCATCAAAATTTGGCCGTGCTACAGTCCCTTCAGCGGTGCCAAGTTGACTGTCGGTGTATCGAAGTGCTGAAATGTTTGTACAGTAGGGCTACGTTGGTTATCCGAGTATTTTTTTTTTATAGGATCGGGTGACAAACGAGCATACAGTCCACCTGATGGTAAGTGGATACTGTGACCCATAGACATCTACATCTATCCTCAATAAAGACTCAAGATGCAGATGCGTTGTCACCCGTGAGGACTAAGATGGAATGCCTCTTTGCCAGTAAAAAGGGTCTCCGGTTCTCTACACTCACCATACGAAACACAGCAGCGTTAAGCTGCTATTTTACGCTGGTTTTCTGTGAGAGCGTGGTCCTTCCCCGGTCGAGCCGACCCATTCGTTCTACAACCATAATATAGCTGCAGCTTGCCTCTACCACGTAGAATAATAGTACGAGACTACGAAACCTATCCAAATACAGAGAGATGTAAGACAGGGTGACGTTATATCCCCGAAACTCTTCACCGCTGCATTGGAATATATTTTCAAGCTACGGGACTTGAAAGGATAATGGTATTAACATCGATGGCGAGTACATCACTCACCTTTGATTTACCGACGATATAGTCCTTATAGCATAATCGCTGGGCGGCCTAAGCACTATGCTCAATGACGTCAATAGTGTCTCCCAACGGATAGGTCTTAAGATAAATATGGACAAAACAAAGATCATGTTTAATGTTCATGTCACACCTATGCCGGTAGTTGTTGGGAGCACTACGCTCGAAGTTGTTGATGAGTATGTTTACCTGGGACAAATAGTCCAATCAGGTAAGTCCAACTTCGACCGGCAAGTTGATCGACGGACTCAATTCGGCTGGGCAGCGTTTGGGTTATTACGACACATCTTCTCATAAGGTATACCTCAAAATCTGACAACAAGATTGTACAACCAGTGCGTTTTGCCAGTGATGATTTATGGATCTGGGACGTAGTCCTTCACTGCTGGCCGTACGAGGACGCTCAAGGTCGCTCAGCGAGCTAAGGAGAAGGTTGCTTGGAGTTTCTCTGCGTGATAAACTTCGAAATGTCGATGGATGCAGGTGCCGTGCTTTGGGGCATTCCTTGTGGGAGGCATATGTTTAGCAGTGGAAATGTGAAGGGATGTAATGATGATGCTGATGTGAAGTTTAATTTCATGTTATGTAAAGGAGGCGAGAGAGTTGTGTTAGGATCGTACCAAATGGATGTCCCTAGTCTCTGCCTATCTCTCTGGGTGACGGGTGTGAGTGTTTTTGTTATGTTGCTTACATCGTACACTAAATTTTATTTTATTATGAACTTCTCAACAGAGTAAATTATTCGATTTTATTTTAGAAACACTTCAAATAATAAGACGTAAATTTGTAAATGAATTGTGTACAATCCCATTTGTATAAAAATTTCTTTCTTTAGGAGTTTACAGGTTTCAGAGGCATTTCAATGCCTACTTTGAAGTTTCTTATATATATTTTTTTTTTCATTTTTTTATAAATACAATCGTTTTGTGTAAGTAATTGATAACGTTTGTAAGTAATTGATAACGTTTGAAATAACGTTTGATATTTTACTTATTTATTTATTTGTTACTTACTTCAAGCAATGATTTAAATTAGAATCTATTTTCAGACAAGAACAAATAAAAGATTAAATGATTAATTTGATAGTGTCAAACTACTTTTATTCAATGCTGGTCAAATAACTTCTCAAGGTAAAGGTTAGAATTTTCTGTCTCTGTCTTCTGTTTTCTGTAACTGCCTCGTTAGTCTAGTCGTCGTAAGCATGACTGCTAAACCAGGGTTCTAATTCCGGTCGGGCTAAAAACAATTATTGAATTTTTCTATCAAGAAATTATCATTAGTAGTCCGGTGTCAGGAATTTCGCATTGTGTCACCTCCGTGCCTCGGAAAGCACGTAAAACACTTGATCATCTTTATCCGGTCACATCAGATTACCGTTTCATTGCACTTTAGGAGTGAGGAAATAATATTTATATAATAGAGATACTATAATAGATAGAATAATATACTATAATAGAGAGTTTATTTGCACATACTCTCGTGAACTTTACGTGAGTTCTAAGTGGTAAAGTAACGCTGCAGCTATATTATGTTTTTATCACGAATATAAAAAGTTAAGCCTTTAGTCCTATTCTGTGCATGTGGCGTCAATGTTGAAGCTGACCATCGAGAACGAAATTCGGTCTGAAGGTTACAATGTAATTAGCAATAATCCTCAGTTTCCTTAAATTATAAATTCTCCCAATAGCACTCCTACAAAATGGAATTCATTTGAATTCAACTATAGCACGACAAATAGTATTACACAAATATACATTTTGCTGAGAGAAATACGTACATAAATGTCAAATATTATTACTGTGGCTGACATAAAATATCATAAGAGGGAAATATTCGATTATATTAGTAATCTATGATTCAATGACTTGCCATTTATGTACTCACACGATATACTCGTAACAATATTGAGCGATTCAACAAAATACTTTTACCAATGTTATTTATATTTTCTTTGTAGAAGCCATCGATTTCTAATCAATTAACAAATTTATATGAATTCAGATACTTAATGTAACAAATTAACTCTAAACTGGATTTTCCTGCGACTTCCCTCATGTTGACTTCAATTTATCACCATCATTTTATGGAGGACATTATGGAGTTAAGTATAGGTAAACATGAAAAACTAAAAAAAAACCTTTACTCGCCTATAAACTAAAAAATTGCCTTATATCAAAATAAATAAATTATTATAAGCATGTACTACACGTAGTAATGCTTCAAACGATGTCCCGAATCATCCATCCACATTTTTCTCTCAGTACACTTAATCTTCCATTTCCCACATGAGATAACTTGATAACAAAAAAGTTGTGAATTTATTACCAAGCCGAAACAACTAACTTATTCAATACCATTTTTTACACAGTATAAGTCATACTTTAGTCACCAATGTTTTGTTACAAACTAATCTGCTAAGCATGGTAGTTACGCCAAAACATTTAGAATGTTCACCATTTTTACTATCATGTAACCATTTATGATATACTCGTAGTTATATGCTGCCCAAATAAGTCTTCTGTGGTATTCTGTTTGATTGTTAATCATCCCAGCGATGAAATATTTTCTTTGGCTAAGTCTTAACTATTTCATTTGTGGTACTTAAATAAATTATCACATTATATTTTTATTTATATTAAATTTATAAGTAAAAACTTCTTTAGAATGGTTGTGTATGGTGATATTGGTGATTCTCTCGAAGAACTCGATCAAACGAAAAAGCGACACTAAAAAGAAATAAACATATTTATTCATCTATAAGATTTAGCTTGCGAGAGAATGAGATGGAATACAATATAAACCGCGAACTCAAAATGTTGTTGGTTCGAATCTATCATTCGACTATTGTCTTTATTGTCTTTAAAAAAAACATTAAAAAACTTTTTATTTTATTTAACAAATTAACAAATTTATTAAATAAAAAAATATAGCAATCCATTAACACCAATCTACTATTTCATAAATTTATGCAATCTAGCGTCGTTTTTACATATCACCTTGAAAGTCTATCAAATTGTGTTCGATAAAAGAATTTACATATATAATACATAGAATGCAGTAGATGGCGCTATCACAAAGCATTTTTACTCGAAAGAAAATATTTTTTTGGTTTATTACATTAAAATTAAGTCTTAATAGAAGGATCGTAACATTTGTTTGTTATTATTTACACTTACGGTTAAAATTATCATAATATTAACTAAAACATTTGCTGTGAAATATTTTTATTTTATATTTCATTTTATTTTAAAGTTTCAATTCTAACGCGTGAGAACTGCACACACGTTTTTTTATTTTTATTATTCAATTATAATTATGATAAATAGTGAAAGTTAAAATTATAATAGAACAGTGGCGATTTCAAAACAATCGTAACAGGTCAATTTATACCACAACTGATTTATTTAAATATTAATAATAATTAAACTAAAAACGATCAAATTTTAAAGCAAATTATGCACACTTTGCTTTGCACGTGCTGTGTAGTGGTGGTTAAAAATATCCACTACCCCATAACTTCCCGTGGGTTTCGTTAAAGGCGACAAAGGGAAACAGGCAGGAGATGGGCAGCAGCATCTTCCTGATAACAGCACAAATACAATAAAAAAAACTGCGGTTGCCAACCCGCTCGCCAAGCGTGACAAATATGGCAAATACCCCCCCAAATGGATAAAGTTACTAAGAGACGGCCCCCAGTCCCCGGCGGCCCCGCTATTCCTGGCTACGGTGGCGACCATGGTAACGGCGGGGCAGGGGGTGCTAAGAATCTCCGGTGGAGGTTCGGTTGCCACCTACGACGACTCGACCTGGCAACATACAACGCACGCACCCTGAGGACTGACGAGAAGATTGTGGAGCTGGAAGAAGAGATAGACAAGTTATGCTGACATATTATAGGATTATCCGAAGTCCGAAGAGAGGGGGAGGACACGGTAATCCTCGAATCCGGCAACTTGCTCTATCACCGGGTGGGCGACCATCTGTCCCATGGAGGTGTTGGATTTATCGTCCACAAGTCTCTCGATAACAACGTTGTAAAGATTGAGAGTGTGTCGCCGAGGGTTGCGTACCTTATACTCAGAATCACCAAACGGTATTCGCTGAAGGTCATACAGGTTTACGCACCAACCTCAGCACACCCCGATGAGGAAGGAGGAAATGTATGAGAATATCTCTAGAGCCATGCATTCCTCCAAAAACCAATATATGGTGTTAATGGGAAACTTCAATGCAAAACTAGGCATAAGAGAGAACGGTGAGCTGAAAGTAGGGAAATTTGGAATAGGGCATTGGAACCCAAGTGGCCAGCAGCTTGCCGAATTCATGGAGAAAGAGGGACTCTTTATGATGAACTCTTTCTTCCAGAAGCGGCCCCACAGGAAGTGGATCTGGTCGAGCTCCGACGGTTCGATAAAAAATGAGATTGACTTCGTTTTGACGACCAGACGGCAACTGTTCAGTGATCTCTCAGTGATCTCGAGGGTGAAAACCAGCAGCGATCACCAAATGGTTAGAGACACACTGAACCTAAACGTTAAGTTGGAGAGGTGTCGTCTAATGAAGTCAACGCTCCGTCCCCCTCGTGCACTAATCCAAAGTCCCGAAACCTTTCAGCTCGAGTTACAAAACCGTTTTCAGTGCCTAGAAGACTGCAATAAAGTGGACGATATGAATGACAAGCTCGTGGAAACTGTCCATGCGGTCGGAGCTAAGTTCTGCAAGACCCGCCGCAGAAGAACACAAAAACTCTCCGATCACACTCTTAATCTCATAGCTGTTAGACGGGAGATGAAGCTACATTCTTCAACAGATTTGACAGCATACAGGCAACTGAACAGACAGATCTCCTAATGCATGCGGCGGGACTTACGCAACTTCAATACAGCTCGTATTGAAGAAGCGATCGAGCGGAACCAAGGCTCCAAAGTCTTTGCCAGAGATCTGTCTGCCAGAAAGAGCCAACTGTCAAAGCTGAAGACAGAGTGTAGCAGTATCATTTACGGGGCACCTGAGATTTTGAGTGAGGTTGAGAGGATCTATGGGCAGCTGTACACGTCATCGTTGGAGCCACACGCGAGTGTGAGTAACGATCCAAGAGCGAGTCTTATCCGACATTATTCCAATGATATCCCGGACGTCAGTCTGAGTGAGATTAGAATGGCTCTCCATCACGTTAAAAATGGCAAGGCCCCAGGCGAGAATGGAATTTCAGCGCAGCTGTAAAGAAACTTGAAAGCGGGTGGAAAACCGGTACTTGAAGTTCTTCAGAAGCTCTTTAGTTCCGTCCTCCATGGTGGCATTACACCGGAGGCATGGAGCAGAAGTGCGGTGGTCTTGTTCTTCAAGAAAGGCGACAACGCTCTCTTGAAGAACTATAGACCGAATTCCCTTCTGAGCCGCGTCTACGTACTGTTTTCGAGAGTCATTACGAATCGTCTCGCGCACAGATTTGACGACTTCCAGCCTCCCGAACAAGCCGATTTCCGAAAAGGCTTTAGCACCATAGACCACATACATACCCTTCGGCAAATTGTACAAAAGTCAAAGGAGTACAATTTGCCACTATGTCTGGCGTATGTGGACTATGAGAAAGCCTTTGATTCCGTCGAAATTTGGGCGGTGCTGCAGTCCCTTCAGCGGTGCCAAGTGGACTGTCGGTATATCGAAGTGCTGAAGTGCTTGTACAGTAGGGCTACGATGGCTATCCGAGTACAGAACCAGAGTACGAAACCTATCCAATTGCAGAGAGGTGTAAGACAGGGTAACGTCATATCCCCGAAACTCTTCACCGCTGCATTGGAAGACGTTTTCAAGGTTCTGGACTGGAAAGGATACGGTATCAACAACAATGGCGAGTATATCACTCACTTTCGATTTTCCGACGATATAGTCCTTATGGCAGAATCGCTGTAGGACCTAAGCACTCTGCTCAATGACCTCAATAGTGCTTCCCAACGGATAGGTCTTAAGATGAACATGGACAAAACAAAGATCATGTTTAATGTCCATGTCACACCTATGCCGGTAGTTGTTGGGAGCACTAAGCTCGAAGTTGTTGACGAGTATGTTTACCTGGGACAAATAGTCCGACTAGGTAAGACCAACTTCGACCGAGAGGTCAATCGACGGATTCAACTCGGTTGGGCAGAGTTCGGGAAATTACGGCACATCTCGTCAGGTTTACCTTAAAACTTGAAAACGAGACTGTACAACCAGTGCGTATTGCCAGTGATGACCTATGGAACTGAGACGTGGTCCTTCACTGCTGGCTGGAAGCTCAAGGTTGCTCAGCGAGCTATTGAGAGGGCTTTGCCCGGAGTTTCTCTGTGATTAACCTAGAAATGAGGATATCCGCAGTAGAACCAGAGTGACCGACATAGTCCAACGGATTAATAAGCTGAAATTGCAATGGGCCGGCCATATAGCTCGAAGAACCGACAACCGATGGAAAAAAAGGTTCTCGAGTGGCGGCCTCGTACCGACGGACGAAGTGAAGGGCGTCCCCCCACTAGATGTAGTGACGACCTGGTAAGACATGCAGGATGTCGATGGATGCATGTGGCTCAGGACCGTGCTTTGTGGCATTCCTTGGGGGAGGCCTATTTTCAGCAGTGGACTTGTGAAGGGCTGTAATGATGATGATGATGATGATATGCATACTTTTGTAACTAGTTTTATTAAATAAGACTATTAACTAGTTTAATTAATTAAGTTATTTTTATTTCAGTAACTGAATAAAATAATTTTTACTGCTACTGCCTCGTTAGTCTAGTGGTCGTAAGTGCGGTTGTAAATCATGAGGTCCCAAGTTCGAAAACCGGGGCAGACCAAAGTAAATTGGTTTTTCTGTCTCAAGAAATTCTCAGTAACAGCCCAGAATTATGAAGCTGGCGATGTTTCTTTGCTCTCTCCCCGGTCGTGTCGTTTTGCTGTCTCTCCGGTCGTGGTATGGGAGTGAGGGAATAGAGAGTGCACCTGTGCTAGCGCAATCACTTGGGCTCTATAATCCTGTCCTTTGATGATGGCTGATCTTCTCAGTAGAGACTTGCCACGAATTAATATAGAATCAAAGTTAATACTGTTATGGTGCTGTGGTATTAGAAAGAACAAAAATATAATGATTTCTTACATTTACGTGACCACTACACATTTAAATAAAACTAGTTTTACGGATTTTATCGCCTATTTTAACTTATTTTATATTCCTAACGTTTTGAGTACTTTACAGCACCCATGGTCACGTCGTGGACTGAGGTGTATGACGTCCCAATGTCATAGTTACCTCTAGATCAAAAATTAATTTAATTTATAATAGATTAAAAACGAGAATATAAAATAAGTTAATACCTATACGCGATAAAATCCGTAAAACTAGTTTATTTATTTATTTATTTATTTATCTATAAGAAGAAAAATGTGTGACTAAAGAGATTTTCATGAATATCTTCCCTAAAGATTTATCATATTGCTTACTCTAGTCTTTCTTATATCAAAGAATCTTTGCAAATAAAGATGTATTTGCTCTACTTAATACATGCAATAAAATAAACAGAGCAGTAAATTTTATATGCAGGGTTTAGTAATAAAATATAATGCTACGATTAATAAAATAAATTTCTTTTATCGTATTCTGAGGCATGTAATACAACGATATACGCTTTTTCTACTTTATCATGTTGTCAACCTAAATAGTATATAATTGGCCTAGCTCCTCTTAAGCTGGAGGAAGCATTTGCAGTAATTTAAAAATCGGAAGTAATCGGAACTGCAGTGCAACGAGTGATTTTGGTTTGGCAACATAGGGTAATAAGCATTCGGCCAAAACTATATAATTGTTTAAGAATCTCTTATTACCATAATGATATGTCAATTCATGGACCTACGCAATATTAGTGAGAAACTGGCAATATTGAAATTGGCTTGGAGAATTCGATGAGATAGAGTGACGACCTCGTAAGTGATGCAGGAAGTCGATGGATGTAGGTGGATCAGGAACATTCTGTGTGGCATTCTTTGCGAGGAGGCCTTTGTTGCACTTTACTTGTGAAGTGCTGTAATAATGATGATGATGGGGAATAAAGATCCTTGCTATAGAATTGTTCATATTTAAACGGTTAATTCAACCATTGGCTACATATTAAAGACAAGTTTAAGCTATGATTATTCATGTTGTGACTATATTTTAATATAAAACCAAATACAACTGGCAGCCTTAACGACTTCCAGCTTCCCGAACAAGTCAATTTCCGAAAATGCTTTAGTAGTGTAAACCACATTCACACTCTTCGACAAACTTTAAAGAAAACAGAAGAGTTCAACTGCGTCTTTGTCATGCGTATGTGGACTATGAAAAAGCCTTTGGTTCCGTCAAATTTTGGGCGGTGTTACAGTTCCTTTAGCGGAGTCACGTTGACTGTCAACATAAAAAAGTGCAACATTACTTTCGTAAGTGTGTGTACAACGCTTTGATAAGTAAAACGTTGCCCAGTGTATTCGGTATGGCAAGCTGTACTCATATGACTTCTTATTTTTCATACTAATAGCATTAAACGGGGCTCTGTAATGCTCTGTTAACATTCTGATGTAACGTCACTCGAGTTGGCTGACCAAGGAACCAAAGGTTAAGTTGCTTAAATATGGGTTTTGAAGAGGAAATTTATCAGATTTTCGTTGGTCAGAGCCCGAATCGTCGGGAATCAAAACAGTTGAAGTTAAACGAAAAAAAAAATCCGTAAAATTAGTTTTAGTTCATGTGTAGTATCCGCGTAAATATAAGAAATCATTAAATATGCTACATTTTATTTTGACGTTGGTACGGAACGCTGCTTGTACTTAAGTTAAGCTAACTAAAACGCTTATTTAATGGTTAAAAGTGACTTTTGAATTTCTTTTTCCATGTTTCAGATTTTTCTGTATATTTTTACAGGGGTATATTTCGGTAAACTTTATTATTACATATATAAACAATCTAACTAATGGTGAAGTTATACGCTTTTGTAAAAAAATAACATTTCAAAAATCATCATGGGAACTCGTTAAACATTTAACGGCTGTCCTGAAAAATTACCAAACCTGTTATGAGCATGTTTGTTTTGTTGACAATTAATATTATAGATCCAAAATAAAAATAAAATGTTTTTACAAAACATCACGCCTATAAAAGGCAAAGGTTTAAATTAACTGTAAGTACAGTTAATTTTTAGCTTTCGTTGCGTTAGATTTTCTCGCTGAAACTATTTAAGTAAGTTTAGAACGGTTCAAATGCTTCGAGTTTCAATCTTATATCAAATAATATTCTTCGTTCAAACTACGACACGCTTTCAAGTTTTAATAACTGCGAATTTACTTAAATTTTATCTTACCCCATTCGGGCTAACCTTGAAAGGGTGTGACAGTACTTTACGCCGGGACAGCTCCTTACCCTGTATAAATTGCAAGTTCATTTGTGCATGGAGTACAGCTGTCATATATGAGCTGGTGTTAGAAAAAACCACTAGGAGAATTGGACTCAGGGGAGAGGCCACCTAAACAGATTATCGGTGACTCTGATTTCATCATCTTCATCATCATCACAGCCTATTAAAGTTCAATTGTTAAACATAGGCGTGGCATGCGGTAAACAATTGCTGTTGTTTTTTTTTTAATTTTTACATATTGTTATCAAGCCGCTCCTGTCCATTTTCTGGTTTGTTTCCCTCTGTCGCCTATTATATATATGTATATATACCATCCACGAGTTGATGTGGGGTAGTGGATATTCTTACGCCGCCACTACACGGTCAGACTGTCAAACACAGGTAGCCAGCTTCTCCGCGGTTTTCTACAGAATACACATGATCGTTTTCACCATCGAACAACCAGACGCTTGACAGGTCTTCATTACCTTTTTGTAAATATTTCCCACCTACCTAAATGTTTTATATATTTAAGGTCAAACTTATAAATAATTATAATGCTACCACAAAAACTTAAATCCTTACAATATTATCCTCCATACTGCTATCATTCTACTAAATTTAACGTCAATCCATTTCTTTGTTACCCCATGATTGATTACCGAGGCTGTAACTAATCCCTCAAGGACTTAATATTAATTTAACAAAAGCGTATCTTATGTCATTGCCTCCCAAGTAATTCATAATATGCCAAAATCATTTTATTCTTATATTCTATTCCGCGGGAAATAGCACTAAAGTATAATATGTATTTACGTAAGCAGTTTGCTTTCTAAACGAAGTCACCTACTACTGTTGACCAAATTAATGTCACCTTCCATTTAAAATATTCTGTGGTAGAAAAAGTCCATTGCACTAAACATATGCAGGGTTGCAAATGTTTCAAATATTTCCAAAATAAGATTTTACGTATAATTACCCATAACTTGACTACATTCTCCCCTGATGGTGAGTGCTAGTAATTCGCACTGTCTTAACATAAAAAAAAAACTATTTTAAATACATTGTTACATATCAGTAGTAAGTCGCAATTTTTTTATTATAGAATAAGGGTGACAAACGAGCACACAGTCCACCTGATAGTAAGTGGATACTGTGGAACGTAGGGCTCTTATTGAGCTTTGATTAAGAAACAAAATATAAATGCATTGTCACCCTGAGGACTAAAATGTATGCCTCGTCTGTAATAAAAATGAGCTCCGATTCTCCAAATTCAACATACCAAAATAGCAGCTGCTATTTGAGGCTGGCATTCTGTAAGAGAGTGGTCCTACTGCGATCAAGCCGATCCATTCCTGTGATACCATAATATAACTTCGGTATGTCTGTACTACGTATAAAAAAGCTTAAACTGTATGATTAGGAGTTTCAAGTTTCATCAGTTAGTCTCAGCACAGTGAAATGTGTAAGAATACAAGCTACAATTTCGCGCTGGAATTCTGTGAGAGCGTACTACTTCTCCGGTCGAACCGATCCCTTCGAACTGTAACCATATTATAGCTGCACTGTAGTTACAACCTATTAAAATCCACTGCTGAACATAGGCCTCCCCATATAATGCTGCTGTGTTTTTTTTTGTGTTTATGAGTGACGAGAACTGGACCTTTTAACCCTTCAAATTGGTAACAAGGCAATCTTGGTCCTTAGAGGTGACAACGTATTTGATTTTTAAAAGATGATGAATCTATATGTTTATGGGACACAGTTCGGGAGAGGGAGATTGTTGCAAGTGGAGACATGGATATGTACGAGTATGAATGGGTTCACGGGCCAAAGTAGAAACACCGGGGAGTTTTAATCTGTGAGAGTCCTAAGTCAAGTTATGTGCTTGTACTTGTCTCTGCGAGGCAAATATGCGTCGGCATTTTCCCATGAAAAAGGGTTTGATTTGGGTCAGTATGTTTTTGTAGGATAGGGTGACAAACAAGCACACAGTCCACCAAATGGTAAGTGGTTGTTGTGACCAAGTGAGCAAGTTTGTTACGATTGTTTCAAAGTAGTCGTCTGTGTTTTACAGCTTTGGGTTTTAATTATTTCTTTACTGTGAAGTTTCATATGAAGTTAGTCATTATTACGTTTGTTACGTGTTTTACTATAATTTACTAGTAATTGCTGTATACAAGCAGTAGTTTGCTTTAGTTTAAATTTGAATTATTCCCTTTGTTAAGTGTTCGGTGCATCTCATTTTGCTTTAATATGTTTTTTTAAGTCAAACACATCATAAAATTTATGTAAACCGTTGACATACACAACAATATCCTAAATTGTAATTTAATGTACGATTCTTTTTAAGATGCTTTTGTACGTCGTAGGGCACACATAAAAGGTCATTAATCAGTACGATTTTTTTATTAAACTTAAGTGACAAATGATCTACAGCCTACATCCCGGCTACAAATGCGTTGACACCTCTCAGTACTAACTTGAAATGTCTCATGTGCAGGCTACTTATGGACAGAAATATATAAGAGGATTGTATCCATCTAGACGGACTTTTAAGCAGAAAATAAATCCTACTATGTAATGAATTGTGATGAAACGACTACGCTGAGTTTCAATTATGTCGTAAAGCCGTTATTATTATTTATTGATTGAATGCTACAAAAATTGCAATTAACAATTCGATTTGTAGTGACAGAAAATGAACACTGTATTTTAATATTTTGCCGAGATTAAGATCGAAGTTGTCGATTTAAGTCTCAGCAAAACAATAAAATATCTTCCTTATTTACCTCAGATTTGAAGTGAATAAGCAATGGTATTTCGAATTTTAATACTACCTCGTTCAAAGCATCTGTAGCGTCGAGTGCCTAATATATTTCACATTTTTCTTTCATTATTCTTCCGTTACTCTTCTGATATGAGTAAGGCACTGTAACCTGTTATTTAAAACTGTTATAAGTCAACAGTATTGTAAAATATCCATCACAAAATTTGCTGCATATTGATGTTTCAATTATTTTTAGCTGTTATTTAATTTTATGACAGTAAACTAATTTCTTATTTGCTAATATATTAGCAAATAAAAAATTAAATATATTAGCACTACGCAAAATAAAAATTATTTAAAAATTAAGTATATTAGCATTATGCAACTTATTAATCCTGCAGCACGAATAGGTCAGCTCGGTCAGAGTTAGGGCGGCCGGTGCTGGCGGGGCCACAAATATGTGCTAAAGCATTCCCGTGGCCCAACATTATTGTATTGTCTGCTATCTTCTCTAATCACTGTAGTGTAACACAGGCTCGGCACGCACTTAACTAAACACGTCCACTCTTGCCTAAGGCTCTCGTGTAACGGAAGCGGTGCGCTCGAGACAGTAACTTATATATATATATATATATATATATATATATATATATATATATATATATATATATATATATGCAAACACTACATCTCTTTCTTATCAAGATTTTTTTCTTTTTTTTATTAGAACTCATAACAATCACAAGCAACTTGTATTGTCTGTATTAATTATTACATATCTTCGTCTTCTTTATCCTGTTCTAGATTTTGTTCTTTTACATTCTGATCTGGTGGAATAGCCGTCCAATCGCCTCCTACTTTCTTCAAATGTATCACATTTCTCCTAAACCTTTGGTTCGTTTCACAATTGCGTACTGTGCCGTCACCGTCTCGTGCACTCTCTACGACGTGTGGCGTCGGTTTAAAATGTGTTGTAAGATAATTCGATTTTTCCACTGATTTTACGTAATTCTTATCTCCCTGTATTATATCTGAGTGAGCTGCTCTGCGTTTCCTATCTACATACTCCTTTCCTTTTTCTTTTTGTATTTTGTCTCTATCCCTGATATCTGAATTTAAATGATTGTCTATATGTTACGGCCTACGGCTACTCCCTTAAAGGATCCAATCCTCTGGGGCCCATGAGCAGAAGACTTCCCGAGCAAACGTAAGTCGGGCCTCAATGTGGCCACGTGGAATCTCTCTAATTACACTAAAATATATGGGGGAGCGTTACACTACGGCCAGTCGACCGGAAGGAATTTGGACGAAGCTTACTCACCTATATCCAAGGCGACTGGTCCCTCCGGAGTCGGTCAGGTCGCATGTGGTTGTGTAGTGCAAGGGAAAGAATGGTGATGTGGTGTGTATCTGGGTGTGACTGATGGTGATTGAACCTAGACCATAGCCGTCGGCAGCAGCCCGGGCGTCAACACCGCTCCAACTTGAGGGGGCCCTCCGAGGCTTGTCCACATTCACTTTCCTTGTTCGTCAAGATGACAGATTAACTAACTTACAGAAGCCACTAACTATCGCGGGGTATAAGGTTACCGCACAAAACACGCACGGAGTTTCTGGATCAAAGGTCTACCGTTTTGCGTTGCAACAGTTAGTTCTGGAATACAGAGGCCGCACTAGCTAATATAGTCGAATGCACTTATACAGATTCTGAGTCGGACCCAATAAGTCCCGGGGAAGCTCTCCAGTAGGGATACGCGCCACAAAATTCCTAGACCGTATTTTTACTGTCCGCGCTTAATTATTCCGAGTTCCCGCGCTTAATTGGCAGCGTGCCAATCCTGAGCACTGCCTAAGGACGACTGACTGCCCTTGGGCGTTTTTTCGCACGACCGAAAGTCAAACCGGTATGAATGCATCGCGCCGAGCGCCCTCTCGCGTCAATCCTTGAAAGTGTTTTGCGCGAACACTGTAATTTATTTCACCCATTGATGGAATTTTATCCCTACTTTTTCGTTGAAAAAACAGTTCAGACGGTAACCTCCCGGTAACTGTAAGGAGGGGTGCTGTTATACATTAGAAGATACTCCCACAAACATTCTTTTAAATCCTTCCTCTCTATCTGGCTGATACGAAGACGTTTCAAAATATCTGTTTTGTCTTTCAACTTCGCCGATCATTTGAGTCCAATATGGTACAGTACTAAATAACTTAATGTTACATTCTTTGAAGAAAGATCGAAACTCTTCATTAACGAACTGCTTGCCATTATCTGCGGTGATAGAAATAGGATAACCAAGTCTACTGAACATTTCTTTTACCATTTTAATAATCTGTAAGCTTGTGATGTTTGTGTAATTTTTACTTCTTTGTATCGACTGTAGTAGTCGACCGTTACTAACAGATACTCGTTACTTGGCAATGGTCCCATTAGATCCATTGTGACATCTATCCATGGAGCTGCAGGCAACTCTCGTCTCTTCATTGGTGCAGGTGGGTTTGGCAAACCCACTAACGTACAACCTTTACAGGGCTTTACTAATTGTTCTACGTCTTTATCGATACGGGGCCACCATATTTTTGATCTCAAGCGTCCTTCATCGCTACGATACCTGGATGACCCTCGTATGCAGCATCTAATACACTCTTGTAGAGTTGCTGTGGTATTACAATTTTATTTCCACGAAGTACAATGCTATCATGGAAACAACTCGTTTTCAAAAATTTCTTAATCGAATCGTCCCAGTCGTTCTGATAGACACCATTTTTCACTTTGTAAATCTCTTGGTCTTTTTCTGAATATGCTACAATGGTACTCATTGGTATAGCAACTGGTCTAGAAATTTCCACTATTTGGTACACATGCTGGTCTTTTACTTTTGGTGGGTTATCAGGATAGTTACATAATCGTGACAAGGGATCAGCTATATTTGTTTTTCCTGGCTTGTATACAACCTTGAATGAATAAGACTGTAGCCTCAGTACCCATCGTTCAATCCTCGCACATGGTTTTGACTTAGACCCGAACTATATCTCTTGCGGCTTGTGGTTAGTGACTAAATCAAAAGGCTTTCTAAATAAAATAAAAATTAAATGTTCGACCCCCCAAACTAATGCTAGTGCCTCTTTTTTCGTTTGGCTATACCTGCGCTCGCAGTCTGTCAAAGTTCGATTACTATAGGCTATAATTCTAGGGCCATTTGTATCATTTTGTACAAGGACAGCACCAAGTCCGATAGGGCTAGCATCTGCTATCACCTGTCTTGCATCTCTGACGTCATAATACCCTAAAATCTGTATTTCCGTGAGCATCCGTTTGAGTTTTTGGAATGCTTTATCTTGTTCCCCAGATCATTGTTTTTCCAAGCTCTTCCTTTTGGTCATCTTCTGTTTTAGCAGGTGCTTCAGAAGTTCTGTCATGGCGGCCAAGTTAGGTATCCATTTGTTTATGTAGTTTAAGAGTCCTTAAAAACTTTGGAGTTCTTCTATGGTCTTTGGGACCCTAAATTTCATAATGCTCTCAACGTACTTGTTGAAGGGTTTACCCCTTCATGTGTAAGCCTGTGTCCCAGAAAATTCACATCCTGCGTTTAATATATGCATTTATTGCTATTAAGCACGCCGCTGTTTTTACTAAGTACCTGTAGAACTTTCTTTAGTCATGCGTCATGTTCTTCTTCACTGTTCTCGAATACCAGGATATCATCAATAAAATTGACGACCCCTTCACAGTTTATCAGCATCCTTTCAATGATCTTCTGAAAAATCTCGGAAGCGCAGGTAATTCCAAGCATTATTCTTTTATATCTATATAATCTTTTGGGGGTTATAAAAGTCGTTATGTGTCTGGATTCAGAGTGAATTTCCACTTGATGGAAAGCAATTTTTATGTCTAATTTGTTAAAATATTTAGCTTTCTTCATTTTAGGCAAAAATGGTCCATAGTAGGCAGGGGGTGGTTTTCTCGCAATATAGCGGCGTTCGTACATCTTATATCTACGCGCAAACGTAATTCACCATTTTCTTTCATGATTGCAACATTGGTGAAACCCGTTTAGACGGGCCTTGCACTTCTTCAATTATATCACTGTTTAGTGATTCCTTAATTTTGATTGCAACCTTCTCTTTAATGGGGATCGGTACTCTCCACTTGATTTTTCCCGATACCAAGTTTTAAGATACCCAGACGGACTGCTGTGTTCTTACCCAACAGTTCTCTAGTACCCCCCGAAATCACGTAAATGGTTGTATGTTCCTTTCGTCCATCAACTTCGAGTATAGTTTCAAATGAACCCTCTATTGCCAAAGGAGAGTTACTACCATATGCTAATAATGTTGGTCTGGTCTTTACATTTGACTAAAAGCATATACCTTTTTGCTTTTTTAACTCTTCCCACGTTTTGTAAGATATAAGGTTCTTGCGCATTTTCGAATTACACTTTTCCGCAATTTGATCTATGAGATGGTCATCTTGCTTTTCGAATGCACACTTTTCGTCCTGTTGACGCAATCTTATCAAAAACTTCTCAAATTTTTCTCCTTTATCCTGTTTTAGCAATCGAAAAACATGCCGCTCATAAAGTTTGTTCCGTTTAAGTTGAAAATACTCGTCGAGTTTTTGATTATGGCTACTTTAAATACATCAACGGTTTCTGATGATTCGACATTGGCACCCGGTAAATTGTAGAATATTTCTTGTATCCCAGAGCTACCAAAATGCAATAGCGTAGCTTGTTTCTTGAGTGCTGATATAACTTCAGCTGCGTCCAGATAGATTAGTAGAGACCTTTTCCATTTTTCACACCTTATAGCCATAGATGTGCTATCACATAAAAGTTGATAACGGTATCATTATTATTATTATTTTAGGGGCAAACTGAAACAGTTTCTTATATATTTATTTCCAAATTAATGCTGGTATTTTAATACCCAAAGTCCAATTTAATGGTAGTAACTTAGTACCCAAGGTCCAATTTAATGGTAGTACTTAGCACCCAAAGTCCAATTTAATGGTAGTAACTTAGTACCCAATGTCCAATTTAATGGTGGTACCTTAGTACCCAAACTGCAATTTAATGGTGGTATCTTAGTACCCAAACTCCTATTTAATGGTGGTATCTTAGTACCCAAACTCCAATTTAATGGTGGTATCTTAGTACCTAAACTCCAATTTAATGGTGGTATCTTAGTACCCAAACTCCAATTTAATGGTGGTATCTTAGTACCCAAACTCCAATTTAATCGTGATATCTTAGTACCCAAACTCCAATTTAATGGTGGTATCTTAGTACCCAAACTCCAATTTAATGGTGGTATCTTAGTACCCAAACTCCAATTTAATGGTGGTATCTTAGTACCCAAACTCCAATTTAAAGGTGGTATCTTAGTACCCAAACTCCAATTTAATGGTGGTATCTTAGTACCCAAAGTCAATTTAATGATGGTATCTTAGTACCCAAACTCAATTTAATGATGGTATCTTAGTACACTAACTCAATTTAATGATGGTATCTTAATACCCAAACTCAATTTAATGATGGTATCTTAGTACACAACACCAATTTAATGTTTGGTATCTTGGTACATAAACTCAATTTCATGATAGTAATATGTTCCATAACACTCGCCCTTCTCTTTCGGTTTATTTGTTATACCGACTACTTCAATTGCTGTGCCATTTAGGCTTTGGGTGAATTCAATACCTATAATGCGCATTTACAGTATTACTAGTTACCTACTATGCAATTTACAGAAGTCGTGAAGTGTCCACGATTTTTTGTAAGATTTATATATGCCATGAAAGCGGTAAAATAGTATTTTCATTAAAGGCGATAAATATCACACCTACAAGTAAAATGCCACTAAAATTTAGCTAACGACATTGTATTTCGGTTTGAATCGAGAGGAGTGATTAGTTATATCTACTATTTTTCCATCAAAAATATTTTTAAATAAAAGTTGTGCTAATAGACATATGTTAAAATAAATCATTATTTTATCATTGCTACCTAAAGAAAATAAATTTTGCACACCGTAAGCGTGGTCTCATATGCGAACATATAATTTATATAAATTAGTAAAATGATCATAACAGGGTTAAAAACAATAAATCATAATTCATAATCCATAGTTTTTTTCCGCGGGTACTCTAGGATTTAGTTTACAATTTGCAATTGCAATGCTAATAGTTGCATATTGCTAACCTATTTTTGTTGATATCTTTATACAAAACAGGTATTTACCTTTTTTCTCGTCGCCACTTATATTGTCTGCTATCTTCTCTAATCACTGTAGTGTAACACAGGCTCGGCACGCACTTAACTAAACACGTCCATTCTCGCCCGAGGCTCGTGTAACTGACGCGGTGCGCTCGAGACAGTGACTTATATATATATATATATATATATATATATATATATATATATATATATATATATATATATATTTATATATATGCAAAACTACAATTATGCAGCGATGGAAGAACACTATGGTGTTTTAAGGTAGAGACAGACTGGTCCCACGTACGCAACGTATGGAACGCATTAAGAAGTCTGGACTCTTTATATGAAAAACTATGCATTAGAAACACACTTATCGTATACAACGCAATCACACGCGTCCGACGCAACGTCTACCTGCAATGTCTAGATCGGCGTGGCAAGGTAAGGCTACGGTCTCCTATTAAATGCTGTTCGCGACGTTCGACTTCAGCGTAAACGTTTGGATCGGCATCTGAGCGCCAGGCACAGCGTCAGCGGTCAATACATATCTTAGCACCGGATGACATCTTGACTTTCGATCATACAACAGTGAAGTAGCCGACAGTGCTCTCGTGTGGTTGTCTGCGATATTTGTATATAAAATGGATATAAATTCAACAATTTTGGCGGCGCTTGTGTTACTTGAAAAAGAGGCACAAGACGACGGTATACGAAGAAAAATAAAGGCAACAAGGAACATTATTTTGATGCTCCTTGTCACTTTTATTGTATATTGCGATATAACATTTAATTGACTCAATCAATAACTCGTCTTTTTCTATATTAAATTTTGCCGTTTTGTACTGACGCTAAACACGACCTTCACGCTGCAATGGTTCGAAGTAACTAGAAACGCAGCGTAAAGCGTCTGAATGCCGCCTACGACGTCCATACGCCGACATCAGCGTGTGAAAGAGACCACAACAATACATTTCTATAGTAAGCATCGTAACGCGGCGTACGGCGTGACGCTGTAAGCAGCCGATGGCGTTTATAGTAGTGTTCGTACGTAATCCCACGAGGACAATCAGTGTGTTCCTGGAACTTACACGTTTTGTTGCCAAAATGGGAAATGAACAGGCTCATCGATTCAGTAAGGCGGTACGAATGTACTTATAATATTATTGGATAAATTATACGCTTATGTTTGATATTGTAAAAAAAAAACAACAAAATGGCCGCAACAAAGTAATTCACAACGCATTTGCTTCTGAATTTCGAGAAAAAAGTCAACAATTGGTTCCCATACAAGAGATAAGAGATTGCCATAAATAAGCAATTTCAATAACCAATTATTGGTACTACAATAAGGCACGTTATTGACTTTAATATAAAAAAAAATATTTTAAATGTAAACTATATTCCAATGCCTACCTAAAATTAGGTACTTAATTACAAATAAATGAATAAAATTGAGTAAGTATCTATATTATGCGTCTACCTGCAAACAAATAAAAAAAACTACACTCAACCAAGGACAGTTCTTTAATCTTTGAGTAATAGGTGTGATCGTGCCCAAAATCAGATGGGTTTTCCATCAAGAAATTCTCAGCAGCAACCCGGAATATTTTTTCCCTGTGCTTCAGAAAGAACGTAAAAAGCGTATATTCGTGTCGTTTTAGCGTCTCATCGAACTATGAGAGTGAGGGAATAAAAAGTACATATTTGCTTGCGCACACATTCGTGAACCATGATCATGCCGTGCGCCATTAAAATATAGTTGTATATTTATTTAAGAAGGGGAATTCATTGCGTCCTAATTTTTCAGGAGACACAAAAACTGAATATCTTTAGGTATATATAATTGGAAAATAGTTTTTAATTTTACACACTAATAGTCTTTCTCTGGTACCAATAGACTTCGTAAATAAGTATTTTTATGTTACTTTCAATAATTTTATGAATATCTTCAAATTCCACTTTTGTCATACGAAAGTAAATAAAAAATCGTTGGTCATCATTTTCCAGTTCCTTAACTAATGTATGATATTCCCCAAACTCCTCTCTTTGTTTATTTATTTCATGTACCCAATCTCTTCGCTTCTTAACTTTTTTCTTTTTCTTTATGGCGTGGATATATTCGTTTATGAACATCAGACTAAGTAAATAATTTTCAAACTCACTCACAGAATCTGTAAATGCACTATAAGTTTATACTCGTGCGTCCGCTAAGAAGTGGCAAGAGTGTCTGACGCCAAACGTACGTTGCATAAATAGGTCAAGTGTGCACACCGACGTGGTAGCGTTGCATCGCATACGTTGCGTACGTAGGAGTTTCTCCCATTAGTCGGTGTGAATCTGACATTACCGACGGGTTACCATTGCGAGGCGGACATGGATATGCATTTCCTAATGAAAAAAAATCTGCCGGGGTCCACACTTGCACTGAATACTATCGTAAAATAACAGCATAATGCTGTCAAAGTCGACTAAAAGGGGCAATGTTGTATTAAACTACAAATTTGACGTTTCAGTGAAAAAAAATGTATTCACATTATGCAAAAAAATTATGTGTTATAATTGCAAAATAACGATTTTTGATTTTTTGCTTTAAAATAATGCCCTTCAGAACCAATTTCGGTCAAGATTGCCAGTCTCAACGTAGACTAGACATGTGCGCGACATCTTCATATCTTAGTTTTAAGACACGAACGTGTGCACCAGCACAAGTGTACACTTTACTACCTCACACTTATAGTTTGATGGGGCGGCTATCTGACACGTCTGAAGATAGATCAGGTATAGGACCAACGGCCTTAAGTGCTTTCCGAGACACAGGAGTGAAACACCGCCAACTTCATGATTCCTTCTACTGTTAATTTCTTAATAGGAAAATTCAATAACTATTTTTTTGGCCCAAATCGAGTTTCAAACCTGGGACCTTATGGTTAGTAGTAGCGCTTATAACGACCAGACCAATGAGGCGGTTAATCTAAATCTGTGCGGTGAGACCTATTAGAATGTGTATATATTTTCACGGACAGATGGACGAAAAACAAAGTAATATTTTAAGGCGACCGTTTCTATAAGCTTTTATTTTTTAGCTGTCTATGGTTTGCAATAGCCACTCACGTGGACAGTTATCTCACTTCAATGTAAAAAAAAATAATTTTCGTGTCATAGTAATATTTACTATATATATATTATATATATTATTAGTTGTTTTGCCCTTTCCAGCTACCCTCCCAATAAAAATCCTTAAATTCGCAATAAAAAATAGTACATAAGGAAGAAGAAGAAATGTTTATAATAAAAAATAATAAACTGAATTAGAGCCTACGATACGTTTAATAAAATAAAATGTTTGGAGACATAAACTCAACTGGAGTAAGAGAGAGTAAATAGAAAAACACCTGAACAGAAATCAAAATGTATAGGCAATGCAAATATTTCTTTCGCGTGGGAATCAAATCCGCAGCCCGCAATGCCACAGCGAAACGCTTATCTACTGCACCACCAAGTTGACAAAATGTTGTAACAATGTTTAATTTTGATTTTCCTCCCGCGAAACAGATAAGAACAGTAGAGGTTGCCAAACTTCTGACACAACTTGATGCAAGCTTGGCACAAAAATGTAGCAAAAGATATACGAGAGATATATTGAATAACGTGATATATTTATCGTGTACGTGCCGCTAACACTTTACTAAATTTTAGTATTAACTTTGCAATAGTAAAACATATCACCATTTTAATAAATGCTCTATACCCTCACCTATATATTCTAAATAAATTGGTTATCCCACTTTGTTAAAGAACTTTTATTATATATGTACTCTACAATAGGTATGTACCTACAAACTACAAACTATGATATTGGTAATTATCATTCCACGTGAATCTCAATAATATAGAATTATGTTTATAGGTTCAAATAAAATCATAAATAAATGTTAGCATATTTTTTATCTCTCAGATATGAAGAATTTCTCTGGACTTTTTATTTTTTTTTTTCACGTGAAAAATTAAAGATTAAAGTTATGATTAACTATTGTAGCAGTTCATGCAAAATTGGGTCCCGTACAAACTATGAAATTTAAGAGGTGCTACCGTGGCACTTACTTAAAATTCAACATTTTCATAATCATTATAACAGCCCTTTATAAAGTCCACTACTGAATTTCCACCAAATAATGCCACAAATCATGATCCTGAGTCACCTGCATGCATCAAATTCTAACTCCGACAGTAAACACAGCTCACCATAACTTTTCAAAATTATGTGACTTTTAGTTTATCTACCCTAATTTTCGAGAACCTATTAAAATTTTCAGATAAAACAGAATTTAAATCTTAAAGACTTTGAGAATAATTTATTTTACAACTTGACCAAACTAAGTTTATAACATTAATTACATTAAGGAAACATCTTAAGTTATTTTCAGTTTAAAATTCCTTTTGGAGTTCATTTAATTTTTTATATCATCATCATCACTTCACAAGTCCAGAAAGGCACTTCACAAGAACAAAGGTTTCTCCAAAGAATGCCACAAGCCGTATTATAGATCTGTCCTGTGCAAAATACTAAATGAAAGTAGTTTACCGTGAGCATGTAATTGCTTCTTAGTCATCCAGCGCTGTACGCGGCAGATAGAAGTATTTCCGCGGAGATAGCACACCATAACGGCCTACTACAATCTTACGATGCTGTTCGCGGCTGATAGAAGCTGAACTGTATAAGTGTAAGCAAAATCATCCAGAGAACGATAAAATGACGAGCAAATCTTTAGCTGGTGATTTGATGGTGACAGGTGTCTTGGTTATTTTGACAGTGCTACCTTTCATTTGTCTGGGTATTTTATTTCTGTTTTAATCGAGATGGGTTATACTGGGCTGTATTGGCAGCCATCAATTTCTCTCTAGCCTTTCCCAAGACACCCGTGAAACAAAATGGGAGGTGGATTTTCTAACGCTATCACACGCAAATCATTGCATAAAATATTTTCAAAATTAGATTTGAGTGTTTGCATGACAAATAGCTTTGATTACAGTGTAGCACGAGGTTGGCTCGCTTCCTAATTTGGTAGTATGTTTTCAGTATACGACAAATTGGGCTTATAGCGGACCAAAATGCATTTAACAATAACGAGTGGCAACTAAAACATCGCTCTAGATATATCTTTACATCTATAAAACGGAGGATTATAAAATGATAGTTTGACTATCATATTGATGGCTCCGTGGCGCAGTGGCTTAGCACTGAGTTACTGCGCTGGTGGTCGCGGGTTTAAATTCCGCACGGAACAAATATTTAAACGGACTGGATGTTTGTCCTTGTCAAATTTATGTGTGTAAGCTACTTCCACGATACAGGATATAATTTTAGTTTCGAGGTAAGGTTGAAAAAAATATTAACTAAAGGAAACGAAATAATGTAACTCATCAATGATATAATGATTGTACGTGGTAGAGCCATGCTGCAGCTATATTAATAGTATAGTAGTAGCACGAATGGGTTGGCTTGACTAGGGAAGGACCACGCTCTCACAGAATAGCAGCGTAAAATAGCAGCTTAACACTGCTGTGACCCTATTTACTGGAAAAGAGGCATTCCATCTTTGTCCTCACGGGTGACAACGCATCTGCATTTTGATTCGTATTGAGGATAGATGTGGATGTCTATGGATCACAGCATCCACTTACCATCAGGTGGACTATGTGCTCGCTTGTCACCCTATCCTATAAAAATAATGTAGTGGCGGCGTAAGAATTTCTTCTATGCCTATCGTCTGTGTGATTCGTAAGAGGTGACTGAGGTATACTGAAAAAAAAGATGGGCAGCAGCATCTTCCTGATTATATCTCAAAGTTATATAACACTGCAGTTGTCAACTCGCCTGCCAAGCGTGGCAGTTATGGCGAAATCCCTCTCACGAGGAAAACTTTAGGAGAAGCCTATGTACAGCAGTGGTCTTTTATAAGCTGTAGTGAATGGATGATGTAACCAAACTCTACTTATTTTAATGACATCTACAGACTAAACACGGCTCCGTGGCGCAGTGGCTAAGCAATGAGTTGTTGCGCTGGGGGCCGCGGGCTCGAATCCCGCACGGAACAAGTATTTTGTATGGCCTACAAATAATTGTTCCGGTTTTGGATGTTTGTCCTGTGCAATTTATGTTTGTAAAATTGCCTCCACGACACAGTAGAAAATCCTAGTGTGGAGGTACCGTTTTAAAAAAAAATCATGAAGCACTTTCGGGAAAGTATTCGTTATGTTACCAATTTGTTTGTAATAATTACACCGCTTCCAGAGGGCGTAAATGGAACTCATCTTGTAAGCGCGAACCATTATAGCGCGTAATCGTATCTTCATGGAAACATAACGTAGGTAGTGCTCGAGTGTTTTAAATAAAAACAATAGCACAAATAACATTATTAGCCGAATTCAAATGTAAGGAAATTTACGATTCGAACGTATGTTACGTGATATGTTTGTCAGAGTATT
Source organism: Parnassius mnemosyne (assembly GCA_963668995.1). Classification (NCBI taxonomy): domain Eukaryota; kingdom Metazoa; phylum Arthropoda; class Insecta; order Lepidoptera; family Papilionidae; genus Parnassius; species Parnassius mnemosyne. The sequence continues at coordinate 23,156,494 of CAVLGL010000084.1, read as the reverse complement.
TCCATATAAATTTGAAGTAAAAAATTCACCCCTTAAGGGTGACAAAATAGGGAATGAAATTTTCAATGTAATGTGAATTTTTGATGTTTTCTTGATGATTTTGGTCCGTTATAAGCCCAATTTGTTGCACACTGAAAACATACTACCAAATTAGGAAGCGAGCCAACCTCGTGCTACACTGTTATCAAAGCTTTTTGTCATGCAAACACTCAAATCTAATTTAGAAAATATTTTATGCAGTGATTTGTGTTAGAAAATCCACCATCCATTTTGTTTCACGGGTGTCTTGGGAAAGGCTAGAGAGAAATTGATGGCTGCCAATACAGCCCAGTATAACCCATCTCGATTAAAACAGAAATAAAATACCCAGACAAATGAAAGGTAGCACCATCAAAATAACCGAGACATCTGTCACCATTAATCCACCAGCTAAAGATTTGCTCGTTATTTTATCGTTCTCTGGATGATTTTGGTTACACTTTTACAGTTCAGCTTCTATCAGCCTAGAACAGCATGGTAAGATTGTAATAGGCCAGATCCATGTGCGATATTAATATCGTTACGTTTCTTTCAGAAGAAATACAAAAACTGGAATTCAAACTACAGTGGGTCGACCCCCTTTGGAGAAACAGAAATTTGGTTAGAGAATACACGACATTGATACCCGAATAAAAGGAAAACAAAACTAAATCTAAAGAGCATTTTCAAAAATTTAACGAAATTGTAGAGCTATTGCGATCAGAGTTACAAAAGCATAATACAAAATAATTTCTGTTTACACATTCTCTCGATGACTGTATGCAAAATGATTGCAAATCAAGTGTATCAATCAATGCAAGTCGCAACTTATCGTCGAGGACAGCCCGCGTACAGCGCTGAACGTGGCGGAACAGCGTTGAAAGTGTCAGAACAGCGCGGAACACGACGGAAAAGCGCTGAATGCGTTGGAACGAAGTTAAAATCTGGCGTTAGTGTGCGTATCAAGCGGCCTCGAACCGATAAGCGAAGTGAAGCCCCCCCCGACCCCGGAGCACCGACTTCTGCATCTGAGTTCGGAGCGGTCCGTCACTGAGTCCCAGTCGCCTCATATGACCTTATTATTATTATTATTGGGGTATTTATAAAGTATAATTCATCTGGTTGGGCTGAATAAATATGTAAAAGGATATAGTAAATAAATACACTCACACACACACACTCACACACACACACACACACACACACACACACACACACACACACATATATATATATATATATATATATATTGAGGCGACTGGGGCTCCCTGACGGACTGCTCCAGGCTCAAATGCAAAATACGGTGCTCCTCGATATCGCCTCTAGCCTTTGGCTGTTTAGTATCCCCTGCCAAAGGCTTTCATCTGGTTGCATTTTTATTTATTTATGTATTATTTATGTTAGTATATTTAATATATACACACACACGCACACACACACACACACACACACGCACACACACACACACACACACACACACACACACACACTCACTCACACACACACACGCACACACACACACACACACACACACACACACACACACACACATATATGTGTGTGTGTGTGTGTGTGTGTGTGTGTGTGTGTGTATATTAAATATACTAACATAAATAATACATAAATAAATAAAAATGCAACCAGATGAAAGCCTTTGGCAGGGGATACTAAACAGCCAAAGGCTAGAGGCGATATCGAGGAGCACCGTATTTTGCATTTGAGCCTGGAGCAGTCCGTCAGGGAGCCCCAGTCGCCTCAAAGGACCTGAGAGGCTGACCGAGATTAGCCCGTTCGTAGAGACGACTACAGGAATAATTTCGATCGGCAGGCCACCCTCTTATGTCGGTCACCTCGTGAGCTAGGTAATTTGTTTTCTTATCTGTTTCGGCTTTCACTAGATGCTCTTCATACGGAATGGTAATGTCGACCAAAAATATCCTTGACTGCTTCCGGTCCATCAGCACAATATCAGGCTTATTCGCAAGAATAGTCCTGTCTGTAATGATAGCCCGATCCCAGTAGAGCCTGGCGCGGTCATTTTAGAGCATGGCATGCGGCAAGTACTTATAATAAGGCAGTTTCCGATCCACGGGACCGTATTTCAGAGCGAGCTTCTGGTGTAAAATCCTGTAGCTACTAGATTATGTCCGTGCAAGTACTTACATGGCGTATGTGGACTATGAGAAAGCCTTTGATTCCGTCGAAATTTGGGCGGTGCTGCAGTCCCTCCAGCGGTGCCAAGTTGACTGTCGGTATATCGAAGTGTTGAAGTGCTTGTACAGTAGGGCTACGATGGCTATCCGAGTACAGAACCAGAGTACGAAACCTATCCAATTGCAGAGAGGTGTAAGACAGGGTGACGTCATATCCCCGAAACTCTTCACCGCTGCATTGGAAGACGTTTTCAAGCTTCTGGACTGGAAAGGATACGATATCAACATCAATGGTGAGTACATCACTCACCTTCGATTTGCCGACGATATAGTCCTTATGGCAGAATCACTGGAGGACCTAAGCACTATGCTCAATGACCTCAATAGTGGTTCCCAACGGATAGGTCTTAAGATGAACATGGACAAAACTGAGATCATGTTTAATGTCCATGTCACACCTATGCCGGTAGTTGTTGGGAACACTAAGCTCGAAGTTGTTGACGAGTATGTTTACCTGGGACAAATAGTCCGACTAGGTAAGTCCAACTTCGACCGAGAGGTCAATCGACGGATTCAACTCGGTTGGGCAGCGTTCGGGAAATTACGGCACATCTTCTCGTCAGGTATACCTCAAACCTTGAAAACGAGACTGTACACCCAGTGCGTGTTGCCAGTGATGACATACGGAACTGAGACGTGGTCCTTCACTGCTGGCCGGATGAGGAAGCTCAAGGTCGCTCAGCGAGCTATGGAGAGGGCTATACTCGGAGTTTCTCTGCGTGATAAACTTAGGAATGAGGATATCCGCAGTAGAACCAGAGTAACCGACATAGCCCAACGGATTAGTAAGCTGAAGTGGCAATGGGCCGGCCATATAGCTCGAAGAACCGACAACCGATGGGGAAGAAAGGCTCTCGAGTGGCAGCCTCGTACCGGTAGGCGAAGTGTAGGGCGTCCCCCCACGAGATGGAGTGACGACCTGGTAAGAAATGCAGGAAGTCGATGGATGCAGGTGGTTCAGGACCGTGCTTTGTGGCATTCTTTGGGGGAGGCCTATGTTCAGCAGTGGACTTGTGAAGGGCTGTAATGATGATGATGATGAAGAAGAAGTACTTACAGTTACAAAGCGCCGAACAACCGGAGATGACATGCCTAAGTGACTCACCGGGATGGCGACAAGCTCGACAGATGTCGACAGCGCTATCCTATAGGATGTATCTCCGATAGTTGTTGGTCTTAATAACCAGATCCTGTATCGCACAAACAAAACCCTCGGTTGCCCCAAAGAGGTCACCGAAACGTAGCCAGTAGACGGAGGTGACTTTGTCTCCGAAAGGCTCTACATGAGCCTTGTAAAACCTCTCACGGAGGCTGCACACTTCGCGATAATTATGCATGGTAAGCGCCCTTAAAATTCCACGCCCACCATGCTTCCGTGGCAGGTAAAGTCTTATCACCGATGATCTCGGATGGTGCATCCTATGGGACGTCATAAAAGTGCAGATTTTTCTATTCAAAGTATTCAGTACGGTTCAAATCCACCTGAGTATGCCAAAGGTATACATGAGGACAGGCATGACCCCACCGTTATATGTCTGTGTCTTATTCACGCCCAACAAAAGGCTGTTAAGCGCTTTGGTCAAGCGTGCATAAAACAGATCGCAAACAGATTGTTACATGTCCGCCTCATCGATAACTATGTTCTAAGACATACCCAGGTATCGGTATGTTTCAGCCTCAGAAAGGGTCCTTATATTGATGGGCATAGGTAAGTCTATGCCCTGAGAGTAGCAACCCTACTCCCTTTGACATGGAAGACCTCACACTAATTCATCCCCAGCTCCACTCAAATAGAATTACTAAAATCACGAGTGATGTTTAGCAATCCCATAAGATGGGAGCGACTGGAGGCGAATAACTTGAGACCATCCATATAGAAAAGGTGGGTCACATTTAAACCTCCTTTTCGAAGCTGAAATCATCTCCCGGAACCCTCCAGTAAGGTACTGAGAGGATTCAGAAAGAGGCAGAACCAGATTGGACTCAAACAATCGCCATGGAAGATACCCTTTCTTATCCTCCGCAGCCGTCATCCGCTCGCCTAGATGACAAAAGATCGTACTTTACTACCCCATACACTGCCCAATGAGGTATCTAACAGTAGAGTCATCCTTGTACGGTTCGAGGAACCCCCTCAGCTATGTATGAGGCACCGAGTTGAATGCCTTTTCGCATTCACCACGGGGAGTGCTCTGAGGAATTGTTCGGATTAATCCCAGCCACCAATTTTCACGAACGCACATCGCGGCTAAATTCCCGGTACCATCCATACCATCTGTATGCTTGGCGGTCCACCACTGTACGTTTCACTAGTAGTTTTCTTCCGCGTACGAACTCTCTGTGAAATAATTTACAACTGGTGATATTTCCGGACCGATACGACTCGAGGACCTTCAAGAAAAGAGCTCACTCATTTTTAAAAGGCCAGTAACGCACCTGTAATTCCCTTGGTGTTGCAGTTGTTCATGTGCGACGGCAGTCACTAACCATCAGGTGAGCCGTATGCTCGTGTGCCTATATAAAAAAGTGTAACCAGGCGGCGGACAAGTTCCGTCGTTTGCGTTTAACCACCTTGCCAATGACCACGTCAATGAGGAGTGGTTCCTTGGTTCCACGACCACCACCCCGACATCCATTTTGAACGCGCGACATCACCTAATTTGAGTTCAGGTAACGAGTGATTTTCGCGCTCAAAATGAATGCTAGTGTCTTATATATGGTGGGTAAACACGTGAGGGGGCAGTATTTGCTTAGGTCTGTGGAATCTTGGTCTTTTGGCACCAAATGTGACCCCAGTAGCGAAGAGGCTCGGGAGAAACTTCTGGTCGAGATCCTCTTGGAACTGTCGGGCAAGCACAGCGTGATACACCACGAACCCCTTCAGCCAGTAGTGATGCAGCCCGTCGAGCCCCAGACTTTTCCAGTTCGGAATCCTACGGACTGTCTCACCTACATCGTCGGGTGTTGTGATGACGGGATCGATGGGCATAATATTCGCACGCTGAATTGCTAAAATTTCCGTCCAAGGGCCCTCACTGTGGATTACGAGCTCTCACCACAGGCCGCGCCAGGATGCGACAGTGTCGGCCTGATACGGTGCTGGGCCCGTTTTACGTACCACTATGAGATTTATAGAGCCTCTTTTGATAACTTAGTATATCGCCGAATCCGCTTCCTCCAAGCAGTGATTCTCTCCTTGAGGCAATGATGGTAGATGCCATTCGAACGGTGCGCACAGTTCTTGGCCTGTTATTGCCCGACCTAAAGCTTGATAGTCTGCCGATGATCTCATGTTCTTGGGCGAATATTCCATCATCGTCTGAGTCAACCACAAGAATATCTACGGCGGCATCTACGTTTATGCGTTGCTCTGCTACTCGTAGAGCCGCATCTCCTGTCGTAGTATTTTAATCCGACGAGGGAACAGCCTGACGTCGTAGCCGTTCGAGTTCGGTATCGTCAAATATTTTTAAGCGCGTGATGTACCGAAATTGGACTGACAGGTTTTGCTAGCTGACGGTAATAGATGGCTCCAGCTTATCAAACAGCCGATGCATTCTAGCCTGGTACGTAAAACCCCCTACTTCTCCTTCTTTCATGTTAAAATATGCCCGCAATACGTTCTTATTAATTTCAATTGTCCATCGAATGCGGCGTACTCCACCAGTCGTATTTGGCGTTTGCTGAGTCCGGGAAAACCCTGCCGACACAAAGTTATCTGGTAGAAATGATGAATGCTAGGGGCTATTAGGTGGGAGTCGAGGTATTATTATTATTATTGAGTTCTTAAAATCTTTTCGTAAGACAAATTTCGTAGTTTCAATTTTAAATAATTTATCACTATTAATAATTCATTGGTTTTTACATTTTCAGTGAGGCGACAGTGGGAAAGTAAAACCCGCCTGTCAACGAGGTGTAGAAACGAGGCATTCCATCTTAGTCCTCACGGGTGACAACGCATCTACATTTTGATTCATAATTGAGGATTGATGTAGATGTCTATGGGCCATAGCAACCACTTACCATCAAGTGGACTGTGTGCTCGTTTGTTACCCTAATTCTATAAAAAAATTGGACTTGAGTCTGTAATGGATGGAATGGATATACATTTGTTAGCTTCTTAAGCTCTACTGCATACATAAGTGTCAAGGGTTTTTAACCCATCAAAGGCGAGTTTTATAATCATTATATTAAAATATTCTCAATATTATCTTAAATAAAATTATAATAAAGCAGGGGAAGACATTCAATTAAATGAAACTATTTTTAAGAATTATATCTATTTTGATTTTAACTTTTTTAATTCCCGAAGTTTCGGGTGCTTTACAGCACCCACGGTCACGGGAGGACTGAGGTGTTTGACGGGATATATTTTATTTATTTCGGTTTTTTTTCACATGGCTACATGGTAAAGCGACGCTGAAGCTATATTACGGTTGTAGCACGAATGAAATCAGATAAAGAAAACTTAAGAAATTATAATTTCGTATATCGTATTTAAAAAAAAACAATGATGCAACATTCTTTATTAAAATTATAACGTATATTGATAATCAAATTATGTTATGTAAAAATTAAGCTAGAAAAAAATTACAGTTAGTAAATGTATTGCCAACTTGAGTAGACTACAACAAGCACCTGTTCATAATTACATCACATGTGGCAGTCATCACTTTTCTTGACCATATTATAGTGATATGACATACGACGTTGCCGCAAGCAAAAACTTTAAACGATATTACAATTAAAACTCAATCTAAATAATTAATATATTCAGATACTTAAAATTTTCAAGCAAATTATTTAACGATTTGAAAATATTTATTTACAATTGAATATTCAAAGTAAAACGTATTCAAGACTGAATCTGAATTCTCATTTTTTGGAAGAAAAACAGCAATTATTAAACAAATTTCTAAGTCAAATTTCAATCAATTTGCGACCAACTGAGTCAGATTTTATTGTTCAACAACTTTGCTGTAGAGCCGTAATAATAATTAATTGAAAAATTCGTGAAATAAATGTTCATCTGATTGGAACTCTTTTATTTTTTAATTAAGAACGTATTTCCCCTAGTTTGATAAATCATTTGTTTCCAAATTGTTATGTCACTTAAAAAGATCACTGAATTATTAATAAGTGAATAAATATATTAAAAAAAAACTTTATTATTTTTGTGCCTCTGGAAGTGCACGTGCGAATATTATGATGTATTTTTTTTTGGGAAATGTACGTCTGATTTTGCGTAAAAGTAATTCTGTGATGGCCATTTTCTTATTATTTTTTATACATGTAGATTATCCCACAATCTTCTTCGCAAATAAAATTATTCGGAACATATTCTTGGAGCTAGCATGGATTATAGATCTAGTACGGCTCACGAACTCACTTTAGCTTTAATATCATTTTAGCCCATCTCACGGTTGACTCCTTTCCCTTCCTTTTGCCCTTTTCAAAGAACAAGCCACATACAACATTCATGTCATTGTCACTGCATGCAGTGGGTACTACCGCTACGAGGCTGTTACTCGAGAACCACTTAACTATTTTTTCTTTAATAATCAATCTGTATTCTAAATGTCTTAATTTAATTTAATGCAAAATTATTTTGAAATTATTTTATAATATTAAAGTATAGTTATATATTGGGAAATTAATACCTATTAGATACTATGTCTTAGCACCGACTTCTAATGTTGTAATGCGGACCTATCTCTGAAGAAGTTTGGTAGAAATACTGTTAAACGTTATGATTTAAAAGGAACCCGAATCCATGAATATGTAAAATGTAATATGTTATTCCTGCATAAACTTCAAAAGTTTGACATATGAAAGTACAAAGTAAAAAGTGAGTGTGTACTATGTATGCACGTCAAAAGTTAAACTTCTTTAGCGTAACAAAACAAAAAAAACTTGAGAATTACCCACTGAAGTTGTCGCTTTTAGGTGTCAGTGTGCGCACGCATGGTAACAATGTCATGGTGTTGTTTTTAGGTGTAGGCGTGCACGCGCATCGTAAAAATTCACTCTCATTATTTTTCCCAAACGCCCCAAAAGAAGTATAACTTCAAAAAACTCTCAGAATCAGAAAACATGGTATGAATTTGAGCTACTGCGTACGCTAAGAAGTGACAAGAGTGTCTGACCTACGTACGTTGCATACGTAGGTCAAGTGTCTACACCAACGTAAGAGTGTTGCATCGCATACGTTGCGTTCGTGGGTGCAGCCTGCCCCCACTCTAATGGTAGAAAATTATTAGGGAATTCGATACACCATGTCTTAACAGTCTTTTGAGGAATTGTTTGTAACTTTTAAATTTAGTTTATACTTTTTATATTATATTTAATTTTTCTGTCGTTTTTATCTTAAAAAACCTTGAACATTTTTGTGTAATGTAATAAAAGCTACCGTAAAAAAAATGCTTTGTCATCTCTGAGTGCTAAGATAGCCAGTATAAACAGTTATACTGGCTCTCCGTACATGAAACCTAATATATTGGTGATACATGGTGATGGTACATATTGGTGAATACATTGTATGTATATACAACAATATAAAGTGACAAAAGAACTTCCAGTCCACCTGATTGTATGAAGTTACTGGAGTCCATGGACATCAGCAACTAAATTTAAACTTATTTGTTTCATTGATGCGCTAAAACATCTGAGGACTAAGATGGAATACCATTCTAATTAGTGTAGCAGAAACAAATACAGATTCATAGACATAAATCATGCTCACTATTAGCTTTTATCTGCTTTTTCAAATAAACGTTACTTAGTTTTATATTAATACTCAGAACCTATATATAGTTTAGTTAGTAATTAGTTGCATGAGTATAATAGTAAAGTTACAGGCTATATACGTCCCACTGCTGGGCACAGGCCTCCTCTCATTTCTGAGTGGGTTTTAGGGCAAGGAAGTGTCCGCCGGGCTGCCCCAATGCATGTTAGCAAACTTCACATGTCTTCGAAAATACTTTTTTCTTTTTCTCAGATTTCCTCACGATGTTTTCCTTCACCGCCGAAACGTGGTAAATTAGCACTGAAAATTGCAATTAACAATTTCATTGGTGCCGGCGGGGATCGAAACCAGGTTGCTGGCGTATTATGAAATTTACCGCAAGCGCTAACCAGCTGAGCTACCACGGCTCTCTGCAGCTGAATTTTAAGTATAATATTCGATTCAAATCAGAAAATATATCACTAAAACATTATAAACATTTTCCATTTTATTTTTTGTTATCATCGCCGCCTTCACAAGTTATTAAAGATTTCGGAAAGCCTATAAAACCAGGGGCTATCGCATCATAACGAGGGAAATTAGTTTGACAAAGTTATAAGAAGTAAGTTATGCGTAACTTTCTAGAAACTCTGCCTTTTGAATAAATTTTCAGCAAATTGTCAAAAATGAGTTTGATCACTTCTTGTCGGTGACATTAAAACTTGTAAGAATGATTTGCTGTGTTTTATTTACATCTTTGTGGGAGTATACAAAATTATAATATATTATCATTTCGGCTTATACTTTGCAGAAATTAAATATTTAGAAAGCTTTGACATATTTCGCCATATTACTCGTAACTCTCACATTCATGCTTTGGTGACTTTGGTACAAATTTATTTTATGTTTATAAAGAACCATGCCCACTTTTCATACATTTGAAAACCTGATAGTAAAATTTTATGTACAGTTATAAGGTATAATAGAAAAACTTCCAGTAAGTTTAGAAAATAACGTCATGTAGTCATTTTTACTATTTAAACGCTACGAAGACGAAAAATAATAATGTTACTCTTTAGGTTAGGATTTGCCATTACCAAAACTTAAATTTTCTATCTCTTATTTATGTTCTATCCTCTGAGAATATACTGAGGAAAATCTTGTGTATCCCGACATATTTTTATTCTATATAATCCATGAAAAACACACAAAGTTGCACAAAACAGCGAGTCGCAAACGCAACAAGTGATTATTTTCTATTTGGCAACAACAAGGGACTGCGCCGATGCCAATCGTAGAACTGTCAAATATCAAAAAATCCGTTTCACTCAATGACATACTGAATGATTAATTTATTTAATTATTGTGTTATTTTTAATTAATCTATACTATACAAATAGCAATAAAGAAATCCTTACTGATTAAATAAAATATGAAATAATGTTTAAAACTCAGAAACAGAGTTCTATCACGGGGAGTGCTCTGAGGAATTGTTTGGACTAATTCCAGCCGTTCAGTTTCACCATCGCACATTGCGACAAAACTCGCGATACTATGTTTACCATATGGATAAATGGCGGTTCACCACTGTGTGATTTACAAGAAGTTTTCTTCCCCGCAGAACTTCCTTGTGGAATCGATTACCACCAGCGATTTTTCCGGAACGATACGACTTAGGGTTCTTCAAGAAAAGAGCCTACTTCTTTTTAAAATGCCGGCAAGGCATTTGCAATTTCCCTGATGTTGCAATTCTTCATGGGCGGCGGTAGTCACTTACCATCAGGTGAGCCGCATGCTCGTTTGCCCCCTCTCCTACAAAAAAAAATAAAATTGGCGAAGGTCAAACAATTTTTTATTTTTTATTTAAATAAAACTTTCTATAATACATGCAATTATTATTTGTCAACTTTTATGTTAAAGTTATTTGAAAGAATTGTTTTTTTATTGAATGCTTGTTCCTGTGCCAACACGCAAAGGAGAAGCGTCGTGGTCTTATTGCTCCACAGCCCTCTCAGAAATAAGAGGAGGTCTGTATCCAGCTATGGAACACATAAAGGCTGTAACCCTACTTTACTGTTCAATTTTGGTGTTAGAAATATTTAGGCAGTAGGTTTTACTTTTTTTTTATTAAAAAGCTACCCCGCCTCATTAGTATTTTCTCCTGTACTGTGGAAAAAAGCATTTTACATGCATAAATGACATATTATGAACAAATAGCTAAGTTCGGAATTATTGTTTATGGGCCATGCAAACCATGCGCGGTACGAACCCGCGACGCTATCTCGCTGCAGTCAATTCCTTAGCCAGGAACATAGGCAGCGGCTACTTCCTGAAAATACTTAAAATAATGAAAACACTAAGGTTGCCAACACTCACCTGCTATTTGCGGCAACTATTTCAAATACTTCTCCGATGGAATCTATGGGAGAGGTCTATGATCAGCAGTAGACTTTTCAAAGTTTACTTTTCAATCATTAAATTATGTATAGTTACACTACTTCACGATGAAGGTTTGACTTCGGTTGTTGTTAGCCGTGCACATACACATTGTGTTAGTGTGCGTAGGCTTCGGAAGCGCTCTCGCTTCATCGTGAAATAAAATAACTATACAACAATTCATCGCGGCGGAATTCCTTAATCTTTTCTTTACTTTATGCCCGATTTTCATTATTTAAAGATTTTTGAAAATGATCCTTTTGGTGAAGATGTAACAATTATTTGTGCTAACAAATATTAATTTATTCTATGATTTTTTTATTTAATATAAGAAATCGTACACATTGCATAAAACTAATATTACGGAATAAGTCACGTTTAATTTAACTGATTTTTTAATTACTATTATTCCCGACCCCAACTTTACAGTACTCATGGAGCAAATAGAAAGAAATAAAAACAGAAAAATTATTTATTACATTAAACACCAACACACATATTACAAAAATACACTAAAAAACTTATAACTACATACCAAAAGAAAACTAAAACTTAAATAAAATGGAATCAATACAATCAAAGCTATAAAGGATTTGGTATAAAAGCATTATATTGTGGTATTATCCAAAAGCTGATTTTGCATGCGCCCTCTAATGAGTAACGTACGGACGAATATGCAACAACTATTACGACGCTACACTTGTTGCACCTACTACAAATAAACACAGAGCGAGTAAAAAAGAAAAAATGAGATGCAGATATTACTGATTTTCATATAAATAATATCGCAAATTATTCATTACCAACAATATAATAATTATAAAATCTACTACTACCATTACTACTACTACTATTAAAGTTAAAGTTAATTTTAATACTAATTATAAAATTTAGTAGAACCTACATGTGACGTTTGTTAGTTATGAGTACATTATGTCTGTTTGGTGGCATATGTAAATAATATTTATATAGGTTTTTTTAAATTGAGACTGCGATGTTTGATGTTCAGATATCATAGTTAACCTGGGCTTTTGAATATGACGAAAAATCGGAAAATAAAATCAGTTAAATTAAACGCTATGAAACCATAAAAATGTTTTCTTTCGAAACATTTGTTCATATGAAAATTTGTATTTTGAAAATTTATGCGTCAATATGTTTTTAATTAATTCGTATATCATTAGCCATCACATTCTACCTTTGCGAAAAAATGTAATTTATTAATTCCTAAGTTTGATCAAACGGGCGGCCACATGAAATTATATCAGAAGAGTTCCGATTTGCTAAAATATGCTGCGTATAACATAAAAAAACACAACTTTATTTTGCGTAGTATTTGGTAAGTAAAACGTAAATATATTCTCATTGATCACTCTATAATCCACTACTGATTAGGCCCGTAATACCTTAGAAATAAGAAAGAGAAATTGTCTTTAAAGTAAGGTAGTCAAATCGGCTGCCAAACATTTTCCATTGTTTGCATAGCATTACAAATATAGCATGTGATTTGGTGGCCGCAGTAAAAGAAGTCTTCTCAACTTTAACGCTACCTATTGTTATACAAGTCTAACTATAAATTCTGGCATAAAAGGAGGTTAAGATTTGTTTTATTATTTTTTTTCATTTATATACAATACATTTAATCAAAAATTATAATCAACTTACAGAAGCTTGAGAGCAGCGAGTCGTTATCTATCATAAGAATTTACATAGTATTTTTATGTATTTTATATTAACGACAACTAATCAATTAGTAACTTACATTTTTAGTTTTTGTTGTTGCAATCTAATCTTTTAACATTTTTGGAATCTTCTGTTCATTTATATTGTGTTTATGTCAGGAAGGACACGTAGAAATTCATATAAACAATGAAATTTGGGAAGAGGAAAGAGTAAATATATACCTTTCCTTTATTCAATTGGTTTTGTGAATTTATTCCGCCATTTTCCACCGCTTCGTATTTTCATTTTACCATTTTTTCCTTTTAGGAACGGAAATTGGAACGTTCCTATGTCTCTTAACAAAGCTAAACCCTTTTCACGTTTAGTGTTATCTTCTTTATTAGCGAAACCGTGGTCAAATATTTTTTTTGGATTTAGATAATCGCGATGAAGCGTGTTCTAAAACGCAATTTCAAACATATTTTTAAAGTTACTACACATAACTGTTAAAACATGTTATTGTATGAACAATATAATAATCAAATAGATTGCGCTGTTTTTCCGAAATAGGACAGGAACGTCTCAAATTGTTAACGGAGAGGCTAATAAAGTTGTCGAGTGATTTCTAAATTCAATTTAAGGACTTTTCAGTTCGTACATTTTAATATGGCGTGATTAAGTTCTACTATTAAATTCATATGGTAGAGCCAAGGTGTAGCTTACTATGGCTGCATCATGATTGGTCAACACACCCGAGGAAGGAACACACTTGTAAAAGATACCAGCGTATATTGGCAGCCTTATTAATATTTATGCGTGTCATATAGTGAGTAAAGAGAACTAGATACCCTTTTTCTGGTAACAAGTCATTCCATCTTAGTCCACAGAGGTGACAACTTTATATTGTAAATCAAAGATAGATGTAAGTATCTATTGAGCATCCATTAACTATTACGCAGGCTGAGGTAACTACATCCGTTAGTTTGCGATAAAGGAAAACAAGCACATCCGTAAGAAGTCTGCTTTGTTATAATTCAAGGACTAGGTTTTGAAGTTCACCAATTCGCACTAAAGCTGTGCATAGTATTCTTAATTGCTTCATAGCCATTTCAGAAATAAGAGATTGTTTAATATCCAGCAGAAAACTGTCATTTTTATCCCAAAACAACATATTTTCAGGTGCAATTATTTTTCAGTTCCAACCTATTACTGATTCACATCACTCGTGTTCAGTTTACACCGAAAATATTATGTACGCGTAGGCATTTTGTGTTCGGTGTAAACTGAACAACTCGCTTACGTAAAGAGCTATTATTCGCATACATTTTCGAGAGCGTGCGCAGGAATCGCGATTTTAAGATGCCGTTAAGTCTCGTGCTGTCTCTATCACCTTAAGTCAAAATAACTATGAAACCGGGGTATGAAAACGAGGCTTTTACCAAGCGTGGAAAATATAGGAGATATTTGTCATGACGACTCCGTGGCGGAGTGGGTTGGCCTGCAAATAATTGTTCCAGTTCTGGTTTAAGTGAAATTTATGTATTTAAACTGCCCCCATTATACAGGAGAAAATCCCAATATAACGGAGGTAACGTTTAAAAAAACACGTAAATAATTAAAAATCAAATAAAATTACTATACTTGGCATGCCTTTGTGGCATTATAGTTTAATATTAAAAACTATTGCAAGCTCTCTCGATCTTACAAAATGATCGATGCTACCGGCACTATACAGGGTATTTTTGGAACGCTCCCGAAAACTAAGACAGGCGACAGCACCAAGTATACCTTTGATCATGGGTCACAAATAAATTTGATCCTGATGAAAAAAAAATCATATTTTTACAACGTTTTATTAGCTTTATTCACGCGCCATCATGTTAGTACAGCTAAATGAATCGATAATTTCATAAAAAAAATCATGAAAATACTGAAACATAAAACCAGCAGTGGAAACTGAATTGATATCACCTGACTAATGGAGGTTAATGTACGCGCGAACGGTGAAAAAAGAACGCTGGCCTTGAACTTGGGCATTGAGCGATTTATCACATATAGGTACGAGGGGGGTGCGACGGGGGATCAATCCGCCCGTATTACTGTGCCTGCATGCTATTGGTTCACGCGCTTTGTTCGCTCCAAAAATACAGTCGCATACACAGCTTACTTTGCGACTCGCGACGATGTTTTAAAAAGGAAGGAAACAAAAATTATTTATATCTATTGTTTTATGACTAAACTAGTGAACGAAAAGGTAAATATGATAGGAGAAGGTGAATGGGGAAAATTGTGCAGTAAAGTGTTGAGGGAGAATACCGAAAAAATTACCATGTGATCGACCTGATGACGGAAGCTCAAGCGAAGATGAAAGTGATGATGAAGTAGCATCCAGTAATACCAACACACCATCAACATCTGACTTTCATGTGACCCAAGACGTCATAATGGACGGCGTGTCACCCTTAACTTAAGTTTTTTTTGTTACAAACTACTTTATATTTTACGATAGAAATAACAAATAATGCTCAAGTAAACATTATCCATTTTTAATTCCCACCTCTTCCAAAGTTCTAAGTAAATAGTAAAACACCTATTATGATTCCACAATTAAACAATTAATTACTATAATATTATAAAACAATAGCCCAATACCATGTAGTACTTTAGAACGCGACTGTACCCACACTTCCTCCGCTGTCGACCTGTATCTAGCTCGGTACGAAACAATGGTATGCGGTCGGAAGAAAAAAGGGCGCATCTAACAATTTTTGAATAAATGAGTTAAATATACCATGACTCATGATAAGAAGGCGCATCTACTAAATTTTTTTAATATTCACAAATATCAATATTTTAGAAATTATCGTAAGAATTTTAGACGTAACTGTTGATCACAGATGACATCTTTTTATTAGAAAAGACTTCAACATAATAGAAAAGACTTATTTAACCAGTGGCTACGTCATCTTTAACAATATTTGCATCGATTACTTAAATTTCAATTATTCTTGTCTTTTTATTCTATATCTTATTATTAAGAGCTTATATCTTATTACTAAGAGCTGGTGTTTCACATGTGGTCCCATATAAATTTGATCGAGGTCAGACCAATAGTTTTTGAGTCATCCTTAATTATTTATATTAAAGTCGGTTGTACAAAATTTTTAATTATTATCGTAGTAAGTCTTGTATGATATCCCCTTTAAAATCATTACTCAAGAGTTGCGGGTTGTTATTTTTTGTGTCTGACTACCAATGCTTTTCTAATATTTACTAAGAAAAAAGTAGTAAATTACTATTAGCGTCCTTTCAACTTCAAATGACCTTTCCAAAATATGTAAAAATGTTAAATGAATGGCAGTTTTTTTTTATTTATTAGGTTGGGAATACGCAAATAGTTATATGCGTCTTTCCTTCGATGTTTTTGTGTTGCCAGGTGTATTTTTTAATCTAAGATGAAAAGGAAAATTCGTTTTATTTAAATAAATAAACAAATTATCAAAAAATAAGTTCGTCCTTAAAATCTTCATGTCTCTACGTACATATTTCAATTTTCATATAGATACCTTTTAATATACTTTAGACACGGGGTCTGAAAGAAAAATTCATAAATTTATTTTTTATTTCCATTTTACGTTTTTGTTAGTTGCGTACTTCTTTATTTCGTATGACGGCAGAATGTAACCCGGCCGGCTCATGTCGCCTCGCAGAATGTAACCCGGCCGGCTCGTGTCGTCACGCTGTGACGCAGTAGGTTTCCGTTTATTCGTCGGGGTTCGTTATTAATTGTAGTTTTTGAAACAGTTCCGTGTTGATTTTGTACACGCGTGCGCGAGCGACAGTTCAATCGTTTTGTTTAATAAATTTACTTGTGATTACGTGTTGATATTAAAGTTTTTGTTACGTTTTTGGATTCTTTTTTGTTTTAATAATGCCTAACGCGTACGTTTATAGTGGTCAACATGTTAGGTATCCGAACCTAGGTACACGAAGTATCGCTAAATAAATTGTTAAGACGTCGGGATCGTACAAGTGTGTCATACTGTACAGTGCACAAAGTGTTGAAGCGTAACCAATGCGCCCATACAAATTGCACAAAGTGCAAGCTTTAGTTCCCGGCGATCACGACCGCCGACGAGTTTTCTGCCGTTGGTTATTATACCAGCAACAACGTGTGCCTGGTTCCATTGAGCACATTATCTGGACGGATGAGTCGACATTTACCAGAAACGGCCTGTGGAACCGAAGAAATACACACGTGTATTCAGAGGTTAACCCGCACGCTGTTCGACAAACCGGGCACCAAACCCGATGGTCGGTTAACGTATGGGCAGGTTTATTTAAGGATCGCATACTGGGACCAGTGTTTCTGACAGAGCGACTGAACGGACAGCGATACCTAAACTTTATAAATGAACAGTTGGTTGACATTTTAAACGACCTATCGTTGGCTGAATATCGCCGCACATGGTTCCAACATGATGGTGCCCCTCCACATTTCATGAGGTTCGTCCGTGAGCGCCTCAATGAGTTATTTGATGATCGCTGGATCGGCAGACTAGGACCACACGCTTGGCCACCTCGCTCACCAGATCTGACTCCGTTAGACTTCTTTTTGTGGGGTATGTGAAAGAAAGGGTTTTTAATCGTGAATGTGATAGTGCTGAAGAAATGCGCCAAAGGATCGTGGATGGTTTCGAGAAACTACGTACGGACTGTGTCGAAGACCACACGATGATGCCCCGCCTGCACCCAAATCTACCTTGAAATGAATGGAGCACAATTTGAGCCGCATCTCATAAGACCACGGAGGATTTAGAGCGGTAAGCTGTTTCATACCTATTTTTTTTTAAATAACTTAGTACTAGACTAATCTGAATAGGTACATAACTGAATACATGAGAATAATAAACATACACGATGAATAAAAACTCATGACTCCAACTTTGGTTACATTTCATTTAAGTATTTTTTCATTAGCGGGGAATCGAACCAGTTATTTGGGTTATTTAACCTGTAAATTCGGATTAAAGTGGCTAAGTGGAGACAAGCACAGTGGCAAAATAGTAGGTTAAGTAGATAAGTAAGGTATTTAGACAAGTGTTGTAAATTATTAGATATTGTGGTTTGGCCCGCTAGTTGCGGGCCGCGCGAATTTGCGTTCGCGCGTACATTGACCTTTCAGTCAGGTGATATAAATTCAGTCATTCCACTGCTGGTTTTATGTTTCAGTATTTTCATGATATATTTTATGAAATTATCGTTTCATTTAGCTGTACTAACATGATGGCGCGTGAATAAAGCTAATAAAACGTTGTAAAAAGTTGATTTTTTTTTCATCAGGATCGAATTTATTTGTGACCCATGATCAAAGGTGTACTTGGTGTTGTCGCCTGTCTTAGTTTTCGGGAGCGTTCCAAAAATACCCTGTATAAATACTTTCCAGCGATTGCATGTCCGAGAAACAAACTATTTTTTTTTTTAAAATAAACGTTACCCCCACACTAGGATTTTCTCCTGTATCGTGGAGGCACTTTACAAACACAAATTTTACAAGGACAAACATCCAGACCCGGAACAATCATTTGTAGGCCATACAAATACTTGTTCCGTGCGGGATTCGAACCCGCGCCCCCCAGCGCAGCAACTCATTGCTAAGCCACTGCGCCACGGAGCCGTCAAATATTTGAATCATGTGAAGTTAGTCCACGCACACTAGAGTAGCGCGATGAAGTAACTGCCTCATTATTGGCCCGGAAAATAAAGACGGCTTTTGGCACTTACTACTTACTACTGTACTAATTTACTATTCTCCGTTTAGGACAAACATGTAGCATTATGCTGGCCCTCATATTTCGTCATTATAATCAGGCTGTAAAAATCAAGCACTGAATTTGTTTTTTACTTTAATATTAATTTATCAAGCATAAGATATTGTAATTTTTGACACCAGAAAAATAATGTATAAAAATAATTAGTGAAAGCTTTTTAAAATATTCTTTAAACCTAAAGACAGTCATTTGTTTTTCATCACTCTTCTTCATTTAAGCTTTATGGAACCGCATTTTAATTTCATTCCTATTGTTAAAATGAACCAGTATTTTTGCTCCTATCTTTAGTCTGCAGCCTCTCTGTCGCTGTCAATAAGCCATCGTAGAACAATCATTGATTTAATTCATTCTTTTTGAAACGTTTCCTAAATGAAAATGAACGTTATAGTTCTTTGGTAATATTATCTTCGTTTTTGTTCAATTTGATTGTGTTCAAAATACTATACAGAGTCCTATTTATTATTATGAAACCTTTCCAAGTTAATAAGTGTATTTATTTCATCACCATCATTTTTTTTTGTAGTAGAGGGGGCAAACGAGCATGCGTTTCACCTGATGCAAAGTGACTACCGCCGCCAATGAACAACCGCAACACCAGGGAGGGAATTGCAGATGCGTTGCCGGCCTTTAAAAAGGAGTACGATCTTTTCTTGAAGGTCCCTAAGTCGTATCGGTCCGGAAAAATCGCTGATGGTAATCGATTCCACCAGGAAGTCGTGCGAGGAAGAAAACATCTTCTAAATCGCACAGTGGTGGACCGCCAATCATCCAGGTGGTGTGGATGGTATCGGGAGTTCTGCCGCGATGTGCGTTCGTGAAATTTGGCGGCAGGGATTAATCCGAACAATTCCTTAGAGCACTCCCCATGGTAGATGCGAAAGAAAATGCAAAGGGATGAAACATCTCTTCGCAGTGCCAATGAATCGAGCCGATTGGAAAGAGCTCGGTCGTCGACGATTCGAGCCGCTCTGCGCTGGATGCGGTCAAATGGAAAGAACTGGCACTGGGGAGTCCCTGCCCAGAGATGGGAACAGTATTCCATGTGAAGCCAAATCTGCGCCTTGTAAAGTTGCAGGTGGTGTGCCGGCATGAAATACTGTCCCGCTCTGCTGAGCACGCCAAGCTTTTTAGAGGCCAATTTGGCCTTGTCTTCCAAGTGATCACGAAACTGCACGTCACTCGATATGTCGACTCCGAGGATACCGATACTGGCTGAGACAAGAAGGGGAGTGCCTTGAAACTGAGGAGATACGACAAAGGGGTTCTTTTTAGCGGTGAATGCACAAACTTGTGTCTTCTAATGATTAAACTGGACTAGATTTAGTCGCCCCCAATCCGAGACTTTGTTCAGCAAAGACTCGACTTCAGACACGAGTTTGTTCCGGTACTCGGCGACATTTTCCCGAGAAATATTGGCACGGCCGGTGTATAGAGCATCACCAGTGCTGTCATCCGCATAGCAATGAATGTTACCAGTTAGCAACATATCATTGATATGCAGAAGAAACAGCATTGGTGATAGCACGCAGCTTTGTAGAACACCAGCGTTAATAGGCTTGTAGTCAGAACATGCACCGTCTACAACGACCTTGATACTCCGATCTGCAAGGAAGCTGGTGATCCAATTGCACAATTTCTCGAAGAGCCCATAGGAAGGTAGCTTCGAAAGAAGCGCTTTGTGCCAAACCCGATCGAACGCCTTCGCAATGTCCAGACTAACGGCCAACGCCTCCCCCTTGGACTCTACTGCCTCCGCCCATCTATGGGTCAGGTAGACCAGAAGATCACCAGCTGATCGACCCCGACGAAAACCGTATTGGCGGTCACTAATCAGCTGGTGATCCTCAAGGTACCGGATGAGCTGTCAGTTAATAATGGATTCCATTATTTTGGAGAACAAGGAGGTGATCGCGATAGGCCTATAGTTGGACGGGTCTGTGCGGTCGCCTTTTTTAGGGATCGGGTGGACAAAAGCTGTCTTCCATGATTTCGGGACTACGCCTAGGGAGTAGGAGTAACGGAAAAGACGCGTTAGGACCGCTGCCAACTCCGGAGCACACGTCCTCGGCACAATTGGGGGGATTCCGTCAGGCCCACTCGACTTTTGGATGTCCAGGGAGAGAAGTGCTTTGCGAACCCAGCGCTGTAAGAACAGCACATCCGGCATGTAGCACTCACACCGCGGGATAGTCGGCGGTGTTTTCTCCCAGTCATCAAGAGTCGAGTTGGATGCAAAGAGGGAGCCTAAAAGGTCGGCTTTGTCTTTTGCGTCTTGGGCCAGTGAGTCGTCCTCCCTATGGAGAGATGGTAGTGATGGCTTACAGAAATTCCCTTGGACAGCCTTGGCGAGAGACCAGAATGCACGGGTTCCCGAAGGAAGGCGAACAAGTTTCTCGCCAATTCTGCCTATGTGCTCTGACTTTGCCTTGGCAATAACTCTTTTGAAGGACCTGGAGGCGAAGTTATACTTCTTTTTAAGTGTGCTGGTGTTTACATCCCGAGTCACCGAAGCCGCAGCCTAGGCTTGATATCACTCCTGCTTACTGCGTAATGCAGTCTTACAGGAGCGACCAAACCAAGGCTGAGATCTGCCTCCGATGGGTACCACAGATGATGGAATAAATAGTTCCATACCCTGTAGCACCACAGTGACAGAGTCAGCAACAGCGCTGGGATCATCCGGCGAGAAGCAAACCTGCCCCCATGGGTAGGATGCAAAGAAAGACCGCATTCCGTCCCAATCCGCCGACCTGTAATGCCAAACACGGCGGCAACCTGCAGAACGCAACCGCGAAAGGAACGTGAGTGGCACCATACTCCGGATCAGACAATGGTCCGAAGAGCCGAGAGGGGTATCGATGGAAGCCTGATATCCGTCCGGATGAGAGGTCAGCAGAAGGTCCAACAGGGAAGGTGTATGATCCTCCACATCTGGAATCCGCGTAGGCGAAATAACCAGTTGTGTCAGACCATACGCAATGGCAAAGTCATAAACAGATCTCCCCGCATGATCGGTTAAACGTGAACCGAGCCATTCGGCATAGTGGGCGTTAAAATCGCCAAGGATCACGATCTCTGCGGATGGGACCTGTTGTAGCAAGGAATTTGTAGCCATTTGGACGTGGTCGATGAGTCGGTCTGTTTCGGCATCACCGCTATGGGACCTATAGAGGCACCCGTAGACGCGCGGATGGTCGTCGCTGTCTACGCGTAGCCAAAGGATGGACAGTTCCGAACCTTCAAGACTGCCGAGGCGTCGAGAACAGATGTCGTCTCTGACATACACGCAAACTCCAACCCGACGCACAAAGGAGTGCTCCAATTTGTACCCCGGGTAGGAGAGATACGAAATATCAGCCGGAGAGGAAATCTGCGTCTCAGTCAGAAAGAGCAAGGCCGGCTTGGCCGTCTCGAGATGGTAGTTGACGGCGTTTAGATTAGAGTGTAGTCCCCTGATGTTGCAGAAGTTCACGGATAGCGTGGCAGGGTTCGCCTTGGTATTGTTGCTCAATTTGCCCCGAGAAGTTATGTTTTTGAGCGGAATTTTGCCCCCCCCCCCCAGAATACGCGGGGCAGCCTGAGCACCCACGCCCAGGATTGGATAACATGGTCGTGGATGCTCAGCGAGGGATTCTCCAGGGGTACTGTACCCTCCTGGGGTAGTCTATCGTGTAATTCCGCTACCATGTTCATGGGGGGATGGGAATTGGGCCTCCGGCCACCTGCACTCACCAGACGAAACGCAGAAGCAGAGCTTCTACTTCACGCCGGTATTCTGTGAGGTTGTAGTACCAACCCGGCTCGAGCCGGCCCATACGTGCAACAGCAAAAACTGCTGCGTGGCTCTACCACCGTTAAATCATCATCACAGCACTTTACTAGTTCATAATTTAACGTAATCAAAGTACCCGAATTGCAAACATCTTGAGAAGAAAAGCTGAGTCAAATAGAAAAATATTTCTTTTTGAGAATTATACTACCGCAGTTTGGTTTAGTGAATATTGTATCTGATCGCTGAATAGTCGTTTTTAGGTTACAAGTCTGAGGTAATATCTATGGCCTTAGATATAAAGAATCCATAAATATATTATCGACATTGACCACAGAATAATGCAATATCACTGTTTCATTTAAAACCTATAGATACATTAATTTGTAAATTCACATTTAAGTGCATTAGTTAACATTTTTGGAACTGAAAAGGGCAGAAAAGAGAAAATATAAACTAACTGTTTCTCCGCATGTTTGTAATGTAAACTATGTATATAGATAAACACTCTGCTTAAAGTAATGGTAAGAAAGCCTTACCGATACTAAACACTCAGACCGTAAGACAACCATTCATATTACACCTAACATTGCGCAAGGGTAAAGAATTAATGAGCCTAAGGTTATTGATAACAAGTGAAGAAACAATAGAATATGTAGTAACATAATACACAATACACCCTTCAGAAGACAATCTTGCTTTCTCGCTGCTTATTTTAACAACTAAATAAATTCATAATTAAACATCTATCCAACACACACACACACACACACACACACACACACACACACACACACACACACACACACACACACACACACACACACACACACACACAAACACACACACACACGCGCGCGCGCGCACACACACACACACACACATACACACATACACACACACAAACACACACACACACACACACACAAACACACACACACACACACACACACACACAAACACACACACACACACACACAAACACACACACACGCACGAACTCAAGCCTGCACGCACGCTCGCACGCTCGCACGCACGCACGCACGCACGCACGCACGCATGCACGCATGCACGCACGCACGCACGCACGCACACAGACACACAACAGATAGAGAGAGAGAGAGTGAGAGAGAGAGATTTTTTTTCATTTCATATGTAATGTAAAATATCCCCGCTGGGTTTCTTGCAGGGTAAAGGTTTCTACCGAACCAGTGATAAAATTATTGTTTTCTATACTATTCTTATATTTACCTCAATTATTAACAAATAGCCTACCGGAATTATAAACAAATACCTAATACACAAGCCCACTATTTACAAGCATCACTTGTTTATCTAAACCATCCAGAAACGCACACAAAACATTTCAATAAAATTGTTCGACCCGTTTTCGAATTTATGCGAGACGATTGGACAGCGATTGATTGTTATACTTATGTAAAGATATTTGAATACATCTTTCAAAATAGAATTTTTTTTATTTTAATAGCGCATGTTTAAAAATAATTAACTAGTACAGTAGGGATTCGTTAGTTTTGTAGAAAGTAACTCTTCAAGGTATTTTTATTATTCGGTTAGTTAATATTGGTTATTACTCAGGTTAATTGCAGGTGTAATGGTCTACATGATGGTAGTAACAATCAAGCTTACGTAACCATAATATCGTTAGAGCGTACCAAAAAACCACAGCTAAAAGTAGGCGTAACTAATCCCTTCATACATAGATCACCCTATTTGCAGTAGTGACCTTGCAAGTGGGTTGGCAATCGCAAACCTTTAGTATTTTGAGTTTTTATTAGGAAGATGCTGATGCCCAATCACACTACTTTCTATGATATTACAAATATCATACAAGTAAATCTTAATAATTTGTAAATCTCTAAGGCTGCCGTTATTACAATAAAGAAATTAGAGAATCAATAGTGGAATTTCCCGGGTTTCGCAAGTATTGTTTAATTTAGGCATTTGGGGTTATTTGTATAATGAATAGCCTATTGAATATGAAGATAACGGAGGAAACTGTGATTCTGTGTTACCAAGTTATTGTATAATCTTGGTAGCTATTAAAATAAACTATTTCTAAACATTTTAGATATAAAACGATTAAAAGCGAATGTGCCTATTCAATTGAAATTATAAATATTTATTTTTCATTCCGTCAAAGGTTTTCTGTCATATAAAATAGATTAGGTGCAAAAGTGACACTATAATGTGTATATTGATTCAATTAAGTTTTTCTAAATGTATGAAGTAATGAATAACTTCTTTACTTTTAACAAGTTGCAATAGAGATGGGCATATTATAGAATACAAATACACCTGTTTACAAAATGTCAACGTTTTTCTTATTTTAATTATATATGTAATTACTAATAGGTTCTCGAGTGGCAGCCACGTACCGTTAGGCGAAGTGTTGGGCGTCCCCCCACTAGATGGAGTGCCGAACTGCTAAGACATACAGGAAGCCGATGGATGCAGGTGGCTCGGGACCGTGCTTTGTGGCATTCCTTGGTGGACGCATATGTTCATCAGTGGACTTGTGAAGGGCTGTAATGATGATGATGACTATTCATAATAATTAATTTATGATTTCGTATATTGCACAATTTATTAATAAATGCTATTACTAAGATTATTATTATATTATCACAATATTATTTTATTGACGTCTTATCGACGCCGATACCAGTTAGACATGTTAATGATTCTAAAAGTCATAATGCAACAACTTATGTGTAAATAACAAAGTAAACAGTAAGGACTCATTATTTTCACCTACACTCTATGACAGTGCCATGACAAAGGATATAAACTTAAAAAGCAATGTGAATATTAAAAAAAAAGGTATTATGTATTGTGATGACATAGGCAAAAATTTGGGCATGATGTTAAATAACTGTTTAAAAGAACATATGATCACTAATTATTGCATGCCAGGAGCAACCTTTAGTCATATAATGAATAAAGTTTTAGCTAGTAAATTTTGCCCTAATAGCATATTAATAATTCTTGTTGGGAGAAGAGGCAATGTAAACAAAAATCAATTATTAAAATATATTGGTAATCTAAATACTTTAAATGTACATAAAATTATCTTGTTTACATTGCCTTACATAGAGGGTTGGCCGCAGGAAAATAAAATAAGATATGATTTAAATTTATTAATGAATAACTTTTCATGTAATAATAATTTAAACTTGACATTTAATTGTTATAATTATTTATTTATTTATTTATTCTTTATTGCATTCCTTAAAACAAAAGAATACAAAGGGCGGACTTAATGCCTTGAGGCATTCTCTACCAGTCAACCCATGGAGTGGTGAGAATTTGACGTAGGTGCGACAATATAGAATAAAATAACAGTACACAAAATAATAATTAACTACATAATACATACAATTTACTAATAAATAAACTATACATATATGACGTATACAAACATATATACAAATATATACATACAAATATACATATTTAAATACATAATATATAATTAGTACATACAAATACCTATGAACATATGCGTCTGTTTAGCAATACATTTCAAATGGATGAATCAAGTAAAATGCTTTGTCTTCAATAGATGGTTACGGACCAATTTTTTAAAAACATACTTGTTGGATGTTTTTCTGATGTCATCGGGCAAGGAGTTCCAAAGGCGTGTAGCCTGAACTGTGAAGGAGTTGCCATAGAACTCGGTGAAGTGAACAGAATTATAATAATAACTTTAATTTAATAGACATAAATAATTTAATTAAGAAATTTTTGACAAGAGATAGGTTTTTTTTTATAGGATAAGGGTGACAAACGAGCACACAGTCCACCTGATGGTAAGTGGTTGCTGCGGCCCATAGACATCTACATCTATCCTCTATTACAAATCAAAATGTAGATGCGTTGTCACCCGTGAGGACTAAGATGGAGTGCCTCATTTCCAGTATAAAGGGCCTCCGGCCACCTGCACTCACCAAGCGAAACGCAGAGGTAAACCTCTACTTCACGCCGTTTTCTGTGAGGTCGTGGTACCACCCCGGTTCGAGCCGGCCCACCCGTGCGACAGCAAAAACTGCCGCGTGGCTCTACCACTGTTAGGTATTACCTATCTAAATATATTTTAAGACATATAGCAAATGTGCTATCTTATTGTTTATATATTAACTCAGCCAAGGACTTGGCTACACAGACATCTGCTCCGTTTGAGCAGTATAATGACTTAATATGTAATTTGGAATCAGTTCCAAGTAATTTAAATTAGAAAATGAGACAATAGAGGTAATCTCTAGCAGTTGTAATAATTTAAATAATTTAGAATGTAGCTTACAAATCTTTAATTGTATGACTCCACAGAGTAATAAAAAAAAGAAAAAAAAATTGAGTTGTTCTTAAATACCAACAATATTCATATTTTATGTATTACTGAACATTGGTCAAAGGCTTATAACTTAATGTTTAACTTCAGTAATCACCAGGTGGTCAGTTCTTTCAATAGAGAAACGGTTTTAAGAGGTGGCTCCTTAATATTAGCTAATAAATTATTGTCATAAAGAACGTAAAGATATTGTGAGCCTCTCTGTTGAGCGAACTGTAGAAATGGCATGTGTTGAGTTCGAGCACCCCATTGTTGTGAGCGTCTACAGACCCCTATGTTCTATATACGATACTTTTGAAAAACTTATGGATGAAGTTTTTGCTAAGCTTAATAAACAGAATAAATCTTTTGTAATATGTCGAGACTTTAATATCAATCTCCTAGAAGCTTCCTCAATCAATATTAAATTTAGATCATTATTTAAATCATATGGTCTTTTTAATTTATTTTTAGAGCCAACGCGTATTGCTCAATCTAGTGCAACATGTATAAATAACATTTTTACAAATGTGAAGCCGTTGCATAAATGTATAATTCAAAAATTAAGTTCTGAACACTGTGGACAGGTAGTTTCGTTACCTTATGTTCACAAAAAGCAAGTAGATGAGAAAGTTGTGTTTGTTCCAGTAAATGCACGTCGCTTGGAGAAATTTAGAAGTAACATAGTGAAAAAACTTCCATCACTTTCATACCAAAATGATCCAAATTTTTTGTATGAATTAAATAATACTTTTACTTTAATTTTTTGCAATGAATTTAATAATACTTTTACTTCTAAAATATTCTCCTTGAACAGTCGGAAGTCATTTAATGAATGGGCGACAGTAGGAGTCCATAGGAGCAGACATAGGTTATATGATCTTTACCATGAAAGGTCATATAATCATAGCGTCGAAGCGTTTAGGGAATATGTGAAAAAATATTCAAAAATATTTAAAAACGTGTGCTCCACAGCCAAGTCTTTGCATTTGAGCAACAAAATTAAGACGGCTTCTAATAAAATTAAAATGACATGGAGTATAATTAATAGCGAAACTGGTAAGATCAACTCTCGCAATTCAAACTACCAGTTAAGTGTTACTAACAAATTAACCGAATCAGATCAGGACGTTGCAATGGTTTTCGAGAAATATTTTACTGATATTCCGATATTAACCACTAAGTCACTGAATTCTTCTCCTGCGGTCGCCGAATCATTACTTAAACAAAATGTAAATGCGTGTACAAAAAATTTTGCATTTCATAAAGTATCATCAAAGGATATTGTAAAATATTTTAAAACTATTGATGTTAAGAAAACTGCGGATCTGTGGGGGATTTCCGTTAAAGTTATTGCGTCTATAATAGATACAATCGCGCCTCATTTAGCTATTATTTTTAATACTAGTATCGAATCTGGTGTGTTTCCTAATTTAATGAAGTATAGTAAAGTAATACCTTTATTTAAATCTGGTAGTACATTAGACCCCGCCAATTTTAGACCTATTTCTGTACTACCAACACTTAGTAAGATTTTTGAAAATATTATTCTTGATTAAATGTTAAATTTCTTTAATATAAATAATTTACTTCATAAAAATCAATTTGGTTTCACAAGGGGTCGCTCGACAACTGATGCCGGTGTTGAGCTGATTAAATATATATTTAATGCATGGGAGAATTCTCAGGATGCTTTGGATATATTTTGTGACCTGTCCAAGGCCTTCAATTGTGTTCACCATGAAACATTAATCAAGAAACTTCAACACTACGGTGTAAGAAGTGATGCTCTTAAATTTATTATTTCATATTTATGTAAGAGAACGCAAAAAGTTGTCATTAACAGTATGAGTTCTTCCAGGTCGATGGTACAAATGGGCGTGCCTCAAGGCTCAATTCTCGGCCCCTTTCTGTTTCTTGTATACATTAATGACTTACCTTACATAGTAGGAGACATCCATGATATAGTATTATTTGCAGATGATACTTCTTTAATTTTCAAATTAAGTCGACAATTGCTAAAATATGACGAAGTAAATAATGCTATATCTAAATTAGTAAATTGGTTTAATGTTAATAATTTGCATTTAAATGGCACTAAAACGAAATGTATGAAATTTATGACTCCAAATGTCAAACAATTAAATACTAATGTAATTTTAAATGGGGACAAACTGAGTTTGTAGATACCACCATTTTTCTTGGAATCACACTAGACGCAAAGCTTCAATGGAGCTCTCATATATCAAAACTAGCAAGCAGACTTAGTTCTGCAGCATATGCCGTAAAAAAGATTAGAAGTCTAACTAGTGTTGAAACAGCTAGACTAGTTTTCTTGAGCTATTTCCATAGCATAATGTCGTATGGTATTTTGCTATGGAGACACGCAGCTGACACTGAAATTATATTTGTTTTACAGAAGAGGGCCATAAGAGCAATTTTTTATTAAAAAGCCTAAAGAGTCGCTGCGACAAAAATTTAAGGAAATTAATATATTAACTTTGGCCTCTCAGTACATTTATGAAAATGTCATGTACGTACACAAAAATAAAAGTAGTTTTACAAAAATAAGTGATATTCATTCTGTAAATACTAGGAACAGACACAAGCTAGTAGTACCAGTTATTCGACTCCATCGAGTCAGTAATTCATTCTTGGGACGATGTATACGCTTTTACAACAAAATTCCAGAAAATATACAAAATTTGACCTGCTCCAAGTTCAAAAATTTTATTAAACTAAGTTTGTATAAAAAGGGTTATTATAATATTAATGAATTTATAGATGATAATAACCCCTGGAAATGAGGTGATCGCTACCAAGCTATTTCTAATTTGTTGTGTTGTTAATTTGTGTAACATACAACATACTGTTATTTAAAAAAAAAGTCCCGCTGGGTTTCTTTCTGGTTCTTCCCAGGACAGAGGTTTTTTTTTCGAACCAGTGGTAATCATACAAAAGAGTGACTTTCAATAAATATTATTTATAATCTATATTGAATAAAAAAGTTTCTGTTTCTGTTTCTGTTTCTTATTGTTTAAAAAAAATCCAGCCTCCAACCTGAGAGGTCCATGTCCAGCAATGAACGTTCATGGGTCAACAGTCATCTGTTTGGTTTCTTGATTTGGTACCTTAACCGAGAATTTTCACATTTTAATTTGATCAATTTCTCGCATCAATATGATAATCAATTCTTATTCTATTTTTTCTAATTCTATATAATTACTAATTAAAATATATATAAGAAATTGATTTATGAGGTTTAGAATTATATAACAAATATTCATCCAGTTGCTGAAATGATGAAAGTGAGGTTAATGGCAGCTAAGGTTCATCCACCCAATCACTAATTTGATGATAAGAATGCCAATGCCCTAAGTAAGTGTGACAAAAGAATCCACCAACCACCTCACCATCTTAACTCTCAAACTGTTAGCCAAAGAAAAAAAGTAATAGTGCTTAGTACATTTTAATTAACAAGCTTTTGATGTATCCATAAAATCCGACAATCAGCTGATGATGGGATCCATTTTTACTTTCTCGTATTGCTTAGAATTATTATTAATTATAAAAAGAGAGATGTAATCTATATTTCGGAGCGGATAATGTACATTTGTATCATATAATCCATAATCCAATCAACTAATAATTAGATATTGATAACGGTAAATAAGTCGATGAAACTTATTAGCTATTAACTATTATCTCTACTTTTGTAGATACAGGATATACTTTATTATTCTTAGCGATATAAATTAATACGCGCAGTATTTATAAACGTGTAGCGCCATGCTGCAGATAAATTATGGTTGTGGCACGAACGGGTCGGCTCTACCGTAGAAGGACCACGCTCTCACGGAATTCTAGTGTGAATTAGAAGCTTTGCTGTTGTGTTTCGTATTGTGAGTAAGGAGAACTGGAAACCGTTTCTACTGAGACCTATGTATTCTATCTTAGTCCATAGGAGCTGACAATTTATCTACATTTTGCTAGTTAATCGATGATAGATGTAGAGGTTAATGGGCCACAAAAATATCATGAATACTAACCATGTTTTATGTACATATTCAGACTGGCGAAGAGGGTAATGTAAACGTGCAAGACATGTGATACTGCGATCGGCAATCTACATGGACAAATATACATACAGCAATACATATGGCAAATACTTTCCACATTAAACGAAATCTATGTCCAACATTGGATGATTATAGGTTTTCAAAGTAATACTCGTATATCGATTAATAATTTTTGTGTCCTTCATACCGAATTGGGATCACGGTGGCGGCCAGTCTCAACAGAGACTAGCCATCTGTATTTTGATACTTAATCGAGGATGGACGTTGATCTCTATGAGCCACAGTATTCACAGCATACACTTATCGTCCTCTGGACTGTGTTCTCATTTCACTATTATTATATAAAAAATCTACACAGGTGAGGATATCATTGCATGTGTTTGTGCGCAAGCACGAATACACCCTTTATTCCCTCACTATCATATTCTTAAGGGACTGCAATCCTACACAATGTAAAAGAGATCAGGTGCAGGACAAACGGCTTTTGCGTGCTTACCGAGGTAGGGGTGTGAAACACCGCCAATTTCCTGACTCCGGGCTGTTACTGGGAAGTTTTGTACAGACCACTATAGATTGACCATTTTATTCCTATTCTTACTTTAAGTTAATTACCATGAGATACGTAAGAGAATTCCTTTCGATATAGACAGGAGCATGTTTGTAGAATATTATGATAAAATGTAACTCACCAAACAATTACCCAAAATATAAATACCTGAATTAATATCTGTTAATTATTCTACTTCGAAGCACAACATAATTCTCTCGTCGCGACTTACTGACTGATTGTATTTATTTTAGTTCGCTGGAAGGTAATATCACACCCGTCGTAACAATGTCTACCACTAATGTATACTAATTAAATACTAATAAGCAATTATATACCTTACAGAAGGAAAATGTGTAATAATCAAACGACAATTATAATTTTAAACCAAAGATGAACATCAAACAGTCATTTTTAATTAATATTCAATTAACTAATACTTTTCCATGAAACAAATAGTCTGTTGGCCTCAGCGTCGAGACAATATTATTAAAATTTTAATAGACTAAGCAGTCAAATTGATCAAACTTATGGAATTAATATTCAGTTATATTCATATATTCGTTTCGTTGTAATATTCCACCATGTGAACTAGTTAACATTAACAAGCAAGAAAAGTAAGTAAACATTTAGTATGTAGTTTATTTATCACTGTATCTCGATTTGAATGTGTGTCATCTATACTTATAATAAATCTGTAGAGAGGTCAATTCTGTACATGAAATATATTTCCAAAATAACTACCAGGGGGTAATTAGTGATCGATACTGATACCAAAAATGCAAACAGTAAAATTTTTGTCTGTCTGTCTGTCAGTATGTTCGTTATAGAAACAAAAACTACTCGACGGATTTTAACGAAACTTGGTCCAATCATTCCTCATACTCCTAGACAGGTTATAGTATACTTCTCATCACGCTACGGTCAATAGGAGCAGAGCAGTGAAGGTAAATGTTGGGGAAACGAGAGAAATTACTCCATATTTTAAGCTTCCGTCGCGTGTGTAGCCTTAATGGTTAAAGCTACACAGAAATCATGTATAACGGAAATGTTCTCCTTAAAATTATACAAAAAAATTTCTCACGACAGCATATGTCTATCTTTTATGGTTGACTCACAATAACACGTGTAACTCCCGATAGCGTAGCAGTTCGGAGCTTTCTGATTATATTTGTCTACTCTTACGTTTATAACACTGTCACTCATCCCTAATTAAAAAAAGTTAACATTATTATCTATTGAATAAAAAAGAATCATAGAAATCGGTATAGAAACACCAGAGTTATACATGAAATACGCTAATAAGCCATCGCGCGTGAATACTGAATCATGCTATAAGGATTATTTTTGTGTAACGGTCGCCGCGCTCGACGCGGCTCACGGCGGGAGGTATAAAAAGGCGGGGGGTCCGAGTGCGAGCTTTCGATACGGCATAAGAAGCTTTAAACAGCTGGTTGCCAGTCTCCAAAGGCGGTTTTTAAGGGGTATCACTTAGCCTCCCCGGTTAGGCGTGAGTCCCCCATAGCCACGATGGATAGCCTATCGTGGTATGCGTAATGCATCTTCCGCCTTCCTACGTAAAGGGTAGCCCATTTTCCAATTGCTTCTGGGCGCAAAAAAAAAGAGTGCGAGCTTCATACAATATTTCGCTGTTGATGCGAATAGACGTTCAGAGTGTTCGACCTTATTGACAGACAATTATTGATTTTAACAAACCGTGCTTATCAGCGCGACTTTTAGTCTTCTATTACGTTTAATAATTTATTTTTAGATTTCCTTGGTTGTTATTTTATAAAATAGGTATTAGTTATTTTGGTAGTGTTTAAATATTTATTAGTATTAGATTAATTATAAATTAAACTTTTTTTTATTTAGCTGTAGTTTCAAATATGTACCTAGGTATCAAATATGTTATTTCATTCTATTAGACGTAGTTCAGGTACCTACTTATATATTTTTGAGAATTTAATTTTGGATTTAAGGATTTATTTAGGATCCGTTTTATTATTTAAGTAGGCATAGTAGGCTATAGTTAGGACCTCTAACGTAGATTATTTTGTTAGGTAACTGAATGTCGTCGATTAAAAATAAAATACACAATGCCACCTAAAAAACGATTATCTTTATCTCGAAATTTGAGAGAAGCTAAGAGAATGAGAAATGTGCGTTCTCAAAAATCGGCAGAGGAAAGAGCACATCGGTTAAATTCTATGAGAGTTAGTGCCTCAAATTCTCGAGCCAATGAAAGCTCTCCAGAAAGAGAGATTTGATTAGCAGCTGACAGAGCAAGACGTGCCACATCACGGGCGTCTCGAAGTTCTTCTCAACGAGAGCTAAAGCTTACCATTGACCGAGAACAACATGTGTATCCCGAGAAGCTGAAACTGCTTCACAGCGAGAATTGCGGCTCACAGCTGACCGCGAACGGCATACATTATCTCGCGAGTCCGAAACCTACACTGTGAGGGAATTACGTCTCACAGCTGATCGCGAACGTCATATTTTATCTCGAGAATCTGAAACTTTTACTCAATATGAAGACCGTTTGACAAATTATAGGGCACCATAATATTATTCGATCTCTTGAAGATGAACATGAGCATGAACATTGACTAGAGTCGGGACGCGAATATTACAATTCTTTGAGACAAGAACGATTAATAAGTTTGTCTAATGAAAGATTAAGAATTGAAAATATTCGGTCTCTTGAAACAGACGAACAGCGAGAGGCCCGTCTTACTGCAGACAGATTTCGACATAGTCTTACTGACTTAGATGTACACATAGAAGATCAATCTACAAATTTGGTGGCGTGGTCCGACAAATATAAAAGTGGGTTGTGCAATCTAAACAGTTCTTAGACAATATTCGCACTTATAATAGTGCGTTTCAAATGACATCCTTTGGTGCTCAACAAATCTCAGAAGGTCCTTTCATGCCTACTTTTAAGATAAAAGGTCAGGTTTACCATTTGACACGATCCCTTTTGCCTGAAGACCAACCTAAGTTTATTCAAATATATTTTGTATCCGACTACAACGAACAGTCGAATATAAGAAATTAATATTTCACGAATTTAAATACTGAACTTATTTAACAACTTCAGAACATGTTGCATCAGGTTAATTCCTATGTATGCAGTTTTAAATCGGCATTAGAAGCCTCTTCCTCAAGATGGTGATAACAATTATAAAATTGTTGTAAATACCGATAGGCGTCGAACTCTGGAACTCCCTGGGCTTTATAACGTTCCATCCACGAATGAAGTTGCTGTAGTATTGATCGACCAGGAATGTGATAGGCGTGATTTCGTTATCCACTCCAGAGACAATCGTTTGCAACGTATTTACAAAACCCACAGGGCTTACGACAGTTTGCAATATTCTTTGATATACTCTCGAGGGGAAGATGGTTATAATTTCGCTTTATACCAAACTGATCCGCGTACAGGTGCACCTAATTATAATAAAAAGATGTCATGCCTTCAATTTTATTGTTACCACTTGCAAGTGAGACGGAATAGATTTGTATACTTTCAACGTTTTCATAGCTTATTCAATCAGTTTATTGTTGACATGTACGCAAAAATTGAAACCGAAAGATTAGTTTATATACGATCAAATCAAAGGCAGCTGCGCTCTGAAGAATACGTGCACCTTCGCGATGCCATGCAGCAAGTTATTGATACGGTGAATATGAGCCGTTTAGTTATTTTACCCTCTTCTTTTACTGGTGGTCCACGCTACATGCACGAACGTACTCAAGATGCTTTTTGTTACGTAAGAAAATATGGACGTCCCGACTTATTTATTACTGTGACTACCAATCCCAAGTGGGATGAAATCACTCGGCAGCTTATTCAGGGTCAAGCACCGCATGACCGCCATGATATTATCGCAAGAGTTTTTCATTTAAAATTAAAATCAATGATAGATCTACTTACCAGAGATATCATTTTTGGAGATGTATTGTTTTATATGTATAGTATTGAGTGGCAAAAACGCGGCTTACCTCACGCACATATCCTGCTTTGGTTAAAAGATAAGGTTCGTCCTTATGATGTAGACAGTTCAATCAGTGCTGAAATTCCAGATCCGATTGCAGATCCCGTGTTATACGACATTGTTAAAACTCATATTATACATGGTCCATGTGGTGCAATTAACGGGAATGCTCATTGCATGCAAGACGGTCGTTGCACTAAAAGATATCCAAATTCCAAGCATTAGTGGATGAAACTGTAACAGGACATGATGGATACCCATTATATCGTCGCCGTTCAAGAGATAATGGTAGTTTTACTGTTGAAAAGCCAGTGTCTGGACAACAGGTTACTTTAGATAGGTGGGTCGTTCCGTATTCGCCTGTGATGTCTAGAGCATTTCAAGCTCACATAAATGTTGAAATGTGTAATAGTGTAGACTCAATAAAATATATTTGTAAGTATATTAACAAGGCCCGTGACCAAGCTACATTTGCGTTGAGAAATGAACATGATGAAGTTACTAGATTTCAGTCAGGCAGATATATCAGCTCTTCAGAAGCTGTGTGGCGTATCTTAAGTTTCAACATTCACGAAAGATATCCACCTGTTACTCATCTGGATGTTAATCTTAAAGGCGCTCAACGTATATATTTCAAAGCCGAAAATGTTACAGAACGATTAGAGAACCCTAGACAAACAACTGTATTAACATTCTTTCGACTTTGCCGAACTGATGATTTTGCAAAATCTCTTTTGTATGAGGAAGTTCCATCGTATTATACCTACGATAAGCAACGAGGTGTCTTTAATCGTAGACACCGTGGCAGGCCTGTAGATGGCTAGTCAGGTATTTTCAAAGAACATGTTCTTGGTAGAGTGTATACCGTTCATCCTAACAACGCTGAGTGTTTTTATTTGCGATTATTATTACATACAGTGCGAGGACCAACATCATTTATAGATTTGAGAAAAGTAGACGATGTTATTTATCCAACTTATCATGCAGCTTGCCAAGCGCGTCGTTTGCTTGAAAATGATCAGCATTGGGATGACG
Organism: Parnassius mnemosyne; assembly: GCA_963668995.1. Lineage (NCBI taxonomy): Eukaryota > Metazoa > Arthropoda > Insecta > Lepidoptera > Papilionidae > Parnassius > Parnassius mnemosyne. Next base: position 23,119,825 of record CAVLGL010000084.1, on the reverse strand, counting down.
CTTTAGCAGAATCCTGTGTTAGTGATAATCCACGACGGTTATGCCATTTATTTGTAACATTACTCACATTTTGTAATTTGTCAGATGCTTACAATTATGGGAAAAATATGAAGAAAAATTTGCAGAAGACTTTTTTCGGAATATATCCCACAATAATGAAAGCGCAACTAATGATAATTTCCGAGGTCTTGCCATAAATCTGTGCTTATTAGCTCTTTAGGAAGACTTAACAGCAGTAGGCGGTAAATTACTCTGTGAACATGGTTTGCCAACACCAACCTCAGTCGGTTTACCAATAGGGAATATTCTGCAGAGATTGGTTACAACTCAATGAAACTGCTGGCAACATTAGAAAACGGTGTCCCAATGATGACTGCAGAACATCGTTCAGTCTATGATCGTGTGTGCGAGAGTGTTCAGAATAATTTGGGAACAATATGGTTTTTAGATGCACCTGGAGGAGCTGGGAAAACCTTTTTGACTAAATTAATATTAGCTTATGTTCAAAATCAACGTAAAATTGCTCTTGCCGTGGCTTCATCAAGTATAGCTGCAACATTGCTACCAGGAGGTAAAACTGCTCACACTATTTTTAAAATACCAATTGATTTAGATCGCACGGAAAGTCCAATCTGTAGTATTTCAAGAAATAGCGACAAGACTAAGGTATTACGTGAGTGTAATTTAATCATATGGGAGGAATGTACGATGGCCCACCGAAAAGGAGTAGAAGCGGTAGACAGAACTTTAAGGGATATAAGACAAAGTGATCGACCAATGGGCGGTATCACGGTTTTATTTTGTGGTGATTTCCGACAAACCTTACCGGTAATACCACGGGGAACCCGAGCTGATGAGGTTAGGGCTTGCCTAAAAAGCTCTTATTTGTGGCGTGATATACAATCGGTACATTTGACTATAAACATGCGAGTGAGAACTGGAGATAACCAGGATGATCGTCAATTTTCTGATAAATTATTAAAGATTGGGGAAGGTACCTATCCACAACTACACAAAGGAAAACTTATTCTGACGCCTGAGTTATGTTGTATAGTGCAATCCCAAACACATCTTATATCGTCGGTTTACGGTGACGTAACAATTATATTAAATAGGGACAATTTTTAGCTATGCGAAAGATCCATTTTAACTCCTTGCAATGACCAGACATCTGAGATTAATAACAAAATACTGTCGAATTTACAGGGGAAAGCAAAGTTTATAGTTCAATAAATAGAATCGTCGATGAACAAGAAGCAACTAATTACCCGATAGAATTTTTAAATTCTTTAAATATGCCCGTACTTCCTTCTCATGAAATTTGTTTAAAAATTAGCATTCCGATTATTCTGCTCCGAAATTTAATACCACCACAACTTTGCAATGGAACTCGGTTAAAAGTAACCCAGTTGCAACAAAATATAATCGAGGCTCAAATTTTAACAGGTTGCGGTGCAGGAGAAACCGTCTTTATTCCCAGAATTCCCATAATACCAAATAATTTTCCATTACCAGTTCACTGCTGAACTTAAGTTTACTTCAAAGGAATGCGACAAAACATGTTCCTGTCTCACCTGCATCCATCAATTTTCTACATGTACTTCATCATCATCATCATTACAGCCCTTCACAAGTCCACTGCTGAACATAGGCCTCCCCCAAAGAATGCCACAAAGCACGGTCCTGAGCCACCTGCATCCATCGACTTCCTGCATGTCTTACCAGGTCGTCATTCCATCTCGTGGGGGGACGCCCTACACTTCGCCTACCGGTACGAGGCTGCCACTCGAGAACCTTTCTTCCCCATCGGTTGTCGGTTCTTCGAGCTATATGGCCGGCCCTTTGCCACTTCAGCTTACTAATCCGTTGGGCTATGTCGGTTACTCTGGTTCCACTGCGGATATCCTCATTCCTAAGTTTATCACGCAGAGAGACTCCGAGCATAGCCCTCTCCATAGCTCGCTGAGCGACCTTGAGCTTTCTCATCCGGCCAGCAGTGAAGGACCACGTCTCAGTTCCGTATGTCATCACTGGCAACACGCACTGGGTGTACAATCTCGTTTTCAAGGTTTGAGGTATACCTGACGAGAAGATGTGCCGTAATTTCCCGAACGCTGCCCAACCGAGTTGAATCCGTCGATTGACCTCTCGGTCGAAGTTGGACTTCTACTTACAGGCTTCCAATGCTGCCACTTGCAAACTTAAAAAAAAACTGAGTGCGCACCAAATTTAGGTAACAGACGACTGATAATAATACTTAACTGACTAAAATATGTTTAATATGATACGATTTACATGCAAGGAATATTATTATCTTTTGAAAAGGTACATATTTTTATCCTTATAGAGAATTTAATAAAAAATCACGCTTACTATGCATGAATTTCAAATATGAATCTGTTCCAAAGTGTTTAAGCTGACATGACTTTGACAAGGGTTCTTTAAGATAACAATATTGACCTCAAATTTAATAGCACACCACAAAAGACCTAACACCCCTTTGTTGTAAAGAAACCGCGTTTTACAAAACTTAAACATTATAAATACTATGTAAAACTAGCTGGTACCTAGCGCGTTGCTACCACAGAAAGAATAATTGTTAAAATATCGTTTTAAGTTTGGAAGAGTTATAAAGTTTAATTGGAAATGATAATACAATTATTAAATTTATGTGATGTATAAATTTAAAATAAATTTTTGGTACTATACGCGCGCCACCTATTGTAAGTTAATTGTACTATGTCTATCACCTTCTCTTAAGTGCAAGCAATAAATTGACAAAGATTTATAGCAATCTAATGAACTGTACGGCAGCGCATAAAATACGAACAAACAAAAATATTTTTTCATATATTAGATAATATTACTAGATGATACGACTTCTTTTGTACTTATTATCACGTTCTTACCTAAAGCTTATACTCTATTTCGAAGAGTACTAATTAGCTTCTACCTGAATAGTTGATGATATTTTCATTACGTCAAGGTGAGAACGCATCTGTGGTCTCCTTTTTTGGAAGTTGATTGCAGATGGACGACTGCAGTAGCCACTTCACATCAAGTGAGATGCTAAATTCTTTGATCTTGCAGTCGTTGTTCTGCCCTTTCCGGAAAGTGGCGCGTTAAGTTTCACTTCGTCTTTACTCTGGAATTTTATGAACTAAATATAAAATTTATTTAATAACTTGACCACAGCGCAACCCGAGTCCAGATTATGTAATTTTCTTTTTTTTTTGGCTTTAAACTCTCATAATCTAAGTAATTTTGTCAATAATATTATAAAATTTGGAACTTTGGAAACTCCTCTTGAACTAGGCATTGGTGTTGTAACACTACCATCAGGTGAGCTGCATATTCGTTTCCTCCCCCTTAAAATAAAAAAAAATGGTTCACTACCCTATATAGTCCCATGTGCGTTGTCAGAGGCGACAGAGGGAACAAACCAGGAGATGGACAGCAACGTCTTCGTAATCTATACCATAATAACGCAAAAACCTGTGAACCGCTTTAAATAGAACTTTCACTGGCAGATAGCTGATATTATAAGCAGCAACTTAGGCTACTTTATTTCAGAAATAGAATTGGGGCTCCGCGCAAATTAATTGTAGCCCATGAAATCCAAATTCTACGCAAACAAAGTCGAGGGGAACAGCTTGTAATAACTAAATTTAAAAGAGCCGTTGCCAACCCGCCTTTTAAGCTTGTGACGATGGCAAGTATCTCTCTTATGAGCAAATCTATGAGGAGGCCTATGTTGCATATATCTATGTGGTACACCATAGTCGCGACTAATTTAATTATTGTGTGAACATGAAGACAATCGATCAAGTAGTTCCAATGTAACACAAATACAAACAGACACACCAGCGATAACAATATACATAAATCATCATTCATCATCATCATCATCATACAGCCCTTCACAAGTCCACTGCTGAACATAGGCCTCCCCCAAGGAATGCCACAAAGCATGGTCCTGAGCCACCTGCATCTATCGGCTTCCTGCATGTCTTACCAGGTCGTCACTCCATCTCGTGGGGGGTCGCCCTACACTTCGCCTACCGGTACGAGGCAGCCACTCAAGAATCTTTCTTCTCCATCGGTTGTCGGTTCTTCGAGCTATATGGCCGACCCACTGCCACTTCAGCTTACTAATCCGTTGGACTATGTCGCTCACTCTGGTTCTACTGCGGATATCCTCATTTCTGAGTTTATCACGCATAGAAATTCCGAGCATAGCCCTCTCCATAGCTTGCTGAGCGACCTTGAGCTTCCTCATCTGGCCAGCAGTAAAGGACCACGTGTCAGTTCCGTATGTCAGCACTGGCAACACGCTCTAGTTGTACAGTTTCGTTTTCAAGTTTTGAGGTATACCTGACGAGAAGATGTGCCGTAATTTCCCAAAAGCTGCCCAACCGAGTTGAATCCGTCGATTGACCTCTCGGTCGAAGTTGGACTTACCTAGTCGGACTATTTGTCCCAGGTAAACATACTCGTCAACAACTTCGAGCTTAGTGCTCCCAACAACTACCGGCATAGGTGTGGCATGGACATTAAACATGATCTTTGTTTTGTCCATGTTCCTCTTAAGACCTATCCGTTGGGAAGCACTATTGAGGTCATTGAACATAGTGCTTAGGTCCTCCAGCGATTCTGCCATAAGAACTATATCGTCGGCAAATCGTAGGTGAGTGATGTACTCGCCATTGATGTTGATACCGTATCCTTTCCAGTCCAGAAGCTTCAAAACATCTTCCAATGCAGCGGTGAAGAGTTTCGGGGATATGACGTCACCCTGTCTTACACCTTGTCGTGTAGCGACAATTAAAAAAAAATAGAACCTAACCTAAGTACAACAAAACAACAAAAGTAGAGCCAGAAAACAATATATTTAAATTTTTAAAAGGTATTTACAATTTTATAAAAAAATGAAATGAGGATGATGATGAATGAAGTGAGAGTACAATTAGATTACAAAAAAAATAAAGGTAGGAGAATAGGGGAATATAGAGTTGTAGTGGAGCCTAAAAGTCGAAGCGACACACGTAGTGATTGTAGAGGTAGGTTTCTTAGCAGCGACGGCACGCAGCGCCTGAAGCCAGCACACGCCGGTTGCGCTTGTAGAGGTAGGTTTCTTAGCAGCGACGGCACGCAGCGCCTGGAGCCAGCACACGCAGCGTCCGGTGCCGGCGCACGTAGCGCCTGGAGTAGGTGCCCTCAACGCTTAGAGTCAGCAGTTGCAGCGCCCAAAGGTAGCGCCGGCGGTAGGTGCACTCGGCGCCTGGAGTAAGCAGTCGTAGCGCCCGGAGTAGTGTGGCCCCCGCGCTTGAAGTAGACTGCTGACGACTTCCGAGGTAGATGGAGGCTTGTAGGATTCCGGAGTGGTGCGGCTCCGCGCTTGAAGAAGGCTTCGCCGAAGACTTCACGTGTAGGTGGAGGCTTGCAGGATCCCGGGGCAGTGCGGCCCCGGGATAAGGCCTTTAGGAGATACTTCCAATTCGCGAACTGAAGCGAGACTGCCTTTCTTCACCGATTGTTCGGCTTTTATACCTTTCTAGAGAGAACGGAAAAATTATTTAAATTAAACGCAAATTTTTTGTAAATGGTCAAGAGAAAAGAGTATTTATGTGGAATTAACGAAATAGGAACGACAGATCGGTAGCAAATTTGAATATAATTACTATGGAAACGAAATAAATAACAATGTCAAAACATGTCAAATTTTGGTTTTAGGTTTATAATAAGAAAACGGTAAGATTTAAGTGGAAAATGAGATATTATTGATATAGGAAAAAAGGTAACGCAGCTGCCCACACAAAGCCCAAGATTGTAGAGTTACGGAAAACTAGCTAAAAGATCGAAAAAAAGGTAGACTCCATTGACACCAATTTAAAAGTGCTGATAATGTGAAAATACGAAGTAGAAATGATTTGTTATTGTGTTCTTATGGTTTAAAATCGTTACAGGATCCTATGGAAATAAAGGTGATGTAAAATATCCAGTTTTGAGGTGAATGCAGAAAATCGAAACAGAATGGAAAAATGAATTTAAAATAATGTAAAATGATATGTAAGTAGCATAACACTACAACCTCTCTGCAATTGGATAGGTTTCTTTTTCTGGTTCTGTACTCGGATAGCCATCGTAGCCCTACTGTACAAGCACTTCAGCACTTCGATATACTGACAGTCCACTTGGCACCGCTGAAGGGACTGCAGCACCGCCCAAATTTCGACGGAATCAAAGGCTTTCTCATAGTCCACATACGCCAGACATAGTGGCAAATTGTATTCCTCTGACTTTTGTATAATTTGCCGAAAAGTATGTATGTGGTCTATGGTGCTAAAGCCTTTTCGGAAATCGGCTTGTTCGGGAGGCTGGAAGTCGTCAAGTCTGCGCGCGAGACGATTCGTAATGACTCTCGAACACAGCACGTAGACGCGGCTCAGAAGGGAAATCGGTCTGTAGTTCTTCAAGAGAGCGTTGTCGTCTTTCTTGAAGAACAAGACCACCGCACTTCTGCTTCACACCCCTGGTGTAAAGAGCTTCTGAAGGACTTCAAGTACCGATTTTCCACCCGCTTTTAGAAGCTCCGCTGTAATTCCATCCTCGCCTGGGGCCTTGCCGTTTTTAAGGTGCTGGAGAGCCATTCTAATCTCGCTCAGACTGACGTCCGGGATATCATCGGAATAATGTCGGATAAGACTCGCTCTTGGATCGTTACTCTCACTCGCGTATGGCTTCAACGATGACGTGTACAGCTGCCTATAGAACCTCTCAATCTCACTCAAAATCTCAAGTGCCGCGGAAAGGATGCTGCCATACTCTGTCTTCAGCTTTGACAGTTGGCTCTTTCTGGCAGACAGATCTCTGGCAAAGACTTTGGAGCCTTGGTTCCGCTCGATCGCTTCTTCAATACGAGCTTATTGAAGTTGCGTAAGTCCCGCCGCATGCATTTGGAGATCTGTCTGTTCAGTTGCCTGTATGCTGTCAAATCTGTTGAAGAATGTAGCTTCATCTCCCGTCTAACAGCCATGAGATTAAGAGTGTGATCGGAGAGTTTTTGTGTTCTTCTGCGGCGGGTCTTGCAGAACATAGCTTCGACCGCATGGACAGTTTCAACCAGCTTGTCATCCATATCGTCCACTTCATTGCAGTCTTCTAGGCACTGAAAACGGCTTTGTAACTCAAGGTGAAAGGTGTTTCGGGACTTTGGATTAGAGCACTAAGGGGACGGAGCGTTGACTTCATTAGACGAGACCTCTCCAACTTTAAGTTTAGGTTGTGTGTGCCTCTAACCATTCGGTGATCGCTGCTGGTTTTCAGCCTCGCGATCACTGAGACATCACTGAACAGTTGTCATCTGGTCGTCATAATGAAGTCAATCTCATTTTTTGTCGAACCGTCGGGGCTCGAACAGGTCCACTTCCTATGGGGCCGCTTCTGGAAGAAAGAGTTCATCATAAAGAGTCCCTCTTTCTCCATGAAGTCGGCCAGCTGCTGGCCCCTTGTGTTCTGTTTCCCTATTCCAAATTTCTCTACTTTCGGCTCACCATTCTCTCATGTGCCTAGTTTTGCAATGAAGTCTCCCATTAACACCTTATATTGGGTTTTGGAGGAATGCATGGCTCTAGAGATATCCTCATACATTTCCTCCACCTCCTCATTGGGGTGTGCCGAGGTTGGTGCGTGAACCTGTATGACCTTCAGCGAATACCGTTTGGTGCTTCTGAGTATAAGGTACGCAAGCCTCGTCGATACACTCTAAATATTTACAACGTTGTTAACGAGAGACTTGTGGACGATAAATCCGACACCTCCTTGGGACAGATGGTCGCCCTCCCGGTAATAGAGCAAGTTGCCGGATTCGAGGATTACCGTTTCCTCCCGGTCTCTTCGGACTTCGGATAATCCTATAATATGCCAGCGTAACTTGTCTATCTCTTCTTCCAGCTCCACAATCTTCTCGTCAGTCCTCAGAGTGAGTGCATTGTATGTTGTCAGGTCGAGTCTTCATAGGTGGCAACCGAACCTCCACCGGAGATTCTTAGCACCCCCTGCCCCGCCATTGCCATGGTCGCCACCGTAGCCAGGAATAGCGGGGCCGCCGAGGACTGGGGGCCGTCTCTTAGTAACTTTATCCATTTGGGTGGTATTTGCCATAGTTGCCAGCGGGCTTGGCGAGCGGGTATGCAACCGCAGTTCTTTTTATTGTATTTTTGCTGTTATCAAGAAGATGCTGCTGCCCATTTCCTGCCAGTTTCCCTTTGTCGCCTTTTACGACACCCACGGGAAGATATGGGGTAGTGGATATTCTTAACCGCCAATACACGGAAAATATATACATAAAGACAAAGTAATAATAATATTTAATATATTCTTGCAGTGTTTTACATATAACGCAGTTTCACTTCACTTTCACTCTAACCCTCCTTCTTTACACTCATTTTTTTTTACTCTTAGATATTGGCCCTTTTAAGAAGGTGTTAACTAGTACATACTTTATAGATCTAGATGGTGCTCACTATGCTGGGCTATATTCACAAAGCTGATTCAGTTGTACTGATAAAGCCCTTTGTTGTCACAAGTCGTGATATTTGAGTTTTAAATTTTATATCTTAAGCATTTTCAAATTATTATACAAATCAGCATTTGTCGGTTGACAGTCACAAATGTTAGTTAGATAAATATGAAGTGAGGAGAAAAAAATGTGATACTATTTTTTAAATTCATATTTATTTCAATGGACATACACACAATTACAAAATATGCGATGTTTAAAAGTCACCACTCTTCTCTGAAAGCCACTCTTAAGGCTTGTTCGTGTTGACCATCTCTATTTTTGCATATGCTGCATTCAACTACAGAGAGACAAATACGATTTTACTTCGTTTTCGAAACAAACAAACAAACACTGTATCAAATTGAAGAAAATAATGTATTTACTTTTAATACTCAGACCAACAAAAAAATGCAAACAATACACATGTTTTCATTCATAGTCCATTTTATCAGCCTGTTTTCTATTAATGAAATATATAATGAAATGAACTCTTGTATTAATATATACTATGATTGTTAAGTTAATAAAAGAAAATGGACCAAACAACATACTCACATTTCTTTCTCATATTATTAGAAGTATCGTAAAATAGTCATGCGTGTACGAGTATACAGCAATGAATTAGGATCCCATTGAAAATAAAAATAAATAAATATCGTAGCCATTATAAAAAATTAAATCTGACTTGAATTATCATGAGATCTATTACAAAATTGTAAAGAGACACAGTGTATACTATTGGTTAAAAATTACATCCATTTAAAATAAACTACAATCGAATGAAATAACAACACATACGGACTCAACATTTTTTTTTATAGGTTAGGGTGACAAACGAGCGCACAGTCCACCTGATGGTAAGTGGTTGCTGTGGCCCATAGACATCTACATTTATCCTCAATAAAGACTCAAGATGCAGATGCGTTGTCACCCGTGAGGACTGAGATGGAAATCCTCTTTGCCAGTAAAAAGGGTCTCCGATTCTCTACACTCACCATACGAAACACAGCAGCGTTAAGCTGCTATTTTACGCTGGTTTTCTGTGAGAGCGTGGTCCTTCCCCGGTCGAGCCGATCCATTCGTGCTACAACTATACTACTAATATAGCTGCAGCATGGCTCTACCACGTAAATATCTATATCTCTATACATACTTTTATGCAGGTTCAAGCTTTGTAAAGGAACCGTTTTCTGAAAAAGCTTAAATACCACAGACCAAGAATGTTCATACCCTTCGGCAGGTTATGCAGACTGAATTGTGTTACCTTTCGTAAAGTCTGGTATATGCGGACCATAAGAAGGCCTTTGATTTAGTCGAAATCAGGGAGGCGCAAATTCCCTTCAACAGTTTGAGGTTATAAGTCGATATAGGAAGAGCTGAAGTATTTGTATAACGAGGCTACTATCTGAATAAAGAATCAGAGTACAAAACCTATCCAGCTTCAGAGATGTGTAAAACAGGGTGACTCTATAACCTGAAAACTCTTCAACTCTGCATTGGAAGAAGATTTCAAAATACTGGACGACGTAACCACCAATGGCGAATACATTACTCAACTAAAAGTCATTCTGGCAGAATCTTAGCTCTATGATCAATAACCTTAATTGTGTCTCCCGACGGATAAGTTTTACGATGAACCTTATCAAGTTAAAGGTAATTTATAGCATCTACTCTATTACAACCAACATTACACTAAAGTTCACCGCAGAACATAGGCCTCCCCTTAGATTGCCGCAAAAGGGGAATATTTCATATAGTGGTCACGCTTGGCAGGCGGATAAGCAACTATAGTTTTATTTTATTTTATTGTTATTGGGAAGACGCTACTGCCCATCTTCTTGTTTATCTCCCTGTATCACCTCTTACGACACACATGGGACGATATAGGCTAGTGGAATTTCTTTCACCGCCATTTCACGGTTACATCATCATCATAGATATAAAAACATTTTTTTTGTAATCGCAACGTGAAAAATATATTTAAATAACATCATAAAATTACTTTCATATAAAAGTCTCGTTAAGAATCTGCTGCAGTTGAATACAACAATGGTTAAAGAGCCTCTTGACGGCTGGTCAAAAAGTTTGAGATAATATCTGATATTAAGTACTATAGTCCATTGAAAAGAACCTATGAATTTGTGGATTATTATTAGAGGAATGTTATATTATTACTGGTTTAACAAATGTAATACGATAATAAAAATAAAAGAGATAATAAAAGTATTCATAAATTTGGTTAGGGAAAATGTTTCTTCGTATTTTGTTTGTATAAAATTAAAGAAAAATGTCTTTGGTATTACTGTTTGTATCTGGCTGGTTTTAACATCATTACATTGAGGAAATTAAGAAAATTTTAAAGTAAAAAACACTTTCTCGCCGTTTTTTAATTGTTTTTCTGTCCTCCAAAATGAATGAATCTGACAAACAAATTCGATACATTCTGAAGTTTTATTACAAAAAAGGGAAAATAGCAACTCAAACCGCGAATAAAATTGATGACGTTTATAGACTTAGTGCAGTGTCAGTAAGAGTAACACAAAGTTGGTTAAAGCGTGTTCAGTCCGGGAATTTTGATGTCAAAGATGCAGCTGCTCTGGTCATTGTCATACTGATTAAGTCGATGCCATTTTTGAAAAAGCCGAGGAATCGAAAATTGACCACAAAACAGTTTTGACCCATTTGAAAAACAAACTCACTCGCGAGCTTACTGAAGGAATCTAATGAATCGTTTACTCGTTTGCGATTCTCTATATAAACCTAATAATAGTGAACAGTTTTTAAAAAGATTGATCACTAGTGAAGGAAAGTAGATCACCTACAACAAGAACGTGCGAAAAAGATCACGGTCAAAAGGTGATGCTGTGTGTATAATGGAACTGGAAGGGCATTGTTTATTATGAGCTTTTACCGGCGGACAAATCCATCGATTCGGATCTCTTCTGCCATCAACTCATTAGTTGTTGGCAGTAGAGGTCCAAATAAAGAACAATTTGAAAATGAGACAAAACGGCCGAAATTGATCAACAGAAAAGGAGTGGTCCTTCATCATGATAACGCTAAACCATACACATATTTGGCCACTCCGCAAAAATTGAGAGAACATGTTTAGGAAGTGCTATTGCATACACTATATAGTCCTGACCTTGCAACCTTAAATTATCACCTGTTTCAATCTTTTCAGAATTGTTTGAAGAATTTTCTTCAGAATTTTGCATGTCTTTGCGCTTAAAGCGCGTAGGTATGTTCTACATTTTGTCGCATGAAATCGTATCTAACAATCATAGTGAACATATAAATTATATAAAAAGCACATTTTCAGAAATATAAATGATTGTTGAACTTTTTTTTTATTCAATCAATTGCTATTTTTATATAATAAAAGCGATTTTATTTGCATAAGTTGTAGATTTATCAAGGCATGTGGACTTGATACTCGTAAATCTACACATTTTGGTGGAGGCGTAAACACGCAAACTTTAGAAAATATCAATTTTTCAACTAAATCTATTATTTTAAACTCTTCATCTATCATGTAGAAAGTCATGATTGGTATAGAAGCAATAAATGGTAGTTTAATTTTGTTTTGTTTAGTTACAACTAATATTTTTCGGCTGAGAAATAGCGAAATTTTTGGTATTTTGCGCAGCTTAGTATTCATTTATTTTACTAAATACACTTTGCCTCAATCCTGGCTCAAGAGTACTTTATTACCGCCGGAGCCAGTAGGTTCAGCCGCCATCGTGTGTGGTCGTTTGTTACAGCGGTTGGGAAAAACATCGATCGCTTTAGAAATACTAAATATTCCAAAAACCAGGTGAGATATTATTATTATTTTTAAAATCACAGCTTTTTATTACAATATTTTGTTTCGCTAAAATTACGCAGCATTTATATATAAATAAACTTATACGTTTTGGACTATACGGAGACCTGAAGGTTTACTTCGATATCTGCTACTGGAACTCCTCGACGAGTAGAACCAGGTGTGCCGAGATTGTACTCGTTATATTAGTTATGATGAGACCTTACCCCGACTTGAAGGTGTACTTCGGTGAATGCTACTGGAGCTCCTCGAAGAGTAATAATAGTAATAAGTGTGCTGAGTTTGGGCTCGTTTTGTTAGTTATGACACAGAATAAATAATTGTACAACGTGCATAAGTTGCACTCCTTTGATGTTGACTGCTTGCTGACGTTTTAATACCCTACATAATTATTATTAATCAGATAAATTGCACACGCATGCTAAATAAAACTTTATCGCTGCTCGCGAGTATCCCTATTACTTTGCATCTTTTCTCCTTCTTACGGTCGATCATAGGCAGAATAGGTACTTTACCTATGTAACTTTCTATTTCGCAATGTAATTTTTTACTCTTTATTAACAGTCTTTAGCAACTACGGAAAGTCCGTGGTGACGTAGTATCGAGAAAAGATGCAAAGTAATACGGACAATCACGCGCAGCGATAAAGTTTTATTTAGCTTGCGTGCGCGATTTATCTGATTCATAATAACTATGTAGGCTATTAAAACGTCTGCAAGCAGTCAGCATCAAAAAAGTGCAACTTCGGTACGTTATTACTATTATTTTTTCTGTGCCAGAAGTGACATGTGAAAGCGGCAACGATGCGCCAGGTACGCAGTGCTCACGCGGCATCGACATAGATAATTATTTACCTACACTTTCCGGTTCATAAGTAATTAAGCAAAAAACTAAAAAAAGGGCTATTGCGACTAGAATCTTAATTGTTATATATTTTTTGTAGTTTTGTATGTTCAAATAACGTTACATAGGATAAGCCTTTTCATTTAATGTGATAACTTTATCTCCACCCCGTATATAAACATCATAGTCGTTGACGATAACTTAATGATATATTATATCTATTTATTACGTCGAACAACATATTGATAATACTAAGTAATTGATCGCGTTGTGAGAAATTGGTATTCTTATATCAGCTTGCAACTTTGGCACATTGCCTGTTCCTGTCACATATTTCCGGTTAGTTAACACGTAAGTAGTAAATTGCGAGGATTAGCTACGCTCCAGAATGCATTCATATCATAGTAATTCTAAAATCCTTATAACTATATTCGTGAATTAATAATTTATAAGCATATTACGTTTTATATGATACCGACATAACCGTAAAAGGTCTCTCCTGTATAAACAGGTCAGCTTATATTTAGTAAGTACATACTAATATAGTCATCATCATAATTGCACCTATAAGTCCACTGAATAAAACAAGTTGTATTTTGCTTCTGAGTACAGTCCTAAATTGCGAGTATTAGCTACGCTCTACCAAGTATTCCTATCATAGTAATTCTAAAATCTTAATTACTATTTTCGTAAATTATTAAACAGGACAGCTTTTATTTAATACATACTAATAAAGTCATCATCAAAATTACATCCATAACTTCTCTGCATAAAACAAGTCCTATTTTGCTTCTCACTATGGCCCCAAGCCACCCCATTCATGAACTATGTGCGTTTTTACCATTCAACTCTGTGAAACCAATTAAATTAAATTAACTATTCTGCAAGTCTGCTAACATCGCAATACAACCATCACAAGTAAAGAATAGATATAAATAATCACTTTATAGAAGTAATGTGACTAAACATGCATTGGAAATAACAATACAAGACAAATTTAAATATTCGTATATTTATGTGCTAAATAAATTATTCTGATAAGTGGAAGAGTTAAACGGGTATAGAGAAATGTGTATTTAGCAAAATATAAAATAATTATAATAACTGTTCGTGTAAAAAATAAATAAAAATCAAGTCCGTTGGCATCACTTAGCTAACGCTAACAAAAGAACTGATTTCTGCAACAATTTGATTTTAAAGCTGTCAAACAAGTAAGGTACGTTGGGGTAATACCGGACGGATTTTCGAATAGTTGGAAGAGTCTGCCAAAAACTTTAATTTCTCGACATTCGTATACGTCAGATTTATGGAACATAGAGCAAACCGTTAATCGTTAAACGTAGTTTAGCTCTGAGAATCTTTTGCTTGTGTAAACTCAACGGTTTCTGCTTTAAAGGTGTGCGAAAACTAGACATACTTTTTTATATGCATAATGAAAAATTGGCCATTAAGGGGTAAGACCGGACTTAAATTTAAAACCACTTCTACTGCTTAGAGAAAAAAGTTTATAAAAGAGATTTGTCCTATCTTTAACGCTAAAAAACATATTTCAATATGATCTATAAATTACTAGAAACATAAATGTTCCAAACGATTTTCTCTTTTTTTGTTTCTTGCCATCCGATCTTATCCCTGATATAAAGAAATTGTAATTTTATGTTTCTCAAACTTTGTTATGACATAAGATGGAATTACTCAATATAAGAGAAAGATCGGATGCATTTGATTTTATATGGGAAAAAAATAACAGTAAGGACTGGCGAAATGCCCTGGGATAATGCAGGAGTTAAGGAAGATATAAATAGTTTAACAAAGCGGCATTTATTATTATAAATTATTTTTTAAATAATTATTATAAATTACATTTTGATTTGTAATAGAGGATAGATATAGATGTCTATGGGCCGCAGCAATCACTTAACATCAGGTGGACTGTGTGCTCCTTTGTCACCCTTATCCTATAAAAAAAATGTATTTTAATGTGTACTTAAAAGTAATAAAACCATCGTATTGTTTTATTACTTTTAAATATACAGACTTGCTAACGAGACTGAGTCCCATAGTCACTTGAGTAATCAACGAAAAAATATACACGACCAATGAAAGTTTAACAACCACTGCAATATTTGTAACAGGCAAAGATCGGATAATATTCATCCGATCTTCACTCACGAGGGGAAACATCGGATCTCAGCCTACAGCGATCTTACCCTTGCATGGACCAGCTTTATTTAGCTATAACTTCATAAAAATTAGTATCCACACAAAATAATAACAAAAGAAGCCATATTCTCGCTAAAAATCGTAAATAAAAGTGATAGGGAAAGATCGGATGGACAAAAATAATACAAAAATTACATTGTTTTATAAAATGCCACGCAGCACAGGTCCCACTTGCCGGAGTGACTGGCGCGAACTGAGGGTCGGGGCAGGATGACGGCAGGATGGCGTCGTGTAGCATATTGTTAGCTTTTCAAAATATAGCATAATTCGCCGGGAATTTGAATCCTACGATCTTGCCCCATCACCGATCTTACCCCAACGTACCTTAAATAACTAAAAAAAAATATTTACTTTATTGAATTCAGCACCTAACTGGTATCACGAGGTATTATTTTAACAAAATTTTAATCGATTGACACCTGGACAGCCTATTTAGTTTGATGTGGGTTACATTTACACAAGTAACACGTATACCGTTCCTTTTTCAGTAGCCATTATGTGAATACTGTGTCCATTTAGTGGCCACAAAAGCATTTGCATTTCAAACTATTTTATTAATTCAATTGCTATTACCTAAGATAAAAATATAATAAAAGCAGTTAGTATTCATGTTTATTTTTATTTAAAAACATTAATTTTCTCCCGCATTTACAAGAAATAAATTTATTTTTCTGTATGTGCTATATATACTAAGCACACGTTCTAAAGAACACTACGAAGATGGGATAAAATCAGGATTAGTCTTCATCTAAAATCAACAATCGGTGCTTCCGTGCAAATATTAGCCTTAGCTGGGTTTTGAAACCAATACTTTCTAATTAGTATATCTAACTTAAAATTTTGTTGTTTCAATTAGTGAAGGAGGTAAATTTCTCTCGTATATTCATTTAGTAAAAAATAAAACACAAATACTAATATAGGAAGTAAAGTAGCAGAAAATAATCCCTATTTTGAAACGCACTCAAAATCTTGTAGCAAAATGTGGCGGTTGAGACGTATTTATTATGTCAGTTGAAGTCAGTTTATCTGATGGTAAGTGGCTACTCCGACACATTGTTTTTTTACTCCAAAATTGTTTTTTTTTTAATTCGTCTATATATTTTTATTCTATAGTCTATATATTCGTCTATATAATTACTTTTAATATTTGCTAACATACCACGTTAGAGAAGCGGTTTTGTGAACAAGATGATGATTGAGTCAACGCCCTTGTCCTAATACGTAGTTTTAATACTAAAGTTTATATAACAGCCGTAATTTGATAAAATTAAATGAACAGTTTAGAATTTAATACTCCACCTTTCTAGGACCACACAGCGTTTTCATAAACACGGTTTTCCATCTAAGACTTGTGTACTCAAACGGTTATCACTTTTACGAAAACTATGTTAGTAACCTTGGTTATCCGTATTATTTCACCTTATATTGTGAAATGTTTTTACAATTATAGCCGTTACCATTATAGGGTATCAAAAGTCCACTGCTGAACAAAGGCCTTCTCCAAAAATTGCAATAGCAAGCGCAGTTTTTATTTTTTTGTATTATTGGAAAGACGCCACTACCCATCTACTGGTTTGTTTCCCTGTATTTTTTTAATGGAATTAGGATGACAAACGAGCACACAGTATATGATATGATGGTAAGTGGATGCTGATGCTCATAGACATTAACATTTATTCTCGATTCAGTTTCAAAATGCAGATGCATTGTCATCCCCACCCCTGAGCACTAAGATGGAACGTCTCGTATCCAGTAAAGACGGTATCTGGTTCTATACACTCACTATACGAAACACAGCAAGCATTAAGCTGCAAATTTACGCTGGTATTCTCTGAGAACGGGGTACTTCCCCGGTCGAGTCAAATGTGAATTACAATGAATTAAAATTTAGAAATAACGTAACGTTATGTAAGAGAACTTTACGTACGACTTTAGTACGACAGTATAAAAAGACGATAAAATCATTATTTTCTCTGATTTATAACAGTGGTAGAGCCACGCGGCAGATTTTGCTGTGGCACGGATGGGCCGGCTCGAACCGGGGTAGTACCACGACCTCACAGAAAACCAGCGTGAAGTAGAGGTTTACCTCTGCGTTTCGATTGGTGAGTGCAGGTGGCTGGAGGCCTTTTTTACTGGAAATGAGGCATTCCATCTTAGTCCTCACGGGTGACAACGCATCTACATTTTGATTTGTAACAGAGGATAGATGTAGATGTCTATGGGCCGCAGCAACCACTTACCATCAGGTGGACTGTGTGCTCGCTTGTCACCCTTATCCTAAAAAAAAAAATCTCCCGCATTCTTCTTAATCCTCGATTTCTAAAAAGAAAAACTTGAAGCCTAAAAATAACATTTAATGAGCCATATTATGATTATCTTAGATAAATAATATATAGAAAATGAGTACGTATATTATTTGATCAAAAATATTTAATCTCCTGGAACGAATGCCGAAATATAAAATGAATGATGTTCACATATAAATATCATAATATTCAAACGGAATGTGATATAGTTTTGTTACAAAGGGATAACGTAATTTGACCCGAATAAAAACTCTTAAACAACGACTTTGACTAAGGATTTGCATCAAAAACAGCGAAAAATAAATTTTAGAATTTCAGGAAAATTATATGTATTTTTTTCAAATTAACTATAATAATAAACTTCATTTCATGGTTTGATTTTGCTCCATATTCGAAAAAAGTCATGAAAATCGAGTTCAATTTCAGAAAAGCTTAAAGTAGTTCTCTCTCTTTTCACTAAACGGCAATAGTAGGAAACAGATATAGTGATAGTTAATATTAAATTTAAGTAAGCGATAATCAACGATTATAAGTAAGACCGCAATTTTCGGGTATCATTGATCATGTTCCTGGATTAATCTGAGATCTATCTAAAAATTAACTTTTCTTTATATATTAGTATTGTAATAAGTATTATTATACTAATATTTTAATATATAATTTACATTAATATTGTAATATATAAACTTATCAATGTAGTAAAACCTTAATAATTGACAATATCAACTTGTTCAACTTCAATCCAAGTGACTTCAGTTGAACAACCAACAAAGGAAAATTGATTTTGAGTTTACTAAGTGGATGGAACAAATAATGCAATCACTTCACTATCTAAACATCTAAGCAGCTGTAACAATATACTGCAGATATTATCACTTAGAGTTCAATATGTTTTCAAACGATAAAATAATTTTGTTATAATTTCTGTTCCCTTGTGTAAAAAATAAAAGCGGTGAAGTTTTTTTTTTTTATAGGATAGGGTGACAAACGAGCACACAGTCCACCGGATGGTAAGTGATTGCTGTGTCCCATAGACATCTACATCTATCATCGATTACAAATCAAATGCAGATGCTTTGTCACCCATGAGGACTAAGATGGAATGCCTCTTTTCCAGTAAAAAGGTTCTCCGGTTCTCTACACTCACCATACGAAACACAGCAGCATTAAGCTGCTAATTTATACTGGTATTCTGTGAGAGCGTGGTCCTTCCCCGGTCGAGCCGACCCATTCGTGCTAAAACAATACTACTAATATAGCTGCAGCACGGCAACCCTTCACCTTTCAACATGGAGGACCGCACACTTATCCGTCCCCAGCTCCATTCTAATAGAATTGCTAAAATCACAAGTGATGTTTAGCAATTCCATAAGATGAGAGCGACTGGAGGCGAATAACTTGAGATCATCCATATAGAAAAGGTGGGTCACTTTTGTACCTCCCCTCCGAAGCTGAAATCCCCTCCCGGAGCCCTCCAGTAAGGTACTGAGAGGGTTCAGAGAGAGGCAGAACCAGATTGGACTCAGACAATCGCCCTGGAAGATACCCCTTCTTATCCTTATGTGGTTCTCCGCAGCCGTCATCCGCTCGCCTAGATGACAAAGGATCGTACTCCACTGCCCCATACACTGCCCAAGGAAGTCTTTAACTGTACAGTCAACCTTGTACAGCTCGAGGACCCTCTCCAGCCATGTATGAGGCACCGAGTCGAATGCCTTTTTGTAGTCTATCCAGGCGGCGGATAGGTTCCGACGGTTGCGTTTAACCACTTTGCCAATGACCGCGTCAATGAGGAGTGGTTCCTTGGTTCCACGACCCGACATCCATTTTGAGCGCGCGACATCACCTGATTTGAGTTCAGGTGACGAGTGATTCTCGCGCTCAAAATGGATGTTAGTGTCTTATATATCGTGGGTAGACACGTGATGGGGCGATATTTGCTCGGGTCTATGGTATCCCGGTCTTTAGGAACCAAATGAGTGATCCCAGTAGTGAAGAGGCTCGGGAGCGACTTTTGGTCGAGAGCCTCTTGAAATTGTCGGGCGAGCACAGCGTGACACACCACGAACCTCTTCAGCCAGTAGTGATGCAGCCCGTCGAGCCCCGGACTTTTCCAGTTCGGGGCCCTTCGGACCGCCTCAGCTACATCGTCCGGCGTTATAATGACGGGGTCCATGGGCGTAAGATTCGCACACTGACTCACCACAACTTCCGTCCAAGGGCCCTCGCGGTGGTTTACGGGCTCTGACCACAGGCCGCGCCAGAATGCGACAGTGTCGGCCTGATTCGGTGCTTGGCCTGTTCCACGTACCATTGGTCGCTCCAATGATTTATATAGCCTGTTCTGATCACTCTGGAAGAGACGATTCTGGTTGAACCGTGTCGACCTCTCGGTATATCGCCGAATCCGCTTCCCCCAAGCAGCGATTCTCTGCTTCAGGTCGTCTATGCGCTCCGTCAGTTTTTGCGTTATATCCGGCTGGGACAAACTGATATTTGTCCCAGCAAACGCCATTCTGACGGTGCGCACAATTCGCGGACTATTATTGCCCGACCTGAAGCTTATCAGCCTGCCGATGAGGGCCCTTGCCTTTACGATACGGTCCTCAATCCTTGTTCTCCAGGCTGGGATGGCGCTACTTTGTCTAGTAGCGCGTGGGAAGTTTGGCGCCAACAATACGACAAACTGCCAGTGCGGCGCCAAAAAGGATTGAGTCCGTCTCGCAAAGGTCCCGGCTGGCTTCCAAATAGGTGACCAGCATTGGGTTGAGAGCCCTCACGACAGCCCGATTCCGCTTGCTTAGGGGTATGCGCGGGAGTCGCGGTCGATTTTCGAGAGGCGTACTGCGCGTTTCCACAATCGCCTCCTCCAATTTACTCCTCATCTGCTCTAGTTCTTGGGTGACCATTCCATCATCGCCTGTTCCAACCAGAGCAGGGAGATCCATGGCGCCCTCTATATGTGGCTGCTGGTCTGTGGCCTGAAGAGCCACATCCCCAGCTCTAGCCGGTTCATTCGATGAGGGACTAGCCTCACGTCGTAGTCGTTCGAGTTCGGCATCATCAAATATTTTCGAGCGTATGATGTACCGAACTCGGTCTGCCAGGTTTTGCTCCGTGACGGGAACTGACGGCTCAAGCTCAGCAAAAAAGCGATGCATCCGAGCCCGATACGCTATCCCTCCAGTTTCTTCCCCTTTCGCCCTATAGTACGCCCGCAATGCGTTTATGTTCATATGTTTTGTCCAACGCATGCGGCGTACTCCACCAGCGGCGGGTGCCGCTTATTATTATTATTTTGGGGTATCTATAAAGTTTTCTCATCTGGTTGGGCAGTATAAATATATAATTGTTTTTTATTATTATTTATTATTATTATTATTATTATCATCAGGTGGACTGTGTGCTCATTTGTCACCCTTATTCTATAAAAAATCCTACGTTCTATTTGTTACCTTGAACTTGTGATATTCACCAGTGTATTAAAATGGAAAAAAATTAACATTAAATAAGAAGTGAAAACCGAATTCAAAAATCTAAATCTAATAAAATAATTTACTCGTAAATTCTGAAGTCGGGGGCTTTAATGTTTGTAAGCACTATATCTTAGCTTTTACTTTTAATGAAATATTAGACATGATGATTTTCTGAATCTGAATTAATATCCAAATGGACGATTAGTGTACAAATAAGTGGCATTGGATATTCATAAAACAGCAACGGTAAAAATCTAAACAACAACACATTTTATTATAATGGCACGTTGATGGCAATTCATGTATAATTAATGGTAACTTCAGCACTTCATCAGCCGCAACTAACTCAAAAAAAGAATGCCACTTTGACCGTGATTACATATATATTAATTAGCGTTCTTACTTATGCGGTGTTGTGTGCGGCGGATTAGAATAGCTTGAATATCTACCTGTGGGTGTCGTATAAGGCGAATAAGGGAGCGAGTCCTTTCCGATCGGCTCGATGCATTGGCACTGCGAAGAGATGTTGCATCCCTTTGCATTTTCATTCGCATTTTCCATAATGAGTGCTCTGATTAATGATGATTAATCTCAGCTGCCAACTTTCACGAACGCACATCGCGGCATAGCTCCCGATACCATCCACATTATCTAGATGTTTGGCGGTCAACCACTGTGCGATTTAGAAGATGTTTTCTTCCTCGCACAACTTCCTTGTGGAGTCGATTACCATCAGCGATTTTTCCGGACTCATACGACATAGGGACCTTCAAGAAAATAGCCTACTCATTTTTAAAAGTCTGGTAACGCATCTGCAATTCTCCTGGTTCCCCTGGTGTTTCAGTTGTTCGTGGGCGGCGGTAGTCACTTACCATCAGGTGAGCCACGTGCTCGTTTGCCTATAAGAAAATATAAATTTGTACAATGATTTCTTATATTAACAGAAATACTACACATTACATAAAACTAATATTACGGAATAAGTCGCGTTTAATTTAACTTATTTTTAATTATTTATGTATATTTCCGACGTTTAGGGTAAGTACTTTATAACACTCACGGAGCAAATAGAAAGAAAGAAAAATGATTTATTACATCAAACATCAACACACATGTTACAAAAGATATTATGCACTAAAAAACTTATAACTACAGACCAAAAGATAACAAAAACCTAAATAAAATGGAATCAATACAACCAAAGCTTGTGCGGGTTTGGTAAAAAGGGCTACACTCCGCATTATTTTGTGGTATTATCCAAAAGCTGATTTTGCAATCGCCCTCTAATGAGTAACGTACGGACGAATATGCAACAACTAGTACAACTATTACGACGCTCCACTTGTTGCACCTACTACACATAAACACAGAGTGAGTAAAAAAGAAAAATGAGATGCAGATATTGCTGATTTTATAATAATAATATCGCAAATTATTTATTACTCGTACCAACAATATAATAATTATAAAATCTACTACTACTACTATTAAAGTTAAAGTTAATTTTAATACTAATACTACTAATATTATTACATACTACTAAAATTTACTAGAACCTACATGTGACGTTTGTTAGTTATGAGTACATTATGTCTGTTTGGTGGCATATGTAAATAATATTTATATAGGTTTTTATAAACTGAGACTGCGGTGTTTGAAGTTCAGATATCATAGTTAACCTGGGCTTTTGAATATGACGAAAAATCGGAAAATAAAATCAGTTAAATTAAACGCTACGAAACCATAAAAATGTTTTCTTTCGAAACATTTGTTCATATGAAAATTTGTGCGTCAATATGTTTTTAATTATTTCGTATATCATTAGCCATCACATTCTACCTTTGCGAAAAAATATAATTTATTAATTCCTAAGTTTGATCAAACGGGCGGCTACACGAAATTATATCAGAAGAGTTCCGATTTGCTAAAATATGCTGCGTATAACATAAAAAAAAACACAACTTTATTTTGCGTAGTATTTGGTAAGTAAAACGTAAATATATTCTCATTGATCACTCTATAATCCACTACTGATTAGGCCCGTAATACTTTAGAAATAAGAAAGAGAAATTGCCTTTAAAGTAAGGTAGTCAAATCGGCTGCCGAACATTTGCCATTGTTTGCATAGCATTACAAACATAGCATGTGATTTGGTGGCCGCAGTATAAGAAGTCTTCTCAACTTTAACGTTACCTATTGTTATACAAGTCTAACTATAAATTCTGGCATAATAATAATAATAATAATAATTTATTTCAGATAACCAAGTGATCCATAAAATTTGTTAGTAAATATGAAACTTATAACCTATGTTAGTACCTAAATCTAATTCTTAAATACAAGTGCCTTATTAACTAAACATAGGCGGTAATATTTCTTAAGGAGGAATGAGTCGTATCTTTCAG
Organism: Parnassius mnemosyne; assembly: GCA_963668995.1. Lineage (NCBI taxonomy): Eukaryota > Metazoa > Arthropoda > Insecta > Lepidoptera > Papilionidae > Parnassius > Parnassius mnemosyne. The sequence goes on along the minus strand of CAVLGL010000084.1, from coordinate 23,096,180 downwards.
CAATTATTTTCATGATGGAGTTGGAGCTAGCCCGCACCCTGCCAAGCAACGAGGCTGTTTTCTTTCTTATAAGGGCGTAATAGTCATCTGTACGCGCCTTTGCAAACATGCCTGATGCACTGCAAAATCGGGGTAGCCCCAACAAGATCCTGAAGCCATTATTGTACTGGACACGTAAGGTGTCGACAGTCCGCTGTGAATAATTCGACCGCAGGCTGCACGTGTAGAAAACTTGACAGTACGCTTTAAATAGCGTTATCTTTACTTGTTCACTACACCGCGCAAACCTACGAGCCAACATATTACATCGGACTGCCAGCGCCCTACGTTCCCTTTCAATGTCAACATTGTCATTTAGGTCATCGGTAACAAAATGCCCTAGGTACTTAAATTTAGCAACACGTTTTACAGTCTCGATGGTAAGAGGCAACTGCAGTTCAGGGACACCTGCAGCTAACTTCAAACAAAGAAGGCTATAGATGCGTTGTCACCGTTGAGGAATAAGATTAAATACATCACAGCGTACTGGCTTTCTAGGCGCTTCACACCGGAACATAATAGTGCAAGTACTACTACCTACCCAGACGGACTCTTACGCAGAAAAGTTATCACTAAAAAGGTACCATCTAAAAGTATTACCACCAAAAAAAAATGAGATGAACATAGATATGTATCTTCGAGACAAGTCTTCAGTTATCTAAACCAAGATTTATGGTGGGTTTAGATAATAATACCGAATAAAAAGGGCGTTTTATGTAAAAAGATAGCTTGACTTTTTAATTTCCGCTTTAAGAAAAGAAAAAGTGAATGAGGAAATACAAATGCCCTTTATTTGCAGTTACAGAACTAATTCTTTGCTTGGAAACCTTTTGCTTTCTATTATTAAACAAATTTTTCTTTTTCTTTTGAATCTGCATTTATTTGCAATTTACTTGCAATCTTAGTTTCAATACGTATTTTGAGAATTGTTTTTGATTATTGTGAATAAGTAATATTAACATGAATGTTAAGTAATACTTTTATTATTATTATTATGTAATAATTTCATTTCAAAATGTTCCGTGTAGTGGCAGTGTGAGAGGCGACAAAGGGAAATTGAAACGTGTGATGGACAGCAGCATCTTCCTGATAGCAACTCGAAACAATAAAAGATTGCGTTTGGCAACCCTGCCTGCCAAGCGTGGCAATTATGGCAAAATCTATCTTATAAGGCAATCTTTGTTCAGCAGTGGACTTTTTTAGGTTGTAATGGTATAATTTTATAATTGTAAATTATGAAGTATTATTAATGTAAATAAATTATTGTAAATTTTATTAATAGAGTAGACGAAAAATCACATCATTACTATTGAAATACTTTTTTATGGGCTGTCTAAATAAAATTATTCTAGAATAATCTTATACGTTATATTATTTAAATATATAGATTACACATGTATTGTAATTGTCCCATACAATTCTAATACATCTATAGTAAAAAACTTCTATCCCCTAACCAGTTTGGTTTTCGGCAGGGCAGATCCACTGATGAAGCAGTGCATGACGTAACAGATTTCGTAGTTAAAAATTTGGACAAAAATAACAAAGTCATTGGAATTTATTTGGATCTCGCCAAGGCGTTTGACACTGTTTCTACCAGCATTCTAATAGAATAGTTGGAATTATGTGGTATTAGAAGAACGCAAATTGCTCTATTTAAAGATGATCTCTGTGATAGAACACAATGTACTAAAATCGGAGATTATATTAGTCAATTAATTTCCTACGGTGTGCCCCAAGGTACTATTCTAAGTCCCACATTATTTCTCGTCTATATAAACGATCTCACTTCTAGTCAGCTTCCTTATGGACATATAATATCATATGATGATGACAAATGCCTTAATTTTTCTACAAATTCCTGGGAAGCTGTTCAGGATGCTGCCCAGATGGGACTTGATTTGATAAATTAATGGTTGCAAACTAATTTTCTTACCTTGAATTCTGAAAAAACCAAATATATTGCTTTCACAATACGTAAAGAAAGCCTTGATCATATTATCAATAAACCTCTGATCTCACACAAATGTCTCTCAAATATTAATATTAAATCATGTAAATGTAACAAAATAGAATAAGTCCATAACATTAAGTATCTTGGTATAATAATAGATTCCAACCTTTCTTTTAAAATCATATCGAAGTATTATCTAATAGACTATCTTAATTAAAATACATATTCAAAAATGTACGCCATGTGCTAGATAAGACAGCTTTAACACGTATCTACTATGCCCTAGCGCAAAGCCTTCTTACTTATTGCATGACCTCCTGGAGCGGTGCCCCTAAAACAAGTATGAATCGCGTAGAAATATCACAAAGGGCCATTTTAAAAGTTTGCGCATTCTTCTCTTATAGACATCCAACTGAACTTCTTTATCGCCACTGGCACGTACTAACGGTACGTCAGCTGTTTATTCGCTATACCTTGTTGAAACAACACAGGGGAATTACTTATGATCGCCATAAATTTGTAGGAGTTAGACGTAAAAACACAGTTTGCGCAACATTTGCAACACAGAAAACATATACAAAAAAATGATTTTGCTACATGGGAGGAATCTTATACAATAAAATAAATGAAAAGCTATCTATATATTCTAACAATAAATATGATTACAAAAAAAAACGTAGATGACTGGTTACTGAAATTAGATTATGATTTAACGGAATCGCTCCTACCAATACAAATATAATGTACGCACACACACACACACACACACACACACACACACACACACACACACACACACACACTCACGCGCGCGCGCGTGGATGGCTGGCACTATTATTTGACATAAGTGGAAAGATATCACCATGGTATTTAGTTTATGTTAGTCTGACTCGTACTTAACTCCGCGACGCAGGTAAGTGTAGACTTTTATCCAAGAAAAACGCAACTACACATTGCAAATTCAAATTTAGTATTAATATACCTACGTATCGGACGTAATTTCAGTTCCCTGAGTCTTCCATTTCTTCTGAGTCAGTGGTATGCAACTTAAACCATAATATTATATCACATTGCACCACTTAATTTTCCTTTCTCCGGATTTCTTTCTTTATTAATGGCGGAATAACAATCAGATTTTTTATACAAGTCTGATTTACAAGACAGCACACAGGCTATCTAATAGTAAGTGGATATCGCCTGTGAACTCCAAGATCCATCACTGAACAAGAATCAATAGTTAAATGAGTTGGCACCCCAGAGCACCAAGTATGGGATGCTCCGTTATTTGTAAATAAGGCCTATAGTTATCACCATACGAAATACAGCAAAATCATGGTATTCTGTTTGAGCGCAGTCTCTACCCATTCAGTCACATTCCAACTGTAGCCATAATACAGCTGCTCTACAGCGCAAACATGTAAAGTTTGTTTGAAGTCGGTTGCAGGTGCCCATGGACTGCAGTTAATATTGAATTATAAAAGTAATTTCGTTTGTCACTTCATTTCACTTTCGGTTTTCACTTGTTCGCTCCATGGTGTAGTCGGTTAGCATTGAGTTGCACCACTGAGATCCGTGGGTTAGAATTCCGCAAGAAACAAGTATATGTCCTCGTGAAATTTATGTTTTTAAATTACATCCATGATACATAAACCAAAAAATTTATTAAAAAAATTAAGTTATTCATGTAACTATTGACATTTAGATGCTGTTTTGTAAATAAATATTGTATTTTAAGCTTACTTTAAATGAACTAAATAAACATTTCAAAAATTTTGTCTTTTGGTGGTGGTGTAAAAAAAAATATCGTCCCATTTCGTCCTATCAGAACTATCGGAAATGTCAGAAAAATCAGCTCTAATAGATGGGGCTATACTATCTCGTTTACGTCATTGGTAAACCATTCGACCTTGGAACCACGAGCAGTGTCAAAATTACAAGATATATTATGGTACAACAATCCAAAGTAATCTGAATGCAAAACGTGACATTAAAGGAAAATCCTATAATGGGAGTTGCCTATATTCAGCAATGGATTTTTACGTGGTAGAGCCATGCTGCAGCTATATTTGTAGTATAGTTGTAGCTTGAATGGGTCGGCTCGACCAGGGAAGGACCACGCTCTCACAGAATACCAGCGTAAAATAGCAGCTTAACGCTGCTGTGTTTCGTATGGTAAGTGTAGAGAACCGGTAACCCTTTTTACTGGAAATGAGACATTCCATCTTAGTCCTCACGAGTGAAAACTCATCTACATTTTGATTTGTAATAGAGGATAGATGTAGACGTCTATGGGCCGCAGCAACCACTTACCATCAGGCGGACTGTGTGCTCTTTTGTCACCCTTATCCTATAAAAAGATGGATTTTTACGGTCTGATGAAAAAGACAAATATACGAAGAAGGTTACTGTGTTCTAATCTTATAGCTTGGCTTCTAGCCCATTCGAAATTTAAAAGCCCCGTCTCCATATAAATGAGAACTGTAAACTTCGATTTGTTTTAAATTATTGCTGTCGTTGGACAAATTTATAATCTAAGTTTAAGTTTATTGCCACTGCCACAAAACTCAGTTTACTTTTATTAATTGTCTCGTAAAAGCTTATGTTTTACGCATTGTGGAAGTTGAACATTAAAATTTTGATCTTTTTGCGTAGAATATAGAATGAATTAAAGAATAAGAATATTATTTTGGATTTATAGACATGTGGTGCATAATGAAGTCGGTGCTATTTTTATACACAACACATACAAACACTCACGACTGTCACCCAGATGGTTAGGCAGAGACTACGGACTTCCATTTGGCGCGATCCTGACACACCTCTCTCGTCTCTTATAAATCCATTTATACGCTCCACGCTTGTCAGTTAAGGATACTCCTAATGTACGTATACAGGTTCGTCGGTTAAGAATACTCCTAATCTGGCTCATTTTCAATTTATCGCCCATTTGGTCGATAAACCTGCATCTAGGGCGTCTCTTCCCGACTCTGCCGTTCACTTCTGCAACATAAATTTGCTTTGTCACTCTTTCCTCGTTCATTCTTTCTACATGACCAAACCACCGAAACATTCCTTTCTTAATCCTGGTTACAACGTCATCTTGCAAACGACACTTTTCTCTTATCACACTAATTCTCACCCTGTCATTAAGATTCAGCCCTAGCATACTCCTTAATGACCGCATTTCTACAGCATTTATTCTACTCTCATGCTTCTTCTGCCAGACCCAACTTTCACTACCATGCATTAAAGTAGGGACTAATACAACATTATGAATTGCCATACGTGCCTCATTTGATACATTCTGACTCCTCACAATAGCGTGTAGAGCTCCATTCACTCTATTTCCTACGTTCACTAGTCGTTCCATATTCTTATCATTTCTACCATCCCTGCTAAATAATCATCCCAAATCTACAAACTCATCCACTTGCTCAATCAACTCCCCTTCTATTCTTATTTCACATGACGTTTTACTTTCTTTTTTTTTTTTTTCAAAAACCATCACTGTCGTCTTACTTGCGTCCATTTTCATACCCCTTTCTTTTAATGACCAGTTGATTAAAGTAACCATAATTTGCAACTCGGCCACCGATGATGCAAATATGACTTGATCATCGGCGTACAAAGGGTATTTGACGGTTAACTAACCCATTCTTAACCCACATTCTTCAACTTTCAAAGTTTGCAAACAACTGTCCATAAATAGGTTAAGCATCCACGGGGAAGCTACACAGCCTTGTCTGGCACATTTTTAATGCCAAACCAGTCCGATTAGACCCCGTTGATCCTGACCCAAGCACTAGAGTCCCTACAAAGACACCTTAATGCCTGTGTCAAACCAGCGCTCAACCCAAAAGAGTTCAGTGTTTGCCATAACACATTCCTGTTCACTCTATCATAAGCCTTTTCCTAGTCCATGAACGCACAAAAAACTTTCTGGGTTTTGGCCAAAAATTTCTGTGCAAGTTGTACAGCAAGTCTGCAGCTACACGCTCATTAGCCCTTACCATTTCGAGTTACTCTATCATATCCGGCTACCTTACCTGCTTTTCATTGGTTTCATTATTTCATCTACACTTATCTCCCTATCTCTCTCCACTTCTTTCGGAATTTCGGTCTAAAGTCTGCCTTTTTTCTTTCAATCTCATCATTCATACCGCTAGAATTACCAGCTTTGGTTGCTAGTAAATCTAGCCATGCTCTCTTCTTTGCTTCAACTTCCATCCATCGTATCTTGCATCATCCCACCACTACGTATTACTTTTCCTTTCATTCGTTCTCTTTATTACACCACATACTTCGGTGGCTGCATCCACCATAACTTTCTTAACTTTATTCCATACAGTCTTCAAGTCTAAATCACTCATACATAATTCATTCAAACCACTTATATTTTCCCTCAGTCTACATTTATACTTCTCTTTTACACCTTCATATTGTATCCTCTCTATTCTTATACGCTCTTATGCAGTGATAGACACAGATGTTCGAAGCCGCCAACGCCTGAATAGACTATTATTTCGGCATAAGACCAAGTAATGATCCGTCCCCACGTTGGATCCCCGGTAAACTCTTGTATCTACCACTGCGCTCCTCCTTCTTTTATCCACAATTATGAAATCTATCATGCTTCTATCATCCCTTTTTTCCCATGTATACATGTGAATCCTCTTATGGCGAAAGAAAGCGTTCGTCACAAAAAGATTATTTTCCACACATACGTTCAGAAGGTCTTCACCATTATCATTTATACTTTCATCGCCATACGTTCCTAATATCCTTTCATGACCAGACCTCCTCACCCCAACCCTTCTATTAAAATCTCCTAACAAAATAATATTTTCATTTTCCTTACATTTCATCAACACCAGCCTTACCATGTCCCAAAACTGCTCTCGGATGTAAGTAGGCTTAGAAATATCTGGGGCGTATATAACTTGAATAGGCACAAACAACTTCTTTAATCCCACTTACATTTGTATCCACAGCAGCCTTGGGCTTACACATGCACTCTTTCTTACATTGACCCATTCTTTCTGAAGGATGACACCGACTCTCTGGCAAGTCCGCTCGGTCTTGTCTACACTAGACCAGTAAGTGGTATACATGCCATGTGCAGTGACATCTCTTCTCATTATCTTTACATCTATTCCTCTATCATTCACCATTTCGCATACTTCATTCATCTTATCATTCATTGCTCCACATACATTCAGTGTAGCCAGACGGGCCTCCGCAATTTCACTTTTTCGCCCCTCCAGGAGACAGAACGTGACGGATGGCGAACCTCGTTACCGGTTTTTCTCCCGGAGATTCTTCGCAACCCAGCCCAATTAAAGGGGCGCCGGGAACTCGGGGCTATTTATTTTATTTTTTGGATCATGTTTTTTTTATAAGAGAGGGGGCAAACGAGCATGCGGCTCACTTGATGGTAAGTGACTACCGCCACCCATGAACAACCGCAACACCGGGGGAATTGCAGATGCGTTGCCGGCCTTTTAAAAAGGAGTAGGCTCTTTTCTTGAAGGTCCTTAAGTCGTATCGGTCCGGAAAAATCGCTGGTGGTAAACTATTCCACAAGGAAGTTGTGCGAGGAAGAAATCATCTTCTAAATCGCACAGTGGTGGACCGCCAATCATCCAGATTGTGTGTATGGTATCGGGAGTTCTGCCGCAATGTGCGTTCGTGAAATTTGGTAGCTGGGAATAATCCGAACAATTCCTCAGAGAACTCCCCGTGGTAAATGCGAAAAAGATGCAAAATCTCTTCGCAGCGCCAATGAGTCGAGCCGATCGGAAAGGACGCGATCGTCGACGATTCGAGCCACTCTGCGTTGGATGCGGTCAAGTGAAAGGAGCTGGCACTGGGGAGACCCAGCCCAGAGATGGGAATAGTATTCCATGTGAGGCCGAACCTGCGCCTTGTAAATTTGCAGGCGTTGTGCCGGCATGAAATACTGTCCCGCTCTGCTAAGCACGCCAAGCTTTTTAGAGGCCAATTTGGCCTTCCCTTCCAAGTGACCACGAAACTGCACACTATTCGATATGTCGACGCCAAAGATTCCGATACTAGCTGAGGCAGCAAGGAGAGTGTCTTGAAACTGAGGAGATACGATAAAGGGGTTCTTTTTAGCGGTAAACGAGCAAACTTGTGTCTTCTGGAGATTGAACTGGACTAGATTTAGTCGGCCCCAATCTGAGACTTTGTTAAGCAAAGACTCGACTTCAGACACAAGTATGTCCCGGTACTCAGCGACGTTTTCCCGAGAAATATTGGCACGGCCGGAATATATGACATCACCAGTGCTGTCGTCTGCATAGCAATGAATGCTACCATTTCGCAAAATATCATTGATATGCAGAAGAAACAGCGTTGGTGATAGCACGCAGCCTTGTGGAACACCAGCGTTATGGGCTTGTAGTCGGAGCATGCACCGTCTTCAACGAATTTGATACTCCGATCTGCAAGAAAGTTGGTGATCCAATTGCATAATTTCTCGGGAAGCCCATAGGAAGGGAGCTTCGAAAGAAGCGCTTTGTGCCAAAACTGATCGAAGGCCTTCGCAATGTCCAAACTAACGGCCAATGCCTCCCCTTGGACTCCACTACCTCCGCCCATCTATGAGTTAAGTAGACCAGAAGATCACCAGCTGATCGACTTCAACGAAAACAGTATCGGTGGTCACTAATCAGTTGGTGATCCTCAAGGTACCGCATGAGGTGGCAGCTTATAACGGATTCCATTATTTTGGAGAACAAGGAGGTGATGGCGATAGGCCTGTAGTTGGACGGGTCTGAGCGGTCGCCTTTTTTAAGTATCGGGTGGACAAAAGCTGTCTTCCATGATTTTGGGACTACGCCTAGGGAGTAGGAGTACCGGAAAAGATGCGTTAGAACCGGTGCCAACTCTGGAGCAAACGTTTTTAGCACAATTGGGGGGATTCCGTCAGGCCCACTCGACTTGTGGATGTCCAGGGAGAGGAGTGCTCTGCGAACCGAGCGCTGTGAGAACCGCACAACCGGCATGAAGCATTCACACCGCGGGATGTTTGGCGGTGTGTTCCCCCCGTCATCAACAGTCGAGTTGGACGCAAAAAAGGAGCCTAAAAGGTCGGCTTTCTCTTTTGTGTCGTGGGCCAGTCGTACAGTCGTACTCCCTTTGCAGAGATGGTAGTAATGGCTTACAGAAATTCTCTTGGGCAGCCTTGGCGAGAGACCAGAATGCACGGGTTACCGAAGGAAGGCGAACTAGTTTCTCGCCAATTCTGCCTATGTGCTCTGAATTTGCCCTAGCAATAACTCTTTTGAAGAACCTGTAGGCGAAATTATACTTCTTTTTAAGTATGCTGGTGTTTACATCGCGAGTCGTCGAAGCCGCAGCCCAGGCTTGATAACACTCCTGCTTACTGCGTAATGCAGTTTTACAGGAGCGACCAAACCAAGGCTGAGGTCTGCCTCCGATGGGTGCCACAGATGAAGGAATTAATATTTCCATTCCCTGTAGCATCACATCAGGGACAGAGTCAGCAACAGCGCTGGGATCATCCGGCGAGAAGCAAACCCATGGGTAGGAAGCAAAGAAAGACCGCATTCCTTTCCAATCCGCCGACCTGTAATGCCAAACACGGCGGCAACTTGCAGAACGCTACCGCGAGGTTAGCGTGAGTGGCATAACACTTCGGATCAGACAATGGCCCGAAGAGCCAAGAGGGGCATCGACGGAAACCTGATATCCGTCCGGATGAGAGGTCAGCAGAAGGTCAAACAGGGAAGGTGTATGATCCTCCACATCTGGAATCCGCATGGGCGAAGTAACCAGTTGTGTCAGACTATATGCCAAGGCAAAGTCATAAACAGATCTCCCCGCATGATCGGTTAAACGTGAACTGAGCCATTCGGCGTGGTGGGCGGTAAAATCGCCAAGGATCACGATCGCTGCGGATGGGACCTATTGTAGCAAGGAATCTGTAGCCATTTGGACGTGGTCGATGAGTCGGTCTGTTTCGGCATTACCACTATGGGACCTATAGAGGCACCCGTAGACGCGCGGATGGTCGTCTACACGTAGCCAAAGGATGGACAGGTCCGAACCTTCAAGACTGCCGAGGCGTCGAGAAGAGATGTCCTCTCTGACGTATACGCAAACTCCAGCCCGAGGTACAAAGGAGTGCTCCAAGTTGTACCCCGGGTAGGAGAGATACGAAGTATCAGCCGGAGAGGACACCTGCGTCTCGGTCAGAAAGAGCAAGGCCGGTTTCACCGTCTCGAGATGGTAGTGGACGGCGTTTAGGTTTGAGTGAAGTCCCCTGATGTTGCAGAAATTCACGGATAGCGTGGCAGGGGCCGCCTTGGTCTTGTTGCTCAGTTTGCTCCGACCAGTTATTGTGTTGAGCGGAATTTCCCCCCCCCCCCCCAGAATTCGCGGGGCAGCCTGAGCACCACGCTCAGGAGTGGAATAGCATGGTCGTGGATGCTCAACGAGGGATTCTCCAGGGGTGCTGGTACCCTCCTGGGGTAGTCTATGATGTAATTTCGCTACCATGTTGATGGGGGGGGGGGGGGAATTGGGCCTTCGGTCACCTGCACTCACAAGACGAAACGCGGAAGCAGAGCTTCCACTTCACGCCGGTATTCTGTGAGGTCGTGGTACTAACACGGCTCGAGCCGGCTCATACGTGCAACAGCAAATGCTGCTGCGTGGATCTACCACCGTGAAAATGGCTCATGGTGCGAACTAAGGGGTGGTAGATTTTACGCCGCTACCATACGGCGAGAAGCCGAGTCTGTCCTATCGGCTTTGTCGCTCGCTTGACCCGGGGACACGTGTACGAACGTGAGCAATTCATCCCCCTATGTTTATATGTCGTTAAAATTGATTAGCTCTTTTCATGTCTTTTAAATTATTTTTCCCCGACGGCCCTGCTATTCCTGGCTTCGGTGGCAACCTTGGTAACGACGGGGCAGGGGGTGCTAAAAATCTCCGGTAGAGGTTCGGTTGCCATCTAAGACGACTCCACCTGGCAACATACAACGCATGCATCCTGAGGACTAACGAGAAGGCCCAAGAGCTGGAAGAAGAGATAGACAAGTTACGCTGGGATATTATAGGATTATATGAAATCCAAAGAGAAGGGGAGAGCAAGGTACTCCTCGAATAACGAACGAGGATATGTCTAAATCCATGCATTCCTCCAAAACCCACTCTACGCTGTTAATGTGAGACTTCAATGCAAAACTAGATACAATAGACAACGGCTAACTGAGGGTAGAGACATTTGGAATAGGGTAACGGAACCCAAGTGGCCAGCAACTGTGTGGCTTTATGAAGAAAGAGGGACTCTTCATGATGAAATCTTTCTTCCAGAAGCGGCCCCACAGGAAATGGACCAGGTCGAGCCTAACGTGAGTAAAATGAGATTAACTTCATTATTACAACAAGGCGGCAACTGTTCAGTGATGTCTTAGTGATCGCAAGGAATAAAATAAGTAGCAATCACCAAATGGTGAGAGGGCACACTGAACCTAAGCGTTAAGTTGGAGCGGTCTCATCTAATAAAGTCAACGCTCCGTCCCTCTCGTCCTCTAATCCAAAGTCCCGAAATCTTTCAGTGCGAGCAACAAAACCGTTTTCAGTGCCTAGAAGATTGCAATGCAGTGGGTGATATGATAGACAAGCTTGTGGAAACTGTCCATGCGGTCGGAGCTAAGTTTAGCACAAAAACTTTACTCGAAAAACGATCACCCTCTGTTATAACTGTTAGACGGGAAATGTAGCTGCAGTTTTCAGCAGTTTTGGCAGCATACAAGCAACTGAACAGACGGTTCTCCAAATGCATGCGGCAGGACTTACATAACTTTAATACTGTTCGTATTGACGAAGCGATCGAGTGGAACCAGGGCTCCAAATTCTTTACCAGAGATGTCTGCCAGAAAGAGCCAATTGTCGAATCTGAAGACCAAATGTTGCAGCATCGTTTCCGGGACAGCTGCGATTCTTGGTGAGCTTGAGACGTTACATAGACTGTTGTACACGTCATCGTTGGAGCCACACTCAATTTTAAGTAACGATTCAAGAGCAAGTCTTATTTGAACTGAAAATATTCCGATGATATCCCGGACGTCAGTCTGAGCGAGATTAGAATGGCTCTACAGCACCTTAAAAACGGCAATTCCCCGGGCGGGGATGAAATTACAGCGGAGCTGCTGATAGCAGGTGGAAACTGCTACTTGTAGTTCTTTAGAAACTCTTAAATTCCGTCCTCCATCGTGGCAATACCTGGTTTCTAAAAGGGCTTTGGCACCATAGACTACATACATACCCTTCGAAAATTGTACAGAGGAGTACAATTTGCCAATATGTCTTGCGTATATAGACTATGAGAAAGCTATAAAGACTCGATATTTGGGCGGTGCTGCAGTCCCTTCAGCGGTGCCAAGTTGACTGTAGATATATCTACGAGTAAGTGCTGAAGTGTTTGTACACTAGAGCTACAATGGCTATCCGAGTACAGAACCAAAGTATGAAACTTATCCAACTGCAGAGAGGTGTAAGACACAGTGACGTTATATACCCGAAACTCTTCACCACTGCATTGCAAGATTTTTCAAGCAGTAGCTTATCCTTTTAGGTATACATCAATGGTGAGTGCATCATTCACCTTCGATTTGCAGACGATGTAGTCCTTATGGCAGAATCGCTAGAGGACCATAGGGCTATGCTCAATGATTTCAATAGTGCATCCCAACGGCTAGGTCTTAAGATGAACAGGCAAAGAACAAAGATTATATATACTGTCCATGTCACACCTATGCCACTAGTTGTTGGGAGCACTAAGGTCTAATAAGTAAGGTAAGGTCTATCAGTCTAAGAGGTCAATCGATGGATTCAACTCGGCTGGGCAGCGTTCGGGAAATTACGACACATCTTCTCCTCAGTTATTCCCCTAAACATGAAAACGAGACTGTTAAACCAGTGCGTGTTGCCATTGACTTATGGATCTGACACGTGGTCCTACACTGCTGACCATGTGAGGACGCTCAAGGTCACTCAGCAAACTATGGATAGGCTTATGTTAGGGGTTTCTCTGCGTGATAAACTTAGAAATGATGATATCTGAGTGACCGACATAGCCTAACGCATTTGTAAACTGAAGTGGCAAAGGGCTGGCCATATACTTCGAAAGACCGACAACAGATGAAGTAAAATGTTTCTTGAGTGGCAGCCTCGTACCAGTAGGTGAAGTGTAGGGTGACCTCCACTAGATGGAGTAACGACCTGGTAGGATATGCAGGAAAGCGATGGATGCGGGTGGCTCAGGACCGTGCTTTGTGGCATTCCTTGTGGGAAGACTATTTTAAGCAGTGGATTTGTGAAGGTCTGCAATGATTATAATAATAATAAAGAGGAAATGTTAAGTTTAAATTTAAACAGGAGATGGGCAGCAGTGTCTTTCTGACATAAATCAAAACAATAAAATAACTGCAGTAATTAACATACCTGCCCTGTTGTCAGGTATGTTTATATAGTTTATGAGGGAGGCTTGTTGTAATGGCTGATGGGAGAAATGTCATTATATTTGTTTTTAGAAACTTAAAATGTGCAATTGTTATTGTTATGTGTAAATAATGTTACGAGCTAGGGGTTCGCGACAGTTATAAACTGCCGAATGAATTACCAAAATTGACATTTTAATTGCAAAACACTAATTAGAACTTAAAATCACACTAATAACAAAACACAATTGTAATACTGATGACTTTAGTTCACAGTTGTATTGCTTTGAAGTATGCGCTTGTATCGCCAATTCAACACTGACTCGGGTCGCGGTCTACACCGGCTTTATATAGGACCTCAGATAATTCCAGAACCTTCTACTGTAGAAATATCTAGAATGTTCGAGTACATGCCGGTCCCGACTGACTAGGTGTCAATAATTCTAGAAAGTTCTTCCATGGAAATTTCTAGAAATATCTTTACTTTCCTAGTTCTGCTACTCAATGCTAGAAGGCGCTAGTGGTAACTAGTGTCGCCATATAATTGAAAACGTGCTCTGCAAACGCATAAATACACAATTTTTTCACTATTACTTTCATACGATGATCTTACATAATTATTTTTACATAGTCATTGGACTTTATTTTACATAGCCTTTTCAGCTTACTGATCCGTTGTTGTACGTTGTTGGGTCAGCCATAAACCTTGTAGAACCAACAAAGGTGGGGAAAAAATGTTCTTGAATGGCAGCCTCGTACTGGTAATTGGCCACCTGATAAGAGATGTGAGAAGTCTATGGATGCAGATGGCGCAATATCGTGCTTAGTGGCACTCCTTGGGAGACCTGTGTTTAGAAACTTGTGTTGAACTGAATTAATGATGAAGATGGTGATAATTTTTGTGATGGTGGTTATATATGTACTCGCATCTCGCATATCGTCATGTTATCTTTGATCATATGATCTTTATTGTAGATAAAGATCATATGATCAATCTGTGTATATGAGATGGTATTTAAACATCGATTGCAATTTAAGTTCTTTATGAGCTATTCCGTAGTCACCTTCTACTACACAGATGGGACGAAATGAAGTGACGGATTATCTTACGCCGCTAACAATTCATCATCTAAAAATTAAATTAACATACGTTTCTCAAAAGTACCCAAATAGTCAAGCACGATTACTTAATTTCTTTAATAGGCAAGAATATAATCCCCATTGAAGTTTATATATCTATATTCAATATGTTAACTTCAAATCTTGGATAACAGACAAATATATTTTTATTCCTATTGATAATTGGTAGTCGAGGTGACATAATAACAGAAGTCAAACAACATCGTAATATTACTTTCACATAAAAATCTCCTTGACATATTATATTATAGAAGCCTAATAAAATACAATACGTTTATGAGCGTATAAACTGGTATATACGTCTGAGAATGATCAAGGTCACTTCTGACAGCAATCGGCCTTCGAAATTGCTAGTGACGGTGTACTCAGTGTCTAAAAGTGAGGGATATTATATAAAACTAAGCAGTTCTTTATCAAATATAAAAGAAAAATGATTGTTAAGTTAGTACATATTCTATGGTTATTTGTTGTAAAATTCACTAGTTGCTCCCTCGACTTCTTTCATATGGAATATTTTTTTCGTAGCCGTAGTTTGATGGTTTTCAGAATTAATTTCGTGAAGTGTACCCAGGCGTGGCATGACTTCATTCTTTCCACTCCGTTCCACCATTAGACCACCATACGCTCGGCTGTTCTACCTTGATTATCGACGTGACACGCATTCGAACAAAAACTGTTTGCTTTGTTGTTTCATAATGCAACATACAGCAAAGAAATTTGCCAGCATCTGTCATTCCATCCGATTCTAGGTAAGAGTGAATAAGTAGTTTTTAAGCTAAATCAGTGCGCTTTACTACCTTCCATTGCATAACCACTTACCATCAAGTTAAATATTAGTCCAGCACTGGTTTAAAATAGGTAAAAAGCAATGACATCCATTAAAGTAGTTACATTCATCCATGTTTCATTTATGCACGGCATGCTGGACATACCTTTATTACTGAGTGCCTTGCTGATGGAATTCGTGATGGCGGACATCTTACGTCCCCGAAATATTATATTACATATACTCTAATTACAGGCACACATTCAAGCGTACAAAAGTTTTCAATCTCGTATATTTTAGTAACTAATAAGAGAGACAAAATAATAAAAGCAGTAAAACCAGAGTTACTGAATAAGTGTAACGAATTAGAAAGCTGAAGTGGCAATGGGCCCACAATAAGGTTCGACGAATCGACAACTGACGAGAAAGAAAGGTTCTCGAGTGGCAGCCTTGTACCGGTTGGCGAAGTGTAGGGCAGCCCCCCACTAGATGGAGTGACGACCTGGTAAGACATGCAGAAAGTCGATGGATGCAGATACTAGAGGACCGCCTTTGTGGCATTCGTTAGGGTGGCCTATGTTAAGTAGTAAACATGTTGAGGGCTCTAATGATGATGATGATGTAGATGAATAAGGGAAAAAAAACAAGTACACCTACTGGTGAGATGCTATTAAGAATAGAAACCTGAATACGACTTTACCCCTGAGTACGAATTGCTTGATCAAATATCCCGTTACAAATAAAGAGTATCTCCAGTTCATGGGTCACACACATTAAATTACGTAATGAAAATTTGTGAATGCAAATTGTTTAACGAAATAATGTAGATAATATTGGTGAATGTAACTCAAATATAGATCCCCATATATGCTTCCGTAAAACTATGAAGTTGCTGTTGTTGTGTTGATGTAAATTTGTATGCTTCATTCATTTATTACAGCCTATCAAACTCACTGATGAACATAGAGGACTATATATTGACATACCATGGAAATATTTATCATAGTTGGCTTAGCAGGCGTATTAGCAAACGCGACGCAGTTTTTATTATCTGGAGTTATTATCAGGAAGATGCTACTGCCTTTTTATAACTACAATTAAAAATTAAATAGTTACACAGTTACAGTAAACAATGCTAACCTAAATGGGTTACGCATGGAAATTCGGCTAATCTTATTTTTTATTAATCTCTTGAAATGTCTTGATCATAATTGACAATTAAAATGAAGCAAATAGAGTACATACTCGAGTAGATCTTTATATAAACCTATCGTATTTTCACTTTAAGTAGCTAAATATAGTTAAAAGTAGCTAAATACTATTTTGTCATACAATTGAAATGCCTTGAACATTGACGGCATCGTTGAGCAGTGGCTTAGAATTGACTAAGGCGTTGAGAGCGAGTTTGGATACCGCACAGAATACGTATTTGTATAGTTTACCAATAATTGTTCCAGGTCTGTATGTTTGTCCTTGTTTGTTTTTGTAAGGGTGGGAAATAATAGCTTCATAATCAGTTTTCCCACCTTAAGGGTGAGTATGAAGTAATTAATGTAACCATTTAGATGAAATTTTATTGATTTTACGCGTTAGAGCCATGCTGCAGCTATATTAATGTTGTAGCATTAATGGGTGTGCTCGACCGGGGTAGTATCACGCTCTCAAAGAATACCAGCGTAAAATAGCAGCATATTGCTGCTGCCTCTTAATGTAGATGTCTATGGGCCATAACATCTACTTACCATCAGGTGGACTGTGTGCTCGTTTGTCACCCTTATTCTATAAAAAATCCTACGTTCTAATTGTTACCTTGAATTTATGATATTCATCAGTGAATTAAAAGGGAAAAAAATTAACTTTCAATAATGAGTGAAAGCCGAATTCAAAAATCTAAAACTATTAAAATAATTTACTTGTAAATTCTGAAGTGGGGGGTTTTAATGCTTCTAAGCACTATATCTTAGCATGGACTTTTAAAGAAAGATTAGGCATGATAATTTTTAAAACTGTGTAATAATCAGAATTAATATCCAAATGGCAATTAGTGTACAAATAAGTGGCGTTGGACATTCATAGAATAGAATAGGATAGAACAATTTTTTATTCAATATCGATTATAACATAATTCTTATTGAAAGTCATTTTTATCTACCACTGGTTCAGAAAATACCTCTGTCCTGGGAAGAACCAGCAAGAAACCCAGCGGGACTTTTTTTTTCAAACAAAATTTCGTTTATAAAATTTTTAAATAATTTTTCATAGAACCAGCATGGTGGCAATCACCTTATTCCCAGGGGTTATTTTCATTCATGTATTCCTTAATATTATAATAACCCTTTTTGTACAGTTTTTCTTTAATAAAACTTTTAAACTTGTTTATTGATAAACTTTGAATATGTTCTGGGATTTTGTTGTAAAAGCGTATACATTGCCCCATAAATGAATTACTGATTCTGTGGAGTCTAGTAACTGGTATTACAAGCTTATGTTTGTTCCTAGTGTTTAAAGTATGCACATCCTTATTCTTATTAAAGCTATTTATGTTTTTATGTACATACATTACATTTTCATAAATATATTGCGATGCCAAAGTTAATATGTTTATTTCTTTAAATTTCTCTCCGAGGGACTCTTTACAATTAAGGTTATAAATCGCCCGTACGGCTCTCTTTTGCAAAACAAATATAGCTTCAATATCAGTTGCATTACCCCATAGCAAAATTCCATAAACATTACGCTATGAAAGTAACTAAAATACACTAATCTAGCTGTCTCAACATCTATGAGACTTCTGATCTTTCTTACAGCATATGCTGCAGAACTAAGTCTGCTTGCTAATTTAGATATATGGGGGCCCCATTGAAGTTTCGCGTCAATAGTAATACCGAGAAAAACAGTGGTATCCACAAGACTCAACTCCTCCCCATTTAACAGCACATTGGTATTCGAATGTTTTACATTAGGTATTGTAAATTTAATACACTTTGTCTTATTGCCGTTTAAGAGCATATTGTTGGCGTTAAACTAATGTACTAATTTCAATGGAGCATTATTTACATCGTCATAATTAATTAACTGACGTTTGAGTTGGAAAATTAAAGAGGTATCGTCAGCAAATAATACTTTAAAAGCATCGGAAGGATTATATGACCTTTCATGGTAAAGGTCATATAACCTTCGTCTGCTTTTATGAATTCCTACTGTCGCCCACTCATTAAATGCCTTGCGACTGTTTCTGGAGAATGTTTAAGAAGTAAATGTTTTTTTTTTTCAATTCATTGCTTATATGGGTAAATAATTCTCCATATAAATTGTTTGCATTGCTCTTATAAGAAAGCGATGGAAGGTTTTTACGAGTACCATATTACTTCTAAATCTTTCCAGGCGTTTTGCATTAATAGGACAAACACAATTTTCTCAATTTCCTGTTTTTTGTGCATATAAGGTAATGAAACCAGTTGTCCACAGTGATCTGAACTAAGTTTTTGAATTATTGATTTGTTGATTGGTACAACACCTGTAAAAATATTATCAATACAAGTTGCACTACACCCTGCAATACGTGTAGCTTCAAAGAATAAATTATCAAGATAATAGGATTTGAACAAAGAGCAAAATTTAATACTGATGGAAGAAGTTTCCAGGAGATTGATATTAAAGTCTCCACACACTACAAGAGATTTATTCTGTTTATTAAGCTTAACTAAAACTTCTTCCATAATTTTCTCAAAGGTATCATAATTTGAACATGGGGGTCTGTAAACACTGACAACAATAATGAGCTCAAGCTCAACACATGCCATTTCTACAGTACGCTCAACAGAGAGGCTCACAATGTCTTTACGTTCTTTACATGATAAGGATTTATTAGCTAATATTAAGGAGCCACCACGTAATTTAGTATCTCTATTGAACGAACTGACCACCTGGTGATTACTGAAATTAAATAAGGAGTTGTAATCTTTCAACCAATGTTTAGTAATACATAAAATATGAATAAGGTTACTATTTAAAAATAATTCAATTTCAAGTTCCTTGCCTAACATACCTTGTATATTTTGATGCACCAGGTTAATACAGTTTTTGTTATTGCTATTTTGTGAAATTACACAGTCTTATTATCTAATTTAAATTACTTGGAACTAATATCAAATCATTTGTAAAATTATATTTCTGCTCAAAAAATGCAGGTGTTAAGGTAGCCAATAATTTGGCTGGGTTAAAATAAAAATAATAAGATAGCGTATTTGCTACCAGTCTCAAACTAAACTTTGATAGGTAATACCTATCTGTTGTCAAAAACTTCTTAGTTAAATTATTAATATCAACTAAATGAAATTTATCATTATTATTCTTACAATTAAATGTCAAATTTAAGTTATTGTTACATGTCAAAATATGCATCATTAAATTTAATTTATATCTTAGTTTATTTTCCTGTGGCGACCCCTCTATGTAAGGCAATGTAAACAAGATAACTTTAACCACATTTATGTTATTGAGATATTCAATATATTTTAATAATTGATTCTTGTTTATATTGCCTCTTCTCCCAACAAAAATTATTAATATACTATTAGGGTTAAATTTACTAGTTAAAATTTTATTCATAATATCACTGAATGATGCTCCAGGCATGCAGTAATTACTTATCTGTTGCCTTTTTTAACAGTTATTTAATGATATACCCAAATTTTTGCCTATGTCATCAATATACACAATTACATTATTTTTTTCATTATAGGAATTACTGTTTAAATTTATCTGCTTTGTTATGGTATTATCATAGAGTGTAGGTAAAGAAAATGAAGTATTACTGCTCGTCATATTATTAACACACACTGTCCCTAAAGAACTTTACCAAATTATCCATGGCCCGTATGTGTTCTTCTATCTCATTCAGACCATATTGATTCTTAATCGAGGAAAGATATAACAGTCTATGGTTCACTGCATCCACTTTTCATCAGGTGGACTGTGTGCTTGTTTGTCACCCTTATTCCATAAAAAATATAGAATAAGTATACTTTTTAATTCGCCGGATGATTCTATTTTTCATAACTTTATTACGTGCAAGATCGTATTGCACTACTCTTGTCGGTACGGAAAAGACACTCGATAAACCTTTCTTCGCCGTCTGTTTTTGGTTTGGTGGTTTGGGAATTCAAGTCATACCTACATAAGTGTTCCATTGCTATTTCTAGTTACAGACCAGCAAATTACCTTATTGGACTTTTGATCCCAGGTTACGTTTTATATAAGAAACTGCCGCCCAGGAACAACTAAATACTAGAGGATTTCCAGGTGCGTTGCAAACCTTTTAAAAAAAGTGTAGGTTCTTTTCTTGAAGCAAAGATACGTGCTTATATTTTTATTAACAAATTATGTAAGATAATGACTTTGTGTGTTAATATTTTATTGCTGCATATCTAAACGTTACTTACATTTTGTAAAAAATAAGTGCACTTCAAATAATATATACTTTTTTTATAATAATATTTGTTTATTCCTCAGAAATTATGTACTACATACAAGTCCTTAATCTTGTACTTTATTTTATATTCTGCCATAATTTGCGTAGAAATATAAATTTAATATATTTGGCAATTATTAAAATTATGAGGAAATTTGTATTTTAAATGAAGGTTAATATTTCTAGTAATACATTTAATTAAATAAAAGCATTTTAATATAATATATAATTACAATTGTCAGAAAAAAAAAACTTAAATAATGACGACACAAGATCATAGATTCATCATTCTGGTATCATGATGATAATTATTACAAGCTTTTTAACTTGCAATGTAACTATGTTTGTTCGGGTGGAATATTGCAACTCAATTTTGAAGCAGATATCTTCAATCGATTGAGCTGAAATTTATTATACACGTTAAGTTTGGATGACATTGTATGGTTAGATGTGTGACGTCATTCTAAATCCAACATGTCGGTACACCCAAGATGGCGGAATAGTTATTTTTAATGCACTCCTACAATATGGGTATCAAATGAAAAATCTCGCGACAAGTTATTACACAATTAATATCATATAAATTGTGTAATGACGTTATAAGTTGATAGTAAAAGTTTTAAAGGAATAGTTTATTTTATTCTTTTTAGCACATTTAAATAAAAGCTTGTTTTAAAAAGTTTTTTCCTTTTAATTTATTATAAAAACAATTACCATAGATATTGTGTTAGCTCTTTGTTGAGATTCTACAGCGCAATATCAGCTTACATCGTTAGTAAAAGTTACTTTTTATTTTAACTACTTCACACTTTTAAAATATTGTTAAAAACTGTAATATTCTTTATTTAAAATTAAAGTGTTATATTAAATTCAAAATCATTGATATCTACAATGTAACTATGTCAGCAAAGTGGCAAAAAATCACAAAATTCTGACCCGACCGGTATAACGACCGAGTTATTAATAAATTTTATATTTAAACTCTAAACAGCCTGGAAAGAACTCAAAGTGAACCTCTATATTTTATTACTTTGATCATGAGCTTCGATAGATCCTACTTTATTTTGTCTTAAGGTTCTGAGGAATAACTGATAAGAAGATTCTTTGCAATTTACTTAACGCAGTCCAGCTGAGATGGATTCGTCTCGTCTCGTCTCATTCGGTTGACCTCTTGGTTGACGTCAGCCATGCCTAATCGTACATTATGCCAGTTCAAAGTCACTTGCGAGCGATGGTTAAAAAACAAGTGTGTGTGTGTGTGTGTGTGTATGTGTGTGTGTGTGTGTGTGTGTGTGTGTGTGTGCGTGTGTGTGTGCGTGCGTGCGTGCGTGCGTGCGTGCGTGCGTGCTTGCGTGCGTGCGTGCGTGCGTGCGTGCGTGCGAGCGTGCGTGCGTGCGTGCGTGCGTGCGTGCGTGCGTGCGTGCGTGCGAGCGTGCGTGCGTGCGTGCGTGCGTGAGTGCGTGCGTGCGTGAGTGCGTGCGTGCGTGCGTGCGTGCGTGCGTGTATGTGTGTGTGTGTGTGTGCGTTTGTGCGTGCGTGCGTGCGTACGTGTGTGCGTGCGTGCTTCGTGTGTGTATGTGTGCGTGTGAGCGTGCGTGCGTGCGTGTGTGTGTGTATTATACATAAAAATGATTTTATGGTTTATTACATATGTCAACAGGTATTTAGTTCCAGAGTCTTGAAATCGAAAAATCGAAAGTTTAACTGTACCTGTTCGTCACGCCATCTAGTTGGTGGCCTTATCAGTACGAGTCTGCCACTCAAGAACTTTTCTTTCCTATGTGTTGTCAGTTCTTAGAACTATATGACCACCCCATTGCTATTTCTTGATTACTTATACATTATAAATCTATTTTCACGTGTGACCTTTTAATTTAAAAGCTTTTACAAAGTGCGCGTTTGTAACTAATTGCCAAGCAGCATTCAGTGGTAAGCAATACAGGGCGAGACAAATGCATGCATGCTAAATGCTCTACACGCTTCAGTTCGACTGAGATGTCTAGTCTTTTGCGTTATGAAAAATAACAATGCACCTATATTATTTTACTTTAATCTCCGATGATATGCAGTAAATTAAAAAAAAAAAAACTCAATTGGTAGCACACCATCAGTTTTAAGTGTCAATATATCAAATTTTGTCTCTTAAACCCAATGCGAGTCAAAAAATAAAGGTATTTTGTGTTTTTTTTTTAAATATCCAGAATAAATTATTCTTATATGTATTTGTCAAATCAAAGCATTTAGAACGAAACTGAATTATTCTTAGATTATTTTCAGTTTAAACTTGATTAACAACCGTAAAATTCAATTCTACTTTGCGTGACTTTGCTTTGTGCGCCGGTTTAAAATAAGCTCGAAATGTCAACGCTACGTTTCCAACAAAAGGCTTTAATTCTTAGTTAAAAAGCAAAGTTACTTTATGTTAAAATAATTCCGCCATGTTTTATTTTAACGCGCCTGTTGTTTTTATGATGCAAATAAGAAAGAAAAGAATTATGAAGCAACAACTCTGAATTTATAAGGAGCAGGGTGTCAGCCGGCATCCGAAACAAGGTGACAGTGAAAAATTTCATACTCGGTCGCAGCAGCGTCGACATTCTATGCCAAAATATCGAAGACATTTATTTTTCTTCGAAAAATCTGGTACAATTCCTTACCATTTCTTATCCTAAGCAAGTTGCGGATCGACATTAACCTAATGACGGGGTGAGGATGCGAGCTCATAAAGTCGTGGGTTTGATTCTGTAGTCCAGTTGGCTGCAAAAGAAAAGTCTATAAAATATTTTTTTTACGAGTATCCAACTACTCCAAGAGTGTTATGCATGCAATTTACGCATATTACGTATGTATGTATGTACGTATGTATGTTTGTATATATGGATGTATGTATGTGTATGTGAAGATGTGAAATAAATGTAGCTTGATAGATTTTAAGTAAGGTGTAGTATTATTTGTATATTATATTTTTACGTGGTAGAGCCATGCTGCAACTATATTAGTAGTATTGTTGTAGCACGAATGGTTCACGAAAAGGACCACGCTCTCACAAAAAACCAGCGTAAAATAGCATCTTAATGCTGCTGCGTTTCGTATGGTGAGTGTAGAGAACCGGAGACCCTTTTTACTGGCAAAGAGGCATTCCATCTTAGTCCTCACGGGTGACAACGCATCTGCTTCTTGAGTCTTTAGTGAGGATAGATGTAGATGTCTATGGATCACAGTAACCACTTACCATCAGGGGGACTGTGTGCTCGTTTGTTACCCTATCCTGTAAAAATAGAACAGTAGATTTTTTTATTCAAAGAGCATGCATTGTGCTACAATTTATGGCATTATTATCAGCAAAACTCTAGAAAACAATATTAAGGTGAAAAATTCAATTATCATTTAACCTACGAGCGGTTCACCCAAGGCAACGGCGTTACCGGCTACTTTATCGTGTAGTGATTGCTGAAGATCGGGATTGGGGATCGGGATTTCGGGCGTCTCCGTAGTTTCCAAATAAGTTCCCCATCGATTGGCTGAGGTTTTGAGTCTTCAGTTGGTATTTTGGGCGGCGCCTCGATTTCTCAACTGTTTCCCCACCAAAACAGCCAAACAATATAAAAAAGGTTATAAAGAAGAATATGGTAAAATAACAGTGACACTTTCTCCAGCTCAAAGTGCACCTCACGAACATCTGCGAATTGTAAATTATCCTCGATCTAGTCCGGCCTTCATAATACGAGTACCTCAACTAACCAGGTTACATGCGTGAACATAAAATCAAACAGCGCGGTGGGGTCTGTGTGTACGTCCGCGATACAATTTGTTGTCGGTATCTCCATTGCTTTGAGTTTTCAGGATTGTCAGCGATGTGGCTTTTAGTAGACACTAGTGTAGAGACTACCTTCTATGTGTGCCTCTATCGATCGCACAGCGGAGACCAGGCGACAACCGGGCTCAATTACTTGACAGAAATGGTATTCGTCTGCGGAGCTAATATTTATATAACAACCACAACAAGGAGTGGTTATTCCCATACGAGAAAACTGACCATGCTGGGAAAGAGCCGCGCAAATTTGCGTTATCGTTAGATCTCACTGAGCTGGTCAAATTAGTGGCGTGGGTGTTAGATGTAGCTGGAAATATACTAATAGCTTGGACCTTCCGCTGACAACAGACCCAGATAGGCACTCGGTATCACTCTCCGCTCTACGGAGATCACCCGATCACTGTCTAGTAAAATCTGTATCCGACCATCTCTCCTCCGGATGACTGTCCAGTACGGACGAGGAGAGTATGGTGGTACGATTCAGTGGACTGGGATAAAATTGGCATTTTTTGCATCCTGTACTTTTCTTCGGATGTGAAACCTTCTGCTGTGCTCACGCGGTTGCGGACGTGATACAACAAAAAAGACGTGAACTTGACGTGACGAAACGGACGTGATACATTGTGACATATGTTATTCCGTTCTCTGAAATCCCGCACGGTCAGAAGGCTTGGCTCTGGTATAATGCGGAATGTGCTTGCGCTAAAACTTGAAAAGAGTCAACCTACCAAGCATAGCGTCTAGCTCGCCATCACAAAGTTAGGGCTCGGATAGTTCATGCGAATAAGTGAGCTTTTAATTCTGCTGCCAATCTCTGCAAGCGGGTTCTCCGCAGGGTACGATTCGAACTTGCCAGTTATATGGGGCCTAGACTTGCTTTTTAACCTCCTGGTCATAATCAATTTTGGTCACTGTCGAAGGCTGTCAAATCCAACTTCTGCAGACGGAACCTTATGTAACACGGAACACTGACTCGCTCCGCGATTGAGAAAGTAAATTACTTTGCATTGCTGTTTACGAGCAATTCCCATCTAGATACTAGCTTTAAACAAGTGCGAAACCTTACCTCTTTGTGTTTTGCCGGAGGTCACTATCTATAGGAAAGAGGTACGTAGCCTTGCAAAACCTAGACTTGAACGTGGCTAGTGGAACTGATGGTATTCCTGCAAGGGTACTAAAGCATTTTGCGCCTGAGTTGTATCCTATTCTGACGCGCCCGTACCGCCTCTCTCTAAAAACTCGAACAATGCCCATATCTTGAAAGATTTCAAATGTGCAAACACCATCCACGAAGGGTAGTCGTGCCGATTAGTGTAATTATCGACCAATCACCATCACTTCCATACTAGACGTAAATTATGAACAGTAAGCTGCTGACATACCTTGAAACAAATTACTTCCACAGTGACCATAAATATGGTTTCGTCTTCGGACGGTGCACTGTAGATATTCTTATGTGTGTCACTTACTTCTGAGGCGAGGCCAACGAGAATAATAGTGAAGCTCTAGCAGTTTCACTTCATATCTCTAAGGCTTTTGACAAAGTTTTGCACGCAAGTCTGCTGATTAAACTTTTTCTTACTACACTAGTCACTTTCAACAACACTAAAACGCAGGCCTGTCTATTCTCCACAAAACAAATTCCATTTGATCAGCTCTCAAACTTTTTTCCACCTAAATCGATTACCCCAAACTCTTAACCTCGCCCATTGTCAATATATTGCCAATTTCGTTGATGTACTGTTGATAAACTGTAATTAAACTAGTGGCTTACGCTAATTTAATTGTGAAGACTAAGGAAATAGGTAACAATATACAATATTTTTCAGGAGATCACATTTGTTTTAGTGAAAAATATATAGTTAATAAATTATTTAACAAAAATTTCAATCCCTATTATTTTTAATATTTAAACGCAAAATTTACTTAACATTTTTCTTATACTTTATTTTATGTAGAAACATTTAACAACACAAAGTAAACTAATCTTCCAAAAAAGTTTATTCTCGTATCACATGACTTGAAACTCCCGTCCCGGAGAGTGATTTACTGTTGAACGCTGTGAAATTTAATTTTATCTGAGTTTTCCGAATATGTGCCAGAAAGTTAAATACTTAACTATAAATTTAAATGAAAGATTTAAATGCAAGATACTTAATATTTTTGTGCACCAAAATACATGATAAATAGTCTTTATAACTGAAAAGAAGATTAATTTACGACATTATATCAAAAGCAAAGACCGAGATTTTCACGCTAAGCTAATCATGAGACCTTTTATAGTAGAATCCGCAATATATTTTTCATAAAAATTTTAAAATAAATAAAATGCATAGATATCTTTCAAATTTATGTTTAAGGTAACTTTTTAAATTTGAATATTAACATAAAAAGGTATTGAAAATAACGAACTTCAAATCGAGTGCAATCAATACTTTATGCCTGGTAAGTATTAATAAACTTATAACGCTCTTGACCTTTATGAACTGAATTTTTTTACTTAACCCGGTCACCCGATATAAGCAGAGTTATGCCATAATGTATTCTCTACCAGTCTACCTTACACTTTATCTGATTGATTCGTATATTGATAAGGTGATCGAATCGTTCGACTACTCCCGTTTTTGTTACGCGAGCACTTAAATATGTAGAGAAGAGAGCTATTGAAAATTACAGAAGTCATTGCTGCTGACAGATAGAAGTATTCCTATTCAATTTACACCAGACAACTTCTATACGCAGACCGGCGATTGGAACCAGTGTTAATGGTAGGAGGTATCTGGTTCCGCGATAATCAATCCACCTTGCAGGCGTGGTGAATAAGCAACTTCTACTTACAAATGGAGAGGCAAGCCCAGAATTGATGCTCTTGACCTTTATGAACTGAATTTTTTTACTTATCCCGGTCACCCGATATAAGCAGAGTTATGCCATAATGTATTCTCTACCAGTCTACCTTACACTTTATCTGATTGATTCGTATATCGATAAGGTGATCGAATCGTTCGACTACTCCCGTTTTTGTTACGCGAGCACTTAAATATGTAGAGAAGAGAGCTATTGAAAATTACAGAAGTCATTGCTGCTGACAGATAGAAGTATTCCTATTCAATTTACACCAGACAACTTCTATACGCAGACCGGCGATTGGAACCAGTGTTAATGGTAGGAGGTATCTGGTTCCGCGATAATCAATCCACCTTGCAGGCGTGGTGAATAAGCAACTTCTACTTACAAATGGAGAGGCAAGCCCAGAATTGATCTTTTACGGGCTGATGGAATAAAAAACTCTCTGCAATGGTTATTATAAGAGGCGATTTAGAAACGCTATTAATAGTCTAGGGCTACAGGTCGCGATAAAACTATATCGTATATCCCAGACGCAATATATTGTTGGTTGCGTAATATCGCCAAATAATTGAGACGACTTGGTGGCCAACGCACCTGCCTGCAGTTGTGATTTTTGTACATTCTAGAATTTATAAGCAATTTTAAACATGCACTAGCATGTTATAACTTACCGTAAGGTAGACTATGTGATCGTTTGACATACTAATGTCAAACAATCACATAGTCCACCTTACGGTAAGTAGATGTTCCATCTTTTAGACATTGATATCTTTCATCGATTAAAAATTAAAATAAAGTTCGTTTTCATGCCTGAAATGGATCATAACCAGTAAAAAGTGTCCCTGTTTCTATACTTAATTACTTAAAAACTTTAACGGTAATTCCTAATGATATTGAATAGCTGCTACTCATACCTAGGGCCTATAACAGCGTTAAAGTACCCATCGTAATATTTCGTGGGTATCGTAAGAGGTAGCTGTGAAAAAAATGTAATGGCTTCGAATAGACGGGTATAACCATCTTATATACGTCAGACTTTAAACACCTAGACCCACGACGGGCAACAGCTTCAAAGGTACAATATTTTGATTATCGTCTAAGATATTTCAGGAAATAAATACCGAGAGCTCTTGATATAAGTTTCTAACCGTTAATTATTCTTCTGAGGAGTTTATATTTGTTTTATCAGGGAAGTGTGCCTGGCATCCTATTTGTTCAGTAAAGGAGCATCGAGTAATGAATTTCTCAGATATTGTGGCTGGAGTATATTTAAAGTATAGAAATGCTTAAATAACGAATAGCAGTTTTGAAAGGATGGAACAATGACAGAAAGAAATGACAGTTCTTTTAAAATTTTGGAAAGGCCTTAACAGTGGTTGAAATGCCTAAATCTAGAATATTTAAGTAAAAAAATCTCAATAACTGTTCATTTAATCCACAAAGAAAAAATACAAGGTTACAGAAGAAAATTTGGTAAATGTTTTTAATTTAACAAAATTGTATTTTTGTCAACCCCTTATTAGAAAAAAAATCCCCAAAGAGTATCTATCTTTGTCATATTTTGCAAAATTTCTCCAAAATGGCACAAGCTTTTTAAATAGTTCTTACACTAAAAAAAGGGTCTTAAAAATATTGATATTTTTAATTGAGAGTTTTATTTTTATTACCCGTTTTATAAGAGAATATATCATTTTTCCCTGAAATTGAATATATTTACGCGAGCGCGCATGCTCCGTCGCCATGTAAGCTCTGTCACAGTCCGTTTTCGGACATCGTTGAGGGTGGACCGCACGTCGGTGTTGGAGCGACTTCGTTCAAATATATATTAGTTTTTTAAAAGTTTATACTCAATTATAAATATTTTTATGACTAGAAATACTTAATTTAGTTAATATCTGTACAGTGGTAACTGTAAATATTATTTTCTAAATAAATGAATTTTTAAAGTGCCCAAAGATGAAGAAATTTTTGCGGCGACGTTGATTAGTGAAATTGAAAAATGCATTTTTATATAATTTAGATGTGGGACGACGAACATGCTCTCGTTACTTAGATTTCGATAGTTTTTAATACCTATGTAATTTTATTGTTGCATATTTTTATTAATTAGTTGATAATGAATTTTATAATTATGTATTACAATAAAACGCTCTTTTTATAAGTATGACTTTATAAAATATTATTGGGGAGAGAAATAAAGATACAAATACTTACATTTAGGTACACTGTTCAAATTAAATCAAACAATTTAAATTAATAAAAGAATGGTGCTTACCTAAGTATAAATAACTATATAAAGACATTCTTGGGTTTATGGTTTTTTTTATGTTAGACAAACTATCATCTGAAAAATGTAAAAAATTTAAATTGGAGAGGGGTTTCTCTACGTGATAAAGTTAGAAATGAAGGTATTTGCATTAGAATCAGAGTAACTGACATAGCTCAACGGAATATTACAGTGAAATGGCAATGGGCTAGCTATATAACTTGGAAAACATATAAAAAATAGGAAGAAAGGTCCTCGAGTGGCAACCTCGTACAGGTAAGCGAATTAGTACTCAACCTTTATTCCTCTTCACGTATTCTCATACACTTTTCTTCACACATACACACACACACACACACACAAATAGGTCGCAAATAATACTTACCTAGTACTATTAGGCAAGAGTGAATAGGTTTTTGTTAAGTCAGTGCAATTCACCATCTTAGACTACATAACCACTTACCGATGGGATTGTAGTTGCTTTACTACTTGCTGGGTAAAAATAGTAAAAAAAAAATTTACCCTGTGAAAGTTAGCATTTAGACATAATTTTTCTAACCAACCATAAAAATATGATGAGAATATGTATATAAGTATAAAGGTTACCTCACACGGAACAGTAATAATATAATATTATATCTTCCATTATCTCTGAAATCCGAGGTATGTTCATATTAAGAGGCTGAATAGAGCCACATTGAAATGCATGGGGATCGTTTTGTAATTTCACGTCATTATCGAAAAAAAAATTGTACGTATTTCAGGTGGCGGTTTGCAAAACACGATTCCACAAAAATTAAATGAATAGAATATAATTGCTAAGTTGCTTCTAAAAATACTTAAATTTTCAACGTCAATTTTTTCTTACGTGGTAGAGCCATGCTGCAGCTATATTAGTAGTAGGTATAGTTGTAGCACGAATGGGTCGGCTCGACCGGGGAAGGGCCACGCTCTCACGGAATAACATGTAAAATAGCAGTTTAACCCTGCTGTGAGAGAACCGGAGAATCTTTTTACTGGAAACGAGGCATTACATCTTAGTCCTCACGGGTGACGACGCATCTACATTTTGATACGTAATCGAGAATAGATGTAGATGTGTATGGGCCATAGCAACCACTTACCATAAGGTGGACTGTGTGCTTGTTAGTCACCCTTATTCTATTAAAAAAAAACTTTCTGAGATATCAGTAAAATAATGTTAAGTATTGTAAGCACTCGTACAATTATGTCTCATGTTAATAAAG
Organism: Parnassius mnemosyne; assembly: GCA_963668995.1. Classification (NCBI taxonomy): domain Eukaryota; kingdom Metazoa; phylum Arthropoda; class Insecta; order Lepidoptera; family Papilionidae; genus Parnassius; species Parnassius mnemosyne. Next base: position 23,065,136 of record CAVLGL010000084.1, on the reverse strand, counting down.
CTATTGGGCTATTTTGATTTGTAATAAAGTGATTTTACTTTATAGGTTAAATAATTTATTTACCTTTCTATATCAAGAACCGTTTTTCTGTCACTCCTATTGAATTTGACAGTGCTTGCTGAAATTTAGCATCTTTAGATGGATCAGAATCGCCCGCTGATCCAGCTGTTAGATATTGCAAAAATAATCGAAAATATTTATTTTTACTTTCAGGCCCAAGACTATCTTGTTTTTTTTATTACGGTCAAATAATATTTATTAGGTTATAAAGCAAGTATTTTTGTAAATGTTTTGTATGTAAATGTAAATGTTTTCATTATTTTGTTATTCTATTGTTTACAGTTATTATCACGTCTTAGCTTTACACCAAGAATTACATTAGAAATTCTTGATGGGATGCGATGTAACGCGCATACATTATTTTCATCAAGAACTATAATATATATATATTTGTTTTTTTTTACCAGTAGAGTTTCAACAAAATCTTAAAAAAGTTCAATGAATTAAAAAAATGCTACTAATTATATAATTTCAAGTCAGTGTTTTACATTTAAAGATCAGTTATAAAGAGCCAATGTTATTATTTTCATTTTGATTAATTTAATTCGAGACTAAAATAAATGTGAAAGAGCTTTTATCTGCAATAATAATTTTCATCAAAAATAACAAAGACTTATAAAAGTCATATACACAGTCAATCATACTGAAGATTGTCAATTGTACTACAAAATATTTAAAAGACTATTTCCAGTATAATGACCCGAACATCATCATTAATGTTTGACTGGCACACTTAAAAGTTTTATCCCATGGCTAAATAGTGGACTAAATGATTGACTATATTATGTTAAGGTCATGCTTTTCTATAAAAAGTTGCAATAAATTTTAAATCACGGACATATTAGTTTGTTTTACTTTTCACTTAATTAGAGAAAAACAAGATGGACTGATCTAAAAGTTTACTTTCTTGTGTAAAAAGTGCTATTTAGAATTTAATGCAAATGATAATTAAAGTTTTTTTTTTTTTTTTTATAGGAGAGGGGGCAAACGAGCATGCGGCTCACCTGATGGTAAGTGACTACCGCCGCCCATGAACAACCGCAACACCAGGGGAATTGCAGATGCGTTGCCGGCCTTTTAAAAAGGAGTAGGCAGTAGTGAAGTAGTAGTTTCTATGTAAATAAGTGTAACATAGCGGGTATTATATTCAATGGTAGCGGCCATCCGTATTGGCAAAGCCAGCATCATTTTCTGTACAGAAACCGGCAAAGTGTTGCTCAAGGCACTATAAAGAAAGCAGCTGATAAAATTTTACACTCATAACGTTAACAAAAACTGTTTTCGCAAATGGTTTTATAGATAATAATAACTATTCCGCCGTGTTAGATGCAGGAGCTATTATTAGAAGGAGAAGAGGTAAAAGTTTGTTTTGTCTGCAATTGAGCATAAAATAAAAAATAACTTCAGCCAAAGAGCATAACTGGCATTATAATCAGGCCCATCAATCGGTATGGAAAAAAATAATGTTACCAGGTCTCAAAAAATCAATCAAAATTCAAAAAACATAAATATTAAAATCAAAAAATGTATATATGTATGTCTATACATACATATAATGATTTATGGCCGCTTAGTAACTGACGGTGACTCACTATAACATCCTACAGTCACGCCGAAACTAAGAGGAGAGAATCACTGTAGAAAAGTTAATAATTTATTGCGGAAATTTTGTGATAAAATTAAAAAAATATAAACTTATCCAAGTTAATCTAACTTAGTCTAACTTATCCTTATGCGTACAAAAAAAACAAATAATAAAATAGTGAGATGGCGTCAGTTTTTAAGAAGATATAACAAAAATAAACAAAAAAATGAATTTCAATAAAGTTCAGTATTTAATTGATTATATACCGCTGATACTTAATTACGCTTTTCGAAACCACGCCAGTTGTAAACAATATTTGTGTGAAAACACAAAATTTCTTTTCAAATTTCCGCCGAGTTGTAAGTAGAAGGCCAAATAGGTCACGTGTCAATTTTAATTAAATATATTTTATATGAAGTGATCTTGACTACGTTTCGTAAAAATTAAAACAGGAATTTTACGATTGTGTTTACAAAAAACATTATTAGTTGAACCTTGCAGCTTGTTCATTATTTTTATTATAAATACCTATAAATTTATGAATGAATGAATGAATGAATATACCTACTTTTATTGTACACCACGAACAAATATACAAATGTCATAACAAAAATCTGATTATAATATGTACAATTTGGCGGCCTTATCGCTACATAGCGATCTCTTCCAGGCAGCCAAAGGTGTAAAGTAATACAAACAATGAATAGGTAGGTGGTAGGTGGTGCAATATAAATATACAAATAATAAATGCAAAAAAAAATATATAAATAACTAAGTAATACGTGAAATAATATAAATTACTAACACATAATAAACTATAAGGTAACACATATAATATATACATATACATGCACATATACACATATACATACATACATACACATATATACATATACATACATATACACATATATATAAACATATATACATAAATATACACACAACACATATATATCAATATATATATATATATATACAAAATTCCTCAAACAATAATATAAAGCTTATAGATACAATAAATACATAATCACACAATCTATCCTAACGGTGTCCGAACGATTGAGACAAGTAATGCTCTTTAAGTAATCGCTTAAAGATAACAATAGTTTGTGCCTCACGTATATGCAAAGGTAGGGCATTCCAGAGCTTAATAGACTGGACAGTAAAAGATTTATTGAAAAATGATGTATTGTGAGTTGGCACACTTAAAATGAATTTTCTCGAAGAGCGTAAGGGTTCCCCCGGAAGCCCCACAAAATTAAACTTCTCCTTTAGATAGGGAGGAGTAGAAGGGTGAAATAATACACAGTACAGAATAGAAAGTATATGCATGTTCCGGCGAAGTCGGATAGGTAACCACTTGAGACGTGAGCGAAATTGGGAAATATGGTCAAATTTGCGCAATCCAAATACGAACCGAATACTAGTATTTTGAAGTCTCTCAAGCTTATTTAGCTGGTCCTCAATTATGTCTACATAGCTTGCGTCAGCATAGTCGAGAATCGGAAGGAGAAGAGACTGTGCGAGCATAATTTTTGTAGGAATGGGAAGAAAAGTTCGAAGGCGACGCAGTGAATAAAGAGCGACAAAAGTTTTCTTACTTACCTCATTCAGTTGGCGTATCCAATTTAAGGAATTATCAATATAAATACCAAGATTTTTGACATTGTCAAAGTAAGGGATAACAACTCCATCGAATACGATAGGTGGTACAGAGAACCAGTCAATTCTTGAGATAAAGCTCTGGCTACCAATAATGATAGCCTGAGACTTTTTAGGATTGACATTTAGGCCATATGATTTACTCCACTCGTGTATAAAATTTAGATCCCTATTTAATGTAGCGATTGCACTCGGCAAATTCTCAAGAGTTGACTGGGTGTAAATCTGGACATCATCCGCATACATGTGGTAGAGAGAAGATATTTTATGAGTGATTGAATTAATGAAAATGGAAAAGAGTAAAGGTGACAACACGCCGCCCTGCGGCACGCCTGCAGTTATATCACACCAAGATGAGTGAGTTTCATCGACACGAATACACTGCCGACGGCCACAGAGATAACTTTGAAACCAGTCAATTACTGATGGAGATATGTTAAGGGAACATAACAGACTCAACAGTTTTTTATATATTATTAATAAATAGTTCCCATAATATATTGAATTATTTTTTATTTTGCCCTATCTGCAATGTTCTACGCTCTATAGAAAATGTGGCGTATGACATGACTGACAATCTTTCGAACGTTTTATCTAGGTACAAAGATGTTTTACGTTTTTGTCGCCTCCACATATTTTTATCAGCATAAGGTACCCTTTTATATCTGAAACGAATATAAATATTGCTACAAAGTAAAGTAATAGGCTATACAAGTCCCTCTACTGGGCACAGGACTCTTTTTTTATTTCTGAGAGGGTTTTAGGGCTAGGAAATGCCCGCCGTGCTTCCCCAATGCGTGTTGACGAAAATTGCAATTACAAATTTCATTCGTGCTGTCGGGGATCAAACCCGGGAAAATTTACAGCGAACGCTTTGACGACATATTTTTAATACGACACAAATAAATACGATTTAACATATATAATAAAAATTCTTACGTACTTGAAACTTGAACACTTGATAGCTCGTGATGCCTACCGGACAAAGCTACAGCACCACAATGTGCAATGTAATTGAAGATGCGTAACCGCGACATAATTCTCAGTGACGCGCAAGCATAACAGGCAGTATGTCACTTATATAATTGTCATCTCTGCAGTCTATTAATCTTTGCACTTTTATAAGTAATACAGAACGTAGTTGCTAGACGGTGTTGACATCGGCTAAAATCTCTGCGATCGCCGTTTCGTCAAGGTCATTTAGGCTAGTTAAAGCCTTAAGTTAGCTTATTATTTAACTCATTGCGACAGAGTAATATGAGGATTTTTAGTACTTTTGCAGTATAAATAATATATGTAAATAACATTATAAAAGGATTGATAGAAAAAAGATTAAACAGCAATAAAATTACGTCGAATTTAGATCTAGTCAAAGTAAAAAATGGCATTTTAAATAATTAAAACTTGTGCAAAATTACAAATAAATATTTAATTATTTCATTGGTAACTACTATGAAAGTGATAAGTTCATATACTATTGTATACTATGAATAAAACATAACAATAATTTGATAGGAAAAGTAAGAATTATAGTATGTATATCTCAAACAATAATGACATATATTTTGTACCAATATTATCACGGCACATTTAAGGTTAAATTCTATTTAATCGTACAATAATAATGCCAGTGCCACAAAATCATTGAAAGCCTATCTTTCGGGTTGTCCAAATATTGACAAAGGGTTTCGGACTAGACTATCATTCCAAGACAATCGTACTTAATAGGTTGATTAAAGCGATTCTTGTGTAGGTAGCTTATACTTTACGAAGAAAAGCGCTCATTTCAATAGAAACAAAAGCCTATAAAAAAAGTAATGGACCATTCTGTTCTTCTTTTTAGTAACTTAATTACTTAGACAATTATTTACTAATTGTTTGCCGCAAGGCCGCAACAAAGAGAATCTCTCGCATGGTTAACGCAATAGGCGATTACTAGCAATGCCAGTAAATGCTCTTGCGCTACTATAGATCGCGATAAAATTATATCGTATATCCCCTAGACACAATACATAAAAGTTAAATCATTTAAAATTAAAAATTTTGTACAGCCGACTTCAATATAAGTTGACATTTAGGCCACTTAACTCAACTTTAACTCAAAAACTATTGATCTGACCTTGATTAAATTTATATGGGACTACACGAAAAGTACCGGCTTTCAAATAAAAAAGAGTCATCGAAATCGGTTCACCAAGTAAAAAGTTATGAGGTAACACACATAAAAAAAAATACAGTTGAATTGAGTATCGTCTCCTTTTTGGAAGTCGGCAGATAATAACGTCATAAGAGCAAGACGTCTCGAACGCCAACGCACCTGGTAATTTTTTTTATAGGATAAGGGTGACAAACGAGTACTTAGGTCACCTGATGGTAAGTGGTTGCTGTGACCCATAGACATCTACATTTATACTCGATTACGTATCAAAATGCAGATGCGTTGTCACCCGTGAGGACTAAGATGGAATGCCTCGTTTCTAGTAAAAAGGGTCTCCGGTTCTCTACACACACCATACGAAACACAGCAGCATTAAGCTGCTATTTTACGCTGGTATTCTGTGAGAGAGTAGTCCTTCCCCGGTCGAGCCGACGCATTCGTGTTACAACTATACCAGAAATATAGCTGCAGCATGGCTCTACCACGTATAATGATTTTACCATACCACGTGATTTTATCCATAATAATATTTTATTCAATTTTAAACATGATATGTCAAACTAGCACATAGACCACCTTACGGTAATAAGATGTTATGGCTCGTAGACACTGACATCTTTCATCGATTAAGAATTAAAATACACTGGTGCACTTTCATCCCTAAGATAGAATTCATAACCACTTAAAAGGATCCCCGTTCCTTGAATTGAAAATAACGGTAATTACTCTCCAAAATGATATATTTATATCTTTGTGTATTTCTTATCTAAGACATTGACCACTCAGACAAAAATTGCTTATATTCTAAAGTGCTTAAATCTAATTCACAAATGGTATTAGTGGTATTAATTATAAATGCTATTAATCCTATTTTGTGGACAATGTCACATTTTCCATTAATTAAAATTCTAACGTTAGGACCTAAGTCTTCCACTTCTGTGAAAGGACCCAATGAATTTACTTATTTGTCATCATCCGCCCTTAGAAGTTGATTTCTAGAAATGGGTTTCTCCCTTTTTGCCACAATTGTCTCGCTTGGCTGATGGATTGACGACCATCCATCCATCCATTACAGCATTTAAATTTCAAAATTTAAAATTAAACGATATTAATAACAAGCTTTATAGGTACAAGTGTGAGCCCAGTTCTGTCATCAGATCAGTTCTTAGTAGATACCATATTATTGCATGTTCATCCAAATTACACAAGTACGAAAAAATTACAGCTCTTAATATATTGAAAAAAAAATGTATATGAAAAAATATATTATCTATGTTTTAAAAATTGTTAATATTGTTTGTTGTGTTGCTTGTGCATTCGCTTCAACCTATTTTTTTTTTAAATATATTTATTTAGTTGTTTCTTTATTTTAGTTTTATATTATGACAACATTTTATCATTTTTAACTTATTCGACGGTTTGAACACGCAGTTCAAACCATTGAGTTCAATCACACATCAAAAAAGTTTGCAATCAGTTTGAAAAATCGAAATATTATTTGTTACGATAGACTATATTATAATTTCTTCTTTTTTTAGATTCTTTACTTAAAATATAAAATTAGAATATAAAAGAATAAAACAAATTCAATTGTTTTTCCATGTAAAAAGAAATTCAATTCAAGCTTGAGTTCATTCAGAAATCTGACTTAGTGAATTTTAACGGATTTAAAATATTTTTTCGAGGGAATTTTTTTTTAAATAATGTCAAGAGGATTATCAGAAGTTTTACGAGCAAAAATTGAAACTTTGAAGGAAGAAAGTTATTCCACGACATAAATAGCACGCAAAGCTGTATCCCAATCCTGTGTGGTGGCGACGTTGCAGAGATACCACGGCATGGATAATTTAGCTTACCGACCCTTCAGTGGTCACCCAACTGTTCTAACTGCTGTCCGAAACACTATATCAGATTGCTGACAGCCCATGACTCAACAATCAACGCCACTACAATAAAGGCAGAAGCGTGGACCGCCTCTGGACTTGAAGCTTGCTTACACTAGGCTGGACTACGCGCACAGAAGTCATGGCGAGCAGCTCTAAATTCATGGCAACGTCAGCGAAGGAGATTGCAGTGGGCTGGGTTCCGGCGAAATTAAGAAGATGAGGAGAAAAACATTTGGTGAAACTGTTTCTTCGTTGACAAATCGCAAATCAGTACTCATCCATATAACCGACGTGTCCGTGTCTAGAGAAAACCTAGAGACTCTGAAAAGCAAAGAACTACCACTGGTACAAGCAAGGCGGGAAATTGGTGTCTTTTTGGGGGGAAATTATGATTGGAGCTAGAACGGCTTTGATAGGAGTTATACTGTATTAAATAAAAACCTTATATTAATAAATTGTTTTATAAGTTTAGTTAAGCAATCTTTTTCTTTCCATTAAATTTCTATTACAATTATATTAGGATTAAATTACTCAATTTTTGTTAATAAAAAAAATAAAAAAGGAGTTTAATTTTTTTTATTTCAAGCAGTGTATTTCTATTTAAAAAAGATATAACGTAAACACTTTTTCTTAATAAAGTTAAATTTTAAAAATATATCAGCTTTTGCCAGTGTTCACAAACTTTTTTTGATGTGTCTATATCGATGCTTAAAACAAAGTGTATTGAATCGATCAATTAAAAGCCCGACTTCAAAAGCTATGACGAGTATGTAAAGATTACTTTATTATTATTATTTTTTTAGTTGGTTACAATATTTTATTAAAAGTAAAATTAAATGTATAACCCTTTTAAGCATTTTAAGTCTTTAAATTTCTCTTTTAAGTCTTAGGATGATAACAAAGTAACATAACTAGATAGATATTATTTGGCATATTTACGCAAAAAAGATATTCGTTTTTTTACAAGATATAAACAAGAAAATATAATTATCATATTATACTCTCACGGCTGACTTTAGTATTCCAAAATCGCTACCCACTTACTTTTTCTTCCTTAATTATTATAATAGTGTTTGGGTGAAGAAATAGCTACTGGTGAAATAATTTCATACATACTAAACATATTTAACTTTTATTACCGTAAAAAATAAGTGCTTGTAGCATCATATATTTTCAAACGTAATATAATTATGACACCGCATAAGTTGAGTAAGTCAGATTTAAGAGGTAATAAGTGTTGAAACATATCATTTTGGCACGTACTGAATATTTACATTGGCGCCTAGCAATGCGATGTACAATAACAATAACAAAACTGATTAATGATTTGCGCTCCATTTAATGTGCTCGCATTGTCGGCTATTTTTGTTGCTTTAGCCTTTCTTTTGTCTGCTCTCTGCCAATAGAAAGAAATAAATTTTAATAAAATGTCTCTCGAGGAATATAGTTAATTATTCCAAATATCGTCTATATAATAATAGAGTACCAGTATACAGAAGTGATATTGAAAATACAAATTTCCGATCTAACGGGTTAGTTCCTGGGAATAAAAAAAATCTGACTAGGCGTTTGTGGTGGCGACAATTTTCATGATTGATTAACGCATGTTAATCAATCATGAAAATTGTGAAGGTTATGTTTTTATTTAAATAAGAAGACGAAAGAATCATAATTTAAATATTGCGACTATATTACTTTTTATGAAAAAAGTAAGAAACTATTTTCACCGCTACAAAGCTTTACGCAGACGGAAAACATACGACTTTTTCATAGAATAAATAATTCATTGAATTTCAGCAACCGAGGACTCAGCTTTATGCTGCAAAGATATTACTGCAATGGCAAGACCTACGAGCAATCATTAGACATAGCTGTACAATTACTTTCTAGCGTAATTATACTCCTATAACTTTTAAACTTTATAATATTAGTTCATATAAAACAATTAAAACGGGATTATCGAATAAAGGAAAATTAAATTTAGTACCTCGTTTTGGAGCTCCCACTTCACCAAAACTTTCCAACCTACATCAGACTGTCCGAATACAATTTGAGTATATCAAGGAAATATTGAACAGGCATTTTATATATTACTAGATTTACCCATGTTTCCGCTATCGTTAAATGGAAACCCGACGAAATTTTATTCATACAATTATTTAAACTAAAAGTTGCTAAATGATATACTGCAATACACTTCTAAAGACTTCATGAAATTATTTATTTTGCTCAGCGAAATTGTACACATTTATGGAGGTAGAAACACGTGAGCAATCCCTGTCAAGCTGTCCATGAGTAAAACGTAACGAAGGAATTATTATCGTTTAAAATTAGTTGGTTGGTTGTTTACTTATAAGGAATGCGTGGTATGAACAGTCTCTTCCAAAATCTAATTTTATACAATTGTGGCCATTTATTCAATTGATCTAAATTGCGATCTACAGCCTAAAAATCTCTATTCTATTTATTATATTTAACGTATCGCACATAAATATTATTTTGAATAATTTAGAAATTTTATTCATAAAACTGTTATGCGCTATTTGCAATTTTCATAGCGCCATCTAGATATTAGTTGCGTAAAAAAGGGGTTGCTGAGACATTGCCGTATAACTTATTTTATTTTATGATGTTTCCTAAAAGAAATGTCCAATTTCAATTATCAAAGGACCAAATGCTAACAGATGAGGATTTAGAGGAGAAGATAACATATTATCCTAAAATGTGTTCAAATTACTTAGAAGACTTTTATTAATTCCTTTAAACAAAAAAGCAATATATAGCGGACTTTTTCAAAGATATTAATTTATATACATAAATATATTTTATATGTAGTTGAATAATATATAATTAAAATAGAAATGAAATTTAATTGGTATATTTTTAGCAAAATTTAATAAAAAACTTTAATTTGGTATAATGATAATAGGATATGATAATAATTATGAAAACTGGATTAAAACATTAAATAAATGTAGTCCACCCATTATTCTATTATATATACGTCCATCACCATTCACATTGAATTCTTTCCCATTTAATTTTATCCTTACATGCTCAACAAATTTAAGTGATACTTCAATTTGAAATTTAAACTACAACTTCAATTGTAGTTTTACAATATGTCAACTTTCTAACTGTACAAGTGGCAATTCTTTTTTTTAAGAACACGTTCGAATACACAGTCCACGTGATATTAAGTGGAAGCTGTGGTCCATAGACATCTACATCTATTCTCAAATTAAGAATCAAAATGCAGATGCGTAGCCACTTTTAAAGACTAGGGCGGAATGCCTCATTTCCAGTAATATCTCCGGATATCTACACTCACTATACGAAACACAGCAGTATTAGGGTGGTATTTTACGCTAGCACTCTGTGAATGCGGGGGCTTTCCCCAGTCGAGCGAATCCATTTGTACAACAACCATAATATACTTCAGAGTGACTCTAACATGTATAAATTCTATCATGATCGAAAACATAATATTGTAACACAAAACTGTAAGTTTATTTCTCACACTAAGTAAGAGCTGCCATGTAATGCCAAATTTTATAGTAGTCTTGAAATTCGCGTTGGATTTCGAAGCGAACTACAGAAAGTTTTAATCACAGTTTAATGTGAATTTTGTATTTGTTCCGTGAGGAAGAAAAATAGCTTGAAATTCCTTCAAAGTACGGATTTGATGTTCAGTGTTAAACAGCGCGGCCTCTTTTCTGCTACACGAATATCTCGTATATGAAAGGAACACTGTTCCTAGTTATGAAAATCGGACTTTTATATAATAGGCCTATTTGATTATTTTAAATTTAAAACGTTAAAAATTACATTTTATAAGTTTTGTCCTGACATAATGTAATGCAGTACATACGGCAATTAAATTTTATTTTAAAGGCAGCACGGCTAATGAACACACTAATGTCAGCGATAGCTTTTGGTTTAGTCGCTTTAGCTTCGTAAAATTTCAAACAAATCATTGTAAATGTTACACTAATATTAAACTAAGATTCCGTTAAGTCTCGTGCTGTCTCTATCACTTTAAGTCAAAATGACCACGACATTTAACGATATCCCTATTATTGAGTATCGTTTGAGTATTTGGTCATTTAATTAATTTTATTAAGCCCTGAACTACCTGCATCCATCGACTTCCTGCATCTCATATCAGATCACTAAATCTAGTGAGCGGCCATCCTACATGAAGCTTACCGATACGAGGCCACCACTTGAGAATCTTTATTGCCCATCGATTGTTAGTTCTTCAAGCAATAAAGTTAGCCCATCGCCACTTCAGCTTACTGTTATGTTGAGGCATGTCGATTTATCCAGTTCTACTGCAGATATCCTCATTTCTAAGTTTATGACACAAAGAAACTGCGTTCTAAATAAATAAATTTATTTTATAACAATAGTTTTAAATTATACTAAAACTGGTTAGAAGTTCAATGATAGGGTATAAAAAGCTACAGCAACTGTATAATAAACTCCACTTTCATATGCAAATAATACAAATATCTTTATTCACACAATATCGAAAGGATTGTCTAATGTTTTACGCGATGGTTTCAAATGCATAAATGCATGAAATGAAATGTAAACAGAATTGTACAACAGTTTTAGGTCTAAAAATTCAATATTATATTGTTTTAAACATTATTATAAATTTTTACATTCGTAACGCAACAAAGTTTTAACGTAAATGTAATATGGAATATGTTCCAAGCTGAAATATATTTCAATCATTATAGCCTATCAAAAGCTCAGTGCTGTTTGCTGTTTGCAACCGCAGTTTTTTAATTATTTTGAGGTTTGATCAGGAAAATGCTACTGTCCATTTCCAGTTTAATTTTTCCAGTGTTTCTTCTTATGCCATTCACGGAATGATATTATATGTAAGGCAGTGAATTCTGTCACACCGTCACTATACATTGAATATGATACAATATTGACACCAAACCATCATATATCGTGAATGCGAGTCATTTTGGTCCAAAAATAACGAAATTTTGATAAGTTATCGGATTCTAGCATAACTAAGAACCATCGTGTTGACAAAAATTTTATATGAATATGGGCATATAATCTCAATTGGTCAACTCATTCAGAAGTTACACGATTACTAATAGATGCAACAACGATTATATTATATCGACACGGGAAATTTATTTTTCTGTACATAGTCAAAATTTCGAGAACAACTAAATTTCGAGCATTATAATCAGAAAAAAATCGTGTGTCTGCGATCAAAATACACTTATTTTGACAGGCAATAATGAAAAATGAAAAAAAAATAAAGTGATTAGAAAGAAGCTGCTGCCTATTTCCGGGTTTGTTTCCCTCTGTCGCCTCTGCGACACCCACATTACGATTTGTACAAACAACGTTCCCGTAGAATATACAGTATTACTCAGACACTGCCTTACATCTGGCTACTTATTGTCGAAGAAAGAGTTATACAAGAAAGTAGATGGTGTGGCAATGGGCTCACCTATATCTCCCGTTATCTCCGATATATTCATTTAAGACTTTGAGGAGAAAGCCCTGGTTACTTCTCTCGTAAATCCGAAATTCTACTTGTTGTTCTACTTCGGGGTCACCACTAAGGCCGTGGAACGAAAGGGGGATATCTCCTGCCGGGCAAGATGATCGGCCCGGGCAGCAGCCAACGCTCCGAGTGGTAGTACGGAGCTGTTCTCTATATTATACTGCTTTTACTTCGGAACTTTGATATCCCGATTAAGGTTTCGATGTATTTTCGATTATGGAGAAATTTACAAACATGTAACACGCGACTTCATTATTAATGACAGAGTGGCAATGAGAAGTGCTGTTATTTTCAATTTTTTTTCTTTTATAGACCAAGTGTTAAACTACTATCCAGTATATCCTGATCTTGCATAAGTAGGCAGTCACTAGTACTGGGAGGTCTATTTACACTGACACTTTATGTTCATTGGCATTATACGATAAAAAATCGAAAACTGGGAAGCTGTGGTCGGATCGATAATAAAATAATGAATCTATAACTATGGCGTCAGTAACAAGGTACCTAATTATCTAGATCTACCTATTAATAATTATATATTACCTTCCGATATCCTTAAGAACAGTAAAGAATGAAAAGTCGATATTCCTATTGTTATTTAAGCACCTGCATGCTATGCAGCACTTTTTGGCCTTTTTAGAGGCCATATTTGAATAAAAACTCAAAAATAAATATCTAAAGTGCCTAAATACTTACAAGAGAAAAATATTTTTTGTTAAATTAAAGAGCACGTCAGCTCGAGCGCGCGCTTTACAACCTCACGGAAAGAGCCCCTTGTATGGAGCCGTGCATTTTAGGTATATTTTCATGCCTAAAGTGCGGAGTGACACAGGCCTGCAAATAGCAAGACTGACAGAGGTCTGCCCCTACCATTAGTAGTTCACAGTGACAAGATTGGCTACATCTTGAAGCGTGCTTCCATTAAAACATACTTCAAGCCGCTGAAGAAGATTAGTAAATTTTTACCATCAGTCAAGTGTAATGTCCCTCTGCAAGATGCAGGAGTGTACAAGCTTGATTGTGAATGTGGGATAAACTAAATTTGTACATAGGATAAACTAAACGATCAATAAAACCCGCGTTAAAGAACATATAGCTGATGTGAAGAATCGAAGCTCCGGGAAGTCTGCAGTCTGTGAACACGTACAGGATCGCCCCCGTCACAAACACTTGCTAAAGAACACTGGTTCCTTCCAACGATGATTCGCGAGGTTATTGAAATCAAAAAACATCCTAATTTCATTAGAGAAGCATGAGCCATGAGCAAGCAGATGCTTGGGATTCTATATTTTAATAAAATTATATCCAAACCCAAGTATAAAACTGCAAGACTTCAAGACACTATAATTTCATGCTGCGTAGATCGGAACCAAAATGAAAAATTTTAGTTTGGATGTAGCCGTGGTTAACTATGACATTGGTACGTCATACATCTCAGTCCCTAGGGAGAAAACAGAAAACCCCCATGACTGTTGGTGCTGTTAAGTGCTTGAAATATCGGGAATATAAAATAAGTTAATATACGCAATAAAATCCATAAAAACTTGTTTTATTTAAATGTGTATTGTACGGGTAAATACCTAGTCAGGTCATAAGTATTGTCACACAGTAAAAACTTTTATTTTAGAATGCTGGCCACAAAAAAGTTTACTGAATTCGAATTTCGAATTGTTCATGAAAATAAAACTGTATACTTTTTAGAATTTTACTCATTTTTAAATATGGAGTGGACGCTTAAAGAAGACCGTGTTGCAGTTATTGCGTTGCATCGTTGCGGTTACGCGCCAAAATAATAATTCAAATTTTTGACATACTGAAAAATTTGAATACAACCAAAAGATACGTTTATCGTACCATCAAACGATACAATGAAGACTCTAGTGGAGATGACAGGTCAAGAAGTGGTCGCCCTCGGTCTATTAGGGCTCCAGGAGTGATAAAAGCTGTGAAGGCGCGAATTCAATGAAATCCCAAACGTAAGCAGAAACTGTTGGCCCTTCAGATGGGGTTAAGCAGAACCACGGTGAAAATGGTGTTAAATGAAGACTTAGGGCTTCGGGCATATCGAAGAAAAACAGGACATCGTTTGAATGCTCGTCTAATGGACCTGAGACTGAAGAGATGCCGCGCTTTGTTAAAGCGGTACGCGGGAAAAAAATATCGGGAAATTATTTTTTCGGATGAAAAAATTTTTACCGTAGAAGAGAGCTACAACAAACAAAATGTAAGGTGTACGCACACAGTAGTGAAGAAGCGAGCAACCGTATTCCGCGTGTCCAACGAGATCATTTTCCATCCTCGCTCATGGTATGGTTGGGAGTTTCTTATTGGGGCTTAACAGAGGTACATTTTTGTGAGAAAGGTGTAAAAACGAATGCAGTTGTGTATCAAAATACAGTCCTGACGGACCTTGTGGAACCTTTTTCTCATACCATGTTCAATAACAGGCACTGGGTATTCCAACAAGATTCGGCGCCAGCTCATAGAGCGAAGAGCACACAAGACTGATTGGCAGCGCGTGAAATCGACTTCATCCGGCACGAAGACTAGCCCTCCTCCAGTCCAGATTTGAATCCGTTAGATTACAAGATATGGCAAAACTTGGAGGAAAAGGCGTGTTCAAAGCCTCATCCTAATTTGGAGTCACTCAAGACATCCTTGATTAAGGTAGCCGCCGATATTGACATGGACTTCGTTCGTGCTGCGACGACTGGCCGCGCAGATTGAAGGCCTGTATTCAAAATCACGGATGTCATTTTGAATAAACTTTAGTGTCATAAGAATCTGTTTTGTTAAGTTCATTTTGGTATATAA
Organism: Parnassius mnemosyne; assembly: GCA_963668995.1. Taxonomy (NCBI): domain Eukaryota; kingdom Metazoa; phylum Arthropoda; class Insecta; order Lepidoptera; family Papilionidae; genus Parnassius; species Parnassius mnemosyne. Next base: position 23,049,426 of record CAVLGL010000084.1, on the reverse strand, counting down.
ATGGTTACATAATGAATAAACTTGTTTCAATTATTTTATATTAAACATGTGACAGAATTTATGAGCTGACTAGGTATAAGAAATCGTTACATTTATACATTTATTATGCCCATCCGACTGCCAAGGTAACTTTCTGGTTTTACGCTTCTTTATATTCATATTTACATTTAGAATTTTAAGTTAATTATGTTTATCTACATACACGGCATAGTGTCCGTCATCTCAGATTGAACTATTATCGCACTTCAACAGATGTATATCTTTAAATAAGTTTCGCATTATGTAAACTGTATGTTAATGGATCCCTTTTTGGAAGCAGAGTTATACTGAAAGATTCATTGATTTAATCTACATTTTATTAAGACAAATATGAAAGTAAAACAAATACAAGCACTCAAAATGCGAGACTTTAAACTAAGTCAAGGAAATAATTATAAAACTTACTTTACGCCTGCTCTTTTTGTTGCTTTGTGTAATGGGAAACTTTAAAAGTCTTACATATTCGCTAAGTAAAATTGTGACACACTTTTAAAAAAGTTTAAAAAATTATAATTTTGAATTTCTCAAAACAATGATTATCATTTACATCGAATAAAATATGTCTTTATCTTTGCAACAGTTTTGTTAACTTATCGTGTTAATTATTATAATGATTTCGATTAATTATAATACCTACTACAAAAAGGTTAATATAAAAAGGGCGTAAATTCTTCAAGTACATACGATATTTATGATTGGTGGTATGTTGGAAATACTGCCGCGTGTCTAGATATTGTAGTTTCTCAAAGGATGAAAACCCGGTCTTTAATTTCAATTTGAGGTGATGATTTGAGATGTTACTATATACGTATACATTTTTTTAAATATTTTTTATTAATTATTATCATTATCATAACAATCATAACAATCAAAATTTAATCCAAATTGTTAGAGGCGATTCCGAGAAACCAATTACACTCACAAATAATGAGGATATTTACGAATTATTTGCGAGTACTTTATTGAATTCAGCACCTAAAAGTCATCACGAGGTGTTGTGTTAACAAACTTTCAATCGACTGACACGTGGACAGCCTATTTACTTTGATGTGGGTAACATTTACACAAGTAATACGTATGGAGTTGCTTTTTCAGTAGGCCTTATTTAAATATTGTCTATTTAGTGATCACTAAAGCATTTATTTCAAACAATTTTATTAGTTCAACTGCAGGAATTTTTTTTCAGTTCACTTTTGTGCAGATATTAACGCTCTAAAGAGGGCGGGTGTTACTCTAATCCTAATTCTCATATTTTTTAACATTATCAGTAGGATTAGATTAACACCTATTCTGCTCTCTTTTACGGCGAGCAGTTTGGTGAATGGCTCTGGGGGAGAATGCAGGTCGTATTGATTCCGAGGGCAACGGTCCTCTTTCTCTTTTCTTTTTATCCTGCCCGAGAGTGAGTGAGACCCAAGGCGCTGATCTCATCTCGGTTCGAGGGCCTCCGCTGCTGTCAGCTAGGGGTAAGCGGAAGGGAGGTGGGAGCGGTAGACGGAAAGGTATAGCGGGTGTCAAAAGCGCCAGTAAAGGACGTATTCGTCCTCAGCAGGCGAAATCGGCCCTCTACCCTGCACACCTATAAATTTCTAACCCCAAGGGTAAGATGAGGGTCCTCCAGTCAAATCTTTACCATGCGGCAGATGCTTCTGCCGTGGTGGAGGTTTGCTTGGCCGAGGACAACATCGACCTCGCCCTCATACTATAGCCTTGGGTGGCCAATGGTCAAGTTCTGTGATTGTCGGCTGCCGGTGAGATCCTAGTCAGTAAATCCAGAGCTTGTATAATTTACAATAAAAATATTGAACTTTTAGCTGTTCCAGAGTATTGCAATGACGACCAAGTTACAGCCTTCATAAATCTCAAGGGATGCACAGGGTCCAGAGTAATAATTTACTCAGCCTATCTTCCCTGAGAGAACCCAGATGCTAACATCGTGTTAGAGTGAGTGGCTCAGTTCGCCCAAAAGCAATACCGAAATTGTTGTGGGATGTGATGCTAATGCTCACCATACAGCATTGGGAAGCACTTATATCAACGAAAGATGTAAGTTACTTTATGGCTTTCTCATATCCAATCGCCTGGTAAGTCTAAACTTATGGCGTAACTTTGTTACCAATAACATTACCAAGTGAATTACTGACTGGCTTGCTAGTAGGGAGAACTCGATGTCTGATCACAAACACATTAATTTTGTGATTGAAGCATCACCAACGTTTGAAACTGTTGCTTTTAGGGATCCAAAAGCGATCTCCTGGGATGTCTACAGAGATAGCCTACGGAAAAGTTTTGAAACCTTTCCTAAAAGCATCAAAACGATTGAATATCTGGATTTAGCTACGCAGAACGTTACCGTAAGTGATAATATCCGTGAAGTCTTTGAGGACAGTTGTCCTGTCAAAACCAAGACCTCAACACATAAAGTTCCTTCGTGGAACACTAAGCTAAAAGAGCTTAGGGAAAGGACCAGGAAACTTATCAATAGAGCGAGAAAAACAAAATAATTTCTAAATAATTATATCAAATAATCAAATATTTTTTATTTATTTTTTAAAAACGCTACCCCCACACTAGGATTTTCTCCTGTATCGTGGAGGCAGTTTACAAACACAAATTGCACAAGGAAAAACATCCTGACCCGGAACAATTATTTGTTGGTCATACAAATACTTGTTTCGTGCGGGATTCGAACCCGAGGCCCCCAGCGCAGCAACTCATTGCTAAGCCACTGTGCCACGGAGCCGTCAAATAAAAAATAAATTTGAACACTTTGTGTCATGGGAACTAAAAATTTAAAGGTATGTAGAGCTGACTATTGGAAAAATAATCATACGAAGGTGTTGAAATTTGTTTTGCATTCAGTCTTAAAAATGTCTTAAAGAATGCAACATCGATATGGAACGATGTGATTAGTTTTAATATTTATCGGTAGATGGAAAATAGTAAAGTGGGCGGGGCTTAACATCCCCTTATCCTGCAAATTGTCACGCGTCGTTACATAGTGTAATCTATTTACAACACCTTCTCTTTGTATTTGCTCCGTGTTAAAAACCAATAGCTGCATTATATAATACGTAACATACATAGTACAGCTGCTAAGACTATAATACCCTCGAAATAGCGTTTAGGCTGTTTATCAAAATGTCGCTATTTTAAGACCTATAAAAACAAAATTACAAATATAAAGAATAAGGGCAAAAACTAGTTCACAAAAATCTAAAAAAATGTTATATATATATAAAATGAGTTTTATTATATTTCTATGATTTTTTAAATAAAAAATGTATTGCATACCGTAAGCGCAAAGTACGTAGTAGTAAGCAACGTTTTGTCGCATGAAATCGTATCTAGCAAGCATACTATACATATAAATGATATAAAAAGCACATTGTTAGAAATATAAATCATTGTTGAACTTATTAATCTTTTTAAATCGATTAATTGATATTTTTACATAAAAAAGGGTTTTAGTGGCTTATGGTAAGGATTTATCAAGTCCGCATGCTTCGTAAACACGATTACTTTTGAAAATATCAATTGTTCAACTCAATCTATTTTTAAAACTCTTCATAATTTTGTTTTGTTTAGTTATAATTAATTTTTTTTTTCGGCTAAAAAATGGTGAAAGTTTCGGTGGTTTGTGAGCCTTGTATTAATTTATTTTAGTAAATACACTGCTTCACTCAGGAAAAAGAAAAAAAAATTCCGTAGAAACACAATATATTCCAAAAACCAATTTTGATACATACATGACTAAGGTAAGATATTATTATTATTTTTATAATCACAGATTTTTATAACAACAATTTGTTTCCCTAAGAGCACGCATGATTTTTTATATAAAAATACTTATACGTTTTAGACTTTATGGACCTGAAAGTGTACTTCGGTATCTGCAATTGGAACTCCTCGACGAGAAGAACTAGATGTGCCGAGCTTGACCTCGTTTTGTATGTTATGATGACACCTTACCTCTGGACTTGATAGAGTGACTTTAAGTGTACTTCGTTGACTGCTACTGGAACTCTTCGACGAGGAGAACTAGATGTACCGAGTTTCGGGTCGTTTTGTTAATTATGAATAGACCTTTACGCCAGACTTGACGGAGTGAATTAAAGGTGTACTTCGGTGACTACTACTGGAACTATTTCACGAATAGAAATACAATTAATATATTTTTTTTAATTTTTCACAATCATATGAGCATTATGAGTCTTGCATTTTTGGATATTCCAAGCTTTTTTAAATTGAAATTTGACATAAAATGATCGAAAATTTTGAAGTATAGTAATAATTATAAGGTTTTTATTGAAAACTAGCGTGTAATTAAACTACTTTAAAAAATACGTATAATCATGTTATATGTAATTTTTTAATACGCTTAAGGCATGCACAATTGGATTTACCAATATTTTAATTAAAGCCACAGAAAAACACGAACTTTTTGAGAATATCAAATGACTTAAATCATTTTACTCTATTTAAGTTTTGCTATTTACTATATTCATACTATTATCGTATACACTTTGTAAGACTACCAACACAACACACAAACGCAAAATATTTCTATATTAAGATACTATTAGTAATAACTATATTAACAGTTATAATAAAAATAAAATAATATGGTTGAAAATAAGTCTCTTATAAAGAACTTCCTACAATAATATATTATCTCAATCATAGTAATATGTAACAATTCCATTTAATGTTATGACAACACTAGCTAAAATAAAATGTTACTGTTGTTTTACTGGCTTTACGGCTCTGGTTTCTAGCCCTTCTGAGAATATCACTGTATGATACAAAGGCCCTGGAGCCATGCCAGAAAAAAACATTTATAGTATGCAAATACATAATAGAAATACAATAATCTAAAAACTCTCAATTATGTAGGTAGGTATATTATGTTGAGAATGTATTAAGCTAACATCAAACAACCACAGGACGCATGACTTTGACCAAGTGACATAAGACATAACCTAAAAAGATTCAACAACACTAAATATCTTTTTTTGACGCCTTCTCAGGACAAAATTCTTTGACAGTGTTATTAACGGACTGATGTTTAATATTTTAAGATATTTTAGATATATAGACGCTACCATTACTTCTGAATTAATTTTATGTATTAAAGTCTGCTATTGTTATTTGGGAATATTAGACATTAGTCTTAGCCTATACCATTATTTCATTTTGACTAACGATCACTGTACGCCAATGTGCCACCATATCCATTTTTTTATTCTTACCTACACAACCGATATTTGGTATTTTGTCCTTGTAATATTTTATTATTTTGCTGGCCAATTATTATCGTCGAACTCAACTCGAATTCGAATATAATATTAATATGTTAAATATATGTTCATATGTACATTAAATGTCGTCATCATTCAATAAACGTTCTTTTTGATTTATATTCATTTATAATCCCATTCAAAAACCAATTTAGAACGTTTGTCTTTGTAAGTTACTTATAAGATAGTATCTGTATCTTATAAGATAGTATCTGTAGTGTAATAGTTTCCCAAATAACACCAAATAACAGCTGTAATACAGCAGTTATACAGTCCTCTTTTATGTTTGTACAGCTACTGTACAGCGCTATTAACGCATAAAGCTGCATAATTTGTGCCAATTTTTTACTTATAAAAACCGTATAATAAGCGCTTATAAAGCTTTTGTACAGCCAGGAAATACAGCTTCTGGTATAAAAACGAACTTCAGTATAGCTCGTATACAGCTTGCATCCTGCTTGGGAAGCAGGGAGGATGAAATAATTCCAATCCAACTACAGATAGGGGTACAGAGGAGAGGCGATATCCTTCTTCCTTATCTAGTGAAAATCTTCAGAGCAAGTTTTGCATGGATGTATATTCCAGAACGTTGGACAATTGTCAAAGTTATATTTATATCTAAGCCTGGTAGGAAGGACTACGCTTTACTAAAGTCCTTTAGACCTATAAACCTTTCTTCCTTTCTTCATAAGACATTTGAAACGATTATAGCTAGATACATTAAGGATGTAGCTCTAGCTACGAAGCCTATACACTAAAACCAGTATGCTTACTGCAAAGGCAAATCTACGGATACAGCCCTGATAAGTGTAATCGACAGGGTTGTAAAATCGCTGGAGGATAAAGATATAGTTCTTTGTGCCTTTCTAAATATTGAGGGCGCCTTCGATAGTAGCCTCATATTACCGCTGGTTAGGGGCCTGACATCTAAAAATGTTTACCCTACAACCATCTAGTGGGTGAATTCGATGCTCTTAACCAGAAAAGGGCGAAAATAGCGCTGTTTCAAACTTCGATTGAGCCTGAAACTACAAGAAGCTGTCCACAAGGAGGTATTTTGTCACCCCTACTTTGGACTCTTGCGGTTGACCAATTATTTTGCAAGATGGCAGACCTTCGCATTGACACACTAGGTTATGCTCATGACCCTGTGATCATTACGAGGGGCTGTTGCCAAAGTCATCATCATCATTACAGCCCTTCACAAGTCCACTGCTGAACATAGGCCTCCCCCAAGGAATGCCACAAAGCACGGTCCTGAGCCACCTGCTTTAACCAACTTCCTGCATATCTTACCAGATCGTCACTCCATCTAGTAGGAGGACGCCCTACATTTTGCTTACCGGTTAGAGGCTGCCACTCGGAAACCTTTTTTCCCCACCGTTTGTCGGTTCCTCGAGCTATATTGGCGGTCCATTTTCAGTCACTCTAGTTCTACTGCGGATATCCTCATTTCCTTACCTTCCGACCTTAGTCGTCCTCATACCGCCAGTAGTAAAGGACCACGTCTCCGATCCATAAGTCAACACTGGCAAGATGCACTGGTTGTACAATCGCATTTTCAGATTTTGAGGTATACCTGACGAAAAGATGTGTGGTAATCTCCCGAACACTGCCCAGCCAAGTGGAATCCGTCGATTGACCTCTCGGTCAAAGTTTGACTTACCTAGACGGACTAGTTGTCCCAGTTAAACATACTCGTCAACAACTTCGAGCTTAGTGCTCCCAACAAATACTGGCATAGTGGCACATTAAATAATGTGATCTTTGTTTTGTCCATGTTCATCTTAAGATCTATCCGTAGCGAGACACTATTGAGCACGTTGGGCAAAGTTCGTAGTTTCTCCATATACTCGTATTCTGCCATATGGACTCTATCGTCGGCAATTCGAAGGTGAGTGATGTACTCACCATTGATGTTAATACCGCATCCTTTCCAGTCCAGTAGCTTGAAAACTTCTTCCAATGCAGCGGTGAAGAGTGTCGGGGATATAACGTACACTTATCTACAGTTGGATAGGTTTCATACTCGGATGGCCATCGTAGCCCTACTGTACAAACACTTCAGTACTTCGATATATCGACAGTCAACTTTGCTCCGCTGAAGGGAATACAGTACCGCCCAAATTTCAATGAAAGAAAGACTTTCTCATAGTCGACATACACAAAGGAAAGTGGCAGATTGTACTATTCAGTTTTTTGTTTTTATTTGCCGAAGGGCATGGGGGAATCTGTTCGGCTGGAATTCGTCAAGTCTGCGTGCGATACCATTCGTAATCACTTTCGAAAACAGCAAGTAGAACACACTGGGACATAAGGAAAATTGGTCTTTAGTTTTTCAAGAGAGAATTGTCGCCCTTCTTGAAGAAAAAGACTACCGCAATTCTGCTCCACGCCTCCGTAGTAGTACCACCATGGAGAATGAAAATAAAGAGCTTCTGAAAGACGTCAAGCACCAGTTTTCCACATGCTTTCAGGAGCTCCGCTATAATTCCATCCCCGCCCGGGGTCTTGCCGTTTTTAAGGTGCTGGAGAGCTATTCTAATCTCGCGCAGACTGACGTCCGGGATATCATCGAAATAGTGTCGGATAAGACTTGCTCTTGGATCATTAGTTACACTTGCATATGGCTCCAACGATGATGTGTACAGCTGCCCATAGGACTTCTCAATTTTACTCAAAATCTCATGCGTACCGGAAACGATGCTGCCACACTCGGTCTTTAACTTCGACAGTTCTTCTGACAGTGACAGTCTTTCTGGCCGACAGATCTCTGGCAAAGACTTTGAAGTCTTGGTTCCACTCGATCGTTTCTTCAATACAAGTTGTATTGAAGTTGCGTAAGGCCTGCCGCATGTATTGGGAGATCTGCCTGGTTCCCTGTATGCTGTCAAATCTGTTGAAGACTGCAGCCTCATTTTCCGTCTAACAGCCATGAGATTAAGAGTGTGATCGCAGAATTTTTGTGTTCTTATTCAGCGGGTCTTACAGAACTTAGCTCCAACCGCATTACAGTTTCCACGAGCTTGTCATTCATATCGTCCACTGAATTGCAGTCTTCTACGCACTGAAAACGGTTTTGTAACTCGAGCTGAAAAGTTTTGGGAATTTGGATAAGAGCACGAGGGGGACGGAGAGTTGACTTCATTAGACGATACTTCTCCAACTTAACGTTTAGATAATATAATTTCCTATACAAGATTGTATGTACTTTATTGGTATAGTATGTATTTTTATTTATATGAATATATACATTTTTATATATGTATATATGTGTGTATAAGATGTTTAAAGATGTATAAAGTAATATATTTATATTTTTTTTTTTTCTGTTGTGTCTCCACCCATAGCTCCCACCACACTACCAAAGGTTAGCTGGCAGAGAATGGCTTTTCGGCATTATGTTCGCCTTTGTACCAAATGTTTGTCTGTTTGAGTGAAATAAAGAATTTTCTATCTATCTATCCATATATATAAAAAGAGACGGTTTGCAAAAATATTCACACTAAAAATTAATGGTAAAGAGGTACCATTCCTTACTGAAGTTAAGTACTTGGGCGTAACAATCGACCAAAAACTAACGTGGAACTTTCACCTTAGAAACGTATGTAAGGCTAAGATTGCTTTAGGTACGTGCAGTCGCATGGTCGGGAACAACTTGGACCTACGTCCCAGTATGATCCTACGACAGTACATAGTGAGGCCAATTCTTACCTACGCCTCCACTATATGGTGTAATAAGGCTAACTAACCGAAAAACGACTGCGGACAGACTAAATGGTCTACAAAGGACTGCCTACAATTATATATATATATATATATATATATATATATATATATATATATATATATATATATATATATATAATTTATTTATATTATAATATATAAATTTTAGGCATAACATTCCTTGATCTTTATTTAGACAAGGAGCCGAGGACTAGTTTTTATAGGATTAACACGCAGATTAATCTTGCTTTACTATAGATTGAAATCGTTGCTCGACTCAATTCAAGGAAACACCGGTCTTATGCGTGATCTCAGATATCATGCATCCACTTTATTCTTTTAATTAAAAATATACAGTTAAACTACCCTCCAGAGAAGACTGGCTAAATGGACAGGTCATCTAACAGGTCTCGACGTAGGCTTTGGAATTTATGGGGAAAGCTCAAATTCAAACTTAGTATGAATTTGGGTAGATTAATCTCCAGGCAGAAATTTTCGCCATATTTCAGCGTGCGCAAATCAATTTGCAAAAACAATGCGTTAACTATATAATCTATATATATATATATTGCTAGCGCTGAGATCAAATTTGGTGAAATTGAAGCTAGTTGGAGAGTTCGTGAACCATCTAAATACCCTGGGAGGTAACAACAGGGTCGTTTTAAGATGGGTTCCGTGTCATGCGGTTATTGTAGGTAATGAAATTGCCGACAAACCTGTATGGGAGGGCTCAAAGAGTACACAATATGGACCCGAGCCATTTTGTGGAATCTCAAAAAGCCCTGCCCGATTGACCCTTGAAACTCTTTTTCACAGTAAATCACTTAAGATATGGTCTGATACACCAGGCTTAAGACATTCTAAAACCTTAACCCGGGCTTTGATTGGAAATCCGCTTCAAAAGCCCTGGGATTAGATAAAAAAGTGCGTATTCTGGTAAAAGCTCTGACTGGACACTGTTGTTTTAAAAAAACACATGTCCATCCTGAGAATAAGCAACTCAAGGATGTGCCGGTTTTGTTCCCTAAAGGAAGAAATGTCGTTACACATCCTAACTGATTGCGGGCCTTTAATGCGCAAACGTAACACTCATCTGGGAAATTATGTACTTCGCCCAGAAGAAGTGAAATTACTCACAGCTTAGAAACTCCTTCCTTTCATTGAGGACTTAGCAGTGAAATATAGACATAGCAGCGATCACAATAGATCTTTTAGGTCGCAGTGATTTTTGTCTCTCTATTTAGACATGCATAGCTGCTCGCACATAATTTAAAAAAAACGTTCTAACGAACACTGTCTTACGTAACGAAGATAGGATGAGATCAGAAGTAGGCTTCATTTAAAAGCAGCAATCGGTGCTTCCGTACAAATATTGACCTTGGCTGGGTTTTGAAACTTATACTTTCTAATCAGTAAATCTAAGTTAATATTATGCTATTTGTGGTTTCAATTAGTGAAAAACGTAAATTTCTCTCATATATTCATTTAGTAAAAAATAAAACACAAATATCTAATTTAGGAAGCAAAGCAGCAGAATTTTTTTTAAAGGAGAGGGAGAAAACGAGCATAAGGCTTACCCGATGGTAAGTGAATACCGCCGCCCATGAACAACTGCAACACCAAAGGAATTGCAGGTGCATTGCCGGCCTTTTAAAAAGGAGCTTCTTTTTTTGAAGGTCCCTAAGACCGATACGGTCCGGAAAAATCACCGGTGGTAATTTATTCCACAGAGAGGTCGTACGCGGAAGAAGTCCTTTTAAATCGTACAGTGGTGGACCGCCAAGCATCCAGATGGTGTGGATGGTATCGAGAGTTTTGCGATGTGCGTTTGTGAAATTTGGCAAAACACTCCTTGTGGTAAACTCCCTTGAAAGAAAATGCAAAGTGATGCATCATCTCTTCGCAGCGCCAGTGAATCGAGCCGAGATAGGTAAGGACTCAGGCGTCGAGTATTCGAGCCACTCTGCGCTGGATGTGGTCCAAGTGGAAGAAGCTGGCACTGAGGGGCCCCAGCCCAGAGATGGACACAGTATTCCATGTGAGGCCGGACCTGTGCCTTGGAAAGTTGCAGGCGCTATGCTTATTTTAAAACACACCCAAAATCTTGTGGCAATAGGTGGCGATTGAATCGTTTATATTATGTCAGTTGAACTTATTTTACCTAACGGTAAGATTTTTTTTTGACTCTTGAGTTTAATTCTTCAATTGAAATATAATTTTATATATTTATTTACATACCATGCTGTAGGGGCGGTTTTATTAAAAATTATGAAGATAGAGTCTATGCCCTTCCTGTCCTAACATATAAATATAATTCCTTGTCCTAATGTATAGAGTTTTGAACTGAAGTTCATAGAACAACCGAATTGATTGAAATTAAAATAAACATTTCAGAATTTAATACTTCATAGCTTGTTGCTCTAACTTGCTAGGACCTTCGGAGGATATCTTCTAATTAAAATATTATAAATATTTAAATTGTCTTTACAATTATTACTTATACCGTAAAAGGCTATCGAAAGGCCACTGCTGAACAAAGGCTTTCTCCAGAGATTGTAGTAGCAAGCGCAGTTTTTTATTTTTTATTTATTATTAGGAAGATGCTGCTGCCCATCTCCTGGTTAGTTTCCCCCCTCTGTTTTTTTATGGAATAAAAGTAACAAACCAGCCCAGTTCATCTGATTGTAAGTGGATGCTGAGGTCCATAGACATCTACATATATCCTCGATTTAGTTTCAAAATGCAGATGCGTTGTTAATCTTGAGCACTAAGATGAAATGTCTTGTTTTCAGTAAAAATGGTATCTAGTTCCTCTACACACAATATACGAAACACAGCAGCATTAAGCTGCTATTTTAATATTAAAAATAATATTTAATGAGCCAAGTATATCTTAAATAAGAAAAATGAATATATATATATATATATATATATATATATATATATATATATATATATATATATATATATATATATATATATATATATTACGTAGGTATATTATTTGATCAAAAATATTTAATCTTCTGAAACGAATGCTGAAATATAAAAATAAATTATGTTTGCATATAAATATCATAATATTCAAACGAAATGTGAAATAGTTTTATTACAAAGGGATAACGAAATTTGACCCGAAATAAATATCGTAACCATCGATTTTGGCTATGGATTCGTATAAAAAACAGTAAAAAATAAAATAGTACAAATAGAATGTCATGACTTTTAGAATTTTACTAAAATTTTACCTATGTATTTTTTTCAAAATGACTATAATATACTCGTAAAAGCTATTTCATAGTTCGATTCTGTTTTAAGTCACTCATAATAACCTATATCAATTTCAGAAATACTTAAAGTCGTTGTCTTTCTTTTTTCACTAAACGGCTACAGTAAGAAACAGATAGAGAGATAATTAATACAATACAACGCAACAAGCGAACTTACACTTACACACCTCGTAATAGTACTTGCAGCCAATTGTATACAAAGATGGCTGCAGATGCGTTCTCCCCCCCACCTAGGAGTAATATAGAATATCTGACAGTCTGTAATCATAATAGCTTTCTAACCCTTACGACCAGAACACTGCAAAGCCTTTACGATCTGCTCCATCCATGCGAAAGTTCAAAGCGTAGTTTTGGTCAAATAAGCGAACAGAAGGACACTGCCGACTTAAGTAACGACTGGGTCAAAATTTTTACTGATGGGAGTAAAATTGACACAAAGTTAGATGCAGCAATAACGATTTGGCAAAATGAAGTTGAAGTAAAGACAATAAATTTAAACTAGAAACCTATTGTAGCGTTTTCCAAGCAGAGATGATTGCAATTTTAAAAGCAATGAAGTACGTAGCCGATTGAAATTACCAAAGAGCAAATATCTTTACCGACTCAAGATCAGCAGTTATAACAATATGTGATCCAAGCCCTTTGAACCCAATCGCCTCTAAAATTCGAGACGTGATAATAAACATCGAGGACAAACAAAAGCAAATTCTCCTGTTCTGGATCAAGGCACACTATGGAATCTAGCGCAATGAAAGAGCAGACGAACTAGCCAAACAATCTGTCACTAAAAGCAAGCAAAGACCCGAATATGATAAATTCCCACTGTCGTATGCAAAACGCATCACGAAAAACACAACCCTACAAATTTTGCAAAGAGAATATGAAGAATCAACAACCAGCACAACAACCAATACCTTTTTTCACAATGTAACAAAGATAGGTAAAATTTATTTAAATACAATAAAAACGTATAACAGTGTAGGTAGAACTAAATTTAGGTTAGTATTAAATTTCACGGAAATGATAAACTTACTAAAAATTCATTTCTTATTGGTGAGGTAAGAAATGAACATTGTTTTAACGAAATCATATGCCGATTGATGGAAAAACATAAATTTTAATTGGAAAATAGCTTTCACAGAACGATTTATAATCCAAAATAAAATTATCTTTTTACGTGGTTTAACTACAAACAAAAAAAAACATACACTCAAATTAAAAACCTCCTTCTCATTGGAGTCGTTTAAAATGTATATTGTGTGGTAGTTTTAAGTATTAGAGCCTTATATGAGCAGCATTTCCTAGTAGAAAATCATTCAAAGAGTACTCACTAGTATGAAATAGTAGCATTATTTAATATTATCCATTAATTATCGATCCTTAAGTGCTTCAACGCATCTATATTTTGATTCTTAACCGAGCGTAGAATTTACTCATCAATCAATGAATTTTTTAAACTTACATGATGTATAAAAACAGTAACTGTATAAATGATGTTTTTTCAATACGTACATTAATAAGAATTTATATCAATTTTTATAAGTTTCACATCAGTATACACAAGAACCGGAATGTACACCCTGTCATATGGAGAGCACTGAACCTAATTGAAACCGAAATTCTCTTTCCACTTACGAAGTGTTGTGTTAACAAGCGTTAATCGATTGACACCTGAACAGACAATTACGTCTGATGGGCGTAACATTTATGTATGTAATTGACACAAGCTTCGTGTGTAAACTTATCCTCAAAGGGAATTCAATTAAGTTGAATCTTGCAACAAACTTAATGCCACAGCAAATAAATAAAATCAAAATAAGTGCTTGCCTTAAAATTTCTTAATACATGAGCGATCCTAGTCCAACCTGCACCAATAAATAGTGATTTGCAATTTTATTAAGATGACGTTAAATGAAGGATAATGTTTAGAAGAAACTTGTTATCTAAAAATCATAAGCATTTCGAAAACACATGAAGTTTGCCCATATAAATTGGATCAGTGCGGTGGACACCTTCATTTATAGGAATCGACAAACACGCTGGACTAGTGGTCTTAAACACGGCTGATGATCATGTGGTCGCAGGTTTAAATCCCGGCTGAGGTTAGCAAGCAAATAGAAAATTTTCAATAATATGTGATTCAACAACTTTCAGTTGAGTATTCTTTTTAAAGTTAATAGAATTCGATGATTATTTTAATTATTATTCTGAGTTCAATATTCGTATATTTAGCTTTTCTCAAAAGAAACAGGCCACACCTAGATAAATCTGTAAATAAATCGAAAACACTTTAGTTTAACCATTGATAATCCGCTGCAGCCATTTGTAGCTGCATAAACATAAGGCGTACCTGAACTTCGGCTATAAGTCATGATATATGTATGTGTTTGTATATATTTACTTTGTATTCGCTTAAAACATAAGCTTCGTGGAGCAATAATTAAGCAACGAGTCGCAGGGCTGAGTGCTGCGATTGAGGGTTTTTATCCCGCACGGAACAAATATTTGTATTATGTCTACAAAAATAATTGTTTCTGTTCTGGATGTTTTTGTTTTGTTCTTGTAAAATGTATGTATGTAAACTACCTCCACGTTACAGCATAAAGCCCTAGTGTAGGTGTAACGTTTTAATAAACAAATATCAATTTATATTGTTTTTATAGTATTAGGTTTTTTTATAGAATAAATGTGACCAACGAGAATACGGTCTACCTGAAAGAATCCAATTAATAGAATCAGGCGTTAATTTGCGGAAATCCATTACATTAAAGCTTTTAAAAAGTTACTTCGTAAACATCCGCTCTATGAAATGAAATGATGTGTCTTACCAAGTATCTATACCACAGGGTAGCGTCCTAGGATGCTTGCTGTTCTCTACGTATATTAACGAACTCCCTTCAGTAATACCACATAGAGTCGTTTTGTTTGCAGACGACGCGACAGTAATAATTACTTGTGAACAAAAAAATCTCACTAGTTTGCAGGAAAATATAGCTTACTGCCTTAGCAAAATTGTGGATGAATTGGACGTTTTGGGTTTATTGTTAAATTTTGAAAAGACAAAAATAATGCAGTTTCGCCCATATCAGAGACTAGAAGTCCCACTCGCTATATCTTACCAAGGTATAAATATTGAGGAAGTTCGCACGTTTTCGCTCCTAGGGATAACAATAGACTCAACTTTTTCATGGAAAAATCATATAGAGAGCGTAGTAAGTAAGTTGAGCAGTTTTTGCTATGCCTTGCGCGAGCTGCGTAAAGACACAAACGAGCAGTGTGCGCTTACTGCGTACCACAGCCACGCCGCTGCCTGGATCAGATATGGCATCATATTCTGGGGCAATTCTACCGAGGTGCACGCTGTATCCGTGCTCCAAAAACGATGCCTTAGAATAATTGCATTCGTAGCTCCAAGAGATTCATGTCGAAAGTTGTTCCCTAAATTCAACTTATTAACTGTGACGTGCATTTATATTTTTGAATTATGCCGCTTTGTTAGGAAAAGTCCTCATTATTTTCAACGAATTGGGGATAGACCCAATCGATATGGCGCACGTCACCGTGGTTATAACCTGGTCGCTCCTACCGCACATCTAACAATATTTAAAAATGGTCCCTACTACATGGCAATAAGGGTTTACAACCATTTACCAAATAATATAAAAGCCCTCCAGTGTCGTAAATTTGAAATAGTACTTAAGAAAATGCTTATTGTAAAAAGCTATTATAACTTAAATGAATATTTTAATGACAAATTATAAATTTAAATTATTTTGACAAAATTTATTATTTCTATTTACATAAATGACATTATTAATATTTTCATCAAAGTTTTAAATCTTATTTATATGAATTAAAATGACCAATAGTTAAGATGAAATATTTATTGACATTTCATTTTAAATATATGTGTGTATTATTTATTTAGTTTGATATTTAATAAATTAATTAATAATAATGTATAGATTATGTACCTTAAAAATTGTAATTTAATTTGATTTCATATTAATTAACAATTAAAATAGATCTTAATATGCTACGCCCGTACAGGGTTGTCACATGCTCTGTAGACATATTGTAACAACTTTATACTTTGTGACATGCAATAAATGAATTATGAATTATGAATTATGAAGAGCACCTCCCACCCTCCCTCGATTCCGTGCACTATCCCCGTTACCATTAATCCAAGCACCACTACTCCCAACACCACTACACTAGGAAAGACATACCACTGACGATAAATACAACACGTGTTTCGCCTCTACACGAGGCATCCTTAGGTGACGTAGACTCTGCGGTGGCTGACGTTTAAGTGAACGGTGAGCCAAAATAACTGCCTTTTATTCAGACCGCAGACGCAACCGCTCCCTGCTAAACGAGCGAGCGACCGCATCATGCGATAATACAAGCGACCAATCACCGCCGAGCTTACGCAGCCGTTTGTAAAATTAAAAACAAACCACTGCGCAACGCCCGCCTACCCTCCAACCACGCAACTAATCGCCGATCGCCGTGAGGGTGACAAACATATTGCGAGGCTATCTGCTATTAGAGATCAGGCTTAAAGATATTTAAGAGAGGTGAGTTAGAAACATTTGTTTGTTCATTCAGCTGTGCAACGTTACTATTATTACTTTTTAATATCTCTAACTGTTCCAGCACACACAGTCGCAGCCCACAGAATAAAAGTGATATGGTTGAAAATAAGTCTCTTACAAAGAATTTCCTACAATAATACATTATCTCAATCGAAGTACTATGTAACAATTCCATTTAATGTTATGGTAACACTAGCTAAAACAAAATGTCACTTGTTTTTTTTACTGGCTTTACGGCTCTGGGTTCTAGCTATTCTGAGAATGTCACTGTATGACACAAAGGCCCTGGAGCCATGCCAGAAATACATAATAGAGATACAATTATCTAAAAACTCTCAATGATGTAGGTAAGTACATAATGTTGAAAATAAATTAAGCTAACATCAAACAACCACAGGACGCATCACTTTTTCCAAGTGACATAAGACATAACCTAAAAAGGTTCAAATCTAAATATCTTTTTTTTTTGACGCCTTCTCAAGACAAAATTCTTTGACAGAGTTATTACAGGACTAACGCTCAACATTTTAAGATATTTTTGATATATAGACGCTACCATTCCTTCTCAACTAAATTTATGTATGAAAGTCTGCCATTGTTCTTTCATACTCGGTCGCAGCAGCGTCGATATTCTATGCCAAAATATCGAATACATTTATTTTATTCAAAAAATCTGGTACAATTCTTTACTATTTCTTCGGATGCGAGCTCATAAAGTCGTGGGTTCGATTCTGTTGTCCAGTTGCCGTAAAATAAAAGTCTATAAAATATTTTTTTTTTTACCCAACTACTCCAGGAGCGTTATGTATGTAATTTACGTATATAGGTATTTTGGTATGTATGTATGTATGTATGTTTGTATATATGGATGTCTGCGTGTGTGAATATGTGAAATAAATATAGTAAGAGTTTTAATATTATTATTGTGGTTATCTATAAAGTTTTCTCATCTGGTTGGGCTGTTTAAATATATAATTGTAAACGAAATATATCAAAATACATAAATATCAATAAAATAGAATAAATACATAAAAAATACATAAATATATAAAAAACCCAACCAGATGGAAGCCCTCGGCAGGGGAGACCAAACGGCCGAGGGTTAGGGGAAAAGGGAAAGAAACCGGCGGACGATGCGGGCGGTATCGAGGAGCACCGCCTTCTGCATTTGAGCTTGGAGCGGTCCGTCACGGAGTACCAGTCACCTAAAATGACCCGAGAGGCTAACTGGGATAAAACCGTTCGCAGAAACGACCACAGGAATAATTTCGGCCGGCAGACCACCCCACATGTTGGTCACCTCGTAAGCCAGGTCCAGATATTTTTTCAGCTTATCTGTTTCGGCTTTCACGAGGTTCTCGTCTTAAGGAATGATAATGTCGACCAAAAATATCTTTGACAGTGCCCGGTCCATCAGCACAAATCAGGCTTATTCTCAAGAATAGTCCTGTCTATGATGATGGCCCGGTCCCAGTAGAGCCTGGGGCGGTCATTTTCGAGCAAGACTTCCGGCAAGTACTTATAATATAGCAGTTTCCGCTCCACCAGACCGTATTTCAGAGCGAGCTTCTGGTGTAGAATCCTGGCTACTAGCTTGTGTCTGTGCAAATATTCAGAGTTAGAAAGCGCCGAACAACCGGAGATGACATGCCTAAGTGACTCACCGGGATGGCGACAAGCTCGACAGACGTCGACGGTGCCATCCTTTATGATGTATCTCCGATAATTGTTGGTCTTAATAACCTGATCCTGTATTGCACAGACAAAACCCTCAGTTTCCCCTAAAGAGGTCACTGAAACGTAGCCAGTGGAGAGATGCGACTGTGTCTACGAAAGGCTCATGAAGTGCCTTGTAGAACCTCCCGTGGAGCTCCTTCTCCTTCCATACGGTCTCCCGGTCGGAAATGCTCTGCACTGCCGGGTCTTGCCATTGCTCGTTGGCTAAGGATAGAGGGGTTAGCCCTTTATCACAAGAAATAACGTCCCTATAGTATGGATTATCCGCTCTCATCAGAAAGTAATTACGGAGGCTGCACACTTCGCGATTATGCATGGAAAGCCCTCCATGCTTCCACGGCAAGTACAGCCTCATCACTGACGATTTCGGATGATGCATCCTGTGGGACGTCATTATAGTGCTAAAATCACAAGTGATGTTTAGCAATTCCATAAGATGAGAGCGACTGAAGGCGAATAATTTGAAATCATCCATATAGAAAAGGTGGGTCACTTTCGTACCTCGTCTCCGAAGCTGAAATCCCCGCCCGAAACCCTCCAGTAAGGTACTGAGAGGGTTCAGAGAGAGGCAGAACCAGATTGAACTCAAACAATCGCCCTGTAAGATACCCCTTCTTATTCTAATGTGGTTCTCCGTAGCCGTCATCTGCTCGCCTAGATGACAAAGGATCGTACTCCACTGCCCCATACACTGCTCGAGGAAGTCTCGAACTGTACAGTCAAACTTGTACAGCTCGAGGACCCTCTTAAGCCATGTATGAGGCACCAAGTCGAATGCCTTTTGGTAGTTTTTCCAGGCGGTGGAGAGGTTCCGACGGTTGCGTTTAACCACCTTGGCAATGACCGCGTTAATGAGATGTGGTTGCTTGGTTCCACAACCACCGCCCCGACATCAATTTTGAGCGCACGACATCACCTGGTTTGAGTTCAGGTGACGAATAATTCTCGCGCTCAAAATGGATGTTAGTGTCTTGTATATGGTAGGTAGACACGTTATGGGGCGGTATTTGCTCGGATCTGTGGAATCCCGGTCTTTAGGAACCAAATGAGTGATCCCAGTAGTGAAGAGGCTCGGGAGCGACTTTTGATCTAGAGCCTCTTGAAACTGTCGGACGAGCACATCGTGACACACCATGAACCCCTTCAGCCAGTAGTGATGCTGTCCGTCGAGTCCCGAACATTTCTAGATCGGGGCCCTACGGACCGTCTCAGCTACGTCATCCGGCGTTATGATGACGGAGTCCATGGGCGTAACATTCGCACACTGACTCGCCACAACTTTTGTCCAAAGGCCCTCGCTGTAGTTTACGGGCTCTGACCGCAGGCCGTGCCAGAGTGCGATAATGTCGGCCTGATTCGGTGCTGGGCCCGTTCCACGTACCATTGGTCGCACCAGTGATTCATAGAGCCTCTTCTGATCACTCCGGAAGAGACGATTCTGGTTGAACCCTGTCGACCTCTCGGCATATCGCCGAATCCGCTACCCCCAAGCAGCGATTCTCTGCTTCAGGTCGTCTATGCGCTCCGTCAGTTTTTGCGTTATATCCGACTGGGAAAAACTGATATTTGTCCCAAAAAACGCCATCCTGACGGTGCGCACAATTCTCGGACTATTATTGCCCGACCTGAAACTTATCAGTCTGCCGATGAGGGCCCTTCCTTTGCGATACGGTCCTCAATCCTTCTTCTCCAGGCTGCGATGGCGCTACTTTGTCTAGTAGCGCGTCCAGCCGTGGGAACTTTGGCGCCAATAATGCGGCATACTGCCAGTGCGGCGCCGAAAAGAATCGAGTCCGTCTCGCATAGGTCCCGGCTGGCTTCCAAATAGGTCACCAGCATTGGGTTGAGAGCCCTCACGATTGCCCGATTCCGCTTGCTTAGGGGCATGCGCCGGAGTTGCGGTCGATTTTGAATATTATTATTGAATAATATTATTTGTATATTATATAGTAAAGTAGATTTTCTTCATTCAAAGGTGGTCCATTACGCTACAATTTATGATATTATTACCAGCAAAACGCTAGAAAACCCTAATAATTTGCTTTTTGACAAACTCGTCCTTATATTAACTGCCTTATAATGGATTACGGCAGCCGATATTTTAACTTTTGACTCTAATTTACAAGAGATTTGTGAATAGAGCAATTGTTGTTTTGTTTGTTTGCGTAAAAGCTTCAGCTCTACGATGCTAATAACCTATTTTTACTTGCAGATTCTTTCGTAGTTGGTGCATCATGTATCAACGAAATATAAATAACCATATACAATAAAATTCTAAACGTAATCTCGCAATGTAAGATTTTTCATTGAAACCGATTATATTTTAAACACGAGCGACACAAAAGAATCATCTCGGCACCAGAGTCCAGTTTAATACTCTTTGTCAATATTTGAGCAACGCAGAAACTCGACTGGGAAAATCGTAGGTATTTTCTTTGCTGCAGCGTAAGATCGGAAACAGTTTCCATAAAAAAATAATATTTAATTTTTTATTTTATTTTTCGGTAAACGTATTTTATATTAAAATATTTTAAGTGATTTTATAAAAAACGGCATTTATTTATTAAGACGTAGTCTTATAAAATTTATCAGTCATAAATTAAATTTGGGGCGATACAAAAATATTAAATAACTAGCTATGCCCCGCGGTTTCACCCGCGTATATCACGCATCTGCGCCTTGCGACATGCGAACTTCGAGAGAGACATCACGACGGACGGTTGCTGAATTAGCAAAGATTTAAAACGTGAAATATGTTACTAAAATTACATAGTTAACATAATTGGTGGTTATGCATGATACAGGTACTGATACGAATAATGTCTAGGCCACATTATTCGCATCAGTACGTACTCGTATTAGTAGTATTTGTACCGGCGTTACTATTTCACATTTTGAAAGAAAGAAAGAAAGAAAGGTTTATTCTCCAAAATGACGCCATCACAGATAACATAAAAAAGAAACACATAATTTACAAATAATATTGGCTATACAATACAAATTACAATATACTACATATTACAAACTATACAATACCAATACTCATATGTGTCAAGGCGTCATCTGGGAACAGGAACACACTCAGCATTATGCCATGAATTTTTTTTTCTCTCCATGGCGCTGATTTTCAGTGTGTCCAACCAGTGACTTACCGAAATCAGTGCTATACGTATACTCATGACAGAATTATGCACAACAAGGGGGAAAGAAACAGTAACTTTTAACATGAAAAAGTAGTTATTGTGACATTACTGTAATAGTTAAACATATGGTATCACAGACTTTTTTGTAGAGATTAATATCCTCTATAAAAGTGAAGTACATTACTTTGCTCTATTATCAATAGTTTCCGAAGCGTATGCGATATAAGGATTATTTTTGGTATTTTTTTCACACCTTGCGTTACATTAACGAAGTTTTCATACAGATCCCTAACTTGTTTGAAAATATTAAATAGCTTATGTTCATTAGGGATAATGTAGGATTCTAATGGTGAAAGAATTTTTCAAATCGGTCCAGTAGTTTCGGAGCCTATTCAATTCAAACAAATAAACAAATCTTTCCTCTTTATATTAGTAATGTAGAAATGTAGATGTAGATGTAGATGTAGATGTAGAAGTGTAGATGTAGATGTAGAAGTGTAG
Source organism: Parnassius mnemosyne (assembly GCA_963668995.1). NCBI lineage: Eukaryota > Metazoa > Arthropoda > Insecta > Lepidoptera > Papilionidae > Parnassius > Parnassius mnemosyne. The sequence goes on along the minus strand of CAVLGL010000084.1, from coordinate 23,027,086 downwards.
ATGCATGATACAGGTACTGATACGAATAATGTCTAGGCCACATTATTCGTATCAGTATGTACTCGTATTAGTAGTATTTGTACCGGCGTTACTATTTCACATTTTAACATGAAAAAGTAGTTATTGTGACATAACTGTAATAGTTAAACATATGGTATCACAGACTTTTTGTAGAGATTAATATCCTCTATAAAAGTGAAGTACATTACTTTGATCTATTATCAATAGTTTCCGAAGCGTATGCGATATAAGGATTCTTTTTAGTATTTTTTTCACACCTTGGGTTACACTAATGAGGTTTTCATACGAATCCCTAACTTTTTTTGAAAATATTACATAGCCTATGTTCATCAGGGATAATGTAGGATTCTAATGATGAAAGAATTTTTCAAATCGGTCCAGTAGTTTCGGAGCCTATTCAATTCAAACAAACAAACAAACAAACAAATCTTTCCTCTTTATAATAGTAGTGTAGATGTAGATGTAGTTGTAGAAGTGTAGATGCATGATACAGGTACTGATACGAATATTGTCTAGGCCACATTATTCGTATCAGTACGTACTCGTATTAGTAGTATTTGTACCGGCGTTACTATTTCACATTTAACATGAAAAAGTAGTTATTGTGACATTACTGTAATAGTTAAACATATGGTATCAGAGACTTTTTTGTAGAGATTAATATCCTCTATAAAAGTGAAGTACATTACTTTGCTCAATAGTTTCCGAAGCGTACGCGATGTAAGGATTCTTTTTGGATTTTTTTAACACCTTGGGTTACATTAACGAAGTTTTCATACGGATCCCTAACTTATTTGAAAATATTACATAGCCTATGTTCATCAGAGATAATGTAGGATTCTAATGGTGAAAGAATTTTTCAAATCGGTGCAGTAGTTTCGGAGCCTATTCAATTCAAACAAACAAACAAACCTTTCCTCTTTATATTAGTAGTGTAGATGTAGAAGTGTAGATGTAGATGTAGAAGTGTAGATGCATGATACAGGTACTGATACGAATATTGTCTAGGCCACATTATTCGTATCAGTACGTACTCGTATTAGTAGTATTTGTACCGGCGTTACTATTTCACATTTAACATGAAAAAGTAGTTATTGTGACATTACTGTAATAGTTAAACATATGGTATCAGAGACTTTTTTGTAGAGATTAATATCCTCTATAAAAGTGAAGTACATTACTTTGCTCAATAGTTTCCGAAGCGTATGCGATATAAGGATTCTTTTTGGTATTTTTTTCACACCTTGGGTTACATTAATGAAGTTTTCATACGGATTCCTAACTTTTTTGAAAATATTACATAGCCTATGTTCATCAGAGATAATGTAGGATTCTAATGGCGAAAGAATTTTTCAAATCGGTCCAGTAGTTTCGGAGCCTATTCAATTCAAACAAACAAACAAATCTTTCCTCTTTATATTAGTAATGTAGAAATGTAGATGTAGATGTAGATGTAGATGTAGTAGTGTAGATGTAGATGTAGAAGTGTAGATGCATGATACAGGTACTGATACGACTAATGTCTAGGCCACATTATTCGTATCAGTATGTACTCGTATTAGTAGTATTTGTACCGGCGTTACTATTTCAAATTTTAACATGAAAAAGTAGTTATTGTGACATAACTGTAATAGTTAAACATATGGTATCATAGACTTTTTGTAGAGATTAATATCCTCTATAAAAGTGAAGTACATTACTTTGCTCTATTATCAATAGTTTCCGAAGCGTATGCGATATAAGGATTCTTTTTAGTATTTTTTCACACCTTGGGTTACATTAACGAAGTTTTCATACAGATCCCTAACTTGTTTGAAAATATTACATAGCCTATGTTCATCAGAGATAATGTAGGATTCTAATGGTGAAAGAATTTTTCAAATCGGTGCAGTAGTTTCGGAGCCTATTCAATTCAAACAAACAAACAAACCTTTCCTCTTTATATTAGTAGTGTAGAAGCGTAGATGTAGATGTAGAAGTGTAGATGTAGATGTAGAAGTGTAGATGCATGATACAGGTACTGATACGAATAATGTCTAGGCCACATTATTCGTATCAGTACGTACTCGTATTAGTAGTATTTGTACCGGCGTTACTATTTCACATTTTAACATGAAAAAGTAGTTATTGTGACATAACTGTAATAGTTAAACATATGGTATCACAGACTTTTTGTAGAGATTAATATCCTCTATAAAAGTGAAGTACATTACTTTGCTCTATTATCAATAGTTTCCGAAGCGTATGCGATATAAGGATTATTTTTGGTATTTTTTTCACACCTTGCGTTACATTAACGAAGTTTTTATACAGATCCCTAACTTGTTTGAAAATATTACATAGCTTATGTTCATTAGGGATAATGTAGGATTCTAATGGTGAAAGAATTTTTCAAATCGGTCCAGTAGTTTCGGAGCCTATTCAATTCAAACAAACAAACAAACAATCAAATCTTTCCTCTTTATATTAGTAATAAGTGTAGATGTAGATGTAGATGTAGATGTAGGAGTGTAGATGTAGATGTAGAAGTGTAGATGCATGATACAGGTACTGATACGAATAATGTCTAGGCCACATTATTCGTATCAGTACGTACTCGTATTAGTAGTATTTGTACCGGCGTTACTATTTCACATTTTAACATGAAAAAGTAGTTATTGTGACATAACTTTAATAGTTAAACATATGGTATCAGAGACTTTTTTGTAGAGATTAATATCCTCTATAAAAGTGAAGTACATTACTTTGATCTATTATCAATAGTTTCCGAAGCGTATGCGATATAAGGATTCTGTTTGGTATTTTTTTCACACCTTGGGTTACATTAATGAAGTTTTCATACGGATTCCTAACTTTTTTGAAAATATTACATAGCCTATGTTCATCAGAGATAATGTAGGATTCTAATGGTGAAAGAATTTTTCAAATCGGTCTCGTAGTTTCGGAGCCTATTCAATTCAAACGAACAAACAAACAAACAAATCTTTCCTCTTTATATTATTAGTGTAGATGTAGAAGTGTAGATGTAGATGTAGAAGTGTAGATGTAGATGTCGAAGTGTAGATGCATGATACAGGTACTGATACGAATATTGTCTAGGCCACATTATTCGTATCAGTACGTACTCGTATTAGTAGTATTTGTGCCGGCGTTACTATTTCACATTTTAACATGATAAAGTTGTTATTGTGACATAACTGTAATAGTTAAACATATGGTATCTTAGACTTTTTGTAGAGATTAATATCCTCTATAAAAGTGAAGTACATTACTTTGCTCTATTATCAATAGTTTCCGAAGCGTACGCGATATAAGGATTATTTTTGGTATTTTTTTCACACCTTGGGTTACATTAACGAAGTTTTCATACAGATCCCTAACTTGTTTGAAAATATTACATAGCTTATGTTCATTAGGGATAATGTAGGATTCTAATGGTGAAAGAATTTTTCAAATTGGTCCAGTAGTTTCGGAGCCTATTCAATTCAAACAAACAAACAAACAAACAAATCTTTACTCTTTATATTAGTAAAAGTATATAGTGTAGACAAATTTCCACTCTGGAGTGTTGTAGGATGGAAGATAAAAATGTTTGTGCCCTTTAATAGATGGCTATACATACAGTACCCTAATGCGCAGTTGGTTTTTCTGGGGGACTTTAATGCCTGTCATCAGGACTGGCTGTTACCATACCAGAAGACCGACCACGCTGGGAGGGAGGCGTGGAATTTTGCCTTGTCGCTGGGGCTCTCCCAGCTGGAAGATCAACTAGGGTACCTGATGTGGATGGGCACATAGCCAAAAGCCTCGACCTTCTGCTTACGACCGATTCAGACAGGTAAGATGTTCAGGTTACCCTTGGGAACTTCTGACCATTGTCTGGTGAAATCTGCGTTGTTATATTCCCCACCTAACTACGAGTTCCACGGAGTGCGACGAATGTGGCGTTATGATATTCCACGCATTAGAACCAAACGGTTTGCTTTGTCTTTTGTAATGCGTACAGCAAAGGAGTGGAATAATTTGCCGGCGTCAATCTTTCCGTCCGAATACAATCTGAGCATCTTCAAGGCAAGAATGAAAAGGATTTTGTTACAATAAGACAGTGCGATTTACCATCTAAGGCTACATCACCACTAACCACTAGGTGGGATTGTAGTCAAGAACTGGTTTATAATAATAAAAAAAATGTTACTTTTTCATGACAAATATAGAACAAAAGCGACTAAGATGCGAGTTATTTGATGCTCTGGTCGAGAATTCACATGGTCAAGCGTAGCGTTAGTTGCCATTCTATACTTTTAGAGGAAAACTCGTATAAGTGCCTGTTTACTATAAACACAAATATACACAAAATCACAAAAATGTAAATTAAATATAATATGGAAATTAATAAGCCGCACCTATGTAGCTCAGGCTTAGTGCAATAAGCGCAGCTAAATTGTTAATTCCAATTTTGGGGGCTGATTTACAACGTACTCGGCGGTGATGGAAAACATCGCGAAGAAACCAGCAAGTCTGAGAAATTAAAAAAAATATATTTCGAAAACATAATATGAAACCCGCTAACGTCACCCATTGTGATGACACCTCCTTGCTCGAAACACTTCGTTTCCTCTCAGAAACGATGGGGAAGCCTGTGCCCAGGAGTGTGACGTATACAGACTGTAGCTTTAACAATTGAAGTGACATTCGAACTTAAAAGTAAGTTAAGTATGATTTTTTTTATTAGATTTGAGGCGTTTCCGTATTCTCCAAATGAGTTCCCCATCGGTTGGCTGAGCTCTTGAGTCTTCAATAGGTATATTGGGCGGTGCCCCGATTTCTCAACTCTTTCCCAAAAACACCCAAACAATATGAAAAAAGTTATAAAGAAGAATATAGTAAAACAACGGTGGCACTTTCTTCCGCTCAAAGTGCACCGGCCTTCATAACGGAGACGTAGATAGCAACTTCGTTCGACGTGGCTGTAATTAAAAAAACAACTTTTTTCTAAAGAAAATAAACGTATATAGTCGAAGTATTTGGGAAGATCATTGATGGCTTTTCGATAGAACTCTGTAGATCTGGACTCTAGAAAGTCTTTTTGAGTATTTTACGTTACCGCTCCCTGAGTTTTTTTTTCATTATTATTGATCCTACAATTAAAGCAACTGCTATAGCTCCTGGCGCTCCTTCCGCTCTCAACTCCTTTTCATCGAAACCGATGAACTCGAACTCTTAACCTCGCCCATTGTCAATATATTGCCAACTTGCTTGATACAGTGTCGATATACTAAGCCACTAGTTTAATTGTGATTACTAAGGAAATAGGTGATTTCGTCGAATATTTTTCAGCTGATCACATTTGTTTAAGTGAACAAAATTATAGTTATTAAATAATTTAACCAAAAAGTCAATCCTTATTGTTTTTAATATTTAAAACAAAAATTTACTTAATATGTTATATATTTTAATTTTTTGTGGTAAAATTTCACAACACAAAGGAAACCAATCTTCTAAAAAAGTTTATTCTCGTATCACGTGACTTGAAACTCCTATCTCGGAGAGTGATTTACTGTTGAATGCTGTGAAATAAAATTTTATTCGAGTTTTCTGAATACGTACCAGAAAATTAAATACTTAACTTTAAATTTAAATGTAAGATTTAAAATTAGGATACTTAATATTTTTGTGCACCAAAATACATGACTAATGGCCGATATAACTAAAAGAAGTATAATTTGCGACCTTATGTCATAAGCAAAGAACTAGAATTTCCCGCTACGCTAATCAATAAAGAGTACGATCTGCAATATAATTTTTATAAACAATTCAAATAAGCACAATGCATAGATACTTGTCAAATTTATGTACTCGTATAAGGCAACTTTTTAACACAAGGACACACAAACACTCACGCCCGTCACCCAGAGGGGTAGGCAGAGACTACGGACTTCCGTTTGGCGCAATCCTGACACACCTCTCTCGCCTCCTTTACATCCATATATCTACGCTCTATCTCACTCGTCCGTTAAGGGTACTCCTAATCTGGCCCATTTTCAATGTATCGCCGATTTGGTCAATAATTCTTCGTCCAGGGCGTCCCTTCCCGACTTTGCTGTTCACTTCTGAAACATAAATTTGCTTTGTCACTCTTTCCTCGTTCATTCTTTGTACGTGACCAAACCACCGAAGCATTCCTTTTTTAATCCTGGTCACAACGTCATCTTGCAAACCACACTTTTCTCTTATCACACTATTTCTCACCTTGTCATTCAGATTCAGCCCCAGCATACTCCATAATGCCCTCAATTCTACAGCATTTATTTTACTCTCATGCTTCTTCTGCCAGACCCAACTGTAACTTTAAGTAGGGACTAACACAGCATTATGGATTACCATACGTGCCTTCATTGACACATTCTGACTTTTGATAATAGCGTGTAGAGCCCCATTAACTCTATTTGCTGTGTTTACACGTCGTTCTGTATCCTTATTATATCTACCATCACTGCTAAATAAACATCCCAAATATACAAACTCAACATCTTGCTCAATCAACTCCCCTTCTATTCTTATTTCTCATAATGTTTTACTTTCTTCTCTTTCAGAAACCATCACTTTCGTCTTACTTGCGTTCACTTTCATACCCTTTCTTTTAATGACCAGTTCATTAAAGTAACCATCATTTGCAACTCGGCCGCCGACGATGCAAATATGAATTGATCATCGGCATACAAAAGATATTTGACGGTTAACTCACCCATTCTCAACCCACATTCTTTGACTTTCAAAGTTTAAAAAAACTGTCCATAAATATAATTAATAGAATCAGGCGTTACTTTTGCGGAAATCCATTATATAAAAGCTTTTACAAACATTTACTTCGCAAATAACGCGGATATTTGCGAAGTAAATGTTTGTAAAAGCTTTTTTTGTCCATAAATAGGTTAAACAGCCACGGAGAAGCTACACAGTCCTGTCTGACATCTTTTTGAATGCTAAACCAGTCCGAGTAGACCCCGTTGATCCTTGACACAAGCACTAGAATCCCTATAAAGAGACTTTAATGACTGTATCAAACCAGCGCTCAACCCAAATGAGGTCAGTGTTAGCCATAACACGTTCCTGTCCACTCTGTCATAAGCCTTTTCCAAGTCCATGAACGCACAAAACACTTTCTGGTTTTTGGCCAAAAATTTCTCCGCAATCATGCGCATGGAAAAGACTTGATCCGTACACCCCATCCCCTTTCTAAATCCAGCTTGCACATCCCAAATTTTTCCATCATTTTTTTCCAAAACTCATTCAATTAACACCTTAGCATACAGTTTACCCACAATGATAAGCAAGCTTATACCACGGTAGTCTTACAGTCATGCTGCGACCCCATTCCCTTATATATTGGGCCTAAAACGGCTTTGCACCAGTCGTCCGGTACCCACTTCAGTTCACAGCATAAATTAAACAAGGTGTACAGCAGGCATGCAACCACACACTCTCCAGCCCTCAGCATTTCGAGTGATACTCTATCATATCCGGCTGCCTTACCTTATATATCCTTTCTTGCTTTTCCTTTCAACAACTTCTTTTACTCTCCTATTTATATGTTTTTCTTTCAATATCATCACTCATACTGCCAGAATGACCAGCTTTGGTTGCTAGTAAATCTAGCCATGCTCTCTTCTTTGCTACAACTTCCATCCGTTCCTCATCATCCCACCACAATGTATTACTTTTCCTTTCATTCTTTCTCTTACTTACACTTCATACTTCGGTGGCTGTATCCACCAAAACTTTCTTAACATTATTTCATACATTCTTCAAGACTAAATCATTCATACATAGTTCATTCAACATACTTATATTTTCCCTCAGTCTGCATTTATACATCTCTTTTACACCCTTATCTTGTAACCTGTCTATTCTTATACGCTGTAACGCAGTGGTAGACACAGATGTCCAATGCCACCAAAGCTTGAATAGACCATTAATTCGGCATAAGACCAAGTAATGATCCGTCCCTACGTTGGACCCACGGTAAACCCTTGTATCTACCACTGCGCTCCTCATTCTTTCATCCACAATTATAAAATCTATCATGCTTCTATCATCCCCTCTTTCCCAAGTATACATGTGAATCCTCTTATGGCGAAAGAAAGTGTTCGCCACAAAAAGATTATTTTCCACACGTACGGTAAGGAGCTTTTCACCATTCTCATTTATACTTTCATCGCCAAACGTTCCTAATATCCTTTCATAACCAGACCTCTTCACTCCAACCCTTCCATTGAAATCTCCTAACATAATAATATTTTCATTTTTCTTACATTTCGTCAACACCAGCCTTACCATGTCCATAATCTCCTCTCGGATATAAGTGGGCTTAGACATATCTGGGGTGTACACCCCAAGTACGAACAACTTCTTTAAGCCCACTTTCATTCGTATCCACAGCTGTCTTGGGCTTACACATTCATACTCTTTCACACGTTGACCCATTCTTTCTGAAAGGATGACACCTTTTTTACTTTTTAAATTTCAGAAAATAAAATAAATAGCATTGAAAATAACGAATTTCAAATCATGCGCATCCAGTAATTTATACCTGGTAAATATAAATGAAAACAAACAAAGAAAAAAACAAAGAAATTCGGAGACGTATGCAGATGGCCAAAGCAGCTATGAGTAAGTTAACCAAAATATGGCAAAACAGGAATGTGTCGAACACCACCAAGACCAGACTCGTACGAGCATTGAGAATTTGAGAAAAAGAAATTGAGAAAATTGCACAAGGACAAACATTCCAGAACCGGAACAATTATTATCTGTACGCCATACAAATACTTGTTCCGTGTGGGATTCGAACCCGCTGCCCTTAGCCCTGCAACTCAATTGCTAACCCACTACGCCACGGAACCGTCAATCTTCATTTCTGATTTTTTTTTTTACTTCACATGGTCACCGGTATAGGCGGAGTTATGGCATAATGTATTCTCTACCACTCTACCTTACACATTATCTGATTGATCCGTATTTTGATAAGGTGATGGCGATTAATTCGGCTACTCCCCGTGTTTGTTCCACGAGCGCTTAAAGAGGTATAGAAAAGAGCTATTGTAAATTTCAGAAATCATGGCTGCTTACAGATAGATTTAATCCCATCCAATTTACAACAGTCATATTTAAATAACAGAAAACCAATGTGCTCTTAAATGGGGAGGAGTTGAGTCTTGTGGATACCACTATTTTTCTCGGTATTACTATTGACGCGAAACTTCAATGGAGCCCTCATATATCTAAATTAGCAAGCAGACTTAGTTCTGCAGCATATGCTGTAAAAAAGATTAGAAGTCTCACAGATGTTGAGACAGCTAGGTTAGTGTATTTTAGTTACTTTCATATCGTAATGTCTTATGGAATTTTGCTATGGGGTAATGCGACTTATATTGAAGCTATATTTGTTTTGCAAAAGAGAGCCGCGATTTATAATCTAAATTGTAAAGAGTCCCTCAGAGAAAAATGTCGGTTTAAAGATCTTTATTTACTCATTAAGACAAATACATGTCACTTACATGAGTACATTACACAATTTTAAATAAGTCACACAGAACAAAATAATAACAAAAAAAGTGAACATAAATTAGGGTAGATTAAAATTAAATATAAGTAGGAAGTTAGCTGCGTAGAAGCAATGTTTTAAGTACTGACTATATAAGGCGGTGGTCCAAGTTATAAAATGTCTTGGTTTTTAATGTGGTCTAATAGTTTTTTTTTTTAATATATTGAGCGAACTTGCATCTTTTATATTTGAAGGGAATTTTATATTTGTTACGGCATTTCTCCCAAATTTCGTGCGAATATTTGTTAATACAAGATAATTTGCGCGGTGTGATGAGTATTTTAGTGTTTTTCCTTTTGTGGTGAACGTTATATTTGAATGGATCATATTACGCGTGATTTTATATGTTAATATACAAGTGTTAAAGATGTATAATTGTTTAATGTTTAAGAATTTTGTTTCATGGTATATTTTTTTAAGTCGATGTTAAAAAGTCGTAATGATATAAAATTTTAATTAATTTATTTTGCAGTATTTGTAGCTTTTGGAGATAAGTTTTGCCTGCTGTACCCCATATCTCTATTAAGTAAAGTAAGTGTGGTTTAACCAACGCGTTATAGATCATAGTGCGAGCTTTTGCTGGTATACAACGAGCCATACCGTATATAGAACCTATTAGAGATGAAAGTTTATTTTTTATAACTGATAAATGACCATTCCATTCTTGATGTTTATCAAGAAATAGTCCAAGGTATTTTTCTTGATTAGATTGGCGTAGCATTTCTCCATTAATGTGTAATTTTGTGTGGTGTCGGATTTTTTGTTTTTTGCACTAAATATTACGTAAGATGTTTTGGTGGTATTTATTGTTAATAGGTTGTACTGAAACCATCTGTGTAGTGTGTCAAGATCTTGATGAGCAAGCAAAGTAAGGTCATCTATATTTTGTCCAAAGTAGAACAAACATGTGTCGTCTGCATACAAAGTGAGATGGCCGTGTAACCCTACTTCACAAATATTGTTAACACACACTGTAAGTACACTAAGAACAATAGCGGACCAAGAATTGAACCTTGTGGTACTCCACAGTTTATAGAATAGAATAGAATAGAATATTTTTTATTCAATATACATTACATGTGTAATTCTTATTGAAAGTCATTTTTTACTGTACCACTGGTTCGAAAAAACCCTCTGTCCTAGGAAGAACCAGCAAGAAACCCAGCAGGACTTTTTTTTTAAATAAATTTTACAATATAAATGATTACGAACTATTTACAAAATTTATTTTAGAAACTGCTTGGAAGCGATCACCTCATTCCCAGGGGTTATTATCAACCATGTATTCATTTATACTATAATAACTCTTTTTATACAGTTTCAGCTTAATAAAACATTTAAACTTGGTAATAGAGAGAGCCTGTACACTTTCTGCGACCTTGTTGTAATAGCGTATACATTGCCCCAAGAATGAATTACTGACTCTGTGGAGTCGAGAAACTGGTATCACTAGCTTGTGTTTGTTCCTAGTGTTTACAGAATGTATATCACTTCTTTAACTAAAACTATCTTTGTTTTTGTGAACATACATTAAATTTTCGTAAATATACTGAGAGGCCGAAGTTAATATAGTCTAGTCTCTAAGGGACTCTCTCGGTTTTAGATTGTAAATAGCTCTAATGGCCCTCTTCTGTAAAACAAAAATAGTTTCTGAATCAGCCGCATTTCCCCATAGCAAAATCCCATAAGACATTATGCTATGAAAATAACTAAAATAAACTAATATAGCTGTCTCGACACTAGTGAGACCTCTAATCTTTTTTACAGCATAGGCTGCAGAACTTAGTCTGCTTGCTAATTTGGATATATGGGGGCCCCACTGTAGCTTTGCGTCAAGAGTGATGCCAAGAAAAACAGTGGATACAACAGGGCTCAATTCCTCCCCATTTAAAAACACATTGGTATTAAGATTTTTAACATTCGTTGTTGTAAATTTAACACAATTAGTTTTATTTCCGTTCAAATGCAGATTATTAACGTTAAACCAATGCACTAATTTTGATATAGCATTATTCACTTCGTCACATTTAAATGATTGACGTTTAAGTTTAAAAATCAAGGAAATATCATCAGCAAATAATACTATATCATGACTATCCCCTACAAGATGAGGTAAGTCATTAATATACACCAGAAACAGGAATGGGCCGAGAATCGAGCCCTGAGGAACACCCATTAGTACAGGTGACCCGGAAGAACTTTTACCATTGATAATAATCTTCTGTTTTCTATTACTTAAAGGACTTCTATTACTTATAGGTAGGGGACTGCTTTGATAATTTCCAATCCTTACCTGGTATCTATTTTCAAGGTAAGATTATAACATCTGGAGTGCCGTGTCTGTCACACCAATACTTTCTAACTTTTTTAGTAGCAACGGGTGACTCACTGTGTCAAAGGCCTTTTTTAAGTCAATGAACACACCCATTGCTAGCTGTTTTTGGTCTATTTTAGTTTTTATTTTAGTAGTTAAGTCAATAGGTGCACTGAGAGTACTCAATTTTGAACGAAAGCCATATTGTTGATCACATAAAAAATTTATTTCAGTTAAGAGGTCATTCAGTCGTTTGTAAATTACTTTCTCCGGGATTTTTGAAAGCACTGGCAAAACTGACACAGGCCGATAGTTTCCTGGATCCGTCTTTATACCAGATTTATAGATCGGATTGACCTTAGCTACTTTAAGACTATCTGAGAATATACCTTGTACCAGTAATTTATTAAGACAGCCAGTGAGATTGGGAATAATTAGATTTTTTACACACTTTATTGATTTTGTACTATTGGAGTCAATTCTTGTGCTAGTGTTAGTTTCCAGACCATCAACAATATTAGCTATCTCATTTTTATCACATTGTTTGAAGAATTTGAATTGGATTGTATCAGAGTTTAGTTTTGGCAATGTGTGTGTTTCGTTGTTATGATAATGTGTCGGTATTTTATTTGCAAGTTGCGTACCAATATTTGAGAAAAACTTATTGAATTACTCACAAGCAGCTACAGGATCTTTAATGACAAGGCCGTTATCCGTTTTAAGATTTAGGGGAGCACAGCTTACAATAGTTTTATTCTTAGAAAGTGTATTTATCAGTTTCCACATCTTTTTAGGTTTACTTATACATTTTTCAAACTCTCTGTAATAATATCTGCTCTTTGAAGTCTTGATAAGTCTCGCCACTTTTGTCTTTTCATCAATATATTCTGATTTTAGTTCGTTATTCTCTGGGTCTTGCTTTAGTTTACATGACAATTGATTCCTTTTTTTAATCCCCATTATGATTTTTATTAATCCATTCTTTTTGAGGTAGATTGACAATTTTAAATTTTATTTCTTTACTTTCTGATATTTTTTTCTTTATAAATTCTTCTAGAGTGCCAAAATTACAGCCATTATTTTAGAGCTTATGATCTCTAGTTCGCTTATATAAAATTTCATAGTTAACAGCTTCATATCGTACCTTTTGCATTTGTGGTGGTTTCACTTTTTTCATTTCAACGTAAATATTTTTATGATCTGAAAATAAAAACTTAATTATAGCCATATGAAGTTTTTGGTTGTTGAGATTTGTAGCAACATGATTTATAATAGTTCTCGACGTTGGTGACACACGAGTGCTGCGTAGTACTTTAATTTTGTTAATTAATTTAAAACCAGTTTCCTTCAGTAAATCATTATACAACGTGGTCTTAGTATCAGATACCAAAAGATCTATATTTGTATCGACAAAGACAATCGCTCTTTTTTTTGAATTATTATGAAAATTTAAAGAAATAAACATATTAACTTTGGCATCGCAATATATTTATGAAAATGTTATGTATGTACATAAAAACATAAATAGCTTTAATAAGAATAAGGATGTTCATACCTTAAACACTAGGAACAAACATAAGCTTGTAATGCCTTACTAGACTCCACAGAATTAGTAATTCATTTACGGGGCAATGTATCCGCTTTTGCAACAAAATCCCAGAACATGTTCAAAGTTTGTCAATAAACAAGTTTAAAAGTTTTATTAAAGAAAAACTGTACAAAAAGGGTTATTATAATATCAAGGAATACATGAATGAAAATAACCCCTGGGAATAAGGTGATCGCCACCATGCTGTTTCTATGAAAATTCATTTAAAATTGTATAAACAAAATTATTGTTAAGTGAAATTATGTTTAAAAAAAAAAGTCCTGCTGGGTTTCTTGCTTGTTCTTCCCAGGACAGAGGTATTTTCCGAACCAGTGGTAAATAAACTAATGACTTTCAATAAGTATTATGTAATAATCCATATTGTAAAAAAAAAAGAAAAAAAATACAATAGACCGGCTATGGGAACCAATGTTAAAGATAGGAAGTATTTGGTACCGCGATAATCTATTCCCCTTTCAGGCGCAATAAATAGGCAATTTCTTTTTACAACGGCAAGCCCTGTATTGATCTTTTACGGCCTGATGAAATAAAATAATCACTCCTGTGGTTATTATAAGAGGTTATTACAAAGTAATTCTATTAACTATATCGCATATCCTAGACGCAACATATTATAAACGTTGAGTAATATCGCCAAATAAGTGAGACGTCTTGATCGCCAACGCACCTGTCTCCAGTTGTGATTTCTGTACATTCTAGAATTTATAAACAATTTCAGACATGATTTTGATGACATTAACATTGTAGACATTGACATCTTTCACCGGTAAAAAATTTGAATACAAGTGCGATTTCATACCTTGATTGGACTTCACAAACAGTCAAAAGGATCCCCGTTTATATACTTACTTACTATTTAAAAATTATAAGGGTTATTCCTTTCTATAATAGACGAAGCTTAAAGAATACCAGACACATTTAATTGCGGCTACTTATACCTAGGACCCATACCAGTGTTAAACTATCCATCGAAATATTTCGTGGGTGTCGTAAGAGGCGGCTGTGAAAAAAATCTAATGCCTTCTTTAAAATTAAGAGACGGCAATATAACCATCTCTAATCTTTATAACACCCAGACCGGCGACGTGCAACAGGGTCAATGATACAAGACGCCTGCCAAACGTAAAATCCTTCCTACAAAAGGACCCATGTCCAGCTATGGACTTTAGAGTCTAATTAAGAATATAACTAAAATATTTTGATTATCGTCTAAGATATAGCAGGAAATAAATACCGAGTGTTCTTAATATAAGTTTCTAACCGTTAATTATTCTTCGGAGGAGTTTATATTTGTGTTATCAGGGAAGTGTGCCTGGCATCCTATTTGTTCAAGAAAAGGAGCATCGAGTAATGAATTTCTCAGATATTTGTGAATAGCGTTTAATAAAAGTATAGAAATCCTTAAATAACGAATAGCAGTTTTGAAAGGATGGGACGGTGAGATAAAGAAATGACAGTCCTTTTAAAATGTTGGAACTGACTCGTTGAGTGAGCTTTCATTATTTAACTCTTTGCGACAGAGGGATATGATTTTGAGTACTTTTGCAGTATAAATAATATAAGTGGTTATTGATATTAATAACATTATAAAATAAAAGGATTAGAAGAAAAAATATTGAACAAGCAAAAAAAAAAAGAAGTCATAAAGCAATTTCACTGTGACATCAGTGTTTATAGTTCATTGTGTAACAACATATTACCGAATTTTGATCTAGTCAGAGTTCAAAAATGGCATTTTTAATGGGTAAAACTTGTGCAAAATTACAAATCAATATTTAATGATTTAGGTATTGTTAAACTAATACTAAAGTTATAGGTTCATAGTGTATGAATAAAACATAACGTACTTGTATATCCTAAACAACAATGACACATATTTTGTACCAATATTACCACGGAACATATAAGGTTAAAATCAATTCTTTCGCATAATAATAATGCCACAAAATTGATCAAAGCCGGAAGCCAACTTTTCGGCTTGTTCAAATATTGACACAGGGTTTCGGACTAGACTATCATTCCAAAACAATGGTACTTAAGAGGTTGATTAAAGCGATTGTGTTGGTAACTTTTACTTTACGAATAAAAGCGCTCATTTCAATAGAAACAAAATACTATAAAGAAGATTAATGGACCACTCTGATCTTCTTTTTAGTTACTTAGTTACTTGTAGAATTATTGCAATATTGTTTGCCACAAGGCCGCAACGGAGCGAATCTCTCCCATGGTTATTGTAAGAGGCGATTACAAGCAATGGCAGTAAATGCTCTTGGAATACAACAGATCACGATATAATTATATCGTATATCCCAGACGAAATACATAAACTTTGAGTTATAACTTCAAATGAGCGAATGTTGTCGATATCTCACAGAAAACCAGCGTAAAATAGCAGCTTAACGATGCTGTGTTTCGTATGGTGAGTGTAGAGAACCGGAGACCCTTTTTACTGGCAAAGAGGCATTCCATCTTAGTCCTCACGGCTGACAACACATCTGCATCTTGAGTCTTTATTGAGGATAGATGTAGATGTCTATGGGTCACATAAACTACTTACCATCAGGTGGACAGTGTGCTCGTTTGTCACCCTATCCTATAAAAATAAATATTCCACGCATTAGAACCAAACGGTTTGCTTCGTCTTTTATAATGCGTACAGTAAAGGAGTGGAATAATTTGCCGGCGTCTATCTTTCCGTCCGAATATAATCTAGGCGTCTTCAAGGCAAGAGTGAATAGGCTTTTGTTACGATAAGACAGTGCGATTTACCATCTAAGGCTGCATCACCACTTACCACCAGGTGGGATTGTAGTCAATCACTGGCTTATAATAAGTTAAAAAAATGAGCGAAATGTCTCGATCGCCAATGCAACTGTCGATTGTGATTTTATTCGTAATAGTATTTTTAAAGCAATTTTAAACATGATAATATGTCTAAGTAGCACCTAGACCACCTTACGGTAAGTAAATGTTGCGGCTCGTAGACACTGGGTATGTTTCGATATACCTACACTGTGACCACTGTAAGGTGTGACGTCAATCCAGTATACTGTGAACGGCTTCACCTTCTTTCCTTTTTAGTTTGCTATACTGGTTACTGCCGTGTAGTGGCGGTCAATGCCGTGTAGTGGCGGTCAAGAATGTCCACTACCCCATATCCTCCCGTGGGTGTCGTAAAAGGCGACAAAGGGAAACAGCGAGGAGATGGGCAGCAGCATCTTCCTGATAATAGCCAAATTACAATAAAAAAACTGCGGTTGCCAACCCGCTCGCCAAGCGTGGCAACTGGCAAATACCCCCCAATGATGAGAGCAACAAAAAAACGGCCCCCAGTCCCCGGCGGCCCCGCTATTCCTGGCTACGGTGGCGACCATGGTAACGGCGGGGCAGGGGGTGCTAAGAATCTCCGGTGGAGGTTCGGTTGCCACCTTAGACGACTCGACCTGGCAACGTACAACGCACGCACCCTGAGGACTGACGAGAAGATCGTGGAGCTGGAAGAAGAGATAGACAAGTTGCGCTGGCATATTATAGGATTATCCGAAGTCCGAAGAGAGGGGGAGGACACGGTAATCCTCGAATCCGGCAACTTGCTCTATCACCGGGAGGGCGACCATCTGTCCCAAGGAGGTGTCGGATTTATCGTCCACAAGTCTCTCGTTAACAACGTTGTAAAAATCGGGAGTGTGTCGACGAGGGTTGCGTACCTTATACTCAGAATCACCAAACGGTATTCGCTGAAGGTCATACAGGTTTACGCACCAACCTCGGCACACCCCGATGAGGAGGTGGAGGAAATGTATGAGGATATCTCTAGAGCCATGCATTCCTCCAAAACCCAATATACGGTGTTAATGGGAGACTTCAATGCAAAACTAGGCACAAGAGAGAACGGTGAGCTGAAAGTAGGGAAATTTGGAATAGGGCAACGGAACCCAAGGGGCCAGCAGCTGGCCGACTTCATGGAGAAAGAGGGACTCTTTATGATGAACTCTTTCTTCCAGAAGCGGCCCCACAGGAAGTGGAGCTGGTCGAGCCCCGACGGTTCCACAAAAAATGAGATTGACTTCATTATGACGACCAGACGACAACTGTTCAGTGATGTCTCCGTGATCGCGAGGGTGAAAACTGGTAGCGATCACCGAATGGTTAGAGGCACACTGAACCTAAACGTTAAGTTGGAGAGGTCTCGTCTAATGAAGTCAACGCTCCGTCCCCCTCGTGCTCTGTTCCAAAGTCCCGAAACCTTTCAGCTCGAGTTACAAAACCGTTTTCAGTGCCTAGAAGACTGCAATGAAGTGGACGATATGAATGACAAGCTCGTGGAAACTGTCCATGCGGTTGGAGCTAAGTTCTGCAAGACCCGCCGCAGAAGAACACAAAAACTCTCCGATCACACTCTTAATCTCATGGCTGTTAGACGGGAGATGAAGCTACATTCTTCAACAGACTTGACAGCATACAGGCATCTGAACAGACAGATCTCCAAATGCATGCGGCGGGACTTACGCAACTTCAATACAGCTCGTATTGAAGAAGCGATCGAGCGGAACCAAGGCTCCAAAGTCTTTGCCAGAGATCTGTCTGCCAGAAAGAGCCAACTGTCAAAGCTGAAGACAGAATGTGGCAGCATCGTTTCCGGGACACCTGAGATTTTGAGTGAGATTGAGAGGTTCTATGGGCAGCTGTACACATCATCGTTGGAGCCACACGCAAGTGTGAGTAACGATCCAAGAGCGAGTCTCATCCGACACTATTCCGAAGATATCCCGGATGTCAGTCTGAGCGAGATTAGGATGGCTCTCCAGCACCTTAAAAACGGTAAGGCCCCAGGCGAGGATGGAATTACAGCGGAGCTTCTGAAAGCGGGTGGAAGACCGGTACTTGAAGTCCTTTAGAAGCTCTTTAATTCCGTCCTCCATGGTGGCATTACACCGGAGGCGTGGAGCAGAAGTGCGGTGGTCTTGTTCTTCAAGAAAGGTGACAACGCTCTCTTGAAGAACTACAGACCGATTTCCCTTCTGAGCCGCGTCTACGTGCTGTTTTCGAGAGTCATTACGAATCGTCTCGCGCGCAGACTTGACGACTTCCAGCCTCCCGAACAAGCCGGTTTCCGAAAGGGCTTTAGCACCATAGACCACATACATACCCTTCGGCAAGTTGTACAGAAGTCCGAAGAGTACAATTTGCCACTATGTCTGGCGTATGTGGACTATGAGAAAGCCTTTGATTCCGTCGAAATTTGGGCGGTGCTGCAGTCCCTTCAGCGGTGCCAAGTTGACTGTCGGTATATCGAAGTGTTGAAGTGCTTGTACAGTAGGGCTACGATGGCTATCCGAGTACAGAACCAGAGTACGAAACCTATCCAATTGCAGAGAGGTGTAAGACAGGGTGACGTCATATCCCCGAAACTCTTCGCCGCTGCATTGGAAGACGTTTTCAAGCTTCTGGACTGGAAAGGATACGGTATCAACATCAATGGCGAGTACATCACTCACCTTCGATTTGCCGACGATATAGTCCTTATGGCAGAATCGCTGGAGGACCTAAGCACTATGCTCAATGACCTCAATAGTGTTTCCCAACGGATAGGTCTTAAGATGAACATGGACAAAACTAAGATCATGTTTAATGTCCATGTCACACCTATGCCGGTAGTTGTTGGGAACACTAAGCTCGAAGTTGTTGATGAGTATGTTTACCTGGGACAAATAGTCCGACTGGGTAAGTCCAACTTCGACCGAGAGGTCAATCGACGGATTCAACTCGGCTGGGCAGCGTTCGGGAAGCTACGACACATCTTCTCGTCAGACATACCTCAAAACCTTAAAACGAAATTGTACAACCAGTGCGTGTTGCCAGTGATGACTTACGGAACTGAGACGTGGTCCTTCACTGCTGGCCGTATGAGGAAGCTCAAGGTCGCTCAACGAGCTATGGAGAGGGCTATGCTCGGAGTTTCTCTGCGTGATAAACTTAGGAATGAGGATATCCGCAGTAGAACCAGAGTGACCGACATAGCCCAACGGATTAGTAAGCTGAAGTGGCAGTGGGCCGGCCATATAGCTCGAAGAACCGACAACCGATGGGGAAGAAAGGTTCTCGAGTGGCAGCCTCGTACCGGTAGGCGAAGTGTAGGGCGTCCCCCCACGAGATGGAGTGACGACCTGGTAAGACATGCAGGAAGTCGATGGATGCAGGTGGCTCAGGACCGTGTTTTGTGGCATTCTTTGGGGGAGGCCTATGTTCAGCAGTGGACTTGTGAAGGGCTGTAATGATGATGATGAAATGATGACTGGTTACTGTATTAAGCAGAACGCATACATACTGTCATCCCCATTTTTCGACACTGTTTTCAAATGAAAATACTTATCATGTATACGTTTTCTGCTCAACAATAAAAATTATTATTAGAATGCTGTTGCTTTTAAAACTTAATACCCGATTTTATTTGAATAACAATATTAATTATCAATAATAACAACCATTCGTGGAAGCTGTTAAATTTTTGATCACGTGATCAGTGCTCACAGTACAAAAATGGCGGCGATTTATGACATCATATATCTCCGTAGGGTATTGCGGTAGTGTACTGGCAGTCCATAAAGGAACGAATGTTTCACCGGTGAAAGCACTGAGCAGTGCTCGCAGTGTATATTTGATCAATTTAGAATTAAAATACAGGTGCACTTTCATCCCTAAGATGGACTTCATAACTAGTTAAAAGAATACATGTTCCCTTAAACGATGATAACGGTAATTATATTCTATAATAGAAGAAACCTATTTCCACTTATTATCTTGCTTGTTTATCATCATGAACCATTAAAAGTTGACTTCTCGAAATGGGTTTGCCCGTTGTACGGAGGATTTTACATAATCGTCAAGCTTGGCAGACCATCCATCCATAACATGATTTAAATTTCACTTCTGGAATATGCCTCCCTCATATATTACCTCATATTTCCACTTGTTGTGATACTTGGTGGCTGGTTTATCATAGAGGCTTGTGTAGGGAGAAAAATGATTAGACTGTTCACATTAGTTTGTGGTCGATTTATTTTATCAAACCCGAGACGCGTCTTCACATAGTGCACCCAAAAGGAACTGAACTAATCACTTACAGACTGCCGTCCCGCCGGTGGCGGTCGTTATAATATTTCATGAAAATTACATCCACATTGACACGGGTGACGAATGTGTGTGCTGTGTCAGCAGCACCTACACCCTCATTTATTATTTCGAGATGTTATCAGGAAGATGCTACTGCCCATCTCCTATTTCGCCTCAAACGACACCCAAGGGACGATATGGGGTGGTGGATATGCTTACACCGGCACTACACGGTTGACGACCGCGCGGTTCGAATCTTCACAAGCGATATGTTGCGGGTTAAAAAGAAAAATACGTTTTTAACATTAGCCATTTAAGCAAACCTAATCAAAATAATAAAATAAAATCTTATCAAAAACAAGCTTTATAGGTGTTGTAATAGTGAGCCCAGGTTCATCATCAGAACAGCTCATATATCGAATAGTACGTATCATATTATTGCATTTTTATCCAAATTACATAAGTAAAAGAAAAGAGCCTACTCCTTTTTAAAAGGCCGGCAACGCATCTGCGATTCATCTGGTGTTGATGAACAACTTCATGGGCGGCGGTAGTCACTTACCATCAAGTGAGCCGCATGCTTGTTTGCCCCCTCTCCTATAAAAAAAGTAAGAAAAAATTACAGCTCTGGTGAATTTTACGTAATACTTCAATTTAAAATTTAAACTACAACTTCGATTGTAATATTACAACAACATGTCAACTTTCTAATAGTGCAGGTGGCAATTCTTTTTTTTCCAGAATACTTACGAACACACAGTCCACCTGATGATAAGTGAAAGCTGTGGTCCATAAACATCTACATCTATACTCAAATTAAAAATCAAAATGCTGCCAGAAAAATCCAGCTATGGACTTTACCGTTTTTTTTTGCGTTGTCACCCTTAAAGACTAAGATGAAAAGCTTCATTTCCAGTATATGCAAAGCAACACACACAGCTCTTTAATTTTATTATAAAGACAGCACGGCTAATGTCTGCTGATGTCACTGATGTTAGCGATGGCTTTTGGTTTAGTCGCTTAGCTCCGTGCCATTTCAAACAAATTGGGGATTAGCTAAATAGAAAGACGTTAGCGTATTGATAATAATGATTGTATCCTGACCCATTCCAGCAACAATTACAAACTGTCCACAGAACTATAAGTAACTAACTACGAGTAATTTTTTAAAGTATAAAGAATAGTGTCGGATAAGACCTGCTCTTGGACTGCTACTCACACTTGCGTGTGGCTCTAAGGTTGATGTGTACAGCTACCTATAGAACCTCTAAATTTCACACAAAATCTAAAGAGTTCCAGAAACGATGCTTCCACACTCTATAATGTTGATATGAGATGGTAATTAACCTTCGATCGTAATAAAAGTTCTCTATGAGTTATTTCATAGTTACCTCTTATGAAACCGATGGGATGAAATGAAGTGACGGATATTCTGACGCTGCTAAAACTTTATCATCTAAAAGTTAAATTAACATACGTTTCTCATCATTACAGCCCTTCACAAGTCCACTGCTGAACATAGCCCCCCCCCCCCCAAAGAATGCCACAAAGCACGGTCCTGAGCCACCTGCGTCCATCTACTTCCTGCATGTCTTACCAGGTCGTCACTCCATCTCGTGGGGGGACGCCTTATACTTCGCCTGCCACTCGAGAACCTTTCTTCCCCATCGGTTGTCGGTTCTTCGAGCTATATGGCCAGCCCACTGCCACTTCAGCTTACTAATCCGTTGGGCTATGTCGGTTATTTTGGTTCTACTGCGGATATCCTCATTCCTAAGTTTATCACGCAGAGAAACTCCGAGCATAGCCCTCTCCATAGCTCGCTGAGCGACCTTGAGCTTCCTTATACGGCCAGCAGTGAAGGACCACGTCTCAGTTCCAAAGGTCATCACTCGCAACACGCACTGGTTGAAAAATCTAGTTTTGAGGTTTTGAGGTTTGTCTGACGAGAAGATATGTCGTAGCTTCCCGAACGCTGCCCAGCCGAGTTGAATCCGTCGATTGACCTCTCGGTCGAAGTTGGACTTACCTAGTCGGACTATTTGTCCCAGGTAAACATACTCGTCAACAACTTTGAGCTTAGTGCTCCCAACAACTACCGGCATAGGTGTGACATGGACATTAAACATGATCTTTGTTTTGTCCATGTTCATCTTAAGACCTATCCGTTGGGAAACACTATAGAGGTCATTGAGCATAGTGCTTAGGCCCTCCAGCGATTCTGCCATAAGGACTATATCGTCGACAAATCGAAGGTGAGTGATGTACTCGCCATTGATGTTGATACCGTATCCTTTCCAGTCCAGAAGCTTGAAAACGTCTTCCAATGCAGCGGTTAAGAGTTTCGCGGATATGACGTCACCCTGTCTTACACGTCTCTGCAATTGGATAGGTTTCGTACTCTGGTTCTGTACTCGAATAGCCATCGTAGCCCTACTGTACAAGCACTTCAACACTTCGATATACCGACAGTCAACTTGGCACCGCTGAAGGGACTGCAGCACCGGCCTAATTTCGACGGCCTTCAAAGGCCTTCTCATAGTTCACATACGCCAGACATAGTGGCAAATTGTTCTCTTCCGACTTCTGTACAACTTGCCGAAGGGTATGTATGTGGTCTATGGTGCTAAAGCCCTTTCGGAAACCGGCTTGTTCGGGAGGCTGGAAGTCGTCAAGTCTGCGCGCGAGACGATTCGTAATGACTCTCGAAAACAGCACGTAGACGCGGCTCAGAAGGGAAATCGGTCTGTAATTCTTCAAGAGAGCTTGTCACCTTTCTTGAAGAACAAGACCACCGCACTTCTGCTCCACGCCTCCGGTGTAATGCCACCATGGAGGACGGAGTTAAAGAGCTTCTGAAGGACTTCAAGTACCGGTCTTCCACTCGCTTTCAGAAGCTCCGCTGTAATTCCATCCTCGCCTGGGGCCTTACCGTTTTTAAGGTGCTGGAGAGCCATTCTAATCTCGCTCAGACTGACGTCCGGGATATCTTCGGAATAGTGTCGGATGAGACTCGCTCTTGGATCGTTACTCACACTTGCGTGTGGCTCCAACGATGACGTGTACAGCTGCCCATAGAACCTCTCAATCTCACTCAAAATCTCAGGTGTCCCGGAAACGATGCTGCCACACTCTGTCTTCAGCTTTGACAGTTGGCTCTTTCTGGCAGACAGATCTCTGGCAAAGACTTTGGAGCCTTGGTTCCGCTCGATCACTTAACATACGTTTCTCAAAACCTCCCAAATAAACAAACACGATCAATAAATTTCTTTAATAGGCAATAATATAACCCCTAAAGTGTTCATACCTAGTTAATATGTTGCCTTCAAATCTTGTATACAATATGACAAATGTATTTTTATACCTATTGATGAACGGTTGTCGAGTCGATCTGACATAAAAGCAGAAGTCAAATAAAATCGTAAAATGACTTTCACATAAAAATCTCGTTGACATATTATACAAGCACAATAAATACTAAAGGTATTCTATTCATTGTGAGCGAATAAACAGGAAGAAACATCTGATAAGGATCGAGGTCACTTCTGACAGTAATCGGCCTTTGAAATACCTAAAGAGACAGTGCACTCTATAGGTATTCTGAAGGCGATGCATATTATATGAAACTAAGCAGTTCCTTAGTAAACATAATAGAAAAAGGATTGTTAAGGTAGTAAATATTCTAAGGCTTCGTGAAGTGTACATAGTGGCATGACCTCATTCCTTCCTCTCCATTCCAACATAAGACAACTAAACGCTCAGCTAGTCTCCCTTGATTGTCCACAAACCACGCATGAGAACAAATGTTATTTGCTTTGTTGTATATATTGCAATTGAATTTCCCGTATTGTGGCGGGTAAGAATACCCACTACCTCATATCTTCCCGTGGTTGTCGTAAGAGACGACAGAGGGAGGCAGAGGAAGGGCAACAGCATATTTCTGATAACGAAAAAAACAAAACAACAATAAAAAATGCGGTTGCCAACCCGCTTGCCAAGGGTGGCAATTATTTCAATATACCCCCATGAGCAACGATACTAATAAATGGCCCCAGCCCCCAGCGGCCCCGCTATTCCAGGCTACGGTGGGGACCATAGTAAAGGCAGGGCAAAGGGTGCTAAGAATCTCCCGTGTTGGTTCGGTTGCTACCTAAGACGCAACTAGCAACATATAACGCACGCACCCTGAACTGATGAGAAGATCCTGGAGCATCAACATACTTATCGCAATGTGCTTGTTAGTGCTGCCGTACAATGTCTATATATATTAAGAGTAGCTTTAACCATTGTTGCTTCGAATGAAATATTTTTGCTCGTTAGCTACTCTTGTATTTTACGATTTTTCAATAAGAATATCCAACTCTTCATCCGAGGAGATCTCCACCCTTTCATTACTGTGCAGTTTGACATAAATGATCCCATCAAGTGTCCACACGTTCTTTATACCAAAGTGCTTACGGGCTTTCTTATGTATGGATTGCCTTGTTCTTGTAAGAAACTCAGAAACTGTAACAGGAGACCCTTTTAATTTGGTCTTGACATTCCAAACCTCTTGCTTTGCGTGATAGTCTTTGAATTGGATGAGAATTGGCCGTGTGTGACCATCTTTTTTAACTCCGATCCGATGGCACCGCTTGATACAAGCATTTGTCACATGTGGGATATCTTGTGTGTTGTGTAAAAGACACAGGACCTCTTTCTCTGCATCAGCCTCTGCTGTGTCCGTAATACCACTGAATAGCAGAATCTTTTGTCTATTTCGCATATCAATTGCATCAATAGACTGTAG
This sequence comes from Parnassius mnemosyne, assembly GCA_963668995.1. NCBI lineage: Eukaryota > Metazoa > Arthropoda > Insecta > Lepidoptera > Papilionidae > Parnassius > Parnassius mnemosyne. The sequence goes on along the minus strand of CAVLGL010000084.1, from coordinate 23,001,636 downwards.
ACAAGCACGTACCTGCTGTCGGAGAAGATTAAACATTGAGCCCACCAACTCCTTGAAAGCGTAAAACTCATCACGTAATTGAATAAGGGTGGAACTAGTTGGTGTAGACGCTGCTTTTAATCTGGCTTCAAATTCTATCATTTTACGGGTCCAGCATTCTTCAAGTTCCTTCTGCATGTTCTCCACTTCAGAAACATTTGCCATTATGTTTACAGTTAAACAGTTATAACAAAGTGAGATGAAAACTTAGGAAGTTGATAGTAATAAAGTATCACTAATGGGAGGTACAAGTGAGACTAAACTTCTCTAAATGTTCATATTTTTACACTTAATCCATAGAAAAACTAATCACTGATTGTTTAGTAGTTTAATATAGAACAAAACTTGTTTATGGATATTTTAAAATAAAATAAAATATAAGAACTAGTTAAAGAGTTGTTAGTTATTGTACACCTACCCTCCGAAAAAAAAAAGATTTGCAATTTTATTAAGATGATGTTAAATGAAGGATAATGTTTCGAAGAAACTTGTTATCTAAAAATCATAAGCATTTCGAAAACACATGAAGCCATATAAATTGGATCAGTGCGGTGGACACCTTCATTTATAGGAATCGACAAACACGCTGGACTAGTGGTCTTAAACACGGCTGATGATCATGAGGTCGCAGGTTTAAATCCCGGCTGAGGTTAGCAAGCAAATAGAAAATTTTCAATAATATGTGATTCAACAACTTTCAGTTGAGTATTCTTTTTAAAATTAATAGAATTCGATGATTATTTTAATTATTATTCTGAGTTCAATATTCGTATATTTAGCTTTTCTCAAAAGAAACAGGCCACACCTAGATAAATCTGTAAAAAAATCGAAAACACTTTAGTTTAACCATTGATAATCCGCTGCAGCCATTTGTAGCTGCATAAACATAAGGCGTACCTGAACTTCGGCTATAAGTCATGATATATGTATGTGTTTGTATATATTTACTTTGTATTCGCTTAAAACATAAGCTTCGTGGAGCAATAATTAAGCAACGAGTCGCAGGGCTGAGTGCTGCGATTGAGGGTTCTTATCCCGCACGGAACAAATATTTGTATTATGTCTACAAAAATAATTGTTTCTGTTCTGGATGTTTTTGTTTTGTTCTTGTAAAATGTATGTATGTAAACTACCTCCACGTTACAGCATAAAGCCCTAGTGTAGGTGTAACGTTTTAATAAACAAATATCAATTTATATTGTTTTTATAGTATTAGGTTTTTTTATAGAATAAATGTGACCAACGAGAATACAGTCTACCTGAAAGAATCGAATTAATAGAATCAGGCGTTAATTTGCGGAAATCCATTACATTAAAGCTTTTAAAAAGTTACTTCGTAAACATCCGCTCTATGAAATAAAATGATGTGTCTTACCAAGTATGAAGAGCACCTCCCACCCTCCCTCGATTCCGTGCACTATCCCCGTTACCATTAATCCAAGCACCACTACTCCCAACACCACTACACTAGGAAAGACATACCACTGACGATAAATACAACACGTGTTTCGCCTCTACACGAGGCATCCTTAGGTGACCTAGAGTCTGCGGTGGCTGACCGTTAAGTGAACGGTGAGCCAAAATAACTGCCTTTTATTCAGACCGCAGACACAACCGCTCCCTGCTTAACGAGCGAGCGACCGCATCATGCGATAATACATGCGACCAATCACCGCCGAGCTTACGCAGCCGTTTGTAAAATTAAAAACAAACCACTGCGCAACGCCCGCCTACCCTCCAACCACGCAACTAATCGCCGATCGCCGTGAGGGTGACAAACATATTGCGAGGCTATCTGCTATTAGAGATCAGGCTTAAAGATATTTAAGAGAGGTGAGTTAGAAACATTTGTTTGTTCATTCAGCTGTGCAACGTTACTATTATTACTTTTTAATATCTCTAACTGTTCCAGCACACACAGTCGCAGCCCACAGAATAAAAGTGATATGGTTGAAAATAAGTCTCTTACAAAGAATTTCCTACAATAATACATTATCTCAATCGTAGTACTATGTAACAATTCCATTTAATGTTATGGTAACACTAGCTTAAACAAAATGTCACTTGTTTTTTTTACTGGCTTTACGGCTCTGGGTTCTAGCTATTCTGAGAATGTCACTGTATGACACGAAGGCCCTGGAGCCATGCCAGAAATACATAATAGATATACAATTATCTAAAAACTCTCAATGATGTAGTACATAATGTTGAAAATAAATTAAGCTAACATCAAACAACCACAGGACGCATCACTTTTTCCAAGTGACATAAGACATAACCTAAAAAGGTTCAAATCTAAATATCTTTTTTTTTGACGCCTTCTCAGGACAAAATTCTTTGACAGAGTTATTACGGGACTTACGCTCAACATTTTAAGATATTTTTGATATATAGACGCTACCATTCCTTCTCAACTTAATTTATGTATGAAAGTCTGCCATTGTTCTTTCATACTCGGTCGCAGCAGCGTCGATATTCTATGCCAAAATATCGAATACATTTATTTTTATTCAAAAAATCTGGTACAATTCCTTACTATTTCTTCGGATGCGAGCTCATGAAGTCGTGGGTTCGATTCTGTTGTCCAGTTGCCGTAAAATAAAAGTCTATAAAATATTTTTTTTACCCAACTACTCCAGGAGCGTTATGTATGTAATTTACGTATATAGGTATTTTGGTATGTATGTATGTATGTATGTTTGTATATATGGATGTCTGTCTGTGTGAATATGTGAAATAAATATAGTAAGAGTTTAAATATTATTATTGTGGTTATCTATAAAGTTTTCTCATCTGGTGGGGCTGTTTAAATATATAATTGTAAACGAAATATATAAACATACATAAATATCAATAAAATAGAATAAATACATAAAAAATACATAAATATATAAAAACCCAACCAGATGGAAGCCCTCGGCAGGGGAGACCAAACGGCCGAGGGTTAGGGGAAAAGGGAAAGAAACCGGCGGAAGATGCGGGCCGTATCGAGGAGCACCGCCTTCTGCATTTGAGCTTGGAGCGGTCCGTCACGGAGTACCAGTCGCCTCAAATGACCCGAGAGGCTAACTGGGATAAAACCTTTCGCAGAAACGACCACAGGAATAATTTCGGCCGGCAAACCACCCCACATGTTGGTCACCTCGTAAGCCAGGTCCAGATATTTTGTCAGCTTATCTGTTTCGGCTTTCACGAGGTTCTCGTCTTAAATGGGGAGGAGTTGAGTCTTGTGGATACCACTGTTTTTCTCGGTATTACTATTGACGCGAAACTTCAATGGGGCCCCCATATATCTAAATTAGCAAGCAGACTTAGTTCTGCAGCATATGCTGTAAGAAAGATTAGAAGTCTCACAGATGTTGAGACAGCTAGGTTAGTGTATTTTAGTTACTTTCATAGCGTAATGTCTTATGGAATTTTGCTATGGGGTAATGCGACTGATATTGAAGCTATATTTGTTTTGCAAAAGAGAGCCGTACGGGCGATTTATAATCTAAATTGTAAAGAGTCCCTTAGAGAAAAATTTAAAGAAATAAACATATTAACTTTGGCATCGCAATATATTTATGAAAATGTAATGTATGTACATAAAAACATAAATAGCTTTAATAAGAATAAGGATGTTCATACCTTAAACACTAGGAACAAACATAAGCTTGTAATGCCACTTACAAGACTCCACAGAATTAGTAATTCATTTATGGGGCAATGTATACGCTTTTACAACAGAATCCCAGAACATGTTCAAAGTTTGTCAATAAACAAGTTTAAAAGTTTTATTAAAGAAAAACTGTACAAAAAGGGTTATTATAATATCAAGGAATACATGAATGAAAATAACCCCTGGGAATAAGGTGATCGCCACCATGCTGGTTCTATGAAAATTCATTTAAAATTGTATAAACAAAATTATTGTTAAGTGAAATTATGTTTAAAAAAAAAGTCCCGCTGGGTTTCTTGCTGGTTCTTCCCAGGACAGAGGTATTTTCCGAACCAGTGGTAAATAAAATAATGACTTTCAATAAGTATTATGTAATAATCCATATTGAATAAAAATCATTCTATTCTATTCTATTCTATTCTAAGCAATGATAATGTCGACCAAAAATATCCTTGACTGTGCCCGGTCCATCAGCACAAATCAGGCTTATTCTCAAGAATAGTCCTGTCTATGATGATGGCCCGGTCCCAGTAGAGCCTGGAGCGGTCATTTTCGAGCAAGACTTCCGGCAAGTACTTATAATATAGCAGTTTCCGATCCACCAGACCGTATTTCAAAGCGAGCTACTGGTGTAGAATCCTGGCTACTAGCTTGTGTCTGTGCAAATATTCAGAGTTAGAAAGCGCCGAACAATCGGAGATGACATGCCTAAGTGACTCACCGGGATGGCGACAAGCTCGACAGACGTCGACAGTGCCATCCTTTATGATGTATCTCCGATAATTGTTGGTCTTAATAACCTGATCCTGTATTGCACAGACAAAACCCTCAGTTTCCCCTAAAGAGGTCACTGAAACGTAGCCAGTGGAGAGATGCGACTGTGTCTACGAAAGGCTCATGAAGTGCCTTGTAGAACCTCCCGTGGAGCTCCTTCTCCTTCCATACGGTCTCCCGGTCGGAAATGCTCTGCACTGCCGGGTCTTGCCATTGCTCGTTGGCTAAGGATAGAGGGGTTAGCCCTTTATCACAAGAAATAACGTCCCTATAGTATAGATTATCCGCTCTCATCAGAAAGTAATTACGGAGGCTGCACACTTCGCGATTATGCATGGAAAGCCCACCATGCTTCCACGGCAAGTACAGCCTCATCACTGACGATTTCGGATGATGCATCCTGTGGGACGTCATTATAGTGCGGACTTTTCTGTCCAGAGCGTTCAGTTCGGTCCGAGTCCACCTGAGTATGCCATAGGTATACATGAGAACAGGCATGATCCAACCGTTATATGCGTGCGTCTTATTCACACCGGACAAAAGGATATTCGCACACTTATCCGTCCCCAGCTCCATTCTAACAGAATTGCTTAAATTACAAGTGATGTTTAGAAATTCCATAAGATGAGAGCGACTGAAGGCGAATAATTTGAAATCATCCATATAGAAAAGGTGGGTCACTTTCGTACCTCCTCTCCGAAGCTGAAATCCCCTCCCGAAACCCTCCAGTAAGGTACTGAGAGGGTTCAGAGAGAGGCAGAACCAGATTGGACTCAAACAATCGCCCTGGAAGATACCCCTTCTTATTCTAATGTGGTTCTCCGTAGCCGTCATCTGCTCGCCTAGATGACAAAGGATCGTACTCCACTGCCCCATACACTGCTCGAGGAAGTCTCGAACTGTACAGTCAAACTTGTACAGCTCGAGGACCCTCTTAAGCCGTGTATGAGGCACCAAATTGAATGTCTTTTGGTAGTCTTTCCAGGCGGCGGAGAGGTTCCGACGGTTGCGTTTAACCACCTTGCCAATGACCGCGTTAATGAGATGTGGTTCCTTGGTTCCACAACCACCGCCCCGACATCCATTTTGAGCGCACGACATCACCTGGTTTGAGTTCAGGTGACGAATAATTCTCGCGCTCAAAATGGATGTTAGTGTCTTGTATATGGTAGGTAGACACGTTATGGGGCGGTATTTGCTCGGATCTGTGGAATCCCGGTCTTTAGGAACCAAATGAGTGATCCCAGTAGTGAAGAGGCTCGGGAGCGACTTTTGGTCTAGAGCCTCTTGACACTGTCGGACGAGCACATCGTGACACACCATGAACCCCTTCAGCCAGTAGTGATGCTGTCCGTCGAGTCCCGAACATTTCTAGATCGGGGCCCTACGGACCGTCTCAGCTACGTCATCCGGCGTTATGATGACGGAGTCCATGGGCGTAGCATTCGCACACTGACTCGCCACAACTTTTGTCCAAAGGCCCTCGCTGTAGTTTACGGGCTGTGACCACAGGCCGTGCCAGAGTGCGATAATGTCGGCCTGATTCGGTGCTGGGCCCGTTCCACGAACCATTGGTCGCACCAGTGATTTATAGAGCCTCTTCTGATCACTCCGGAAGAGACGATTCTGGTTGAACCCTGTCGACCTCTCGGCATATCGCCGAATCCGCTACCCCCAAGCAGCGATTCTCTGCTTCAGGTCGTCTATGCGCTCCGTCAGTTTTTGCGTTATATCCGACTGGGAAAAACTGATATTTGTCCCAAAAAACGCCATCCTGACGGTGCGCACAATTCTCGGACTATTATTGCCCGACCTGAAACTTATCAGTCTGCCGATGAGGGCCCTTTCCTTTGCGATACGGTCCTCAATCCTTCTTCTCCAGGCTGCGATGGCGCTACTTTGTCCAGTAGCGCGTCCAGCCGTGGGAACTTTGGCGCCAATAATGCGGCATACTGCCAGTGCGGTGCCGAAAAGAATCGAGTCCGTCTCGCATAGGTCCCGGCTGGCTTCCAAATAGGTCACCAGCATTGGGTTGAGAACCCTCACGATTGCCCGATTCCGCTTGCTTAGGGGCATGCGCCGAAGTTGCGGTCGATTTTGAATATTATTATTGAATAGTATTATTTGTATATTATATAGTAAAGTAGATTTTCTTCATTCAAAGGTGGTCCATTACGCTACAATTTATGACATTATTACCAGCAAAACGCTAGAAAACCCTAATAATTTGCTTTTTGACAAACTCTTCCTTATATTAACTACCTTATTATGGATTACGGCAGCCGATATTTTAACTTTTGACTCTAATTTACAAGAGATTTGTGAATAGAGCAATTGTTGTTTTGTTTGTTTGCGTAAAAGCTTCAGCTCTACGATGCAAATAACCTATTTTTACTTGCAAATTCTTTCGTAGTTGGTGCATCATGTATCTACGAAATATAAATAACCATATACAATAAAATTCTAAACGTAATCTCGCAATGTAAGATTTTTCATTGAAACCGATTATATTTTAAACACGAGTGACACAAAAGAATTATCTCGGCACCAGAGTCCAGTTTAATACTCTTTGTCAATATTTGAGCAACGCAGAAAATCGACTGGGGAAATCGTAGGTATTTTCTTTGCTGCAGCGTAAGATAGGAAACAGTTTCCATAAAAAAATAATATTTAATTTTTTATTTTATTTTTCGGTAAACGTATTTTATATTAAAGTATTTTAAGTGATTTTATAAAAAACAGCATTTATTTATTAAGACGTAGTCTTACAAAATTTATCAGTCATAAATTAAGTTTGGGGCGATACAAAAATCTTAACTAACTAGCTATGCCCCGCGGCTTCACCCGCGTATATCACGCATCTGCGCCTTGCGACATGCGAACTTCGAGAGAGACATCACGACGGACGGTTGCTGAATTAGCAAAGATTTAAAAAGTGAAATATGTTACTAAAATTACATAGTTAACGTAATTGGTGGTTATGCATGATAAGTACAGGTACTGATACGAATAATGTCTAGGCCACATTATTCGTATCAGTACGTACTCGTATTAGTAGTATTTGTACCGGCGATACTATTTCACATTTTAACATGAAAAAGTAGTTATTGTGACATTACTGTAATAGTTAAACATATGGTATCAGAGACTTTTTTGTAGAGATTAATATCCTCTATAAAAGTGAAGTACATTACTTTGCTCAATAGTTTCCGAAGCGTATGCGATATAAGGATTCTTTTTGGTATTTTTTTCACACCTTGGGTTACATTAATGAAGTTTTCATACGGATTCGTAACTTTTTTGAAAATATTACATAGCCTATGTTCATCAGAGATAATGTAGGATTCTAATGGCGAAAGAATTTTTCAAATCGCTCCAGTAGTTTCGGAGCCTATTCAATTCAAACAAACAAACAAATCTTTCCTCTTTATATTAGTAATGTAGAAATGTAGATGTAGATGTAGATGTAGATGTAGAAGTGTAGATGTAGATGTAGAAGTGTAGATGCATGATACAGGTACCGATACGACTAATGTCTAGGCCACATTATTCGTATCAGTATGTACTCGTATTAGTAGTATTTGTACCGGCGTTACTATTTCACATTTTGAAAGAAAGAAAGAAAGAAAGAAAGAAAGGTTTATTCTCCAAAATGACGCCATCACAGATAACATAAAAAAGAAACACATAATTTACAAATAATATTGGCTATACAATACAAATTACAATATACTACATATTACAAACTATACAATACCAATACTCATATGTGTCAAGGCGTCATCTGGGAACAGGAGCACACTCAGCATAATGCCATGAATTTTTTTTTCTCTCCATGGCGCTGATTTTCAGTGTGTCCAACCAGTGACTTACCGAAATCAGTGCTATACGTATACTCATGACAGAATTATGCACAACAAGGGGGAAAGAAACAGTAACTTTTAACATGAAAAAGTAGTTATTGTGACATTACTGTAATAGTTAAACATATGGTATCAGAGACTTTTTTGTAGAGATTAATATCCTCTATAAAAGTGAAGTACATTACTTTGCTCTATTATCAATAGTTTCCGAAGCGTATGCGATATAAGGATTATTTTTGGTATTTTTTTCACACCTTGCGTTACATTAACGAAGTTTTCATACAGATCCCTAACTTGTTTGAAAATATTAAATAGCTTATGTTCATTAGGGATAATGTAGGATTCTAATGGTGAAAGAATTTTTCAAATCGGTCCAGTAGTTTCGGAGCCTATTCAATTCAAACAAACAAACAAACAAACAAATCTTTCCTCTTTATATTAGTAATAAGTGTAGATGTACTCGTATTAGTAGTATTTGTGCCGGCGTTACTATTTCACATTTTAACATGATAAAGTTGTTATTGTGACATAACTGTAATAGTTAAACATATGGTATCTTAGACTTTTTGTAGAGATTAATATCCTCTATAAAAGTGAAGTACATTACTTTGCTCTATTATCAATAGTTTCCGAAGCGTACGCGATATAAGGATTATTTTTGGTATTTTTTTCACACCTTGGGTTACATTAACGAAGTTTTCATACAGATCCCTAACTTGTTTGAAAATATTACATAGCTTATGTTCATTAGGGATAATGTAGGATTCTAATGGTGAAAGAATTTTTCAAATCGGTCCAGTAGTTTCGGAGCCTATTCAATTCAAACAAATAAACAAATCTTTCCTCTTTATATTAGTAATGTAGAAATGTAGATGTAGATGTAGATGTAGATGTAGAAGTGTAGATGTAGATGTAGAAGTGTAGATGCATGATACAGGTACTGATACGAATAATGTCTAGGCCACATTATTCGTATCAGTATGTACTCGTATTAGTAGTATTTGTACCGGCGTTACTATTTCACATTTTAACATGAAAAAGTAGTTATTGTGACATAACTGTAATAGTTAAACATATGGTATCACAGACTTTTTGTAGCGATTAATATCCTCTATAAAAGTGAAGTACATTACTTTGATCTATTATCAATAGTTTCCGAAGCGTATGCGATATAAGGATTCTTTTTAGTATTTTTTTCACACCTTGGGTTACACTAATGAGGTTTTCATACGAATCCCTAACTTTTTTTGAAAATATTACATAGCCTATGTTCATCAGGGATAATGTAGGATTCTAATGATGAAAGAATTTTTCAAATCGGTCCAGTAGTTTCGGAGCCTATTCAATTCAAACAAACAAACAAACAAACAAATCTTTCCTCTTTATAATAGTAGTGTAGAAATGTAGATGTAGATGTAGATGTAGATGTAGAAGTGTAGATGTAGTTGTAGTAGTGTAGATGCATGATACAGGTACTGATACGAATATTGTCTAGGCCACATTATTCGTATCAGTACGTACTCGTATTAGTAGTATTTGTACCGGCGTTACTATTTCACATTTAACATGAAAAAGTAGTTATTGTGACATTACTGTAATAGTTAAACATATGGTATCTTAGACTTTTTTGTGGAGATTAATATCCTCTATAAAAGTGAAGTACATTACTTTGCTCAATAGTTTCCGAAGCGTACGCGATGTAAGGATTCTTTTTGGATTTTTTTAACACCTTGGGTTACATTAACGAAGTTTTCATACGGATCCCTAACTTATTTGAAAATATTACATAGCCTATGTTCATCAGAGATAATGTAGGATTCTAATGGTGAAAGAATTTTTCAAATCGGTCCAGTAGTTTCGGAGCCTATTCAATTCAAACAAACAAACAAACCTTTCCTCTTTATATTAGTAGTGTAGATGTAGAAGTGTAGATGTAGATGTAGAAGTGTAGATGCATGATACAGGTACTGATACGAATATTGTCTAGGCCACATTATTCGTATCAGTACGTACTCGTATTAGTAGTATTTGTACCGGCGTTACTATTTCACATTTAACATGAAAAAGTAGTTATTGTGACATTACTGTAATAGTTAAACATATGGTATCAGAGACTTTTTTGTAGAGATTAATATCCTCTATAAAAGTGAAGTACATTACTTTGCTCAATAGTTTCCGAAGCGTATGCGATATAAGGATTCTTTTTGGTATTTTTTTCACACCTTGGGTTACATTATTGAAGTTTTCATACGGATTCCTAACTTTTTTGAAAATATTACATAGCCTATGTTCATCAGAGATAATGTAGGATTCTAATGGCGAAAGAATTTTTCAAATCGGTCCAGTAGTTTCGGAGCCTATTCAATTCAAACAAACAAACAAATCTTTCCTCTTTATATTAGTAATGTAGAAATGTAGATGTAGATGTAGATGTAGTAGTGTAGATGTAGATGTAGAAGTGTAGATGCATGATACAGGTACTGATACGACTAATGTCTAGGCCACATTATTCGTATCAGTATGTACTCGTATTAGTAGTATTTGTACCGGCGTTACTATTTCAAATTTTAACATGAAAAAGTAGTTATTGTGACATAACTGTAATAGTTAAACATATGGTATCATAGACTTTTTGTAGAGATTAATATCCTCTATAAAAGTGAAGTACATTACTTTGCTCTATTATCAATAGTTTCCGAAGCGTATGCGATATAAGGATTATTTTTGGTATTTTTTCACACCTTGGGTTACATTAACGAAGTTTTCATACAGATCCCTAACTTGTTTGAAAATATTACATAGCCTATGTTCATCAGAGATAATGTAGGATTCTAATGGTGAAAGAATTTTTCAAATCGGTGCAGTAGTTTCGGAGCCTATTCAATTCAAACAAACAAACAAACCTTTCCTCTTTATATTAGTAGTGTAGAAGCGTAGATGTAGATGTAGAAGTGTAGATGTAGATGTAGAAGTGTAGATGCATGATACAGGTACTGATACGAATAATGTCTAGGCCACATTATTCGTATCAGTACGTACTCGTATTAGTAGTATTTGTACCGGCGTTACTATTTCACATTTTAACATGAAAAAGTAGTTATTGTGACATAACTGTAATAGTTAAACATATGGTATCACAGACTTTTTGTAGAGATTAATATCCTCTATAAAAGTGAAGTACATTACTTTGCTCTATTATCAATAGTTTCCGAAGTGTATGCGATATAAGGATTATTTTTGGTATTTTTTTCACACCTTGCGTTACATTAACGAAGTTTTCATACAGATCCCTAACTTGTTTGAAAATATTACATAGCTTATGTTCATTAGGGATAATGTAGGATTCTAATGGTGAAAGAATTTTTCAAATCGGTCCAGTAGTTTCGGAGCCTATTCAATTCAAACAAACAAACAAACAAACAAATCTTTCCTCTTTATATTAGTAATAAGTGTAGATGTAGATGTAGATGTAGATGTAGGAGTGTAGATGTAGATGTAGAAGTGTAGATGCATGATACAGGTACTGCTACGAATAATGTCTAGGCCACATTATTCGTATCAGTACGTACTCGTATTAGTATTATTTGTACCGGCGTTACTATTTCACATTTTAACATGAAAAAGTAGTTATTGTGACATAACTTTAATAGTTAAACATATGGTATCAGAGACTTTTTTGTAGAGATTAATATCCTCTATAAAAGTGAAGTACATTACTTTGATCTATTATCAATAGTTTCCGAAGCGTATGCGATATAAGGATTCTGTTTGGTATTTTTTTCACACCTTGGGTTACATTAACGAAGTTTTCATACAGATCCCTAACTTGTTTGAAAATATTACATAGCTTATGTTCATTAGGGATAATGTAGGATTCTAATGGTGAAAGAATTTTTCAAATTGGTCCAGTAGTTTCGGAGCCTAATCAATTCAAACAAACAAACAAACAAACAAATCTTTCCTCTTTATAATAGTAGTGTAGATGTAGATGTAGTTGTAGAAGTGTAGATGCATGATACAGGTACTGATACGAATATTGTCTAGGCCACATTATTCGTATCAGTACGTACTCGTATTAGTAGTATTTGTACCGGCGTTACTATTTCACATTTAACATGAAAAAGTAGTTATTGTGACATTACTGTAATAGTTAAACATATGGTATCAGAGACTTTTTTGTAGAGATTAATATCCTCTATAAAAGTGAAGTACATTACTTTGCTCAATAGTTTCCGAAGCGTACGCGATGTAAGGATTCTTTTTGGATTTTTTTAACACCTTGGGTTACATTAACGAAGTTTTCATACGGATCCCTAACTTATTTGAAAATATTACATAGCCTATGTTCATCAGAGATAATGTAGGATTCTAATGGTGAAAGAATTTTTCAAATCGGTCCAGTAGTTTCGGAGCCTATTCAATTCAAACAAACAAACAAACCTTTCCTCTTTATATTAGTAGTGTAGATGTAGAAGTGTAGATGTAGATGTAGAAGTGTAGGTGCATGATACAGGTACTGATACGAATATTGTCTAGGCCACATTATTCGTATCAGTACGTACTCGTATTAGTAGTATTTGTACCGGCGTTACTATTTCACATTTAACATGAAAAAGTAGTTATTGTGACATTACTGTAATAGTTAAACATATGGTATCAGAGACTTTTTTGTAGAGATTAATATCCTCTATAAAAGTGAAGTACATTACTTTGCTCAATAGTTTCCGAAGCGTATGCGATATAAGGATTCTTTTTGGTATTTTTTTCACACCTTGGGTTACATTAATGAAGTTTTCATACGGATTCCTAACATTTTTGAAAATATTACATAGCCTATGTTCATCAGAGATAATGTAGGATTCTAATGGCGAAAGAATTTTTCAAATCGGTCCAGTAGTTTCGGAGCCTATTCAATTCAAACAAACAAACAAATCTTTCCTCTTTATATTAGTAATGTAGAAATGTAGATGTAGATGTAGATGTAGTAGTGTAGATGTAGATGTAGAAGTGTAGATGCATGATACAGGTACTGATACGACTAATGTCTAGGCCACATTATTCGTATCAGTATGTACTCGTATTAGTAGTATTTGTACCGGCGTTACTATTTCAAATTTTAACATGAAAAAGTAGTTATTGTGACATAACTGTAATAGTTAAACATATGGTATCATAGACTTTTTGTAGAGATTAATATCCTCTATAAAAGTGAAGTACATTACTTTGCTCTATTATCAATAGTTTCCGAAGCGTATGCGATATAAGGATTATTTTTGGTATTTTTTCACACCTTGGGTTACATTAACGAAGTTTTCATACAGATCCCTAACTTGTTTGAAAATATTACATAGCCTATGTTCATCAGAGATAATGTAGGATTCTAATGGTGAAAGAATTTTTCAAATCGGTGCAGTAGTTTCGGAGCCTATTCAATTCAAACAAACAAACAAACCTTTTCTCTTTATATTAGTAGTGTAGAAGCGTAGATGTAGATGTAGAAGTGTAGATGTAGATGTAGAAGTGTAGATGCATGATACAGGTACTGATACGAATAATGTCTAGGCCACATTATTCGTATCAGTACGTACTCGTATTAGTAGTATTTGTACCGGCGTTACTATTTCACATTTTAACATGAAAAAGTAGTTATTGTGACATAACTGTAATAGTTAAACATATGGTATCACAGACTTTTTGTAGAGATTAATATCCTCTATAAAAGTGAAGTACATTACTTTGCTCTATTATCAATAGTTTCCGAAGCGTATGCGATATAAGGATTATTTTTGGTATTTTTTTCACACCTTGCGTTACATTAACGAAGTTTTCATACAGATCCCTAACTTGTTTGAAAATATTACATAGCTTATGTTCATTAGGGATAATGTAGGATTCTAATGGTGAAAGAATTTTTCAAATCGGTCCAGTAGTTTCGGAGCCTATTCAATTCAAACAAACAAACAAACAAACAAATCTTTCCTCTTTATATTAGTAATAAGTGTAGATGTAGATGTAGATGTAGGAGTGTAGATGTAGATGTAGAAGTGTAGATGCATGATACAGGTACTGATACGAATAATGTCTAGGCCACATTATTCGTATCAGTACGTACTCGTATTAGTAGTATTTGTACCGGCGTTACTATTTCACATTTTAACATGAAAAAGTAGTTATTGTGACATAACTGTAATAGTTAAACATATGGTATCACAGACTTTTTGTAGAGATTAATATCCTCTATAAAAGTGAAGTACATTACTTTGCTCTATTATCAATAGTTTCCGAAGCGTACGCGATGTAAGGATTATTTTTGGTATTTTTTTCACACCTTGGGTTACATTAACGAAGTTTTCATACAGATCCCTAACTTGTTTGAAAATATTACATAGCTTATGTTCATTAGGGATAATGTAGGATTCTAATGGTGAAAGAATTTTTCAAATTGGTCTAGTAGTTTCGGAGCCTATTCAATTCAAACAAACAAACAAACAAACAAATCTTTCCTCTTTATATTAGTAAAAGTATATAGTGTAGACAAATTTCCACTCTGGAGTGTTGTAGGATGGAAGATAAAAATGTTTGTGCCCTTTAATAGATGGCTATACATACAGTACCCTAATGCGCAGTTGGTTTTTCTGGGGGACTTTAATGCCTGTCATCAGGACTGGCTGTTACCATACCAGAAGACCGACCACGCTGGGAGGGAGGCGTGGAATTTTGCCTTGTCGCTGGGGCTCTCCCAGCTGGAAGAACAACTAGGGTACCTGATGTGGATGGGCACATAGCCAAAAGCCTCGACCTTCTGCTTACGACCGATTCAGACAGGTAAGATGTTCAGGTTACCCTTGGGAACTTCTGACCACTGTCTGGTGAAATCTGCGTTGTTATATTCCCCACCTAACTACGAGTTCCACGGAGTGCGACGAATGTGGCGTTATGATATTCCACGCATTAGAACCAAACGGTTTGCTTTGTCTTTTGTAATGCGTACAGCAAAGGAGTGGAATAAGTTGCCGGCGTCAATCTTTCCGTCCGAATACAATCTGAGCATCTTCAAGGCAAGAATGAAAAGGATTTTGTTACAATAAGACAGTGCGATTTACCATCTAAGGCTACATCACCACTAACCACTAGGTGGGATTGTAGTCAAGAACTGGTTTATAATAATAAAAAAAAATTTTACTTTTTCATGCCAAATATAGAACAAAAGCGACTAAGATGCGAGTTATTTGATGCTCTGGTCGAGAATTCACATGGTCAAGCGTTGCGTTAGTTGCCATTCTATACTTTTAGAGGAAAACTCGTATAAGTGCCTGTTTACTATAAACACAAATATACACTAAATCATAAATGTAAATTAAATATAATATGGAAATTAATAAGCCGCACTTATGTAGCTCAGGCTTAGTGCAATAAGCGCAGCTAAATTGTTAATTCCAATTTTGGGGGCTGATTTACAAGGTATTCGGCGGTGATGGAAAACATCGCGAAGAAACCAGCAAGTCTGAGAAATTAAAAAAAATATATTTCGAAAACATAATATGAAACCAGCTAACATCACCCATTGTGATGACACTTCCTTGCTCGAAACACTTCGTTTCCTCTCAGAAACGATGGGGAAGCCTGTGTCCAGGAGTGTGACGTATACAGACTGTAGCTTTAACAATTGAAGTGACATTCGAACTTAAAAGTAAGTTAAGTATCATTTTTTTTATTAGATTTGAGGCATTTCTGTATTCTCCAAATGAGTTCCCCATCGGTTGGCTGAGCTCTTGAGTCTTCAATTGGTATATTGGGCGGTGCCCCGATTTCTCAACTCTTTCCCAAAAACACCCAAACAATATGAAAAAGTTATAAAGAAGAATATAGTAAAACAACGATGGCACTTTCTTCCGCTCAAAGTGCACCGGCCTTCATAACGGAGACGTAGATAGCAACTTCGTTCGACGTGGCTGTAATTAAAAAAACAACTTTTTTCTAAAGAAAATAAACGTATATAGTCGAAGTATTTGGGAAGATCATTGATGGCTTTTCGATAGAACTCTGTAGGTCTGGACTCTAGAAAGTCTTTTTGAGTATTTTACGTTACCGCTCCCTGAGTTTTTTTTTCATTATTATTGATCCTATAATTAAAGCAACTGCTATAGCTCCTGGCGCTCCTTCCGCTCTCAACTCTTTTTCATCGAAACCGATGAACCCGAACTCTTTACCTCGCCCATTGTCAATATATTGCCAACTTGCTTGTTACAGTGTCGATATACTAAGCCACTAATTTAATTGTGATTACTAAGGAAATAGGTGATTTTGTCGAATATTTTTCAGCTGATGACATTTGTTTAAGTGAACAAAATTATAGTTATTAAATAATTTAACCAAAAAGTCAATCCTTATTATTTTTAATATTTAAAACAAAAATTTACTTAATATGTTTCCCATATTTTAATTTTTTGTGGTAAAATTTCACAACACAAAGGTAACCAATCTTCCAAAAAAGTTTATTCTCGTATCACGTGACTTGAAACTCCTATCTCGGAGAGTGATTTACTGTTGAATGCTGTGAAATTAAATTTTATCCGAGTTTTCCGAATACGTACCAGAAAATTAAATAATTAACTTTAAATTTAAATGTAAGATTTAAAAGTAGGATACTTAATATTTTTGTGCATCAAAATACATGACTAATGGCCGATATAACTAAAATAGTATAATTTGCGACCTTATGTCATAAGCAAAGAACTAGAATTTCCCGCTACGCTAATCAATAAAGAGTACGATCTGCAATATAATTTTTATAAACAATTCAAATAAACAAAATGCATAGATACTTGTCAAATTTATGTACTCGTATAAGGCAACTTTTTAACACAAGAACACACAAACACTCACGCCTGTCACCCAGAGGGGTAGGCAGAGACTACGGACTTCCATTTGGCGCAATCCTGACACACCTCTCTCGCCTCCTTTACATCCATATATCTACGCGCTATCTCACTCGTCCGTTAAGGGTACTCCTAATCTGGCCCATTTTCAATGTATCGCCGATTTGGTCAATAATTCTTCGTCCAGGGCGTCCCTTCCCGACTTTGCCGTTCACTTCTGAAACATAAATTTGCTTTGTCACTCTTTCCTCGTTCATTCTTTGTACGTGACCAAACCACCGAAGCATTCTTGTTTTAATCCTGGTCACAACGTCATCTTGCAAACCACACTTTTCTCTTATCACACTATTTCTCACCTTGTCATTCAGATTCATACTCCTTAATGCCCTCAATTCTACAGCCTTTTTTCTACTCTCATGCTTCTTCTGCCAGACCCAACTTTAACTTTTAGTAGGGACTAACACAGCATTATGGATTGCCATACGTGTCTTCATTAACACATTCTGACTTTTCATAATAGCGTGTAGAGCACCATTAACTCTATTTGCTGCGTTTAGTCGTCGTTCTGTATCCTTATTATATCTACCATCGCTGCTAAATAAACATCCCAAATATACAAACTCATCCACTTGCTCAATCAAACTCCCCTTCTATTCTTATATCTCATAATGTTTTACTTTCTTCTCTTTCAAAAACCATCACTTTCGTCTTACTTGCGTTCACTTTCATACCCCTTTCTTTTAATGACCAGTTCATTAAAGTAACCATCATTTGCAACTCGGCCGCCGACGATGCAAATATGAATTGATCATCGGCGTACAAAAGGCATTTGACGGTTAACTCACCCATTCTCAACCCACATTCTTCGACTTTCAAAGTTTGAAAAAACTGTCCATAAATAGGTTAAACAGCCACGGAGAAGCTACACAGTCCTGTCTGACATCTTTTTGAATGCTAAACCAGTCCGAGAAGACCCCGTTGATCCTTTACACAAGCACTAGAATCCCTATAAAGAGACTTTAATGACTGTATCAAACCAGCGCTCAACCCAAATGAGGTCAGTGTTAGCCATAACACGTTCCTGTCCACTCTGTCATAAGCCTTTTCCAAGTCCATGAACGCACAAAAAACTTTCTGGTTTTTGGCCAAAAATTTCTCCGCAATCATGCGCATGGAAAATACTTGATCCGTACACCCCATCCCCTTTCTAAATCCAGCTTGCACATCCCAAATTTTTCCATCATTTTTTTCCACAACTCCTTCAATTAACACCTTAGCATACAGTTTACCCACAATGATAAGCAAGCTTATACCACGATAGTTTTTACAGTCCTGCTGCGACTCCATTCCCTTATATATTGGGCCTAAAACGGCTTTGCACCAGTCGTCCGGTACCCACTTCAGTTCCCAGCATGAATTAAACAAAGTGAACAGCAGGCCTGCAACCACACACTCTCCAGCCCTTAGCATTTCGAGTGATACTCTATCATATCCGGCTGCCTTACCTGCTTTCATCTATCATTCTTATCTATCCTTTCTTGCTTTTCCTTTCAACAACTTCTTTTACTCTCCTATTTATATGTTTTTCTTTCAATCTCATCACTCATACTGCCAGAATGACCAGCTTTGGTTGCTAGTAAATCTAGCCATGCTCTCTTCTTTGCTTCAACTTCCATCCGTACCTCATCATCCCACCACAACGTATTACTTTTCATTTCATTCGTTCTCTTACTTACACCACATACTTCGGTGACTGTATCCACCAAAACTGTCTTAACATTATTCCATACATTCTTCCAGAGTAAATCATTCATACATAGTTCATTCAACACACTTATATTTTCCCTCAGTTTGCATTTATACTTCTCTTGTCCACCTTTATTTTGTAACCTGTCTATTCTTATACGCTGTAACGCAGTGGTAGACACAGATGTCCAATGCCGCCAAAGCTTGAATAGACCATTAATTCGGCATAAGACCAAGTAATGATCCGTCCCTACGTTGGACCCACGGTAAACCCTTGTATCTACCACTGCGCTCCTCATTCTTTTATCCACAATTATGAAATCTATCATGCTTCTATCATCCCCTCTTTCCCAAGTATACATGTGAATCCTCTTATGGCGAATGAAAGTGTTCGCCACAAAAAGATTATTTTCCACACATACGGTGAGGATCTTTTCACCATTTTCATTTATACTTTCATCGCCAAACGTTACTAATATCCTTTCATAACCAGACCTCTTCACCCCAACCCTTCCATTGAAATCTCCTAACATAATAATATTTTCATTTTCCTTACATTTCGTCAACACCAGCCTTACCATGTCCAAAAACTCCTCTCGGATATAAGTGGGCTTAGACATATCTGGGGCGTACACCCCAAGTACGAACAACTTCTTTAAGCCCACTTTCATTCGCATCCACAGCTGCCTTGGGCTTACACATTCATACTCTTTCACACGTTGACCCATTCTTTCTGAAAGGATGACACCTTTTTTACTTTTTAAATTTCAGAAGATAAAATTAAAAGCATTGAAAATAACGAATTTCAAAACATGTGCATCCAGTAATTTATACCTGGTAAATATAAATGAAAACAAACAAAGACAAAAACAAAGAAATTCGGAGACGTATGCAGATGGTCAAAGCAGCTATGAGTAAGTTAACCAAAATATGGCAAAACAGAAATGTGTCGAATACCACCAAAACCAGACTCGTACGAGCATTGGTATTCTCAATATTTCTGTACGGTGCCGAATCATGGTCAACCCGAACAGCTGACCGAAAGAAGATCGAGACTTTCTAAATGTGGTGTTATAGAAGAATATTGCGTATACCTTGGACAGCAATAAGAACCAACAAGTCTATTCTCGACCAATTAAAAATTACGATCAGGCTATCCACTATATGCTACCAACGAGTCCTAAGTTATTTTGGTCATATTGCCCGGAGACAACCAGACAATCTGGATAAATTGGTTGTAGTAGGGAAGATCGAAGGAAAAAGATCACGTGGGCGATTACCTACCTGCTGGTCCGACCAGATTCAAAATATAACGGGACTTAATATTCCGAATGCCCTGAAACAAGCCGAGGACAGAGTGGTATGGAGGAAGCTAGTCGACACATCGTTGAAAGCATTTCAGGACAAGCACGACTTTCAGTAATGAAGCATACGAATAAGAAGAAGAAATATAAATGAATTTATAATGCTCTTGACCTTTAAAAACGGATTTTATTTTTACATTAACCGGTCACCCGGTATAGGCGAAGTTATGGCAAAATATCTATTTATATTTTTTATATATTTTTAAACGTAGCCTGGATTTTCTTCCATATCGTATTGGCAGCTGACAAGCATAAATTGCACAAGGACAAACATTCCAGAACCGGAACAATTATTATCTGTACGCCATACAAATACTTGTTCCGTGTTGGATTCGAACCCGCTGCCCTTAGCCCTGGAACTCAATTGCTAACCCACTGCGCCACGGAACCGTCAATCTTCATTTCTGATTTTTTTTTTACTTCACATGGTCACCCGGTATAGGCGGAGTTATGGCATAATGTATTCTCTACCACTCTACCTTACACATTATCTGATTGATCCGTATTTTGATAAGGTGATAGCAATTAATTCGGCTACTCCCCGTGTTTGTTCCACGAGCGCTTAAAGAGGTATAGAAAAGAGCTATTGTAAATTTCAGAAATCATGGCTGCTTACAGATAGAATTAATCCCATCCAATTTACACCAGTCATATTTAAATAACAGAAAACCAATGTGCTCTTAAATGGGGAGGAGTTGAGTCTTGTGGATACCACTGTTTTTCTCGGTATTACTATTGACGCGAAACTTCAATGGGGCCCTCATATATCTAAATTAGCAAACAGACTTAGTTCTGCAGCATATGCTGTAAGAAAGATTAGAAGTCTCACAGATGTTGAGACAGCTAGGTTAGTGTATTTTAGTTACTTTCATAGCGTAATGTCTTATGGAATTTTGCTATGGGGTAATGCGACTGATATTGAAGCTATATTTATTTTGCAAAAGAGAGCCGTACGGGCGATTTATAATCTAAATTGTAAAGAGTCCCTCAGAGAAAAATTTCGGTTTAAAGATCTTTATTTACTCATTAAGACAAATACATGTCACTTACATGAGTACATTACACAATTTTAAATAAGTCACACAGAACAAAATAATAACAAAAAAAGTGAACATAAATTAGGGTAGATTAAAATTAAATATAAGTAGGAAGTTAGCTGCGTAGAAGCAATGTTTTAAGTACTGACTATATAAGGCGGTGGTCCAAGTTATAAAATGTCTTGGTTTTTAATGTGGTCTAATAGTTTTTTTTTTGAATATATTGAGCGAACTTGCATCTTTTATATTTGAAGGGAGTTTATGTTACGGCATTTCTTCCAAAGTTCGTGCGAATATTTGGTAATACAAGATGATTTGCGCGGCGTGATGAGTATTTTAGTGTTTTTCCTTTTGTGGTGAACGTTATATTTGAATGGATCATATTACGCGTGATTTTATATATTAATATACAAGTGTTAAAGATGTATAATTGTTTAATGTTTAAGAATTTTGTTTCATGGTATATTTTTTTAGTCGATGTTAAAAAGTAATGATATAAAATTTTAATTAATTTATTTTGCAGTATTTGTAGCTTTTGTAGATAAGTTTTGCCTGCTGTACCCCATATCTCTATTAAGTAAAGTAAGTGTGGTTTAACCAACGCGTTATAGATCATAGGGCGAGCTTTTGCTGGTATACAACGAGCCATACCGTATATAGAACCTATTAGAGATGAAAGTTTATTTTTTAACTAATAAATGACCATTCCATGACAGATGTTTATCAAGAAATAGTCCAAGGTATTTTTCTTGATTAGATTGGCGTAGCATTTCTCCATTAATGTGTAATTTTGTGTGGTGTCGGATTTTTTGTTTTTTGCACTAAATATTACGTAAGATGTTTTGGTGGTATATATTGTGGCATGTAGTGTACTAACTGTCCGTCAGTTGTTTATCCTGAAAATCATATTAAAACAACATACCGAACTTCCATTTAACTTAAAATCCATAGACAGGAGAAGAATGGACTTAGTTTGTGTAAACCCTCAAACCAAACACGCATTTGTGAACAAATTTTACATATTTTTAGGACCTTTTCTATATAACAAGCTCAACAAGTCACTAAAGGTATATAGTCTAAGTTATAAGGACTGTAATATAAGTGTAAGGGAATTTCTAAATAAATTAAATTACGAAGACACAGAGAAGTTGTTAGATATACTAAAATAGTGTATTAATTGTAGGCAATAAATAATTGTTATTTAGTTATTTTATTTATTATACAATTTAGTTTAATTATTTAAATATCTAGTGTCCTACATTATTAAACCGATTGTATAAGTGATGTCTGAAACACAGGTACTCAACCTAGTTCAGACAGGTAGCTAATATTATAAATATGAATTTTCTATCTTCTTTTGTAGATTCTACATTATTTAGCTACACATAGTTTTAATTTTATCATAGCATGTTATTTTTGTGAGACTTATTGTTACTTTATTAATTGTAATCATTCTGATTCCTGTATGTCAACATGTGTAATTCGAAATGAAATAAATATTTATTATTATTATTTATTATTGTTAATAGGTTGTACTGAAACCATCTGTGTAGTGTGTCAAGATCTTGTTGAGCAAGCAAAGTAAGGTCATCTATATTTTGTCCAAAGTAGAACAAACATGTGCCGTCTGCAAACAAAGTGAGATGGCCGTGTAACCCTACTTCACAAATATTGTTAACATACACTAAGAACAATAGCGGACCAAGAATTGAACCTTGTGGTACTCCACAGTTTATAGGTAGGGGACTGCTTTAATAAGTTCCAATCCTTACAACCTGGTATCTATTTTCAAGGTAAGATTATAACATCTGGAGTGCCGTGTCTGTCACACCAATACTTTCTAACTTTTTTAGTAGCAACGAGTGACTCACTGTGTCAAAGGCCTTTTTTAAGTCAATGAACACACCCAGTGCTAGCTGTTTTTGGTCTATTTTAGTTTTTATTTTAGTAGTTAAGTCAATAGGTGCACTGAGAATACTCGATTTTGAACGGAAGCCATATTGTTGATCACACAATAAATTTATTTCAGTTAAGTGCTCATTCAGTCGTTTGTAAATTACTTTCTCCAGGATTTTTGAAAGCACTGGCAAAACTGACACAGGTCGATAGTTTCCTGGATCCATCTTTATACCAGATTTATAGATCGGATTGACCTTAGCTACTTTAAGACTATCTGGGAACATACCTTGTACCAGTAATTTATTAAGACAGCCAGTGAGATTGGGAATAATTAGCTTTTTTACACACTTTATTAATTTTGTACTATTGGAGTCAATCCCTGTGCTAGTGTTAGTTTCCAGACCATCGACAATATTAGCTATCTCATTTTTATCACATTGTTTGAAGAATTTGAATTGGATTGTATCAGAATTTAGTTTTGGCAATGTGTGTGTTTCGTTGTTATGATAATGGGACGGTATTTTGTTTGCAAGTTGCGTACCAATATTTGAGAAAAACTTATTGAATAACTCACAAGCAGCTACAGGATCTTTAATGACAAGGCCGTTATCCGTTTTAAGATTTGGGGGAGCACAGCTTACAATAGGTTTATTCTTAGAAAGTGTATTTATCAGTTTCCACATCTTTTTAGGTTTACTTATACATTTTTCAAACTCTCTGTAATAATATCTGCTCTTTGAAGTCTTGATAAGTCTTGCCACTTTTGTCTTTTCATCAATATATTCTGATTTTAGTCCGTTATTCTCTGGGTCTTGCTTTAGTTTACATGACAATTGATTCCTTTTTTTAATCCCCATTATGATTTTTTTATAAATCCATTTTTTTGAGGTAGGTTGACAATTTTACATTTTATTTCTTTACTTTCTGATATTTTTTTCTTTATAAATTCTTCTAGAGTGCCAAAATTACAGCCATTATTTTGGAGCTTATGATCTCTAGTTCGCTTATATAAAATTTCATAGTTAACAGCTTCATATCGTACCTTTTGCATTTGTGGTGGTTTCACTTTTTTCATTTCAACGTAAATATTTTTATGATCTGAAAATGAAGATTGAATGATAGCCATATGAAATTTTTGGTTATTGAGATTTGTAGCAACATGATTTATAATAGTTCTCGACGTTGGTGACACACGAGTGCTGCGTAGTACTTTAATTTTGTTAATTAATTTAAAACCAGTCTCCTTCAGTAAATCATTATACAAAGTGGTCTTAGTATCAGATACCAAAAGATCTATATTTGTATCGACAAAAACAATCACTCTTTTTTTTTTTGAATTATTATGAAAATTTAAAGAAATAAACATATTAACTTTGGCATCGCAATATATTTATGAAAATGTAATGTATGTACATAAAAACATAAATAGCTTTAATAAGAATAAGGATGTTCATACCTTAAACACTAGGAACAAACATAAGCTTGTAATGCCACTTACTAGACTCCCAGAACATGTTCAAAGTTTGTCAATAAACAAGTTTAAAAGTTTTATTAAAGAAAAACTGTACAAAAAGGGTTATTATATTATCAAGAAACACATGAATGAAAATAACCCCTGGGAATAAGGTGATCGCCACCATGCTGTTTCTATGAAAATTCATTTAAAATTGTATAAACAAAATTATTGTTAAGTGAAATTATGTTTAAAAAAAAGTCCCGCTGGGTTTCTTGCTTGTTCTTCCCAGGACAGAGGTATTTAACCGAACCAGTGGTAAATAAAATAATGAATTTCAATAAGTATTATGTAATAATCCATATTGTAAAAAAAAAAAGAAAAAAAATACAATAGACCGGCTATGGGAACCAATGTTAAAGATAGGAAGTATTTGGTACCGCGATCATCTATTCCCCTTTCAGGCGCAATAAATAGGCGATTTCTTTTTACAACGGCAAGCCCTGTATTGATCTTTTACGGCCTGATGAAATAAAATAATCACTCCTGTGGTTATTATAAGAGGTTATTACAAAGTAATTCTATTAACTATATCGCATATCCCAGACGCAACATATTATAAACGTTGAGTAATATCGTCAAATAAGTGAGACGTCTTGATCGCCAACGCACCTGTCTCCAGTTGTGATTTCTGTACATTCTAGAATTTATAAGCAATTTCAGACATGATTTTGATGACATTAACATTGTAGACATTGACATTTTTCACCGGTAAAAAATTTGAATACAAGTGCGATTTCATACCTTAATTGGACTTCATAAACAGTCAAAAGGATCCCCGTTTATATACTTACTTACTATTTAAAAATTATAAGGGTTATTCCTTTCTATAATAGACGAAGCTTAAAGAATACCAGACACATTTAATTGCGGCTACTTATACCCAGGCCCCATACCAGTGTTAAACTATCCATCGAAATATCGTGGGTGTCGTAAGAGGCGGCTGTGAAAAAAATCTAATGCCTTCTTTAAAATTAAGAGACGGCAATATAACCATCTCTAATCTTTATAACACCCAGACCGGCGACGTGCAACAGGGTCAATGATACAAGACGCCTGCCAAACGTAAAATCCTTCCTACAAAAGGACCCATGTCCAGCTATGGACTTTAGAGTCTAATTAAGAATATAACTAAAATATTTTTATTATCGTCTAAGATATAGCAGGAAATAAATACCGAGTGTTCTTAATATAAGTTTCTATTCGTTAATTATTCTTCGGAGGAGTTTATATTTGTGTTATCAGGGAAGTGTGCCTGGCATCCTATTTGTTCAAGAAAAGGAGCATCGAGTAATGAATTTCTCAGATATTTGCGAATAGCGTTTAATTAAAGTATAGAAATGCTTAAATAACGAATAACAGTTTTGAAAGGATGGGACGGTGAGATAAAGAAATGACAGTCCTTTTAAAATGTTGGAACTGACTCGTTGAGTGAGCTTTCATTATTTAACTCTTTGCGACAGAGGGATATGATTTTTAGTACTTTTGCAGTATAAATAATATAAGTGGTTATTGATATTAATAACATTATAAAATAAAAGGATTAGAAGAAAAAATATTGTACAAGCAAAAAAAAAAAGACGTCATAAAGCAATTTCACTGTGACATCAGTGTTTATAGTTCATTGTGTAACAACATATTACCGAATTTAGATCTAGTCAGAATTCAAAAATGGCATTTTTAATGGGTAAAACTTGTGCAAAATTACAAATCAATAATTAATGATTTAGGTATTGTAATACTAATACTAAAGTTATAAGTTCATAGTGTATGAATAAAACATAACGTACTGGTATATCCTAAACAACAATGACACATATTTTGTACCAATATTACCACGGAACATATAAGGTTAAACTCAATTCATTCGTATAATAATAATGCCACATAATTTAAAATTAAAAAATTTGTACAGCCGACTTCAATATAAGTTATTTAAGAATAACTTAAAAACTATTGGTCTGACCTTGATCAAATTCATATGGGACCACAAGAGAAGTACCAGCTTTCAAATAAAAAAAGAATCATCGAAATCGGTTCACCCAGAAAAAAGTTCTGAGGTAACACACATATAAAAAAAAACGAAAAAAAAAAAAACATACAGTCGAATTGAGTACCGGCTCCTTTTTGGAAGTCGGCAGAAAAAATTGATCAAAGCCGGAAGCCAACTTTTCGGCTTGTTCAAATATTGACACAGGGTTTCGGACTAGACTATCATTCCAAAACAATTGTACTTAAGAGGTTGATTAAAGCGATTGTGATGGTAACTTTTACTTTACGAATAAAAGCGCTCATTTCAATAGAAACAAAATACTATAAAGAAGATTAATGGACCACTCTGATCTTCTTTTTAGTTACTTAGTTACTTGTAGAATTATTGCAATATTGTTTGCGACAAGGCCGCAACGAAGCGAATCTCTCCCATGGTTATTGTAGGCGATTACAAGCAATGGCAGTAAATGCTCTTGGACTACGACAGATCACGATAAAATTATATCGTATATCCCAGACGAAATACATAAACTTTGAGTTATAACTTCAAATGAGCGAATGTTGTCGATATCTCACAGAAAACCAGCGTAAAATAGCAGCTTAACGATGCTGTGTTTCGTATGGTGAGTGTAGAGAACCGGAGACCCTTTTTACTGGCAAAGAGGCATTCCATCTTAGTCCTCACGGCTGACAACACATCTGCATCTTGAGTCTTTAGTGAGGATAGATGTAGATGTCTATGGGTCACATAAACCACTTACCATCAGGTGGACAGTGTGCTCGTTTGTCACCCTATCCTATAAAAATAAATATTCCACGCATTAGAACCAAACGGTTTGCTTCGTCTTTTATAATGCGTACAGTAAAGGAGTGGAATAATTTGCCGGCGTCGATCTTTCCGTCCGAATACAATCTAGGCGTCTTCAAGGCAAGAGTGAATAGGCTTTTGTTACGATAAGACAGTGCGATATACCATCTAAGGCTGCATCACCACTTACCACCAGGTGGGATTGTAGTCAACCACTGGCTTATAATAAGTTAAAAAAATGAGCGAAATGTCTCGATCGCCAATGAAACTGTCGATTGTGATTTTATTCGTAATAGTATTTTTAAAGCAATTTTAAACATGATAATATGTCTAAGTAGCACCTAGACCACCTAACGGTAAGTAAATGTTGCGGCTCGTAGACACTGGGTATGTTTCGATATACCTACACTGTGACCACTGTAAGGTGTGACGTCAATCCAGTATACTGTGAACGGCTTCACCTTCTTTCCTTTTTAGTTTGCTATACTGGTTACTGTATTAAGCAGAACGCAGTCCAGTATACTGTCATCCCCATTTTTGGACACTGTTTTCAAATGAAAATATTTATCATGTATACGTTTTCTGCTCAACAATAAAAATTATTATTAGAATGCTGTTGCTTTTAAAACTTAATACCCGATTTTATTTGAATAACAATATTAATTATCAATAATAACAACCATTCGTGGAAGCTGTTAAATTTTTGATCACGTGATCAGTGCTCACAGTACAAAAGGTCTGTTAAGCTGGAATGGTCATTTGGGCAAAATCACTTAAATTTTTGCTAAATATTTAGTGCTCATTTAGTGCTAATTTAGTGCTGCAAATTTAAATTTCACGCCAAAATAACTTGATCAAAAATTAGAAAACTGCTAGCTTTTAATTAAGCTAGCAGTGTTCTACCTATTAAAATGATAACCGCTTAATACAGCACCAAATAGAAGCATCAATAATTTAGTGCTCATTTAGTGCTGACGATATACGCAAAAACAAATATTGGGAAAATATATATTTTTTTAATATCATAAATTCTGCTACTTTGACATCTTTAGCAGAGCATGTATTGAAAAAATAGACATCCAAGTGGATTATCACCTAATGATATGAGATAATAATTTAATGCTCATTTAGTGTTGCCGATATACGCAAAAACAAGACTTGGAAAAATATTTTTTTTAATATCATAAACTCTGCTACTTTGACATCTTGAGCAGAGTATGTAATGAAAAAAATTAAATCAGAGTGGGCTATCACATAATGATATAAGATAATAAATTAGTGCTCATTTAGTGCTGTCGATATACGAAAAAGGATTTGGGAAATTATTATTTTTAAACACCGTAAACTGCTACCTTGGCATATTTAGCAGAGTATGTGATGAAACATTGACATCCAAGTTAATTATCACCTAATGATATGAGATATGTTTAATGTCCATGTCACACCTATGCCGGTAGTTGTTGGGAACACTAAGCTCGAATTTGTTGATGAGTATTTTTACCTGGGACAAATAGTCCGACTAGGTAAGTCCAACTTCGACCGAGAGGTCAATCGACGGATTCAACTCGGTTGGGCAGCGTTCGGGAAATTACGGCACATCTTCTCGTCAGGTATACCTCAAAACTTGAAAACCAGACTGTACACCCAGTGCGTGTTGCCAGTGATGACATACGGAACTGAGACGTGGTCCTTCACTGCTGGCCGGACGAGGAAGCTCAAGATCGCTCAGCGAGCTATGGAGAGGGCTATGCTCGGAGTTTCTCTGCGTGATAAACTCAGAAATGAGGATATCCGCAGTAGAACCAGAGTGACCGACATAGCCCAACGGATTAGTAAGCTGAAGTGGCAATGGGCCGGCCATATAGCTCGAAGAACCGACAACCGATGGGGAAGAAAGGTTATCGAGTGGCAGCCTTGTACCGGCAGGTGAAGTCTAGGGCGTGCCCCCACTAGATGGAGTGACGACCTGGTAAGATATGCAGGAAGTCGATGGATACAGGTGGCTCAGGACCGTGCGTTGTGGCATTTTTTGGGGGAGGCCTATGTTCAGCAGTGGACTTGTGAAGGGCTGTAATGATGATGATGATGATGATGATATGAGATAATCAATTAGTGTTCATTTAGTGCTGTCGATATACTAAAAAGAATTTGAGAAATTATTTTTTTTTAAATACCGTAAACTACTACCTCATTTTTTTTCAGTACATACTTACTTACTTACTTACTTATCTTCACGCACAATCCCTGACGGGGTAGCCAGAGAGAACAGATCGCCAAGTGTCACGATCCTTACATATCTCTTTCGCTTCTTTCAGATTCATTATCTTCTTCATACATGCACGTCTAGGTATCCGAGTACTCTTGACCCTACCCTCTTCGAGCAATTTGCTCACATGGTCTTCGAAAGTTAGTCTCGGTCTACCTCGACACCTTTTAATATTAACTTTCGCGCTATATATTTTCTTCACCATTCGGTCTTCACTCATTCGCTCAACGTGCCCAAACCACCGAAGCACGCCCTTATCAATTTTTGTGATAAGGTCATCTTTCAAACCTGCCATATTGCGAATCTCTTCGTTTCGCTTTCGGTCGGCCATAGTAACGCCGCACATTTTACGAAGAGATCGCATCTCCACTGCATTCAACTTACTTTTATGCTTCTTCTGGCATACCCAGGTTTCGCTGCCATATAACAAAGTCGGTACCAACACTGCGTTATGTATTGCAAGGCGTGCACTCTTCGCTACGCCTTGCCTTTTGACTAACGCAGTCAGGGCACCATTGACTTTGTTCCCGGCAGCGACACGCCTGTCCACATCTAAATCACATCTTCCATCCCGGCTAAAAGCACTCCCCAATTATACAATTTCATTTACCTGTTCTAGACATTCCTGATTTACCCATATTTCACACTTCGTTCTCTCTTCGTCCCTTTCAAATACCAGAACCTTAGTTTTATTAGCATTCAAACGGAGACCTTTAATTTCACATTCCTCTTTCATACACGTGACTAATGCCTGCAGTTCTGCCTCTGATGGTGCAATAAGCACTGCATCATCAGCATACAGCAGACAATTTACTTTTATGTCACCCAATTTCACACCCAAACAGCTATCTTTCAGCTTTTGTAAACAGCTGTCGAGATACAGTATGAACAGCCAGGAAGACATGACACAACCCTGTTTTACGCCCGTTTGGACGCTAAACATGGGTGACAGGTTATGCCCTACCCGCACACAGGCTTTACAGTCACAGTAAAGAGACTGCACAGCCCTTAGCAATCGGCCATCCACACCATACCCCGGCAACAGTTCCCACATTTTCTTCCTTACAACCTTATCAAATGCTTTCTCAAGATCCACAAAAGCACAGAAAATCTTCTGGTTAACAGCCAGAAGCTTTTCCGTGATCATACGGAGAGAAAACATTTGATCCGTGCATCCTCTTCCAGGTCTAAATCCGCATTGTGCCTCCCATAGAAATCTTTCCGATTTCTCTTGCATCCTACGTGTCAAAACCTTCGAGTAAACTTTACTTGCTAAACTGGTCAAGCTGATCGCCCGATAGCACCCGCAGTCAAAATGTGAACCTTTACCTTTATATAAAGGCACAATGACTGCGGATCGCCAATCATCCGGGACATCCCCCGTCCGCCAGCACAAATTGCACAGCAGATGAAAGCTGTCCCAGACGCGAGGCCCACCATACTTGACCATTTCAGCAGTAACTCTGTCTAGTCCCGCAGCCTTACCACATTTCAAACTTCGAATCGCACGTTCAATCTCTTTCATACTGATGACCTCAGTGTCATCGAGGTCCGGGTCTGGCGTGCCAGTCACGGCGTCATCCCCGGATCCCTCACTAAGATCATCACACGCATACATTTCTCTATAAAATTCGCTCCATCGCTGCATGACGTCCGATTTTTCTGAGAGGACGTCATTAGTTCTCGAAAGCACTTTGTTCATTCTTAAGGCCGTCGCACCACTTCGGGTCCTTCCAACCTCTTTCCAGAAGAGTTTGGAGTTCTCCTTAAAGTTGTGCGACAACCTTTCATCCGCTTCCATTCTACACCTTTCACGCACTTCCTCAATCAATGCTTTCGTGTGAACTTTCTGCAGCTTATATCTTTCTTTCATCTTCTCTCTCATATCCTTATCATTACTAGAGGCCAAGTAGTCTAACCATGCTTTCTTCTTCTTCTTTACAGCTTCTTTCACTTCATCATTCCACCATGCATCTCTTCTTTTACTACTGCCTCTTTTTATTGTTCCACACACTTCTTCCGCTGCACTTACCATTCCATCCCTAAGGTTCTGCCATGTTCTTTCTACACATTCGTTTCTGCCATCGATGGTGTCAAGCTTTTCGGCTACCCTCGCATGATATTTGTCCCTAGTATCCGCTTCCTGAAGCTTCCAGCTTCGGATGCGACAGACCGACTGTGGTTCTGTCACTGTCGTCCGGTAGCGCCAACCCGCGAACAGACCCCTAAATCTAGGAATCACTAGATAGTGATCCGTTCCCAGGTCAGCACCCCTGAACACTCGCGTATCCATAACCTGTTTTCGCAGTCGGTCATCCACCAGGAACAAATCGATCATACTTCTCTCATTCTTTCTTTCTCTAGTATACATATGGATTTTCTTGTGATTAAACATAGTGTTTGTCACAAGAAGACCCTTTTCTTTGCATACCGCCAGTATAAGCTTGCCAGCATCATTAACCCTTTTATCGCCAAACTTTCCAAGTACCGACTCGTACCCTGGTCGAGCGGTACCAACCCATCCATTCAAATCACCACATACAACAATCCTTTCGTTTCCCCTAGCCAAATCTAGAACTTCTCTTACATTCTCCCAAAACTCCTCCAGCTCAGCCCTGGACGACGAAGCCACCGGCGCATAAACAGCCAAAAGGAATAACTTCGTCAGTCCCAATTTAAAGCGAACCCAGAGAAGTCTTGAGTTCACAAACTTATATTCAGTCATAACATCGACCAACCGAGAAGACAGCAGCACCCCCACTCCCTGGCAGGCGTTCTCGCTCTCCGGGACTCCGGACCATAGAGCTAACGCCCCGCCAGGGAGCTCTTCAGTACCACTGCCCTTCCGTTTGGTCTCCGACATACACACGACATCTAATTCTCTTTCTTTCATTATTTCGATCAACTCATTCGTCTTATCTCTCATGCCTCCTCTAACATTCCACGTGCCAACTCTGCACTCCGTCCTCCACCTTCCGCCGTGTCGGGCTGTGCGTGACGGGTGGCGGTCCCCATCGCCGCTTTGCGCGCTGCATTCCACACCAACGGGGACGAGCTGGTGTGCGTCGCCTTGGGGGGACGCCCTAACCCTCGTTGACATGGGTGCGCAGTTGAGTAGAATTGCAGCCCTGAAAAGGGCTGGCAGGGGTCGCGACGAGCACGCTTCTACAAATTTTCAGTACATACTCTGCTAAAGATGTCAAGGTAGCAGTTTACGGTATTTAAAACAAAATAATTTCTCAAATTCTTTTTAGTATATCGACAGCACTAAATGAACACTAATTGATTATCTTATATCATTATGTGATAGCCCACTCTGATTTAATTTTTTTCATTACATACTCTGCTCAAGATGTCAAAGTAGCAGAGTTTATGATATTAAAAAAAATATTTTTCCAAGTCTTGTTTTTGCGTATATCGGCAACACTAAATGAGCATTAAATTATTATCTCATATCATTAGGTGATAATCCACTTGTATGTCTATTTTTTCAATACATGCTCTGCTAAAGATGTCAAAGTAGCAGAATTTATGATATTAAAAAAATATATATTTTCCCAATATTTGTTTTTGTGTATATCGGCAGCACTAAATGAGCACTAAATTATTATCTCATATCGTTAGGTGATAATCCACTTGGATGTCATTTTTTTCTTTACATACTCTGCTAAAGATGTCAAAGTAGCAGAATTTATGATATTAAAAAAATATATATTTTCCCAATATTTGTTTTTGCGTATATCGTCAGCACTAAATGAGCACTAAATTATTGATGCTTCTATTTGGTGCTGTATTAAGCGGTTATCGTTTTAATAGGTAGAACACTGCTAGCTTAATTAAAAGCTAGCAGTTTTCTAATTTTTGATCAAGTTATTTTGGCGTGAAATTTAAATTTGCAGCACTAAATTAGCACTAAATGAGGACTAAATATTTAGCAAAAATTTAAGTGATTTTGCCCAAATGACCATTCCAGCTTAACAGACCTAAAAATGGCGGCGATTTATGACATCATATATCTCCCTAGGGTATTGCGGTAGTGTACTGGCAGTCCATAAAGGAACGAATGTTTCACCGGTGAAAGCACTGAGCAGTGCTCGCAGTGTATATTTGATCAATTAAGAATTAAAATACAGGTGCACTTTCATCCCTAAGATGGACTTCATAACTAGTTAAAAGAATACATGTTCCCTTAAACGATGATAACGGTAATTATATTCTATAATAGAAGAAACCTATTTCCAGTTATTAACTTGCTTGTTTATCATCATGAACCATTAAAAGTTGACTTCTCGAAATGGGTTTGCCCGTTGTACGGAGGATTTAACATAATTGTCAAGCTTGGCAGACCATCCATCCATAACAGGATTTAAATTTCACTTCTGGAATATGCCTCCCTCATATATTACCTCATATTTCCCCTTTTTGTGATACTTGGTGGCTGGTTTATCATAGAGGCTTGTGTAGGGAGAAAAATGATTAGACTGTTCACATTAGTTTGTGGTCGATTTATTTTATCAAACCCGAGACGCGTCTTCACATAGTGCACCCAAAAGGAACTGAACTAATCACTTACAGACTGCCGTCCCGCCGGTGGCGATCGTTATAATATTTCATGAAAATTACATCCACATTGACACGGGTGACGAATGTGTGTGCTGTGTCAGCAGCACCTACACCCTCATTTATTATTTCGAGATGTTATCAGGAAGATGCTACTGCCCATCTCCTATTTCGCCTCAAACGACACCCAAGGGACGATATGGGGTGGAGGATATACTTACACCGGCACTACACGGTTGACGACCGCGCGGTTCGAATCTTCACAAGCGATATGTTGCGGGTTAAGAAGAAAAATACGTTTCTAACATTAGCCATTTAAGCAAACCTAATCAAAATAATAAAATAAAATCTTATCAAAAACAAGCTTTATAGGTGTTGTAATAGTGAGCCCAGGTTCATCATCAGAACAGCTCATATATCGAATAGTACGTATCATATTATTGCATTTTTATCCAAATTACATAAGTAAAAGAAAAGAGCCTACTCCTTTTTAAAAGGCCGGCAACGCATCTGCGATTCATCTGGTGTTGATGAACAACTTCATGGGCGGCGGTAGTCACTTACCATCAAGTGAGCCGCATGCTCGTTTGCCCCCTCTCCTATAAAAAAAAAGTAAAAAAAAATTACAGCTCTGGTGAATTTTACGTAATACTTCAATTTAAAATTTAAACTACAACTTCGATTGTAATATTACAACAACATGTCAACTTTCTAATAGTGCAGGTGGCAATTCTTTTTTTTCCAGAATACTTACGAACACACAGTCCACCTGATGATAAATGAAAGCTGTGGTCCATAAACATCTACATCTATACTCAAATTAAAAATCAAAATGCTGCCAGAAAAATCCAGCTATGGAATTTTTTTTTTGTGTTGTCACCCTTAAAGACTAAGATGAAAAGCTTCATTTACAGTATATGCAATGCAACACACACGGCTCTTTAATTATATTATAAAGACAGCACGGCTAATGTTTGCTGATGTCACTAATGTCAGCGATGGCTTTTGGTTTAGTTGCTTTAGCTCCGTGCCATTTCAAACAAATTGGGGATTAGCTAAATAGATAGACGTTAGCGTATAGATAATATTGATTGTATCCTGACCCATTCCAGCAACAATTACAAACAGTCCACAGAACTATAAGTAACTAACTACGAGTAATTTTTTAAAGTATGAAGAATAGTGTCGGATAAGACCTGCTCTTGGACTGTTACTCACACTTGCGTGTGGCTCTAACGATGATGTGGACAGCTACCTATAGAACCTCTAAATTTCACTCAAAATCTAAAGAGTACCAGAAACGATGCTGCCACACTCTATAATGTTGATATGAGATGGTAATTAACCTTCGATCGTAATAAAAGTTCTCTATGAGTTATTTCATAGTTACCTCTTATGAAACCGATGGGATGAAATGAAGTGACGGATATTCTGACGCTGCTAAAACTTTATCATCTAAAAGTTAAATTAACATACGTTTCTCATCATTACAGCCCTTCACAAGTCCACTGCTGAACATAGGCCTCCCCCAAAGAATGCCACAAAGCACGGTCCTGAGCCACCTGCATCCATCGACTTCCTGCATGCCTTACCAGGTCGTCACTCCATCTCGTGGGGGGACGCCCTACACTTCGCCTACCGGTACGAGGCTGCCACTCGAGAACTTTTCTTCCCCATCGGTTGTCGGTTCTTCGAGCTATATGGCCGGCCCACTGCCACTTCAGCTTACTAATCCGTTGGGCTATGTCGGTCACTCTGGTTCTACTGCGGATATCCTCATTCCTAAGTTTATCACGCAGAGAAAATCCGAGCATAGCCCTCTCCATAGCTCGCTGAGCGACCTTGAGCTTCCTCATACGGCCAGCAGTGAAGGACCACGTCTCAGTTCCGTAAGTCATCACTGGCAACACGCACTGGTTGTACAATTTCGTTTTAAGGTTTTGAGGTATGTCTGACGAGAAGATGTGTCGTAGCTTCCCGAACGCTGCCCAGCCGAGTTGAATCCGTCGATTGACCTCTCGGTCGAAGTTGGACTTACCTAGTAGGACTATTTGTCCCAGGTAAACATACTCGTCAACAACTTCAATCTTAGTGCTCCCAACAACTACCGGCATAGGTGTGACATGGACATTAAACATGATATTTGTTTTGTCCATGTTCATCTTAAGACCTATCCGTTGGGAAACACTATTGAGGTCATTGAGCACAGTGCTTAGGCCCTCCAGCGATTCTGCCATAAGGACTATATCGTCGGCAAATCGAAGGTGAGTGATTTACTCGCCATTGATGTTGATACCGTATCCATTCCAGTCCAGAAGCTTGAAAACGTCTTCCAATGCAGCGGTTAAGAGTTTCGGGGATATGACGACACCCTGTCTTACACCTCTCTGCAATTGGATAGGTTTCGTACTCTGGTTCTGTACTCGGATAGACATCGTAGCCCTACTGTACAAGCACTTCAACACTTCGATATACCGACAGTCAACTTGGCACCGCTGAAGGGACTGCAGCACCGCCCTAATTTCGACGGAATCAAAGGCTTTCTCATAGTCCACATACGCCAGACATAGTGGCAAATTGTACTCTTCGGACTTCTGTACAACTTGCCGAAGGGTATGTATGTGGTCTATGGTACTAAAGCCCTTTCGGAAACCGGCTTGTTCGGGAGGCTGGAAGTCGTCAAGTCTGCGCGCGAGACGATTCGTAATGACTCTCGAAAACAGCACGTAGACGCGGCTCAGAAGGGAAATCGGTCTGTAGTTCTTCAAGAGAGCGTTGTCACCTTTCTTGAAAAACAAGACCACCGCACTTCTGCTCCACGCCTCCGGTGTAATGCCACCATGGAGGACGGAATTAAAGAACTTCTAAAGGACTGCAAGTACCGGTCTTCCACCCGCTTTCAGAAGCTCCGCTGTAATTCCATCCTCGCCTGGGGCCTTACCGTTTTTAAGGTGCTGGAGAGCCATTCTAATCTCGCTCAGACTGACGTTCGGGATATCTTCGGAATAGTGTCGGATGAGACTCGCTCTTGGATCGTTACTCACACTTGCGTGTGGCTCCAACGATGACGTGTACAGCTGCCCATAGAACCTCCAAATCTCACTCAAAATCTCAGGTGTCCCGGAAACGATGCTGCCACATTCCGTCTTTAGCTTTGACAGTTGGCTCTTTCTGGCAGACAGATCTCTGGCAAAGACTTTGGAGCTCGATCGCTTAACATACGTTTCTCAAAACCTCCCAAATAAACAAACACGATCAATAAATTTCTTTAATAGGCAATAATATAACCCCTAAAGTGTTCATACCTAGTTAATATGTTGCCTTCAAATCTTGTATACAATATGACAAATGTATTTTTATACCTAACCTATTGATAAACGGTTGTCGAGTCCATATGGCATAAAAGCAGAAGTCAAATAAATCGTAAAATTACTTTCACATAAAAATCTCGTTGACATATTATACAAGCACAATCAATACTAAAGGTATTCTATTCATTGTGAGCGAATAAACAGGAAGAAACATCTGATAAGGATCGAGGTCACTTCTGACAGTAATCGGCCTTTGAAATACCTAAAGAGACAGTGCACTCTATAGGTATTCTGAAGGCGATGCATATTATATGAAACTAAGCAGTTCCTTAGTAAACATAATAGAAAAAGGATTGTTAAGGTAGTAAATATTCTAAGGCTTCGTGAAGTGTACACAGTGGCATGACTTCATTCCTTCCTCTCCATTCCAACATGAGACAACTAAACGCTCAGCTAGTCTCCCTTGATTGTCCACAAACCACGCATGAGAACAAATGTTATTTGCTTTGTTGTGTATATTGCAATTAAATTTCCCGTGTTGTGGCGGGAAAGAATACCCACTACCTCATATCTTCCCGTGGATGTCGTAAGAGACGACAGATGGAGGCAGAAGAAGGGCAACAGCATCTTTCTGATAACAAAAAAACAAAACAACAATAAAAAATGCGGTTACCAACCCGCTCGCCAAGCGTGGCAATTATTTGAGCCCCATGAGCAACGACACTAATAAATGGCCCCAGTCCCCAGCGGCCCCGCTATTCCAGGCTACGGTGGGGACCATAGTAAAGGCAGGGCAAAGGGTGCTAAGAATCTCCGGTGTTGGTTCGGTTGCTACCTAAGACGCAACTAGCAACATATAACGCACGCACCCTGAACTTATGAGAAGATCCTGGAGCATCAACATACTTATCCCAATGTTCTTGTTTGTGCTGCCGTACAATGTCTATATATATTAAGAGAAGCTTTAACCATTGTTGCATCGTATGAAATATTTTTGCTCGTTAGCCACTCTTGTATTTTAGGTTTAGTCCAAGACATTTTAGGCAGCTATTCAAGCTTCCTGGAGAGGTAGGGGACATTATCCATCACTGCTACGGAATTTGGTTTTAGTTTTGGCAAGAACCCCTTTAACCACTTCTCAAAGGAATCGGCATTCATCTCTTGATGATAATCTTATTTATTTTTTTGCCTTCAAATATTAATAAGCTGTCTTCTACTAATCTTTCTATTAATCTTTTGCCCTTTCCTGAAGGCTATTTTAAGCCAGTGGTCAAGCCATCTAGGAAGGCCTGGCGGGACGATAACACTGTCTGGTAAATGGCAGGCCTTCTTCGGTGCATGATCTTCAAGATAGTGAAAAATATTAATTAATTATTGAAAGTACAATTTAATCTAAAGTAAACAGAAAATTGTAATTATCTTCGTTGATCCAGATTTTATCTTGGTAATAAATCTACCTTCCTTCCCTTCGATACTCTTTAATTTTTCGAAGGTATCGCTGGCGCCATAAAATAATGTCCTGTTTGTCAATTAAAATGCTTTGTCTTGATTTTGTGACATATTTGAAATTTAAATGTTTTATAAACATTTCTTAATGTACTCCAAGAAAAATTGGGTAAGTCTGTGTCTTCATTGACAACCTTAAGAATCTGTAAAGTAATAAAAAAAGTTTTTGAGTAAGGAAGTCTACGCAATCTAATACTTTAGTTTTACAAAGAACATAATGATGGACACAGAATATAAGAAGACAGTAGAAGGAATAAAGTTTAAGTTATCATTAGAATGGTGGGTGACTCATTTGCATAAAAACATGATGTACTTTTCATTTTATAGCGGCTAAATAAAATCGTCTAATTTATCTTTGAAACTGTGTTTCGGTCCACGTTTCTCGGGAGACTTAAATTGTTCATTTTGTTTGCATTCTTTTAAAACACTGTAAACTGAGGTCACAATAATTCCCAAAAAGTCAGCTGTTTTCGAAACACACTCTTTTTTTCGGGAGCCTCAATAGGTAATAGTGAAGCAGCTTTCTCCTCAAATACGTGTTTGTAGACGTTTTGTATCATAAGTTTGTCGGTAACGCTTAAACCAATCCGTGGCCTCTTCTTTCTTGGAGGCAAGCTTTGGCTTGACGTGCTTGGTTGAGGATCCATATCGTTTGTACGAAACAATATAGCAACAAATAAACACAACAATTACCACAAACACAAAGGAAAGAATAACTTAACAAAAACAATATCTAAACAGCGTAAGCGCAGAAAAAACCCATTCTTTCTGAAAGGATGACACATTTTTATCTTATTAAATTTGAGAAAATAAAATAAAAAGCATTAATAATAACGAATTTCAAATCATGTGCATCCATTAATTTATGCCTGGTAAATATAAATGAAAACAAACAAAGAAAAAAAGAAAGAAATTCGGAGACGTATGCAGATTGCCAAATCAGCTATGAGTAAATGAACCAGAATATGGCAAAACAGGAAAGTGTCGAATAGCACCAAGACCAGACTCGTACGAGCATTGGTATTCTGATAAGCTAGTCGACACAT
Organism: Parnassius mnemosyne; assembly: GCA_963668995.1. NCBI lineage: Eukaryota > Metazoa > Arthropoda > Insecta > Lepidoptera > Papilionidae > Parnassius > Parnassius mnemosyne. Next base: position 22,961,372 of record CAVLGL010000084.1, on the reverse strand, counting down.
CGGTGAAAGCATTTCAGGACAAGCACGACTTTCAGTAATGAAGCACACGAATAAGAAGAAGAAATATAAATGAATTTATAATGACCTTCACCTTCAAAAACGGATTTTATTTTTACTTTAACCGGTCACCCGGTATAGGCGGAATAATGGCATATTATCTTTTTATATTTTTTCTATATTTTTAAACGTAACCTCCACACCAGGATTTTCTTCTATTTCGTGGTGGCAGCTTACAAACATAAATTGCACAAGGACAATCATTCTATCCCAGTAACAATTATTTGTAGGCCATACAAATACTTGTTCCGTGCGGTATTCGAACCCGCCGCCCTTAGCCCTGCAACTCAATTGCTAACCCACTGCACCACGGAGCAGTTTTTTACTTCACACGGTCATCCGGTATAGGCGGAGTTATTGCATAATGTATTCTCTACCACTCTACCTTACACATTATCTGATTGATCCGTATTTTAATAAGGTGAGAGCGATTAATTCGGCTACTCCCCGTGTTTGTTCCACGAGCGCTTAAAGAGGTATAGAAAAGAGCTATTGAAAATTTCAGAAATCATGGCTGCTTACAGATAGAATTAATCCCATTCAATTTACACCAGACATATTTAAATACAATAGACCGGTTATGGCAACCAATGTTAAAGATAGGAAGTATTTGGGACCGCGATAATCTATTCCTCTTTCAGGCGCAATAAATAGTCAAATACTTCTTACAACGGCAAGCTCTGTATTGATCTTTTACGGCCTGATGAAATAAAATAATCTCTCCAATAGTTATCGTAAGAGGCGATTACAAAGTAATTCTATTAACTATATCGCATATCCCAGACGCAACATATTATAAACTTTGAGTAATATCGCCAAATAAGAGAGACGTCTTGATCGCCAACGCACCTGTCTACAGTTGTGATTTCTGTACATTCTGGAATTTATAAGCAAATTTAAACATGAAAGTATTTTAAGCGATGACATAGTCCACTTTACGGTAAGTAGATGTCAACTTATAAATATTGACACCTTTCATCAATAAAAAATTAAAATACAGGTGCGTTTTCATAACTAAGTTGGACTTCATAAACAGTCAAAAGGATCCCCGTTTCTATACTTACTTACTTAAAAATTATAAGGGTAATTCCTTTCTATAATAGACGAAGCTTTAAGAATACCAGACACATTTAATTGCGGCTACTTATACCTAGGACCCATACCAGTGTTAAACTATCCATCGCAATATTTCGTGAGTGTCGTAAGAGGCGGCTGTGAAAAAAATCTAATGACTTCGAAGAGACGGAAATATAACCATCTCTAATCTTTATAACACCCAGACCGGCGACGGGCAACAGTGTCAATGGTACAAGACGTCTAGTACTGCCTGCGAAACGTAAAATCCTTCCTACAAAAAGAAAGACCCATGTCCAGCTATGCCCTTTATGGTTCAATGAAGAAGATGAAGACCTTTATCTAAAATATTTAGATTATCGTCTAAGATATTTCAGGGTTCTTGATATAAGTTTCTAACCGATAATTATTCTTCGGAGGAGTTTATATTTGTTTTATCAGGGAAGTGTGTCTGGCATCCTATTTGTTCAAGAAAAGGAGCATCGAGTAATGAATTTCTCAGATATTTGCGAATGGCGTTTAATTTAAGTATAGAAATGCTTAAATAACGAATAGCAGTTTTGAAAGGATGGAACGGTGAAATAAAAAGAAATGACAGTTCTTTTAAAATGTTGGAACAGACTCGTTGAGGTAAGTTTATTATTTAACTCTTTGCGATATAAGGATAGGACTTTTAGTACTTTTGCAGTACAAATAATATACGTGATTATTGTTGTAAATAATATTATAAAATAAGAGGATTAGAAGAATAAAGATTAAACAAGCAAAAGAAATGACATCATAAAGCTATTTCAGTGTGACATCAGTGTTTATAGTTCATTATGTAACAACATATCAAATTTAGATCTAGCCAGAATTCAAAAATGGCATTTTTAATGGGTAAAACTTGTGCAAAATTACAAATCAATATTTAATGATTTTGGTATTGTAGAACTAGTATTAAAGTTATAAGTTTATATTGTATGAACAAAACATCACAATAATTTGAAAGGAAAAGTAAGAATTACAGTATGTACTCGTGTATCCCAAACAACAATGACACATATTTTGTACCAATATTACCACGGCACATATAAGGTTAAATTCAATTCATTCGTACAATAATATTGCCACAAAATCGATCAAAGCCAGAAGCCTACCTTTCGGCTTGTTCAAATATTGACAAAGGGTTTCGGACTAGACTATCATTCCAAAACAATTGTACTTAAGAGGTTGATTAAAGCGGTTGTGTTGGTAACTTTTACTTTACGAATAAAGGCGCACATTTCAATAGAAACAAAATACTATAAAGAAGATTAATGGACCACTCTGATCTTTTTTTTTGTTACTTAGTTACTTATAGAATTATTGCAATATTGTTTGCCACAAGGCCACAACGACGAGAATCTCACTCATGGTTATCGTAAGAGGAGATTACAAGCAATGGCAGTAAATGCTCTTGGACTACGACAGATCGCAATAAAATTATATCATATATCCCAGACGAAATATATAAATTTTGAGTTATAACTTCAAATGAGCGAGATGTCACAACTGTCGATTGTGATTTTATTCGTAATAGTATTTTTAAGCAATCTTAAACATGATAATATGTCAAAGTAGCACCTAGACCACCTTACGGCAAGTAAATGTTGCGGCTCGTAGACACTGGGTATGTTTCGATATACCTACACTGTGACCTGTGACTGTAAGGTGTGACGTCAGTTCAGTATACTGTGAACGGCTTCACCTTCTTTCCTTTTTAGTTTGCTATACTGGTTACTGTATTAAGCAGAACGCAGTCCAGTATACTGTCATCCCCATTTTTCGACACTGTTTTCAAATGAAAATATTTATCACGTATACGTTTTCTGCTCAACAATAAAAATTATTATTAGAATGCTGTTGCTTTTAAAACTTAATACCCGATTTTATTTGAATAACAATATTAATTAACAATAATAACAACCATTCGTGGAAGCTGTTAAATCTATAGGCGCTGTTATGATTTTTGATCACGTGATCAGTGCTCGCAGTACAAAAATGGCGGCGATTTATGACATCATATATTTCCCTAGGGTACTGCGGCAGTATACTGGCAATCCATAACAGAACGAATGTTTCACCGGTGAAAGCACTGAGCAGTGCTCGCAGTATATCTTTGATCAATTAAGAATTAAAATACAGGTGCACTTTCATCCCCAAGATGGACCTCATAACCAGTTAAAAGAATACCTGTTCTTTTAAATTATGATAATGGTAATTATTTTCTATAACAGAAGAAACCTATTTCCACTAATTAACTTCCTTGTTTATCATCATGAACCATTAAAAGTTGACTTCTGGAAATGGATTTTCCCCTTTGTACGGAGGATTTATCATAATCGTCACGCTTGACAGACCATCCATCCATTACAGGATTTAAATTCCACTTCTGGAATATGCCTCCCCCATAGATTACCTCATATTTCGCCTTGTTGTGATACTTTGTAGCTGGTGTATCATAGAGGCTTGTGTAGGGAGAAAAATGATTAGACTGATCATATTAGTTTGTAGTCGATTTATTTTATCGAACCCAAGACGCGTCTTCACATAGTGCACCCAAAAGGAACTGAACTACTCGCTTACAGACTGCCGTCGCGCCGGTGGCGGTCGTTATTATATTTCATGAGAATTACATCCACATTGACACGGGTGACGAATGTGTGTGCTGTGTTAGCAGCACCTGCACCCTCATTTATTATTTCGAGTTGTTATCAGGAATATGCTAAAAGCCCATCTCCTATTTCGCCTCAAACGACACCAAAGGGACGATATGGGGTGGTGGATATGCTTACACCGGCACTACACGGTTGACGACCGCGCGGTTCGAATCTTTACAAGCGATATGTTGCTGGTTAAGAACAAAAATAAGTTTTTAACATTAGCCATTTAAGCAAACCTAATCAAATAATAAAATAAAATATTATTAAAAATAAGCTTTGTAGCTGTTATAAGAGTGAGCCCAGGTCATCATCAGATCAGCTCATAGATAAAGTATGAAAAAGTTACAGCACTTAGTATATTGAAAAAAAAATATATGGATAAATATTTATCAATATATAAAAATAAATAGCTTTTAAGCATAAAATACATTTTGTTAAAAACAAAGTTCAAACTATTGCGCAGCCCTAATTTATGCTTCTTTATTTGAATTCTGTGTTTCTTTTTTAAATATATTAATTTAGTTGTTTTATTTTTTTTATAGCAGAGGGGGCAAACGAGCATGCGGCTCACCTGATGGTAAGTGACTACCGCCGCCCATGAACAACTGCAACACCAGGGGAATTGCAGATGCGTTGCCGGCCTTTTAAAAAGGAGTGGGCTCTTTTCTTGAAGGTCCCTAAGTCGTATCGGTCCGGAAAAATCGCTGATGGTAATCGATTCCACAAGGAAGTCGTGCGAGGAAGAAAACATCTTCTAAATCGCACAGTGGTGGACCGCCAATCCAGATGGTGTGGATGGTATCGAGAGTTCTGCCGCGATGTGCGTTCATGAAATTTGGCGGCTGGGATTAATCCGAACAATTACTCAGAGCACTCCCCATGGTAGATGCGAAAGAAAATGCAAAGAGATGCAACATCTCTTCGCAGTGCCAATGAATCGAGCCGATCGGAAAGGGCTCGGTCGTCGACGATTCGAGCCGCTCTGCGCTGGATGCGGTCAAGTGAAAGGAGCTGGTACTGGGGAGCCCCTGCACAGAGATGGGAACAGTATTCTATGTGAGGCCGAACCTGCGCCTTGTAAAGTTGCAGGCGGTGTGCCGGCATGAAATACTGTCCCGCTCTACTGAGCACGCCAAGCTTTCTAGAGGCCAATTTGGCCTTCTCTTCCAAGTGACCACGAAACTGCACGTCACTCGATATGTCGACTCCGAGGATACCGTTACTGGCTGAGGCAAGAAGGGGAGTGCCTTGAAACTGAGGAGATACGACAAAGAGGTTCTTTTTAGCGGTAAACGCGCAAACTTGTGTCTTCTGAGGATTAAACTGGACTAGATTTAGTCGCCCCCAATCCGAGACTTTGTCCAGCAAAGACTCGACTTCAGACACAAGTTTGTTCCGGTACTCGGCGACGTTTTCCCGAGAAATATTGGCCCCGCCGGTGTATAGAGCATCATCAGTGCTGTCATCCGCATAGCAATGAATGTTACCAGTTAGCAACATATCATTGATATGTAGAAGAAACAGCGTTGGTGATAGCACACAGCCTTGTGGAATACCAGCGTTAATAGGCATGTTGTCAGAACATGCACCGTCTACAACGACCTTGATGCTCCAATCTGCAAGGAAGCTGGTGATCCAATTGCACAATTTCTCGGGAAACCCATAGGAAGGGAGCTTCGAAAGAAGCGCTTTGTGCCAAACCCGATTGAAGGCCTTCGCAATGTCCAGACTAACGGCCAACGCCTTCCCCTTGGACTCTATTGCCTCCCCCCATCTATAGGTCAGGTAGACCAGACGATCACCAGCTGATCGACCCCGACGAAAACCGTATTGGCGGTCACTAATCAGCTGGTGATCCTCTAGGTACCGGATGAGCTGGCAGTTAATAATGGATTCCATTATTTTGGAGAACAAGGAGGTGATCGCGATAGGCCTATATTTGGACGGGTCTGAGCGGTCGCCTTTTTTAGGGATTGGGTGGACAAAGGCTGTCTTCCATGAATTCGGGACTACGCCTTGGGAGTAGGAGTACCGGAAAAGACGCGTTAGGACCGGTGCCAACTCCGGAGCACACGTCCTCAGCACAATTGGGGGGATTCCGTCAGGCCCACTCGACTTCTGGATGTCCAGGGAGAGAAGTGCTTTGCGAACTGAGCGCTGTGAGAATAGCACATCCGGCATGGAGCACTCACACCGCGGGATGGTCGGCGGTATTTTCCCCCCGTCATCAAGAGTCGAGTTGGACGCAAAAAGGGCGCCTAAAAGGTCGGCTTTGTCTTTTGCGTCTTGAGCCAGTGAGTCGTCCTCCCTGTGCAGAGATGGTAGTGATGGCTTACAGAAATTCCCTTGGACAGCCTTGGCGAGAGACCAGAATGCACGGGTTCCCGTAGGAAGGCGAACTAGTTTCTCGCCAATTCTGCCTATGTGTTCTGACTTTGCCTTGGCAATAACTCTTTTGAAAGACCTGGAGGCGAAGTTATACTTCTTTTTTAATGTGCTGGTGTTTACATCCCGAGTCACCGAAGCCGCAGCCCAGGCTTGATAACACTCCTGCTTACTGCGCAATGCAGTCTTACAGGAGCGACCAAACCAAGGCTGAGATCTGCCTCCGAGAAGGCGAGAAGCAAACCCGCCCCCATGGGTAGGATGCAAAGAAAGACCGCATTCCGTCCCAATCCGCCGACCTGTAATGCCAAACACGGCGGCAACCTGCAGAACGCAACCGCGAAGGGAGCGTGAGTGGCACCATACTCCGGATCAGACAATGGTCCGAAGAGCCAAGAGGGGCATCGACGGAAACCTGATATCCGTCCAGATGAGAGGTCAGCAGAAGGTCCAACAGGGAAGGTGTATGATCCTCCACATCTGGAATCCGCGTAGGCGAAGTAACCAGTTGTGTCAGACCATATGCCAAGGCAAAGTCATAAACAGATCTCCCCGCATGATCGGTTAAACGTGGACCGAGCCATTCGGCATGGTGGGCGTTAAAATCGCCAAGGATCACGATCTCTGCGGATGGGACCTGTTGTAGCAAGGAATCTGTAGCCATTTGGACGTGGTCGATGAGTCGGTCTGTTTCGGCATTACCGCTATGGGACCTATAGAGGCACCTGTAGACGCGCGGATGGTCGTCGCCGTCTACGCGTAGCCAAAGGATGGACAGGTCCGAACCTTCAAGACTGCCGAGGCGTCGAGAACAGATGTCCTCTCTGACATACACGCAAACTCCAGCCCGAGGCACAAAGGAATGCTCCAATTTGTACCCCGGGTAGGAGAGATACGAAATATCAGCCGGAGAGGAAACCTGCGTCTCGATCAGAAAGAGCAAAGCCGGCTTCGCCATCTCGAGATGGTAGTGGCCAGCGTTTAGGTTAGAGTGAAGTCCCCTGATGTTGCAGAATACACTCCTGGGGTAGTCTACTGTGTAATTCCGCTACCACGTTGATGGGGGGGGGGGGGGGGGGAATTGGGCCTCCGGCCACCTGCACTCACCAGACGAAACGCAGAAGCAGAGCCTCTACTTCACGCCGGTATTCTGTTAGGTCGTGGTACCAACCCGGTTCGAGCCGGCCCATACGTGCAACAGCAAAAACTGCTGCGGGGCTCTACCACCGTTAAAAAATATTTATTTTTACATATTATAATTTTAACTCGTTCGATTTCGTGTTAAATCCATTGAGTTATATTTAGTACATAGTACATATACACACATCAAAAAAAGTTTGCGATCACTTGGAAAAATCGATATTTTTTTTCTTACGGTAGGCTATATTATAATTTCTTCTTTTTTTAAGATTCTCTACTTAACAATATATAAATAGCATATAAAACAATTTAAAATATCAATTGTTTTTCCATATAAAAAAAAATTCAATTCAAGCTTCATTCCCTTTCTGATTATCGCTCAGAGTAGACCTGTGTCTCATTAGCTATAAAAATATAATTTCAATTTCAATTTCAATTTTTCAATTTAATTCTTTATTTGCACAATATGGGTACAGATGGTGTTACAGTGGTCAGTTTACATTGTTGATCGCCATATTTAGGCTCATGCCATGCAAAAAATTCTCAATTATATGCTATAGTTTGCGATCACTTTTACAATGATCGCTTCAATCGATTAACACACGAAGTGTAGTGTAATCTTAAAGACTCTTTTGCCGCCAAAATGTCGTTTGTTAAAATTGTAATAACCGTGTTGAAAGTGCAGTGAATACTCCCCCGCCCCTACTTCACCTCCGTACAAAAAGGACGACTGCAAAAATACTTATCGTTACACGGCCAACATTGCGTGGGTTTGAAGGCGTCGAAAAGCTGCACTCATCGCACCTGATCACGTCACACTGAGTCGAAGTCGAAGTAAACAAAGGTACCAACCAACTCCTACCCGCTTGTAAGAAATCGGTTCGGCAATCTGAGAAAATAATTTGCACTCGCAGTAATTGCGCTAAGTCATACCACTATTTATGTGTAGGTTTGACTTCAGAAAGTGCCAAAAAATACCGTTTTGGACATGCCCGTATTGTATTAGCAAGCAACAGAAAACAGGTGACAATAGCAACACTCCACTTAAATCTACGTTAGAAGAAAATTTTTCAGTCAGCTCTTATCTACAGGAATCATCTGAATTCCGAACAGACATCCTAAATTCGCTTAAAGGTGAACTCCAAGTTCTTATGCGAGAGGCAGTTAAAAGCGAGTTAAGCTCGCTAAAATCTCAAATATCAACTATGGAAACTACTCTTAATTATATAAGTACCCAATATGATGACCTTATGAAAAATCTAGCATTCACCAGAGCTGAACTTAAGTGCCTAAATGAAGAAAATGCGCGTCTCCAAAGTGATGCAGATGCTAATACTAGACGTATTAAACATTTGGAAGAGGAGTTTTCAAGGCAACAGCAGTGGAGTCGCCTTCAGAATATAGAAATTACAGGTGTCCCCGAGTACAAGGATGAGGACACTGTTGGAATTATTGTTAAGCTGGCCGAGAAATTAAGTGTCACCATTGACAACACTGAGGTGGAGTTTGCACATCGTGTGCAGCCGCGTAAGCCGAGCAGTTCCATCAACCACCGTTCCATCATTGCCCGGTTTCGTTACCGCATCACAAAAGACTCGATTGTAGTCGCATCGCGTAAACATCGTGGCATCAAAGTAACCGACATCGGAATGGAGAACAAGACAAGGAACGATAATACTAGAAATAATAATATTTATAATAATGAGCATCTTACACCATACAACCGTGATTTATTTAAACAGTGTAAAATCAAGGCTAAGGAATTTAATTTTAAATTTATCTGGACAAAAAACTGCCGTATTTATGTGCGTTGCAACGAAACTTCTCCCCCTATACCTATCATAACGACGGCCGATTTGACAAAGTTAATTTAACTTTTACTGATTGCACAGCGATGTTATTCTTAGTTATATTACGCATTCTTACACAATACACATTTTTCACTCACATTCGTTATATTATACCTCTTTACAGTTTAACACAAATCAAGTTGCAAAATTATCACACCACATATGATTCACTACTTCAATTTATTATTACTCATACTACTAAATACTATGAAAAAATACTACATTATATAAAATATTATGATAATATATTAATAGGGATTAAATACTGCACTTCTTCTTTATTTCTTTGTAAAACTTTATATTATGTCTTACTGTCGTGGAAAAAGACATTGGTGTGGTACAAATGATAGCAGTTATTACAATCCTTTATGTGTATCAATCTATAACTAACGGTGTACTTAAAAATTTATAATGGAAAAGTGCAATAGTGGATTAAGACTTTATTATCAAAATGTAAGAGGCTTACGGACTAAGACTGACCAGTTCTATAACAATCTATTTCTATCTGATATTGACATCGCTTTAATTACAGAGACATGGTTATGCGACAGTATACTTGACACGGAACTGTGCAGTTCTGACAAATACGACCTGTTTTGTCACGACCGCGGTGCTCTCGGTGGTGGAGTGATGATCGCGTGCGCTTCCCGGCTTAGGGCGTGCAGGCGCTCTGACCTTGACCGCGACGATCTTGAGTGCATATGTATAACAATACCGGCGCGTGCGCTTGACTTACTGCATGATTTAAATATTATATGTGCTTATATACCGCCAAACCGTGCGCTTGCATTTAACATGCAAAATTTTATATAATTACTTACTGCTGCGATTATTTCAAAACCAGATGATCATTTTATAGTAATTGGTGATTTTTACTTGCCTTGTATAGATTAGAAATTGAAGAAACCTATAATACTAAAAAAGGGAAATGTCGATATGCAGAATTCTGCTATCGATTTAATTAATACTACTTCGTAGTTTGGTTTATCTCAATACAATTATTTTTCTAACTCACATGGTAATATACTTTATTTAATTTTCTCTAATATATCACTAACTATCGTAAAATCTAAAGTACCAATAGTAAATGAAGGTGTATTTCATCCGTCAGTCTATATTCATGTGAAGGATATAACAGTACCAACGATCAAACCAAAAACTAGAAAAAGAAACTTATTTAGGAAAGCTGATTATAATAAATTAAATACTTTCTTCTCTAATTACGATTGGTCTTTTCTAAAATCTCATGATTTGGAATACATTATTGACACTTTTTACGTAACTTTAAATACCGCCATCTCTAATTTTGTGCCACAAAAAATTGTGTCGTATACTTACAACTATCCTGTTTGGTATAGTAAGGCCTTAATAAAATAGATTAAAGAAAAAGCTAAGTATCACACTTACTGGAAAAAATATGGAAACCCAAATGATTACGAATCTTTTTCTATACTGCGTTCGCGATTGAAAAAACTTGAAAGGGGATGTTATTCGTCTTATATAAACTTTTCACAAGAAAAAATTAAAACTACACCGAAATTGTTATGGACCTATATTAAATCCAAGAGGAAAAATAAATCAGCTTATCCTCACATAATGCAATATAATAATAATCAATTGTCAAATCAAAATGATATTTGCAATGCTTTCAATGAATTTTTCAGTCGTAATTTTAGTCAACCGGCATTACATTATGGAAACTTTACACATAAAAATTTCCTTGGCAGTGATGTTATGAGTGATATATATCTTTCTGTAATAGACATAAAAAAAGGTCCTTGATAATCTCGATTGTTCTAAAGGTGCTGGATGTGATGAAATCCCTCCATATTTCTTTGTGAAGTGTGCAAAATCGCTAGCGGCTCCTATAACATTAATTTTTAATCGAATAGTTATGCTGAGGGTTATTTTCCCAAGATTTGGAAAACTGCTAATGTCGTTCCGGTCCATAAAAAAGGAATCAAAACAGCCATCGAAAATTACAGACCTATATCTATTCTTAATGTGTTGAGTAAACTGATGGAGAGAGTTGCGCATATGCATTTGTATCCCCTGATTGTTCGTCACATTCCTCCGCAATAGCATGGATTCGTTCGTGGTTGCTCAACCAGTACTAATTTATCAATTTTTTCCAGTGATGTTCTTCGAGGTATGGATGATGGTTTTCAGATCGATGCCATTTATACAGATTTCGAGAAGGCTTTTGATCGCGTGGATCACATAATACTTTTGCGTAAACTCCAGGAGCTGGGAATTCATGGAAATCTACTTAGGTGGATAGAGTCCTATCTACGTAACCGATCTCAGGCTGTTATAATAGCTGGACATCGCTCTGATTTCGTTGAAGTCCCATCTGGAGTCCCACAAGGCTCGATATTGGGACCGTTACTGTATGCATCACACTTGTATGATATAGGAGACTCCTATAAATTTTCTTAGTTCCTCATGTATGCAGATGACAATAAAATTTACTCATATATTAAGTCTGAGGGAGATGCACACCAACTTCAAAAATACTTATACCAGCTTTGTTGTTACTATCATGATAACCGTATTAGTGTTAATATTTCAAAATGTTATCAAATTAGCTTCACCCGTAAAAGGCTTCAAATTAAATACCAATATAAATTAGATAACATACCTTTGGAACGCATCTACCAAACCAAAGATCTTGGTGTTTTACTGATTCCAAAATGCTCATGTCGGATCATGCCACGACAATGGTTGCAAAAGCGTATAAAACACTTAGGATTTGTTTTAAGAGTGTGCCGTCCATTCTCAGATTCTGTATGTTTTAAAGTTCTGTATTATTCTTATGTACGAAGTGTTTTGGAGTATTGCTGTAATGTCTGGAATCCAAATTATTTGTCTTACATAGAGAAAATAGAGCAAATACAATGTAAATTTATTAAGGCATTAAATTATCGCACACAACATAAAAAAATCAGTTACAAGGAATCTTGCGAACATCATAACTTATTACCGTTAAAGGACCGACGTACACTTCTACAAATTTTGTTTCTGCACGACGTCTGTAGTAGTTAAATTAATAGTCCTGAATTGACATTTCAATTACTACAATTCAACACTCCTTCGAAACGTACCAGACACACATCTCTATTTCATGTTCCGTTAAGCCACTCAAAATATGCTCAAAATTCTGTGATTAGTCGTACTCTTAACTGCTATAACAAAAACTTTTCATCTATTGACATTTTTCACGACAGTAAAGCTTCCTTAAAAAAGCCACACCTCTTCACATCCTTCCCTACACTACTTGCACTTCACACACACACACACACATACACACACACACACACACACACACACACACACACGCACACGCACACGCACGCGCACGCCCACGCGCACGCGCACGCGCACGCGCACGCGCACGCGCACGCGCACACGCACACGCACACGCACACGCACACGCACACGCACATGCACTCACACACACACACAACACACACACACACACACACACTTAACCTTATACCTACTAAATCAAAATACCACTAGCTATACACATATGCACTGTGTTTTGTAAAAACGTACCTTAAAATACCCATAAATATCTTCAAATATGTTGGTAATTGCCAAATGTTATTTCTATATTATATTCACACAGTTGTAGCGATATGTTATAAGATTATTTTTATATAAATTAAGAACCTGTAATTGGTAGTAAAAAATGTAAATATTTACTAACTTTATAATGTTACTAAATGCTGTTGGTTCTGTTGACAATAAATTAAAAAAAAAAACAAAAAAAAGCTTACTTACATTCACAAATCTAACTTGATCTGAATGATTGTACCCCAGCAACAATTAGAAACTGTCCACAGAACTATAAAAATTAAAGATGAGTAACTTTTATGCCGAATAATGTCGGATAAGACTTGTTTTTGGATTGTTACTCACACTTGCGTGTGGCTCCAACGATGATGTGTACAGAGCTATCCATAGAATAGTCCCGGAAAAGATGCTGCCACACTCTGTAATATTGATATGTACTGGTATTTATGATCGCAACTTAAGTTCTCTATGAGCTATTCCATAGTCACCTTTTATGAAACCAATGGCACGTAATGAGGTGACGGATTTTCTTACGCTGTTAAAAATTCATCATTTAAAATTTAAATTAACAAACGTTTCTCAAAACCTCCCAAGGAAACAAATACGATCAATAAATTTCTTTAATAGGCACTAATATAATCCCTATTGAAGTATTTATATGTAGTTAATATGTTGCCTTCAAATCTTGTTTAACAGACGAATGTATTTTTATACCTATTGATAAACGGTTGTCAAGTCGACCTGACATAAAAGCAGAAGTCAAATATCATCGTAAAATTACTTTCACATAAAAATCTCGTTCACATATTATAGAAGCACAATGAATACTAAAGGTATTGTATTCATTGTGAGTGAATAAACAGGTATAAACGTAACAATAGGATTGTTAAGGTAGTAAATATTCTAAGGTTTCGTGAAATGTCCACAGGAGTGGCATGACTTCATTCCTTCCTCTCCATTCCAACATAAGAACACTAAAGACTCGGCTGGTCTCCCTTGATTGTCCAAAAACCACGCATTAGAACAATTATTATAGGACTGACGGGAAGATCCTGGAGCTGGAATAAGAGATAGACAAGTTACGCTGGCATAATATAGGATTATCCGAGTTCCGAAGAGAGGGAGAGGACACGGTAATCCTCGAATCCGGCAACTTGTTCTATCACCGGGAGGGCAACCATCTGTCCCAAGGAGGTGTCGGATTTATCATCCACAAGTCTCTCGTTAACAACGTTGTAAAGATTGAGAGTGTGCCGTTCCCTATACTCAGAATCACCAAACGTTATTCACTGAAAGTCATACAGGTTTATGCACCAACCTTGGCACATACCGATGAGGAGGTGGAGGAAATGTATGACAATATATCTAGAATCATGCATTTCTCCAAAACTCACTATACGGTGTTAATGGGAGACTTCAATGCAAAACTAGGCACAAGTGAGAATGTTGAGCTGAAGTTAGAGAAATTTGGAATAGGGCAAGAAACCTATAACATTTTATATATATGGGGCAACATACCTATTACATTACAAAACCATTTTCAGAGCCTAGAAGATTGCAATACAGTGGACGATATGAATGACAATCTCGTAGAAACTGTCCATGCGGTCGGAGCTAAGTTTTGCAAGACCCACCGCAGAAGAACACAAAAATCTCCGATCATACTCTTACTCTCATGGCTGTTAGACAGGAATTGAAGCTGCAGTCTTAAATGGATTTGACACCCAACTGTCGAAGCGGAAGACCGAGTGTGGCAGCGTCGTTTCCGGGACACCTGAGATTTTGAGTGAGATTGAGAGTTTCTATGGGCAGCTGTTCACATCATTGTTGGAGCCACACGCAAATTTAAGTAACGATCCAAGAGCAAGTCTTATCCAATACTATTCCGATGATACTTTGGACGTGAATCTGAGCGAGATTAAAATGGCTCTCCAGCACCTTAAAAACGGCAAGTCCCCAGGCGAGGATCAAATTACATCAAAGCTTCTGAAAGCGGGTGGAAAACCGGTATTTGAAGTCCTTTAGAAGCTCTTTAATTCTTTCCTCCATAGTGGCACTATACCGGAGGTGTGAAGCAGAATTGCGGTGACCTTGCACTTCAAGATAGGTGACATTGCTCTCTTGAAGAACTACAGACCGATTTCCATTCTAAGCCCCGTCTACATGCTGTTTTCGAGAGTCATTACGAATCACCTCGCATGCAGATTTGATGACTTCCAGCCACCTAAACAAGTAGATTTCCGAAAAGGCTTTAGCGCAATAGACCACATACAAATCCTTCTGAAAATCTTACAGAAGTCCGCGGAGTACAATTTACCAATATGATTGGCCTATGTAGACTATTAAAAAGCGTTTGATTAAGTCGAAATTTGGGTGGTGCTGCAGTCCCTCCAGCGGTGCCAAGTTGACTGTCAGTATGTCGAAGTTCTGAAATGTTTCTACAGTAGGGCTACGATGGCTATCCGAGTACAGAACCAGATATGAAACCTATCTAACTGCAGAGTGGTGTAAGACAGGGTGACGTTATATCCCAAAACTCGTCACTGTGGCATTGGAAGACGTTTTCTAGCTTCTGGAATGGAAAGGATAAGGTATTAACATCAAGGACGAGTGCGTTACTCACCTTCGGTTTGCGAACTATATTATCCTCATGGCAAAACCGCTGGAGGACCTAAGCACTGTGATCAATGACCTCAATAGTGCATGCCAAAGGAAAGGTCTTAAAATGAACATGGACAAAACAAAGATCATGTATAACGTCCATGTCACACCTATGCCGGTAGTTGATAGGAGCACTAAGCTTGAGGTTTTTGACGAGTATGCTTACCTGGGACAAAAAGTCAAACTAGGTTAGTCTAACTTCGGCCGAGAGGTCAATCGGTGCATTCAATTCGGCTAGGCGGCGTTTGGGAAATTACGGCAAATCTTCTGCTCAGGTATACCTCAAAACTTGAAAACGAGACTATACAACCAGTGCGTGTTGCCAGTGATGACCTATGGAACTGAGACGTGGTCCTTCACTGCTGGCCGGATGAGGAAGTTCAAGGTCGCTCAGCGAGCAATGAAGAGGAATATGCTTGGAGTTGTCTATTAACTATACTTCCAGATGCCACTAACACTAAACTAAAGCGTAACATACCTCTAATACCGAAAACGTATCCGAACTATATCAAAGGCCACTCGAGCAAATTAATATTGTCAAATGCACTTATATGCTAGCAAATTAGAATAACCAAATTCGCAGTAAATTAGGCGCGCATAACACGCAATTCAGACTTTGATCGCAGTCAATGTTAACTTCCTAACAATTTGTTAGCCCGGCGTCGAATTCTAGACTTAACAAAGAAACCTTCGTCGTGGCAACATCTGCTAATAAAACCGACTCCAAAAATGGAGGTTTCCCGGGCGACTTTAAAACGTGCTCTCGATAGCACTGTATTATAGCAACTCTGTTTTACTCACGTTCTGGCCTCGCGCCCTTCTACCCGACGACGCACGGAAGTGAGGCCAAGGTGACCTTTACAAGTCAGCGGGCGGAACGAGTACGAATGCAAATTTCAAAGTTAATTGTTTGGTCTAAACACTGACACCAGAAAAATTTTAATATAATATATAAAAAAAAATGTTTGTTTATTCGTAACTTATGTGCTGCCATATCGTTTATCAGATTGCAATAAAACTTTGTCAACTTATTGCACTTGCGCGAAGGTTATAGGCATAGTACAATTTATTTATAATAGTTGACGTGTGTATCGTACAGACGAATTTATTTGAAAGTTATAGTTCATTCAATTTCAGTTATTGTGTTATCATTTCTAATTAAACAATGTTACGCTTCCTAATTTAAAACGGCAATTTCTCCAAATTTATATGGAACCACCCCAACCTTTAGAAGTATAACTTTTTGAATAAAAAAAGAATCGTCAATATTGGTTCTTAATTGACGAAAATATTGCGTAACATATATAAAAAACATGCAGTCCAATCGAAAACCTTCTCCTTATCCGGAGTCGGCTAAAATATAGCCACGTAATCACCTGATTCAATGTATTTATGCAACGATTAAAATGCTGTTAATCAACCAAAAGACGTGCTAAGATGGTTATTGGTGACATCATGACGACATTGAAGGTTAGAACCAATCTTCCCAATCTCGTCCACAGGCGCAAAATAGTCGGTTTCGGAGAGTGCGCGTATGAATTGTTTCTATTCCTTTATCAGACTGCCAGCCATTCGGCTAGTCTCCACCACTTAGTTATCGACATAACACGCATTCAAATCAAACAGTTTGCTTCGTCGTTTATAATGCGTATAGTAAAGTGGTGAAATAATCTGCCAGCATCTGTTTTTCCATTCGATTATAATATAGGCGTCTTCAAAGCAAGAGTAAATACGGTTTGGACAAGATAAGTCTGTGAGATTTACCATATTCAGCTGCATCACTACTGAATAGCAGGTGGAACTGGTTAGTAATAATAAGAAAGTTTAACTATGAAAATTACATTGTAAGTACATAATGTATTACATTTATCATAAAAATAAATCTGTATAGTGAGTTAATCTCTAAGTAAGACTCTATTTAAATAAAGAAAATAGATCAATAGTGGAATTTCCGAGAGTTCGCAAGTATTGTTTAATTTACGCAGTTAGGGATATTTATATAATGAATAGCCTATTGAATATGAAGATAATGGAGGAAACTGTGATTCGGTGTTATTATGCTATTGTATAATCTTGGTAGCTATTAAAATAAACTATGTATAAACATTTCAGAAATAAAACGATTAAAAGCGAATGTACCTATTTATTTGAAGTTAAAAATATTTACTTATTAGTGACATTGATTATAACTGAAATGTCAAATTATCATTAGTAGATCAGCAGAAATATGTTGATAATATTGTAAGATGCGAGACATCTCTCATTATACTCTCATATACTTAACAATTCTCTCTCATTATACTTAACAATTCGTTAATAAGTGCTATTATTAACATTATTATTATATTAAAATAATATTATTTTATTGATAACTTATCTTTATACCTAAGAATTATTTATCGTGCTAAATCGATGCCGATACCAGTAAGACATGATAATGAGTCTGAAAGTTATAATGCAACAACTTATTGTTTAAGAAAAATCCAGCCACCAACCTGAGAGGACCATGTCCAGCAATGGACGTTCATGGGTCAACACTCAGCTGCTCGGTTTCTTTAGTTGACACCTTAAACGAGAATTTTCACGTTTTAATTTGATTACTTTCTCACATAAATATGAAGAAATTGACTTATGCGGCTTCGAATTATGTAACAAATATTCCTCCAGTTACTGAAATGATGAAATCGAGGTTAATAGTAGCTAAGGCTTAAACACCTAATAAATAAGTTGATGATAAGGTCGTCAATGCCCTATGTAAGTAAAGAAAAAAAGTAATGGTACTATACATGGTGATAAACAAGCTTTTAATTTAGCCATAAAATCCATCAATCCATCAAATACCTTACAGAAGTCAACATTCAACTGATGATGTGATCAATGTTTACTTTTTTTATAGGATAAGTTTAAGTAATGTGTTTCGTATTGTGAGCATGGAGAACCGGAGACCCTTTTTACTGGAAATGAGACATTCCGTATTAGTTCTCAAGGGTTGATAACATATATTTATTTATTAATTTAAAATTTTATGCACATAAAATAAAATCGTATATATGACGGATGTAATGCCTTAAGGCATTCTCTTCCAGTCAACCATTAGGCTAGGCAGAGATAATCTTGTGGGAGAGAAAAAATAAGCAAATAATAAAAAAATGTTTGTGAGGTTCGGATAAACCAGCAAATATATATATTCACGTGTATAAGGTATTCTATACATATGTTTATCATACAAATGAAGAATATATAAGATTGCTCCTGGATTTGCATGTTCCATGAAAGACAGCTATTAACGTACAAACCGAGATTCTTAACACGTGGAGAATATCTAATTTGGATAAATATCTATATCTACCTTAAATAATAGCTTGATATTAAAAAGGATTTACGTTGGTTCTAAAAACAGTGAACCATTTAAAGACATAATGTAAATATTCGTTTAGAAATGCTATTGCGTTATAAATATTGGATGATTCTGCCTGTGCACACAGTTGTAGATCATCGGCAAACAGATGATAAGAGCACTTGAGGCTTTCATAACTGCCTTTCATAAGTCCACTGCTGAACATAAGCCTCCCCCAAGGAATGCCACAAAGCACGGTCCTGAGCCACCTGCATCCATCGACTTCCTGCATGTCTTACCAAGTCGTCACTCGATCTCTTGGGGGGTCGCCCTACACTTCTTCTCCCGGTACGAGGCTGCCACTCTTGAACCTTTCTTCCCCATCGGTTGTCGGTTCTTCGAGCTATATGGCCGGCCCACTGCCACTACAGCTTACTAATCCGTTGGGCTATGTCGGTTACTCTGGGTCTACTGCGGATATCCTCATTTCTAAGTCTATCACGCAGAGAAACCCCGAGCATAGCCCTCTTCATAGCTCGCTGAGCGACCTTGAGCTTCCTCATACATAATTAATATGATAAAATTGATGAAAATTGAAAACAGAATAAGTGAGAGAATACGGCCATGAGGGACACCGGTTAATATACGACTCCAGTCATATATTAACCGATGTCCCTCAAGGCGGATATATATATAGATATTACTATATAAGGAAACTTTTAAACTATTTTTGCTCTTAAACGGCAATAAGACAAAATGTATTAAATTTACAATACCTAATGTAAAACATTTGAAAACCAATGTGCTCTTAAATGGGGAGGAGTTGAGTCTTGTGGATACCACTGTTTTTCTCGGTATTACTATTGACGCGAAACTTCAATGGGGCCCCCATATATCTAAATTAGCAAGCAGACTTAGTTCTGCAGCATATGCTGTAAGAAAGATTAGAAGTCTCACAGATGTTGAGACAGCTAGGTTAGTGTATTTTAGTTACTTTCACAGCGTAATATCTTATGGAATTTTGCTATGGGGTAATGCGACTGATATTAAAGCTAAATTTGTTTTGCAAAAGAGAGCGGTAAGGGCGATTTATAATCTAAATTGTAAAGAGTCCCTCAGAGAAAAATTTAAAGAAATAAACATATTAATATTTTTATTTTTATTTTATTTTATTAAATTATATGCGTCATTCCGTTACAGCATTTTTAGAAAGTGATAATAGATATTCTTTATTGCACGAAACACAAAATATCTTAATTTTAAGAACTAATATTTTATTTATATTTAAGTGATTGTAGTACATACATGGGTTTGACATTTCATTTTTTGTACTATCTATAAAATATGTAGCCTGTAGCCAGCTTTCTTTTTCTTTTCTTTTCTTTTTTTTTCTTTTTTAATCACACTAATTGTTTAATTACTAATGTTAGTTGTTAGTATAAATTTCTTCCATCACGCCAGTGAGTAAGATGAGTTGCCCTTAATGTTAATTTTTTTTTCTATATATAATATTGAATAAGTATAAGATAATTTATTTTTAATTTACTTACATATTATTTTATATTTTAGTAAATTTCTGTTTTTAAATATTTTTATTAGTATTGTACCTTTTTTTTTAAATATGTATACAGATAATGATACAGATAATAATGATAGCTTTTTCTCATGTTCGTCTTCTTCTAACAGCTTTTTAAGCCTGAACTCTGAGCCTTCCGTAGATCTTAACCTGCATGATCGTATTTCAACCCTTTTCTCTCAATATCCTGACAATCTTAATATAGCTCACATAAACGCACAAAGTATTCCTTGCCATTATTCTGACCTTCTCGCATCCTTTGACAGTACTCATTTAGATGCTCTTCTAATTTCTGAGTCTTTTCTCAAGCCTTCCCTCCCTTCTATCCAATATTCATTACCTGGTTTCGTTCTTATTCGTAACGATAGGGTAGGCAAAGGTGGTGGAGGTTTTGCTATCTATTTACGTTCGGAAATACCTTACAGGGTTATTAGCGTATCTCCATCAACTTACTCGGAATCTGCGGAACATTTGTTCCTTGAAATCACACTTTCATACAAATATCACACATCATACAAAAGTTTTCCTTGGAGTATTGTATAGTCCTAACCTTAATATCAATTACTTTGATATATTAGATACACTTCTTAATAATTTCTGTCCTGTATATAGCCATGTAATCTTGATGGGGGATTTCAACACATGTATAATTAAAAATGATTAACGTACTTATAAATTGAAATCTCTCATGTCATCTTATAACCTAGAAATCTTGCCTCTATCTGCCACCCATCACTTTCCCAATTGTACTGCATCTCTTCTAGATCTGATTATTGTGTCGTCTTTAAATAGTGTTGCTAACCACGGACAAATATGTGCCTCATTTTCATATCACGATCTCATTTACTTATCTTACCGTGTACGTCCCCCTAAGCGCAAGCCACATTTTCGATATCTTAGAAGTTATAATGGCATTAACTTGGAGACGTTGAGGAGCGATGCTAGTTTAATTGACTGGTCACCGGTTATTGAATGTTCTAACATTGAGGACAAAGTGATTTACTTCAATTCTCTAATTTTAGATTTATATAATCACCATGCACCAGTAAAACGTGTGAAAATAAGGCACAACCCTGCACCGTGGATCACAGCTGATATAAAAGACCTGATGGCACGTAGAGATAAAGCTAAAAGAAGGTATAAGCGATATCCCCTTGAACGCAATTTAATCAGCTTTAAAATACTACGAAATCGCTGCAATCGTTTGTGTAGAGATGCTAAAAGGCGCTATTTTCATGATACACTCACAAGTTGCGATACTGCAAAAGCATGGAATTTTCTGAGATCTGTCGGTGTCGGAAAATATTCTGCTAGTGTGGGAAGTGAAATTAACTTGGATAGTCTCAACGAACATTTTGCCAACCCTCCTGTAATAGTTTCATCATTTACTAAAGCCAGAAGCCTACTTGAATTATCCAAATGCCCAATACGTCATTATTCCTCATTTAATTTCACTTCTCTTACTGAAGATGATTCTATGCGATCCGTCCTTGCAATTTCATCTACTGCTATGGGAAATGATAACATCTGCTCTAAAATGATTACGTTGATTCTTCCCTTTCTGCTCCCTATTCTTACTCATATCTTTAATTTCTCTTTATCTTCTTGTTGCTTTCCGTCGTCATGGAAGTTAGCTCATATTATTCCTATACCCAAAGTTTCAAATCCTTCATCTGCAACACATTACCGCCCTATTTCCATTTTACCATTTCTTTCAAAGGTACTTGAACATATTTTCCACACACAATTGACCAAGTTTCTTAACCGTAACAATATCTTAAGTACTTTTCAATCCGGTTTTAGGCCTGGTCACAGTACAACTACTGCTCTCCTCAAGGTAACGGATGATATCCGGTGCGGTATAGACCAAAAATATTTAACGGTACTTGTGCTGCTAGATTTTAGTAGTGCCTTCAATTCTATTGATTTTGATATACTTCTTAGCATTCTTCATTCTATTAATGTGTCTCCTTCAACTATTCAATGGTTTGATTTCTACCTCCGTGGCCGCTCTCAGTGTATTCGTATCAATGAAACTTTATCCAAGTGGTGCAATCTAGCCACGGGTGTACCTCAAGGTGGCGTCCTTTCTCCTTTACTCTTTTCCATCTTTATCAACTGTATCACCCAGGTGATATCTTCAAACTTCCATCTCTATGCAGACGATTTGCAGCTGTATCGTCATTTTCTAGTGACTGAAGCAAATTCAGCATTATTTGAAATAAATAACGATCTAAATAAAATCGATGAGTGGTCTAGATCAAACGGACTTGTTATAAACCCTAAAAAATCACAAGCAATGATTATAGGCACCAGGTTTACTCGTAAATTACTTGACTTTTCTTCACTGACAACTCTGCAAATTAATGGTATTCCACTAAGCATTTCAGAAACGGTTAAGAATCTGGGCATCATCATGGATTGCAAGTTGACATGGAATGCACATATCACAGAAATTAGCAGGAAAATATATTATACTTTTCATTCCTTAAAATGCCTTCAACATTTTCTACCGTTATCAACGAAGATTTCTCTTGTCCAAACACTTATTTTCCCGATTCTTGACTATGCTGATGTCTGTTATTTGGATGCGACTGAGGAGCAATTAAACAAACTTGAGCGCTTGCAAAACTTATGTATTCGTTATATTTTCGGACTAAAAAAGTATGACCACGTCTCCTCCTATCGCAAACAGCTCAAGTGGCTCCCAATCCGACTTCGCAGGAATACCCGAATCCTATGCCTCCTCTTTAACATACTATACAATCCAACATCACCACCCTATCTACGTGATCGATTCCACTTTGCACACTCCCCCGATGCAGTTTGCAGATCACATTTAAAAAACCTCCTCAATTTCCCTTCTGCTAAAACTAAGTCCTATTCTCACTCTTTTACAGTACATGCAGTTAGGTTATGGAATTCTCTTCCTGCTGCAATTCGAGAGGCTCAATCAGTGTCCGTGTTCAAAAGGCGAGTCAAAGAGCACTATCTTTCTTTGTCGTCCCAATGATTATAATATAATATATTATTATATTTATATATGTAATATATATATATATATATATATATATATATATATATATATATATATATATATGTGTGTATATGTATTATAAGTGGTATTTAGTTATATGTATGTTTACATGGACATTTGTTTTTATTATCTTTACTTTATGTTAAGTATATTAATATTATAAAATGTTATTATTAGAGTGCACACTAGATCAGCTTCTCTTTTAATATTTCCAGTATCAGGCCTGCTGGAAGAAATTTCAATATGAAATAAGCAGTGCCTTTGTACAAAATATCTTTTTTTTCTCTTCCTTGTAACATTATTTTGTGTGTACATAAGTTGTTAAATAAGTAAATAAATAAATAACTTTGGCATCGCAATATATTTATGAAAATGTAATGTATGTACATAAAAACATAAATAACTTTAATAAGAATAAGGATGTTCATACCTTAAACACTAGGAACAAACATAAGCTTGTAATGCCACTTACTAGACTCCACAGAATTAGTAATTCATTTATGGGGCAATGTATACGCTTTTACAACAAAATTCCAGAACATGTTCAAAGTTTGTCAATAAACAAGTTTAAAAGTTTTATTAAAGAAAAACTGTACAAAAAGGCTTATTATAATATCAAGAAATACATGAATGAAAATAACCCCTGGGAATAAGGTGATCGCCACCATGCTAGTTCTATGAAAATTCATTTAAAATTATATAAACAAAATTATTGTTAAGTGAAATTATGTTTAAAAAAAAGTACCGCTGGGTTTCTTGCTGGTTCTTCCCAGGACAGAGGTATTTTCCGAACCAGTGGTAAATAAAGTTATGACTTTCAATAAGTATTATGTAATAATCCATATTGAATAAAAATCATTCTATTCTATTCTATTCTAAAAGAAACATTTAGGTAAAATGGCAGGGATCGAAATTGGGTTTAAAATGAGGAAGGAGCCTGCATTCGATGGAGTTCGGAAGAGGAATGACAAGGCTTTACGCCAGAGGGTTAGTAAGCAGCGTACTTCAACGAAAGGTTGATGATGTAAGTTAGCACGGGAAAAACAAAATCAATTACGTATATAACCATTGTTTTCTTCACATCATCACATCCAATAGCTTAGATTTGATAGACAGAAGTGTTTTGCGTATCTCGTCTTCATAGAGAAAAAGTGGACAAATCTACATTTTGATCTTTAATCGATGGTAGATGTAGAGGACTATGGGCCACAGCACCCACCATCGGTTAGATTTTATTTTCATTTGTCATCAATAAACAATAAAAGTAATCATAAATACTATGCATGTTTAGTGTATACATTCGTACTGGCGAAGGGAGCAATTACAAAAGACATGTGATACTATGATCGCCAATCTACATACACAAATAAACATACAGCAATACATACTATTAATAACTTCTATGTTTTCCAAACCGAATTTAGGTCACGGTAGCGGTCAGTCTCAACAGAGACTAGCCATCTGCATTTAGATACTTAACCGAGGATGAACGTTGATGTCTATGGGCCACAGTATCCACAGCATACATTTATCATCCCGTGGACTATGTGCTCATTTGTCTTTATTATTCTATAAAAGAAACCTACCCAGGTGAGAATTTCATTGCACGTGTTTGTGCGCAAGCAGGAATACACCCTTTATTCCCACACTATCATTTTATGAAGGGACTGGAATAAGACACAATGTAAAAGAGATCAGGCGCAGGACCAACAGCTCTTGCGTACTTTTCGAGGCAGGGGTGTGAAACACTGCCAATTTCCTAACTCCGGGCTGTTACAGGGAATTTTTTGACAGACCACCACTAGTTGACCATTGTATTGCTATTTCTACTTTGAATTAATTACCTTGGGATGCATAAAAGGATTCCTTTTGAAATAAACAAGAGCATCTTTCTAGAATATTTCAATAAAATGTAACTCACCTAATAATTACCCAAAATATAATACCTGTATTAATATACATATATGTTAATAATTTTACTTTGAAGCACAACATAATTGTCTCGTCGCCATGATAATATTATATTTGTTTTAGTTCGCTGGAAGGTAATATCACACCCGTCGTAACAATGTCTACCACTAACGTATACTAATTAAATACTAATAGGTAATTATATACCTTGCAGGAGGAAAATGTGTAATAATCAAACGACAATAATAATTTTACATCAAAGGTTCATTTTTAATTAATATTTAATTAACTAATTCTATTGAATGAAACAAAAAAGTCAATAAGCCTCAGCGTCAGAGACAAAGTTATTAAAATATCAATAGTCTAGTCAGTCGAATTGATTGAATTTTTGGAATTAATATTTAATTATATTCATGAATTCGTTCGTTGAATTATTCCACCATGAGAACTAGTTAACATTAACAAGCTAGAAAAGTAAGTAAACATTTAGTATATAGTTTATATATCAATGTATCTCTATTTGAATCTATGTCATAAAGACTAAACTAACAGTTAATTTCAAGGTAAGTGGCTACTAAACATGGCCACTTGCAACCGACTTCAACAGTGAAACATTAAAAAGAACTTTTAAAACGGTCACAAATACGTTCTTGAGGACTAACATGATAGGTAATTATATTGACTCTATTGTCCTTCACATCGATACACATGGAGGGTTTTTAATTATAATTTTGCTTTTTTTAAATGCTTTTAAGCTCCTTATCATCAATAAAATAAACAAATCAGTTAAGAACGTTGTAACGTATAATAAAATATAGTCGAATAGAAAAGGGAACTTTAAATTTTTTTTATTATTTTATTATTATAGCAATGTTTCTAAAATCTTATTTCCTTCCCTTTTAATGATATTTTATACGTTTGTGTTTACTGACTTTATTTCAATAGGTACTCAATTTTAGCCGAATTTTATGAGGCTTGAATTGAAATGCTTATTATATTACCAAATTTACAAAAATACTTCCCTTCACTAGTCTACTGCTGAAATTAGGTAGTTTAGTTAGTTTCCATAGTTTACCTTAGTTTCCATATCCTTAATTTACTTAAAATGAAACAACACGTTCCTGAGCCCTCTGCATCCATCAACTTTCTACAACTCTTAACAGGCTTTCGATGCTGCCACTGAAAACTTTTATTAAAAAAAAAACTTAGTGCGCCTAATTTTATGTAACAAACGACTGATAATAATACTTAACTGACTAAAATATGTTTAATATGATATTCTTTGCATGGGAGGAAAATTACTAACTCTTGAAAAGATTACATAAATTTATCATTGTGGAGAATTTAATGAAAAATCACCCTTACTATGCATGAATTTCATATATGAATTGGTTTCAAAGTGTTCAACCTGACATTACCTTGACAAGGGTTCCTTAAGATAACATTATTGACCTCAAATTTAATATCACATCACAAAAAGTCATAACACCCCTTTGTTATAAAAAAAAGATATATACAAAACTAACACATTATAAATTCTATTTAATACTAGCTGGTACACGGCGCGTTGCTGCCACAGAAAAAAATAGTTGTCGAAATATCCTTTTGAATTTGGAAGAGTCACCTTGTTTAATTGGAAATGATAATACACTCATAGACTTTGCGTGATGTATAAATTTCAAATAATTTTTTGGTACGATACGCGTGCCACCTATTGTAAGTTAATTGTACTATACCTATAACCTTCTCACAAATGCAAGCAATAAGTTGTCAAAGTTTTAGTACAATCTGGTGAACGGTATGGCAGCGCATAAAATACGAGCAAACACAAATTATTTTTTGTATATTAGATAATATTACTAGGTGATACGGCTTATTTTGTACTTATATTGACTTTCCCACCTAAAGCTTATATTTCATTTTGAAGATTACTGAATAGCTGCTATCTCAATAATTAAAGATATTTTCATTACATGAAGGTAAGAACGCATCTGTTGCAGATTGACGAGTGCAGTATTTTCTTCACATCATGTGGGCCGCTATCTTATTTTTTACTTTGAATATTATGAAACATGTTGACCTGGCAGACGTTGTTCTGCCCTTTCCAGTAGGTGGCTTGATGAGTTTCGCTTTATATTTTCTCTAGAGTTTTTAAAAAGTAAATATAAAATTTATTTAATAACTTGACCAACGCTCAAGCCGATTCTAGATTATGCATGCAATTTCCTTTTATTGCACTAAACCAACAAAATCTGTTATTTAATTTTGTCTATAATTTAAGTGTGCCGGACGTGCGAAACTCTCCGGAGTAAATGTTGACGGAGATAGTCCTCGAGTCGCTCACGTCCTATACCTATTGGTTCCGGACGATACTTTTACTGCCATCTTTGTGGGTGTTGCTGGGATACTGTGGACTGAGGTTCAAAATAAAAATGCACGATCTACAAATACAAATGGCAAGGTAGTGGCCAGCGGTTCGGCTGATCAATTATGCGCGGAAATCTTCTAACTATTATTTATTTACCACGGTTGTTGAACACGGTTACTCAACTACGGTTTTTCACTATCAGTTGGTCACTATATTTCAAAAGATATCTTTATGTTGTTTGGTAGTATCAAATCTCAATTAGTAGTAGCTGGTTTTATTAACACTGTCTGACTAGCAGATATTATCAAGTAAACTAGCTATTTTTGTCACTTGTGTAACTGCGGATATCAGTTACCACTTTCTGCGATTAGCTATTACTTTCACTATATGTAACTGCGAATATCAGTTACCACTTTTTTCAGCTAGCTAACACTTTCACTATACGTAACTGTGAATATCAGTTACCACTTTTTTCGGCTAGCTAACACTTTCACTATATGTAACTGCGTATATCAGTTACCACTTTTTCGGCTAGCTAACACGTTCACTATATGAAACTGTGAATATCAGTTGCCACTTTTTTTCGGCTAGCTAACACTTTCACTATATGTATCTGCGAATATCAGTTACCACATTTTTCCGCTAGCTAACACTTTCACTATATGTAACTGCGAATATCAGTTACCACTTTTTTCGGCTAGCTAACAACACTTTCACTACATGTAACTGCGAATATCAGTTACCAATTTTTTCAGCTAGCTGACACTTTCACTATATGTAACTGTGAATATCACTTACCACTTTTCACTGTATTCTGCTACTAGTCACTTCAGCTACTACCGGATACTACTGCTTCTTACTGGTAGTTCTTCACACTACTACTGGTTGCCACTGGTAGTTCTTCATACTAGTGCTTCCCACTGGTAGCTTTTCACACTACCACATTACTGGGTTCCGAGCCTCTAAGGTAGACATTAGCTATACTTTATAGTGAGCCGCTTGCCATTGTCCGTTTTGTCTCTTTATTGCGTAACATTTTCACTGTACAATTGGCATAAATAACAATATTTTCTATACAAGATTAAATCCTACACTAACGTATAGCATATACACCATCAAATTGGCATTTTAGTGCTTTATTAGTATATCATAAAGGTTACTCAATACATTAACATTTTAAAAAGTTATTAAACGAAAAGTCCCAAATTTTCATAAAATTTTGCTACATTCATTCCTTAATTTTACTATAAATAGGAAATGTGTTTAATTTTACAAAATATTCCTTCACTTCCTTAATCTATAAACCTTATGTTAATTTAATGTCATATTTATAACTCTTTTATAGGGTTATAAATATGGTGTAAAAACTATATTAATACACTATTCACTCAATTTTGTCGGTGATTTCACTTTTAATATTGTCTTTAATCACTTCGATTTTAAATACTATTTGGCCGTCGCGAACATTAAGAACTACCACAAGTACATTAACCTTGTTTAGGCAAAAATATTATACATTTGAAACGTAATTATTTAACGTGTGTTCGTAGCATCGACAGCAAGGTCACCCGCCCCCCACCCGGCCGCATTCCACGGCGGTATCGGCCGGATTTCTCGACGAGCATTGTAAAGTTTTTTGCGATCTATACTGACGTTTGAGTTTCGCGCCTATTTTTGTTACGAAAGTGTAAACCCGCGTAAATCGTTGCGAGAACACGTATTGTTCTTTAGGACTTAGTCATTTCTGTCAAATTAATTGTGCAACTCCGATAGTGATTTTCTCTGAAGTTCTACGTTTGGCTGTACCATTACGTGACGAAACAGAAAGAGTGCCTCAAGAGGGGAATAGTTCCGAGGCTACCAGCGGATACCTTCTCCAGGACAGTATTGTGTCATCTAGACCAGGCCACGTACACACACATTCATACAAACACACATACATTCACGACACTAATCTCCGCCGGGCCGGTCTTGGTGAACCGTCTCCGCTCCAGAGGCAGGTAAGTGCCTTTCCCTTACCGATCTTTCCCCCTTTGTTTATTTTAATTAGAGACCTTCCACTTTGGCCTTAAAGGCCCGACCTGCATCTGCCTGTAGGTTCTTCTTACCATGGGCCCAGGAGGATCCTACTATTATATAGGCAGCTGCTCGCCGTATCAATTGGTAGCAGAGCGTTGTAAGATTGTGTCTACAATCACGCCCGGCCGTAATACGTAAAATTAATATAATATAATTAATATAAATAATAATTATTTTCTTTGTTGCCTTGTGACTCGCCTTTTTTGTTGTTAGTAGGTAGTTGCTAACGCCACGCCCGTAGGTTAACAAGCGAGAATTTGTTGAGGCGAAGTACTTTGATTAGGTAGATAAGGCTGTCACGTAATGGGATAATTTGTTGATCGTACTAGGGTTGTTACTTGCTAATTTGATTTGTGTTTTTTCGTATTAACTTGTATTTAATTTAATAATTGTGTAATTTCTATTTAACTTGATTGATAGGAACTGTATTTGTTATTTTTGTTATCGTATTTAGTAGGGATGCCGTCACATAAGCTACTAATTCGTTGCTTGCGGACTGAGCTGCGCTGGGCTAGCAGCGCACACGCTTTGATAGGCCGACCGGATAGGGTTTATAATATGAGGAAGAGGCTCGAGCAGGTCGATGCTCGAAGGGCTGCCGTGGAGGAGGCTTACGCTGAGCTCGAGGACTCGGAGGTGGAAAAGGGAGTCCTGGACTTCTGCCACGCGGACTACGAGCAGTTCCTCGCGCTCACGGACGACTTGATCGAGGCGGGGGCCAAGGACGCGGAGAAGGAGCGCGAGGCTCGGCTGAGTGGCCTGCTCGAGTCCCCTCGGAAGCCGCCCACTCAGCCAGAGCTGCTAGGACGACTCCCCACGCTGGACCTGCCAAGGTTCTCCGGGGTCCTCTCGGAATGGCTGACCTTCGTCGGTATGTTTGACAGCCTGGACGCCTAGAGGGACTTGACCCCCTGCCAAAAAATGGGGTACCTCCTGGCATCACTGGAGGGGGAGGCCATGGGCGTCGTCGGCCACCTTAAGTTGTCGGACGACGCCTACCTAAACGCCAGGGACCTTCTCGCTGGAAGGTACGCCAACGTCCGGCAGATTGCTGACGAGCATGTTCGGAGGCTGCTGAACCTCCTGCTGCTGAGGGACCGGACCAGACTACGTGAGGACATAGTGAATCCAGTCGTCGTAGCGTGCAACTCGTTGCGGCGGCTGGATTTACCTGTGGACGAGTGGTCTTTTTTGCTACTTCATATAGTGCTGTCCCGCCTGCCCCTCGACCTTTGGCTCCATTTTGAGGAGAGGTACGGAGGGTATGGCGCCTCGTATATTCCCCCCTTTAGGGACCTGCTGCGGTTCCTGGAGGAGCAGTGTAGGCAGTTAGAGAACGCAGCAGGCGCCGTTGAGGGCCCCCCGGCCGCCTCCCGAGAGGTGCCCAGGGAGAGGCGGAATCAGACAGCCAAGGCGTCGCCCACCCCCCTGAGGCCGAGCGGAGCCCCCGCGGGAGGGGCCCCCCTAACCTCGTATAGTGAGTGGCGTAGCGGCCCGGGAGGTGCCTCCCTGCTCCTATTGTCAAGCATCCGACCACCGGGCGGCATCGTGCCCGAAGTTGTTGCGCAAGCCTGCTACGGCGAGGCGAACCATCGCCAGGGAGCGCCGCTGGTGCTACTCGTGCCTGGAGAGGCATTTAGAACGAGACTGCCAGTAAGATTCGGGTAGTTTTTGACGGTTCCGCCCCCACATCAAATGGTGTGTCTCTGAACCAGTGTCTTCACTCGGGTCCTAAACTGATCAAGGACATATCCGACATCTTGACCCAATTCCGTCGACACCAAGTGGTTTTTGTAGCGGACATTCGGATGATGTTTTGCCAATCAGTGGTCTATCGTGATGACCGTCGATATCAGCTGATATTGTGGCGCGAGAAGCCCAGCGATCCTATACAGGTGTTTGAGTTCAACACCACCACATACGGACTCCATTCCAGCCCGTATATCGTCATGCGAACCCTCCTTGAACTCGCTGAGAGAGAGCGCCTGAGATACGCTCGGGGAGCTTCTATTTTGGAGACTTCGGTCTACATGGACGACATTTGTACGGGCGCTTCCACCATCGAGGAGGCTCTGGTCTTGCGAGACGAATTAATTGCCATCCTGAAGTCCGGAGGCTATGAGTTGCGCAAGTGGTTGTTGAACTCCCCTCATATTTTGAAAGACCTCCCAGGAGAGGATCAACAAGACCCTCATCTGTTCGAGCACCCTGAGAATCCTAATTTGTTGACTGCGCTGGGCATTCAATATCAGCCTGTTCAGGACACTTTTACGTATAGAGTAAAACTTGACCCACCGCTCAATGCATGGACCAAACGCTCCGTGCTGTCCACCGTAGCCCGCACCTTCGACCCTAATGAATGGATCACCCCGGTCATCTTTTTATTTTATTTTATTTTTATTTGCTTGGAAAACTTACAGCTAATTTACAAAAATAATATAATTATAACAAAAATGAAGGCCATTTACAAGTTTTCACTTATATAATACTTTATATGACAAGAGTGTGTCAGAAGAGATATAGTAACAGTATACTTAAATATAAATTACTTTATCAAAAAGAAAAGAAGTTGTTAGAAAGTAAACGCCTAAGTTGGATAACGCTGGAATGAAATAAATCAATATCCACATTGTGAGTATGTGCTGTAGCATTAAAAGATCTGCATGATCGAATAATAAAAGAGTTTTTCCTGTAATTACTTTTCACGCATGGTACATATAAAAGTGTAGGTTTCCGCAAACCAGATGATGAGGTGTGTAAACCTATTTTACTTAATAGTTCAGGACAATCAATATTACCATTCATAATTTTAAAGAGGAAGGAGAGATCTGCAATATTTCTACGCTCATATAAAGGTAATATCTGATTTTTTTTACATCGAAGAGTATAGCTGGGTATAAACTTTTTTGATTTAAATTGAAGAAAACGCAAAAATCTTTTTTGTATGCGCTCTATCCTATCCACATATTCATTATATTTTGGATTCCAAATTTCAGAACCATATTCCAAATGGCTGCGTACAAAAGCGCAATATAGAATTTTGAAGGTTTTTATGCTTTTAAAATCTGCCGATAACCTTAATATGAAACCCAGCGCTTTGTTAGCCTTTGTAACGATGTTATCAACATGATTGTCAAACAGCAATTTAGAGTCAAAAGTAACACCGAGATCTTTGATAGTGCTGGTTCTATTTATAGAAATATGGTTTAATTTATAATTATAAATTATAGGATTAGGTTTACGAGTAAATGAGCAGATAAAACATTTGGAAACATTCAGATCGAGTTTATTGTTAGAACAGTATGCTTCTAAATTGAAGAGATCCTTTTGAAGGCTAGAACAACTTTCCAAACTTGTAATAGGACATAAGATTTTCATATCGTCAGCGTAAAGAATAATCTTGGAATTTTTAAAACACGTGTCGATATCATTGATAAAAATTAAGAAGAGCAAGGGCCCCAATAGGGATCCTTGTGGTACGCCAGACGATATATGGATTGCAGACGAACGATATCCACCAAGGACGACAGATTGACTTCGATTTCTGATGTATGACGTAAACCATCGGAATAAGTCCCCCCTGATACCCATTGCAAGGAGTTTACGTAAAAGAATTAAATGAACGATTCTGTCGAATGCTTTGCAGTAGTCTATATAGACTACATCTACTTGTGCTGGTTTAGACATATAGCTAGTTAGATAGTCGGAACAAATAACAAGGTTTGACACGGTAGATCTGTTTTTTAAGAAACCATGTTGATTTTCACTAAATGAGTGGCGAAGGGAAGAGTACACCTGGTTGTAAATTATTTTTTCAAGTACTTTAGCGAATAAACAGAGCTTGGAAATGGGACGATAGTTTTGTACCTCATCCTTAGGTCCTTTTTTGTAAATTGGAGTAATAAACGCACTTTTCCAAATATTTGGAAAAATGCCTTCCTTTAAGGAACGGCGGTACAGAATACTCAGAGGCAAAGTAAGAGAGTCCGCACACCGTATGATTAAGATAGCCGGGATACCATCTGGTCCAGCAGACTTGTACAGGTCTATAGCCTTTAAAAGTCTGGATACCTCTGCTTCTTGCACCTCGATGGAACTGATATCAATAGAAGATTGATCAATTTGCGGGTCAATAATATTAAAATTAATTGTGTCGGAATCGTTAAGAAAATTAGATTTAAAAAACTGATTGAAAAAATCACAAATTACTTCACCTTTGCCTGAAGAATACTGTCTGAATTTCATAATAGAAGGATATGAACTTGGAGATTTTTTACTCTTAACAAAGTTCCAGAAGGCTTTCGGTGATTTGCTTATATTATTTTCTATATCACGAATGTAAGCTTCGTACATACTTTTTTCAAGAACCTTCCCACGTTCTCGTAATAAAACAAAAGAATCAAGGTCGGAAGTATTTCCATATTTTTTATACTTAGAGTGATACTTAAATTTTTCTTTTAAGATTTTAATCAAGGGTGTTTTATACCAGGGAGGAAATCTGGAAGATGATTTTACAGTTTTGCAAGGGACATGTTTGTTAATTAGCATTTGTAACTTATCATACAGTAAGGATACAGCCTCCTCTAAAGAACCCATTCTGAGGCAACTGGACCAGTCCGTATTATCAAGTTGTTGACATATTTTAGTGTAATCTGCAAAATTATACAGGAATTTTGTTCTGATTTGCGGTGAAAGCGTATTTTGGTGGATGAAGTCAACAGATATACATAGTGCTATGTGATGAGGATCTTCCGAAACTAAAGGGTCTATACATTTATGAACATTTATAAAATTGTTGCAGAAAATTAGATCCAGAATTCTGTTGTTACAGTTTAGTTGACTGTTATATTGAGATAAGGAACATAAATTAAGAGTATCAAAAAAATCCGATTGAATGGGACCTTGAATATTGAAAGGGCATTGAGATTGCCCATCGTCAGCTGGCTGCCATATTATATTCGGCAAATTAAAATCGCCTAAAAGTAAAAAACCATCTGCCAAGTTATTCAACACAATATCATTTAATTTAGTGGAAAAACATTGTAATTGCTGTATTAAGGAATTGCCTAAGTTTTGACAGCATATATAAACAAGACAAATATTTAATTTGTAACACAAATTAGGCGATGTACGTTTTAGGGTCAGAGTAATCCATATGTCCTCAGCTGATGAACGCCATTCACTGCGTTCAAAAACTATAAGCTCTCGTCGAACAGCTATGAGGACACCACCCCCCATGCTTTGACCTGTATCAGAATAATTCCTATCACGCCTCCAAACTAGATATCGGTCGTCAAATAACTCTGTGTCATTGAAGTCCTCATTAAGCCAAGTTTCCGTTAAGCATATTAAGTCGTAATTATTCATTACGATATTCCTATATATAGTTGCTACTTTAGTCCGTAAGCCCCGGACGTTTTGGTAGTATATATTATATTTTTTTATGTGAGTGTTTTCTTAACAGGATAGGCACTAAAATAAGGCGGTAGGTAATAGTAGCAACTACAAATAACTTACGTTGAGGTATATTAGAAAATAATCTACTATTCATTAGGAGAATGCATAAATATTTCACGATATGAGCATACAAATAATACACATAAGTATAAGCTACGACCCGCGAGCAATGAAGTAAAAGTTTTAGTGGAGTAATAATAGTTAATCTCTTACACTCTGAAACTGATGCTAAGATATGACATATATGAAATTTATAGTAAATGTATATTGTGTACCCTAAACGGCAGAGCAAATGATTACCTATTACAGTTACCACGGTGCAAGAGTTACTGTAGGTTAATATAAGTATTATTAACTTAGTGAATAATATACAAAGCACACAAAAATAATTCATATATGCGTATACATAATAATAAACAATTATTCGTAATCTATAAAACAAATAACATAGCACAAATATAACATGCGAAATGAAATAAAATGCGGAATGCAAAAATCTAGGATATGCGAAAGAAAAATTAAAAAAGGGTATTATGGAAACTAAGCAAGTGAGATTCAATATGCAAAACGTTACGTTAAGTACAACAGCATAATGAGCATAATAGAAATAAAAATAACAAACACAGGTAGCAAGAACATGTCCTTTCGTTACGCCAATAATAGCGAGGTGCAAGTACATCATTAATGAATAGACGATACCAACGCTTCTCAAACTTTGCGTTTGCACAGCAAGTAAACTTAACAGTAACTTGTGAATCCTTAAACTATTTTTCTTAAATCCGACTCCGTTTTTATTATAAGAACAGGTGATGTTGTGCTTTTCCGTACTAGGATTTTGCAGTTCTTTACCCAAACGTACGAAAAATCCCGCTCCTTGGCCAAAGACTTTGTTTTGTTTAATAACATTTTGTTTTCAAGCGTTAAATGGTCGTTGATAAAGATTCTGTTACTACCATTAAGACCTATATCCAACGGCGTTAGGGATTTACATTTTCTCGCTGCTGCAACAAAGTTGTCTCTGAGATATCGATTGTGCATAGACACAATTATGTTTTTGTTATTTTTATTATTACGAGAAGGAACCCTAGCAATGTAATTAATGTTGTTATCACTAATATTGATATCGATTTTGGTTGCTATTTTTGATATAATAGTAAAGAGATTTTCCGTGTTAGTTATAGGAACTCCTTTGATTTCAATGTTGTTCAACCGTGTTCGCTGCTCCCCATCATTAAAAACAGCTTCCAATTTTTGCAAACGCTGTTCTAGACGGGACACATCTTCCTTGGTCTTCTGAAGGGTTTGAATTTCACGATCCACCTCGGCTATCCTAGCTATAAGTTTGTCAACTGAAGCGTGAACGTAGTCTAGCGAATCTTTCACAACCGACAACTCACATTTAATCGTTTTAAGATCAGCCAAATCAGCTTGAATATTTTTTACCGAATCCAGTAACTTAGGCATTGATGACATTTGTTCAGACAGTCCACGTAATTCACCACGAATACCATCGAGATCACTAGGAGCGCAGGAAGTGGAACGGCCAGGAGCTGGACTACCGGAGCTAGCATTCTTACAAGCGTTACATTTCCACGTTGCTTTCCTATCACCAAGTTTTCGAAAACCAATCTCGGTTATTCCAGCACACGGAAAGTCGTATTGTTTCAAACACAGGGAACACTGAACA
Source organism: Parnassius mnemosyne (assembly GCA_963668995.1). NCBI lineage: Eukaryota > Metazoa > Arthropoda > Insecta > Lepidoptera > Papilionidae > Parnassius > Parnassius mnemosyne. The sequence continues at coordinate 22,924,490 of CAVLGL010000084.1, read as the reverse complement.
CCTTCTCTAGCTTCAATCTTACAACGGTGGCAAGTGAACATTTTATTAAAAGGAAAGGTTTGAGAACTGTAGACAATTGCAGCTTGCAACAGCGCGAGACAATATTGAACGTAACGTGCGTACTGTTTACGATCTGACAACGTACTGTTTTTAGCTAAGTGCTTTCTTCAAAAGCTCTGGATGTCCGGGTTGGGTTGGGACGAGCCTATTAGCGGAGTCCTCTTGCGAGAGTGGCTCTCCATGCTCTCCTCCCTTCCGGACATCAACCGGGTTTCCATGCCAAGGTGCTTCCTTCCCCCAGGCTACCCTACATGGGTTTTGCGATGCCTCTGAGAAGGGCTATGCTGCTGTCGTATATTTGCGGACGGTGAGTTCCTCTGGTCATACTGCCGTCCATCTCGTACTCGCTAAAAGCAAGGTTCCTACCATTAGATCCCGCTTAACTATCCCTAAATTGGAACTGTCCGGTGCCGCTCTTCTCACGCGACTCCTCAACCACGTTCACTCGTCCTTGAAGCCTGTAATCGACATTACGGGCGTCTACGCATGGTCGGACAGTGAGATAGTACTTTGTTGGTTTCGAGCTGCACCTCACAATCTTGAGGTCTTTATGGCGAACCGCGTGTCTCAAATCCAGAGTTCTGAGACTTCTCTCAACTGGAGACATGTCCCAGGGGAGTTGAATCCCGCTGACTGCGCTTCACGCGGCTGTGAGGCCCCATCGCTGGTTGACCACCCACTGTGGTCGGGTCCCGGTTTGTTATCTGGGTCTCAGTCATTCTGGCCCCCGGGCAATTACTCCGAACCTACCGAATTGCCGGACCTACGAGCCCGAGTAGGAGTGGGCAAGGATAAGCCCACTCGGGATCTCTCTCTTCTGGAACGGTACAGCTCCCTCGATAACCTCTTGGAAGTTACTGCTTGGTTGCGCCGCTTCGTCCGCAATTAGAGAGACCCGTCCAACCGCCTCTCTGATAGCGTTTTGTCCCCTAGCGAGTGTCGTGAAGCTTTGATGCACTGGACCCGTATGGTCCAAACGGAGCAATTTGAGCCCGTCATTGAAAACTTGAAGCGTGGCTCCGTTATCAAGGGCGCCCTGGCCCGCCTGAATCTCTTTCTGGATGACGCGGGGATGCTGCGCGTTGGCGGACGTTTGAAAAATTCTCAACTGCCGTACGGGGCTCTACACCCGTTGCTGCTCCCTAAGGACGGCGCCCTTGTCCGGTTGCTGGTAGCCCACCACCATGTTAAGAATGCCCACGCTGGGTGTAACGCTCTTTCGGCTATTTTGAAGCGGGAGTTTTGGATTTTGGCTGGCCGACGTGCCATTCGGAGCGTCATCTTTAAGTGCATATCCTGTTATAAACTAAAGGCCACCATATCGCAGTCTCTCATGGGTGACTTGCCGCCCGACCGCGTCAGGGCCATCCAACCATTCGCTGGAGTCGGAACCGACTTTGCTGGCCCCTTCCTCGTCAAGTCCTCTAACCTTCGTAACGCGCGTTCGCATAAGGCCTATCTTTGCGTCTTCGTGTGTCTCTCCACTAAAGCCGTTCACTTGGAACTTGTAAGCGCCCTCAGCACGGAAGCTTTCTTGGCCACGCTTGGCCGTTTCGTATCGCGGCTCGGTTTGCCTGACTTGATCCAGTCGGATTGCGGAACGAATTATAAGGGCACGGATAGGTATCTAAAAGAGGTCGTCGAGTTTCTGTCTAGCCACCGGACTTATTTAGGCAATGCTATGTCAAAAAGGGGCATCCAGTGGAAATTCGACCCTCCGGCGTGTCCCCACTGGGGCGGTATTTTCGAGGCGGTGGTTAAAGTGGCAATGATTGGCCTGAATGATTTGGAGGTTCTAACCCCGGGACACTTCCTGATTGGCCAGCCGCTTAACGCTCTGCCCGAGTACCCCTTCAGGGAAACGAACGCTTCGCGGCTTAGCAGGTTTGCCCTGCTGCAACAGATGACTCAGAACTTTTGGCACCGATGGTCTCTGGAGTACCTACATCTTTTGCAGCAGCGCATTAAGTGGTCTGACAAGACGGAGCCTCCACGGGTGGGAGACCTCGTGTTGGTTAATGAACCCAACACTCTACCTTTGTATTGGCGCCGTGGGCGCATTTTTAAGTTGTCGTATGGAGCGGATGGGGTGCCTAGAGTGGCCGAGGTTTTGGTCGGAGATTCGGTCTTTCAACGTGCCGTCGCGACCTTGTCCCGTTTGCCAATCTACTCGCGGATATAATTCCTTATGTCCGGGGCGGGGGTTTGTTTAGGCAAAAATATTATACATTTGAAACGTAATTCTTTAACGTGCGTTCGTAGCATCGACAGCAAGGTCACCCGCCCCCCACCCGGCCACATTCCACGGCGGTATCGGCCGGATTTCTCGACGAGCATTGTAAAGTTTTTTGCGATCTATACTGACGTCTGAGTTTCGCGCCTATTTTTGTTACGAAAGTGTAAACCCGCGTAAATCGTTGCGAGAACACGTATTGTTCTTTAGGACTTAGTCATTTCTGTCAAATTTATTGTGCAACTCCGATAGTGATTTTCTCTGAAGTTCTACGTTTGGCTGTACCATTACGTGACGAAACAGAAAGATTGCCTCAAGAGGGGAATAGTTCCGAGGCTACCAGCGGATACCTTCTCCAGGACAGTATTGTGTCATCTAGACCAGGCCACGTACACACACATTCATACAAACACACATACATTCACGACACTAACCTCCGCCGGGCCAGTCCTGGTGAACCGTCTCCGCTCCAGAGGCAGGTAAGTGCCTTTCCCTTACCGATCTTTCCCCCTTTGTTTATTTTAATTAGAGACCTTCCACTTTGGCCTTAAAGGCCCGACCTGCATCTGCCTGTAGGTTCTTCTTACCATGGGCCCAGGAGGATCCTACTATTAGATAGGCAGCTGCACGCCGTATCAAACCTATATCGTGAAGTGGGTGTCGTAAGAGGCGAAAAAGTGAAACAAACAAGAATATGGACAACAGTCTTTATAATAATAACTAAAACTAAAAAAAACTGTGGTTCCTAACCCGTCTGCTAGACGGGGCAACTGTGGCAATTATTCAGGAGGATTAATAGATATGAAACAATTAATGGAGGAGGCCCATGTTCAGCAGTGGGCTTTTGATAAGCCGTAACGGTAAACCCTATTGGATCTTAGTAGCGACAAATCAAATATAATGTGTGAAAATGAACTGAATCGGTCATTGTCGTACATGATTACTAACATGTTGTCTGTTAGCAATCATGCACTAGCGATTATTTATATGCAAATAAATAAAGAGAAATATTGAACGTTACGTCTTTTGACAAAAAGTATGCCGGAGCGTCTATAAAATGGGGGTGTGGACTTGAGGGTATATCGAGAAACCGCCAATTTTTTGGGCAGTATAAAGTTCACTGTAAGCGCCTTGCGAGAAAGATTCCGCTTAAGGGATTCTACCAGTGAAGTCATTCTACGAGTGCTAAGATAATGTCGTGGTTCTGCCCGTTGTAGTAATTTTTCTAGAGCAGGCAAGGAGGATGGTGTTGCTGAGAGGCTGTGTTACACTGAGATAAGTAGTGTTGCTGATGGTTTGCATGCTTCGATGTTATCATGTAATTACGTACTACCTCACGTTACACTGGTGTTTGATTCTGGCGGGGACGTATTACGGTATGGTCAAAATGTAATAATTGCCTATACTGAACGTATAGTGCAGTTACGCTGTTTTATTGACGCTAATGATTAATTGCGTAAGCAAGAGAGCAAGTTGAACATCCGCTCTCACACTTTTACTATTTTTAACAACTAATTTTTCCTGACGTATTCCCGCTAGTTCCGACAAGTATTTAATGTACATGCTTTGATTTTTGAAATGTTTGACATATTATGTATTTTTAATTGATTTTATTAACTTGCTCTTGTTCATTACAAACATTTTAAAAGCTTTTATTTAACTTGAAATGTATGTTTGTTAGGGCAAATCTTGCAACTGAATTTTAAAGCAGTTAACCTCAAGCAACTGACCTATAATTTTGCATACATGTTTAGTTTGAATGACAATGCATCATGAGCTAAGTGACGTCATACTCAATTCAATATGGATCAAGATGGCGGACTAGTAATTTTCTATGTATACCCTTGATATGGGTATCGAATCAAAGAGATTGCAGAGATAAATATGAAAATATAATGACGTCACTCTAAATACAATGTGATGGACACCCAAAGATAGCGGGCTATGTTTTTTATGCACCCCTATTTTAGGGATATCAAATGAAAGGGTTTGCTGTGAAGAATATAAAAATAAAATGACGTCGCTCTAAATCCAATTAGGTGGACTCCCAAAAATGGCGGATTATGTTTTTTTCTTCACCCCCATGATATAGATATCAAATGAAAAGGTTTGCTGAGAAAAATACGAATAAAATAACGTCCAATTTCAGCTCTTTAAGGAGATGGTTTACTACTACCCGACAAAGCGGACTTAGTGGAGTCCCGTCTTAACTAATATCGGCCTACATTCTGGACAAATACTTTCGGTAGTGAAAATAATTCACAATGGCAGAAAACAAGACGGCTGTCGTACCAATTTTAAAGAGTTATATCTTCGCAAAGGTTAGGGATAGTTTGCTGGTACTCGAACAAATTTTGAAGGCAACGACAAGGGTCAACTCCTGGCGTTAAAAAAAATCGAGATGGTGGATCTGTGATGACGATCAAAAACCAACAATGACGCATTAAATGGAATTAACTGACTTAAAAACATATCCAGCAGCAACTAAAAAATATAAAATAAATTAATATAAAAAATATTTTTAAAAACAAACTTTTATTGAAATGCTACACAAAGAAGAAATTAACTTTAAATTAAATCAAGCCGGTCAATTTATTACATTACACAATTTATATAATACAAAAGCTTGTCGCGACATTTACTTGTATACATAAACAAGAATACAATATTATGTAACTTGATTTTGACATAAGTAGATAATTGTAAGAAAAAATAATGTTTTTTTTAAAACAGATGTTTGCTTCGTTTTTGAAATAAACTACAAATACTGTACCAAATTGATTCACAGACCAATGAAGAAATACAGACAAAATAATACATACATTTTAAAAGTTTCACTCACGTCCACATGGCAGATGTGTGCGCGAGTGAAACGTTAGTTAGTTTTATTTACAAATCATTTCGTTCTCTATAAATGAATCTTTAAATCTTAAAATTGAAATATCTGTTTGTAAAATAAAAATAACTACTTTCTTCTATCTGAGTGACTTATTTGTATGCTATTAAGACATCAGTTTCCATTTTTTGGATCGAAGTTCTTTATCGGACGGTACGGGTTTGGTGGATGGGAGCTAGGCGACAAAAAGTGTAAGATTTTTTCGTCACGACCCCTTGTGTCGTAGTGTAGACGGCCTTGGCGGCGAAATAAGGAAAAGTGGTGAAATAATATCCATTCCCTCGCACTTTTTCTTATCTTGCCATGAAAAAAACATTATTTTATTTCAAATGACGCTTCATTTTAATAGACGCTAGTAATTCATTTATTTGTATTTGTTAATCAATAATGTAATACCTACGTTTATCAATAATAATATACTACGCAAGGAACTTCGTTCCAACCGAGTGTTCCACGACACTCACGCGTGTTTTTTTAACTTTTATCTCTCTGTCTCTCTGTCTATCCGGATTGATCTTAGAAATGGCTAAACCAGCTGTAAAGAAACTTCACGAACAGATAGAAACCAATGCCAGGAGCAACTTAGGCTATATTTTTGAAGTTTTTATTAGAGAAACCGCAATCTTGATAAATAAATGGTATTTGATTATTATCTTAAGTCTATATAACGCCGCAATAGATCCTACCCAGGTAAAGCCGGGGCAGGTAGTTAATTTCATAATTAGTAAAACAATATACACTCTCTTCACTTACTAGTTTTTCCGTTACGTTTAAAAATTCCAAATTAATCTTTACATATCCAATAAAATAATCAGAATAAAACACCAATTTACCATCACATGATGATTACCGTTACATCCTTTTGCACTGCTGAACGGAGGCCTCCCCTATATAATGCGTCATAAGAGGGATATTTGCCATAGTTACTCCGTTATTGTTATTAAGAAGACGTTGCTGGCCATTTCATGATTTGTTTCCCTCTGTCGCCTCTTACGACACCCACGGGATGATATGGGGTAGTGGATATTCTTACACCGCCACTACACGTTAATAAATAAATGATGATTACATAGAAGAAAGAAAGAAGAAAGAAAGAAAATAAGTTTATTTTAGAAGTTTGCTAACCATAATAACATATTAAGATAAACGGTTACTAAAAAGGTACCCAACTCAGCATAGTCTTGGTACTAACAAAGTACTTCGACACTGATCTTCCGTGGGTGCCGATAACATTTAACAAAAACAAAACTTGACAATATTCATTATTATACAATGTTTAGTCAATATGCAAATACAGTATATTTAAATCATATACACGATTACACTAATAATAATAAGTAATAAAACATACATAAGTACTTATAATAAATTAATATAATATAAATAGCAATTACTTAAATAAGATTAAAAGGAAACGAATAAACGGAATAGCAAATTATGTAAGACACAGTAAATAATTTTCAATAAATTGACTTTTGAATATTCAGTAAGTATTTTTTGTAGTAATATTTAAACAAACCGATTGAAGCTAGATTTCTAATTAATGGTGGAATGTTGTTCCAGCATTTCGTGGCAGAATAACGAAAGCTACCTCGAAATGCCGATGTACTGTGTCTTGTACATACTAAACGAGTTGCTATTCTAACCTGTCGCCGTGAAAAGTCTAATTTGTTATAAAGATACTGTGGTGTGTGTGTCATTATGATACCAAACAATAAACTGGCAAAATGAAGAGAACGTCGAGACTGCATATTCATTAAATTACTGTTGTTGAGATAAGGTGTTACATGGGTCCGCTTCGGTATGTTAAAACAAAAACGTGAACAAGCGTTTTGCACCCTTTGTATAACTTTCTTTGTATGAGAGAGGAGACATTCGCCTATAACCGCATCAGCGTAATTAAGCTTAGAAAGAATTAGTGACTCACAAAAGTATATCCTAAGGTCTAAGCTTAAATATTTACGTACTTGGTATAAAATTTTAGCCTAAAATAACAATTTTTAATAACTTCTAGGACATGGTTATGAAATTTTAATTTGCTGTCCATTAGTACACCCAGGTTTCTAGCCTCTGTCACTTGTTTAATATGTTTATTCTGTATTTTTAGCTCTAAAGTAAACCTATTAATCCTATCTACTTGATTTTTGGACCCTAGCACAAGAAATTTAGACTTTTGAGGATTTAGCACTAAGCTGTTTTTATTAGACCATTCAACTACGTGTGCTAAATCCTGATTAATTTTTGTCACTGCTAATAAAGTTTCTGAAGGTCTAAAAGAATAGTAAAGCTGTAAGTCATCAGCATAAGCATGAAATTTGCAATATTTAATGCATGAAGCGATATCTGCACTATACAGAATAAAAAGGAGTGGACCCAGTATTGAACCCTGTGGTACACCTTGACTGACAATTGAAATATCTGAGAGTCTTTTAGTATTTGTTTTGCTTATTACTTCAACTCTTTGAGAGCGTCCGTACAAAATACTTGAAAACCATTTTAATGTGATACTATCAAATCCATAATATGAGAGTTTTGACATAAGCAAATCGTGGTTTATTGTGTCAAAAGCACGGAAAAAGTCCAGCAGTACCAATATTGTTCCATTTCCAGAATCAGCTTCGGATAGTACGTCATCCACTACATCTAATAAAGCAGTGGCCGTGCTATGACCGTTTCTGAAACCAGACTGTTTTTGAGGTAAGATGTTGTTGACATTCAGAAACTCCAAAAGTTGCTGAGATACAACTTTTTCAACTATCTTAGACATAAAGGGAAGAATACTAATGGGACGGAGATCCTTTAACTCCTTCGGATTGCTTTTCTTTGGTATTGGTTTGACCAGAGCTCTTTTCCAAATGTCAGGGAAAATGCCTGTTTTGATGGACTGATTAACAATGGCAGTAATGATCCCTAATGTACGAGGTAATGTCAACTGGATCATATCACGCGAAATTCCATCAGCTCCTTGAGCATTACTCGCAATATTAGAAATTATTTTAGAAATTTCTGTTTCATCCACAGTTTTAAGACTAAATATTGCAGAGGTACACCGATTCGACTTAAAATAGGTAAGTTCCGAGATGCTAATGTTATGATTTACGTCTATATTAAGAAAATGGTTGTTGATAAGATTAGGATCATTGATATTTTCAGGTAAATCGTATTGTTTGTTTTTAAAATTAGCGACATTTAACTTGAAATTTTTCCATAATTCTTTGGGATTTTTTGATTGTTCATTGATATTATATCGGAAGTATGCTGCTTTTTCGTTGAATAAGGCTTGATTAACGACACGTTTTAGATCTTTGTAATATGTTTTGTCAGATTCAACTTTTGAGGAACGACTCCTTGCGTAGGCTTGATCCCTTAGTTTCATCATACATTTGATAGTTGGTGTTATCCAGGGGTAAAATTGTTTTTTAATGTAGGATTTCTTAATAGGTGCATGTATTTCATAAATATGATTGATATAGGCATTAAAAGACATTAAAAAAACGTTTACATCTTCATGAAAAAGTCGTTCCCAATTAATACTATCAACTAAGACATTAAATTCCTCAATATTTATATTTCTTAATGGTCTGTAACTTATATATTTAGGAACTGATCTAGGTTTTTTTTATATACAATTCACATGAAACAAGAGCATGACTACTTAGGTCTGGGATATGATCAACTGAGACATTGAATACCTTAGATGTGCTGAATATTAAGTCTAATAACGTTTCAGAATGGTCTGTGAAGTGAGTTGGTTTTTCTACATATTGCTGTAAATTCATGATTTTCAGTGAAGATACTAATTTATTTGTGTTGGGCTCGTTAACTGCAAGTAGATTGATATTAAAATCACCTAATAGTACTATATGATCAAAAGAAGAAAATGAACTAATCGATTCAGTCAATGCGTCAATAAATGTGTCAATATTTAGCCAAGGCGAGCGATACGCAGTGCCTACCGCGATTTTAAGACCATTAAGGGTTATACTTAACCACATTTGCTCGATCAATGAAGGCTGGGGAGGGTGAATCTGCCGTGCGTATAAGTCACTCCGAAGATAGAACCCGACACCACCACCGCGCGTGCTTACTTTCGCAGGCCGTGGTATTTGCCGTAGTCGGTAACCGGGTGACGCTGGCGCTCGCCGTTCTTCCCCTTCTCTCAACCATGTCTCATTGATAGCCAATATATCCAACGAGTGCCGCTCTAGCGCTACGACAAACTCCTCATAACGCGTTCCAAGAGAGCAAGGATTTAGCAAGCCTAAAGATAATTTGTTTCTTTTAATAAATTGTAAGACAAACGCGAATGACAATAAAATGTATTTAGAATTGTGAAGATACTTCTTTATAATTGTTAAATGACGCCTGTTCACAAAATAAAATGCTGGAATGCAGTTGATTGAGGTATTTAAATGCTTGTGCAGATAAATATTTGTATTAATTACTATTTTTTTTGTAATGTAATTAGCAATGAGTGTTAGTAAGCATTTGTGTATTGCAGCATTATTAAATAACTTAAAATGATATATAGTAGACACAATGCAATATGTATAACATAATAAGTAAGTATAGAATAAGTAATTTTCACAAGAAGGGCTGCAAATATTCCATATTATATGAATAGACATTGTACTCGTAGTATTAAATATAAGGTAATGATAGTAATACAATATAAAAATAAAAGTAACAATTAACTTATTATCTTCAGCGTAAATTAACTTTAATTTAGAATAAAAAAGTAATAAAGTTATTAATTTAAAGTGGTAATATATACTATAATCATATTTATGACAAAAAGATATCTTGTTCGTAAATATTGAAAATACAAGATATTGCTTTTTTAAAATATATATAAAACTAACTAAATGACAATTCAAATGCTTATTTTCTAAACATAACATTTTCTTTAACACAAAATAATATATAAACAGTAAGTATAACAAATTCTTAATTTGTACACATTTCAAATAAAGGAACTCAGTAATACAACTTATCTTATATTTTATACATAACGTAACAATTTTATAAAGATAATGAAGTAAATTAAAATTAAAATTAAAATATGGGATTGCAACTAATGAATAAATTAAGCAAATACTCGTAGCATTATATACTACTTGGTATTTCCAACGTTGCATTCCCCAAAAACTTTAATTAGGTCCATTACAGAGCGAAGCTGGTGGCGTGCCTTACCGTTTTCTTTTCTAGCGAAAATTTTGCCACCGCGCGTCCATACGTACTTCCAAGAGTGACGTGTGGCAGCCTCGCGAGCGCTCTGGAAAAGTTGCCGATTGTGTCGTGTAAGTCGCTCGTTTATATAAAATGGACGTGCATCAGCTCCCGCCAGTGCCATGTCATCAGCGGAGAGGCGGCGACGCACACGCGCAGCCTGCAGTATCGCGTCGCGTTGTGCGTGGCCGTGGCCGTGACGTCGCAGCACCTTCATTTGCGCCTCGTGGCACTCCCACTCGCTGTGCATTCACTACATCGCATTCTGCCACCTCTACTCCTAATTTCTTACACACTGTGAGGAATACGTGAATAGGGTTTTCACTGTTCAACTCGGGGAAATTGGCTATCTCGATATCATTAGCAAGCATATCTTGGTTCCGATCCTCAATTTCTAGCTTGAGGTTTGTAATGTATCTTCAAGGTCAGATATATTACAATTATGTGACGCACTAACTTTATCTTCCAAGTTTTGGATTTTGCTCTCAAGTGTATCGATTCGAGCATTTTGTAATGTAATTGTGGCAGTTAAATCGGAAATAACTGAGTGGAACGTTGACATTTCAGCCCGCATGGCACGCATTTCTTTATAAAATTGTTTCAGCTCCGCCACAAAGTCTCCAGGAATAAGAGCGCTAACATCTCTATCGGCGTCACATTCCGCGCTTTCAATGGAGTCATTGCGAGTTAATAATGGTGAAGATTTTATTCGACGAGTAATGTTACAAGCCTCCTCTGTAGTAGGCTCTGGAGGTAAGGCAGGGTGAATTGAAGTGTTTAGATTGCCACTTCTAGGACGCTTACATTCAGGACATTTCCAGCTTTCGCAACGTTTTTTATCATGCATGTAGAATGAATAAAATCTTTGTGTACTCATGTTTATACATTCGAGGTCATATGCCCCCTTGTATGCAGTACAACGTAGGAAGATATTTTTTGGAAGCAATTTTGTACATGCAGCGCATTTTTCTGATGCGGATTGCGTGCGAGGCATGATAAGCGTATTAGGCGGTGTTAATAGGCAGAAATAATTCAACAATTTAATACAACGCTCCCTGTGGCAATTTTTTGGAATTACGCCAATATTGGCTAGACCTCTGATTGAGTTGGCACTAAATTACAGATGGCGTTAAACACAGTGCGATACGATAATACAATTATATAACAGGGCGTCTTAGAAATTGAGGTTATAATTTAAAACTTGTTAATTAACATTGAATTTAAAGAAGATTGGCATGATATGTTATATTAAATAATGTGTTAGCCCAATACACCATACATAAATTATTTAAAATACTTCACTTAGACTAACCACTTTTATGAGAAAGTACACAGTCCATTTAGGTATTTTTTGTTTTTATAGTCTTATTTGCACGAATTTTGCACTCTCTTCACTTATAAATTACAATTATACTACACAAATTCTATAACAACTAAAATTAGATAAGTTTGTTGAGAAATCAAATAATAACTTATTAATTACACTACAGTTGACGCACTTACACCCACCCACCCACTTACATAGCACAACATCTGTCGTATTTAAATATAATCGAACAGAGCTTCAACCTCTTGCGTTTGTGTAATAAACAATAAGCACTACCCAAAGTATAACTGACACAATGATGACGCAAAAAGTTAGACGCTCAACAAGCCAGAAACAATATCAATATTAGCTAAATGTTTATATACACAAATTTTTCTTTCGCCAAAAAAAAAAAAAACAACCGGACGACCGTGTATTACTGTTATACTACTTAAAATATTCATATTCATTGTCAATGTTAGAATAAGCCGAAACTGTGAAAAAAATCATCAGAATGGTGAAAGTAGTCTTAACATATGTAAATAAATTATATTTTTCGTTACATTCATTCATGGACTTGTTAATCAGTATATATATATTATATAATAGGGGGCAAACGAACATGCGGCTCATCCAAGTGTAAGTGACTACCGCCGCCCATGAACAACTGCAACATCAGGGGAATTGCCGATGCGTTGCTGGCCTTTTAGAAAGGTGTAAGCTCTGTTCTGGTAAGCAATTCCACAGAGAAGTTGTACAAGAAAGAAAGCTTCTAGTAAAACGCACAGTGGTAAACCGCCGAGCATCCAGATGGTGTGGATGATACCGTGAGTTTTGACGCAATGTGCGTTCGTGAAATATGGCGGCTGGAATTAATCCGAACAATTCATCAGAGCACTCCCCTTAGTAGATGCGATAGAAAATGCAAAGGGATGCAACATCCCTTCACAGCGCCAGTGAATCAATCCGATCAGAAAGAACTCGTCGACGATGCGGTCTAATGGAAGGAGCTGGTACTGGGGTGCCCCGGCCTAGAGATGAGAACAGTATTGCATGTGAAGCCGAATTTGCGCCTTATAAATTTGCAAGAGGTGTGCCGGCATAAAATACTATCCCGCTCTGCTGAGCATGCCAAGCTTTTTAGAGGCTAATTTGGCCTTCCCTTCCGAGTGACTACGAAACCGCACCTACTAAAGACCTACTTTTTAGTAAGTACTTTTTATATTATTTCCTTATAAAATATGTATTCTTATATAAACATGTATTGAAATAGAATAAGAATGTGAAGTGAATAAAAGAAAATGGACCCAATAACATAGTCATCCGAGGCAAGTGTGACATAATTAAAACAAAAATGAACATTAAAATACTTCTACCCTGTAAGGATTTAACATAGTTAATTCTGTTTCATACCATTTATTATTAAGTGGTTCTTTGTTTGATCAAACATTTTAGTATTGATGGGTAGCATTTTATAATTTGAGGTTATTAAAACTAATAAAGGTGGAAGACTTTACCGATCAATGAGGCAAGTGTGACAGTACGCTTCTTTTTGTAGTTACTTTATTATTATCTGCAGTTTTTGAAAAAATTGATCAGATAATAGTAATATCAATATATTTTATGATCTATTGGAATTGAATTGGAAAGTATATTTTTGTGTAGCAATGGATTATACCACGCATGGGGTAAGTGTGACAGTTTTTAACAGTTATAGTGATGTGCCTTTAAATGGATTTATGTCCCACTTGATCTGGATCTTTAGAAAGTATAATAAAAACAATGCTAGATGAAAAGTAACTTTGATTCCGCTGGGCTGCAAAATGTGGGAAGAATGAGGCATTAGTTTTAGAAGGGAAATGTTGTTTTCGTTAGCATTTAAGTCGAGGTGTGTTGAATGGCCGTCGAATATCACAAGTTGTTATTTGCCTGATTTGCATATTTCCGGGAACAGTACATTTGAAAAGTAACTTTAGAAGACTGAAGCTTCCATCCAACCCTTAGACATATCGGCAAATGCCGAATTAATCAAATTATCATCAGGTAACCAATATATTCCAATGATAAGTTTCTTTAAAAACTATTAACGGAGGAACTTCCGGCCCCAGGCATTGCATACTAATAATACAGTTGTATTATCACGGTCTGATGAGCTAGTGTTTTGAAAAGCTGTTAGACTCCGTATTTTCAACTTTCCTGGGTCTTGACAGAACATTTTTATCAAAATTCAATTATTTGATCGCCTTCGAATTGTAGCTTTTGTACGACTATCTCAAGTAAACCGTAGAGCTTGTTGGTAATAAAAGAGTTGGCAGCTTTTCTTCTTGCGATTTCGACGGCTTGAGGTTTTTAATGGATAGCTTGTTCCTTTTTTTGAAACCGCTTATCTCCCACAAACTCCCACTCGTCTCCCAGAAATCCATCTTTGAAGGGTGTATCGATTTTATTGCGACAGACATGTTGACCAACTAAAACTCTAACTTCTCGCTTTGTTAAACCAAATCCATGGTGTGAAGCATTGCAGCCATATTTTTTTTTTCTAGTTTTACTGCCTACTGTTAGCCTAATATAAGCGAGATACCAAACACACAGGTAAAGAGCATCCTCCTTTTTTGAAAGCTAGTTATAACCTAAGGCTGTCCTATCACGATATTCTCATACAAGATGATCGGGGTAAGCGTGACACCTTCACACTTACCACGATGTTGGATATTAGGTGAGGTAGGTGTAACTGTATCCGTATATCAAGGAATATTGGATTTCAGGTCACATCAACGTATTACACTATAAGTATCAATATAACTCTTTATCACTCATCTTGTATCTAATTAAAAATAATTTAAGGACGTATCGAAACACTTACATACTTCGCCTCTTAAAATTGCGCGTGCTTTCGCCAGTTGAATAGTTTTTAAAAAATGACGTCTGTTGATAAAATAGTTGAAGCTATGTACCTAACTGTCGGTATAGTCAATAGCATAAAATTTCCTCCGTTGTTCAAGAGATGGCATTTAACAAAAAAAAACGTATTTGTGCCGCATAATTTGCATTTGTCATACTTGCCCTACAGTCACATTTGCGTCAGTCTACCTTACCAATATTTGTTGTACCCATAAAAGACCACCGCAGAAAATAGGCCTCCCCTTATATTATCTCACAATAATATTTGACATAGTTGTCACGCTTAGCAGGCTGACTATCGAACGCAGTTTTTTTTTTTAATTTCAGTTGTTATTGGTTTGACGATACCGCCCATCTCTTTGTTTATCTCCCTCTGACGCCTCTTGCGACATCCATGAGACCATATGGGGTAGTAGATATTCTTACACCGCCACTTCACTGTTACATCATTATCACAGATATAAAATCAACTTTTTTATGATCGGGACGTTAAAGATAAAGTCAAATAACATCATAAAATTATTTCATATAAAAGTCTCGTTAAAAATCTGCCGCAAGTTGAATATAACAATGGTTAAGGAGCCTCTTGACGACTGGACAAAAAGTTCCGAGATCGTCTTAGATAATATCTGATATAAAATACTATAGTCTATTGAAAAGAACCAATACATTTGTGGATTATTATTGGAGGAAAGTTGTAATATTACTGGTTCAGCGAATGTAATACGATAATGAATTAATAAATAAAAGAAGTATTCATAAATAATTTTAGTATTTCAGAAGAATGCAGAAAATAGAGTCTCTAATAATTCATTGTATTTTTTTTTTATGAAAGAAGAGGCATATCTCATCACGTATACCACAAAACTTAAAAACAAGACTGTACAACCAGTGCGTGTTGCCAGTGATAACCTTTGTAACTGAAATGTGGACCTTCAATGCTGGCCGTATGAGGAAGCTCAAAGTCGCTCAGCGAGATATGGAGAGGGCTATACACGGGGTTTTTCTGAGTGATAAACTTATAAATGAGGATATCTGCAGTAGAATCAGAGTTACCGACATAGCCTAAAGGATTAGTAAGCTGAAGTGGCAATAGACCGGCCATATAGCTCAATGAACCGACAACCGATGGGGACAAAAGGTTCTCGAGTAGCAGCCTCGTACCGGCGGACGAAGTGTAGGGTATCGCCCCACTAGATGGAGTGACGACCTGGTTAGATATGCAGGAAGTCAATGGATGCAGGTGGCTCAGGAACGTGCTTTGTCGCATTTCTTGGACTTGCGAGGGGCTGTAATGATGATGATGATTAAATATTTATTAATTTATTTGTAGCTTGAATGAATAAAAGGACAAACTTAAGGCTTTTAGACATTCTTTAAAAGTCAACCAATTGGCTTACATAATTTAGTAACAAGGGCCATTATTTATTCTTAGCCTGAATTGCATTTTTTATGGTAAATGCGTAATGACAGACCAAAGAATATACTCTGCTACAGATGTAGTAAATTAAAATTTAGACTCATTTTTCTAAAATTATTAGCTGTAATATAATACAAAATTAATATATATATAAAAATCCTAGTCGTTGACGATAACTTAATGATATAGTATGTCAATTTATTACGTGGGACACCACATTGATAATACTTAATAATTGATCGCGTTGTGAGAAATTGGTATTATTATATCAGCTTGCAGCTTTGGCTCATTGCCCGTTCCTGTCACATATTTCCGGTTAGTTAACACGTAAGTAGTATATTGCGAGGATTAGCTACGCTCCAGAATGCATTCATATCATAGTAATTCTAAAATCCTTATAACTATTTTCGTGAACTAATAATTTATAAGCATATTTCATTTTATGTGATACTGACATAACCGTAAAACGTCTCTCCTGTATAATTATACAGGAGAGACGTTTTACGGTTAGGTTAACTTATATTTAGTACATACTAATATAGTCACCATCATAATTGCACCTATAAGTCCACTGAATGATACAAGTTGTATTTTGCTTCTGAGTACAGTCCTAAGCCACCCGAATCCATCAACTACATCCATCACAACCTGCATTTCTACCATTCTGTGAAAAAAGTTAAATTAAACGAAATATTCTGCAAGTCTATTAACATCGTAATAGAACCACCACAATCAAAGAATAGAAATAAATAATCACTCTAAAATAAGTAACGTGAATATTTGCATTGAATATAACGATTTAAAAGAAATTAAAAATATAATTATTCTGATAAATGAAAGAGCTAAACAAAAATACAGAACTGTGTATTTAGCAAAATATAAAATAAACCAAGCCTTTTGGCAGTAACTTAGTTAACGCTAACTAACGAACTCATTTTTACAAGGATTTGATTTTAAAGTTGTTATACAAGAACTATTTTATTGCGATAGTTAAAATAATAGTAATACAACACAATACATAATGACGCAATGGATCAAATAATGATTCATCATCATATTTATATAATTAATATAATGGTTATACAACATAGCAAATAATGATCCAGTTAAACATAGCAAAAATGATGATAAAGGCAAATAATTATACATCACCATAGTCATCATCATTACAGCTCAACAAAAGTTCACTGTTAAACGAATACATGTCCACCAATATGTCACAAAGAATCAGATTCTAATCTCCAGCACCCTTCCTACTTCGCTTACCGGTACAAGGCTGACACTACTTAGCAAAACATGCTGATTGCCTTTTAGTTTCGGCCCGAAGTGGTAAATCGTAACAATGTTTTATTTTTATAGAATAAAGGTGACAAGCAAGCACACAGTCCACCTGATGGTGTTTGCTGTGGCCCATAGACATCTACATCTACCCTCGATTACGAATCAAAATGCAGATGCGTTGTCACCCGTGAGGACTAAGATGGAATGCCTCATTTCCAGTAAAAAGGGATACGAAACAAAGCAGCGTTAAACTGCTATTTTCGCTGGTATTATGTAAGAGCGTGGTCCTCCAAGTCGACCCATTCGTACTACAACTATACAATTATGCTGCTGCATGGCTCTACCACGTACAAAATATACCAAGTACACTATTTATCTTTTGTATAGTGCCTATCCATATGAATTTCAATTTTATCACTAACTTATTACTAATCGATATATTATATTCCCTTTAAGACCATGTCGCCCACTAACTATAATGCACATTTCCTAGGTCGTTCATAATTCGATTTTAAAGATATAATTGAGTGACTACAAAATAATTTTTTAACCGAGATTAAACAACGGAGTTCTATGTGTGACGCGTATATTTTTGAGTATGTTCACTAAAGAACCAATTGGAATTTAAGTATACTGTTATAGTATTTTTATTTCACGATGGCGAGTTCATCCTCCTTGTTGAAGAGGTGCACATGTGCATTGTTTTTTGTGGTTTCAGTGTGCGTAAGTTCGATAGTCAAAAATTATTATGTATAAAGTTGTGTGCAGTGGTAATAATGTTTCCATTACTGAACAGCAAAGAAAGACTCATCATCCATCATTATTAATTAAAGTTCGCTGCTGAACATAGGCTTCCTTCCATAGCCTGCTTTAATAGAGGATTTATAGTTGACACGCTTTGCAAGAAGTTTGATACCCGCAGATTTTTATTTTTTAATTGAAATTAGGAAGAAGCTGCTGACTACCTTCAGGTTTGCTTCCCTCTATTGCTCTATCACAGATATACGACAAGACTTCAGATATTAAATAATAAACGTCTAAGATAATATAGTGTGACGTAAAAAGCAAAAAATTAAACGAAATATGTTATCTTAAAGTCGACATAAGATTTTTATCTGCATTTATATATTTAATATGATACCATCCGACCCATTCGACTGTCCAGATTGCTTTTTAGTTTTTGCGCTTCTTGATATTCATACTTACGTTTAGAATTGTAAGATAATTATGTTTATCTACATACACGGCATTGTGTCAGTCATGTTAAGATTGAAGTATTATCGCTCTTCAATAAATGAATACTTTAAAATAAGTTAAGCATTATTTGAACTGTATGTTAATGTAGCACTCATTTACTAGTATTTCGTCTTATTTTGGGAACAGTAGAGAGGCTTAAAAGTTTCATTTATTTAATCTACATTTTATTAAGACAAAATGAAAGTAAGACTAATTCAAGTACTAAAAAAGCGAGACTAAACAGAGTCAAGGAAATAATTATAAAACTTACTTTGCGCTTGCTCTTTTTGTTCCTTTGTGTAATGGGAGTGAAACTTTGAAATATTCGCAAAGTAAAATTGTGACACAATTTTAGAAAGTTTAAAAATATTATAATTTTGAATTTTTCAAAACATAAATGATTATTGTTTACATCGAATAAAATATGTCTCCATCTTTGAAATAGTATTCTCAACTTATCGCGATAATTATCATAACGTTTTAGTTTAATTATAATCCTACAAAAACATAAATATGAAAATTCTTCAAGTGCCAACGATGTACATGGTTGGTGGTATAGTGGAAATACTGCCGTATGTCTAAATATTGAATGGCGTAGGTTTTCAGAGGATAAAAACCTGATCTTTAATTAAAATTTTAAGCATTTTGAAGATAAAATACTTAATTATTTCTTTACTTAAAATCTACTATAAATGAATTAAGATATACAATAAATACTTTTTATTTACTATTTTACATAATACTTAATTTTATCTACAATATTAAAAACTATGATAATAAAAAAAAAAACTAAAACTAGAAACTTAATTATCATATAGTCCTACTCCCCGCGGTATCGTGCCAAGAACGCTGGCTGCGTTTCCCCGCTGAATGGCTATACTTAGCCTTTGAGCGAGGAAAGAACCAGCCCTCTTATCACCAGCAGCAACGACCAGCCGCGGATGGAGTTCCTTTAGGAACTTCACCGCACGTGGACCCCACGGACCGATAGTCTCTACAGCAAATGGCACAAATATGTAGTCATCTCTCAGAGACTCATATTTGCGCCACTTACTCAGTTCAGCTGCCTCTGATGCCGGCTTTAAACGAGGTACCCCTGAGATGAGAGGCCGCCAGAGTGTCTACGCAAGTAGCATCCCACACTAGGGCTTTACCTCTCTCCCAAGGGACCAATGTCATACCGTCGGGTCTCTTGCCATCTTCTCTAAATATTCCACAAGGCTCTAAAACCGAGGGAACATTTATAGAGGCAAGAGCCCTTCGGATGACATCGTTCAAAGAACTGTGTCGTGAAAACCTACCAGCGCTTTTCTTACATGAAAGTCCGTGGAGCCCAAACTTCTCGACGCTGCTACCACAGGGGCACTGATGGGGTTGACAAGTCGCCGCTCCTAGTCGGATTCCTACGGCAATACGCAAGCTTTCCCTATCAAGTAATGTGCCGAGATTACTTGATGGTAAAGCGTGTAACCAGTGACTAGATTCCTTAGTCGAAACAGCTAGAAGGCGTGCCTTATCTTGGTCACTATGGAAATTATGAAACAAATCCTTCTGTACGCCCTGTACCAACGGAATATCCCACTGTTTTTGTTGGTTAACTTCCAGTGGAATATTTTCAATTTTAAGTGATGACTTGAGATGTTACTATATACATATCCTTTATATATCCATATAAAATGTTTAACTATTTGTTATTAAATATTATCATTATCGTAACAATCTCAACAACCTAAATTTAATCCAAATTGTTACAGCCAATTCCTAGAAACCAATTACACACACAAATAATTAGGACTAATTACTTTATTGAATTCAGCACCTAACTGCCACTCACGAGGTATTGCGTTAACAAAATTTGAATCGATTGACACCTGGACAGGCTATTTAGTTTGATGCGGGTTAAATTTACACAAGTAACACGTATAGAGTTCCTTTTTCAGTAGACATTTTGTAAATAATGTCTATTTAGTGGTCATAAAAGTATTTTCATTTCAAACTATTTTATTAATTCAACTGCTAATACCTCAGATAAAATGTAATAAAAGCAGCTTAATATTAATATTTATTTTTATTTTAAAACATTAATTTTCTCCTGCATTTTATAATACAATCTATTTATTATTGTGTATGTGCTATATTATTTTAAGCACATGCTATAAAGAACACTGTACCATGTAACGAAGATGGGATAAGATCAATCTTATGGAAATAAAATAAAATGTGATGATTACGGACCAACTTTTTAAAAGCGTACTTATTGGGTGCTTTTTGATGTCATCGGCAAGGAGTTCAAAAGACTTGTAGCCTGAATTGTGAAGGAGTTACCATAAAACTCGGTGAAGTGAACAGGAATACAGTTTTTTTTTTGTTAGAAGAAGAACATAGGACCCTATCACGAGATAAGGAGAGATAGTGATTCAATGCATCTACATATATTTTGATTCTTAACCGAGCATAAAATGTAGGTGCCAATTGGCCACTGTATCCACTCATTCATCAACAAATTTGTTAAACTTACATGTATAAAAACAGTTACAGTATAAATGATGTTTTAAAGGACGTAATTTTATAAGAATTTACATATATTTTGTATCAAGTGTTATCAATAAGGAATAATAGTTTTACCATAAGTATAAGTTTCACATCATTATACACAAGAACCGGAATGTACACCATGTCATATGGAGAGTACTGGACCTTATTGAAACCGAAATTCTCTTTCCACTTACTAAGTGTTGTGTTAACAAGCGTTAATCAAAAATTTCAAGAATATGTAAGTTAGGCTTATTATCAATGTCGCTGATGTTACTATAAATGCTATCGAATTATCAAAATAGTTAATATAATTCATGATCATTTAAATTATTATTCTGACTTTACTATCGTATATTTTAGCTTTACCAAAAAGCAACCGGCCACACCTAGATAAAGCTATAAATAAATCTAAAACACCCAGGTTTAACTAACGGTAATCCGCTGCACCTAGTTGTAGATGCCTAAACATAGGTGTAACCGCATTTCGGCTTTAAGTCGTAACATATGTGTACTCGTGTTTGTATATATTTACTTTGTATTTGCTAATATTTTGAAGGCTTCGTGACGCAATAATTAAGCAAGGAGTAGCAGCGCTGAGTGCCGCGGATTCTTATACCGCACAGAACAAATATTTGTATTATGTCTACATAAAGAATTGTTCCTGTCCTGGATGTTTGTTCTTGTAAAATGTATGTATGTAAACTACCTCCACGATACAACATAAAACACTAGTATGGGTGTAACGTTTTAATTAAAAAAATATCATTTTATATTACGTGTTTACAGTATTATGTTTTTATAGAATAAAGTTGACGAACAAGAACACAGATTACCTGATCGTCACTGAATGCCGCGGCCCAAAGACATCTACATCTTTCTTCGATTAAGAATCCAAATGCAAATCCGTTGTTATCTAAGATAAAATGCCACATTTTCAATAAAAGGTCCTCCGGTTCCGGTATTGTCACCTTTCGAAACACTGCTGTTTTACGCCGTTAGTCTGTAAGGAAATACGAGTACTAAAGACTTCCATTTCATCCAGCTTCTAAAAGTCGCTACTTAGTGTTATCGAAAAGCTGTTTGCAGTGCCATAAAATCCTGTTTTGCATAAGCCTCGTAATACGGTAGGATTTGATGTGCTTACTCTCAGAAAAAATTACACCCATGACATACTAAGAATATATCTATTCCGAGGAAACTATTTTTTTGTTGTGGAGCTCGCAACATTTGCATTGGTTTAACACTATTTTCAATTAAGGTTTGTTTGTTTTTTTTTAACGTTACCCCCAAACTAAAATTTTCTCATGTGTCGTGGAGGCAGTTTACAAACATAAATTGCACGAGAACAAATATCCAGACCCGGAGCAATTATTTTTAGGCCATACAAATACTTGTTTCGTGCGGGATTCGAACCCGCGGCCCACAGCGCAACAACTCATTGCTAAGCCACTGCGCCACGGAGCTAAGTTATAAGTAACCTTTGGAACATTAAATATATACTACTCTACATAATATTATATAATCAAAATATTATATAGTGTTTATCTTTAAGTTTTTTGTTAAGTTAAGAAAGTACGATTTCCTGCATTACTTACCACCAGTTGGGATTGTAGTCAAGCTCTGGCTAAAAATATAAATAAAAAAATAAATACATATTATATGGCGCTGCGTACCAATGTTGCATCCCTTTGCATTTTCTATCGAATCAACCACGGGAAGTGCTCTGAGGAATTGTTTGGCTTAATTCCAGCCGCCAAATTTCACGAACGCACATCGCGTCAAAATTCACGACACCATCCTCACCATCTGTGCGTTTTACTAAGAGTTTTCTCCCTCGTACAACTTCTCTGTGGAATTGTTTACTACCGGCGATGTTTCCGGATCGATACGACTTTCGACTTTCAAGAACAGAGCTTACACCTTCCCGGCAACGCATCCGCAATTCCCCTGGTGTTGCGGTTGTTCATGGGCGGCCATAGTCACTTGCCATCAGGTGAGCCGCATTCTGGTTTACCCCCTCTTCTATAAAAAAATGTGAAGTGACAAACGCACTCACAGACCCGATTGTAAGAGGCTACTGCAGTCCAGGGCCACATGCAGCTAACTTCAAAGAAAGAAGTCTACAGATTTGTAGTCACAGTTGAGGACTAATATGTAATGCATCACATCCTACTGGCTCTCTAGACGCTTCACACCGGAACATAATAGTGCAAGTACTACTACTGTTCCGCGCTAGAAACAGTTAAAAGAGTGGTACCTACCCAGACGGACTCCTAGGCAGAAAAAGTACTACTATAAAGTACCACATTAAAAGTATTACGACCTATAAAAGAATAAGATGAATTTAGATATTTATCTTGGAGACAAGTTTTCAGTCATCTAAACCAAGATTTGTGGTGAGTTTAGATAATAATACCGAATAAAAAGGGTGTTTTATGTAAAAAGATAGCTTGACGTTTTAATTTCCGCTCTTAAAAAAGAAAAAGTGAAAGAAGAAATACAAATGGCCTTTATTTGCAGTTACAGTTGCTAATTCTTTGCTTGGAAAACCTTTCTACGATTAAACAAATGTTTCTTTTTCTTTTGAATTTGCATTCATTTGCAATTTACTTGTAATTCAATTTTCTAAACATATTTTGAAAAATTTTTTTGGTTATTTCGTAAAAGTAATATTATCATGAATAGTAAGTAATAATTTTATTATTATTATGTAATAATTTTATTTCAGAACGTTACGTGTAGTGGCGTTGTAAGAATATCCACTAATAACATCATGTGGATGTCGTAAGAAGCGACAGAGGGAAATTGAAACGGGTGAAGGGCAGCAGCATTTTCATGGTAACAACTCAAAACATTAAAAAATTCTTGCCAAGTTGCCACGCTTGGCAAGAATTTTTAATGTTATTGCTATTGGCAAATTTATCCCTCTAAGACAATCTATGTGAGAATTCTATGCACAGCAGTGGACTTTTAAAGACTGTAACTAGTCGGCTTCGTGGCGCAGTAGCTGTTTAGGCAAAAATATTATACATTTGAAACGTAAATCTTTAACGTGCGTTCGTAGCATCGACAGCAAGGTCACCCGCCCCCCACCCGGCCGCATTCCACGGCGGTATCGGCCGGATTTCTCGTCAAGCATTGTAAAGTTTTTTGCGATCTATACTGACGTTTTAGTTTAGCGCCTATATTTGTTACGAAAGTATAAACCCGCGTAAAATGTTGCGAGAACACGTATTGTTCTTTAGGACTTATTAATTTCTGTCAAATTAATTGTGCAACCCCGATAGTGATTTTCCTCTGAAGTTCTACGTTTGGCTGTACCATTACGTGACAAAACAGAAAGAGTGCCTCGAGAGGGGAATAGTCCCGAGGCTACCAGCGGATACCTTCTCCAGGACAGTATTGTGTCATCTAGCCCAGGCCACTTACACACATGTTCATAAAAAGCACACATACATTCACGACACTTCCATCAGCCGGGCAGGTCCTGGTGAACCGTCTCCGCTCCAGAAGCAGGTAAGTGCCTTTCCCTTACTGATCTTTCCCCCTTTGTTTATTTTAATTAGAGACCTTCCACTTTGGCCTTAAAGGCCCGACCTGCATCTGCCTGTAGGTTCTTTCTACCATGGGCCCGGGAGGATCCTACTATTAGATAGGCAGCTGCACGCCGTAACAGTAGCTTAGCATTGAGTTGCGGTGCTGAGAGTCGCGGATTTGAATCCCGCAAGAAACAAATATCTGTATGGCCTACAAATAATTGTTTCGAGTCTGGATGTTACTCCTTGTGCAATTTATGATTTTAAACTTCATCCATGATACAGGTGAAAATCCTAGTGTAGGGTCAAAACTTTTGGAACGAATTTCCTTATCGGACGGTACGAGTTTGGCGGATAGGAGGAGTGTAGACGGCCTTGGCGGCGAAATAAGGAAGTGAGATGGAATAATATCTATCTCCCTCGCACTTTTTCTTATCTTGCCATGAAAGAAATATTATTTTATTTCAAAAGACACTTCATTCTAATAGACGCTAGTAATCAATTTATTTGTATTTGTTAATCAATAATATAATACTTACGATTATCAGTAATAATATACTACGCAAGGAACTTCGTTCCAACGGAGTGTTCCACGACGCTCACGCATTTTTTTTAAATTAACTATTCACATTTTAATGCTGTTTTCTAAGTAAATGCTGTATTTTAAGTAACATTAAATTAACTAAAAGAATATTTAAAAAACCTGTCGTTTGGTGACGGTGTAAAAAAATCTAATGTCCCATTACGTCCCGTGCCAGTAGATGGAACTTTTAGAAATATAAAAACCTCAGATCTAATAGATGGCTGTATACTTTCTCGTTTACGTCATAGGTAAAACACGATACATATGGTGCTGCGATCCGAAGAAATCCGAACGGAAAGCGTGACATTCAAGGTAAATCCTATAATGGGAGAAACCTACGTTCCGCAATGAATATTTACGGTCTAATGAATAAGAAAAATATACGAAAATGGTTATTGTAATCTAATCTTATAGTTTGGCGTCTAGCCCATTCCAGAAATTTAAAAGCCCCGTATACATATAAATGAGAACTGTAAACTTCGATTGGTTTTAACTTATTGCTGTCGTTGGAGAAATTTATGATCTAAGTTTAAGTTTATTGCCACTGCCACACAATTCAGTGCACTTCTAATAATTGTCCCATGTAAGTTTATGGTTTACGCATTCCGCCTTTTTGCGTAAAATATAGAATTAAATAAGGAATAAGAAAATTATTTTAGATTAAAAGACATGTGGTGCATTATGGAATCGGCGCTATTTTTATACGTCATTTAAAATAGGATAGCTCTTTTCACGTTTTATAAATTATTTTTAAGCTTAGTTATATAATTTTCTAATATTAATAGTGAATTTAGAAAAGCTATTTTTCACACCATGAAATTATAAAAAAATAAAACAAAATCAATTTTATTCGTATAAGACATTTTACAAATCTTACTGGCCTTATTCAGTTTTTAAAATAATATATCAGGAGGAAGTACCCGTATAGTGGCGGGTAAGAATACCCACTACCCCATATCTTTCCGTGGGTGTCGTAAGAGGGGACAGAGGAAAATTGAGACAGAATATGGGCAGCAGCATCTTTCTGATAACAGCAAATCATAACAAAAAACTGCGGTTGCCAACCCGCTAGCCAAGCGTGGCAACTATGGTCATATACCCCCAGGCCCCCAGTCTGCGGCGTCCCCGTTGTTCCTGGTTAAGGTGGACACGATGGTAACGGCAGTGCAGAGAATGCTAAGAAATTCCGGTTGAGGTTAGGTTACGACTTAAGACTAATCGACCTGGTAAAATGCAACGCACACACACTGAGGACTGACGAGAAGATCCTGGAGCTGGAAGAAGAGATAGACAAGTTGCGCTGGGATATTATAAGATTATCTGAGATTCGAAGAGAGGGGGAGGACACGGTAATCCTCGAATCCCACAACTTGTTTTATCTCCGGGAAGGCGACCATCTTTCCCAAGGAGGTGTCGGAATTATCGTCCACAAGTCTCTCGTTAACGTACTACGTAAAGTAGTAAATATTGTGAGTGTATCTCTAGTCTAGTCTAGGGTTGCAAACCTTATACTCAAAACACCAAATGGTATTTATTGAAGGACATAGAGTTTAAAGCACCAACCTCGGCACAACCCGATAAGGAGATGGAGGAAATGTATGAGGATATCTCTAAAGCCATGATTTCCTCTATAACTCATTATACGGTGTTTTGAGAGACATCAACGCAAAACAAGGCACAACCGAGAACCGCGAGCCGAAGGTAGGGAAATTTGAAATAGGGCAACGGAAACCGAAAGGCCAGCAACTGGCCGACATCATACAGAAAGAGTGATTCTTTATGATAAACTCTTTCTTCTAGAAGGGGCCACATAAGAGGTGAACCTGGTGGAGACCAGACGGTTTGACAAAAAATGAGATTGACATCATTGTGACTACTAGGTGGCAACTGTTCATTGATGTCTCGATAATCGCGAGGATGAAAACTGGTAGCGATCACTGAATGGTTAGAAGCACACTGAACCTAAACATTAAGTTGGAGAGGTCTTGTAGAATGAAGTCAAGGCTCCGTCCCCATCGTGCTCTAATTTAAAGTCCCGAAACCTTTCAGCTCGAGGTACAAAACCGTTAACAGTATCTGCAAGATTTCAATGCAGTGAATGATATCAATGACATGCTCGTGGAAACTGACCATGCGGTCGGTGTTAAATTTTTCAAGACCCGCCCGGAAGAACATTTCTCTGATCACGATCTTCGTCTCATGGCTGTCAGACGGGAAATGAATCTTCGGTAGATTTGACAGCATAGAGGAAACTGAACAGAAATATGTGACGGGCATACGTAACTTTAATACTGCTCGTATTGAAGAAGCGATTGAGCGGAATCAGGGCTTCAAAGTCTTTACCATAGATCTGTCTGAAAGAAAGAGCCAATTGTCGAAGCTGAAGACCGAATTCGGCAGTATCGTTTCCGGGATTTTGAATGATATTAAGAGGTTCTATGGGCAGTGAGCACATCATCGTTGGAGTCACACGCAAGTGTAGGTAACTATCCAAGTGCAAGTCTTATTCGACACCATCCCGATGATATTATGGACGTTAATCTAAACGAGATTAAAATGGCTCTCCAGTACCTTAAAAACGGCAAGTTCCCGGTCAAGGATAGAATTACAGCGGATCTTCTGAAAGCGAGTGGAAAACCTGTACTTGAAGTCCTTCGGAAGCTCTTTAATTGCATCCTACATGTAGGCACTACTTTGAAGGCGTGGTTCAGAAGTGCGGTGGTCTTATTCTTCAAGAAAAGCAACAATGCTCTCTTGCAGAACTACAGACCAATTTCCATTCTGAGCCACGTTTCTTTTCTGTTTTCGAGAGTCATTACTAATCGTCTCGCTCGCAGGACTCGACGACTTCCAGCCTCCCGAACTAGATGGTTCCCGAAAAGGATTTAGTACCATAGACCACATACATACTCTTCAGCAAATCGTAGTGAAGACCGAGGAGTACAATCTAACACTATCTCTTGCGTATGTGAACTATGAAAAAGCCTTTGATTCCGTCGAAATTCGGGTGATGCTGCAGTCCATTCAGGGGTGCCAAGTTGACTGTCGGTATATTGAAGTGCTGAAGTGTTTGTACACTATGGCTACGATGGCTATCCGATTACAGAACCAGAGCGTGAAACCTATCCAACTGCAGAGAGGTGTAAGAAACAGTGACGTAATATTCCCGAAACTCTTCACCGCTGCATTGGAAGACGTTTTCAAGCTACTGGACTGGGAATAATACGGTATTAAGATCAATGGCGAGTACATCACACACCTTCGGTTTGCTCACGATATAATACTTATGGCCAAATCGCTGAAGGACCTAAGCACTATGCTCAATGACCTCAACAGTGCCTCCCAACGGGTAAGTCTTAAGATGACCATGGACAAAACAAAGATTATGTATAACGTCTATGTCACACCTATGCCCGTAGTTATTGGAAGCACTAAGCTCGAAGTTGTTGACGAATATGTTTACCTAGGACAAATAGTCCAACTTGGTAAGTCCAACTTCGATCGAGAGGTCAATCAGCGGAGTCGACGGCTGCTTTCGGGAAATTACGATACATCTCATCAGGTATACCTCAAAACCTGAAAACGAGATTGTACTACAACCAGTGCGTGTTGCTAGTGACGACTTATGGGTCTGAGACGTTATAATTCAGTGCTGGCCATATGAGGACCCTCAAGGTCGCTCAGCGAGCTATGGAGAGGGCTATGCTTGGGGTTTCTCTACGTGATAAACTTCGAAATGTGGATACCGGCAGAAGACCCAGAGTAACCGACATAGTTCAACGGATTAGTAAGCTAAAGTGGCAATGGGCCTGCCATATAGTTCTAAGAACCGACAACCGATGGGGACAAAAGGTTATCGAGTGGCGACTTCGTACCGGCCGACGGAGTGTAGGGTGTCCACCCACCGCAGGAGTGACGACCTGATAAGACATGAAGGAAGTCGATGGATGCTATTGGCTCAGAACCATGCTTTGTAGCATTCCTTGGGTGAGGCCTAAGTTAAGCAGTGGACTTGTTAAAGGCTGTAATGATGATGATGATAATTAAGAGGAAATGTTAAAATTAAATTAAATAGGAGATGGGCAGCAGTGTCTTTCTGGTAACAAATCAAAACAATAAAAAAACTACATTAGTTAACTCGCCTGCCAAGAGTAGCAAATATGGAAAATATCCTCCCAATGATGCAATTTATGAGGGAGGCTTGTTTTAAAGGATGATGGAAGAAATGTCGTTATATTTGAGTTTGAAAACTTTGAAAGATAAAGATGAGTAAATTTTGTTCGGTAATATTGAATATTAAATACCAGGTTGTACATAAATTTCGTAATTAGTTCAATATTGGGAGAGTTGGATGTACTCTACAAACCAATAATCACACCATTTTTCCACGTTTATCTTATATAATTATTTTCACATTACCCTACGGATCAGCAAGCTGAAACGAAAATGGGTCAGCCATAAAGCTCGTAGAACCAACAAAGGTGGGGAAGAGAGGTTCTCGAATGGCAGCCACGTACCGGCAATTGACCACCTGCTAAGAGATGTAGGGAGTCGATGGATGCAGATGGGGCAGGTTCGTGCTTAGTGATATTCCTTGGGGGAGACCTGTATTCAGCAACTTGTGATGAACTGTATTAATGATGAACATGGTGACAATGAACTTGTGACGAACTATATTAATGATGAAGGTATTTGTAAATGTAATCGTAAATCACCTCGCATATCATTATCATTATCATAGTGATCAACATTGTAGACAATGACATTGTTGATATGAGATGGTATTTAAACATCGATCGCAATTTAAGTACTCTGTGAGCTTTTCAATAGTCACCTTTTATGAAACCGATGGGACGTGATGAAGTGACGGATTTTCTTCCGCTACTAAAAATGTATCATCTAAAAATTAAATTTACATACGTTTCTCAAAATCTCTCAAAAATCAAACACGAACGATACATTTCTTATAAAGCGAATTATATAATCCCCATTGAAGTCTATACACCTAGCAAATCTTCTAATAACACAAAAATGTATTTTTCTTACCTATTGATAAATGGTAATCGAGTCGACATAAAAACAGAAGTCAAATAACATCGTACATATAATTACTATCATATAAAATCTCGTTGAAACATTATAGAGGAACAATAAATACAATACTTTTAGGAGCGTATGAACTGGTATTAACGTCTGAGAAGGATCAAGGTCACTTCTGACAGTAATCGGCCTTCTAAATTGCCAAAGAGTCTTTGTACTCTGTAGGTATTCTAAAAGTGACACATATTATATAAAACTAAGCTGTTCTTTATCAAACATCATAGAAAATGGATTGTCAAGGTAGGAAATATTCCAATATTATAATTCACTAGCTGTTCCGTCGAATTTTTTCATATGGAATAATTTTTTCGTCGCCAGCTTTTTGACGTTTTTCAGAATACATGTCGTGAAGTGTTCCCAGGAGTGCATGACTTCATTCCTTTCTCTCCGTTTCAACATTAGACCGCCAAACGCTCGGCTGATCTCCCATTATTGTCGACATACTACGCATTCAAACAAAAATTGTTTGATTTGTTGTTCATAATGGAACATACAGCAAAGGAATTTGCCAGCATCTGTCTTACCATCCGATTCAAGGTAAGAGTGAATAAACATTTTTAAGCTAAATCAGTGCGCTTTACCACCTTCCATTGCATCACCAAAGTGTAGAGGCTCCCTCTATTACCAAGTTTAAATGTTTTGTTAAGTTGAAACTGTATAAAAAGGGTTATTATAATATAAATGAATACATGGTTGATAATAACCCCTGGGAATTAGGTAGTCGCTTCCAAGCTGTTTCTATATAAAATAAAACTTTCTTTTTACAAAATAATCTTGTGATTTTTCTCAGTGTATTAATAGGGAATAAAAATTTTACTTTATATAAAAAGTGAAAACCGAATTCAAAAAACTAAAACTAATAAAATAATTTCGTCGTAACTTCTGAAGTCGGGGCTTTTAATTCTTCTTAACACTATATCTTAACTTTTACTTTTAATGAATGATTAGACATGATGATGTTATTTAGTTATAAATAAACGGTGTGGTAATCTCAATTAATATCCATATGGGCAATTTGTGTACAAATAAGTGGCATTAGACATTCAAAAAACTGCAAAAGTAAAAATCTAAACAACAACACACGTTATTGCAATGACATGTTATTATAAAGACAAACATGCAACCTTATGGCAATTAATTTGGTAAAAACAAACAACAAATTAATTATCAAATAATGGTAACTTCTGCGTTTAATTAGCAGCAACTATTTTCAAAAAAGTATTCCACATGGGCTGTGATAACATGTATATTAATTAACTCTCTTAATGTTTACCAGGGCGATTTGCAGCCACAGCGCCCAGTTTTAACGGAAACTGGTCTCAACGGAAATGGAATCTGCGCAGGACAGAGTTATGCCGTCTAAAACATAACTTATAAAAAAAACCTGTCGTGAAGCGACAATTAAAAAAAATAGAACCTAACCTAAGTACAACAAAACAACAAAAGTAGAGCCAGAAAAACAATATATTTAAATTTATAAAAGGTATTTACAATTTTATAAAAAAAATGATGTGAGGATGATGATGGATGAAGTGAGAATACAATTAGATTATAAAAAAAAATAAAGGTGAGAGAATAGGGGAATATAGCGTTGAAGTGGGGCCTAAAAGTCGAAGCGACACACGTTGCGTTTGTAGAAGTAGGTTTCTTAGCAGCGACGGCACGCAGCGCCTGAAGCCAGCACACGCCGTTTGCGCTTGTAGAAGTAGGTTTCTTAGCAGCGACGGCGCGCAGCGCCTGGAGCCAGTACACGCAGCGTCCGGAGCCGGCGCACGTAGCGCCTGGAGAAGGGGCGCGCAACGCTTAGAGCTAGCAGTTGCAGCGCCCAAAGGTAGCGCCGGCGGTAGGTGCACTCGGCGCCTGGAGTAAGTAGTAGAAGTGCCCGGAGTAGTGTGGCCCCCGCGCTTGTAGTAGACTCGAAGCGACTTCCGAGGTAGATGGAGGCTTGTAGGATTCCGGAGTGGCGCGGCCCGAGTTTGAAGAAGGCTTCGCCGAAGATTTCACGTGTAAATGGAGGCTTGCAGGATCCCGGGGCAGTGCGGCCCCGGGATAAGGCCTTTAGGAGATACTTCTAATTTGCGAACTGAAGCGAGACTGCCTTTCTTCACCGATTGTTCGGCTTTTATACCTTTCTAGAGAGAACGGAAAAATTATTTAAATTATACGCAAATTTTTTGTAAATGGTCAAGAGAAAAGAGGATTTATGTGGAATTATCGAAATAGGAATAATAGATCGGTAGCAAATTTGAATATAATTACCATGGAAACGATATAAATAAGAAAGACAAAATATGTCAAATTTTTGTTTTTGGTTTATAATAAGAAAACGGTAAGATTTAAGTGGAAAATGAGATATTATTGATATAGGAAAAAAGGTAGCGCAACTGCCCACACAAAGCTCGAGATTGTAGAATTACGGAAAACTAGCTAAAAGATCGAAAAAAGGTAGACTCCATTGACACCAATTTAAAAGTGCTGATAATGTGAAAATACGAAGTAGAAATGATTTGTTATTGTGTTCTTATGGTTTAAAATCGTTACAGGATCCTATGGAAATAAAGGTGATGTAAAATATCCAGTTTTGAGGTGAATGCAGAAAATCGAAACAGAATGGAAAAATGAATTTAAAATAATGTAAAATGATACGTGAGTAGCATAACACTACATTTTCCCCCCGACCCTGGAAAATTTTTGACTCAGCAAAAATTTTGATATATACATTCTAAAATAAACCATAAAAACACAGCTTTGCAGAAACAGACATCACCAGGCAAAATCAGATATACCATCTCTTACATTCATCATCTGCCGTTCAGGTAAGGGTGGAGTTCACATTCAATGACTACCACTCTAAAAGTGTGTTTTCAAAACGACATTAAGGCTTATTTAAGGAGTAGTCATCCGCTCCTGCGTGGAAAAAAAAATAAATTAGTCGAAGAAACACCACTCTTAAAAGTGTGTTTTCGAAAGGACATTCAGGCTTATTTAAGGAGTTGTCATCCGCTCCTGCGTGAAGATAAAAAAAATTATTAAGGGAGTAATCAGCCGCTCCCAAGTGAAGATAAAGATAAAGAAATACCTCAAGTAAGCTTTAGTCGCTATGCCTTAAGTAAAGATTAAGAACGGCCAGAGCGGTAGGGCTCAAACCCAGAAAACAGCAACATCACCAACGAGATGTGTCTGAAATAAAAATAAAAAGTGACGATTAACCAACGAAAGTTCGAGGTCCTAAAGCAAGATGTGTTGAAGAACACTGGATCATCAAACAAACAAACAAATTAAAAGAAATAAAAATAATAAGGTGAGAATGATGGTGATATTTATACATATATACAAATTAAATGTGATATTTATACATATATACAAATTAGCAGTTAATAAATGTTTAGATATTTATAAATATATACAAATTAACAGTTGTAAATGCTTAGAAAAGTTATGAATCGTCTCGCTTCAGCTTTGAAAAACAATTTTATATAAAGTGTAAAGTTTAAGAAATAAAGATTTAATTGAAAAGTTATACCTCTTTAAGTTACCTAGAATAAAAATATTAGAGTGATGAATGTAAGTGAAGTGTTGAATGTAGGTCTAAATATAGTCTAGATAAGTTGAAAAACTAGATGAAGTTTTGTTCTAGAATAAAAATATTAAAGTGATGAATGTAAGTGAAGTGTTAAATGTAGGTCTAAATATAATCTAGATAAGTTGAAAAACTAGATGAAGTTTTGTTCTAGAATAAAAATCTTAAAGTGATGAATGTAAGTGTTGTGTGAAATGTAGGTCTAAATATAATCCAGATAAGTTGAAACACTAGATGAAGTGTTGTTTTAGAATTTGGAAGGTTATCTACAATAAAAATATTAAAGTGATGAATGTAAGTGTTGTGTGAAATGTAGGTCTAAATATAATCCAGATAAGTTGAAACACTAGATGAAGTGTTGTTTTAGAATTTGGAAGGTATGAAAAGGATGAATAAATGAATGATGAATAATAAGTTAAGAACGAAAGGAAGAGCAATTAAATCAAAAGGGAATGGACAAGGCGCAGTAAAGGTGAAGAATTAAGAGAGAAAGAGGACTTTTACGTTGGGCGCCAAATGTCGTGAAGCGACAATTAAAAAAAATAGAACCTAACCTAAGTACAACAAAACAACAAAAGTAGAGCCAGAAAAACAATATATTTAAATTTATAAAAGGTATTTACAATTTTATAAAAAAAATGATGTGAGGATGATGATGGATGAAGTGAGAATACAATTAGATTATAAAAAAAAAAATAAAGGTGAGAGAATAGGGGAATATAGCGTTGAAGTGGGGCCTAAAAGTCGAAGCGACACACGTTGCGTTTGTAGAAGTAGGTTTCTTAGCAGCGACGGCACGCAGCGCCTGAAGCCAGCACACGCCGTTTGCGCTTGTAGAAGTAGGTTTCTTAGCAGCGACGGCGCGCAGCGCCTGGAGCCAGTACACGCAGCGTCCGGAGCCGGCGCACGTAGCGCCTGGAGAAGGGGCGCGCAACGCTTAGAGCTAGCAGTTGCAGCGCCCAAAGGTAGCGCCGGCGGTAGGTGCACTCGGCGCCTGGAGTAAGTAGTAGTAGTGCCCGGAGTAGTGTGGCCCCCGCGCTTGTAGTAGACTCGAAGCGACTTCCGAGGTAGATGGAGGCTTGTAGGATTCCGGAGTGGCGCGGCCCGAGTTTGAAGAAGGCTTCGCCGAAGACTTCACGTGTAAATGGAGGCTTGCAGGATCCCGGGGCAGTGCGGCCCCGGGATAAGGCCTTTAGGAGATACTTCTAATTCGCGAACTGAAGCGAGACTGCCTTTCTTCACCGATTGTTCGGCTTTTATACCTTTCTAGAGAGAACGGAAAAATTATTTAAATTATACGCAAATTTTTTGTAAATGGTCAAGAGAAAAGAGGATTTATGTGGAATTATCGAAATAGGAATAATAGATCGGAAGCAAATTTGAATATAATTACCATGGAAACGATATAAATAAGAAAGACAAAATATGTCAAATTTTTGTTTTTGGTTTATAATAAGAAAACGGTAAGATTTAAGTGGAAAATGAGATATTATTGATATAGGAAAAAAGGTAGCGCAACTGCCCACACAAAGCTCGAGATTGTAGAATTACGGAAAACTAGCTAAAAGATCGAAAAAAGGTAGACTCCATTGACACCAATTTAAAAGTGCTGATAATGTGAAAATACGAAGTAGAAATGATTTGTTATTGTGTTCTTATGGTTTAAAATCGTTACAGGATCCTATGGAAATAAAGGTGATGTAAAATATCCAGTTTTGAGGTGAATGCAGAAAATCGAAACAGAATGGAAAAATGAATTTAAAATCATAGAAGTATTAGGCTTAGAACCGCAGTAGGCGCACGCAAAGTGAAGCCATTTCAAGTTAGCCTTTAAAGGCTAAGTACGACTTTTGACGCGTTAGTACTCGAGTTCACGTAGTCATGGAAACAGCTCGCACATTTTTTCAAAAAAATTACGTACTTTACTGTGAAAGGGTGTCACAACTCATCACATAATCACGAAAAAAATGTAGAAATCTCATTTCACGGTTAACTACTGCCTAGCATCTTATATTTTTGTAAAAAACATTCATCAACACAAAATAATAAATAATAAATTTGACAAACGCCAATATAATGAAAATGTTGCTAGGCATAGTCAAATATTTTACCCCATTTTTTTTTATTATTATAATTATAAAAAAATGCATATTGAAAAAAATACATACATACTGCCAATAGTCTCATTCACATATAAATAGGTATTTTTATTTGCCAAATATTATTAGGGTTCCCCTTTGCCACGAAAAAAATTAGTTGATTTTATTTTGTTTTTATAATGTGCAGTTGTTTTTACCTTTTTATGGTATGTGTTTTAGGATAAATAACATAGCCTATGATTATTTTTTTTTATTTACATATATTTAAAATTTTTAGTTAAAGGCTAAGTACGACTTTTGACGCGTTAGTACTCGAGTTCACGTAGTCATGGAAACAGCTCGCACATTTTTTCAAAAAAATGACGTACTCTACTGTGAAAGGGTGTCACAACTCATCACATAATCACGAAAAAAATGTAAAAATCTCATTTCACGGTTAACTACTGCCTAGCATCTTATATTTTTGTAAAAAACATTCATCAACACAAAATAATAAATAATAAATTTGACAAACGCCAATATAATGAAAATGTTGCTAGGCATAGTCAAATATTTTACCCCATTTTTTTCTTATTATTATAATTATAAAAAAATGCATATTGAAAAAAAATACATACATACTGCCAATAGTCTCATTCACATATAAATAGGTATTTTTATTTGCCAAATATTATTAGGGTTCCCCTTTGCCACGAAAAAAATAAGTTGATTTTATTTTGTTTTGATAATGTGCAGTTGTTTTTACCTTTTTATGGTATGTGTTTTAGGATAAATAACATAGCCTATGATTATTTTTTTTTATTTACATATATTTAACATTTTTAGTTCGATTCTTTTATGAATCTAAAAAAGATAACATTTCGAGGATAGCGTCATCAAAGCGGCAGTTGTTTAGAAAACATTTGAAGTTAAAAGGTAAAAAAATAACTCTTAATGACCCTGATCATTAAGAGTTATTTTTTTAAGCACTTGGGTATATTTCATTTTATATTTTTTAATAAACATTTTTAATTTCATGTTTTATTTGAATAGTTATCTCCTTCCGAATCTTATTTTGTTTTAATGCAAAACATAATATCCAATAAAGTCATAATAATAATCACTTGAAGCTGACCGCACTCTTAAGTCTCGTGATTCCTTCTAATATTATATCCATTCTGTGAAAGTTGTATGTTGTGACCTTTACGTTGAAACCGATTTAAATTAAATATATCACGTAGATTCTTAGAATGGCAAGAATTGGAATCAGTGTATGCTTTAATATGCGGGTGAAGCCGCGGGCCACAGCCAAAGTTAGTACGGAATTACTAATGAAAAAATATCTGACAGCTAAAATGATTATCTGACAACTATTCACTTGTTAAATTTAAGTGGGACTGGATTGGAAAAACTGGAAGAAATAGATGTAGGCATTTGCCTCCTCCATTTCTTCCACTTTTCTATTTATATCATAGACTAAGGCCATTGAGTATTATATAAAAAATAATATTTACAAATAGTATAGCATTTTATGGAAGATAAATAACAAATATTTATATAAATATACCGCTTCTAACAGAATAATATAATTACATAATAGATTTGTTAATATAACACAAGATATTACATATATAAATAATTTAAATATTACACAAGTTAACAAAAATAAATAATGTTACATTTTTCTCTTTGCAAATAGTTAATAAATAATTATAAACGCAACCTAAATATTAATTCTATGACGATGTCTACTATTACATTTTCCCCACTTTTTGGGGAAAATGTCATTAACTTGCAAACATTACTGATTTGCTTATGTGCGTGTGGGCAAACGTAATTACAGGCCGATTATGCACACATTCATTGCGTTGTAGCTTCAACTTTGAACGGAATTTTGAATGTCACTATCACTCTATGTGTAATTACTCTAAGTTTAAAATAATGTAAAATGATACGTGAGTAGCATAACACTACAAACCAAGTCTCGTAACTCAGTTCTTCTACCGTAAAAAGTTGTGAGATCCATGTAATACCAAGTATTCAGTCCCTACTTAAGCGTCCTTCTGTCTTAAGTTATTACGTAATTAGCTAATCTAACAACATCTTATAGTGACCATATCAATATTAAAAATCTTTTACGTTTTAAATAAATAGATTGACTTGGCAAACGAGTGTGTGTGCAAGCACCAGTGCATTCCCTTTTCCCTCATTTTCATAGCTTAATGTCATCTGGACTGTAATTACTGGCATTTTAATACTCTATCAACGTTCTACAGATCGAGTTTCGGTTACAGTGACCAGTCTCAACGGGGACTAACCATGTATGCAAGAACAAGTGCACTCTCTATACCCTCGATAGTCTATTTGGACTATAATTACTGGTATATTAGTTTTCTTTGTGTTCTACAAACGAAATTTTTGTAACGGCGAGAAGTCTCAATCACTACTCTCTCTCTACTGGCCATCTGCGCTCGACAAAATCCTGTGAAACGAGTGTGTGCAACCACAGTTGCACTCTCTATTCCATCACTTTTGTAGTTAGCTGGGGTGGCAATACGACACGTGCGGAGAGAGATCAGATGCTGGACCAACAGGCTTACGTGCTTTCTAAAGCGAAAAGGTGAAACTGCTAACTTCGTGACTCCGAGCTGACATTTCTTGCAAGAAAAACGCAATTACAAATCGGCAGACACAGGCAAATATTTTTAAAAGAGAAATGATCCTAGTTGAATTACATGGTTGAGTCACGCGGCAGCTTTATTATGGTTGTAGCGCGGCAGCTGCATTATGGTGTTTCGTTTGGTGAGTGTAGGGAATCGGAGATTCTTTCCACTAGAAACGAGTCCCTCTTCCTCGAGGGCGACAACAAATGAGCGTATTTATTCTTAATCTGGAATAGATGTAACAATCTATGGTTCACTAAATCCACTTATCATCAGGTGGACTGTGTGCTCGTTTGTCACCCTTATTCTATAAAACATATAGTCTACCGGTACCCGCTTAAGTTTACAACACAAATTAAACAAGGTGTACAGCAGGGCTGCCACCATTCCCTCTCCAGCTCTTAGCATTTCGAGTGACATTCTATCATTACCTTAACTGCTTTCATGCTTTTCATTACTTTCATTATTTCATCTATACTTATCTCCCTATCTCTTTTCTCTTCATTCAGATGTTTATTTAATTTAATTTAAACGTCTCCTCACTCATAAACACACTTTCAAAGTATTTCTTTCATCTCTTTAAACTCGAATCTTCGTCATTCAGAATACTGGTCAAAAACCTTTGGTTTTAAGTGGTTATTTGAGATAATTATCACTTTAGTTGGCTAGCTATCTAATGGATTAGGAAAACACCTTTGCCATTTACGATCGTATCTCCAATGCATTATAAAAATGAACTTTTAACATATAGTTTTATATTTTTGGATACTATTCCTTATTTGTTAGTTTATTCTTGGAATAGAAGAATTGCTCATGATACCGTTACTGTTACAGCCTATTAAAGTTCACTGCTGAACAAAGGCCTCCACTATAGATTGCCTCATAGAGAGGATATATGCCATAGTTGCTACGCTTAAGTTGTCGGAGATATCAATTATGAGAATCAACTATGTATTGAAGTTTAAATTGCAAGTGAATACTTGGAGCACATTCTATTACCTGGTCGTCCTGCCATCCAGTTGGCGGTCTTATCGGTGCGAGGCTGCCACTCGAGAACCTTTCTTTCCCATGTGTTGTCAGTTCCTCGAGGTATTTGACCACCCCATTGTCACTTCTTGATTACTTATAAATTATATATCTATTTTCACTTATATCCCTTTAATTTAAGCGCACGTTCAAAGTCCTTGCCTCAACGGAGCGATTGTAACTAATTGCCAATCAGCATTCAGTGATTAGCAATACAGGGCGAAACAAATGCATTGCTAAATGTTCTATATGTTTGAGTCCTACTGAGATGGAGAACTACTGATTATTTATTTTACTAATATAGAACTTTTTAATAATCTAACTTTTTTATAATTAATTTTTATAGCGCCAAAGTCCATAACTATAATTTATCTGTCTGTAGTTTATAAACTAAAAGTTAATTATGCACCAATATTATTTTACTTAAATGTTTCTTAATTTATAGGAAATAAAAAACCTAATGGCAGCATACAATCAGTTGTTAGTGATTACATATTGTAAATTTTTTTTTCTTATACCCGCACTCTATTGAGAATAGACCTAAAATATTCGAAAAACAAAAATAAGTTTGTGTTTTTTATTACTAATATTTTATTTATTTGAAGAATCACAGTATTTAGAGTTATCCTTAGATATGCTTATTTTCACATTGAACTTGATTATCTACAGTAAAATTCAATTCTACTCTGCATGACGTTGCTTTGTGTGCAAGCTTAAAATGAGCTCGAAATGTGATTGCTACGTTTTCAACAA
Organism: Parnassius mnemosyne; assembly: GCA_963668995.1. Taxonomy (NCBI): domain Eukaryota; kingdom Metazoa; phylum Arthropoda; class Insecta; order Lepidoptera; family Papilionidae; genus Parnassius; species Parnassius mnemosyne. Next base: position 22,884,074 of record CAVLGL010000084.1, on the reverse strand, counting down.
AAGGCTTTAATTCTTAATTAAAAGCAAACTTATTTTATGTTAAAAAATTAAACCATGTTTTACTTTAACGTGCCTGATTTTTTTTATGATGAAAATAAGAAAGAAAAGAATTATGAAGGAACTACTCTGTATTTATAAGAAGCAGGGTGTCAGTCGGCATCCGAAACGAGGTGACAGTGAAAAATTTCAAACTCGGTCGCCACGGCGTCGGCATTCTATGCCAAAATTACATTTAATTACATTACATTTATTTTTAGCTCCAAAAATCTGTTATAATCCCTTACCATTCCTTATACTAATCAAGTTGGGAATTGACAGCAGCCTAATGGTGTGTAGCTAAATGGCGGACCGCGAGCTCGTAAAGTCGTGGGTTGGAATCTGTAATCCAGTTACAGCCAATAAAGCGAATCAATAAAAATGTGTCAATAACAAGAAAAGTCTATAAAATACATTCTTTTACCCAACTACTCCAGGAGCGTTATGTATTTAATTTTCGTATATAGGTGTGTATGTATGTGTATTTGTATATGTTTGTGTGTGTGTGAGAGAGAGCGAGAGAGAGAGAGAGAGCGAGTTTTAGTGTGTGAAATAAATGTAGCTTGACAGATTTGGAAGTGCAAGATATCAGTAGATTTGTTTTTATTTTATTAACACTAATAAGGTACTTTATGACAAACGCGTCATTATATTAATTGCCTTACTCGTATAATGGATTACTGTAGCCTAGATTTTAATTTTTGATTCTTATTTAAAAGAGATTTGTGAAAAGAGCAAATGCTGTTTTGTTTGGTTGAAGAATTTTAGCTCTATTATGCAAAAAAAATAACTTATTTTTACCTGCAGATTCCTACGTAGTTGATGAATCATGTATCAACGAAATATAAATAACCATATAAAAGGGAAAACGTAATCTCGCAATGTAAGATTCTTCATTGAAACCGATTATACTTTAAACACGAGTAACACAAAAGAATCACTTAAGGCGAACCCTTAAGCTTGATTGTCTCGGCACCAGAGTCCAGTTCAATACTCTTTGTCAATATTTGAGCCACGCGGAAAATCGACTGGGAAATCGGAGGTATTTTCTTAACTGCAGCATAAGCAATACTCTGTCAGTTAAATAATAAGCTTAACTCAACGAGTCTGTTACAACATTTTAAAAGAACCGTAATATCTTTCTCTCCTCGTTCCATCCTTTCAAAACTGCTATTCGTTATTTAAGCATTCCTATATTTTAATTAAATGCTTGTCGCAAATTTCTGAGAAATTCATTACTGGATGCTCCTTTTATTGAACAAATAGGATGCCAGGCACACTTCCCTGATAAAACAAATATAAACTCCTCCGAAGAATAATTAACAGTTAGAAACTTATAACTTATATTAAGTACTCTCGGTATTTATTTCTAGTCTCGGTATTAGTTTCTAGGTCTAATAGTTATAGGTCTTCATTTTCTTCGTTGGACTGTAAAGTCCATATCTGGACATGGGCTTTCCCTTTTGTAGGAAGGATTTTACATTTGGCAGGCAGTACTAGACATCTTGTACCTTTGTCGCTGTTGCCCGTCGCCAGTGTGGGTATTTTAAGTCTATATATATATATATATATATATATATATATATATATATATATATATATATATAAGAGATGGTTATCTCGCTGTCTCTTCGAAGATATTAGATTTTTTTCATAGCCTTCTCATACGACACCCACGAAATATTACGATGGGTGCTTTAACGCTAGTATAGGTCCTAGTTATGAGTAGCAGCTATTAAATGTACCTGGTTTTCTTCACGCTTCGTGTAATATAAAAAGGAATTACTCTTATAATTTTTATGTAAGTAGGTAAGTATAGAAACAGGAACGCCTTTAACTGGTTATGAATCCTGTCTTAGGTATGAAAATGCACCTGTATTTTAATTCTTAATCTATGATAGATGTCAACGCTTAAAAAACACAACATCTACTTACCGTAAGGTGGACTATGTGATTGTTTGACATACTGTAATGTTTAAAATTCCTAATAAATTCTAGAATGTACAAAACTGTAGACAGGTGCGTCGGAGATCAAGACGTCTCACTCATTTGGCGATATTACTCAACGTTTATAATATATTGCGTCTGGGATATACGATATCCAGGGGATACGCCCCTTGCAATAACCATGGGAGCGATTCTTCTATTTCAACTGCCCTTAAAAGATCAATTCTGGGCTTGCCTCTCCAGTTCTAAGAAGAATTTGACTATTCACCACACCTGAAAACTGGATTGACTATCGCGGTATCAGATACCTCCTACCATTAGCACTGTTTCCCATTGCCGGTCTGTTGTATATAATTATATAAATATAAATATTTCTGGTTTGAACTGGATGAAAATACTTCTATCTGTCAGCAGTAATGACTTCTGTAATTTTTAATTATTTCAGAGGATTGTTAAATCAATATTGTGTTGATATGGCGGCAAAAATAGCATCTGAAAGACTTAATTTTATCAGGAGAAATCAAAAAAAAATTAAGGGCTGATGAATATATACACCTACAAGCTGCAGTTGTCAGTGACGTAAGTTTTAATGCGTCTAATATTGGTCAGTATGGGGTGTTGCCGTCTTGATTTACAGGATTTCGCGATATTTGAATGAAACGACATGTGTTAGGAACTTTGGGAGACCAGATCTTTTTACCACCTTCACCTGCAATCCAGAATGGAAAGAAATAAATATCGATTTATTTCCAAATCAAAATCACAAGATAGAGAGGGTTTGGTTTCAAGTGTTTTTCATTTAAAACTAAAGGAAATGATAGACTTATTAACAAAAAAACATATTTTTGGCAAAACTAAAGCTTTTGTTTATAGCGTAGAATGGCAAAAAAGAAGATTATCATATGCGCATATCTTGCTATGGCTTACAAAAAAAGTTCAAACAGATTTTATAGATATAACATCAATAGAATACGAGATGAAATACCTGACAAAGGACAAGATCCTGAACTTTATTACATTCTGATGAAAAATATGATTCACGGCCATTGTGGACCAAATAATTTGACGTCACCCTGCATGAAAGAAAACATGTGTGCCAAAAAATATCCAAGGAAGTTGATTTCTGAGACACAAACTGGTGATGATGGTTACCTAATCTATAGACGTAGAGCATCAAATTGCGGAAGAAATACAGGTTACCTAAATGTGAGAGGAAATAAAATTACTATAGACAATAGATGGTTTGTTCCATATAATCCAATTCTACTACGAATTTTCAACGCATTGAATTTTGCCAGTCAGTCAAAGCAATAAAATATATTTGCAAGTACGTCCATAAAGTGTACGTTTCCTAGAAGCAAACGTGGGCGGAATGTTAATGGGTATCCTGGTGTAAAAAAAAATGCAGCTTTTGGTCGTGGACTAGGATTACTAGAAGTAGATAAAGATTGGGTAAATACACTTTCAGACGGGGCTATTTCTGATGGTTTGCCATCATATTCGAATCGAATCGAGTTTAATCTTAAATGTACCGTGGTAATATTAGTACAAAATATATGTCATTATTGTTTGGGATAAACATACTATAAGTGTTACTTTTGCATTCAAATTAATTTTATTCATACGTTATGAACTAATAACTTTCATACTAGTTACCAAATTCATCGAATATTGATTTGTAATTTTGCACAAGTTTTACCTATTACAAATTTCATTAATTAATTCAGACTAGATGTAAATTCGATAATATGTTTTTTTTATATATATATTTTATATATATAGGATCGGGTGATAAACGAGCACACAGTCCACCTGATGGTAAGTGGTTACTGTGACCCATAGACATCTACATCTATCCTCAATAAAGACTCAAGATGCACATGCGTTGTCACCCGTGAGGACTAAGATGGAATGCCTCTTTGCCAGTAAAAAGGGTCTCCGGTTCTCTACACTCACCATACGAAACACAGCAGCTTTATAAAAAATATATTGCAGATCGTATTCTAAAAGGTCTCATAATTAGCGTAGTGTGTAAGTCTAGGACTGTGCTTATGACATATGGTCGTAAATTAATCTTCTTTGCGGTTATTTCGACCATTTACCATGTATTTTGGTGCACAAAAAAATGAAGTATCTTACATTTAAATTTAAAGTTAAGTATTTAACTTTCTGGCACATATTCGGAAAAAACAGATAAAATTAAATTTCACAGCGTTCAACAGTAAATCACTCTCCGGGACGGGAGTTTCAAGTCATGTGATACGAGAATAATTTTTTATGGAAGATTAGTTTACTTTGTGTTGTTAAATATTACTATATAAAATTAAAGCATGGGAAAAATTTAAGGTAGATTTTGCTTTGAAATATTAAAAATAATAAGGATTGACTTTTTGTTAAATTATTTAATAACTATAAACTTTTTTAGTTAAATAAATTGTATCTCCTGAAAAATATTCGACAAAATCACCTACTTTCTTAGTCTTCATCATTTAACTAGTGACTTAGTTTATCTACGGTATATCAACCAAATTGGGAATATATTGACGATGGGCAAGGTAATTTGGGGTAATCTGAATCGGCGAAAAAAAGTTGAGAGCTGAAGGAGCTCCAAGAGCTTTAGCAGTTGCTTTAATTATTGGATCTATAATAATGAAAAAAAAAAATCTCAGGAAGCGGCAAAATACTCAAAAAGACTTTGTAGGTTCCAGATCTTCAGAATTTCATCGAAAAGCCATTAATGATTTTCCCAAATACTTCGACTAATTAATTATATTTTTCTTAAAATAAATGTTTCTTTTTTATTAGAAATGGGCTAACTCTTGTCCTCCATCTTGCCCAAGGGCATAGATGAGGTCTACGATGGAGCGAGTTTGCTTAGGAAAAGCTTATTCACATTCACCTAAAAGAGGTTCAGGTTTTACGTACTCGGAAAAACAGACGCCGGCAGGGCAATACACTCCTTGGCTATGCGCATTATAAATGCTGACTTATAGCGCTTAGTGCGGATGTTCGGAATATTAACCAAGTGTGGATGGTAACCTGCAGCAGGTCTGGTACTTTGATTTAAGAATGGGGTTGGCGGTATGATCTTATGAAGCTCATAGGTACGCTCTCCGAACTACAATCTGTATAAGTACGACAATCAGGCAACTTGGCGGCGGTGAGAAAAGCTGTGAAGCTTGGCTTTTTATCGCCGATAAGCCTCTTGGCTGTACGTTCCACTGAGTCGAAGGCGGCAATTTGATATTGTGCTGAACCGTCCCAAAAGTGACTACAATACTCCATGCATGACTTGATCTGAGCCTCGTAAGACTTAGAAGCTGTGCAGGCGTGATTTATCGCTTCACTTTATTAAGAATACCCAGCTTTTTGGCCGTATTTTGTGCTTTTGACTATATGTTAGCGGCAAAGTTGATATTAGCACTCAATTGTATGTCGAGATCATCAGTAACATCCCTAGATATACCTTGGAAAGTAGAAGCCAGATCAAACGGACCTCGTTTTGCGGTGACCGGCACAACTACTCTTCCTAGTTATTGGTGGCACATTGGCAAGCTTCTAAGATTTAGGCATCATTCGAGTTTTTAGAGAGAGGTGGTACAGGCGCGTCAGAGCAGAAGACAACTCAGGCGCACAATGATTTAGTACCCATGCGGGAATACCATCAGATCCACTTGCCGTGTTCACGTCTGGGTTTTGCAAAGCTTTACGTACTTCTTTCGTAATAATAGTGACCTCCCAATAAGTTAAGCGGTTGTTTAAAGCTAGCATCTATAAGAGAATTTCTTGCAAACAGAGATGCAAATAAATTTGCTTTCTCAGTAGTTGAGTGAGTCAGTGCATGTACATGTTCAATTAGGTTCCATCCGCAGAAGTTGAAATTCGACAGCCTTCGACAACGACTAAAATTGCTTACTACCAGGAGGGTAGGAAGCAAGTCTGATCCACTATTAATTGGCATCGCTCGAATCGTGCCCTGCGAAGAACTTACAGGACTTGGCAGCAGAATTAAAAGTTCTCTTCTTTGCACAAACTGTCCAAGCCCTAATTTTGCGATATTGAGCTAGAACCTAGGCCAGAGACGTAGACTCTTTTTGAGCTTCAACACGAGCACAGTCCGTATAATACCAGGACCATGCCTCGTGACCGAGCGAGATGTCGGAGAACGGAATAAAATATGTCACGTTGTATCATGTCCGTTTTGTCACGTCATGTTCATGTCGTTTTTTGTTATATCACGTCTGCAACCACATCGGCATAGCAAGAACGTTCATCCGAAGAAAAGCACAGGATGCATAAAAGTGCTGCATCTTATCCCAGTCTGCTGAATCGTACCACCATACTCTACTCTTGCCCACTGGACAATGATCTCAGTGGAGCTGAGATTGATTAATACCGAGAGATTATCTGGGTTTATTATCAGCAGATGGTTCAAGCTATTGGATATATGTCCAGCTACATCTGATAACCGTGCCGTTAGATGAACCATTTGAATCTGATCTAGCGATAATGCCAATTTGCGAACCTCTCTCTAAGCATAGTCGATTTTCTCGTATGGGAACAAGCACTTCTTGTTGTGGACGTTAAAGTCCCGAGAAAAATTAGCTCCGCAGACGAATACCACTGATCGGCTTCCTGGTCTCCGCAGTGCGATCGATAGACACACGCATAGAATGCATAGGATGTCTCTACACTGGTGTCCACCAAAAGCCACAACGCTGAAAATCCTGAAACTTCAAAGCAACGGAGATACCGCAAGCAAATATCGTCGTGGACGTACATGCAAACCCGAGCGCGCTGTTTGATTTTTTGTTCAATTTGAATTTATGTTTTATTTTCAACGTGGTAGAGCCATGCTGCAGCTATATAAGTAGTATAGTTGTAGCACGAATGGGTCGGCTCGACCGGGGAAGGACCACGCTCTCACAGAATACCAGCGTAAAATAGCAGCTTAATGCTGCTGCGTTTCGTATGGTGAGTGTAGAGAACCGGAGACCCTTTTTACTGGAAAAGAGGCATTCCATCTTAGTCCTCACGGGTGACAACGCATCTGCATTTTGATTGGCCAACGAGGATAGATGTAGATGTCTATGGGCCACAGCAACCGCTTACCATCAGGTGGACTGTGTGCTCGTTTGTCATCCTATCCTATAAAAAAGCGTGTAACCTGGTTAGTTGAGGTACACCACATTGGACGGAGTTGCTATCTGCGTCTCTGTCATGAAGACTGGATCCCCCCCCCCATCCACCGTGTCTGGTATGGTGGAGCATTTCGGGATTTTTCGCGAGTTGGCGGGGTAGCCTCTGGCACGTGCCTGGCGCGCTACTTGGAACCACAACTATCTACTGTCGGCCAACGGCTAGATCATTCTTGGCTTCCGCTACCCTCCAGAATGAGTTACCCGGTATAACTTTGCTCAGAAGTCCATTCTAGTCTTGTGCGTTGTTACTGATATCTCATCTGTCCCCCAAAGGCACTGGTTAACAGACGGAACGCAGTGAGCTGCTTCGTGCCTGACTCCGACGGGTGGCCACTAACGATGTCTACCATGATGGAATCTTTACCACACAATAAAGTATCCGGTAATGCTATTGCCCCAGCATTTGCTCAATTCACAAATCTCTTGTGAATCAGAATCAAATATTAAAATCTCGGCTCAAGTAATATATATAGGTATATTGTAAAAAAAAACATAAAGCTACCTTTGTTACGAATTGGGTTTTATTTTAAATTTACTATATATTGCGGGACATTAAAGTTCAATAATATAGGTGCATAACTAATTTTTACTACGCGACTAAATGTCCTCCATCTCAGTAGGACTGAAACATGTGGAGCATTTAGCATGCATGCATTTGTTTCGCCCTGTATTGCTAATCACCGAATGCTGATTGGCAATTAGTTACAATAGCACCGTTGAGGCAAGGGCTTTGTAAACTCTCTTACGTTAAAAAGACACAAGTGACAGTAGATTTATAATTTAATAGTAATAAAGAATTAGCAATGGGGTGGTCATATAGCTCGAAGAACTGACGGCACATAGTGAAACTGAATGACAATAAGTAGACGACAATGATTACCTGAAATTTAATTTCAATTCATAGGATATTCTCATAACTGTTTTCTCCATTCTTCGGATAATCTGAAGTTGCTAACGCCTTTTCATTGTACTGGTTATATGTCCAGCTCGAGCAAAATACCTCTTGATGTATATGCTAAACCAGAATATAATTAATATATAAATGTCAGTTACTCTTGTTTTTCTGGCCGATATCCTCGTTATGGATTTTATCAAACAGATAAATACCTAACAGACTTTGTACTTTTGTACTTTTGTTTTGACTGTTGAGTAACTTTGAGCTTCCTCATATAGTCAATGGTGCAAGACTAGGTTTTGGTACCTTCAGCTATCACTGGCAAAATGTGCGATTGGGCATGGCCATATTCGATCAAGAGGTCAACCGAATGAGACGAGAAGAGACGAAACAAATTCACTAAAGAAAACTGCGAAGAATCTTCTTATCACTTATTCTTCGGAACCTTAAGACAAAAGTGTTAAACCATTGGGACCTATAAAAGCTCATGATCAAAATATTATATATTATAATATAATATAGAGTTTACTTCGATTCTTTACAAACTTTTTACGAGTAGGGTTTAAATATAAAAAGAAAATCACAAATCGAATTGTGATATTTTTTTGCCACTTTACTGTCATAGTTATATTGTAAATTTAAATAATTTTGATTTGAATATGAATGTTTCATTTTAAATATAGAATTTTACAGCTTTTGACTCTCTATTGAAATTAGAATGTTTTTTAATCTTAATAGCCTCACGTATCATCCTTGGCAGGAATCAATGTTCTTTCGCGAGAATTTGTGGTTTATCAAATCTAATGTAATGGCGGGGGCCGTTGTGATCATATCCTAGACGGACTAGAGAAGAAACGGACTAGGACTAGAGAAAAAAGCTGAAGGTACTCCGGGTTAACTCTGACATCGGGACGTCAATCATCTCAGTCCCCCGTGACCATGGTTGCTGAAAAGCAACCGAAACGTCGGGAATATAAAATAAGTTAATTAAACGCGATAAAATCCGTAAAAGTAATTTTATTGAATATGTAGTGTTTGCGTAAATATAAGAAATCATTAGTGTAATTGTATTTATCTCCAGTAAAAAGGATCTTCAGTTCTTTATACTCACTATACGAAACACAACAGCGTTAAACATCTATTATACGCTGATATTCTGTGAGATAAACTTGAAGTCACAGTCCAAGTGGCACGTTTTAAATTTAGGTGCGGCTGATGAAAGTCTGAAATTACCATTATTTTTACATGAATTGTCATTTGTCATTACAATAACGGGTCATTACAATAACATGTGTCGTTGTTAAGATTTTTGATTTTGCTGTTTTTTGAAAATCTAATGCCACTTATTACTAAACAAATCGTTCATATGGATATTAATTTAGAATATTACACGGTTAATGTATAAGTAACTAACATCATCATATCTAATCTTTCCTTAAAATAAAAGGTAAGATAAAGTATTTACAAGAAAAAAATGTTTTAGAAGTTAAAGAGAGCATTTAGATAATCTGACTATTTGAGCGTAACGTAAGGGAGTGGGAGGGTTACACAGTTGCAAAAAAAGACTATGTCTTGACATTCTCGTACGTGGTTGATTTTTTATTTTATTTTGAAGGATATAATGCAAAAATAATAAAAGAAAACCTAATCTTCCGATTTCCACAAGCCCAAATACTAAAAATCGTCTGTGAAGATGAGAGCGTGCAGATGGATTAAAGCATGTATGCCCCACTCCGCGTCTCTCTCTCCCTTCCCCATTTTCTCTATTTCTGACTCTCTCCTGCCATACCTACCCAGTTACAGTCACATTTTATGTTTATTGAGAAAAAAATCTAAAAAAATATATTTCTATCAGTCATATTATTAATATCCTTCAAAACATTTGGCAGATTTTAAGCTACCATAACTGGGAATTCAAGCTGAACCTTCTGTAAATTATTCAGACACGCACGAGTATTTCATTTTATGGCGACGCTTTTTGCATTTTGAAAAATTCGCCACGAGCTTGCGTCACTTCCGAATCCTTAGTCTCAATTCAAAAATGGGGATATTTTTAGGGTTCACTAAACATCATATTTGAATATCTGACGCGCTTAAATAAATTTTCGAATATCTGAAATAGTTTATAGTAGTTTTTAGATTTTTGAAAATCTGTAGACGCTTCTTCCACCACTGGAAGGGGAAAAGTTATATATTTTTTTTTCTAACTATCAATCAATCTACAAAATCTAACGACGACGCTCGAGTAAATTCCCTTATAGCGTCATGGGCAGAAAATGGAAATTATTTTATTAGTTTTACTTTTTGAATTCGGCCTTTATTTCTTATTTAAAGTTAAATTTTTGTTTCCTTTTAATACACTGAGGAATATCACAAGTTCAAGGTAACAAATTGGACGTATTATTTTTTATAGAATAAGGGTGATAAACGAGCACACTGTCCACTTGATGGTAAGTAGACATTGTGGTCCATAAACACATATTTTAAGAAACAGCAATATTAAGCTGCTATTTTACGCTAATATTCTGTGAGAGCGTGATCCTACTCCGGTTGATATAGCTGCAGCATGACTTAACCACGTAAAATCAATAAAATCTCATCTAAATGGTTACATTAATTACTTCAAGGGTGAGTCTCCTAGGGTGCGAAAATTGTTATGAAGCTATTACTTCTCACCCTTACAAACATAAATAAGGACAAATATCCAAACCCGGAACAATTATTGGTAATCTATACAAATACGCCGCTCTCAACACCGTAAGTCAATTCTAAGCCACTGCGCTACTATGCCGTCAATATTCAAGGCTTTTCAATTGTATAATAAAAATAGTATTAAAATTATAAGATTTTACTATAGTTAATGTATTTAAAGGAAAATATGATACTATTATATAAGGATCTACTAAAATATGTACTCTATTTGTTTCATTTTAATTGTCAATTATGATCAAGACATTTCAAGAGACTAATAACAAATAAGATTTATCGAATTTGCATTTAGGTTACCTAGTATTGTTTACTGTTTTGACAGTTTGAACAATGAATATCACTTTAACTACTGAATTGTTAATTGTTGATGTAGATTGGCAGCAGTATATTCCTGATACCAATACCCAATTAATAAAAAACTGCGTTGCGGTTGCTAATCCGCCTGCTAAAACAACTATGGTGAATATTTCCAGTGTAAGTCAATATATGGTCCTCTATGTTTATCAGTGAGTTTGATAAATGAATGAATGGAAATTAAATTAAGCATACAAATTCCAATCAACACAACAATGGCAACTTCAAAGTGTTCCTGGAAGCATATATATGGGCATCTATATTTAATTAGTTACATTAACCGATATTTGCGATTTTTTTTAACGCTTTTAACTTGTAACGGGGAGTTCGATCAAGCAATTATTACTCAGTGATGACGTTGTATTCACATTTTTATTCTTAATAGCATCTCCTCGCCATAGGGTGTACTGTGTGCTTGTTGTTCTCCCTTATTCATCATTATCATCATTATATCCTTTCACATGTTCACTGCTAAACGATGTTCTTCCCCAAGGAATCCCACAGAGACTTATTAGCACGAGGCTGCCACTTGAGAACTTTTCTTCTCCATCAATTGTCGATACTTTGAGCTGTACGGCCCATTCCCACTTCAGCTTACTAATCCGTTCGACTATTTCGGTTACTCTAGTTCTACTGCTTACTTTATTTTGTCTCTCTTATTAATTGCTAAAATATTGGAGAATAGATTAAAAATTTCTGTCAGTTTAAATTTATACTTATAATTAGATTACGTATTTGAAATATATTAATTCTATTATATACTTCAAATAGGTAATTATATAAGAACGTAAGAAGTCCGTCTAGAAACTTCTCAGAAATAAAGAGACGTCCAGCATGCCATTCAAAAATGTTACAAGTATGATTAAAACTATTTTTTTAAATTGTAATGGGGATAACAAACGAGCCCACAGTCCACCTTATGGTAATTGGGTGCTATGGCCCATAGACTTCTACATTTATCTTCGATTAAGAATCAAAATGCAAATGCGTGATGTAACCCGTGAGGATTACGATGGAATGCCTCGTTTCCAGTAAAAAGGGTCTCCGGTTCTCTACACACACCATATGAAACAGAGCAGCATAAAGTTGCTATTTTACGCATATATTATGTGAAAGTATGGTCCTTCCCCGGTCGTGCCGACCCATTCGTACTATAAACATAATAATATAGCTTGCTGCAACGTGGCTCTATCTCATAAAATCTATTAATTTCACTGCTTTTTAACTATTTTAAGCCCGTTCTTAACCAATCTGCCTCCCGATTGTAAGTGAGGATTTAGCTTAAAAAGCCTATTCACTCTGACCTTGAATTGGATAGAAAGTCAAATTCTGGCAAATTCCTTTTCTTTATGTTGCATTATGAACAACAAAGCAAACAATTTTGTTGGAATGCATAGTATGTCGACATCAAGGGAGACCAGCCAAGCGTTTGGTGGTCTAATGTTGGAATGAAGAGGAAGGAATGAAGTCATGCCACTCCTGGGCACACTTCACAAAACTTATCCTGAAAAACGACGAAAGGCTGCCTAGGAAAAAATATTTCATATTAAAAAACTCGTGGGCATAGCTAGTAAGTTTTATAACAAATAAACCTACAATATGGTATACTTTGACAATCCTTTTTCTATTATGTTTAATAAAGAAGTCTTAGTTTCATATAATATGCGTCACCTTCAGAATACTTAAAAAGTACACAGTCTCTTTAGGAATTACGAAGGCCGATTACTGTCAGAAGTGACTTTGATCCTTCTCAGACGTTTGTACCAATTTATACGCTCCTAAAAGGATTGTATTCATTGTGCCTCTATACTATGTCAACGAGATTTTATGTGAAAGTAATATTACGATGTTATTTGACTTCTGCTTTTATGTCGACTTGACAACCATTTATCAATAGATAGGAAAAATACATTTATTTGTTACACAAGATTTGAAGATAACGTATTAACTAGGTATAAAAACTTCAATGGGGATTATATAATTCGCTGTTTAAGATTCTTTTAATCATTTTCGATTTGTTGGGAGGTTTTGAGAAACGTATGTTAAATTAATTTTTAAGATGATAAATTTTTAGCAGCGTAAAAGAATCCTTCATTTCATTTCTTTCCATTGGTAAAGTAGAAGGTGACTATGGAATAGCTCATTAAAGAACTTAAATTGCGATCGATGGTAAAATACCATCTGATATCAACATCATCGTTATTTACCTCGTACATCATTACCATCTTCATCATTAATACAGTTCGTCACAAGTTGTTGAACACAGGTCTCCCCCAAGAAATGTCACTAAGCATGAACCTCGGCCATCTGAATCCATTGACTTCTTACTAGGTGGCCAATTGACGCTACGTGGCTGCCACTCGAGAATCTCTCTTCCCTATCGTTGTTGGTTCTACGAGCTTTCTATCTGACCCATTGCCTTTTCAGCTTACTGATCAATTGAAAAATGATCAGTAAGCTGAAATGAAGTGAAAATAATTATGTACACTGTGCTTGCTGCATGCAGGCTGCTACTCAAGAAATTATTCATATTATAAATTGGTTGTTAACAGTTACATCATTGAATGACATATATAAATTCACGGAATTGCAACTAATTATAGTATTGTATATAATCTGTTATAAGATAGGTATGTTATATCTTCAATTATTTGTTACACTGTTGTATTGGATTACCATTACCTGTAAAATTCCTTTAAAAGACCTTTAAAAGTCCACTGCTGAACAAAGTATTCTCCGACAGCTGGCCTTATAGAGACGGTTTGCCATAGTTCCCATGCTTGGCAGGTTGGCAACTGCAGTTTTTTATTGTTTTGAGTTGCTATCAGGAAAATGCTGCTGCCCATCACACGTTTCAATTTACCTCTGTCGCCACTACACAGAACATTATGAAATAAAATTATAACGTAATATAAAATATATATTTTACGCGGTAGAGCCATGCTGCAGCTATATTAATAGCATAGATGTAGCACGAATGGGTCGGCTCAACCGGGGAAGGACCACGCTCTCACAGAATACCAGCGTAAAATAGCAGCTTGATGCTGCTGTGTTTCGTATGGTGAGTAAAGAGAACCGGAGACCACATTTACTGGAAACGAGGCATTCCATCTTAGTCCTCACGGGTGCCAACGCTTCTGCATTTTGATTCGTAATCGAGGATAGGTGTAGATGTCTATGGGCCACAGCAACTACTTACCATCAGGTGGACTGTGTGCTCGTTTGTCACCATAATTATAAATATATATAACTCTCAAAATATGTTTTGAAACTTTAATTACAAGTAAATTGCAAATAAATGTAGATTCAAAAGAAAAAGAAACATTTATTTAATAATAGAAAGGTTGGCCAAGCAAATAATTAGAAACTGTAACTGCAAGTAAAGGGCAAGTAAAGGACATTTGTGTTTCCTCTTTCATTTTTTCTATTCTTAAAGCGGAATTTAAAATGCCCAGCTATCGTTTTGCATAAAACACCCTTTTTATTCGGTATTATTATTTTAACTCACCAAAAATCTTGGTTTAGATAACTAAAGATTTGTCTCCATGATACATATTAGAATATGTAAAGAAAAAATAAACACATATTATGTGAAGTGACAAACGAACTCATAGTCTCGATGGCAAAAGGCTACTGCAGTCCAGGGACTCCTGCAGCTAACTTCAAACAAAGAAGGCTATAGTTGCGTTGTCACTGTTGAGGACTAAGATGGAATGCATCACAGCCTACTGGCTCTCTAGGCGCTTCACACCGGAACATAATAGTGCAAGTACTACTACTTGGCGACAGAAACAGGTAAGAGGGTGGTAACTTCCCAGACGAACTCCAAGAAAAAAAAGGTACCTCTAAAAAGGTACTAATTACCACCTCGAAAAAAAAAAGATGAATATTTTGAATATATAATATTAGCTAACCAAAAATTTCAAAAGGCAACGGATGACGAGATATAGGAAGCACGAACGAAGTATAAAAGATTGAAAACAGCAGTGAAAGAAATTGTGTCTAGAAAGAAAGAAGAACGAAATGATGATTTCGAAAGGAGGCTCACTGAAGATTTCCAGTCAAACATTAAGTTTTTCTGGAAATCCATCAAAACAGCCAGAGGAAAAACTTCTACCTCGGAGCTGAGTACAATCAGGAGTCAAGATAAGAGCATTATGAAAGGAGAAGAATGTGTGTTAAAGAGATGGAAAGAGTATTTTGAAAGTTTGTTTGAAAGAGAGGAAGTGCAGGTACAGCATCTGCCACCTTCCACGAAAACTAATATAAATGTTGATGAAAATGAGATAAGCATGGATAAAATAGTGAAAGCGTTGAAAAGTATGAGATTACCGTCGAGATGCTGAGGGCTGGACAGGGCCTGGTGGCTAGTCAGCTGTACCGCCTTTTCAATCTGTGCTGGGGAAATGGGCAAGTACCAGGAGACTGGTGCGAAGCCGTAATCGTGTATTGTGTAAGGGAAAAGGGTCACGGCAGGACTGCATAAATTACCGCGGTAGAAGTCTTCTCAGCGTCGTCGGTAAATTGTATGCGAAAGTGTTGATTGAAAGGGTTGTGAATGAAACAGACGAGAAAGTATGGGATACACAAGCGGGATTTAGAAAGGGAATGGGATGTACGGATCAGGTCTTTTCCTTGCGGTGCATAGCCGAAAAGTGTTTGGCTAAAAACAAGAAAGTCTACTGCGCGTTTGTAGATCTAGAAAAGGCCTATGATAGAGTCGTGAGGAATGAATTGTGGTCAGCACTGTCCGTGAACGGTGTGAGCAGTATCCTCATACGAGCATTGCAATCTCTTTATAGGGATTCTAGTGCTTGTGTAAGGATAAACGGGGCATACACTGAATGGTTTAATATCGAAAAAGGTGTTAGACAGGGATGTGTAGCGTCACCGTGGCTGTTTAATCTGTTCATGGACAATTGTTTGACAGATTTAAAAGATAATGAAAGTGGGTTGAGAATGAATGAGTAACTCGTCAAATGTTTTCTCTATGCTGATGACCAAGTATTACTTGCGTGTCCGGCCGAGGAGTTGCAGGAGATGGTAACTGCTATGAGTGCAGCTTTTGTTAGAAAGGGAATGAAGATGGATGTAAGGAAGATGAAAGTAATGGTGTTTGAAAAAGATGAGGCAGTGACAGACTGCAATATCCTAATTGAAGATTAACAAATTGAACAGGTGAAAGAGTTTGTGTATCTGGTTTCAAAGTTTACAAGAGATGAAAAGTGTGAGAATGATATCGAAAGAAGAGTGAATGCAGGAAACATAGTGAATGGGGCTTTGCACTCCTTTATGAGCAGTCGGAAGGTGTCTAGCAAGGCTCGTTTGGATGTGCATGAGGGGGTGTTGGTTCCGACACTCATGTACGGAAGTGAAAGTTGGGTATGGCAGAAGAAACATGAAAGCAGAATAAATTCAGTTAAGATGAGAGCGTTAAGAAGTATGATAGGAGTTCAATTGAGTGACAGGATAAGGAATAGTGAGATAAGGAAACGTTGTGGTCTGAAAGAAGATGTAGTGACAAAAATTGAGAAAGGTATGCTGAGATGGTTTGGCCATATCGAGAGAATGAATGAAGAACGATTGACGAAAAAAGTGTATAAGGCGAGTGTGAATGAAAGTGTTGGAAGGGGTAGACCGAGGCGGACATTTCTAGACCAAATCAGGGACGTCTTGAAAAAAGGCCAGGTCAAAAGTACCCTTAACCGTAGAGCATGTATAAAGGGAATAATGAAA
Source organism: Parnassius mnemosyne (assembly GCA_963668995.1). Classification (NCBI taxonomy): domain Eukaryota; kingdom Metazoa; phylum Arthropoda; class Insecta; order Lepidoptera; family Papilionidae; genus Parnassius; species Parnassius mnemosyne. Next base: position 22,867,196 of record CAVLGL010000084.1, on the reverse strand, counting down.
GTGGACGAAGCGAAACAAGTATGTAAGGATCGTAGCAAGTGGAAAGAAGTGGTATCTGCCTATCCCTACGGGAAAGAGGCGTGATTATATGTATGTATATAATATTATGTAAAATAATATTTATTTAATTGTATTTAAGATTGCTTATAACCTTAATTGTATGTAGTGTTAAGCCATCCAATATACATAACAGATATATTATGGCTTGAACAGATTTCCGTTGTGTAGCACAAAAATTCTATTAAAAACGTTACACCCACAATAGAACCTCATGCCGTATCGTGAAGGCCGTTCTCATACATAAATTTCACAAGAATAAACATCCAGAATAGAAACAATTATATTTGTAGATCATACAAATACTTGTTCCGTGCGGGTTAAGAACCCGCAATCCCCAGCGCTGCAACACGTTGCTAAGCCGTCAAAACATAAGCAAATACGAAGTAAGTACATACGAATACATACATTTCACAATTTAAAACTGAAGTGCGGTTACACCTACGTTTAGCCGGCAACAATTAGGTGCAGCAGATTATCATTGGTTAAACTTAGGTGTTTTCGATTTCTTTACTTATATTTCATTTATTTATTCTTTATCTATGTGTGGCCGTTTGGTTTCGGGTGAAGCTAAACATACGAGTATTAATGTCTTCTGACTTTATTACTCGTATGTTTAGGTCAATAACTAAAATGACTATGAATTCCATTAATTTTTAAAAAATGCAATTGCAAGGCACTTTACTGTCACTATCACTGATTTTATACAGTGACTGTGACAGTAATGTGCCTTGCACTACTAACGTAGATAAATACTCAACTGAATGTTGTTGAATCATATATTCTAGATTTTTTTTATTATTTTTAATGTTATCCTCAAATATATATATTACCAGTGTAATGATATTGACTCGTCTCGGGATTTGAACCTGTGACCTTATGATCATCAGCCGTATTTAAGACCACTAGACCAACGTGGTTGTCGATTCTTGTTAATGAAGTTGTTCGCCGTACTGCCTCAATTTGTGTAGACAAACTTCTGTGTTCTCAAAATGTTTATGATTTTGAACATCAGAAGATACGTATACCCGGTTTGGTATACTGCTGACATTATTTGTTTCATAAAACTAAAGCACTAATTTCACAAGCGATTCAAATCGAGCAATTTATGCAGTGATTATTAAGAGTTCTCGCGATATAGGGCTATAGTTAAAACTGAAACTGAGAGGGCGCATAACCTATATCGAGACTGTGTGCAAGGACATTTAGCATCGGAGCCTAAAGCCTTTTGGGAGTATATAGGATTGCGAAAAATTACATCAGGAAGTAGAAAACTATTGAAGGATGAAAAAGTTTTATCAGATAGTGAATGCGCTGGAGAATTTGCAATTTTTTTCCAGTCAGTATACAGCCAGAAGCCACCTTTGTTAAGCGCAATGGTGACTGGTGCCGCGGCGGCGGCACCTTCCCTCAAAGCGTTCAGTAGGATCAGTTGGCATACCAGCCTTCGTATTTAGGGATTGTAAGACAGTACTAGTGAAACCATTGTTACGCTTTTTCAGTGTATTGAAAGCGCTACGTTTCCTGATCAATGGAAACTCACTAGAGTTGTGCCTGTACCGAAAGGTAGTGAGGGATCGACGCCTAGTGACTTCAGACCCGTGGCAGTCTTAAGCACTCCAGCGAATGTGTTCGAGATGACCATTTACAACTGCCTGTACCCACAGATTAGTGCACAGTTGTCCGACGCGCATCACGGTTTCCGCCCTGGGCGGGAAATAACTGGGAACTTACTGGAGCTGATGACACATCTAGTATCCGCGGTTGATGCTGGCCTGCAAGTAGACGTAGCATACTTCGACTTTAGAAAGGCTTTCAATGCGGTCGACAATGATGTTCTACTTTGTAAGTTGACTTGTGTGGGCTGCACAACTCGCACGCTATCATTTTTCACCAGTTACCTGCGAGACCGGCATCAGTTTGTTGATTGCAATGGAAACTTTTCTCGAGCTTACCCTACTAGATCTGGTGTTATTCAAGGCAGCAATCTAAGACCTTTGCTGTTTATTTTAATGATAAATGATTTGCCCAATGTAGTAAATTCTTGTTCTTCATTACTGTTTGCCGATTATCTAAAATTAGTTTTAAAAATTAGAGATAAATATGATTGTGACTCTTTACAGCATGATATTGATAAAGTTTTAGAATGGAGCATAAATAATAAACTTTTTTTAATGTCTCTAAATGCTCAGTGCTGTCCTTAAGCCGCTCACGTGCCCCAATTCATCACCAATACGTGATGGCCGAAAATGTCGTGGATCGAAAATAAATTAATTATATTCTAATACTTAAAGCAATTCGGAGTGTACCCGGGCTATCCCTTGTTGTATTCTACTCTATTTTTACTCGGTATGGTAGGGTACTACAAGCTCGAAGTCGGAAGAGAAGTCGCTTTCGCTGTGTACGTGTTGAAGGTGATCAGGGGTAGGATACACAGCCCGAGAGTGTTGGAGATGGTGCGACTGAATGCGCCAGACGGAAGCGCGAGGCGCCGGCGGCGGCTGTCGTTACTGGCGCGCGCACCGCACTGATGCAGCAAGCACCGTTCACGCGTGCACTGCGTGTGATCACACTGTCGAATTAGGGTACTCACCCTGTAATGATTGTGTATGTTGTATGTGTGTGTAAATAAATAAAAAAATAAATAGAAAAAAAGTTTGTTGCAAGATTTAACTTAATTCAACTCTCATTGACGATAAGTGTACATCTCGTATGCAAACTTATCTCTTAAGCTTGAGTCAATTACATACATAAATGTTACTTGCATCGGACATAATTGTCTGTTCAGGTGTCGATCAATTAACGCTTGTTAACACATCACTTCGTAAGTGGAAAGTGAATTTCGGTTTCAATTAGTTCTTGTGAATTCTGATGTGAAACTTATACTTATGGTAAGCAATTATTACTCATTGATAACCAGTTTTTAAATATAAAATTTTTGAATTCATATATAAAAATTATATATTAAATTTATTATATATAAACTATTCTTAATGGACTTGCTATAAAAAACATCATTTATACGGTAACTGTTTTATACACGTAAGTTTAACAAATTCATTGATGTATGAGTGGATACAGTGGCCAATCAGTGCATACATTTTATGTTCTGTTAAGAATCAGATGCGTTGAAACATCTAAGGATTAAGATTTAATTGATAACATTAAATAATGCTAGTTAGTATTCTTTGAATGTTTTCTACTAGGCCACAAGGCTCTATCACTTAAAACTACCACACAAAAATTTTTTGGATTTCAAATTTTAAAAGAAAAAATGGAATTCTTATATGTACACTTTGATTTAATATGTCTGTCCGTCTGTTAGTACTCTTTTTCTAAGGAACGGAGGTAAAGGTATAAAGTTCAAATACTTAGGTTTATGACCCCATAGAGATGTAAAAAAATCAAGTTTCTAAGTCAACGCAAATAAAATACAATATAATATTATGTCATACATTGTGATAATTATATACTCAGTCATTAAAACCTATAAAGTTACCAAGAATTACGAACTATGACAAGAAGCAAGGTTCTACAGCACAGGTCAAAGAAATAATTCAAAAACCGTTAATTTGTAGTTATATCACATAAAAATATTTTTTTCCATTAGAAATCGATTGTGATGTCTACGGATATAGTGGAGAACTCTTTTCCACTACAAATTTAAGTGTTTGCATCAATCAACGTACCTTTTTGTTAGAGCAATGCTCAGTTCATAAATTAATTATTTCGGTGAAATTTATTACTAACCTATTTTCTTTTTTTATATAGAGGAGGGGGCAAACGGGCATATGGCTCACCTGATGTTAAGTGACTACCGCCGCCTATGAACAACCGTAAATCCAGGGGAATTGCAGATGCGTTGCCAGCCTTTTAGAAAGGTGTAAGCTCTTTTCTTGAAGGTCCCTGAGTCGTATCGGTCCGGAAAATTTTATATTATTTAATTACTAAATTTAGTACTACTTTTACTGTTATAAGTTCACATTATATTTAAGTGAATGATACCTATCTTTGTTAATTTACGTTCGTAAATCGGTATCTTAACCAGACAAAAATCTTCGAGACTTTCGATTCCCGAAATGGAAGAACTGTCTACATAGACAAATAATTTCATTATATTTTTTAACTGATGCAATTCCGCAAAGTAACACCTGATTCTATTAATTAGGTTTTTTTTTTAATTTAATCGATGGAATTGCATTAACGTTAGTAAACCACATCAGCCTAGATAATTTAACCTATTGTTTCGCAAGTAACCATCTTTGGCTGCCACATCTGCCACACCAATTACCATCAGGTGGGATAGTAATCATATACTGGTTTTTATTAAAAAATAAAAAAAGTTTCAAGTTCAAATCACGTACATCATCACGTACTCGTACATCAGCTAAATTGGTAATCGCAGAAAAATGTTGTTAAAATTTTTCCTTATTGTAAATTTTCGCTCCAACAAACGTGAGATGTAACGATGCCAATCATTTCAAACTTTCCACATATTCCTAGCTGCATAATATCTTATAAGTAAAATAGTTAGAGTATCAGATGTTACTCAACTAACCAGTACTCGTTAGTGTTTCATTATTGTTATATTTTCTGCTGCCCTATAATGTGCATGAATGACTATAACTTTTCCAAATGCTTTAGTATTTTACATCAATTTTTAGCGTTGTTTTAGAATACTTGTTTATGTACATATTGTACTAAAATTATTTTTCTTTATTAGATAAGGGTGACAAACGAGCACTCAGTCCACCTGATGGTAAGTGTTACTCATAGATATGACCCATAGACATCTATATCTATCCTTGATTACGAATCAAAATGCAGATGCGTTGTCACCCGTGAGGACTAAGATGGAGTGCCTCGCTTCCAGTAAAAAAGGTCTCTGGTTCTCTACACTCACCATACGCAGCAAAGCAGCGTTAAGCTGCTATTTTGCGCTAGTATTCTGTGAGAGCCTGGTCCTTTCCCGGTCGAGCCAACCTATTCGTGCTACAAATGTACCAGTAAAATAGCTGCAACATGGCTCTACCACGTTCCGTATAATCTAGCAAACACGAAAGTTGCAACACAAAGTTACAACAAACAATAATGAAACCGTGAGGTGATGGCGTTAGAGAATCCATCATTCCATTTCATATCATGGGTTACTATACCATGAAGCGACTATAGAATAATACCAGACATATCTCAAAACGATAGATCGCATTGTAACTATCTTACTTACTTGTGAAATAGACACATACTCGAAGTAGTGCAGCATCAAAAGTGCGCCATGGGAAGTATTGCGAACGCCAATCCAGCTGTGGGATATTGCAGCGAAAAAAAGAAGAAAGAGAAATAAAAGAGTTGTATCTGTTTATGCCTACAATATAATTTGTAGTAGAATAATATGCAACTAAGTAAATAAATACAGCAACCCATTTTGTCAAGTATAATATTCTTAAAAGAAAGAGCGTATTTTTTTAAAACTTTATTATGATAATTTTACGAGATAGTAGAATTTGTTTCCTATCATCCTTCTTACCTATTTCTACCAAATAACAGTGCTTGCATTACAGTGTTCTGGTTTAAAGGGTTCGGGGGCTAGTACAATTACTCTATTTATATTATAATTATATTATATCTCATTTGTACTGGGTGAGCACGCATCTGTAGCCATCTTTGTATATAAGGTGAACTGTTAGTTCGATCGCCACTTATTTTTTTTAAACGTAAATATTTGAATGTATAATATAATAATAATACACTGCTTTTAGTTTTTAATTAACGCATACACAAGTAATTAAATGAAAAATTGATTAACGTTTGAAAACTTTAAATATCCTTACAATAATTTATTTATTTTTTATTTATTTATTCTTTTTTACATCTACCTTATGATAAGGGATATAAAGGGCGGACTTAATGCCTTGTAGCATTCTCTACCAGTCAACTCTGGATGATTTGAGATGCTGTGGTAGGTGCAACATCACTCATAAATTAATAAATAAGTAGAAACATTATATCTTATAACAAAAGCAAATAAATAAAATATTTTTAAACTATACAAACTTAATATTATCTTATCAAACTTAATATTGAACTATAAGTTATAATATCTGCAGAATATTGTTACAACTGCTGAGATGTTTAGATAGTGAAGTGATTGCATTATTTGTTCCATCCACACTTAGTTCGAAATTCAAAATCAATTTTCCTTTGTTGGTTGTTTAAGTGAAGTCACTTGGCTTGAAGTTGAACAAGTTAATATTGTCAGTTATTAAATGTTTACTACATTGTTAAGTTTATATATTACAATATTAATATAAATCAAATTTTAAGATAGATCTTAGATTAATCTAGAAAAATGGTCTATGTTACCAGAAACATGCGTCCTTACTTATAATCGTTGATTATCACTTACTTAAATTTAATATTTATTATCTCTATATCTGTTTCTTACGGTAATACCGTTTAGTGAAAGGAGAGAGAACGACTTATGTTAGACCTCAGATCAGAATCAAACCATGAAATGAGGTTTAGTATTATAGTTGATTTGAAAAAATTCATACAATTTTCACGTAATTTAAATATTTAATTTTCGCTGTTTTGGATACAAATCCTTTGTCAAAATCGATTATGATATTATCGATATTTATTTATAGATTATGAGATGAATCGATTGTTATATTTTTTTCGGGTCATATTATGTTATCCCTTTGTAACAAAACTATTTCACATTTCTTTTGAATATTATGATATTTACATGCAAACATCATATTATTTTATATTTCGGCATTCGTTTTAGTAGATTAAATATTTTTTATCAAATAAGATACCTACTTACTTTTTATGTATTTTTATGTTATTTTTCTAAGATATATATAATATGGCACATTAAATACTCTTTTTAGGCTTCAAGTTTTTCTTTTTAAAAGTCGAAGATAAGAAGAATGCGGGAGATTTAGCGTAAAGTTAGCGTACCAAGTTAGCGTAAAGTCTAACTTGTCTCAATCATTATCATTGTTCACAAAACCGTTTCTCAAAGGTGGTATGTTAGCAAATATTTAAAGTAGTGGTTCAATTGACGAAATAAAAAAAACAATTTTGTTGACAAAAAGCAATGTGTTGCAGTAGCCACTTATCATCAAGTAAACTGAGTTCAACTGACTTGATATATACTACTCAACCGCCACCTATTTCTACAAGATTTTGAGTGCGTTTCGAAGTAGGGATTATTTTCAGCTGCTTTGCTTCCTATATTAGTTCTTTGTGTTTTATTTTTTACTAAATGAACTTACGAGAGAAACTTACACCTTTTACTAATTAAATACTGACTAGAAAGTATTGGTTTCAAAACCCAGCCCAGGCCGGATATGTTTCCACAGAAGCACCGATTGTTGATTTTAAATGAAGCCTATTTCTGATCTTATCGCATATTTGTTCTTTAAAGCGTGCGCTTAGTGTTCGTTTATATAAAATTCCTTCATAACATAAGAAAAAGTTATAATTTTAAAATAAAAATAAATATTAATACAGTAATATTGCAGTTTGCAAGATGACGTTGTGACCAGGATTAAAAAAGGAATGCTTCGGTGGTTTGGTCATGTAGAAAGAATTATCTTCACACACTATCCCTGACGGGGTAGCGAGAGAGAACAAATCGCCAATTGTCACGATCCTTACATACCTCTTTCGCTTCTTTCAGATTCATTATCTTCTTCATACATGCACGTCTAGGTATCCAAGTACTCTTGACCCTACCCTCTTCGAGCAATTTGCTCACATGGTCTTCGAAAGTTAGTCTCGGTCTACCTCGGCACCTTTTAATATTAACTTTCGCGCTATATATTTTCTTCACCATTCGGTCCTCACTCATTCGCTTAACGTGCCCAAACCACGGAAGCACGCCCTTATCAATTTTTGTGATAAGGTCATCTTTCAAACCTGCCATTTTGCGAATCTCTTCGTTTCGCTTTCGATCGGCCATGGTAACGCCGCACATATTACGAAGAGATCGCATCTCCACTGCATTCAACTTGCTTTTATGCTTCTTCTGGCATACCCAGGTTTCGCTGCCATATAACAAAGTCGGTACCAACACTGCGTTATGTATTGCAAGGCGTGCACTCTTCACTACGCCTTGCCTTTTGACTAACGCAGTCAGGGCACCATTGACTTTGTTCCCGGCAGCGACACGCCTGTCCACATCTAAATCACATATTCCATCCCGGCTGAAAGTACTCCCCAAGTATACAATTTAATTTAACTGTTCTAGACATTCCTGATTTACCCATATGTCACACTTCGTTCTCTCTTCGTCCCTTTCAAATACCAGAACCTTAGTTTTATTAGCATTCAAACGGAGACCTTTAATTTCACATTCCTCTTTCATACACGTAACTAATGCCTGCAGTTCTGCCTCTTCTGCCTCGTTAAGAATGAACGAGGAAAGAGTGACAAAGCAAATTTATGTTGCAGAAGTGAACGGCAGGGTCGGAAAGGGACGCCCTAGATGAAGTTTTATCGACCAAATCGGCGATTACCCTTAACCAACGAGCGTGTATGCGTAGATATATGGATGTAAAGGAGGCGAGAGACGTGTGTCAGGATCGCGCCAAATGGAAGATTTGTGTGTGTGTTTGTGTGCGTGTGTGTGTGCGCGTGTGTGTGCGTGTGTGTGTGTTTGTGTGTATGTGTGTGTGCGTGTGAGCGTGCGCGTGCGCGCGCGTGTTTGTGTGTGTGTGTGTAATATAACAGTTGAATTCATAAAATTGTTTGAAATGAAAATGCTTTTGTGACCACTATGTAGATAGTATTTACATAATGACTACTGAAAAAGGAACTCTATACGTGTTACTTGTGTAAATGTAACCCACATCAAACTAAATAGCCTGTCCAGGTGTCAATCGATTCAAAGTTTGATAAAACAATACCTTCTGAGTGGCTTTAAGGTGTTGAATTCAATAAAGGAAATATTTGTCCTCAATCTTTGTGTGTGTAATTGGCTTCTAGGAATTGGCTATAACAATTTTTATTTAACTTAGATTGTTAAGATTGTTATGATAATGATAATAATTATTAACAAATAGTCAAAAAAGTTATATACATATATACGTATATATTAACATGTCAAATCATCACATAAAATTGCAATAAAAAAACCAAGTTTATATCCTCTGAGAAAATACGCAATTCAATATCAAGACCTACAGCAGTATTTCCACCATACCACCAACTATAAACATAGTATGTACTTTAAGAATTAGCGCTCCTTTAATATTAATGTTTTTTTAGGATAATAATTCATCGAAATATTTATGATAATTATCTAGATAAGTTATCAAAACTATTGCAAATATAGAGACATATTTTATTCGATGTAAATAAAAATCATTTTTATTTTGAGAAATTCTAAATTATAATTTTTCAAACTATGATACATAAAACGTTTTTCAAAGTGTGCCACAATTTTACTTTGCAAATTTATAGGAAGTTTCAATCCTATAACACAAAGGTACAAAAGGAGCGGGCGCAAAGTAAGTTTTATAATTATTTTCTTGACTCTGATTATTCTCGCTTTTTTCCTTTTACTATATTACTATATTAAAAGATTAAAGAAATGAATCTTTTAATATGATTCTGTTACCAAAATAAGACAATACTGGTAAATGAGCGCTACATTAACATACAGTTCACATAAATATACATTATTTGTTAAAGAGCGATAATAGTACAATCTGAACATGGCTGATACAATGCCGTATATGTAGATGAACATAATTAACTTACAATTCTAAATGTTAATATGAATATCAAGAAGCGTAAAAGTCGAAAGCAATCGTGGCATTCGGATGAGCGTAATAAATATATAAATGTTTTATTTTATTTTATAGGTTATGGGTGACAAACTAGCAAACAGTCCTCCTGAAGAAGGTAAGTGATTGCTGTGGCCCATAGACATCTACATCTATCTTCGATTACGAATAAAAATGCAGATGCGTTGTCACCCAATGCGTTGTGAGGACTAAGATGGAATACCTTGTTTTCAATAATAAGAGTCTCCGGTTCTCTACACTCACCAGAAAGAAAACACAGCAGCGTTAAGCTGCTATTTTACGCTGGTATTCTGTGAGAGCGTGATCCTACCCCCGTCGAACCAACCCATTCGTGCTACAACTATACTACTAATATAGCTGTATCATGGCTCTACCACGTCAAAAATATATAAATATATAAAAACAATTAAAGTTACTAATTAATATATTCAATGAATGTTTATACAGGTTACTTATTTTAGACAGATAATTTATTTCTATTCTTTGATTGTGGTGGTTCTATTACGATATTAGTACAATTGCAGAATAGTTCATTTAATTTAACTGGTTTCACGGAGTTGAATGGTAAAAATGAAGGTATTTGATGGATACAGTTGACTTAGAACTGTAATTAGAAGCATAATATGATTAGTTTTATGCAGTGGAGTTATAGCTATAATTATGATGATGACGATATTAGTACGTATTAAATAAAAGCTGTCCTTTTTATACGGGAGTGACCACTTACGGTTCTGCCAGTATCATGTAAAACGCCATTTGCTAATAAAATATTAATTCACGAAAATACTAATAAGGATTATAGAATAACTATGATAGAAATACATAGTAGAGCGTAGTTAATCCACGCAATTTACTACTTACGTGTTAACTAACCAGAAATATGTGACAGGAACGGGCAATGAGCCAAAGCTACCAGCTGATATAATAATACAAATTTCTCACAACGCGATCAATTACTAAGTATTATCAATGTGGTGTCCGACGTAATAAATTGACATAATATATCATTAAGTTATCGTCAACAACTACGACGTTTATATGTAATAATTTTATATTATTTTATAGCTAATAATTATAGAAAAATGAGTCAAATTTTTAGTTTACTACATCTGTACAGAGTATATTCTATGGTCTATCATTACGCAGTTATCATAATAAAATGCAATTTAAGCTAAGAATAAATAAGGGCTCTTGCTACTAAATTGTGTTAACCAATTGGTTGACTTTTAAAAAATGTCTAAAAGCCTTAAGTTTGCCCCTTTGCTCATTCATTTTGTAACGACCCCTCCCCCTCTCTTTATACTTATACTTGTATTTATTTAGAATCTATATCTAATTTACGATCCAGTGACCAGTATATTAATCATACATTGATCTTTCTAAAGGTTTATATAGGCCGTTTAATAAATTTATGGCGTGATAATCTTAGTTAGGACCCTTATTTACGTTGTGTTTGTATAGTAGCTTAGTTCTTTTAGGTGTATCTTGGAAGAATGAAAATACACAAGAGCAACCGAAAGCTGTTGGTAGTGTCTTATAAGCTAAAGAACCCCGTTCACGAAGACAGGGCTCAAAAAGGTTAAGAACATTAAATCTATTCCACTTGTATTAGGTTTAAATCAGTTAATTCCTTATTAATTAATCCCTTCCCGCTTGGAAAAGGCTCACAATATTTATATAAAATACTAGATACAAAGCCTTCGCTCTCCTACATTTAAAAAAACATGTAGTGGAGGCACACGGCTACACACACGCCGTGTGTGGTGAGCGCCAAGCAACCAACGCGCTCCCTCCGAAGGGGACGTTGAGTTGGGAACTGGTCCGTAGTCCACAGCAAAATAACTGGCGTACTAATAAAATAGGACTTGGCCCCTTTGTAGTGCGTAAGCATAAACATCGACCGAAATCGCGCATGTCAATGCGTGTAAACGCCATACAGAATACGATCAAATCCAGCCACAGTGAAGCGGCCGCAGCCTTGAGAGCCTCCTCAGATTCTCCCTCCAGCTACCACCCGCACGAGGTCGACACATATGCTGCACCAACCAATACAATATACATAGCCAATAGGCAGTTATAAGATATTAGTAATAATTCGCCATCAGAAAGGGTTTGTGTCACTGACATTGAGTATATGTATATTTCGATCATGTTTTTTCACCCACCAACAAGTTGCCTTCAATCTTTCAAAGGTGGGAACTTTATAGAGATATATCATTATGTTGTTATATAAAACATCATGGACGTCAGACAGTCTGCAGCCCCGCAATGAAGGGACCCGACTTAGGCAAAGCTACTTAGGTTGTGAGTCAATCGTTTGAGACGAAGGGAGCGTCATTGAGAATAGCGACCCGCCAAACAACCATCGCAGAAACGCAATGCTGCAGAACGCAACAAGCATCAATACGACTATCGTCGGGCTTATACCATCCCAAGGTCCCCCATACAGTCCTAGCAGACATCACCACCCGCATACCTCCATCGACCAGAACCACAAGATGTATCGAAAATTGGTTAAATTCGAACCAATTTAGTGTAAAGTACCGCAAAAGGGAAAGGGCTAAACTGGCATCAAAGCTAAAATGCCATGGGATGTGCCCAGAGGTATTTTTTGGATTAATTTCAGCTTTTTATGTCATCACCGTTACTGCAACAGAACTCGAAATTCCATCCTCAATATCTCAAAATTAGTCGGTTCACTACCGTACGATTTACGCAGCATTTTTTACAATGCACGACCACAATGCAGAATTAAATTTCACCAGCAGTTTTTCCAGACCATAACTTAGGGGCCTTCAAGACAATAGCCTACTCGTTTCCTAAAGTTAAATCTTATAAATAACAGTATATTTTTGCAACCGTGCTCCGTTGAAGAAATTAAAAAAATTATACAAGGACTAAATGATACAAATTCGGTGGGTTAATGATGGAATTTCTACGAAAATTTTAAAGTCGTGTGCTGATTTGATATCTCCAGTTCTTTCTTATATTATTAATATATCATTTAAATACGGAATATTTCCAAACAAACTTAAAATCTCTGTAATTAACACAAACCATAAAGCAGGCGACAAAAAAGAAATTAATTACTATAGACCTATTGCTCTTATCCCAATATTAGCTAAAATATTTGAAAAAGCCATGCATACTAGACTTAATAGTTTCCTAGATGAATATAAAGTAGTACGGGAGGAACAACACGGTTTTTAAAAAGAAAAATCAACAACACTAGCTGCTTACACACTAATTCAGCACATAACGGAAAACATTGACAAAGGTATGAAAGTTACTGGTGTCTTTTTCGATATGAGTAAAGCATTCGATTTTGTAGATCATAAGGTTTTGCTTAGTAAAATTCAAAAATATGGCATAAGAAGGCTTGCATTCCAGTGGATAAAATCCTATTTAAATAACAGAACCAAATGCGTTCAAATAGGTAGTATAAATGAATTTAATGAATGAGTCACACATAACTCTAACTTTCAACCCACCACAAAAGGTGTGCCACAGGGTACAATTCTTGGTCCTTTATTTTTTATTATGTATATTAATATGACCTTCCACTGGCAATCGATCAACATTGTACTCTATATGCCGACGATATATCAGTTATAATAACAGGTAAAGAAAAGCCTTTAGATTATGAACTCAAAGTTAACAGTACTGTTACATCTATAGTAAATTGACTCGAAAGTAATAATTTATGTCCGAATCTACTTAAAACTAAATATATCGCATTTTGTACAAACCGCGCAAATATTCCTACAATGAAAATAATGAGTAATAGCAAAGAAATTGAAAAGGTTGCTGATATAAAATTTCTCGGCCTTATCTTGGACCAGCACTGTAATTGGGCAAATCACATAAATTTAATGTGTGACAAGTTGAATAAATTCGTTTATGCGCTCAGAACACTTAGTAACTTAATAAGTAAAGAAGCCGCTATCACAGCATATCATGGATATGTAGCGTCGGTGTTACGGTATGGGCTTTTGATCTGGGGCAGTTCAAGTATTTTTAAGAGAGCATTTCTAATGCAAAAGAAATGTATAAGGGCAATCTGTGAATGTGGATTCTTGTAGACCACTCTTTAAGCAGTTAAAAATTATGACTCTGTGTTCCATGTATGTGTATGAAATCGGAACTTTCGTAAAAAAATATCCACATTTAATTCAGAGGTGTGTTGATAATACAGATAAAAGATTCCCACATAGAGACGTAACAAGATTAAATTTTAGATTATGTAAAACTGCCTTTTTCCAGAAAAACTGTCCCATTATGTGCATAAAAGTATATAATAAACTTCCTGTTGAAATTCGAGAACTTACATTAAGACATTTTCAAAAGAAACTAAAACAATATCTCATCCAAAATTGTTTTTATACTCAAGATGATTTTTATTGTTATAAAACAAAATGAGAAGTATTTTATAAGACATTTCGTGTAAAATTGAACTAATAAATGTATATAAAATTAATAACTATTGACATGTATACTTGATTATTTTTAATTTTTTTTGATTTGATATAATATGAATTTTTAATTTAGGACTTTTTCAACTTTTTTTTAATTATTGACATCCATGTTATGTGTATTAAGAGTTTTTAATCTTAAATTTATCATAAAATTATAATTAATACATTTTATTTAATAGACTCATGTACATTTAAAAAATTATGTATTTGCATGCCACTGGCCAAATATGCTTCTACTATCTTTAATTATAATGTCTGTAACCACCATGTTTCTGGCAAATAAGTTATTATTATTATTATTATTAAAGGCCGGCAACGCACCTACAATTCCCCTATTGTTGCAAATATTCATGGACGACGGTTGTCACGTACCATCAGGTGACCCGTCTGCTCATTTGCCTCCTCTTCCATAAAAAAAATACAATCACTGATTAGAGGCTCCATTTTATTCATTATTCTGAAATAATAAAAATATTTATGCATAATTCTTCAAATCCATCAATTTATTATCGTATTACATCCGTTTTTTTTTATTTATTTATTTATTTATTACTACGTATAGTTATTTAATAACATCCGACAGTACAAATAAACTTACAAAAGTTTTTCCATGTACCGCCAATTCGTAACTTTGATCATGTTCAATCGGTTCGCGTTGCGACAACTTATTTAATAACGTATATAAATGGTGTGACAAAATAGCAAGATGTTTTTTTTATCTAGGTGTGTACCAAAGCAAAATGTGGTTAGTATTAAATGAAAATTAGTAAATGTATATATTTATTAGTATTTTTTTATTTATGTATATTGTATTATGATGTGTTTTAGTGGATATAGTTTTATATTTTAGTTAAAGTTATTATTAGGTATCGTTAACAATTTGTCGATAAAATACTATTTAAGCATATATTTAATATTTTTTTCAGTAAGTTCATTTTTTATTGGTTTGGGAATTTGGTTCAAAAGAGCGGGAATTTGATATTGTAATCTAAATGTTCCGTACATATTTTTGTATTTTGGGATAATCATATATGGATTAAGGGCTTGTCGAGTAAGTTTTGTATAAACACGGCTAATTTTTTATTCTTTCTTGCCATAATTTTCAAGTAGCAATAGGTATTTTACTTTGTCGTGTACTGGTAGTATTTTGCAATGATGGAAAAGACCATAAGGATTTTTTTTTATATTTATCTTTTATTTTGAGAAGGTGGGTTTTATAAGTGCGTCCGTAACTGCTCAACCCGTACAACTATGCCGTGTGCATTATATAGTAACAGTAACATCTGGTAAGGTACTTTACTCTTGATGAGATAAAATTTTGCAAGGATTGCTCGTAGCTTATCGCATACAGATTCAATGTGGTCAGTCCATTTCATGCGATCATCAATTATTAAACCTAAATACCTACATTTTTCTACTATTTCAATTTGGGGATATTCACAGTTGTTATTATGGGCTGAATTTTGGATATTATGAAGACATGTGTGATTATGAACTATAAGAGTAATGTTATATTTTAATCTATTTTGACTGGAGCTAACGTACATCATTTTAGTTTTATTCGAATTAAGTACTAGACCTGCGTCATGTGACCACTGCATGAGCTTCGTAAAGTCTTCTTGTAACAGTTTTACCGCCTTATTCATATTGTGGTGGGCTACGACCAGACATGTGTCGTCGGCAAATTGGAAATTTTTTGAGTTTTTAATCAATTTATTGATATTATTCACGTAAGTGATGTAATATAGCGGTCCTAATACTGAATCCTGTGCTGTACCTTCACTTACCATAACTTTATTACTTAATATATCCCCTACTTTGACATAATAGGAAAGATTTTTGGGATTATCTCTACACCAGTCAAGAATTGGCCCTGTTTATGCCCAAATTTGGTCATGTTTAACGCCAACCAATTACGTTCAAGCTGGTGCCTCACCCGATGGTATGTAGGTGAGATAAGCGCCGAGGTGGGGCGACTAAGTTCGACACATGGGCAGTCGCTAGCTCGACGCGTGGGCAGTCGCTCGACGCGTGAGCAAAGCGTCGGTGGCCCGCCAGCCACGAGGCGGGGAGTGGATCTAGATAGCTAGATGAAGTACGTGATTCTTCGTCACGTAGATATGTGAATTGTGCGATATTTAACTCGGGCGAGAGTGCGGAATAGTGTACGCGCGTCTAGTAGCTATACGGTCTAGGATTCGAGCCGCGCATTCCTAGGTTGAGAGCTTCTCCCGGTTAATTGTCAAGATATTATTATAATTGTGTCGTCGCGTTTAGTGCCCCTTTTGTGTTTTGGTTGGCTAGTTAGATTAATTTGCGTGCCAACGAGGCGTATTTTGAATCTTGCGCGACGTGTTGTTCTGGTGTTGAATGAAGGAACTTAGTTGTGTTTAACGCTGAATCTGTCGGGTATCACGTGTTCGATTCTACGATTAATGTGGAATTAGGCGAATTTTAGTTAGTTGAATGTACAATGAAGCTAAGAGACTGAATTAGTGACAATGAAGAAAGAAATGGTCCAGCGATGGAGCCTGCTGGAGCGGTGCAGCATTTTGGGGCAGCCTGGAACTCGGGCGCTGCTGGTCGCCTAAGCTTGCTCAGGTCGCAGACATTTACACCTCACTGTACACTACTCGCCATCCACTATTACACACACTCACGGCCTGCCCAAGCCTTGGTGCGAAGTTAGCTTCGGATAATGGTAAGTACTATGTGTTTCTAGCTTTCTCCCACTCGTAGTTTATTGTGATAGAACATATTACACGCGGCCATATTGAGGCTCGACCTACGTCTGCTCGTGAAGTCTCCGCTGATGGGCCCCGGATGATTGAACCTTTGGAGGAGCAGCCGTAGGCCGTAACAGGCCCTCTAATTCCACAGTCGTCTAGTCGCTCTAGCAGTACATCATGACGTAAAGTATCGAACGCCCTACTATAGTCGATAAATAACAGCAATACATGTTTTTTTTTCATTAAGATTTTCAAATATGATATCGATAAATTGGGAAAGTAATTAAGTAGTGCTTTTTTTGTGTTGAAATCCAAACAGTGTGTCATTTAGAATATTATTCAGACCATAAAGGTTATAAATTTGTCTTGCTATGTATTTTTCTATAATCTTTTCTATTATAGGCAATATAGTTATAGGACGGTAATTATCATAGTCCTGTTTACTTCCCTTTTTGTATATAGGTCTCACGATTCCAGTTTTCAATTCGTCTGGATATTTATTAGTCTTTATTTAAGCGTTGACCAATTTTGCAATAGCCGGAGCAATTTCGTCGTAAATTTGCTTTATATCTATCGCGCGTACTTTGTCGAAACACGGAGCTTTATTAACGTTTAATGTTTTTATAATATTAAGGATGTCTTTAGGTGTTGCTTTTCGAAAATTAATTGTTACGTTCACAGGTTGTCTGTATTCTATTTTATCTAAAATATTATTTTTACATTGAGGTATTATATTTTGAACACCACTATGAAATTTATTCGCAAAGTTATTTGCAATACTGCTTTCATTTTTGTTTTTGCCTCCAAACGCATTTAGGTACAGTAGATACAGTCCGTATCTACTGTTTTACGTACCCTACCTGTTATTCTATTTAGAATAAACCAGAGTTGTTTTAAATTATCTTTATATTTATTAATTTCATAATAGATGTATTTATGTTTGGAGGATCTGATTAATATATTTGCATAGTTTCGCGCTTTATTATATTGAATTATTATATTTATTATATTAAAACAGTATTATTAAAAAGTAATAGTAATATTAAAAGTATATATATATATATAGAGTCCGTGTTGTGATTTCATTCGATTGTGGTCTCATTTCCAATTGATGTAATTTTAAAATAGTATATACAATTGCTCTTTATAATTTTAAAATCAGCTTCATGATAATTCAAGTCAGATTTAATTTTTTTAATGGCTCCGATATTATTTTTTCTATTTTCAATGGGCAATTTTTATATATTTGTACATGCATGACTATTTTACAATACTTCTGATAACAAAAAAGTTATATGAGTATGTTATTTGGTCCAGTTTCTTTTATTAACTTGACAATCATATTATAATTCTATATAAAAATATATATTTCATTAAGAGATAGGTATTATTCAGATTAGAATAGTCCATGAATGAAAATGTGCGTATAGTTTTGTCTGTATTTCTCCGTTGGTCTGAGCATTTAAAGTAAATATCAAATTATAGAATAAGCAATAGAGAAGAATAATTATAGAATATTTCCTTCGAATTGGTACATTATTTGCAGTTTGTATAGAAAATTTTATAAGTAGTAAAGCCATGCTGCATATATTAGTGGTATAATTGTAGAACGAATGGATCGCCTCGACCGGGGAAGTAGCACGCTCTCGTTGAATACTAGCGTAAAGCTGCTATAGCTTAAGGCCTTAACAGTAGTTGAAATGCCTAAATCTTGGATATTTAAATAAAAAAATCTCAATAACTGTTCATTTAATCCACAAAGAAGGAATACAGGGTAACAGAAGAGGATTTGCTAAATGTTTTTAATTGAACAAAATTGTGTTTTTGTCAACCCCTTATTAGAAAATAATCCCCAAAAAGTACCTATCTTTGTCATATTTTGCAAAATTTCTCCAAAACGGCACCAGCTTTTTAAATAGTTCTTACACTAAAAAAAAGTCTTAAAAATATTAATATTTTAAAATTGAGAGTTTTATTTATATTCCCCGTAATTATAAGAGAATATATCATTTTTCCTGAAATTGAATATATTTACGCGAGCGCGCATGCTCGGTTGGCATGCAAATAATACTTACCTAGTACTATTAGGCAAGAGTGAATAGTCAGTGCAATTCACCATCTTAGGCTAAATAACCACTTACCCTCTCCAATTTAAAATTTTTATATTTTTTAGATAATAGTTTGTCTAACTTTAAAAAAACCATAAACCCAAGAATGTCTTTATATAGTTATTTATACTTAGGGAAGCACCATTTTTTATTTATTTAAATTGTTTGATTTAATTTGATAACAGTGTACCTAAATGTAAGTATCGGTATCTATATTTCCCTCCCCAATAATATTTTATAAAGTCATACTCATAAAAACAGCGTTTTATTGTATATAATTATAAAATTCAGTATCAACTAATTAATAAAAATATGCAACAATAAAATTACATAGGTATTAAAAACTATCGAAATCTAATTAACGAAAGCATGTTCGTCGTTCCACATCTAAAATATATACCTAAAAATGCATTTTTCAATTTCACTAATCAACTTTCTTCTTCTTTGGGCACTTTAGAAATTAATTTATTTAAAAAATAATATTTACAGTTATCAGTGTACAGATATTTTTTTTTATAGGAGAGGGGGCAAACGAGCATGCGGCTCGCCAGATGGTAAGTGACTACCGTCGCCCATGAACAATTGCAACACCAGGGAGGGAATTGTAGATGCGTTGCCAGCCTTTTAAAAAGGAGTACGCTCTTTTCTTGAAGGTCCCTAAGTCGTATCGGTCCGGAAAAATTGCTGATGGTAATCGATTCCACAAGGAAGTCGTGCGAGGAAGAAAACATCTTCTAAATCGCACAGTGGTGGACCGCCAATCATCCAGATAGTGTGGATGGTATCTGGAGTTCTGCCGCGATGTGCGTTCGTGAAATTTGGCGGCTGGGATTAATCCGAACAATTCCTCAAAGCACTCCCCATGGTAGATGCGAAAAAAAATGCAAAGGGATGCAACATCTCTTCGCAGTGCCATGACCCGAATATCATCATTAATGTTTGACTGGCACACTTAAAAGTTTTATCACATGGCTAAATGATTGACTAGAATTTAGAATTTTATGCAAATGGTAATTAGAGTTTCTATGTAAATAAGTGTAACATACCAGGTATTATATTCAATGGTAGCGGCCATCCATATTTGCAAAGCCAGCATCATTTTCTGTACAGAAATCGGCAAAGTGTTGCTCAAGGCACTATAAACAAAACAGCTGATAAAAATGTTGCATTCATAACTGTTAACAAAAACTATTTCTGCAAATGGTCTTATAGATAATAATTACTATTCCGCCGTGTTAGGTGTAGGAGCTATTATTGGAAGGAGAAGAGGTAAAATTTTGTTTTAGAGATGCGCAGTCAATATTTTTTGTCTGCAATTGAGCATAAAATAAAAAATAACTTTAGCCAAAGAGCATAACTGGCATTATACTCAGGCCCATCAATTGGTATGGAAAAAAATAATTTTACCAGGTTTCAAAAAATCTATCAAAATTTAAAAAAAAAACGTAAATATTAAAATCAAAAAATGTATATATGTATGTCTATATATACATATAATGATTTATGGCCGCTTAGTAACTGACGGTGACTCAGTATAACATCCTACAGTCACGCCGAAACTAAGAGGAGAGAATCACTGTAGAAACGGTAATAATTTATTGTGGAAATTTTGTGATAAAATTAAAAAAATTACAAATTTATCCAAGTTAATCTAACTTAGTCTAACTTATCTTTATGCGTTACAAAAAAAAAAAAAACAAATATTAAAATAGTGAGATGGCGTCAGTTTCTAAGAAAATATAACAAAAATAAAAAAAAAAATAAAAAAAGTTCAGTATTTAATTGATTATATACCGCTGACACTTAATCACGCTTTTCGAAACCACGCCAGTTGTAAACAATACTTGTGTGAAAAATGGTGTACACAAGATAATTAAGAACAGACAAAATCTTCTTTTCAAATTTCCGCCGAGTTGTAAGTAGAAGGCCAAATAGATCATGTGTCAATTTTAATTAAATATATTTTATATGAAGTGATCTTGACTACATTTCATCAATTAACCATTGGTAAAAATTAAAAGAGGAATTTTACAATTGTGTTTACAAGAAACATTATTAGTTAAACCTTGCAGCTTGTTCATTTTTTTTATTATAAATACCTATAAATGTATATGTATATTACTAATAAATAATTCCCATAACATTTTGTATTATTTTTTATTTTGCCCTATCTGTAATTTCCTACGCTCTATAGAAAATGTGGCGTATGACATGACTGACAATCTTTCGAACGTTTTATCTAGGTAGAAAGATGTTTTACGTTTTCGTCGCCTCCACATGATATTTTTGTCAGCATAAGGTCTCTGAATTCTGATTCTGAATCTGAAACTAATATTAATATTGCTACAAAGTAAAGTAATAGGCTTTACAAGTCTCTCTACTGGGCACTGGACTCTTTTTATTTCTGAGAGGGTTTTAGGGCAAGGAAATGCCCGCCGCGCCGCGCTCCAATGCGTGTTGACGAAAATTGCAATTACAAATTTCATTCGTGGGGGATCAAACCCGAGAAAAATTTACAGCAAACGCTTTGACCCAGATCTATTAATACGACACAAATAAATACGATTTAACATATATAATAAAAATATAAATGAAATAATAAAACAATAATACAAAATCAATTCTATTCGTATAAAACATTTTGCATTACAGGCCTTATTCAGTTATTTAAAGTAATATACTAAGAGTAAGTACCCGTATAGTGGCGGGTAAAATACCCACTGTACACGCCCCTAGCTGTCCCGACAAAGGTCAAATATCCTGGGACCCATCAGCGGTAGATTCGACGGACACCTAAGGGTGAGGCTCGAAATGCCTATGGATAATCAATATAGATGGAATAGGTAATTAATTCGACTTACTTGGTTCAGAAGCGAAGACTGGCCACAAGGCTCGGTCAGGCGGTAGGTGTAGTATATGTATATGTAAGTGGTGTTTAGTGGTGTGTAAAGTTTGAAACCTGACGTAACCCTTTTAAACGGCAGCAGCCCTGACTCCGGCACCGCCACACGGTGTGGTATCCTCCAGCGGCGTCACCTCGATGATACTCAAAGTCTAGCGTCCCTTAGCACAAATCTATAATCTAATACGAACACTGTTTCTCGCGGTTCAAAAAGTTAAGCGTTTTAACCAACACAGGAAAATATCTCCGAGTTACATCAAATGCCACAAAGCAACTCGTCGACGTAAAGTAATATTGTCAAGCACTTCAACCGGCAATCACTATACAATTTACGTAAATTACTTACCAACTAATTTAGGTTAATCAATCAAAATATTACTGCTTCGTTATCGCGTAAACGCACTAAAGATAACCAAAAGTAGAAGCGAAAAACTCCAATAGTAAATTCTACACGTCCACTCGATCGGCCGTTGTTCACAAATAATCTCTCGACGCGTCTCGAACGACCTGACCACGAGTGGAATGCGGGCGGGGAGGGGCCGGTCCTGAACTTCGTACCGTGCTATACACGCCCCGCGTCCCGAGTTATGAATTCAATTTTCAAAAGGTTAATTTTTGACCTAAACAATCCCCCGCCCCGGACATAAGGACTTATGTCCGCGAGTAGATTGGCAAACGGGACAGGGTCGCGACGGCACGTTGCAAGACCGAATCTCCGATCAAAACCTTGGCCACCCTAGGCATCCCATCCGATCCATACGACAATTTAACAATGCGCCCACGGCACCAATACAAAGGAAGAGCGTTGGGTTCTTTAACCAACACGAGGTCTCCAACTCGAGGAGGATCTGTCTTGTCAGACCACTTAATGCGCTGCTGCAAAAGATGTAGGTACTCCAGAGACCATCGGTGCCAAAAACTCTGAGTCATCTGTAGCCGCAGGTCAAATCTGCTCAACCGCGAAGAATTTATTTCCCTGAAGGGGTATTCGGGCAGGACGTTAAGCGGCTGGCCAATCAGGAAGTGTGCCGGGGTTAGAACCTCCAAATCATTCGGATCGAACGAGAGGGGACAGATGGGCCGAGACTTGAGTACCGCCTCAATTTTACAGAATACAGTGGCAAGCTCCTCAAATGTCAAAATAGTTTCGCCAATAACGCGACGAAGATGCGTTTTTGCAACCTTAACCACCACCTCAAAAAAAACCGCCCCAGTGTGGGCAAGCCGGAGGGTCGAATTTTCACTGGATGCCCTTCTTGGACATTGCAGTACCTAAATAAGTCCTGTGGCTGGACAGAAATTCGACGACCTGTTTCAAATATCTATCCGTGCCCTTATTATTCGTTCCGCAATCAGACCGGATCAGGTCCGGCAAACCACGACGCGATACAAAGCGGCCCAGCGTGGCCAAGAAGGCTTCCGTGCTGAGGGCACTTACAAATTCTAAATGAACGGACTTAATGGAGAGGCACACGAAGACGCAAAGATAGGCCTTATGTGAACGCGCGTTACGAAGGTTAGAGGACTTGACGAGGAAGGGGCCAGCAAAGTCTGTTCCGACTCCAGCGAATGGTCGGATGGCCCTAACGCGGTCGGGTGTCAAATCACCAATCATATGCTGCGATATGGTGGCCTTTAGTTAATAACAAGGTATGCACTTAAAGATGACGCTCCGAATGGTGCGTCGGCCAGCCAAAATCCAAAACTCCTGCTGCAGAATAGCCGAAAGAGCGTTACACCCAGCGTGGGCATTCTTAACATGATGGTGAGTTACCAGCAACCGAACAAAGGCGCCGTCCTGAGGGAGCAGTAACGGGTGACGAGCCCTGTACGGCAGTTGAGAATTTTCCAAACGTCCGCCAACGCGCAGCATCCCAGCGTCGTCCAGGAAGAGGTTTCGACGGGCCAGAGCACCCTTAACAACGGAGCCCCGCTCCAAGTTTTCAATCACGGGCTAAAAATGCTCCGCTTGGACCATACGGGTCCAATGCATCAAAGCTTCGCGACGCTCGCTAGGGGACAAAACGGAATCAGAGATTAGGTTGGACGGGTCTTTCGAATTGCGGACAAATCGACGCAACCAAGCAGTCACTCCTAAGAGCTTATCGAGAAAGCTGTATCGTTCTAGCAGGAAGAAATCCTGAGTGGGCTTATCCTTGCCCACTCCTACTCGGGCTCGTAGGCCAGGCAATTCAATCGGTTCTGAGTATTTATTCTGAGGCCAGAATGACTGAGACTCAGTCAACCAACTGCTACCCCACCACAGCGGGTGGCAACCAACGAGGGGGATTCACAGCCGCGAGAAGCGCTGTCTGCGTGTTTAGAGACGTCTCAGAACTCTGGATTTGAGACACGCGGTTTGCCACAAAGACCTCAAGATTGTGAGGTGCAGCTCTGAGCCAACAAAGTACTATCTCACTGTCCGACCAAGCGAAGACGTCCGTAATGTCGATTACAGACTTCAAAGACGAGTGAACGTGGTTGAGAAGTCGCGTGAGAAGAGAGGCTCCGGACAGTTCCAAGTGAGGGATAGTTAAGCGGGACCTAATGGAAGCAACCTTGCTTTTAGCAAGTACGAGATGGACGGAAGTATGGCCAGAAGGGCTCACAGTTCGCAAATATACGACAGCAGCATAGCCTTTCTCAGAGGCGTCAAAAAACCCATGTAGGGTAGCCCTGCATCTCTCTGGCGGGAGGAAGCACCTTGGCATGTAGGCCCGGTTGATATCCGGAAGAGAGGACACAATGGAGAGCCACTCTCGCAAGAGGGCACCGCTAATAGGCTCGTCCCAACCCAACCCGGATATCCAGAGCTTTTGAAGAAAGCACTTAGCCAAAAATATGACCGGAGTGATCCATCCATTAGGATCGAAGGTGCGGGCTCCTGTGGACAGCACGGAGCGCTTGGTCCATGCTTTAGGAGGGGGATTGATTTTGACTCGATACGTGAAAGTATCCTGCAAAGGCTAATATTGAATGCCCAGCACAGTCAACAAATTAGGATTTTCAGGGTACTGGAATAGATGAGGGTCTTGTTGATCCTCTCCTGGGAGGTCCTTCAAAATATGAGGGGAGTTCGACAACCATTTGTGCAACTCATAACCTCCGGACTTCAGGATGGCAATCAATTCGTCTCACAATACAAGAGCCTCCTCGACGGTGGAGGCGCCCGTGCAAATGTCGTCCATGTAGACCGAAGTCTCCAAAATAGAAACCCCTGAGCGTAGCTTTTCGGCCAGGTTACGAGATTGGCCCAAAGGGGGCCATGAGTCCAGAAAGGATAAGCGAGTGACAAAACGACCGTCGACGCGACGGCCGGTATTGCTCTGGTAGAACAACTCGCACTCACGGTGCAGAGGGTTGACTCGAGCCGCGTGTGGTGGCTCCTCAATTTCCCAGAACCTCTGGACGACTTCCGAAAGGACATGCGCACAACAGAGAGCGTGTCGACCGTCTGAGGAGGTGGAGACCACAGAACCGGTCCAAAGAAGCTGTGCCCAAATACAGTGGACATGGCTGACAAGCCATACGGCTGTAGGGCTCGTATCTCGCCTAACAAGATCAAACCCAGCACGTCGGCCCCCAGCAACAAATCTATAGGCCCAGGTTGGGACCATTGAGGGTCTGCTGGTCTCAAACCCGAGGCAAAACGAACTGCGCTGCCATTTATACGGATGTTAGGGAGAAAACCTACAATGTCATCGAGGACATATACCTTAACTAGAATGTGAAGGTGTTCGCTGGTAGGGCCAAACACCAACTCCGCTTGTCCTCTTGGAGCACGAGGCTCGGCACCTCCGATACTTACCATTGGACGTAATTCAGAGCTCCATGGGAGCCCTAGTCTTTCCACCAACCAAGTGGAGGCCACACAGCGTTGTGATCCCGAATCCAATAGAGCGCGAACCGTTAAATAGTCGCCACTCGGGTTGTACACCTTCATTGAGGCCGTCGGCAATAGAACAGTTTGACAAGTCGACTGTTGACAGCTCAAAGGTTCAGTGGAGGCGGCCGTGGTGGGAGCTAGGGCGGCAGGTACCTAGCTGTAGCTGTCTCCATCGGACCGGCCCTCGAACCGGGGGTCCAGAAAGCGGCATTCCGGCGGCATCTCAACGACCCGTGGTTGCCACTCATCAAATGGGCCGACCTGGGGAAATTCAGGGAACCTCAGCCTTGGGGCCCGGGACTGTCTTGAGGTCGCAGGAACCTGGTAGTTCCGGTACCGACCAAAGGGAGGAGGGTGGTACTCCAGTCGCGGCTGCTCAACTAACGGAGGTGAGACGGTTCTAGCTGACCGCTAAGTGGCCGCGAAGCCCCTCTCAATACGCTGAGGGTGATGACCCCCCGCCCCTGGGGGAACGACCTCCCGACTGGTCGGGGGAGGGAACCCTTTCAATTTCATTAACGAACAAAAAATACAATTACTACAAATACAAATTACTGTTTATTAAATTAAATACAATTACTATCAAATCAAGTTAAATGCAAATTACACTACACGGCAAATAGCCAAATTACAATAAAAAAACTGCGGTTGCCAACCCGCTCGCCAAGCGTGGCAACTATGGCAAATACCCCCCTATGAATGACAGTAACAAAAAAACGGCCCCCAGTCCCCGGCGGCCCCGCTATTCCTGGCTACGGTGGCGACCATGGTAACGGCGGGGCAGGGGGTGCTAAGAATCTCCGGTGGAGGTTCGGTTGCCACCTTAGACGACTCGACCTGGCAACGTACAACGCACGCACCCTGAGGACTGACGAGAAGATCGTGGAGCTGGAAGAAGAGATAGACAAGTTGCGCTGGCATATTATAGGATTATCCGAAGTCCGAAGAGAGGGGGAGGACACGGTAATCCTCGAATCCGGCAACTTGCTCTATCACCGGGAGGGCGACCATCTGTCCCAAGGAGGTGTCGGATTTATCGTCCACAAGTCTCTCGTTAACAACGTTGTAAAGATCGGGAGTGTGTCGACGAGGGTTGCGTACCTTATACTCAGAATCACCAAACGGTATTCGCTGAAGGTCATACAGGTTTACGCACCAACCTCGGCACACCCCGATGAGGAGGTGGAGGAAATGTATGAGGATATCTCTAGAGATATCCTCATACATTTCCATTGGCTCTAGAGCCATGCATTCCTCCAAAACCCAATATACGGTGTTAATGGGAGACTTCAATGCAAAACTAGGCACAAGAGAGAACGGTGAGCTGAAAGTAGGGAAATTTGGAATAGGGCAAGGAACCCAAGGGGCCAGCAGCTGGCCGACTTCATGGAGAAAGAGGGACTCTTTATGATGAACTCTTTCTTCCAGAAGCGGCCCCACAGGAAGTGGACCTGGTCGAGCCCCGACGGTTCCACAAAAAATGAGATTGACTTCATTATGACGACCAGACGACAACTGTTCAGTGATGTCTCCGTGATCGCGAGGGTGAAAACTGGTAGCGATCACCGAATGGTTAGAGGCACACTGAACCTAAACGTTAAGTTGGAGAGGTCTCGTCTAATGAAGTCAACGCTCCGTCCCCCTCGTGCTCTGTTCCAAAGTCCCGAAACCTTTCAGCTCGAGTTACAAAACCGTTTTCAGTGCCTGGAAGACTGCAATGAAGTGGACGATATGAATGACAAGCTCGTGGAAACTGTCCATGCGGTCGGAGCTAAGTTCTGCAAGACCCGCCGCAGAAGAACACAAAAACTCTCCGATCACACTCTTAATCTCATGGCTGTTAGACGGGAGATGAAGCTACATTCTTCAACAGACTTGACAGCATACAGGCATCTGAACAGACAGATCTCCAAATGCATGCGGCGGGACTTACGCAACTTCAATACAGCTCGTATTGAAGAAGTGATCGGGCGGAACCAAGGCTCCAAAGTCTTTGCCAGAGATCTGTCTGCCAGAAAGAGCCAACTGTCAAAGCTGAAGACAGAATGTGGCAGCATCGTTTCCGGGACACCTGAGATTTTGAGTGAGATTGAGAGGTTCTATGGGCAGCTGTACACATCATCGTTGGAGCCACACGCAAGTGTGAGTAACGATCCAAGAGCGAGTCTCATCCGACACTATTCCGAAGATATCCCGGATGTCAGTCTGAGCGAGATTAGGATGGCTCTCCAGCACCTTAATAACGGTAAGGCCCCAGGCGAGGATGGAATTACAGCGGAGCTTCTGAAAGCGGGTGGAAGACCGGTACTTGAAGTCCTTCAGAAGCTCTTTAATTCCGTCCTTCATGGTGGCATTACACCGGAGGCGTGGAGCAGAAGTGCGGTGGTCTTGTTCTTCATGAAAAGTGACAACGCGCTCTTGAAGAACTACAGACCGATTTCCGTTCTGAGCCGCGTCTACGTGCTGTTTTCAAGAGTCATTACAAATCGTCTCGCGCACAGACTTGACGACTTCCAGCCTCCCGAACAAGCCGATTTCCGAAAGGGCTTTAGCACCATAGACCACATACATACCCTTCGGCAAGTTGTACAGAAGTCCGAAGAGTACAATTTGCCACTATGTCTGGCGTATGTGGACTATGAGAAAGCCTTTGATTCCGTCGAAATTTGGGCGGTGCTGCAGTCCCTTCAGCGGTGCCAAGTTGACTGTCGGTATATCGAAGTGTTGAAGTGCTTGTACAGTAGGGCTACGATGGCTATCCGAGTACAGAACCAGAGTACGAAACCTATCCAATTGCAGAGAGGTGTAAGACAGGGTGACGTCATATCCCCGAAACTCTTCACCGCTGCATTGGAAGACGTTTTCAAGCTTCTGGACTGGAAAGGATACGGTATCAACATCAATGGCGAGTACATCACTCACCTTCGATTTGCCGACGATATAGTCCTTATGGCAGAATCGCTGGAGGACCTAAGCACTATGCTCAATGACCTCAATAGTGTTTCCCAACGGATAGGTCTTAAGATGAACATGGACAAAACAAAGATCATGTTTAATGTCCATGTCACACCTATGCCGGTAGTTGTTGGGAGCACTAAGCTCGAAGTTGTTGACGAGTATGTTTACCTGGGACAAATAGTCCGACTGGGTAAGTCCAACTTCGACCGAGAGGTCAATCGACGGATTCAACTCGGCTGGGCAGCGTTCGGGAAGCTACGACACATCTTCTCGTCAGACATACCTCAAAACCTTAAAACGACCAGTACAACCAGTGCGTGTTGCCAGTGATGACTTACGGAACTGAGACGTGGTCCTTCACTGCTGGCCGTATGAGGAAGCTCAAGGTCGCTCAGCGAGCTATGGAGAGGGCTATGCTCGGAGTTTCTCTGCGTGATAAACTTAGGAATGAGGATATCCGCAGTAGAACCAGAGTGACCGACATAGCCCAACGGATTAGTAAGCTGAAGTGGCAGTGGGCCGGCCATATAGCTCGAAGAACCGACAACCGATGGGGAAGAAAGGTTCTCGAGTGGCAGCCTCGTACAAGTAGGCGAAGTGTAGGGCGTCCCCCCACGAGATGGAGTGACGACCTGGTAAGACATGCAGGAAGTCGATGGATGCAGGTGGCTCAGGACCGTGCTTTGTGGCATTCTTTGGGGGAGGCCTATGTTCAGCAGTGGACTTGTGAAGGGCTTTAATGATGAAATGATGAATTATACGATAACGTGATGACGATAGTTATCTACCCGACGCGTACCTAGCCCTAAAAAACTCCTGCATGCGCAGCCTAACGGGCACGGCGTTTAATTTTGCCCGCTAACAAATTAAAAAAAAATATTCGAATTTTATTACGTACTTACGTATTTTTACCTACTATTTTTATTAATATTACGGCCGAGCGTGATTGGAAATCAATCAACCACGCTCCTGCTACCAGAATGAATGTACACAAAAAGAAATGTACACGCCCCTAGCTGTCACAACATAGTTCAAATATCCCGGGGCCCATCAGCGATAGATTCGACGGACAACTAAGGGTGGGGCTCGAAATGCCTATGGGTAATCAATATAGATGGAATAGGGAATTAGTTCGACTTACTTGGTTCAGAAGCGAAGACTGGCCACAAGGCTCGGTCAGGCGGTAGGTGTAGTGTATGTATATGTAAGTAGTGTTTAGTGGTGTGTAAAGTTTGAAACCTGACGTAACCCTTTTAAGCGGCAGCAGCCCTGACTCCAGCACCACCACACGGTGTGGTATCCTCCAGCGGCGTCACCTCGATGTCACTCAAAGTCTAGCGTCCCTTAGCACAAATCTATAATCTAATACGAACACTGTTTCTCGCGGTTCCCAAAGTTTAGCGTTTTAACCGATACAGGAAATATCTCCGAGTTACATCAAATGCCACAAAGCAACTCGTCGACGCAAAGTTATATGGTCAAGCATTTTAACCGGCAATCACTATAAAATTTACGTAAATTACTTACCAACGAATTTAGGTGAATCAATCAAAATATTACTGCTTCGTTATCACGTGAACGCACTGAAGATAACCAAAACTAGAAGCGAAAAACTCAAATAGTAAATTCTACACGTCCTGTCGACCGGCCGTCGTTCACACATAATCTCTCAACGCGTCTCGAACGGCCCGACCACGAGTGGAACGCGGCCGAGGAGGGGCCGGCCGTGAACTTCGTACCGTGCTATGCACGCCCCGAGTCCCGAGTTATGAATTCAATTTTCAAAAGGTTTATTTTTAGCCTAAACACCCACCACCCCATATCTTCCCGTGGGTTTCGTAAGAGGGGACAGAGGTAAACTGAGACAGAAGATGGGCAGCAGCATCTTTGTGATAACAGCAAATCATAACAAAGAAACTGCGGTTGCCAACACGCTCGCCAAGCGTGGCAACTATGGTAGTATAGCTCCCCATAACTAGAGTTACAATAATATAGCCCCCAATCAACGGCGTCCCCGATGTTCTTGGCAACGGTGGACACAATGGTAACGGCAGGGCAGAGAATGCTAAGAAGCCCTGGTTGAGGTTCGGTTGCGACCTAAGACTACTCGACCTGGCAAAATGCAACGCACTCACCCTGAGGACAGACGAGAAGATCCTAAAGCTAGAAAAAGAGATAGACAAATTGCGCTGGGATATTATAAGATTATCTGATATCCAAAGAGAGGGGAAGAACCCGGTAATCCTCGAATCCCATAACTTGTTTTATCTCCGGGAAGGCGACCATCTGTCCCAAGGAGGTGACTGATTTATCGTCCACAAGTCTTTCGTTAACAAAGTAATAAAGATTGTAAGTGTGTCGTCTAGGGTTGCATACCTTAATCTCAGAATCATCAAATGGTATTCGTTGAAGGTCATACAGGTTTACGCACTTACCTTTGCACATCCCCATGAGGACGTGGAGGAAATGTTCATACATATATCTAAAGCCATGAATAACCTCCTCCATAACCCATTAAACGGTATTAATGGAAATGAACGGCGACCTGAAGGTGGGGAAATTTGGTATAGGGTAACCCAAAAGGCCAGCAACTGGTGAACATAATGGAGAAAGAGGGACTGTTTATGATAAACTCTTTATTCCAGAAGGAGCAGCATAAGAGGTGGACCTGGTGAAGTCCCGACGGTTCGACAAAAAATGAGATTGACTTCATTATGGTAGCAATCACAGAATGGTAAGAGGCAGACTGAATCTAGTCGTTAAGTTGGAGAGGTCTCGTCTAATGAAATCAACACTTCGTCCGAATCGTGCTCTAAATTAAAGTCCCGAAACTTTTCATCTCGAGGTACAAAACCTTTTTCAGTGTCTAGAACATTGCAATGCAGTGGAGTGGATTTCAATGACATGCTCGTGGAAACTGACCATGCGGTCGGCTAAATTTTGCAAGACCCGCCGCAGAAGAACACAAAAACTCTGTTAGACGGGAAATAAAACTTCAGTGGATATGACAGCATACAGGCAACTGAATAGAGATATGCAACTGAAAAGAGTTACCAGGCAGTGTACGCACAGCCACGAGCAAGACATCGTTCAAACGCTTGCTCTGGAATCACTATCTAACGTTGCAGGATTAGTTTGTGAATTTCCATTTAATTTTTATTATATATGTTATTGGAGTTTGAATATCAAAATCTGCTATACTTAATTATGTATATATATATATATATATATATATATATATATATATATATGTGTGTGTGTGTGTGTGTGTGTGTGTGTGTGTGTGTGTGTGTGTGTGTGTATACTGTATGTATTATGTAGACATAGATATTGTTTACTTAGCTATTTTCTCTGATGGGCATCAGCATCTTCCTGATAACAGCAATATCACAATAATAAACTGCGGTTGCCAACCCGCTCACCAAGCGTGGCAACTACGGCAATATACCCCCCAAATGAAAAAAGTTACAAAAAGACGGCCCCCAGTCCCCGGCGGCCCCGCTATTCCTGGCTACGGTGGCGACCATGGTAGCGGCGGGGCAGGGGGTGCTAAGAATCTCCGGTGGAGGTTCGGTTGCCACCTAAAACGACTCGACCTGGCAACATACAACGCACGCACCCTGAGGACTGACGAGAAGATCGTGGAGCTGGAAGAAGAGATAGACAAGTTACGCTGGCATATTATAGGATTATCCGAGGTCCGAAGAGAGGGGGAGGACATGGTAATCCTCGAATCCGGCAACTTGTTCTATCACCGGGAGGGCAAGCATCTGTCACAAGGAGGTGTCGGATTTATCGTCCACAAGTCTCTCGTTAACAACGTTGTAAATATAGAGGGTGTGTCGACGAGGGTTGCGTACCTTATACTCAGAATCCCCAAACGGTATTCGCTGAAGGTCATACATGTTTACGCACCAACCTCGGCATACCCCGATCAGGAGGTGGAGGAAATGTATGAGGATATCTCTAGAGCCATGCATTCCTCCAAAACGCACTATACGGTGTTAATGGGAGACTTCAATGCAAAACTAGGCACAAGAGAGAACGGTGAGCTGAAAGTAGGGAAATTTGGAATAGGGCAACGGAACCCAAGGGGCCAGTAGCTGGCCGACTTCATGGAGAAAGAGGGACTCTTTATGATGAACTCTTTCTTCTAGAAGAGGCCCCACAGAAAGTGGACCTGGTCGAGCCCCGACGGTTCGACAAAAAATGAGATTGACTTCATTATGACAACCAGAAGACAACTGTTCAGCGCTGAGACATCATGATGGTGATGATGATGATCGTGTGAACAAGTCGCAAACGCATTCAATAACTTTTTCACGTCGATTGGTGAGTTCAACCCTGATCCAGCAACAGGCAGCGGCGTTTGCGGCCGCCCTGTTCTCCGACCGACACAAAGCACTATGTATCTGAGCCCAGTCGACTGTCCCGAGGTATATAAAATTGTTAAAAGCTTAAAGAATAAAAGAAGCCACGGCATAGATGAACTTTCACCTCATTTAATCAAAGAATGTGCAGACGAATTAACCATACCATTGTGTTCGCGACGTCTTGTTAAGAACAGAGGAAGACCTCGCACCGTGCGTGCGCCCGCACATTTGAGACGTCCTATGCCTTGAACGTCGCTTTGACCGCTGGCGAGATCTGCGTGAGCTCCGGGGGCGTCACTCAATATAGAACACTGGCGTAAACGAACGTTTCCCGTACCTTCTATTATTCTTTGCCTCAATACGTTAATTTCTACATATTATGTAAATTGGAATCGAATAAACCTATAAGTACTACAGTCTACTCGTGTATCAATCAACAACAAAATGGTCCTTCGATTAAAAATGAACCAGAAGCATATCGGAAATTAAATCTAAGCATCATTATGGCAGCCATTATGTGTACTTGAAAATACTTCAGAACTAAAAGAATATGCATATGGAGATCCAAAATGGAAAACAGCACTGAGTGAGTTCGTTCCAATTCCTTTCTCATACTTATATATCACCTATCCATTTTCCAGGAATTCAGAATTGTGTCTAATTTCTACTGCATTTTTCGTAAAATTATTTTTAGACATATTATATTATTATTGAGGATAAAACTTTTCATCTACGTTTCGACAATAATCGTAAAATTATTCCTATAACAATTTTCTATAGATAAGCACGTAATAAGCTTATTATTTCATTACATTCATACATGCTGCATGTTGCATATTTATTAGGTGTTCGTTCTTATTACCCACTCATAAAAAAAAAATACTTCTTTTTACTTCTTTAGTTGAAATCGATTTTTGTGAGTAAAGTGTATAATTATTACTTATTATTTGTTTTAATTAAGAGTGTTAAGAATCAAAATGGCCAGTGCTTCCCTTAAAGACCTAATTAAAAAACGTGGAGGCCTTAAAGCCAAACTTACATCATTTAATAATTTTTTGAATCTTATAAAAGATTCGGTTGTCTTGTCTGAGCTACAAAAATCGGAACTAGAATGCCGGCTTAGAAAAATTGATGCGGTATACGACCAATTTGACGCGTTACAGATGGAGATTGAGGCATTGTCGGAGCAGTTTGAGGACGAATACAAGGAACGCCTCCAATACGAAGAACAATATTATTCACTCCTTGCTTTGGCGCGTAGTATGATGAATGCTGCTACTTCATCAACGTCTTCTAGGGCAGGTTCCGTGACAGACGACCACGAAGATAGCTGTGCACCTAAATTCCATCTACCTGTCATCAACGTGCCGCAGTTCAGCGGTGACTTTCAGGAATGGTTGGAATTTCGAGATACGTATCTTTCAATTATCCATAATAATAATAACATCTCAAACGTACATAAATTTCACTATTTACGCGCAGCTTCGAAAGGTACTGCGTCATTAATAATTCAAAGTTTAGATGTAACAGCAAACAATTATCCAATTGCATGGCAATTATTAACGGAGCGATATGATAACATACGTCTTTTAATCAACAATCATATACAAGCCTTATTAAATACGAAAAATATATCCTCTGAAAGTAGTTTGGAAATAAGAAATGTTATTGATGTGATGAATAAAAATTTAAGAGCACTTGCAACATTAGGTGAACCTGTCGATCACTGGGACACAATTATTGTTTATGTAATATCAAAAAAATTAGACCCAGTTACGAATCGGCTATGGGAAGAATACAGATGCAGCTTAAGTTGTAACTCACCAAGTTTACAACAATTCATTAAATTTTTAAACAATAAGTGTGATGTATTGGATACATTGAATGCGGGAGTAACTATTCCTATTATACATAACGTCAAACACTCAAAACTTCAATCACACCCTTTAACTTATAATAATAATAATTAAAATAATTCATTTAGCAAAAAAGAGTTAATAAATACCGACAAGAAAAATTATAATAAAAACATTACATGTCCTATGTGTTCACAAAATCATTTCTTATTTACATGCCCTTCATTCATTAAACTTGATGTAGATTCTCGTATAAAAAAAGCCACCGAAAGTAGAGTATGTACGAATTGCTTACGTCCAGGTCATGTCCGTAACCACTGTAGATTATCAAATTGCAAGTATTGTAATTCTAGACATAATACTCTATTGCATAAAGATAATTTCCATAACGACCCATCTTCTTCTAATGTAGCACTTTCGACAAATATCAGTTCATCTTGTAACACTGCTTACGTCATATTATCTACAGCGTTGGTACGTGTAAAAGACAAGGACGGAAAACAACACACAGCCAGACTTCTGCTTGACAATGGAAGCACTTGTAATTTTATTACGGAAGATATGTGTAATAGGCTTGGTTTGGTAAGATATAACACTGATTCCACTATCTCTACGATTAATAACCAAGTCACACGGGCCACCCAAATATGCGAACTAATTTTTGAGTCATACTTTAGTGATTATAAAGCAAATATTACTTGTTATATCCTGCCAAAAATTTCACACACCCAACCCAATTCGTACGTAAACATTAAGCATATACCAATTCCTTCAGAAATAAAATTAGCTGACCCTAAATTCCACCTACCTTCTTCTATTGACATTTTAGTGGGTGCAGAAATATTTTGGGCAGTCTTAAATGCAGAAAACCGCAATATTGGTCCAACATATCCAAAATTACATTCCTCAAAACTAGGATGGCTTGTATCTGGATGCATATATGCTAATAACGTTCAAACTCGTAATGTATGTCATCATACATTGAACAATAACGAAGAATTTACTCTTGCAAAATTTTGGGAGTTAGACTCAATTTCATCTCAGTACTCATATTCTCAGGAAGAAAAAGCTTGTGAAGAAATATTTAATAACACTACATATCGTACTTCGTCTGGTCAATTTGTAGTGACAATACCATTGAAGACCTCACCAGATTGTCTGGGTGATTCATATGCCTTAGCTAAGCGAAGGTTTCTTGCACTTGAGCGTAGGTTTGAACGAGACTCTCAATACAAGAAAAATTATGACGAATTTATTAGAGAATATATTAATCTAGGTCACATGACCAAAAACTTACCTAATTCACATTCCACAAATAAATATAATTTTTACTTGCCACACCACGGTATTATACGAGAGTCGAGTACAACAACAAAGTTGCGCGTTGTGTTTGATGCATCCGCTGCCACGACAGCTGGTAAGAGTTTCAACGATATACAAATGGTGGGTCCAAAAACACAAGATGATCTTATGTCTATATTATTACGATTTCGTCAACATAAATACGCTATTACTGGAGATGTGGAAAAAATGTATAGATCTATTTTATTGCACAAATCACAACGCACCTTACAACAAATCATATTTAGATTTAACACTAACGAATCTCTCAAAACATATACTCTTAATACAGTTACCTACGGAACCTCATCGGCCCCTTATTTAGCCACTAAATGTTTAGTGTCCCTCGCTAAAGATACTCCTAACCTGTTAGTACAGTATGCCATTAAACATGATTTTTATATGGATGACTATTTGGGTGGCGGGGACTCTATTGAGTCCGTTATCGCTTTGGTCAAAGAAATAAAGAATGTACTAGAGTCCGCGAAATTGCACTTGCGAAAATGGCAATCAAATAGCCAAACAATTATAAACAATATAACGAATGATGAAAAAAGTGAACAACATAAAACCCTTAATCTTGATCCTTCTCCTTCAAAAACATTAGGTTTATTCTGGGACACCTTTCATGACACTTTTTATTTTTCAATTAACCACACCTTTACACATAAATACACAAAACGTAATATTTTATCTTTCATAAGTCAAGTTTTCGATCCTTTGGGTCTGGTTGGACCGTGTATTTTACAAGCCAAAAATATATTACAACAACTGTGGGTACATAAATGTGGCTGGGATGATGAGGTTCCGTCGCAAATTGTATTGGAATTTAATAACTTTGTTAACTCTCTTTCTCACATAAACACCATACATATACCACGCTGGATAGCGCAAGATGATCTTCGGGAAATGCAGTTACATGTATTTACCGATGCTTCAGAACGTGCATATGGCGCATGCGTTTATGTAAGAACGATCTCAATTGACGGATTAGTGCAAGTTCGTCTTTTAACATCAAAAAATAAGGTGTCGCCTATAAAGACTATAACAATACCTCGCTTGGAGCTATGCGGCGCTTTACTAGGCACAAGGCTCTATAAAAAAGTGATAGAGTCTTTAACTATGAAGTTCAATAGTTGCTTTTTTTGGTGTGATTCGACAATTGTTTTGGGTTAGCTTTCCACAGAGTCAAGTTCTCTTAAGCAATTTGTACGAAATAGAGTTAATGAGATACTAGAAATTACAAAGGGACACACCTGGGATTATGTGCCATCTAAGCTGAACCCTGCTGATCTGGCTTCTCGTGGGGTGAATGCTGACTTCCTCAGCGCTTCTGCACTTTGGTGGAAGGGCCCAGAATTTTTAAATAATTTGATTTTAAAAATTCCATCATCTCTAAACATACATACAATAACACTTCCAGAGCTTACACTTCATATTGATATACAACAACAAAATAATATCAATTCACTACATCAATTAATTTATGGTTTATCAAATTATAAAAAACTAGTAAGAGTATTTGCATACGTTCAAAGTTTCATTTTTAATTGCAAAAATAAGACATCTAAACATAATAACTTCCTTACTTTATCAGAATTACGATCATCACAACAACATCTTCTTAGTTATTCTCAACAGGAAATGTTTCCTGATGAATACGCCATACTTAAAGCATCTAAACCAGTACCTAAGAGTAGCAGACTCAAATCACTTACTCCCTTCCTCGATTCAGATAATCTTATAAGAGTAGGTGGTAGACTTAGTAATTCATGTTACACGTATGATATTAAGCACCCGGTGGTGTTGTGTTCAAAACATCATTTAACTAAACTTATTTTTGAAGCTAAACACAAAGAATTATTTCATGCTGGCCCTCAACTAATCTTATCTAACGTTAGACAGAATTTTTGGCCTCTGGGTGGAAGAAATTTATCAAAATCAATAGTTCGTGCTTGTATTCGTTGTAAAAGGTTTAATGCTAAATCAGTACAACCCATTATGGGTCACTTACCAGCTGAAAGAACGTGTCTCGAATTTCCTTTCCTCAACACAGGTGTCGACTTTTGTGGGCCTATCCTGATAGCTGACCGCAAGGGACGCGGTTGTCGATTACAAAAGGCCTATATTTGCGTTTTTATCTGTTTCGCAGTCAAAGCCGTGCACCTGGAGCTTGTTACGGATCTTACCAAGGAGGCGTTTTTAGCGGCACTCAATCGTTTTATATCGCGGAGGGGTAAGCCTCAAAACATGTATTCCGACAATGGCACAACCTTCGTAGGAGCCAGCAACGAACTTACTCGATTCCTAAAGGCGAATAATATCTACATACAGGCCAATTTAGCAGAAATTAATATTAACTTTAACTTCATACCAGCATATTCTCCCCATTTTGGCGGTATTTGGGAGGCGGCCGTCAAATCGGTAAAAACTCTTTTACGTCGCGTTTTAAACATAACACATCTAGTTTATGAAGAACTTTCCACCTGTTTGTTTCAGATAGAGGCAATTCTGAATTCTAGACCTCTCACACCTTTATCTACAGATCCTTCCGACCTTACCTTTTTGTCGCCAGCCCATTTCCTCATTGGACGGTCACTCATGTCAGTACCATATCCTTCACTTGAAGATGCTAATATTAATCGCATTCAACGATTTCAGAGAATTGAAAAGCTTAGACAGCATTTTTGGAGGCGATATTCACAGGAATATATATTTCAACTACAGCAGAAAACTAAATGGCATGCTTCATCTGGCGAACTGAAGATAGGTGATCTGGTTTTGGTCAGGGACCAAAATGCACCGCCTCTGCTATGGCTCTTGGGACGGATCACAAAACTATCAAGGGGCAGTGACGGAGTATCCAGAGTTGCTGAAATACGAACAAAGAAGGGACTTATTGTTCGAAGTTTTAACAACCTCTGTCCCCTTCCACTCAATCAGTCTTGAAGACTACGCTTCAACGCCGGGGAGTATGTTCGCGACGTCTTGTTAAGAACAGAGGAAGACCTCGCACCGTGCGTGCGCCCGCACATTTGAGACGTCCTATGCCTTGAACGTCGCTTTGACCGCTGGCGAGATCTGCGTGAGCTCCAGGGGCGTCACTCAATATCGAACACTGGCGTAAACGAACGTTTCCCGTACCTTCTATTATTCTTTGCCTCAATACGTTAATTTCTACATATTATGTAAATTGGAATCGAATAAACCTATAAGTACTACAGTCTACTCGTGTATCAATCAACAACAATTGACAATATTAATAAATCAAACCTTTAACGAAGGCACCTTTCCAATACAACTAAAAAATACAATTATAAAACCTATTCATAAAAAAATAAAAAAACCGATCCAAGTAATTATCGCCCTATTGCCCTTTTGCCGACTGTATCAAAAATTTTTGAGAATGTCATTTGTAACCGTGTTACTATGTTTTGTGAAAAATACCAGATATTTGATGATTGCCAGAACGGCTTTCGAAAAAACCGATCCACAGTTTTAGCAGTGTATAAATATATTAATGAAGTTGTAAAAATTTTAGATAGTAAACAATACGGTGTAGGTATCCTCTTAGACATGACAAAGGCATATGATAGAGTGCAACATAATATACTATTAAATAAATTATACGAGTTAGGTATCCGTGGCCCCGCTCATAAATGGTTTGCTTCGTATTTGAAGGATAGGCAGCAATTCGTTGAGATCGAACACTTTGATACCACTACCAAAAATATTTCATACGTGCGCTCCGATTGCAAGGTAATAAATGCATCAATACCTCAAGGAAGTGTCGTTGGATGTCTTTTATTTTTCATTTACATCAATGACCTTCCTAAAGCTATAGAAGAAACGTCTGTCTTGTTTGCCGATGATATATCGCTATTAACTTCATGCCAAAACGATACTGATATTTATGAAAAACTTCATTTACTTATTACCAAAACTTCAGACTGGTTGAATGATCATAATCTAAAAATAAATTTTTCTAAAACTAAAATATTTACTTTTCATCCCCATCAAAAAACCTCACTAAATTTAAAATGCGATTACAATGGCACAATTTTAGAATCTGTGAAAGAATTTAAATTACTCGGTATAGATATAGACATTCACTTGAATTGGAAAGCGCATGTCCATAGAGTGAGGTCTAAACTTTCGAGCTTTTCATATGCATTACGCGAAATTAAAAAAGTACCAACATAGAAACGGCAATAACAACCTACTTTACGTATGCGCACGCTTGGCTGAGTTACGGCATCATTTTGTGGGGCAACAGCACGGATGCAGCCTCTCTATTCACCCTTCAAAAAAAATTAATCCGGATTATAGCAAATATAGATCAGACTGATAGTTGCAGATCGTTCTTTTTTAAATATAAAATATTAACTTTACCCAGCTTATATATTATATATATATTGGAGATGTGTAAATTTGTTCGAAAAATAAGCAATTTTACACAAAACGTGAAGATTTACCATGCGAATACACGTTACGACACAAAAATAAATTAGTATTGCCAACTTTCCGATTAAAACTAAACAGTTCTAGCACATTAAGTTCTTCCATAAAATTATATAATAAACTACCTGACATATTAAAAAATGAAAATAATGACATCATATTTTACAAAAAAATTAAAACAGTACCTAACTAATAAATGTTACTATAGTACTAATGAATATTTTACAAATATGTAACACTTACATAGGTTTTACAAAATGATCACTAATTTAAATTGAATTCTATCTCAATAAATCACAATAACATTCTTATAAGTAGTTAAATAGGCTTCTTCTCTCTTAACCCCTAAATTGCGTACCCAACAGAGTCCATAACACTGTACTCACATTATTTTATAACATCTTGTGTACATTATGGTTTAGCAATAAATGTTTGAGTTTTGAGTTATGATATACGATTACATTTACAAATAAAATCACAATCTTCATCATTAATACAGTTCATCACAAGTTCATTGTTACCACCTTCATCATTAATACAGTTCATCACAAAATGCTGGTCATACAGGTCTCCCCCAAGGAGCATCACTAAGCACGATCCTGCGCCATATGCATCCATCGACTTTCTACATCTCTTACTAGTTGGTCAATTGCCGGTACGTGGCTGATATTCAAGAACCTCCCTTCCCCACCTACAAGCTTTTTGGCTGACCCATTGCCCTTACAGCTTGCTGATCCGTGGGGTAATGTGAAAATAATTATGTAAGATATACTTGAAAAAATGGTGTAATTATTCGTTTGTAGAGTACCTCCAACCCTCCCAATATTGAACTAAATTACGAAATTTATGTACAACCTGGTATTTAATTTTCAATATTACCGAATAAATTTACTCATCTTTATCCTTTAACGATTTCAAAATCAAATATAACGACATTTCTTCTATCATCCATTACAATAAGCCTCCCTCATAAATTGCATCATTGAGAGGATATTTTCCGTATTTGCTACTCTTGGCAGGCGAGTTAACTAATGCAGTTTTTTTTAATTGTTTTGATTTGTTATCCAAAACACACCGCTGCCCATCTTCTATTCATATAACTTTAACATTTCCTCTTTATCATCATCATCATCATCATCGTTAGAGCCCTTAACAAGACCACTGCTTAACATAGGCCTCACCCAAGGAATGCCACAAAGCATGGTTCTGAGCCAATTGCATCCATTGACTTCCTTCATGTCTTACCAGGCGGTCAGTCCATCTGGTGGCTCTTTAATTGCGAGCTTCCGAAGGACTTCAAGTACAGTACAGTACAGTACAGTAATTTCTTCTAGAAGAGGCCCCACAGAAAGTGGACCTGGTCGAGCCCCGACGGTTCGACAAAAAATGAGATTGACTTCATTATGACAACCAGAAGACAACTGTTCAGCGCTGAGACATCATGATGGTGATGATGATGATCGTGTGTGTGAAAACCGGCAGCGATCACCGTATGGTGAGAGGCAAACTGAACCTAAACGTTAAGTTGGAGAGGCCACGTCTAATGAAGTCAACGGTCCGTGCTCTAATCCAAAGTACCGAAACCTTTCAGCTCGAGCTACGAAACCGTTTTCAGTGCCTAGAAGATTGCAATGCACTGGACGATATGAATGACAAGCTCGTTGAAACTGTCCATGCGGTCAGAGCTAAGTTTAGAAAGACCCGCCGCAGAAGAACACAAATATTCTGCGATCGCACTCTTAATCTCATGACTGTTAGACGGGATATGAATCTGCAGTCTTCAGTAGATTTGACAGCATAGAGGCAACTGAACAGACAGATCTCCAGGTGCATGCAGCTGGACTTACGCAACTATAATACTGCTCGTATTGAAGAAGCGATCGAGCGGAACCAGGGCTTTTCTAGATATCTGTTTGCCATGCTTTCCATGCTGAAAGAGCCAACTTTCGAAGCTGAAGACCGAGTGCGGCAGCGTCGTTTCCGGGACACCTGAGATTTTGAGTGAAATTGAGAGGTTCTATGGGCAGCTGTACACATCATCGTTGGAGCCACACGCAAGTGTGAGTAACGATCCAAGAGCGAAACTTATCCGACATTAATGCGATGATATCCCGAACATCAGTCTGAGCGAGATTAGAATGGCTCTCCAGCACCTAAAAAATGGCAAGGTCTCAGGCGACTATGGAATTACAGCGGAGCTTCTGAAAGCGGGTGGAATACCGGTACTTGAAGTCCTTCAGAAGCTCTTTAATTCCGTCTTCCATGGTGGCATTACACCGGAAGCGTGGAGTAGAAGTGCGGTGGTCTTGTTCTTCAAGAAAGGTGACAACGCTCTCTTGAAGAACTACAGACCGATTTCCCTTCTGAGCCACGTCTACGTGCTGTTTTCGGGAGTAATTACGAATCGTCTCGTACGCAGACTTGACGACATTGAGCCGACCTAAGAATTTGAATGAAATTGAGACGTGCTATGGGCAGTGTACACATCATCGTTGAATATACACCCAAGTGTAGGTAACTATCCAAGTGGAAGTCTTATTCGACACTATCCCGATGACATTTCGGAAGTTAGTCTAAACGAGATTATAATGGCTCTCCAGCGCTTAAAAGACAGCTAGTCCCCGGGCGAGGATGGCATTACAGCGAAGCTTCTGAAAGCGGGTGTAAAACCTGTACTTGAAGTCCTTCGGAAGCTCGCAATTAAAGAGCCACCAGATGGACTGACCGCCTGGTAAGACATGAAGGAAGTCAATGGATGCAATTGGCTCAGAACCATGCTTTGTGGCATTCCTTGGGTGAGGCCTATGTTAAGCAGTGGTCTTGTTAAGGGCTCTAACGATGATGATGATGATGATGATAAAGAGGAAATGTTAAAGTTATATGAATAGAAGATGGGCAGCGGTGTGTTTTGGATAACAAATCAAAACAATTAAAAAAAACTGCATTAGTTAACTCGCCTGCCAAGAGTAGCAAATACGGAAAATATCCTCTCAATGATGCAATTTATGAGGGAGGCTTATTGTAATGGATGATAGAAGAAATGTCGTTATATTTGATTTTGAAATCGTTAAAGGATAAAGATGAGTAAATTTATTCGGTAATATTGAAAATTAAATACCAGGTTGTACATAAATTTCGTAATTTAGTTCAATATTGGGAGGGTTGGAGGTACTCTACAAACGAATAATTACACCATTTTTTCAAGTATATCTTACATAATTATTTTCACATTACCCCACGGATCAGCAAGCTGTAAGGGCAA
Source organism: Parnassius mnemosyne (assembly GCA_963668995.1). NCBI lineage: Eukaryota > Metazoa > Arthropoda > Insecta > Lepidoptera > Papilionidae > Parnassius > Parnassius mnemosyne. The sequence goes on along the minus strand of CAVLGL010000084.1, from coordinate 22,822,967 downwards.
TGGGTCAGCCAAAAAGCTTGTAGGTGGGGAAGGGAGGTTCTTGAATATCAGCCACGTACCGGCAATTGACCAACTAGTAAGAGATGTAGAAAGTCGATGGATGCATATGGCGCAGGATCGTGCTTAGTGATGCTCCTTGGGGGAGACCTGTATGACCAGTATTTTGTGATGAACTGTATTAATGATGAAGTTGGTAACAATGAACTTGTGATGAACTGTATTAATGATGAAGATTGTGATTTTATTTGTAAATGTAATCGTATATCATAACTCAAAACTCAAACATTTATTGCTAAACCATAATGTACACAAGATGTTATAAAATAATGTGAGTACAGTGTTATGGACTCTGTTGGGTACGCAATTTAGGGGTTAGGAGAGAAGAAGCCTATTTAACTACTTATAAGAATGTTATTGTGATTTATTGAGATAGAATTCAATTTAAATTAGTGATCATTTTGTAAAACCTATGTAAATGTTACATATTTGTAAAATATTCATTAGTACTATAGTAACATTTATTAGTTAGGTACTGTTTTAATTTTTTTGTAAAATATGATGTCATTATTTTCATTTTTTAATATGTCAGGTAGTTTATTATATAATTTTATGGAAGAACTTAATGTGCTAGAACTGTTTAGTTTTAATCGGAAAGTTGGCAATACTAATTTATTTTTGTGTCGTAACGTGTATTCGCATGGTAAATCTTCACGTTTTGTGTAAAATTGCTTATTTTTTCGAACAAATTTACACATCTCCAATATATATATAATATATAAGCTGGGTAAAGTTAATATTTTATATTTAAAAAAGAACGATCTGCAACTATCAGTCTGATCTATATTTGCTATAATCCGGATTAATTTTTTTTGAAGGGTGAATAGAGAGGCTGCATCCGTGCTGTTGCCCCACAAAATGATGCCGTAACTCAGCCAAGCGTGCGCATACGCATAGTAGGTTGTTATTGCCGTTTCTATGTTGGTACTTTTTTAATTTCGCGTAATGCATATGAAAAGCTCGAAAGTTTAGACCTCACTCTATGGACATGCGCTTTCCAATTCAAGTGAATGTCTATATCTATACCGAGTAAGTTAAATTCTTTCACAGATTCTAAAATTGTGCCATTGTAATCGCATTTTAAATTTAGTGAGGTTTTTTGGTGGGGATGAAAAGTTAATATTTTAGTTTTAGAAAAATTTATTTTTAGATTATGATCATTCAACCAGTCTGAAGTTTTGGTAGTAAGTAAATGAAGTTTTTCATAAATATCAGTATCGTTTTGGCATGAAGTTAATAGCGATATATCATCGACAAACAAGACAGACGTTTCTTCTATGGCTTTAGGAAGGTCATTGATGTAAATCAAAAATAAAAGACATCCAACGACACTTCCTTGAGGTATTGATGCATTTATTACCTTGCAATCGGAGCGCACGTATGAAATATTTTTGGTAGTGGTATCAAAGTGTTCGATCTCAACGAATTGCTGCCTATCCTTCAAGTACGAAGCAAACCATTTATGAGCGGGGCCACGGATACCTAACTCGTATAATTTATTTAATAGTATATTATGTTGCACTCTATCATATGCCTTTGTACACCGTATTGTTTACTATCTAAAATTTTTACAACTTCATTAATATATTTATACACTGCTAAAACTGTGGATCGGTTTTTTCGAAAGCCGTTCTGGCAATCATCAAATATCTGGTATTTTTCACAAAATATAGTAACACGGTTACAAATGGCATTCTCAAAAATTTTTGATACAGTCGGCAAAAGGGCAATAGGGCGATAATTACTTGGATCGGTTTTTTTATTTTTTTTATGAACAGGTTTTATAATTGTATTTTTTAGTTGTATTGGAAAGGTGCCTTCGTTAAAGGTTTGATTTATTAATATTGTCAGCGGTATGGTTAATTCGTCTGCACATTCTTTGATTAAATGAGGTGAAAGTTCATCTATGCCGTGGCTTCTTTTATTATTTAAGCTTTTAACAATTTTATATACCTCGGGACAGTCGACTGGGCTCAGATACATAGTGCTTTGTGTCGGTCGGAGAACAGGGCGGCCGCAAACGCCGCTGCCTGTTGCTGGATCAGGGTTGAACTCACCAATCGACGTGAAAAAGTTATTGAATGCGTTTGCGACTTGTTTTGTAACTTTTTATCTCGCATATCATTATCATTATCATAGTGATCTTCATTGTTGACAATGACATTGTTGATATGAGATGGTATTTAACCATCGAACGCAATTTAAGTTCTCTATGAGCTCTTCAATAGTCACCTTTTATGTAACCGAAGGGATGTAATGAAGTGACGGATTTTCTTACGCTAAATTTATCATCTAAAAATTAAATTTACATACGTTCCACAAAATATCCCAAAAATCAAACACGAATAATACATTTCTTATAAAGCGAATTATACAATCCCCATTGAAGTCTATATACCTAGCAAATCTTCTATAACAGACAAATGTATTTTTCTTACCTATTGATAAATGCTAGTCGAGTCGACATAAAGCAGAAGTCAAATAACATCGTACATATACTAACTCTCACATAAAAATCTCGTTGAAACATTATAGAGGCACAATGAATACAATACTTTTAGGAGCGTATGAACTGGTATTAACGTCTGAGAAGGATCAAGGTCACTTCTGACAGTAATCGGCCTTCGAAATTGCTAAAGAGACTGTGTACTCTCTAGGTATTCTATAAATGACACATATTATATGAAACTAAGCTGTTCTTTATCAAACATAATAGAGAATGGATTGTCAAGGTAGGACATATTCCAAGGTTATTTATTGTATAATTCACTAGCTATTCCGGCGACTTTTTTCATGTGGAATTTTATTTTCGTCGCCAGCCTTTTGACGTTTTGCAGAATACATGTCGTGAAGTGTTCCCTGGAGTGCATGACTTCATTTCTTTCTCTCCGTTTTAACATTAGACCACCAAACGCTTGGCTCATCTCCCATTATTGTCGACATACTACGCATTCAAACAAAAACTGTTTGCTTTGTTGTTCATAATGGAACATACAGCAAAGGAATTTGCCAGCATCTGTCTTACCAACCGATTCAAGGTAAGAGTGAATAAACATTTTTAAGCTAAATCAGTGCGCTTTACCACCTTCCATTGCATCACCAAAGTGTAGAGGCTCTCTCTATTACCAAGTTTAAATGTTTTGTTAAGTTGAAACTGTATAAAAAGGGTTATTATAGTATAAATGAATACATGGTTGATAATAACCCCTGGGAATTAGGTGGTCGCTTCCAAGCTGTTTCTATTTAAAATAAAACGTTCTTTTTACAAAATAATCTTGTGATTTTTCTCAGTGTATTAATAGGGGATAAAAATTTTACTTTATATAAAAAGTGAAAGCCGAATTCAAAAAACTAAAACTAATAAAATAATTTCGTCGTAACTTCTGAATTCGGGGCCTTTAATTCTTCTTAACACTACATCTTAACTTTTACTTTTAATGAATGATTAGACATGATGATGTTATTTAATTATAAATAAACGGTGTGGTAATCTCAATTAATATCCATATAGGCAATTTGTGTACAAATGAGTAGCATTAGACATTCAAAAAACTGCAAAAGTAAAAATCTAAACAACAACACACGTTATTGTAATGACATGTTATTATAATGACAAACGTGCAACCTGATGGCAATTAATTTGGTAAAAACAAACAACAAATTAATTATCAAATAATGGTAACTTCTGCGTTTAATTAGCCGCAACTATTTTCAAAAAATGTATTCCACATGGGCTGTGATAACATGTATATTAATTAACTCTCTTAATGTTTACCAGGGCGATTTGCAGCCACAGCGCCCAGTTTTAACGGAAACTGGTCTCAACGGAAATGGAATCTGCGCAGGACAGAGTTATGCCGTCCAAAACATAACTTATAAAAAAACCAAGTCTCGTAACTCAGTTCTTCTACCGTAAAAAGTTGTGAGATCCATGTAATACCAAGTATTCAGTCCCTACTTAAGCGTCTTTCTGTCTTAAGTTATTACGTAATTAGCTAATCTAACAACATCTTATAGTGACCATATCAATATTAAAAATCTTTTACGTTTTAAATAAATAGATTGACTTGGCAAACGAGTGTGTGTGCAAGCATAAGTGCATTCCCTTTTCCCTCATTTTCATAGCTTAATGCCATCTGGACTGTAATTACTGGCATTTTAATACTCTATCAACGTTCTACAGATCGAGTTTCGGTTACAGTGACCAGTCTCAACGGGGACTAACCATGTATGCAAGAACAAGTGCACTCTCTATACCCTCGATAGTCTATTTGGACTATAATTACTGGTATATTAGTTCTCTTTGTGTTCTACAAACGAAATTTTGGTTACGGCGAGAAGTCTCAATCACTACTCTCTCTCTCTACTAGCCATCTGCGCTCGACAAAATCCTGTGAAACGAGTGTGTGCAACCATAGTTGCACTCTCTATTCCATCACTTTTGTAGTTAGCTGGGGTGGCAATACGACACGTGCGGAGAGAGATCAGATGCTGGACCAACAGGCTTACGTGCTTTCTAAAGCGAAAGGGTGAAACTGCTAACTTCGTGACTCCGAGCTGACATTTCTTGCCAGAAAAACGCAATTACAGATCGGCAGACACAGGCAAATATTTTTAAAAGAGAAATGATCCTAGTTGCATTACATGGTTGAGTCACGCGGCAGCTTTATTATGGTTGTAGCGCGGCAGCTGCATTATGGTGTTTCGTTTGGTGAGTGTAGGGAATCGGAGATTCTTTCCACTAGAAACGAGTCCCTCTTCCTCGAGGGCGACAACAAATGAGCGTATTTATTCTTAATCTGGAATAGATGTAACAATCTATGGTTCACTAAATCCACTTATCATCAGTTGGACTGTGTGCTCGTTTGTCACCCTTATTCTATAAAACATATAGTCTACCGGTACCCGCTTAAGTTTCCAACACAAATTAAACAAGGTGTACAGCAGGGCTGCCACCATTCCCTCTCCAGCTCTTAGCATTTCGAGTGACATTCTATCATAACCGGTTGCCTTAACTGCTTTCATGCTTTTCATTACTTTCATTATTTCATCTATACTTATCTCCCTATCTCTTTTCTCTTCATTCAGATGTTTATTTCATTTAATTTAAACGTCTCCTCACTCATAAACACACTTTCAAAGTATTTCTTTCATCTCTTTAAACTCGAATCTTCGTCATTCAGAATACTGGTCAATAACCTTTGGTTTTAAGTGGTTATTTGAAATAATTATCACTTTAGTTGGCTAGCGATCTAATGGATTAGGAAAACACCTTTGCCATTTACGATCGTATCTCTAATGCATTATAAAAATGAAATATTAACATATAGTTTTATATTTTTCGATACTATTCCTTATTTGTTAGTTTATTCTTGGAAAAGAAGAATTGCTCATGATACCGTTACTTTTACAGCCTATTAAAGTTCACTGCTGAACAAAGGCCTCCTCCATAGATTGCCTCAGAGAGAGGATATATGCCATAGTTCTTACGCTTAAGTTGTCGGAGATATCAATTATGAGAATCAACTATGTATTGAAGTTTAAATTGCAAGTGAATACTTGGAGCACATTCTATTACCTGGTCGTCCTGCCATCTAGTTGGCGGTCTTATCGGTGCGAGGCTGCCACTCGAGAACCTTTCTTTCCCATGTGTTGTCAGTTCCTCGAGGTATTTGACCGCCCCATTGTCACTTCTTGATTACTTATAAATTATATATCTATTTTCACTTATATCCCTTTAATTTAAGCGCACGTTCAAAGTCCTTGCCTCAACGGAGCGATTGTAACTAATTGCCAATCAGCATTCAGTGATTAGCAATACAGGGCGAAACAAATGCATTGCTAAATGTTCTATATGTTTGAGTCCTACTGAGATGGAGAACTACTGATTATTTATTTTACTAATATAGAACTTTTTAATAATCTAACTTTTTTATAATTAATTTTTATAGCGCCAAAGTCCATAACTATAATTTATCTATGTCTGTAGTTTATAAACTAAAAGTTAATTATGCACCAATATTATTTTACTTAAATGTTTCGTAATTTATAGGAAATAAAAAACCTAATGGCAGCATACAATCAGTTGTTAGTGATTACATATTGTAAATTTTTTTTTTCTTATACCCGCACTCTATTGAGAACAGACCTAAAATATTCGAAAAACAAAGATAAGTTTGTGTTTTTTATTACTAATATTTTATTTATTTGAAGAATCACAGCATTTAGAGTTATCCTTAGATATGCTTATTTTCAGTTTGAACTTGATTATCTACAGTAAAATTCAATTCTACTCTGCATGACGTTGCTTTGTGTGCAAGCTTAAAATGAGCTCGAAATGTGATTGCTACGTTTTCAACAAAAGGCTTTAATTCTTAATTAAAAGCAAACTTATTTTATGTTAAAAAATTAAACCATGTTTTACTTTAACGTGCCTGATTTTTTTTATGATGAAAATAAGAAAGAAAAGAATTATGAAGGAACTACTCTGTATTTATAAGAAGCAGGGTGTCAGTCGGCATCCGAAACGAGGTGACAGTGAAAAATTTCAAACTCGGTCGCCACGGCGTCGGCATTCTATGCCAAAATTACATTTAATTACATTACATTTATTTTTAGCTCCAAAAATCTGTTATAATCCCTTACCATTCCTTATACTAATCAAGTTGGGAATTGACAGCAGCCTAATGGTGTGTAGCTAAATGGCGGACCGCGAGCTCGTAAAGTCGTGGGTTGGAATCTGTAATCCAGTTACAGCCAATAAAGCGAATCAATAAAAATGTGTCAATAACAAGAAAAGTCTATAAAATACATTCTTTTACCCAACTACTCCAGGAGCGTTATGTATTTAATTTTCGTATATAGGTGTGTATGTATGTGTATTTGTATATGTTTGTGTGTGTGTGAGAGAGAGCGAGAGAGAGAGAGAGAGCGAGTTTTAGTGTGTGAAATAAATGTAGCTTGACAGATTTGGAAGTGCAAGATATCAGTAGATTTGTTTTTATTTTATTAACACTAATAAGGTACTTTTTGACAAACGCGTCATTATATTAATTGCCTTACTCGTATAATGGATTACTGTAGCCGAGATTTTAATTTTTGATTCTTATTTAAAAGAGATTTGTGAAAAGAGCAAATGCGGTTTTGTTTGGTTGTCTAAGAATTTTAGCTCTATTATGCAAATAACCTATTTTTACCTGCAGATTTCTACGTAGTTGATGAATCATGCATCAGCGAAATATAAATAACCATATAAAACGGAAAACGTAATCTCGCAATGTAAGATTCTTCATTGAAACCGATTATACTTTAAACACGAGTAACACAAAAGAATCACTTAAGGCGAACCCTTAAGCTTGATTGTCTCGGCACCAGAGTCCAGTTCAATACTCTTTGTCAATATTTGAGCCACGCAGAAAATCGACTGGGGAAATCGGAGGTATTTTCTTTGCTGCAGCGTAAGATTGGAAACAGTTTCCATAAGAAATGAATATTTCATTTTTGATTTTATTTTTCACTAAATGTATCTTATCGTAAAATATTCTAAATGATTTAATAAAAATACAGCATTTATTTTTTAAGAAAATTGCAAGCAGAAACGTAAACTTAAAAATTTTATCAGTAATAAATAAAGTGTTGGGGCGATGCAAACGAATCCACCAACAAACTTAAACCCATGGGTGCTGTAAGATGGAAGTCTCCTAAAATGCGCCCAATGTGCCCAAGCTGAAAAGCGCAAGCATTTAGCTTACCTATCCTGGCTTGACGCTCGATACCGCAAAACTCCGGATATTAGATCCAAAAAGAGAACTTTCAACCAGACCGTCAAGTCGTACAAAAAAGCATTACGGAAAGCTAGTCTAGATCGCATTAAACATATTGGCGCAAAACTCTCTGCCAGACTATCCGACACTAGAGCTTTTTGGTCTCTCTCCAAAGTGGTCGAGATAAACTTCTGTCGGCCTACACTGCCTCCGTTGGGAAAAACCGGATGGCACACTGGCACATACGGCTAAGGAGAAAGCGGACTTGTTCGCGTCTTCTTTGCCTACAATTCACGCCTGGACAGTGGCAACAACGTTCCACCAAGACTACCTCACTGCAAGACCTCTATGTCGGAGATTCGTATAACGAATAAGGAGGTTCTTAAAACCTTGCGGTGTCTAGACGTGAATAAAGCTAGTGAACCAGTTGGTATAGCAGCTATATTCCTAAAGGCTTGTGCACCTGAGTTGTCTCCTGTGTTGACACGCTTGTTCTGCCTCTCATTTAGTACTGGAATAGTGCCAAAATCGTGGAAGCTGGCCAACGTGCAGCCTGTTCCAAAAAAAAGTCAGCATCGCCGGCCCTGCCAATTATCTCAATTACCTCCATACTCTGCAAGATTATGGACCTTATATTGAATGTCCGCTTAACGGCATACCTAGAACAGCCTCCGTTGGGAAAAACCGGATGGCACACTGGCACATACGGCTAAGGAGAAAGCGGACTTGTTCGCGTCTCTCTTTGCCTACAATTCACGTCTAGACAGTGGCAACAACGTTCCACCAAAATTACCTCACTGCGGGACCTCTATGTCGGAGATTAACAGTGGTAGAGCCACGCGGCAGCTTTTGCTGTCGCACGGATGGGCCGGCTCGAACCGGGGTGGTACCACAACCTCACAGAAAACCAGCGTGAAGTAGAGGTTTACCTCTGCGTTTCGCTTGGTGAGTGCAGGTAGCCGGAGGCCCTTTTTACTGGAAATGAGGCATTCCATCTTAGTCCTCACGGGTGACAACGCATCTACATTTTGATTTGTAATAGAGGATAGATGTAGATGTCTATGGGCCACAGCAACCACTTACCATCAGGTGGACTGTGTGCTCGTTTGTCACCCTTATCCTATAAAAAAAAAAGATTCGTATAACGAATAAGGAGGTTCTTAAAACCTTGCGGTATCTAGACGTGAATAAATCTAGTGGACCAGGTGATATACCAGCTATAGTCCTAAAGGCTTGTGCACCTGAGTTGTCTCCTGTGTTGACACGCTTGTTCCGCCTCTCATTTAGTACTGGAATAGTGCCAAAATCCTGGAAGCTGGCCAACGTGCAGCCTGTTCCAAAAAAAAGGCAGCCGCGCCGACCCTGCCAATTATCGGCCAATCTCAATTACCTCCATACTCTGCAAGATTATGGAGCGTATAATGAATGTCCGCTTAATGGCATACCTAGAACAGAATGACCTCCTTAGTGACCGGCAATATGGGTTTCGCCGAAATTGGTCAGCTGCGGACCTTCTAGCTTATGCCACACACGTATGGGGCGAGGCACTCGAGAACAGTGGGGAAGCACTTGCTGTTTCCCTTGATGTCTCGAAGGCCTTTGACAGAGTTTGGCACACTAACCTTTTGGATAAGCTTCCAGCGTACGGCTTATCCACTGGTCTGATTGAATGGGTAAAGGACTTTCTGAGTGAATGGTCTATCCGGGTAGTCGTTGATGGCTGCTCATCCGATTCTATCGTGACTAACGCCGGTTTTCCTCAGGGGTCCGTTCTCTCCGCAACTCTCTTCCTGCTGCATATTAATGATCTACTTATGCCCGGTATCTATGGGTATGCAAACGATAACACAGTTGTTGAGAGATACCAACCAAGTCCTCGGGCCAGTCGGGATCAAATCCAGTGCGAAAGAGAAGCTATGGTAGAGCGTGTGAATCTCAAACTACAGGCAGTCTCCGATTGGGGCGATGCCAATATTGTGAAGTTCAACGCCTCCAAAATACAAGCGTGTCACTTCACTGCAAAAAGTAGCCAGCTCACCTTAGCTCCTTCTTTCCGAAATGTATCACTGATATATACCGACCGCTTTCCGTTGTTAGGGCTTGAAATATCCTCAAATTTGAACTTCGGGTGACGGGGGCGATCATGTACGTGTTCACAGACCAATCCGGGGATCTGCAGTCTGTGAACACGTACAGGATCGCCCCCTGTCACACACACATTAGATTTGAAAGACCACAAATCCACCAACACCGATATTGTATTTTATCAGAAAGTGATCAGATGATCTCAGTGTAGCTGAGGTTTGTTGATACCGAATGCCTGTCTGGGTCTATTTTCAGCAGATGGTTCAAGCAATGGGTGAATGTCCAGCTACATCTGATACCCGCGCTGTTAGATGAACCATCTGAGTGAGATCTAGCAATAACGCCAATTTGCGCAGCTCTCTCCCAGCATAGTTAGTTTTCTCGTATGGGAACAACCACTCCTTGTTGTGGGCATTAAATTCCCGAGAAAAACTAGCTCCTCAGACGGATACCGATGTTGGGCTTCATCTACTATCTCTATCAAGTGCTTGATGAGTTGTCTCCTTGTCTGATGTCTCTACACCAGTGTCCACCAAAAGCCATATCGCTAAAAATCCTGAATCCTTAAAGCAACGGAGATACTGACAGCAAATATCATTGCAGACGTACACACAGATCCCAGCGCGCTGTTTGATTTTATGTTCAAGCTTGTAATCTGGTTAGTTGAGGTTCACCACATCGAACGGAGTTGCTATCTGCGTCTCCATTATGAAGATTGGACCCTCCCTCCACCTACCGTACATCTATATAAGTAGTATAGTTGTAGCACGAAAGGGTTGGCTCGACCGGGGAAGGACCACGCTCTCACAGAATACCAACGTCAAATAGCAGCTTAACGCTGCTGTGTTTCGTATGGTGCGTGTAGAGAACCGGAGACGCTTTTTACTGGAAATGATGCATTCCATCTTAGTCCTCACATCTGCATTTTGATTGTAATAGAGGATAGATGTAGATGTTTATGGGCGGCAGCAACTACTTACCATCAGGTGGACTGTGTGCTCGTTTGTCACCCTTATCCTATAAAAAAAAGTTTATGAGAGGATTTTAGTGCAAGGAAATGTCCACCACGATGAGTTTTAGTGGGCTTCATATTATGTTATCGAAATAATATATTTGTTCTTATTTTTCAGACTTTCTGGTTTCCTCATGATGTTTTCCGTCACCACGGCGTACACCTTTAATTGGAATTAACAATTTAACAGCGCTTATTGCGCTAAACATGAGCTACACTAGCTCATTTTATATTTTATATACATTTGTAATTTTGTATATATTCATGAATCCGTGAAAAGGTTCTTATATGAGTTTCCCCTAAAAGTAAAGATTGGCAATTACCGCAACACAATTGGTGACCAGAGCATCTAATTACTCGCATCTTAGTCGCTTTTGTTTTATATTTGGCATGAAATAGTTATCTCGCCATTAGAGGCCAAAAACATTTTTTTTATATTCTAATAAGCCAGCGCTTATCTATGATCCCACCTGATGGTAAGTGGTGATGTAGCCTAAGATGGTGAAACGCACTGACTTAACAAAAGCCTATTCACTCTTGCCTTGAAGACACCCACACTGTAATTGGAAGGAAAGACAGATGCTGGCAACTTATTCCACTCCTTTGCTGTACGCATGATGAACGACGTGGCGAACCGTTTGGTTCAAATGCATGGTAAGTCAACAACAAAAGGGTCGGTCGAGACTGGCCGAACGTCTGGTTGTGCGCACACTCTCCAAAATGCATCGTGTAGAAAACCGATAGGCTGGCTACTTTACGTCTGTGTTCGAGGCTGGTAAGATTGGTTTTAACTAAATTCGGGTCACCAATAAGCCTCTTAGCACGCCTTTCCATGGAGTCCAGAGCTGCTAGGTAGTATTTTCCAGCACCAGCCCATATATGGCAGCAATACTACATGCACGACCGGACTTGCGCTTTATATAAAGTAAGCAGCTCTCCCGGCGTGAAGTATCGCCGCAGCTTTGCAAGGACTCCCAGGTTCTTTGCAGCTGTCACACACACATTAGATTTGAAAGACCACAAATCCTCGCTAAAAAACACCGATCCTTTCCAAGGATGATTCGCGAGGCTACTAAAATCAAAAAACATACTAATTTCAATAGAGAAGATGACTGGGTGCTATCATCTGCTTGGGATACTATAATTGATTGGCGTCAAGACCGGAACCATTTTCATAGGGAGACCGTCATCTTAGTCGCCAACCCTTTCTTTTGAAAATCGGTTTGTAATCTGTATCGAATGTCTTCCTCTGAGGTCACGCCCACCTCTTTGTCCCGAACCCAGCATGGTGTGGTATTTGTCTGTGAATAGAAGGTCAATAATCGGTTGATCTCTAGAACAAGTCCTTTTCAATTGGACCTTCGATGCCGAATGTAAAAGAGGCTCGAAGATCGCTTCAGTTTGGGCATTTCAAGCCAAATCAAGACCAGCATAGGAGGCCAGTCGGATCTAATGCAGAGTCGGAGAAAACACTGAAGACTTGAACTAGAATTGGATAGCTGCCAGGAGTAAGAAACCGGGACTGCTCCAGGGTGTGCCATTGAATCCATTCTTGGCGTCCCCACAAGGAGACGACAAGAAGCAGTAGGCGGTGGGCAATCGTAGACGCAACAAGACTGCGAACGGACGAAAGTGCTTGTGTAAAGCATTGACTGCGACCGGGCGAGAGTGCTTGTGCAAGGGATTGACTGCGACCGGACTAGCGAAGCGCGAGCACCAGCATACCAAGTACCGCCACCTAGCGGTGGCGAAGTGGGTGCTTGGGCTAACTTCTTTCGAGGTGATGCAAACGAATTGGGCGAGTTTGCCACTCACCCTTTGGGGGAGGTGAATAGCTCGGCTGCGCCGTTACTTCGTGTGTGTAGCAGGGCCTGTGAGTAGGCACGTTAAGGGGTGCGGACACAGTTCATGCACGTTCCATCCTAGGACGGTTCACCACGGTAGGCCCCTATAAAATATTATTAGGGACTGATAGGAACTGATAGGGATTGTTCGGGTCCAATAGGGAGATAGGAACTTTTGGGAAATTGTAGGTTGACATTCCTCCTCTTGCAAGATGAAGAGAATGCAGGACCAGAGTGAAGTGAGGTCCGAGGGAACGAGGAAACGAATTGGGATTTCAAGGATGGCGAAAGAAACTTAATCATCTGGATATCAAGTTGGGCTAACACCGAGGCGTCCAAAAACACGTGGAACTCAGGAATGTCCATGGCGGCGACAAGCAGCAGGACGGAATCCAGTGGTACGAAGTCTAGTGTCGCACAGAAATCCGTATCGTCCAGAAGTGAAGCGATAGCCGAGAACGTTGGTCAAGTTGGAACCGAAGATGCGGTATCGACGGAAACGCTGGTCGGGCAGACAAATGGGGATATGCGGGTATGCCAAAGCTGGCGGAAATTAACAGAAATATTGGCACTTTCGCTAGTCGTGTTATGAATATGGTTGCATTGATTCGTCCGTTAAAGCAAACACGGCACTTACGGTAGTAAATGAACTAAATAAAATAGACATAGACATAAACATGCATTTATTCAGCAATATACACTCATACAGTTTTGATACAGAAAATAAAATAATACATAAAAACATCAAAGATAAAAGTAAATAACAGAAAACAGTCATAAAATGATCCGATTGAATGAGTGATGTGATGCTGAAAAGGGCACTGACTCAAAATAATGCTATCGCAGGATTGCGGTAGCGTTGGTTTTCAGCAATGCCCATTGAGGTTGGACTCGCCCGCGAGGAGAGTATGTTCGCTTTATTTCTATTTTCGAGAAAGATGTTATCAAAATAATGGAAACAAAGAAGGATGGGAACTTTATTTATGCAGTAGGTATATATAAATGTATATGATAAATAATATAATGAGTATATACAATAAAACAATATAGATATTTATATAATACTATGAAAATATAATGCAGCTAATTTATCCGCCTTAAATGTTAAAGTGACAAAAATATTCTATACTTTTACCTTGAAAAGGCTGATGGTATTTAGTTGGCGGATAGGTGGGGGCAAGTTGTTCCAGCATTTAGTAGCTGCATATCGGAAACTACCGCGGAATGCTGCCGTTGTGTGTTTTGGTACTGAAAGGACATTTGATTTTGTTCGAATGTCCTTAAAATTACCATCCTTGCGCCATTTTAGTTTTTCTAATAGATACTCGGGGTTTTTGTTTTGAAAGACACCGAACATTAGTGTTGCTAAATGTAATAGCAGCGTAATACTGTTGTGTTTCATATGGTGAGTGTAGATATCCGGAGATATTACTGGAAATGAAGAAAATTATACAGAAGGTTATTATCAATGGTAAAAGTTCTTCCGGGTCACCTGTACTAATGGGTGTTCCTCAGGGCTCGATTCTCGGCCCATTCCTATTTTTGGTGTATATTAATGACTTACCTCACCTTGTAGGGGATAGTCATGATATAGTATTATTTGCTGATGATACTTCCTTGATTTTTAAACTTAAACGTCAATCATTTAAATGTGACAAAGTGAATAATGCTATATCAAAATTAGTGCATTGGTTTAACGTTAATAATCTGCATTTGAACGGAAATAAAACTAATTGTGTTAAATTTATAACAACGAATGTTAAAAATCAGAAGACCAATGTGTTTTTAAATGGGGAGGAATTGAGCCCTGTTCTATCCGCAGTTTTTCTTAGCATCACTCTTGACGCAAAGCTCCAGTGGGGCCCCCATATATCCAAATTAGCAAGCAGACTAAGTTCTGCAGCCTATGCTGTAAAAAAGATTAGAGGTCTCACTAATGTCGAGACAGCTAGATTAGTTTATATTAGTTATTCCCATAGCATAATGTCTTATGAGATTTTGCTATGGGGAAATGCGGCTGATTCAGAAACTATTTTTGTTTTACAGAAGAGGGCCATTAGAGCTATTTACAATCTAAAACCGAGATAGTCTCTTAGAGATAAATTTAAAGAAATTAATATATTAACTTTGGCCTCTCAGTATATTTACGAAAATTTAATGTATGTTCACAAAAACAAAGATAGTTTTAGTAAAAAAGTGATATACATTCTGTAAACACTAGGAACAAACACAAGCTAGTGATGCCAGTTTCTCTACACCACAGAGTCAGTAATTCATTCTTGGGGCAATGTATACGCTACAACAAGGTCCCGGAAAGTGTACAGGTTCTCCTATTACCAAGTTTAAATGTTTTATTAAGCTGAAACTGTATAAAAAGGGTTACTATAGTATAAATGAATACATGGTTAATAATAACCCCTGGGAATGAGGAGGTCGCTTCCAAGCAGTTTCTAAAATAAATTTTGTAAATAGTTCGTAATCATTTATATTGTAAAATTTATTTTTAAAAAAGTCCCGCTGGGTTTCTTGCTAGTTCTTCCCAGGACAGAGGGTTTTTTTCGAACCAGTGGTAAAGTAAAAAATGACTTTCAATAAGAATTACACATGTAATGTATATTGAATAAAAAATATTCTATTCTAAATGGAGCATTTCATCTTATTCTTTAGAGTGACAACGCATCTGTATATTGATTCCTAATTTGAGGATAGATGTAGATTTCTATGGACCATAGATTCCACTTAACATTAGTTGGACTGTGTGTTCAATTGTATTCTGTAAAAAAAAAAGAATTGCTAACTGCACAATTAAAATGTCGACATATTATTGTAAAAATACAATTGAAATTATGCTTTAAATTTAAAATTTTGTATCACTTAAATGTGTTAAGGATAAAATTAAATGGGATCGAATTTAATATGAATTATGATGGAAGTATATAATAGAATATTGATGTGTACAAATAAGAAAGAGAATGAAATAGCTAAAATTTGTGAAAAAGACAAAGAATGTTGTATTATTAAGTTAGCTATAGAAAAGGGCATGGACTACATTTTTTTTAAGTTTCAAGCCCAGTTTTCATAATCATTATCCCATCCCATATTACAATATTCGCTATTCCCTTGAAAATACTCAAATTTTATTCGGATGAACAGTCTGATGTAGGTTGGAAAGTTCTAGTGAAGTGGGAGTCTCTAAACGAGATACTAAATTTAATTTACTTTATTCGATAATCCCTTTTTAATTGTTTTATATGTGCTAATAATATAACGTTTAACAGTTATAGGGTTATACTTACGTTAGAAAGAACGAAACTAGTGGATAAAATTTATTACCCAGGCCTGGAGGAGGCAGTGCGAATTTATTACAATAATCTGCTTATACCCGGTATTATGGATATGCAGACGATAGCATAGTTGTGGAGAGATACCAACCATGTCCTAGGACCAGTCGGGATCGAATCCAGTCCGAAAGAGAAGCCATGGTAGATCATGTGAATCTCACACAATAATCACATACTCATTCCACTCTGAGGAATTGTTCGGAATAATTCCAGCCGCTCAATTTCACCATCGCACATCGCGACAAAACTTGCGATACCATCCATACCACCTGAATGATTGGCGGTCCACCACTGTGCGATTTAGAAGATGTTTTCTTCCTCGCACAACTTCCTTGTGGAATCGATTACCACCGGCGATTTTTCCGGACCGATACGACTTAGGGACCTTCAAGAAAAGAGCCTACTCATCTTTAAAAGGCCGCCAACGCACCTGCAATTCCCCTGGTGTTGCGGTTGTTCAAGGGCGGCGGTAGTCACTTACCATCAGGTGAGCCGCATGCACGTTTGCCCCTATCCTATATAAAAAAGGCATCTCCGAATGGGGCAATAGCAATCTTGTGAAACTCAACGCCTCCAAAACACAAGCGTGTCTCTTTACTGCAAAAAGGAGCCAGATCACCTTGGCTCCTTCTTTCCGAAATGTATCACTGGAATATACCGACCACCTTCAGTTATTAGGGGTTGAGATATCCTCAAATATGAACTTTGGGCGGTTCATTGAGTCCAAGGACAAAGCAAGGAAGCTGGGAGTCTTTCCAAAAGTACGGCGATACTTAACGCCGGGACAGGTACTTACTTAATATAAAGCGCAAGCCCGGTCGTGCATGGAGTATTGCTGCCATATATGGGCTGGTGCTGCAAAATGTAACCTAGCAGCTTTGAGCTCAATGGAATATCTGTATATTTTTTATTCTGTTAGGGTGAAAAATTTTCTTAGTTTTTTAATAAAAGTAATTTATTGAATAAAACTACTTTTACGGATTTTATCGCGTTTAATTAAGTGATTTTATATTCCCGACGTTTCCCGTGACCACGGTTGCTGGAAAGCAACCGAAACGTCGGGAATATAAAATCACTTAATTAAACGCGATAAAATCCGTAAAAGTAGTTTTATTCCATGTGTAGTGTTCGCGTAAATATAAGAAATCAAAAAGTAATTTAGTCGCTTATTTTAATAAAAATGTAACCTCCACAATTTTCTATTGAATCGTGGTCTATATGATGCACGGCACCTCAGAACTGTAGCCAAACGCTCAGTCAGAAAAAATTTACTCCCAGGAATTAACCCGTTAGATCGAAAATTTTAATTTCCAATATCACTTCTGTATACTGATACTCTATTATTATGTAGACGGAATTTGGAAAAGGAACTATATTCATCAGAATATTTTATTAAAATTGCTTTGTTTCTAGATAGCAGACAAAAGAAAGGCTAAAGCAACAAAAATGGCTGACAATGCGAGCACATTAAATGGGGCGCAAATCATTAATCAGTTTTGTTATTATTATTGTACATCGCATTGCTAGGCGCCAATGTAAATATTCAGTACGTGCCAAAATGATATATTTCAACACTTTTATCTCCTAAAGCTGACTTTCTTAACTTATTCGGTGTCATCATTATATTACGTCTGAAAATATACGATGCTATAGCACTTATATTGAATGAATGAATGAATGAAGGAATATACTTTATTGTACACCACAAAGAAATATACAAATGGCATAACAAAAAGCAGATTATAATGTGTACAATTTGACGGCCTTATCGCTAAATAGCGATCTCTTCCAGGCAACCAAAGGTGTGAAGGAATAAAACAATAAATACTAGGTAGGTGGTGCAATATATATATATATACAAAATATACTATAATTAAATGCCTTACATAGACAATAAATGCAATGAAATAACATATTTATAACTAATGGATGAAATAACATAAATTACTAATACATAATAAAAGATAAAGTAAAATATCTTCTATACTTAATATAATAAAGCGGAAGAGCTTTCTTTTTTCTTTTTTTGTTTGTTTAAACGTCCTAATCTCTGGAACTGCAAGTCCGATTTGAAAAATTATTTTTTTATATAATAGCCAGATTCATGAGAAATAGTATAGGCTATCGAGGACTAGCCTATAACTCTCAGCTGGCCTTAAATATTGATTTTTGTTAAGCAAGTCGGAAGAAAAGGCGCTCTCTAACAGCTTTATTCGCGTGCGCTGGCGTAACGTTTAGTATTAAATAAATACAATGTTCTACGAAAATATTGGTCTATGCGCCATCTAAAAAAATCCGTGACACCATATGCCTATTTCTTATAGATTTGCCACGATAAAGTATTTTATGAGAAAAAATTATTGAAAATTAAACAGTGATTTATGAGCGTTATTATTAGGCATGGCATATTAATCCTTACAAACGAAAGTTACTTCATCATCAAACAATTTTATGAAGATAGACTTTGCTCTTTATAGCATGTTATTTGGATGCATAGTTTAAAAGATAATGAAAAATTAAAATAATGAACACTCTGCTCGGAGCGCGAACGATCGCATAAATCCTAGCCGCCCGATGAAATCCGTAAGAAACTAGCAGTGAACGCCTACATAGGCGAGGTGTCATTTCGCGCGGCTTAGATGCATGAACGACCTTTTTGTTACAGACTTGGCTTGGACAGAGTTTGACGTTGACTGTTACCTATCATTGAATACTCGTAATTAGAATTTTACTTTTTGGTAATTGAATATGTACTTAGGAAATATGTAAATTTAATATAGAATTAAGGTCGTTCTGAACGGGTTATTTATAAATAATAATCATAATACTTTATTATTTTCTATTTGTTGGGTAGTACTAAGTAGATTATTATGGTAGTGGTGGAAGGTACTGGTTGATTAATTCATGATTGTTTTGTTTTGTCTCATAGGTCTATTAAAATAATTTAAGGGTATATTTATGGTATGTAGATGGTATATATTCTTTCGTTTTTCCACTTCTACAATTATAATTTCTTTTTTTTTATTCCTAGTCGTTTTGTTTTGTTTCATAGGTTTATAAAAATAAGTTAAGGATATATTTAGGGTATGTACATGGTATAGCTTCATTCTGTTTTCCGCTTCTAATAGTAGGTAATTATTTTGCTAAATTTTTAGTTAATTACAAAGTACGTGGGCAGGTGGAACAAAATTAAAATTCCTTTTTTGTTTTCTTTTGTCTGTTTACATAGTTAAAGGGATTAAAAATAAGTTTATTGTTATTTTAATGGTTCGCTGTAAACTATTATTATTAATTAATATGGTAATATACATAATATATACATAAAATATACATAGGTACCTATGTATATTTTATGTATATATTATGTACCTACTAAAATTTATAAGTTCCAATTAATTGATTGGTTGGTTTTGTATATTTAGTTTGTTACATCAATTTTAGGGAGGTATTTGCTTACATTTTTTTGTTTGATCCAAAATGCCACGAAGAAAGTCTTATTTTTCTCAGCATTCTGCCACAGCAAAACGTGAGCATATTAATAGGTTAGATAATCATCGTAACATTTCCAGAAAAAATCGGGAAACTTAGGGAAACGAGTGCTAAACGTTCTCAGCGTTTGATGAACCAGAATTAATGAACGGCTGCTAGCCGTGCTCGAGAATCAACCATTGAACGTTCTCAGCATTTGATGCACCAGAATGCACGAACTGCTGCTAGCCGTGCTAGAAAATTAAGCGCTGAACATTCTCAGCGTTTGATGGACCAGAATGCACGAACTGCTTCTAGGCGTGCCCGAGAATCAACCACTGAACGTTGTCAGCATTTGATTGACCAAAATGCACGAAATTCAGAAAACATAGCTCGACAGCCGATCTCTGAACATTCACGCCGTTTAATTGCACAAAGAGAGACATCAAATGTCAATAGAGCACGTAGGCAAACCAACCTACTAAATTCAGCCTTTGCATATGACTGTAACGTAGCTTATCCTGAACTTAACGATGTTGACATTGGCAGAATGAATAATATCTGCATCAATTGCCAAGCACAAAGATGGGAAACTGAAGCACCAGGTTTATGCTGCAGCAATGGTAAAGTAAATATCCCGAAAATTCCGGAATCGACACAAGTTCTAAAAGATTTATTATTACGTACACATCCAGGCTCAAAACATATTTTGAGTCATACAAGACACTACAACACGCTATTTCAAATGACGTCATTCGGTGCAAAAGAAATTCGTAAGGGGAATTTTATGCCTACCTTCAAAATACATGGGTTGTTTTACCAATGGATAGGTAATTTACTACCTACTCATGGTGCGCAGCTTGAGTTTTCGCGAGTATATTTTATTTCCAAAGCTGACCAGTTATCTTTGTGCATAAATATAAATGCCAATCTGCTAACTGATCTCACTGATCCTTTGCAAAAAGAGCTTCATGATTATAATAGGTACATTCAAAGTTTCTAATAAAATCTTGAAAACAGACCATCAAATGATTTAAAACTAGTTATCCACGCTAATCTAAAACCTCCCAACTAGCACGGTGGTCGCTACAATGCGCCAACTGTAGACGAAGTTGCTGTTCTTTTAGTAGATGAGGATAAAGGTATATTGTGATAAATACTAGAGACGGTCATTTACAAAGAGTTTCTGAGTTGCACAGGTCATATAACCCCTGCAGTATCCTCTATTCTTCCCACAAGAAGATGATGGATACTGTATCAACATTCAACAACAAAATGATGTTGCATGACCAAAGACAGTATCATGTATGCAGTTTTATGAATTCAAGCTTATGGTAAAAACAAATGATATGAACAGTTTGCATTATTTCAGAGGATTGTTGAATCAATATTGTGTTGATATGGCGGCAAAAATAGCATCTGAAAGACTTAATTTTATCAGGAGAAATCAAAAAAAAAATAATTGAGGACTGATGAATATATACACCTACAAGCTGCAGTTGTCAAATGACGTAAGTTTTAATGCGTCTAATATTGGTCAGTATGGGGTGTTGCCGTCTTGATTTACAGGATCACCGCGATATTTGAATGAAAAGACATATGTTAGGAACTTTGGGAGACCAGATCTTTTTACCACCTTCACCTGCAATCCAGAATGGAAAGAAATAAATATCGATTTATTTCCAAATCAAAAATCACAAGATAGAGAGGATTTGGTTTCAAGTGTTTTTCATTTAAAATCCAATAAAATGATAGACTTATTAACAAAAAAATATATTTTTGGCAAAACTAAGGCTTTTGTTTATAGCGTAGAATGGCAAAAAAGAGGATTATCATATGCGCATATTGTGCTATGGCTTACAAACAGATTCTATAGATATAACATCTATAGAATACGAGCTGAAATACCTGAAAAAGGACAAGATCCTAAACTTTATTACATTCTGATGAAAAACATGATTCACGACCATTGTGGACCAAATAACCCGACGTCACCCTGCATGAAAGAAAACATGTGTGCCAAAAATATCCAACGAAGTTGATTTCTGAGACACAAACTGGTGATGATGGTTACCCAATCTATAGACGTAGAGCATCAAATTGCGGAAGAAATACAGGTTACCTAAATGTAAGAGGAAATAAAATTACTATAGACAATAGATGGTTTGTTCCATATAATCAATTCTACTACGAATTTTCAACGCATTGAATTTTGCCAGTCACTCAAAGCAATAAAATATATTTGCAAGTACGTCCATAAAGTGTACGTTTTCTAGAAGCAAACATGGGCGGAATGTTAATGGGTATCCTGGTGTAAAAAAACGCAGCGTTTGGTCGTGTTTATAATATTAATCAAACCCAAACAGAATGTTTTTATTTAATAATCCTATTAATGAATGTACGCAAACCAATTTTTTTGTAGGAGAGAGTGCAAACGAGCTCGCGGTTCACCTGATGGTAAGTAACTACCACCGCCCATGAAATACTGCAACACCAGGGGAATTGCAGATGCGTTGCCGACCTTTTAAAAAGGAATAGGCTCTTTTCTTAAAGGTCCCTAAGTCTTATCGGTCCGGGAAAATCGCTGGTGTTTAAAAAGAGTTTTTTCTGACGGAGGAAAAATACTTATTTAATGCTCTAGGTGGAACGAGCAATAATTTTTTGACCAATTTAATATTAGCGAAATTTAGGTTACAAGGAAAAATTGCTATTGCCGTTACGTCGTCAGGTATTGCTGCTACACTGTTTACAGGCGAGATACCGGCTCATTTTACCTTTAAATTGCCCCTTACAGTGTGTTTTGAACGAGACAGTGTGTTCTATTCGTAGAAATGGCCCGTTGGGTAAAATATTGCAAGATGCCAGTCTAATAATATGGGATGAGTGTACCATGACTCATAGAGATCACGTAGAGGCATTATACAGAACTCTCAGAGACATAAGGATCACAAATAACGTTATGGGTAGAATTACTTTTATGTTTTCTGGTGATTTCAGACAAACTTTGCCTGAAAATAATAGTTAGGGGAACTAGAGCAGATATAATTAAATCTTGCTTAAAATCTTCCCCTTTGTGGAAATCTGTTGAAATCTTGAAGCTGTGTACCAACATGAGGAGTCACTTGGGTGAAGCAAAGACAGATTTCCCAAAAAATCTATTATTGATTGGTAATAGGAAAGTACCTGAGTCAACCGAAAAAAAATATCCATAGATAAATCTACGTTTGCGAAATCGTAACCATCACTGAAGGCCTAATCTCTAAAGAATACAGGTGCGTTGGAAATAGAGACGTCTCGTTCATTTGACGTTACTACTCAACGTTTATGTATTGCGTCTGGAATATACGATAAAATTTTATTGCGATCTATCGTAGTACGAGTACAAGAGCATTTACTGGCATTGCCTCTTACGATAACTATGAGAGAGATTTTCTTCGTTGCGGCCTTGCGGCAAACAATATTTCAATAATTATCTAAGTAAGTAAGTAACTAAAAGAAGAACAGAATGGTCCATTACTCTTCTTTATAGTATTTTGTTTCTAGTTAAATGAGCGCTTTTCTTCGTAAAGTAAAAGCTACCTACACAAGAATCGCTTCAATCAACTCTCTTAAGTACGATTGTTTTGGAATGATAGTCTAGTCAGAAACCCTTCGTCAATATTTGAACAACCCGAAAGATTCTGGCTTTGATCGATTTTGTGGCAATATTATTATACGAATGAATCGAGTTTAATCTTAAATGTACCGTGGTAATATTAGTACAAAATATATGTCATTATTGTTTGGGATACACATACTATAAGTGTTACTTTTTCATTCAAATTAATTTTATTCATACGTTATGAACTAATAACTTTCATACTAGTTACCAAATTCATCGAATATTGATTTGTAATTTTGCACAAGTTTTACCTATTACAAATTTCATTAATTAATTCAGACTAGATGTAAATTCGATAATATGTTTTTTTATATATATATATATATATATATATATATATATATATATATCTTTTATATAGGATCGGGTGACAAACGAGCACACAGTCCACCTGATGGTAAGTGGTTACTGTGACCCATAGACGTCTACATCTATCCTCAATAAAGACTCAAGAAGCAGATGCGTTGTGACCCGTGAGGACTAAAATGGAATGCCTCTTTGCCAGTAAAAAGGGTCTCCGGTTCTCTTTTCCGGTTCCGGTTCCGGTTAAGCTGCTATTTTACGCTGGTTTTTTGTGAGAGCGTGGTCCTTCCCCGGTCGAGCCGACCCATTCGTGCTACAACCATAATATAGCTGCCGCATGGTTCTACCAAGTACTTGTCCATATGTTGTCACACAACGAGCTCCTAACACTAATGTCACAGTGAAATTGCTTTACGACGTAATTTTTTTGCTTTAATAATCTTTTTTCTTCTAATCCTTTTATTTTATAATGTTATTAACAACAATAACCACGTATATTATTTATACTGCAAAAGTACTAAAAATCCTTATATTTCTCTGTCAGTTAAATAATAAGCTTAACTCAACGAGTCTGTTACAACATTTTAAAAGAACCGTAATATCTTTCTCTCCTCGTTCCATCCTTTCAAAACTGCTATTCGTTATTTAAGCATTCCTATATTTTAATTAAACGCTTGTCGCAAATTTCTGAGAAATTCATTACTGGAGGCTCCTTTTCTTGAACAAATAGGATGCCAAGCACACTTCCCTGATAAAACAAATATAAACTCCTCCAAAGTATAATTAACAGTTAGAAACTTATAACTTATATTAAGTACTCTCGGTATTTATTTCCTGAAATATCTTAGACGATAATCAAAATGTTTCTAGGTCTAATAGTTATAGGTCTTCATCTTCTTCGTTGGACTGTAAAGTCCATATCTGGACATGGGCCTTCCCTTTTGTAGGAAGGATTTTACGTTTGGCAGGCAGTACTAGACGTCTTGTAACTTTGTCGCTGTTGTCCGTCACCAGTGTGGGTATTTTAAGTCTATATATATATATAAAAGATGGTTATATCGCTGTCGCTGATTTTTTTCATAGCCTTCTCATACGACACCCACGAAATATTACGATGGGTGCTTTAACGCTAATATAAGTCCTAGTTATGAGTAGCAGCTATTAAATGTACCTGGTTTTCTTCACGCTTCGTGTAATATAAAAAGGAATTACTCTTATAGTTTTTAAGTAGGTAAGTATAGAAACAGGAATGCCTTTAACTGGTTATTAAGTCTATCTTAGGTATGAAAATGCACCTGTATTTTAATTCTTAATCTATGATAGATGTCAACGCTTAAAAAACACAACATCTACTTACCGTAAGGTGGACTATGTGATTGTTTGACATTCTGTAATGTTTAAAATTACTAATAAATTCTAGAATGTACAAAAATCACAACTGTAGACAGGTGCGTCGGAGATCAAGACGTCTCGCTCATTTGGCGATATTACTCAACGTTTATAATATATTGCGTCTGGGATATACGATATCCAGGGGATACGCCCCTTGCAATAACCATGGGAGCGATTCTTCTATTTCAACTGCCCGTAAAAGATCAATTCTGGGCTTGCCTCTCCAGATGTAAGAAGAGTTTGACTATTCACCACACCTGAAAACTGGATTGACTATCGCGGTATCAGATACCTCCTACCATTAGCACTGGTTCCCATCGCCGGTCTGTTGTATATAATTATATAAATATAAATATTTCTGGTTTGAACTGGATGAAAATACTGCTATCTGTCAGCAGTAATGACTTCTGTAATTTTTAATAGCCCTCTTCTCTACCTCATTAAACGCTCGCGGAACAAAAACGGGGAGTAGCCGAACGATTCGCTATCACCTTATGAATATGCAAATCAATCAGATTATGTGTAAGATAGACTGATAGAGAATACAATATGCCGTAACTCCCTCTATAACGGAGGGACCGGGTTAAGTAGAAAAATTCAGTTTTTCTAACTAAAACTTTTACCTAGCAAACTTTTATCTAGCGGCTTGTCCAAGGTCAAGAGGCATAGATGGGTGCACATGATTTTAAATTCGTTCGATTTTTTTTAAATTTAAAAAGTTACTTTTAATAAAAATTTGAAAAATATCTATGCATTTTGATTATTTGAAATTTTTATAAAAAATATATTGCAGATCGTATTCTAAAAGGTCTCATAACTAGCGTAGTGTGTAAGTCTAGAACTGTGCTTATGACATATGGTCGTAAATTAATCTTCTTTGCAGTTATTTCGACCATATATAATGTAAAATAAACTGTACATTATAGAAGCAATAAACGATTTGATTTGATTTGATTTGATTTGATTTGTATTTTGGTGCACAAAAATATGAAGTATCTTACATTTAAATCTTACATTTAAATTTAAAGTTAAGTATTTAACTTTCTGGCACATATTCGGAAAACACAGATAAAATTAAATTTCACAGCGTTCAACAGTAAATCACTCTCCGGGACGGGAGTTTCAAGTCATGTGATACGAGAATAAACTTTTATAGAAGATTAGTTTACTTTGTGTTGTTATATATTACTATATAAAATTAAAGCATGTGGAAAATTTAAGGTAAATTTTGCTTTAAAATATTAAAAATAATAAGGATTGACTTTTTGTTAAATTATTTAATAACTATAAACTTTTCTCCTGAAAAACATTCGACAAAATCACCTACTTTCTTAGTCTTCATCATTGAACTAGTGACTTAGTTTATCTACGGTATATCAACCAAACGGTATAAAACCAAAAAGAGTTTGGGGTAATCTGAATCGGCGAAAAAAGGTTGAGAGCTGAAGGAGCTCCAAGAGCTTTAGCAGGAATTATAGGATCTATAATAATGAAAAAAAAATCTCAGCAAGCGCCAAGGCGAAATACTCAAAATGACTTTGTAGATTCCAGATCTTCAGAGTTCTATCGAAAAGCCATTAATGATTTTCCCAAATACTTGGACTAAATAAATATATTTTCCTTAAAATAAAGGTTTCTTTTTTATTAGAAATAGGCTAACTCTTGTCCTCCATCTTGCCCAAGGGCATAGATGAGGTCTACGATGGAGTGGGTTTGCTCAGGAAAAGCCTATTCACATTCACCTTAAAGAGGTTCAGGTTTTACGTACTCGGAAAAACAGACGCCAGCAGAGCAATACACTCCTTGGCTATGCGCATTATAAATGCTGACTTATAGCGCTTACTGCGGATGTTCGAAATATCAATCAAGTGTGGATGGTAACCTGCAGAAGGTTTGGTTCTCTGATTTAAGAATGGGGATGGCGGTATGATCTTATGAAGCTCATAGGTACGCTCTCCGAAGTACAACCTGTATAAATACGACAAACAGGCAACTTGGCGGCGGTGAGAAAAGCTGTGAAGCTTGGCTTTTTATCGCCGATAAGCCTCTTGGCTGTACGTTCCACTGAGTCGAAGGCGGCAATTTGATATTGTGCTGAACCGTCCCAAAAGTGACTACAATACTCCATGCATGACTTGATCTGAGCCTCGTAAGACTTAGAAGCTGTGCAGGCGTGATTTATCGCTTCACTTTATTAAGAATACCCAGCTTTTTGGCCGTATTTTGTGCTTTTGACTATATGTTAGCGGCAAAGTTCATATTAGCACTCAATTGTATGTCGAGATCATCAGTAATATCCCTAGATATACCTTGGAAAGTAGAAGCCAGATCAAACGGACCTCGTTTTGCGGTGACCGGCACAACTACTCTTCCTAGGTATTGGTGGCACATTGGCAAGCTTCTAAGATTTAGGCATCATTCGAGTTTTTAGAGAGAGCTGGTACAGGCGCGTCAGAGCAGAAGACAACTCAGGCGCACAATGATTTAGTACCCATGCGGGAATACCATCAGATCCACTTGCCGTGTTCACGTCTGGGTTTTGCAAAGCTTTACGTACTTCTTTCGTAATAATAGTGACCTCCCAATGAGTTTAGTGGTTGTTTAGAGCTAGCATCTATAAGAGAATATCTCGCAAACAGAGATGCAAATAAATTTGCTTTCTCAGTAGTTGAGTGAGTCAGTGCATGTACATGTTCAATTAGGTTCCATCCGCAGAAGTTGAAATTCGACAGCCTTCGACAACGACTAAAATTGCTTACTACCAGGAGGGTAGGAAGCAAGTCTGATCCACTATTAATTGACATCGCTCGAATCGTGCCCTGCGAAGAACTTACAGGACTTGGCAGCAGAATTAAAAGTTCTCTTCTTTGCACAAACTGTCCAAGCCCTAATTTTGCGATATCGAGCTAGAACCTAGGCCAGAGACGTAGACTCTTTTTGAGCTTCAACACGAGCACAGTCCGTATAATACCAGGACCATGCCTCGTGACCGAGCGAGATGTCGGAGAACGGAATAAAATATGTCACGTTGTATCATGTCTGTTTTGTCACGTCATGTTCATGTCGTTTTTTGTTATATCACGTCTGCAACCACATCGGCATAGCAAGAACGTTCATCCGAAGAAAAGCACAGGATGCATAAAAGTGCTGCATCTTATCCCAGTCTGCTGAATCGTACCACCATACTCTACTCTTGCCCACTGGACAATGATCTCAGTGGAGCTGAGATTGATTAATACCGAGGGATTATCTGGGTTTATTATCAGCAGATGGTTCAAGCTATTGGATATATGTCCAGCTACATCTGATAACCGTGCCGTTAGATGAACCATTTGAATCTGATCTAGCGATAATGCCAATTTGCGAACCTCTCTCTAAGCATAGTCGATTTTCTCGTATGGGAACAAGCACTTCTTGTTGTGGACGTTAAAGTCCCGAGAAAAATTAGCTCCGCAGACGAATACCACTGATGGGCTTCCTGGTCTCCGCAGTGCGATCGATAGACACACGCATAGAATGCATAGGATGTCTCTACACTGGTGTCCACCAAAAGCCACAACGCTGAAAATCCTGAAACTTCAAAGCAACGGAGATACCGCAAGCAAATATCATCGTGGACGTACATACAGACCCGAGCGCGCTGTTTGATTTTATGTTCAATTTGAATTTATGTTTTATTTTCAACGTGGTAGAGCCATGCTGCAGCTATATAAGTAGTATAGTTGTAGCACGAATGGGTCGGCTCGACCGGGGAAGGACCACGCTCTCACAGAATACCAGCGTAAAATAGCAGCTTAATGCTGCTGCGTTTCGTATGGTGAGTGTAGAGAACCGGAGACCCTTTTTACTGGAAAAGAGGCATTCCATCTTAGTCCTCACGGGAGACAACGCATCTGCATTTTGATTGGCAAACGAGGATAGATGTAGATGTCTATGGGCCACAGCAACCGCTTACCATCAGGTGGACTGTGTGCTCGTTTGTCATCCTATCCCATAAAAAAAGCGTGTAACCTGGTTAGTTGAGGTACACCACATTGGACGGAGTTGCTATCTGCGTCTCTGTCATGAAGACTGGATCCCCCCCCCATCCACCGTGTCCTGCCATCCAGTCGCCAACTGGTATGGTGGAGCATTTCGGGATTTTTCGCGAGTTGGCGGGGCAGCCTCTGGCACGTGCCTGGCGCGCTACTTGGAACCACAACTATCTACTGTCGGCCAACGGCTAGATCATTCTTGGGTTCCGCTACCCTCCAGAATGAGTTACCCGGTATAACTTTGCTCAGAAGTCCATTCTAGTCTTGTGCGTTGTTACTGATATCTCATCTGTCCCCCAAAGACACTGGTTAACAGACGGAACGCAGTGAGCTGCTTCGTGCCTGACTCCGACGGGTGGGTGGTAGCAAGCCAAGTGGCCACTAACGATGTCTACCATGATGGAATCTTTACCACACAATAAAGTATCCGGTAATGCTATTGCCCCAGCATTTGCTCAATTCACAAATCTCTTGTGAATCAGAATCAAATATTAAAATCTCGGCTCAAGTAATATATATAGGTATATTGTAAAAAAAACCATAAAGCTACCTTTGTTACGAATTGGGTTTTATTTTAAATTTACTATATATTGCGGGACATTAAAGTTCAATAATATAGGTGCATAGCTAATTTTTACCACGCGACTAAATGTCCTCCATCTCAGTAGGACTGAAACATGTGGAGCATTTAGCATGCATGCATTTGTTTCGCCCTGTATTGCTAATCACCGAATGCTGATTGGCAATTAGTTACAATAGCACCGTTGAGGCAAGGGCTTTGTAAACTCTCTTACGTTAAAAAGACACAAGTGACAGTAGATTTATAATTTAATAGTAATAAAGAATTAGCAATGGGGTGGTCATATAGCTCGAAGAACTGACAGCACATAGTGAAACTGAATGACAATGAGTAGACAATGATTACCTGAAATTTAATTTCAATTCATAGGATATTCTCATAACTGTTTTCTCCATTCTTCGGATAATCTGAAGTTGCTAACGCCTTTTCATTGTACTGGTTATATGTCCAGCTCGAGCAAAATACCTCTTGATGTATATGCTAAACCAGAATATAATTAATATATAAATGTCAGTTACTCTTGTTTTTCTGGCCGATATCCTCGTTATGGATTTTATCAAACAGATAAATACCTAACAGACTTTGTACTTTTGTACTTTTGTTTTGACTGTTGAGTAACTTTGAGCTTCCTCATATAGTCAATGGTGCAAGACTAGGTTTTGGTACCTTCAGCTATCACTGGCAAAATGTGCGATTGGGCATGGCCATATTCGATCAAGAGGTCAACCGAATGAGACGAGAAGAGACGAAACAAATTCACTAAAGAAAACTGCGAAGAATCTTCTTATTACTTATTCTTCGGAACCTTAAGACAAAAGTGTTAAACCGTTGGGACCTATAAAAGCTCATGATCAAAATATTATATATTATAATATAATATAGAGTTTTACTTCGATTCTATACAAACTTTTTACGAGTAGGGTTTAAATATAAAAAGAAAATCACAAATCGAATTGTGAAAATTTTTTTGCCACTTTACTGACATAGTTATATTGTAAATATTAATAATTTTGATTTGAATATGAATGTTTCATTTTAAATATAGAATTTTACAGCTTTTGACTCTCTATTGAAATAAGAATGTTTTTAATCTCAATAGCCTCACGTATCATCCTTGGCAGGAATCAATGTTCTTTCGCGAGAATTTGTGGTTTATCAAATCTAATGTAATGGCGGGGGCCGTCTAGGATAGACGGACTAGATCTAGACGGACTAGAGAAGAAACGGACTAGGACTAGAGAAAAAAGCTGAAGGTACTTTTTTTTTTTTTTTATAGGAGAGGGGGCAAACGAGCATGCGGCTCACCTGATGGTAAGTGACTACCGCCGCCCATGAACAACCGCAACACCAGGGGAATTGCAGATGCGTTGCCGGCCTTTTAAAAAGGAGTAGGCTCTTTTCTTGAAGGTCCCTAAGTCGTATCGGTCCGGAAAAATCCCTGGTGGTAAACTATTCCACAAGGAAGTTGTGCGAGGAAGAAAACATCTTCTAAATCGCACAGTGGTGGACCGCCAATCATCCAGATGGTGTGGATGGTATAGGGAGTTCTGCCGCGAAATGCGTTCGTGAAATTTGGCGGCTGGGATTAATCCGAACAATTCCTCAGAGCACTCCCCATGGTAGATGCGAAAGAAAATGCAAAGAGATGCAACATCTCTTCGCAGTGCCAATGAATCGAGCCGATCGGAAAGGGCTCGGTCGTCGACGATTCGAGCCGCTCTGCGCTGGATGCGGTCAAGTGGAAGGAGCTGGCACTGGGGAGCCCCTGCCCAGAGATGGGAACAGTATTCCATGTGAGGCCGAACCTGCGCCTTGTAAAGTTGCAGGCGGTGTGCCGGCATGAAATACTGTCCCGCTCTGCTGAGTACGCCAAGCTTTTTAGAGGCCAATTTGGCTTTCTCTTCCAAGTGACCACGAAACTGCACGTCACTCGATATGTCGACTCCGAGGATACCGATACTGGCTGAGGCAAGAAGGGGAGTGCCTTGAAACTGAGGAGATACGACAAAGGGGTTCTTTTTAGCGGTAAACGCGCAAACTTGTGTCTTCTGAGGATTAAACTGGACTAGATTTAGTCGCCCCCAATCCGAGACTTTGTCCAGCAAAGACTCGACTTCAGACACAAGTTTGTTCCGGTACTCGGCGACGTTTTCCCGAGAAATATTGGCCCGGCCGGTGTATAGAGCATCACCAGTGCTGTCATCCGCATAGCAATGAATGTTACCAGTTAGCAACATATCATTGATATGCAGAAGAAACAGCGTTGGTGATAGCACACAGCCTTGTGGAACACCAGCGTTAATAGGCTTGTAGTCAGAACATGCACCGTCTACAACGACCTTGATGCTCCGATCTGCAAGAAAGCTGGTGATCCAATTGCACAATTTCTCGGGAAGCCCATAGGAAGGCAGCTTCGAAAGAAGCGCTTTGTGCCAAACCCGATCAAAGGCCTTCGCAATGTCCAGACTAACGGCCAACGCCTCCCCCTTGGACTCTACTGCCTTCGCCCATCTATGGGTCAGGTAGACCAGAAGATCACCAGCTGATCGACACCGACGAAAACCGTATTGGCGGTCACTAATCAGCTGGTGATCCTCAAGGTACCGGATGAGCTGGCAGTTAATAATGGATTCCATTATTTTGGAGAACAAGGAGGTGATCGCGATAGGCCTATAGTTGGACGGGTCTGAGCGGTCGCCTTTTTTAGGGATCGGGTGGACAAAAGCTGTCTTCCATGAATTCGGGACTACGCCTTGGGAGTAGGAGTACCGGAAAAGACGCGTTAGGACCGGTGCCAACTCCGGAGCACACGTCCTCAGCACAATTGGGGGGATTCCGTCAGGCCCACTCGACTTCTGGATGTCCAGGGAGAGAAGTGCTTTGCGAACTGAGCGCTGTGAGAATAGCACATCCGGCATGGAGCACTCACACCGCGGGATGGTCGGCGGTATTTTCCCCCCGTCATCAAGAGTCGAGTTGGACGCAAAAAGGGAGCCTAAAAGGTCGGCTTTGTCTTTTGCGTCTTGGGCCAGTGAGTCGTCCTCCCTGTGCAGAAATGGTAGTGATGGCTTACAGAAATTCCCTTGGACAGCCTTGGCGAGAGACCAGAATGCACGGGTTCCCGAAGGAAGGCGAACTAGTTTCTCGCCAATTCTGCCTATGTGCTCTGACTTTGCCTTGGCAATAACTCTTTTGAAGGACCTGGAGGCGAAGTTATACTTCTTTTTAAGTGTGCTGGTGTTTACATCCCGAGTCACCGAAGCCGCAGCCCAGGCTTGATAACACTCCTGCTTACTGCGCAATGCAGTCTTACAGGAGCGACCAAACCAAGGCTGAGATCTGCCTCCGATGGGTACCACAGATGATGGAATAAATAGTTCCATTCCCTGTAGCACCACATCAGTGACAGAGTCAGCAACAGCACTGGGATCATCCGGCGAGAAGCAAACCCGCCCCCATGGGTAGGATGCAAAGAAAGACCGCATTCCGTCCCAATCCGCCGACCTGTAATGCCAAACACGGCGGCAACCTGCAGAACGCAACCGCGAAGGGAGCGTGAGTGGCACCATACTCCGGATCAGACAATGATCCGAAGAGCCGAGAGGGGCATCGACGGAAACCTGATATCCTTCCGGATGAGAGGTCAGCAGAAGGTCCAACAGGGAAGGTGTATGATCCTCCACATCTGGAATCCGCGTAGGCGAAGTAACCAGTTGTGTCAGACCACATGCCAAGGCAAAGTCATAAACAGATCTCCCCGCATGATCGGTTAAACGTGAACCGAGCCATTCGGCATGGTGGGCGTTAAAATCGCCAAGGATCACGATCTCTGCGGATGGGACCTGTTGTAGCAAGGAATCTGTAGCCATTTGGACGTGGTCGATGAGTCGGTCTGTTTCGGCATTACCGCTATGGGACCTATAGAGGCACCCGTAGACGCGCGGATGGTCGTCGCTGTCTACGCGTAGCCAAAGGATGGACAGGTCCGAACCTTCAAGACTGCCGAGGCGTCGAGAACAGATGTCCTCTCTAACATACACGCAAACTCCAGCCCGAGGCACAAAGGAGTGCTCCAATTTGTACCCCGGGTAGGAGAGATACGAAATATCAGTCGGAGAGGAAACCTGCGTCTCGGTCAAAAAGAGCAAGGCCGGCTTCGCCATCTCGAGATGGTAGTGGACGGCGTTTAGGTTAGAGTGAAGTCCCCTGATGTTGCAGAAATTCACGGATAGCGTGGCAGGGGTCGCCTTGGTATTGTTGCTCAGCTTGCCCCGAGCAGTTTTGTTTTTGAGCGGAATTTTGCCCCCCCCCAGAATACGCGGGGCAGCCTGAGCACCCACGCTCAGGATTGGAATAACATGGTCGTGGATGCTCAGCGAGGGATTCTCCAGGGGTACTGGTACCCTCCTGGGGTAGTCTATTGTCTAATTCCGCTACCATGTTGATGGGGGGGGGGGGAATTTGGCCTCCGGCCACCTGCACTCACCAGACGAAACGCAGAAGCAGAGCCTCTACTTCACGCCGGTATTCTGTGAGGTCGTGGTACCAACCCGGCTCGAGCCGGCCCATACGTGCAACAGCTAAAAACTGCTGCAGGGCTCTACCACCGTACCTCCGGGTTAACTCTGACATCGGGACGTCAATCATCTCAGTCCCCCGTGACCATGGTTGCTGGAAAGCAACCGAAACGTCGGGAATATAAAATAAGTTAATTAAACGCGATAAAATCCATAAAAGTAATTTTATTGAATATGTAGTGTTTGCGTAAATATAAGAAATCATTAGTGTAACTGTACTTATACACACACTCGTTTCTCAAGATTCTGTCACGCGCAGATGGTTAGTAGAGACGGTAGTGATTGAGACTTGTCACCGTAATCGAAATTCGATCTGTAGAACATTAAAAGAGATTTAATATGCCAGTAATTACAGTCCAAATGGCATTAGACTTTGAAAATGAGGGAATAGAGAGTGCACTTGTGCTTGCACACGTACACTCCTGGAATATAATCCTATCCTGCACAGATGGCTAGTATCCATTAAGACTGGGCGCTGTGACTGCAATTCGGCTTGGAAAACATTACGAGAGCAATTTTTATAAGGGTAACAAACGAGCACACAGTCCATCTATTGGTAAGTGGTTGCTTTGGCCCTTAGACATCTACATCTATCCTCAATTACGAGCTAAAATGCAGATGTGTTGTCTCCAGTAAAAAGGATCTTCAGTTCTCTACACTCACTACACGTAACACAACAGCGTTAAACATTTATTATACGCTGATATTCTGTGAGATAAACTTGAAGTCACAGTCCAAGTGGCATTTTTTAAATTTAGGTGCGGCTGATGAAAGGCTGAAATTACCATTATTTTTACATGAATTGTCATTTGTCATTACAATTACGGGTCATTACAATAACATGTGTCGTTGTTTAGATTTTTGATTTTGCTGTGGTTTGAAAATCTAATGCCACTTATTACTAAACAAATCGTTCATATGGATATTAATTTAGAATATTACACGGTTAATTTATAAGTAAATAACATCATCATATCTAATCTTTCCTTAAAATAAAAGGTAAGATAAAATGTTTACAAGAAAAAAGAAGTTTTAGAAGTTAAAGAGAGCATTTAGATAATCTGATTATTTGAGCGTAACGTAAGAGAGTGGGAGGGTTACACAGTTGCAAAAAAAGACTATGTCTTGACATTCTCGTGCGTGGTTGATTTTTTATTTTATTTTGAAGGATATAATGCAAAAATAACAAAAGAAAACCTAATCTTCCGATTTCCACAAGCCCAAATACTAAAAATCTTCTGTGAAGATGAGAGCGTGCAGATGGATTAAAGCATGTATGCCCCACTCTGCGTCTCTCTCTCCCTTCCACATTTTCTCTATTTCTGACTCTCTCCTGCCATCCCTACCCAGTCACAGTCACATTTTATGTTTATTGAGAAAAAAAATTCTAAAAAAAATATATTTCTAGCAGTCATATTATTAATATCCTTCAAAACATTTGGCAGATTTTAAGCTACCATAACTGGGAATTCAAGCTGAACCTTCTGTAAATTAGTCAGACACGCTCAAGTATTTCATTTTATGGAGACTTTTTTCGCATTTTCAAAAATTCACTACGAGCTTGCGTCACTTCCGAATCGTTAGTCTCAATTCAAAAATGGGGATATTTTTAGGGTTCACTAAACATCATATTTAAATATCTGACGCGCTTAAATAAATTTTTGAATATCTGAAATAGTTTATAGTAGTTTTTACATTTTTGAAAATCTGTAGACGTTTCTCCCACCACTGGAAGGGGAAAAGTTATATATTTTTTTTTTCTAACTATCAATCAATCTACAAAATCTAACGACGACGCTCGAGTAAATTCCCTTTTGGCGTCATGGGCAGAAAATGGAAATTATTTTATTAGTTTTACTTTTTGAATTCGGCCGTTACTTCTTATTTAAAGTTAAATGTTTATTTCCTTTTAATACACTGAGGAATATCACAAGTTCAAGGTAACAAATAGAACGTATTATTTTTTATAGAATAAGGGTGATAAACGAGCACACTGTCCACTTGATGGTAAGTAGATGCTGTGGTCCATAAACACATATTTTAAGACACAGCAGTATTAAGCTGCTATTTTACTATTTTATTAGAGCGTGATCGTACTCCGGTTGATATAGCTGCAGCATGACTTTACCACGTAAAATCAATAAAATGTCATCTAAATGGTTACATTAATTACTTCAAGGGTGAGTCTCCTAGGGTGCGAAAATTGTTATTAAGCTATTACTTCTCACTCTTACAAACATAAATAAGGACAAATATCTAAACCCGGAACAATTATTGGTAATCACACAAGACTGGCTGGCGGCGCATGAAATCGACTTCATCCGGCACGAAGACTGGCCCTCCTCCAGTCCAGATTTGAATCCGTTAGATTACAAGATATGGCAACACTTGGAGGAAAAGGCGTGCTCAAAGCCTCATCCCAATTTGGAGTCACTCAAGACATCCTTGATTAAGGCAGCCGCCGATATTGACATGGACTTCGTTCGTGCTGCTATAGACGACTGGCCGCGCAGATTGAAGGCCTGTATTCAAAATTATACGCCGCTCTCAACGCCGTAAGTCAATTATAAGCCACTATGCCGTCAATATTCAAGGCTTTTCAATTGTATAATAAAATAGTATTCAAATTATAAGATTTTACTATAGTTAATATATTTAAAGGAAAATATGATACTATTATATAAGGATCTACTAAAATATGTACTCTATTTGTTTCATTTTAATTGTCAATTATGATCAAGACATTTCAAGAGATTAATAACAAATAAGATTTATCGAATTTGCATGCGTAACCCATTTAGGTTAGTATTGTTTACTGTTTTGACAGTTTGAACAATGAATATCACTTTAACTATTGAATTGTTAATTGTTGATGTAGATTGGCAGCAGTATATTCCTGATACCAATACTCAATTAATAAAAAACTGCGTTGCGATTGCTTATCCGCCTGCTAAACCAACTATGGTGAATATTTCCAGTGTAAGTTAATATATAGTCCTCTATGTTCATCAGTGAGTTTGATAAATGAATGAATGTAAATGAAATTAAGCATACAAATTCAAATCAACACAACAATAGCAACTTGCAAAGTGTTCCTGGAAGCATATATATGGGCATCTATATTTAATAAGTTACATTAACCGATATTTGCGATTTTTTTAACGCTTTTAACTTGTAACGGGGTGTTCGATCAAGCAATTAGTACTCAGTGATGACGTTGTATTCACATTTTTATTCTTAATAGCATCTCTTCGCCATTGCGTATAATGTGTGCTTGTTGTTCTCCCTTCATTATATCCTTTCACATGTTCACTGCTAAACGATGTTCTTCCCCAAGGAATGCCACAGAGACGGTCCGGAGCCACCTGCATCCATTGACTTCCGGCATGTCTTACCAGTTCGTTACTCCATCTAGTGGGAGGCTGCCCTACACTTCGCCTATTTGCACGAGGCTGCCACTTGAGAACTTTTTTCCCCATCAATTGTCGATACTTTGAGCTGTACGGCCCATTCCCACTTCAGCTTTCTAATCCGTTCGACTATATCGGTTACTCTGTTTCTACTGCGTACTTTATTTTGTCTCTCTTATTAATTGCTAAAATATTAGAGTATAGATTAAAAACTTCTGTAAGTTTAAATTTATACTTATAATTAGATTACCTATTTGAAATATATTATTTCTAGAACTTAAGAAGTCCGTCTAGAAACTTGTCAGAAATAAAGGGACGTCCAGCACGGCATTCAAAAATGTAACAAGGATGATTAAAACTATTGGTTTTAATTGTAATGGGGATAACAAACAAGTACACAGTCCACCTGATGGTAATTGGATGCTATGGCCTATAGACTTCTACATTTATCTTCGATTAAGAATCAAAATGCAAATGCGTGATGTCACCCGTGAGGATTACGATGGAATGCCTCGTTTCCAGTAAAAAGGGTCTCCGGTTCTCTACACACACCATATGAAACAGAGCAGCATAAAGTTACTATTTTACGCATATATTATGTGAAAGTATGGTCCTTCCCCGGTCGTGGCGACCCATTTGTACTACAAACATAATAATATAGCTTGCTGAAACGTGGCTCTATCTCATAAAATCTATTAATTTCACTGCTTTTTAACTATTTTAAGCCAGTGCTTAACCAATCTGCCTCCCGATTGTAAGTGAGGATTAAGCTTAAAAAGCCTATTCACTCTGACCTTGAATTGGATAGAAAGTCAAATTCTGGCAAATTCCTTTTCTTTATGTTGCATTATGAACAACAAAGCAAACAATTTTGTTGGAATGCATAGTATGTCGACATCAAGGGAGACCAGCCAAGCGTTTGGTGGTCTGATGTTGGAATGAATAGGAAGGAATGAAGTCATGCCACTCCTGGGCACACTTCACAAATTTTATCCTGAAAAACGACGAAAGGCTGCCTAGGAAAAAATATTTCATATGAAAAAACTCGTGGGCATAGCTAGTAAGTTTTAAAACAAATAAACTTACAATATGGTATACTTTGACAATCCTTTTTCTATTATGTTTAATAAAGAAGTCTTAGTTTCATATAATATGCGTCACCTTCAGAATACTTAAAAAGTACACAGTCTCTTTAGGAATTACGAAGGCCGATTACTGTCAGAAGTGACTTTGATCCTTCTCAGACGTTTGTACCAATTTATACGCTCCTAAAAGGATTGTATTCATTGTGTCTCTATACTATGTCAACGAGATTTTATGTGAAAGTAATTTTACGATGTTATTTGACTTCTGCTTTTATGTCGACTTGACAACCATTTATCAATAGATTGGAAAAATACATTTATTTGTTACACAAGATTTGAAGATAGCGTATTAACTAGGTATAAAAACTTCAATGGGGATTATATAATTCGCTGTTTAAGATTTTTTTAATCATTTTTGATTTCTTGGGAGGTTTTGAGAAACGTATGTTAAATTAATTTTTAAGATGATAAATTTTTAGCAGCGTAAAAGAATCCTTCATTTCATTTCTTTCCATTGGTAAAGTAGAAGGTGACTATGGAATAGCTCATTAAAGAACTTAAATTGCGATCGATGGTAAAATACCATCTGATATCAACATCATCGTTATTTACCTCGTACATCATTACCATCTTCATCATTAATACAGTTCGTCACAAGTTGTTGAACACAGGTCTCCCCCAAGAAATGTCACTAAGCATGAACCTCGGCCATCTGAATCCATTGACTTCTTACTAGGTGGCCAATTGACGCTACGTGGCTGCCACTCGAGAATCTCTCTTCCCTATCGTTGTTGGTTCTACGAGCTTTCTATCTGACCCATTGCCTTTTCAGCTTACTGATCAATTGAAAAATGATCAGTAAGCTGAAATGAAGTGAAAATAATTATGTACACTGTGCTTGCTGCATGCAGGCTGCTACTCAAGAAATTATTCATGTTATAAATTGGTTGTTAACAGTTACATCATTGAATGACATATATAAATTCACGGAATGGCAACTAATTATAGTATTGTATATAGTCTGTTTTTTTGAATGACAAGCTCGTGGAAACTGTCCATGCGGTCGGAGCTAAGTTCTGCAAGACCCGCCGCAGAAGAACACAAAAACTCTCCGATCACACTGAGATTGAGAGGTTCTATGGGCAGCTGTACACGTCATCGTTGGAGCCGCACGCAAGTGTGAGTAACGATCCAAGAGCGAGTCTTATCCGACATTATTCCGATGATATCCCGGACGTCAGTCTGAGCGAGATTAGAATGGCTCTCCAGCACCTTAAAAACGGCAAGGCCCCAGGCGAGGATGGAATTACAGCGGAGATTCTGAAAGCGGGTGGAAAACCGGTACTTGAAGTCCTTCAGAAGCTCTTTAATTCCGTCCTCCATGGTGGCATTACACCGGAGGCGTGGAGCAGAAGTGCGGTGGTCTTGTTCTTCAAGAAAGGCGACAACGCTCTCTTGAAGAACTACAGACCGATTTCCCTTCTGAGCCGCGTCTACGTGCTGTTTTCGAGAGTCATTACGAATCGTCTCGCGCGCAGACTTGACGACTTCCAGCCTCCCGAACAAGCCGGTTTCCGAAAAGGCTTTAGCACCATAGACCACATACATACCCTTCGGCAAATTGTACAGAAGTCCGAGGAGTACAATTTGCCACTATGTCTGGCGTATGTGGACTATGAGAAAGCCTTTGATTCCGTCGAAATTTGGGCGGTGCTGCAGTCCCTTCAGCGATGCCAAGTTGACTGTCGGTATATCGAAGTGTTGAAGTGCTTGTACAGTAGGGCTACGATGGCTATCCGAGTACAGAACCAGAGTACGAAACCTATCCAATTGCAGAGAGGTGTAAGACAGGGTGACGTGATATCCCCGAAACTCTTTACCGCTGCATTGGAAGATGTTTTCAAGTTTCTGGACTGGAAAGGATACGGTATCAACATCAATGGCGAGTACATCACTCACCTTCGATTTGCCGACGATATAGTCCTTATGGCAGAATCGCTGGAGGACCTAAGCACTATGCTCAATGACCTCAATAGTGTTTCCCAACGGATAGGTCTTAAGATGAACATGGACAAAACAAAGATCATGTTTAATGTCCATGTCACACCTATGCCGGTAGTTGTTGGGAACACTAAGCTCGAAGTTGTTGACGAGTATGTTTACCTGGGACAAATAGTCCGACTAGGTAAGTCCAACTTCGACCGAGAGGTCAATCGACGGATTCAACTCGGTTGGGCAGCGTTCGGGAAATTACGGCACATCTTCTCGTCAGGTATACCTCAAAACTTGAAAACGAGACTGTACACCCAGTGCGTGTTGCCAGTGATGACATACGGAACTGAGACGTGGTCCTTCACTGCTGGCCGGATGAGGAAGCTCAAGGTCGCTCAGCGAGCTATGGAGAGGGCTATGCTCGGAGTTTCTCTGCGTGATAAACTCAGAAATGAGGATATCCGCAGTAGAACTAGAGTGACCGACATAGCCCAACGGATTAGTAAGCTGAAGTGGCAATGGGCCGGCCATATAGCTCGAAGAACCGACAACCGATGGGGAAGAAAGGTTCTCGAGTGGCAGCCTCGTACCGGCAGGCGAAGTGTAGGGCGTCCCCCCACTAGATGGAGTGACGACCTGGTAAGATATTCAGGAAGTCGATGGATGCAGGTGGCTCAGGACCGTGCTTTGTGGTATTCTTTGGGGGAGGCCTATGTTCAGCAGTGGACTTGTGAAGGGCTGTAATGATGATGATGATATAGTCTGTTATAAGACAGGTATGTTATATCTTCAATTATTTGTTACAATGTTGTATTGGATTACCATTACCTGTAAAATTCCTTTAAAAGACCTTTAAAAGTCCACTGCTGAACCAAGTATTCTCTGACAGCTGGCCTTATAGAGACGGTTTGCCATAGTTCCCACGCTTGGCAGGTTGGCAACTGCAGTTTTTTATTGTTTTGAGTTGCTATCAGGAAAATGCTGCTGCCCATCACACGTTTCAATTTACCTCTGTCGCCACTACACAGAACATTATGAAATAAAATTATAACGTAATATAAAATATATATTTTACGCGGTAGAGCCATGCTGCAGCTATATTAATAGTATAGATGTAGCACGAATGGGTCGGCTCAACCGGGGAAGGACCACGCTCTCACAGAATACCAGCGTAAAATAGCAGCTTGATGCTGCTGTGTTTCGTATGGTGAGTAAAGAGAACCGGAGACCACATTTACTGGAAACGAGGCATTCCATCTTAGTCCTCACGGGTGCCAACGCTTCTGCATTTTGATTCGTAATCGAGGATAGGTGTAGATGTCTATGGGCCACAGCAACTACTTACCATCAGGTGGACTGTATGCTCGTTTGTCACCATAATTATAAATATATATAACTCTCAAAATATGTTTTGAAACTTTAATTACAAGTAAATTGCAAATAAATGTAGATTCAAAAGAAAAAGAAACATTTATTTAATAATAGAAAGGTTGGCCAAGCAAATAATTAGAAACTGTAACTGCAAGTAAAGGGCAAGTAAAGGACATTTGTGTTTCCTCTTTCACTTTTTCTATTCTTAAAGCGGAATTTAAAATGCCCAGCTATCGTTTTACATAAAACACCCTTTTTATTCGGTATTATTATTTTAACTCACCACAAATCTTGGTTTAGATAACTAAAGATTTGTCTCCATGATACATATTAGAATATGTAAAGAAAAAATAAACACATATTATGTGAAGTGACAAACGAACTCATAGTCTCGATGGCAAAAGGCTACTGCAGTCCAGGGACTCCTGCAGCTAACTTCAAACAAAGAAGGCTATAGTTGCGTTGTCACTGTTGAGGACTAAGATGGAATGCATCACAGCCTACTGGCTCTCTAGGCGCTTCACACCGGAACATAATAGTGCAAGTACTACTACTTGGCGACAGAAACAGGTAAGAGGGTGGTACCTTCCCAGACGAACTCCAAGAAAAAAAAGGTACCTCTAAAAAGGTATTAATTACCACCTCGAAAAAATAAAAGATGAATATTTTGAATATATAATATTAGCTAACCAAAAATTTCAAAAGGCAACGGATAACGAGATATAGGAAGCACGAACGAAGTATAAAAGATTGAAAACAGCAGTGAAAGAAATTGTGTCTAGAAAGAAAGAAGAACGAAATGATGATTTCGATAGGAGGCTCACTGAAGATTTCCAGTCAAACATTAAGTTTTTCTGGAAATCCATCAAAACAGCCAGAGGAAAAACTTCTACCTCGGAGCTGAGTACAATCAGGAGTCAAGATAAGAGCATTATGAAAGGAGAAGAATGTGTGTTAAAGAGATGGAAAGAGTATTTTGAAAGTTTGTTTGAAAGAGAGGAAGTGCAGGTACAGCATCTGCCACCTTCCACGGAAACTAATATAAATGTTGATGAAAATGAGATAAGCATGGATAAAATAGTGAAAGCGTTGAAAAGTATGAGATTACCGTCGAGATGCTGAGGGCTGGACAGGGCCTGGTGGCTAGTCAGCTGTACCGCCTTTTCAATCTGTGCTGGGGAAATGGGTAAGTACCAGGAGACTGGTGCGAAGCCGTAATCGTGTATTGTGTAAGGGAAATGGGTCACGGCAGGACTGCATAAATTACCGCGGTATAAGCCTTCTCAGCGTCGTCGGTAAATTGTATGCGAAAGTGTTGATTGAAAGGGTTGTAAATGAAACAGACGAAAAAGTATGGGATGCACAAGCGGGATTTAGAAAGGGAATGTGATGTACGGATCAGGTCTTTTCCTTGCGGTGCATAGCCGAAAAGTATTTGGCTAAAAACAAGAAGGTCTACTGCGCGTTGGTGGATCTAGAAAAGGCCTATGATGGAGTGGTGAGGAATGAATTGTGGTCAGCACTGTCCGTGAACGGTGTGAGCAGTATCCTCATACGAGCATTGCAATCTCTTTATAGGGATTCTAGTGCTTGTGTAAGGATAAACGGGGCATACACTGAATGGTTTAATATCGAAAAAGGTGTTAGACAGGGATGTGTAGCGTCACCGTGGCTGTTTAATCTGTTCATGGACAATTGTTTGACAGATTTAAAAGATAATGAAAGTGGGTTGAGAATGAATGAGTAACTCGTCAAATGTTTTCTCTATGCTGATGACCAAGTATTACTTGCGTCTCCAGCCGAGGAGTTGCAGGAGATGGTAACTGCTATGAGTGGAGCTTTTGTTAGAAAGGGAATGAAGATGGATGTAAGGAAGATGAAAGTAATGGTGTTTGAAAAAGATGAGGCAGTGACAGACTGCAATATCGTAATTGAAGATTAACAAATTGAACAGGTGAAAGAGTTTGTGTATCTGGTTTC
Organism: Parnassius mnemosyne; assembly: GCA_963668995.1. NCBI lineage: Eukaryota > Metazoa > Arthropoda > Insecta > Lepidoptera > Papilionidae > Parnassius > Parnassius mnemosyne. The sequence goes on along the minus strand of CAVLGL010000084.1, from coordinate 22,779,012 downwards.
AAAGTTTACAAGAGATGAAAAGTGTGAGAATGATATCGAAAGAAGTGTGAATGCAGGAAACGTGGTGAATGGGGCTTTGCACTCCTTTATGAGCAGTCGGAAGGTGTCTAGCAAGGCTCGTTTGGATGTGCATGAGGGGGTGTTGGTTCCGACACTCATGTACGGAAGTGAAAGTTGGGTATGGCAGAAGAAACATGAAAGCAGAATAAATTCAGTTAAGATGAGAGCGTTAAGAAGTATGATAGGAGTTCAATTGAGTGACAGGATAAGGAATAGTGAGATAAGGAAACGTTGTGGTCTGAAAGAAGATGTAGTGACAAAAATTGAGAAAGGTATGCTGAGATGGTTTGGCCATATCGAGAGAATGAATGAAGAACGATTGACGAAAAAAGTGTATAAGGCGAGTGTGAATGAAAGTGTTGGAAGGGGTAGACCGAGGCGGACATTTCTAGACCAAATCAGGGACGTCTTGAAAAAAAGCCAGGTCAAAAGTACCCTTAACCGTAGAGCATGTATAAAGGGAATAATGAAAGTGGACGAAGCGAAACAAGTATGTAAGGATCGTAGCAAGTGGAAAGAAGTGGTATCTGCCTACCCCTACGGGAAAGAGGCGTGATTATATGTATGTATATAATATTATGTAAAATAATATTTATTTAATTGTATTTAAGATTGCTTATAACCTTAATTGTATGTAGTGTTAAGCCATCCAATATGCATAACAGACATATTATGGCTTGAACAGATTTCCGTTGTGTAGCACAAAAATTCTATTAAAAACGTTACACCCACAATAGAACCTCATGCCGTATCGTGAAGGCCGTTCTCATACATAAATTTCACAAGAATAAACATCCAGAATAGAAACAATCATATTTGTAGACCATACAAATACTTGTTCCGTGCGGGTTAAGAACCCGCAATCCCCAGCGCTGCAACACGTTGCTAAGCCGTCAAAACATAAGCAAATACGACGTAAGTACATACGAATACATACATTTCACAATTTAAAACTGAAGTGCGGTTACACCTACGTTTAGCCGGCAACAATTAGGTGCAGCAGATTATCATTGGTTAAACTTAGGTGTTTTCGATTTCTTTACTTATATTTCATTTATTTATTCTTTATCTATGTGTGGCCGTTTGGTTTCGGGTGAAGCTAAACATACGAGTATTAATGTCTTCTGACTTTATTACTCGTATGTTTAGGTCAATAACTAAAATGACTATGAATTCCATTAATTTTTAAAAAATGCAATTGCAAGGCACTTTACTGTCACTATCACTGATTTTATACAGTGACTGTGACAGTAATGTGCCTTGCACTACTAACGTAGATAAATACTCAACTGAATGTTGTTGAATCATATATTCTAGATTTTTTTTATTATTTTTAATGTTATCCTCAAATATATATATTACCAGTGTAATCTCGGGATTTGAACCTGTGACCTTATGATCATCAGCCGTATTTAAGACCACTAGACCAACGTGGTTGTCGATTCTTGTTAATGAAGTTGTTTGCCGTACTGCCTCAATTTGTGTAGGCAAACTTCTGTGTTCTCAAAATGTTTATGATTTTGAACATCAGAAGATACGTATACCCGGTTTGGTATACTGCTGACATTATTTGTTTCATAAAACTAAAGCACAAATTTCACAAGCGATTCAAATCGAGCAATTTATGCAGTGATTATTAAGAGTTCTCGCGATATAGGGCTATAGTTAAAACTGAAACTGAGAGGGCGCATAACCTATATCGAGACTGTGTGCAAGGACATTTAGCATCGGAGCCTAAAGCCTTTTGGGAGTATATAGGATTGCGAAAAATTACATCAGGAAGTGCTGGAGAATTTGCAAATTTTTTCCAGTCAGTATACAGCCAGGAGCCACCTTTGTTAAGCGCAATGGTGACTGGTGCCGCGGCGGCGGCACCTTCCCTCAAAGCGTTCAGTAGGATCAGTTGGCATACCAGCCTTCGTATTTAGGGATTGTAAGACAGTACTAGTGAAACCATTGTTACGCTTTTTCAGTGTATTGAAAGCGCTACGTTTCCTGATCAATGGAAACTCACTAGAGTTGTGCCTGTACCGAAAGGTAGTGAGGGATCGACGCCTAGTGACTTCAGACCCGTGGCAGTCTTAAGCACTCCAGCGAATGTGTTCGAGATGACCATTTACAACTGCCTGTACCCACAGATTAGTGCACAGTTGTCCGACGCGCATCACGGTTTCCGCCCTGGGCGGGAAATAACTGGGAACTTACTGGAGCTGATGACACATCTAGTATCCGCGGTTGATGCTGGCCTGCAAGTAGACGTAGCATACTTCGACTTTAGAAAGGCTTTCAATGCGGTCGACAATGATGTTCTACTTTGTAAGTTGACTTGTGTGGGCTGCACAACTCGCACGCTATCATTTTTCACCAGTTACCTGCGAGACCGGCATCAGTTTGTTGATTGCAATGGAAACTTTTCTCGAGCTTACCCTACTAGATCTGGTGTTATTCAAGGCAGCAATCTAGGACCTTTGCTGTTCATTTTAATGATAAATGATTTGCCCAATGTAGTAAATTCTTGTTCTTCATTACTGTTTGCCGATGATCTAAAATTAGTTTTAAAAATTAGAGAAAAATATGATTGTGACTCTTTACAGCATGATATTTAGAATGGAGCATAAATAATAAACTTTTTTTTAATGTCTATAAATGCCAGTGCTGTCCTTAAGCCACTCACGCGCCCCAATTTATCACCAATACGTGATGGCCGAAAATGTCACGGATCGAAAATAAATTAATTAGATTCTTATACTTAAAGCAATTCGGAGTGTACCCGGGCTATCCCTTGTTGTATTCTACTCTATTTTTACTCGGTATGGTCGGGTACTACAAGCTCGAAGTTGGAAGAGAAGTCGCTCTCGCTATGTACGTGTTGAAGTTGATCAGGGGTAGGATACACAGCCCGAGAGTGTTGGAGATGGTGCGACTGAATGCGCCAGACGGAAGCGCGGGGCGCCGGCGGCGGCTGTCGTTACTGGCGCGTGCACCGCACTGATGCAGCAAGCACCGTTCACGCGTGCGCTGCGTGTGATCAACACCATGTCGGAGCGAACTGATTTATTTTCATGTTCGCTGAGTGAGCTCAGTGAAATGGCATATCATACTGTATCATTGGCTACACTGTCGAATTAGGGTACTCACCCTGTAATGATTGTGTATGTTGTATGTGTGTGTAAATAAATAAAAAAATAAATAGAAAAAAAGTTTGTTGCAAGGTTCAACTTAATTGAATTCTCTTTGACGATAAGTGTACATCTCGTATGCAAACTTATCTCTTAAGCTTGAGTCAATTACATACATAAATGTTTACTTGCATCGGACATAATTTTCTGTTCAGGTGTCGATCGATTAACGCTTGTTAACACATCACTTCGTAAGTGGAAAGTGAATTTCGGTTTCAATTAGTTCTTGTGAATTCTGATGTGAAACTTATACTTATGGTAAGCAATTATTACTTATTGATAACAAGATTTTAAATATAAAATTTTTGAATTCATATATAAAAATTATATATTAAATTTATTATAATATATAAACTATTCTTAATGGACTTGCTATAAAAAACATCATTTATACGGTAACTACAGTTTAACACTAAAGTTTAACAAATTCATTGATGTATGAGTGGATACAGTGGCCAATCAGTGCATACATTTTATGTTCTGTTAAGAATCAGATGCGTTGAAACATCTAAAGATTAAGATTTAATTGATAACATTAAGTAATGCTAGTTAGTATTCTTTGAATGTTTTCTACTAGGCCACAAGGCTCTACCACTTAAAACTACCACACAAAAATTTTTTGGATTTCAAATTTTAAAAGAAAAAATGGAATTCTAATATGTACACTTTGATATAATATGTCTGTCCGTCTGTTAGTACTCTTTTGCTAAGGAACGGAGGTAAAGGTATAAAGTTCAAATACTTAGGTTTATGACCCCATAGAGATATAAAAAAATCAAGTTTCTAAGTCAACGCAAATAAAATACAATATAATATTATGTCACACATTGTGATAATTATATACTCAGTCATTAAAACCTATAAAGTTACCAAGAATTACGAACTATGACAAGAAGCAAGGTCCTACAGCACAAGTCAAAGAAATAATTCAAAAACCGTTAATTTGTAGTTATATCACATAAAAAGATTTTTTTTCCATTAGTAATCGATTGTGATGTCTACCGATATAGTGGAGAACTCTTTTCCACTACAAATTTAAGTGTTTGCATCAATCGACGTACCTTTTTGTTAGAGCAATGCTCAGTTCATAAATTAATTATTTCGGTGAAATTTATTACTAACCTATTTTCTTTTTTTATATAGAGGAGGGGGCAAACGGGCATGTGGCTCACGTGATGTTAAGTGACTACCGCCGCCCATGAACAACCGTAAATCCAGGGGAATTGCAGATGCGTTGCCGGCCTTCTAGAAAGGTGTAAGCTCTTTTCTTGAAAGTCCCTGAGTCGTATCGGTCCGGAAAATTTTATATTATTTAATTACTAAATTTAGTACTACTTTTACTGTTGTAAGTTCACATTATATTTAAGTGAATGATACCTATCTTTGTTAATTTACGTTCGTAAATCGGTATCTTAACCAGACAAAAATCTTCGAGACTTTCGATTCCCGAAACTGTCTGAAACTGAAAAGTGGAAGAACTGTCTACATAGACAAATAATTTCATTATATATTTTAATTGATGCAATTCCGCAAAGTAACACCTGATTCTATTAATTAGGTTTTTTTTTTAAATTTAATCGATGGAATTGCATTAAGGTTAGTAAACCACATCAGCCTAGATAATTTAACCTATTGTTTCGCAAGTAACCATCTTTCGCTGCCACATCTGCCACACCAATTACCATCAGGTGGGATAGTAATCATATACTGTTTTTTATTAAAAAATAAAAAAAGTTTCAAGTTCAAATCACGTACATCATCACGTACTCGTACATCAGCTAAATTGGTAATCGCAGAAAAATGTTGTTAAAATTTTTCCTTATTGTAAATTTTCGCTCCAACAAAGGTGAGATGTAACGATGCCAATCATTTCAAACTTTCCACATATTCCTAGCTGCATAATATCTTATGAGTAAAATAGTTAGAGTATCAGATGATACTCAACTAACCAGTACTCGTTAGTGTTTCATTATTGTTATATTTTCTGCTGCCCTATAATGTGCATGAATGACTATAACTTTTCCAAACGCTTTAGTATTTTACATCAATTTTTAGCGTTGTTTTAGAATACTTGTTTATGTACATATTGTACTAAAATTATTTTTCTTTATTAGATAAGGGTGACAAACGAGCACTCAGTCCACCTGATGGTAAGTGTTACTCGTAGATGTGACCCATAGACATCTACATCTATCCTTGATTACGAATCAAAATGCAGATGCGTTGTCACCCGTGAGGACTAAGATGGAGTGCCTCGCTTCCAGTAAAAAAGGTCTCTGGTTAGCTGCACTCACCATACGCAGCAAAGCAGCGTTAAGCTGCTATTTTGCGCTAGTATTCTGTGAGAGCCTGGTCCTTTCCCGGTCGAGCCAACCTATTCGTGCTACAACTGTACCAGTAAAATAGCTGCAACATGGCTCTACCACGTTCCGTATAATCTAGCAAACACGAAAGTTGCAACACAAAGTTACAACAAACAATAATGAAACCGTGAGGTGATGGCGTTAGAGAATCCATTATTCCATTTCATATCATGGGTTAATATACCATGAAGCGACTATAGAATAATACCAGAAATATCTCAAAACGATAGATCGCATTGTAACTATCTTACTTACTTGTGAAATAGACACATACTCGAAGTAGTGCAGCATCAAAAGTTCGCCATGGGAAGTATTGCGAACGCCAATCCAGCTGTGGGATATTGCAGCGAAAAAAGGAAGAAAGAGAAATAAAAGAGTTGTATCTGTTTATGCCTACAATATAATTTGTAGTAGAATATTATGCAACTAAGTAAATAAATACAGCAACCCATTTTGTCAAGTATAATATTCTTAAAAGAAAGAGCGTATTTTTTTTAAACTTTATTATGATAATTTTACGACATAGTGGAATTTGTTTCCTATCATCCTTCTTACCTATTTCTACCAAATAACAGTGCTTGCATTACAGTGTTCTGGTTTAAAGGGTTCGGGAGCTAGTACAATTACTCTATTTATATTATAATTATATTATATCTCATTTCTACTGGGGGAGCACGCATCTGTAGCCATCTTTGTATATAAGGTGAACTGTTAGTTCGATCGCCACTTATTTTTTTAAACGTAAATATTTGAATGTATAATATAATAATAATACACTGCTTTTAGTTTTTAATTAAAGCATACACAAGTAATTAAATGAAAAATTGATTAACGTTTGAAAACTTTAAATATCCTTACAATAATTTATTTATATTTTATTTATTTATTCTTTTTTACATCTACCTTATGATAAGGGATATAAAGGGCGGACTTAATGCCTTGTGGCATTCTCTACCAGTCAACCCTGGATGATTTGAGATGCTGTGGTAGGTGCAACATCACTCATAAATTAATAAATAAGTGGAAACATTATATCTTATAACAAAAAGCAAATAAATAAAATATTTTTAAACTATACAAACTTAATATTATCTTATCAAACTTAATATTGAACTATAAGTTATAATATCTGCAGAATATTGTTACAACTGCTGAGATGTTTAGATAGTGAAGTGATTGCATTATTTGTTCCATCCACACTTAGTTCGAAATTCAAAATCAATTTTCCTTTGTTGGTTGTTTAAGTGAAGTCACTTGGCTTGAAGTTGAACAAGTTAATATTGTCAGTTATTAAATGTTTACTACATTGTTAAGTTTATATATTACAATATTAATATAAATCAAATTTTAAGATAGATCTTAGATCAATCTAGAAAAATGGTCTATGATACCAGAAACATGCGTCCTTACTTATAATCGTTGATTATCACTTACTTAAATTTAATAGTAATTATCTCTATATCTGTTTCTTATGGTAATACCGTTTAGTGAAAGGAGAGAGAACGACTTATGTTAGACCTCAGATCAGAATCGAACCATGAAATGAGGTTTAGTATTATAGTTGATTTGAAAAAATTCATACAATTTTCACGAAATTTAAATATTTAATTTTCGCTGTTTTGGATACAAATCCTTTGTCAAAATCGATTATGATATTATCGATATTTATTTATAGATTATGAGATAAATCGATTGTTATATTTTTTTCGGGTCATATTATAGTATCCCTTTGTAACAAAACTATTTCACATTTCTTTTGAATACTATGATATTTACATGCAAACATTATATTATTTTATATTTCGACATTCGTTTTAGTAGATTAAATATTTTTTATCAAATAAGATACCTACTTACTTTTTATGTATTTTTGTGTTATTTTTCTAAGATATATATAATATGGCACATTAAATACTCTTTTTAGGCTTCAAGTTTTTCTTTTTAAAAGTCGAAGATAAGAAGAATGCGGGAGATTTAGCGTAAAGTTAGCGTACCAAGTTAGCGTAAAGTCTAACTTGTCTCAATCATTATCATTGTTCACAAAACCGTTTCTCAAAGGTGGTATTTTAGCAAATATTTAAAGTAGTGGTTCAATTGACGAAATAAAAAAAACAATTTTGTTGACAAAAAGCAATGTGTTGCAGTAGCCACTTATCATCAAGTAAACTGAGTTCAACTGACTTGATATATACTACTCAACCGCCACCTATTTCTACAAGATTTTGAGTGCGTTTCGAAGTAGGGATTATTTTCAGCTGCTTTGCTTCCTATATTAGTTCTTTGTGTTTTATTTTTTACTAAATGAACTTACGAGAGAAACTTACGCCTTTTACTAATTAAATACTGACTAGAAAGTATTGGTTTCAAAACCCAGCCCAGGCCGGATATGTTTCCACAGAAGCACCGATTGTTGATTTTAAATGAAGCCTATTTCTGATCTTATCGCATATTTGTTCTTTAAAGCGTGCGCTTAGTGTTCGTTTATATAAAATTCCTTCATAACATAATAAAAAGTTATAATTTTAAAATTAAAATAAATATTAATACAGTAATATTGCAGTTTGCAAGATGACGTTGTGACCAGGATTAAAAAAGGAATGCTTCGGTGGTTTGGTCATGTAGAAAGAATTATCTTCACACACTATCCCTGACGGGGTAGCCAGAGAGAACAAATCGCCAAGTGTCACGATCCTTACATACCTCTTTCGCTTCTTTCAGATTCATTATCTTCTTCATACATGCACGTCTAGGTATCCAAGTACTCTTGACCCTACCCTCTTCGAGCAATTTGCTCACATGGTCTTCGAAAGTTAGTCTCGGTCTACCTCGGCACCTTTTAATATTAACTTTCGCGCTATATATTTTCTTCACCATTCGGTCCTCACTCATTCGCTTAACGTGCCCAAACCACGGAAGCACGCCCTTATCAATTTTTGTGATAAGGTCATCTTTCAAACCTGCCATTTTGCGAATCTCTTCGTTTCGCTTTCGGTCGGCCATGGTAACGCCGCACATATTACGAAGAGATCGCATCTCCACTGCATTCAACTTGCTTTTATGCTTCTTCTGGCATACCCAGGTTTCGCTGCCATATAACAAAGTCGGTACCAACACTGCGTTATGTATTGCAAGGCGTGCACTCTTCACTACGCCTTGCCTTTTGACTAACGCAGTCAGGGCACCATTGACTTTGTTCCCGGCAGCGACACGCCTGTCCACATCTAAATCACATCTTCCATCCCTGCTGAAAGTACTCCCCAAGTATACAATTTAATTTAACTGTTCTAGACATTCCTGATTTACCCATATGTCACACTTCGTTCTCTCTTCGTCCCTTTCAAATACCAGAACCTTAGTTTTATTAGCATTCAAACGGAGACCTTTAATTTCACATTCCTCTTTCATACACGTAACTAATGCCTGCAGTTCTGCCTCTTCTGCCTCGTTAAGAATGAACGAGGAAAGAGTGACAAAGCAAATTTATGTTGCAGAAGTGAACGGCAGGGTCGGAAAGGGACGCCCTAGATGAAGTTTTATCGACCAAATCGGCGATTACCCTTAACCAACGAGCGTGTATGCGTAGATATATGGATGTAAAGGAGGCGAGAGACGTGTGTCAGGATCGCGCCAAATGGAAGATTTGTGTGTGTGTGTGTGTGTGTGTGTGCGCGCGTGTGTGCGTGTGTGTGTGTTTGTGTGTATGTGTGTGTGCGTGTGAGCGTGCGCGCGCGCGCGCGTGTGTGTGTGTGCGTGTGTGCGTGTGCGCGTGCGCGCGCGTGTTTGTGTGTGTGTGTGTGTGTAATATAACAGTTGAATTCATAAAATTGTTTGAAATGAAAATGCTTTTGTGACCACTATGTAGATAGTATTTACATAATGTCTACTGAAAAAGGAACTCTATACGTGTTACTTGTGTAAATGTAACCCACATCAAACTAAATAGCCTGTCCAGGTGTCAATCGATTCAAAGTTTGATAAAACAATACCTTCTGAGTGGCTTTAAGGTGTTGAATTCAATAAAGGAAATATTTGTCCTCATTCTTTGTGTGTGTAATTGGCTTCTAGGAATTGGCTATAACAATTTTTATTAAACTTAGATTGTTAAGATTGTTATGATAATGATAATAATTATTAACAAATAGTCAAAAAAGTTATATACATATATACGTATATATTAACATGTCAAATCATCACATAAAATTGCAATAAAAAAACCAAGTTTATATCCTCTGAGAAAATACGCAATTCAATATCAAGACCTACAGCAGTATTTCCACCATACCACCAACTATAAACATAGTATGTGTACTTTAAGAATTAGCGCTCCTTTCATATTAATGTTTTTTTAGGATAATAATTCATCGAAATATTTATGATAATTATCTAGATAAGTTATCAAAACTATTGCAAATATAGAGACATATTTTATTCGATGTAAATAAAAATCATTTTTATTTTGAGAAATTCAAAATTATAATTTTTCAAACTATGATACATAAAACGTTTTTCAAAGTGTGCCACAATTTTACTTTGCAAATTTATAGGAAGTTTCAATCCTATAACACAAAGGTACAAAAGGAGCGGGCGCAAAGTAAGTTTTATAATTATTTTCTTGACTCTGTTTAGTCTCGCTTTTTTCCTTTTACTATATTACTATATTAAAAGATTAAAGAAATAAATCTTTTAATATGATTCTGTTACCAAAATAAGACAATACTGGTAAATGAGCGCTACATTAACATACAGTTCACATAAATATACATTATTTGTTAAAGAGCGATAATAGTACAATCTGAACATGGCTGACACAATGCCGTATATGTAGATGAACATAATTAACTTACAATTCTAAATGTTCATATGAATATCAAGAAGCGTAAAAGTAGAAAGCAATCGTGGCAGTCGGATGGGCGTAATAAATATATAAATGTTTTATTTTATTTTATAGTTTATGAGTGACAAACTAGCAAACAGTCCTCCTGAAGAAGGTAAAGTGATTGCTGTGGCCCATAGACATCTACATCTATCTTTGATTACGAATAAAAATGCAGATGCGTTATCACCCGTGAGGACTAAGATAAAATGCCTTGTTTTCAATAATAAGGGTCTCCGGTTCTATACACTCACCATACAAAACACAGCAGCGTTAAGCTGCTATTTTACGCTGGTATTCTGTGAGAGCGTGGTCCTACCCCCGTCGAGCCAACCCATTCGTGCTGCAACTATACTACTAATATATCCTATAACATAATTTTTGACGTGGTAGAGCCATGGCTCTACCACGTCAAAAATATATAAATATATAAAAACAATTAAAGTTACTAATTAATATATTCAATGAATGTTTATACATGTTACTTATTTTAGACAGATTATTTATTTATATTCTTTGATTGTGGTGGTTCTATTACGGTATTAGTACAATTGCAGAATAGTTCATTTAATTTAAATGGTTTCATTTGGAACTGTACTTAGAAGCATAATATGATTAGTTTTATGCAGTGGAGTTATAGTTGTAATTATGATGATGACGATATTAGTACGTATTAAATATAAGCTGTCCTTTTTATACGGGAGTGACCTTTTACGGTTATGCCAGTATCACGTAAAACGCCATTTGCTAATAAAATATTAATTCACGAAAATATTAATAAGGATTTTAGAATAACTATGATAGAAATACATAGTAGAGCGTAGTTAATCCACGCAATTTACTACTTACGTGTTAACTAACCGGAAATATGTGACAGGAACGGGCAATGAGCCAAAGCTGCCAACTGATATAATAATACTAATTTCTCACAACGCGATCAATTACTAAGTATTATCAATGTGGTGTCCGACGTAATGAATTGACATAATATATCATTAAGTTATCGTCAACAACTACGACGCTTATATGTAATAATTTTATATTATTTTATAGCTAATAATTATAGAAAAATGAGTCAAACTTTTAGTTTACTATATCTGTAACAGAGTATATTCTATGGTCTATCATTACGCAGTTATCATAATAAAATGCAATTTAGGCTAAGAATAAAGAAGGGCTCTTGCTACTAAATTGTGTAAACCAATTGGTTGACTTTTGAAAAATGTCTAAAAGCCTTAAGTTTGCCCCTTTGCTCATTCATTTTGTAACGACCCCTCCCCCTCTCTATATACTTATACTTGTATTTATTTAGAATCTATATCTAATTTACGATCCAGTGACCAGTATATTAATCATACATTGATCTTTCTAAAGGTTTATATAGGCCGTTTAATAAATTTATGGCGTGATGATCTTAGTTAGGACCCTTATTTACATTGTGTTTGTATAGTAGCTTAGTTATTTTAGATGTAAATACACAAGAGCAAGCAACCGAAAGCTGTTGGTAGTGCCTTATAAGCTAAAGAACCCCGTTCACGAAGACAGGGCTCAAAAAGATTAAGAACATTAAATCTATTCCACTTGTATCAGGTTTACATCAGTTAATTCCTTATTAATCAATCCCTTCCAAAAAAAACATGTAGTGGAGGTACACGGCTACACACAAGCCGTGTGTATGTGCCACAAACTTTGAGTTGGGAATTGGTCCGTAGTCCACAGCAAAATAACTGGCGTATCAATAAAATATGGTTTGGCCCCTTGGTAGTGCGTAAGCATAAACATCGACCGAAGTCGCGCATGTCAATGCGTGTAAACGCCATACAGAATACGATCAAATCCAGCCACAGTGAAGCGGATTACACGGACCACACGGATTAGGCAACAATAGCCACACTGGCCATAAAAAGCCCTCCGTGAGCGCCACCACCTGCCAGACCGCCGTTCCTGCAGACGCGATGTAAGTGTAAGGCATCACCACCAATTACATGGTCAGCACGGCCAATTGGTCGCAGAGCGTGTCATGAGTCTACCTCTCACCTCAAGGGAATGGGGTCCCACGTTGCGCGGCTTTTAGCCGCAGCCTTGAGAGCCTACTCAGATTATCCCTCCAGCTACCACCCACATGAGGTCGACCCATATGCTCCACCAACCAATACAATGGCACATATAGCCAATAGGCAGTTATAAGATATTAGTAATAAGTCGCCATAAGAAAGGGTTTGTGTCACTGACGTTGAGTATATGTATTTTTCGATCATGTTTTCTCACCCACTAACAAGTTGCCTTCAATCTTTCAAAGGTGGGAACTTTATAGAGATATATCATTATGTTGTTATATAAAACATCATGGAGGTCAGACAGTCTGCAGCCCCGCAATGAAGGGACCCGACTTAGGCAAAGCTACTTAGGTTGTGAGTCAAACCAAGACGCAGATGCGTCATTGAGAATAGTGACCCGCCAAACAACCATCGCAGAGACGCAATGCTGCAGAACGCAACAAGCATCAATAAGACTATCGTCGGGCTTATACCGCCCCAAGGTCCCCCATACAGTCCTAGCAGACATCACCACCCACATACCTCCATCGACCAAGATGGATGCAATCAGGTGCAGCACATCCGCAGATCCATCACAAGATGCAATACTGCCAGTAGCAGTAAGCATCAATGCAACTATCATACGGATGGCGCCCCCTCACAACACACCCACATGATCCCTATCGACTTTGGTAACAAAATTGATAATGTTGTTAACTAAAAATACAACCAACGTATCATAGTAGCACGGTAGTAAGACGTCAGTAGCCATTGTCATTGTAGTAAGACGTCAGTAGTCAGTAGCCGCTATTGCACTAAGACATGGATTGAGTATGCTTGCTGCACTTAAAAGTACTACCAAACACACTCACCCTAATCCGATAGCCGACATATCATAACGCTATGCGCTAAGACGCCGCCCACAAACGGTAGAAGTGTGCGATGTCCACGGGAAAGTCGTATTGCTACAACAAACCCGCTTATCACCGACACTAAGATGATATGTCTAGGACACATCGGTTAGCGAGTCCAATTTTACCTCGGTCTCGGAGGCTGTGAAACAACCTACACGCCACTATAATAATCCTTTTCAAGCCTCATTTCTTTCAATATAATGCTTTTACATATTTTAGACCTTCCACATGTTTGATTTATTTCATAGACCATACTATTGTATATCTTATTTATATGGGACTTCAAGTCATAACTCTGCTATCATAATGCTTATGCATCATAGAGACCTTCTATATTATTGCTTTGGTTCCATAGACCTTACTTTCATAAGTCCCTAATATAGGATTAGTCATTGTGCAACCTTACTACTAGCAGTCGATCAGCCGACCACCCCATATATGTACGACCATGGGTATGTGTCTCCGGCAACGCCCCCTTATAAGGTAACATTACAAGAACTCTTTCATCTACTTAAAAAAATTTTGATCCATTTTTTCTATTATTTTACAAATGTTATTTATCTCTATTATTGCAATATAATAGACTTGTAATTTATATCATTTTATACATTTTGAATATTTTAATTAAAATTTTAATAAATTTAGAGATTTTTAGAGACAATTTATGCGTTAACTATACTATAATATTCAATATTCCAAATGAACATATTTGAAATTTATACTTAATATTTCATTTTAATCGTTTAAAATATAATTTCTACGACATTTTTAAATGCCATTACATTGAATTTAATTATTATTTATTAATAATAATTATGAGGCGTCACAATTTCATTCATATTTCTTAATGAGTAGGTATGTAATGAATCTACAAGTAAATTAATAAATATTTAATCAATTTATAAAATGTAAATTATATTCCTTTGTCGTATCTCCCTAATTTCGACGCACTCTCCTTGCTGCCTCAGCCAAAATTGGTTAAATTCGAACCAATTTAGTGTAAAGTACCGCAAAAGGGAAAGGGCTAATCAGACATCAAAGCTAACATGCCATGGGGTGGGCCCAGAGGTATTTTCTGGATTAATTTCAGCTTTTTATGTCAACACCGTTACTACAACAGTACTCGAAATTCTATCCTCAATATCTCAAAACTAGTCGGTTCACTACCGTACGATTTACGCAGCATTTTTTACAATGCACGACCACAATGTAGACTTTAATGTCACCAGCAGTTTTTCCAGACCATAACTTAGGGGCCTTCAAGACAATAGCCTACTCGTTTCCTAAAGTTAAATCTTATAAATAACAGTATATTTTTGCAACCCTGCTCCGTTGAAGAAATTAAAAAATTATACACGGACTAAATGATACAAATTCGGTGGGTTATGATGGAATTTCTACGAAAATTTTAAAGTCGTGTGCTGATTGAATATCTGCAGTTCTTTCTTATATTATTAATATATCATTTGAATACGGAATATTTCCAAACAAACTTAAAATCTCTGTAATTAAACCAATCCATAAAGCAGGCGACAAAAAAAATAATAACTATAGACCTATTGCTCTTATCCCAATATTAGCTAAAATATTTGAAAAAGCCATGCATACTAGACTTAATAGTTTCCTAGATGAACATAAAATAGTGCGGGAGGAACGACACGGTTTTTAAAAAGAAAAATTAACAACACTAGCTGCTTACACACTAATTCAGTACATAGCGGAATACATTGACAAAGGTATGAAAGTTACTAGTGTCTTTTTCGATATGAGTAAAGCATTCGATTTTGTAGATCATAAGGTTTTGCTTAGTAAAATTCAAAAATATGGCATAAAAAGGCTTGCATTCCAGTGGATAAAATCCTATTTAAATAACAGAACCCAATGCGTTCAAATAGCTAGAGTAAATGAATTTAATGAACGAGTCACACATAACTCTAACTTTCAACCCACCATAAAAGGTGTGCCATGGGGTACAATTCTTGGTCCTTTACTTTTTATTTTGTATATTAATGACCTTCCACTGGCAATCGATCAACATTGTACTCTATATGCCGACGATATATCAGTTATAATAACAGTTAAAGAAAAGCCTTTAGATTATGAACTCAAAGTTAACAGTACTGTCACATCTATAGTGAATTGGCTCGAAAGTAATAATTTATGTCCGAATCTACTTAAAACTAAATATATCAAATTTTGTACAAACCGCGCAAATATTCCTACAATGAAAATAATGAGCCATAGCAAAGAAATTGAAAAGGTTGCTGATATAAAATTTCTCGGCCTTATCTTGGACCAGCACTGTAGTTGGGCAAATCACATAAATTTAATGTGTGACAAGTTGAATAAATTCGTTTATGCGCTCAGAAGACTTAGTAACTTAATAAGTAAAGAAGCCGCTATCACAGCATATCATGGATATGTAGCGTCGGTGTTACGGTATGGGCTTTTGATCTGGCAGTTCACGTATTTTTAAGAGAGCAATTCTAATGCAAAAGAAATGTATAAGGGCAATCTGTGGATGTGGATTCTTGTAGACCACTCTTTAAGCAGTTAAAAATTATGACTCTGTGTTCCATGTACGTGTATGAAATCGGAACTTTCGTAAAAAAATATCCACATATATTTCAGAGGTGTGTTCATAATACAGATAAAAGATTCCCACATAGAGACGTAACAAGATTAAATTTTAGATTATGTAAAACTGCCTTTTTCCAGAAAAATTGTCCCATTATGTGCATAAAAGTATATAATAAACTTCCTGTTGAAATTCGAGAACTTTCATTATAACATTTTCAAAAGAAACTAAAAAAATATCACATCTAAAATTGTTTTTATACTCTAGATGATTTTTATTGTTATAAACCAAAATGATAAGTATTTTATAAGACATTTTGTGTAAAATTGACTAAATAAATGTATATAAAAGTAATAACTATTGACATGTATACTCGATTATTTTTTAATTTTTTGTTTTGATTTGATATAATATGAATTTTCACATCTATGTTATGTGTTAAGAGTTTTTAATCTTGAATTTATCATAAAATTATAATTAAACATATTTTTTTTAATAGAATCATGTACATTTAAAAAAATTATGTATTTACATGCTACTGGCGAAATATGCTTGTACTATCTTTAATTATAATGTCTGTAACCACCATATTTCTGGCAAATAATTTTTTTTTATATCTTTAGTTTTTCTGGCCTTGCGGCCGTTATTAATGCTAATTACGGGTGTTCACCAAGTAAAAAGCATATGGGCATTTTATTAAGTAGTGTGTTCTGGGATATTGGACGTAACTTCGTTTTCATCTATTTGTAAAAATTTTCTCACAATACGGCACGTATTTAATATGGCGGCTTTCTGTAATTGTATGTATTTATTCTCTTTTATATTTAATAGTTTCAGGCTGTGGTGAAGATGTTTTGGGATAACTCCTGTGGTTGATAACACAATCGGTACTATGTATGCATTTTTCTTGTTTCCAAATTCTGCTAACTTCGTCTTGGAGATCTCTATATTTGTGGATTTTTTCTGTAATTGTCTTTGTAATATTATGTGTGTTAGGTATAGCTATATCAATGAGGTATGTGATTTTATTAAGTTTATCTTGTAGTGTACTGTCTGGTCTATTATAATGTATTGTTTTGTCAGTTAGGATGGCGCGGTCGTAGTATAATTTATGTGTTGTATTTTCTAGAACTGTGCTTGGGATGTATTTATAATAAGGTGTAATAGTGTCTTGTATGAGGTTATGTTGAATAGCAAGAGTTTGATGTATGATATTAGCTACCTGGTTATGTCTATGAGTGTAATCGGTTTGGGCGAGATGTTCCAGTTATATGCTGAATGGTTTCAGAATGTATGTGGCACTTTCGACACTTATCATCTAATACAGTGGGGTCTTTAATAATATATTTCCTGTAATTTTGAGTATTTATAACTTGGTCTTGAATTGGGATAATAAAACCTTCGGTTTCAGGGAATAGATAACCTATTTTTAACCATTCATTTGACGCAGCTTTATCAATCAAGGGTTGTTCCAGGTCATGATAGTGTCGGCCGTGCAGTACTTTTTGTTTCCATGCTTCTTTTAAAACTTTCTCTGGGTCTGTAACTAAATTATGGGTTCTTTGTGAAGTAGTTTGTTGTAAGTTTAGTGGTGTGTAATTGAGGTCATTACATTGAATTGCTTTGTGTATGTCACTCGTATCAGATTTTTGATAAAAGAAATTTTGCAATCCGTGTACTTGTTTTTGCCATAGGTTTTGTATATTTATGAGTCCTCTGCCTCCGTTGTATCTCTTTATTGTTAACCTTTCTATGGCCCATTTTGGGTGGTGGTAGTTGTGTTTTGTTAATATTGATCGTGTGGTTCTCTCTATAGAATAAATATTGGTTTTGCCCCATTTAACTATACCGAATGAGTAGGTAAGTACTAGTATGGCGTAAGTATTCACAGATTTTATTAGGTGTTTTCCAGACAGTTTAGTTTTGCAGATGTTAGTTAATCTTCTTTTATATTCATTAATGGGTTTTCTTTTATTGTTCTGTGATCTAAGCCTTTGAGCTGGTGAAATCCCAGATACTTATAAACGTCATTCGGTTCCATGGCTGTTATTATCTGATTTTCATTGTCATCTATTGCGTAATCTCCTGTACGTATCTTACCCTTTATTATATGGAGGCTCCTACATTTGTCTAATCCAAATTCCATATTGATATCTCGGCTAAAATCAGCAGTAACATTTATTAGTTTGTCCATTTCTTTGTAGGTTTTTGTATATAGTTTAATGTCGTCCATGTATATTAAGTGAGTTATTGATATATCGGTGTTACCATGTTTAAGGTGATATCCTGTGCCCTGAATGTTTAGGATATGAGACAGAGGGTTAAGAGCAAGACAAAACCATAAAGGGCTCAAAGAGTCACCTTGATAGATGCCTTTTTTATCGATATCTCTCTGGTAGTTATAGTGTTAGGATGACTATTAAGATAAAGGGTAGTTTTGAATTTTAGAATGTTATTAATTTTATAAATATGTATAAATATAGTATGCTATCGAACGCCTTTTGATAATCTATAAACGTTATTATTATTATTATTTGGGGCATCTATATAGTTTACTCATCTGGTTGGGCTGTATAAATATATAATTGTAAATGAAAATGATAAACATACATAAATATCAACAAAATAAAATAATTGCATAAAAAATACATAAATAAATAAAACCCAACCAGATGGAAGCCCTCGACAGGGGAGACCAAACGGCCGAGGGTTAGGGGGAAAGGGAAAGAAACCGGCGGACGATGCGGACGATGTTATTATTATTAAAGGCCGGCAACACACCTGCAATTCCCCTATTGTTGCAAATATTCATGGACGACGGTTATCACGTACCATCAGGTGACCCGTCTGTTCATTTGCCTCCTCTTCCATAAAAAAAATACAATCACTGATTAGAGGCTCCATTTTATTCATTATTCTGAAATAATAAAAATATTTATGAATAATTCTTCCAATCCATCAATTTATTATCGTATTACATCCGTTAAACCAGTAATATTAAAAAGTAATAGTAATATTAAAAGTATATATAGAGATATATATGTAGAGTCCGTGTTGTGATTTCATTCGATTGTGGTCTCATTTCCAATTGATGTAATTTTAAAATAGTATATACGATTGCTCTTTATAATTTTAAAATCAACTTCATGATAATTCAAGTCAGATTTAATTTTTTTAATGGCTTCGATATTATTTTTTCTATTTTCAATGGGCAATTTTTATATATTTGTACGTGCATGACTATTTTACAATACTTCTCATAACAAAAGAAAAATGAGTATGTTATTTGGTCCAGTTTCTTTTATTAACTTGACAATCATATTATAAATCTATATGAAAATATATATTTCATTAAGAGATAGGTATTATTAAGATTAGAATGGTCCATGAATGAAAATGTGCGTATAGTTTTGTCTGTATTTCTCCGTTGGTCTGAGCATTTAAAGTAAATACCAAATTATAGAATAAGCATTTTCTTCGAATTAGTACATAATTTGCAGTTTGTATAGAAAATTTTATAAGTGGTAAAGCCATGCTGTATATATTAGTGGTATAATTGTAGCACGAATGGATCGCCTCGACTGGGATAATAGCACGCTCTCATTGAATACTAGTGTAACTTTGTTTCGTATGATGAATGTGGAAAACCGTAAACCCTTTTTGTTTTCGCGTTTACTGAAAAAGAGGCATTACATCTTAGTCCTCACGGGTAACAAGGCATCTGCATTTTGATTTTTTTTTTGAGGATAGATGTAGATGTCCATGGGTCATAGGAACCACTTAACATTAGGTGGACTGTGTGCTCTTTTGTCACCCTATCCTATAAAAAGAAACAAAGTAAAATCCTATAAACATTTCTGTAGTTGAATGCAGCATATGTAAATCTAGACATGGTCGCCACGGACAAGCCTTTTAGAGTGGCTTTTAGACAAGAGTGCTTACTTTTAAGCATCGTATAGTTTGTAATTATGTGCATATCTATTGAAATAAATATGAATTGAAAATATAGTATCATAGTTTTGTTCTCTTCACTTCATATTTATCTATCTAATAATTGTGATTGGCAACCGGAAAATGTTGATTTATATACTAATTTGAGAATGCTTAAAAAATAAAATTTAAAACTCAAATATCACATTTTATGTTATCACACTTGTGATAACATAAAATACAATTAAACATTTTTCACAACCGACTTCATTATAAATAATTAAGAATAACTCAAAAATTTTTGGTAAAGGCTTGATCAAATTCATGAAGGACCACATGTAAAGTACCAGCTTAGAAAATAAAAAAAAGAATCATAGAAATCGGTTCATCCAGAAAAAAGTTATGAGATGAGGAGGAACAAAATAGTATAGAATATGTTTATTTAATATAGATTACAAGTAATACTTTAATTATAATCTATCAAGTGGTACAATTAAAAATTATATATAACCGGATGCAATACAAATTATTAAGGATAACGCAAAAACTATTGGTCACACTACATGAGAATCACCAGCTCTAAATAAAAAAAGAATCATCGAAATCGGTTCACCTAGAAAAAAGTTATGAAGTAATATACATAAAAAAACATACAGTCATTGAGTACCTCCTCCTGTTTGAAATCGGTGCAAAAAGACACTATCAGAGCAAATTAGTCAACTTTATGAATATAGCCCAGCATAGTGAGTACAATCTAGATCTATAAAATATGTACTAGTTAACGGTTTCTTAAAGGGGCCAGTATCCTTAAGTAAAATAAAAATTATTGTAAAGAAGGAGACTAGCTCTCCTTTTTTACAATCGTTTTTATTGTTTTTAGTGTTAAAAAAATGAATTGAAAATTCACAATATATCCTTTATGCTCAAAGACGTTAAATCAGATTATATTAGCTTTTACGTATATTGTAATCGCTGGTATGTCTATTAGTATTTGTGTAACATTCGAAAGACTTGACCGATTGAATTCATATTCACACAATAATTTAATTAGCCGCGACTATGGTTTACCACATAGATATATGCCACATAGGTTTCACCCATAGATTTCCTCATAGATAAGATTTATTTATTATTACAAAGACGATCCTGCCCATAGTATGCCGTAGTATGCGTGGACGACAGTAGGACGTTAATATCAATCTCCTGGAAGCTTCTTCCATTAGTATTAAATTTTATTAATTGTTCAAATCATACAATAGCTTTATAGCTTATTCTTTGAAGCTACACATATGGCAGGGTATAATGCAAGTTGTATTTATAAATATTTTTACAGATGTTGTACCAATCAAGAAATTTATAATTCTAAAACTAAGTTCAGATCGCTGTGGACAACTGGTTCCATTACCATATATGCACAAAAAAAACAGGAAGGTGTGGAGATTGTGTTTGTTCCGATTATTGCTAATCGGCTGGAGAGATTTAGAAATAAAATGGTAAAATCTTCCATCGCTTTCAAGATCAATTAAGACTCTTTCAATAGAATCAGAAACAGAAACATTTTATTCAATATAGTTAATAAATAATACTTATTGAAAGCCAAGAGTGAATTTGTATAATTACCACTGGTTCGAAAAAAAAAACCTCTGTCCTGGGAAGAACCAGCAAAAAACCCAGTGGGACTTTTTTAAATAACAGCTCATAATCATGTATGTTACACAAATTAACAACACAACAAATTAGAAATAGCTTGGTAGCCATCACCTCATTTCCAGGGGTTATTATCATCTATAAATTCTTCAATATTATACTACAAACCCTTTTAATACAAACTTAGTTTAATAAAGTTTTTGAACTTTGAGGAGGTCAAATTTTGTATATTTTCTGGAATTTTGTTCTAAAAGCATAAATTACTGACTTACATCGCCCCAAGAATGAATTACTGACTCGATGGAGTCGAGTAACTGGAACTACTAGCTTGTGTCTGTTCCTAGTATTTACATAATCATTGTAATCATTATCACTTATTTTTGTAAAACTACTTTTATTTTTTTGTACATACATTACATTTTCATAAATGTATTGAGAGGCCAATGTTAACATATTAATTTCCTTAAATTTTTGTCGCAGCGCCTCTTTAGGCTTTAAATCATAAATTGGTCTTATGGCCCTCTTCTGTAAAACAAATATAATTTCAGTGTCAGCTGCGTGTCCCCATAGCAAAATACCATACGACATTATGCTATGGAAATAGCTAAAGTAAACTAGTCTAGCTGTTTCAAAACTAGTTAGACTTCTAATCTTTTTTACGGCATATGCTGCAGAACTAAGTCTGTTTGCTAGTTTTGATATATGGGGGCTCCATTGAAGCTTCGCGTCTAGTGTGATTCCAAGGAAAATGGTGGTATCTACAAGACACAGTTTCTCCCCATTTAAAATTACATTAGTATTTAATTGTTTGACATTTGGAGTCATAAATTTCATACTTTTCGTTTTAGTGCCATTTAAATGCAAATTATTAACATTGAACCAATTTACTAATTTAGATATAGCATTATTTACTTCGTCATATTTTAGCAATTGTCGACTTAATTTGAAAATTAAAGAAGTGTTATCTGCAAATAATACTATATCATGGTTATCTCATACTATGTAAGGTAAGTCATTAATGTATACAAGACACAGAAAGGGGCCGAGAATTGAGCCTTGAGGCACGCCCATTTTTACCATCGACCTGGAAGAACTCATACTGTTAATGACAACTTTTTGCGTTCTCTTACTTAAATATTAAATAATAAATTTAAGAGCGTCACTTCTTACACCGTAGTGTTGAAGTTTCTTGATTAATGTTTCATGGTGAACACAATCGAAGGCTTTGGATAGGTCACAAAATATACCCAAAGCATCCTTTGAATTCTCACATGCATTAAATATATATTTAATCAGCTCAACACCGGCATCAGTAGTCGAGCGATCCCTTGTGAAACCAAATTGATTTTTATGAAGTAAATTATTTATATTAAAGAAATTTAACATTTGATCAAGAATAATTTTTACTCAAAAATCTTACTAAGTGTTGGTAGTACCGAAATAGGTCTAAAATTGGCGGGGTCTAATGTACTACCAGATTTAAATAAAGGTATTACATTACTATACTTCATTAAATCAGGAAACACACCAGTTTCGATAGACGCAATAACTTTAACGGAAATCCCCCACAGATCCGCAGTTTTCTTAACATCAATAGTTTTAAAATATTTTACAATATCTTTTGATGATACTTTATTAAATGTAAAATTCTTTGTACACGCATTTACATTTTGTTTAAGTAATGATTCGGCGACGGCAGGAGAAGAATTCAGTGACTTAGTGGCCAGAGTGTTATTTACCCCTATATGCCATGAATTTAATAAAACATTTACTTAGAATGTATTCTCTAGCAATATTCGCAAGGCATTTAAGGAGTGTGCGACAGTAGGAATTCATAAGAGCAGACGGAGATTATATGAATTTTACCATGAAAGATCATATAATCATAAAAAAAGAATATGTAATATAGAGCAGTATGTGGTTAGTCATAGTTGTTTTTTTTATAGGATTGGGTGACAAACGAGCACACATCCCACAAGATGGTAAGTGGTTGCTGTGACTCATAGCCATCTACATCTATCCTCATTAAAGAATTAAACTGCAGATGCGTTGTCATCCGTGAGGACTAAGATGGAATGCCGTTTCCAGTAAAAGGGGTCTCCGGTTCTCTATGCTCACAATACGAAACACAGCAGGAAAGCTGTTAATTTACGCCAATATTCTTTAAGACCGTGGTCCTTCCCCGGTAGAGCAGACCCATTAGTGCTACAACCATAATTTATCGGCAGTATGGCTCTACCACGTTTACAAACACTGCGCGTATAATTTATATCGCTAACTTAATAACTTGCGAAGATATTATCCTGTATCTACAAAAGTAATGATAATTAGTTAATAGCTAATAAGCTTCGTCAACTTATTTACCGTTATCAATATCAAATTATTAGTTGATTGGATTGTGGATTATAAGATAAAAATGTACATTACGATTTCAGAAATATTGATTACATATTTCTTTCTAAATATTTGTAAGCAATACGAGAAAGTAAAAATTGATTCCACCATCAACTAGAAATTGACTTCTGTAAGGTATTTGTTGGATTGACGGATTTTATGAATAAACTAGCTTTTCCCCGCGACTTCACTCGCGTGTAATTTAGGGTTTTAATTTTTTTGCGTGGAACTCCAATTATTTTTCTAAAATAAAAGTAGCCCAAATTACTCCATATAACATCAGCTCTCTGCCAGTGGAAGTCCCGTCAAAATCGTTCCAGCCGTTTCGGAGATTTGCCGGAACAAACAGGCAGACAGACAAAAATTTTAAAAATTGTATTTTTGTTATAAGTACTGTATATACTTTTCATATGCATTTAGTAAAATGCTGTAATTTTGACATTACAAACACACACTTCAATTTTATTTATTTGTATAGATGAAAAAACTTGCTTTTCACCATGTACAGTGCACCATCACTTTATTTTTCTTTAGTGAACAGTCTGCGGGTGAAGATGTTGAGGTTGTTGATGGTTTTTTTGTCGTTTATTTAGGGAATTGACATTCTTATTATAAAATTCGTGATTAGGTGGGTGGACCTTAGCTGCCATTTACCTCGCATTCAACTGCAACTGATAGAATTTTTATTAGATAATTCTAAGCCTCACAAATCAAATTTTAATAGAATTGATTACCATATTTATGCGAGAAACTCATTAAATTAAAATGTAAAAATTCTCGGTTAAGGTGCCAACTAAAGAAACAAAGCAGCTGACTGTTGACCCATGAGCGTTCATTGCTGGACATGGTCCCCTTAACTTGTAGCCTGGATTTCCCTTAAACAATAAGTTGCATTATAACTTACATAATCATTCACATGTCTTACTGGTATCGGCTTCGAAATAGCACAATAAATAATTCTTAGTTATAAAGATGTCAAAAAATAATACTATATTAATATAATAATAATGTTAATAATAACAATCATCATCATCATTACAGCCCTTCACAAGTCCACTGCTGAACATAGGCCTCCCCCAAGGAATTCCACAAAGCACGATCCTGAGCCACCTGCATCTATCGACTTCCTGCATATCTTACCAGGTCGTCACTCAATCTAGTGGGGGGACGCCGTACACTTCTTCAGCTGGTACGAGGCCGCCACTCGAGCACCTTTTTTCCCCATCGGTTGTCGGTTCTTCGAGCCATATGGCCGCCCTATTGCACTCTGGTTCCACTGCGGATATCCTCATTTCTAAGTTTATCACGCAGAGAAACTCCGAGCATAGCCCTCTCCATAGTTTGCTGAGCGACCTTGAGCTTCCTTATCCGGCCAGCAGTGAAGGACCACGTCTCAGTTCCATAGATCATCACAGGCAATACACACTGGTTGTACAGTCTTGTTTTCAAGTTTTGAGGTATACCTGACGAGAATATGTGCCGTTAATAACAGCACTTATAAATAAATTGTGAAGTATATGTAGCGTTATAATAAATTAATTATTATGAGTATGTAGCAATAACATATTATTGAAATTAGAAAAACATTGACATATTTATCCAATGAATATACATATTATAGTGTCTCATTTGTTTTTTATCTGTTTTTTTATGACAAAAAACCTCTGACGGAATGAAACATTTGTTAAAATTTGAATATTGATGATTACACTAATAGATGTCTGGCATCTTTAAACTTATTTATGCTGATCTCCTAATGTTAATTTCGTATATTTATTATAATCAATCTAACTAAAACTATTAATAAATCCAATTGTGCATGCCTTAAGCGCATTTAAAAAATTACGTATAACATGATTATACTTAATTTTTTTAAGTAGTTTAAATACATACAAGTTTTTACTAATAACCTCATAACTATATTTCCAATTTTTTGATATCTTTATGTCAAATTTAAATTAAAAACAAGTTTGGAAAATCTAAAAGTTCACGACTCAGAATGCCCAATGATAGTGAAAAAATAAAAAAAAATTGGAAATTGTAGTCTATTCGTCAATGAGGTACACCTTTAAGTCAGTTCGTCAAGTCTAGAGGTAAGGTCTATTCTATATACCTATTATATTTTATAACTAACAAAACGAGGCTAAACTCGGCACATCTAGTTCTTCTCGTCAAGGAGTTCCAGTAGCAGTCATCAAAGTACACTTTCAAGTCACTCCATCAAGTCTGGAGGTTAGGTCTATATATAACTAACAAAACAAGCCCATACTCGGCATATCTAGTACTCCCCGTCGAGGAGTTCCAGTAGCAGTCATCAAAGTACACTTTCAAGTCACTTCATCTAGTCCAGAGGTTAGGTATCATCACAACTAACAAAACGAGCCCAAACTCAGCACATCTAGTTCTCCTCGTCGAGAATTTCCAGTATCAGTTATTAAAGTACACTTTCAAGTCACTCCATCAAGTCTGGAGGTAAGGTCTATTCATAACTAACAAAACAAGCCCAAACTCTGCACATCTAGTTCTCTTCGTCGAGGAGTGCCAGTAGCAGATACCGACACACCTTCAGGCCTATAAAGTCCAAGACGTATAAGTATATTTATACATAAATCCTGCGTGCTTTTAGCGAAACAAAATATTTTAATAAAAATATGTGATTATATAAACAATAGTAATATCTTACCTTGGTAAAGTATGTATCAAATTTGGTTTTTGGAATATTTTGTATTTCTACGACGATTGATATTTTTCTGCACGAGCCGCTGTAACAAACGACCACTCACGACAGCCTTTGAGCCCGGAGCAAATTAAGCATACTGAGCTACTGTGCTACGGCTGCGGCCTATTTAGTAAAATAAATTAATATAAGACTCTGAAACCACCGAACATTTCGCCATTTCTTAGCCGAAAAAAATAATTATAAGTAAACAAAAAAAAATTAAACTGCCATTTACAGTCCATGGCTTTCCACATAATAGATAAAGAGTTTTAATAAAAGATTGAGTTGAACAATTGATATTTTCAAAAGTTATCGTGCTTACGCCGCCATGCGGACTTGATAAAATCACACCATAAGCCACTAAAACCCCATTTTTAGTTAAAAATAGTAATTAATCGATTTAAAAAAATATATTAATAAGTTTTACAATCATTTATCGTTCTGGTAATGTGCTTTTTGCAATGCAATGTGATTTATTTGTATAATATGATTGCTAGATACGATTTCTTGCGACAAAACGTTGGAATCTTAATTTTTAGGCCCTAGCAGAATATAACTACGCGCTTCGCGCTTAAGGCATGCAATAGGTAAATATTTTGAACTTCAAATAAATAGGTACATTCGCTTTTAATCGTTTTATTTCTAAAATGTTTATAAATAGTTTATTTTAATAGCTACAAAGATTATACAATAACATATTAACACCAAATCACAATTTCCTCCATTATCTTCATATTAAATAGGCGATTTATTATACAAATATCCCTAACCGAGTAAATTAAACAATACTTGCTAACTCCCAGGAAATTCCACTAATTCTAATTTCTTTATTGTATAAAAGGCAAACTTAGAGATTTACTAATTATTCAGATTTACTTTTATGATATTTGTAATACATTATCTACTTACAATGTGGTTTTCATAGTTAAAACGATTTTTTTTAAATTACAATCTAGTGATGAACTACTACCTCACCTGATATTGAGTGGTGATGCCGACGAATATGGTAAAGCTCACTGACTTAGCCTAACCTAAGCCTATTCACAGTTGATTTGAAGACACTTACATTGTAATCGGGTAGACAGATAGATGCTAGCAGATTATTCCACTCCTTTGCTACTATACTCATTATGAACTACGAAACAAATCGTTTCATCTAAACGCGTGGTATATCAACTTTCCGATGATGGAATGGAGAAGGAAAAATTAATTCATACAATTCCTACGCACACTCTCTGAAACTTAACCCTTAAAAACCGAAAGGCTGGTTACTTTGCGCCTGTGCTCGAAGCTGGTAAGATTAGTTCTAACCATATTCATGTCACAAATGCCTCTTCGCTTTGCATGATATCCCATTAATTAACGGCATTTTAATCATTGTAATATTTTTGCTTACTTCAAGAATGGATTGTGAGGAAAGATAGGTGATGAAATTATTAACAAATCTCAAAACAGGCTATTTAAATTTACTATTTTTGTAACTTATTAAATTTAACGCTTTTAAAATTCAAATAATTTAAATGTTATTTGAAATATAAGGGATTCAAATATTGAAAAATATAGACGAATTTACTACAATGCAATAAAACATTTTTTTATACTAATGGAATGAAATTTAAAAACATTATCCTGCAAAATTATTAAATTCTTAGAATAAAAACTTCTCATGGAACTTTTCATTTTTAAATCAATAGCTATTCCTTACTAGAATTTTCTCATGTATCTTGAAGGCAATTTGCATACATAAATTTTACAGGGACAAATATGCAAACCCGGAACAATTTTGTAGGCCAAAGAAATACTTGTTCGGTGCGGGATTCTAACCCTTACTACCCTACGACCCTTAGCGCCGTAACTTATTGCTAAGCCTATCCGCTATAGAACCGTCAAACTTTATTTTTATAGAATAAGGGTGACCCACGAGCAAACAGTAACACTTACCTGATGATAAGTGGATGCTGTAGCCCATAGACAACCTCATCATCAATTAAGAATCAAAACACAGATGCGTTAGAACCCCTAAGGACTAAGATGGAACGCCTCGTTTCCAGTGAAGAGGATCTACGGTTCTCTGCATAAGAGCATTAAGCTGCTATTTAACGCTGGTGTTCTTTGTCGGCCTACCGGCCGAATCGACCCATTCGTACTGTAACAGTAAATTAGCTGCAGCGTGGTTCTTCATGTAAGAAATCTTAGTAGTCTAAAAACGTAAATAAAAAAAAAATTAAATTACCTTAATTATTATCTACTTATGTTATGAATACAAGACAATATGATAAAAGACAAATAACATTAATTCATAAGCTATGTGTTTATAATTCAGGTAAATAAAAGAACAGTACAGAATAGAATAATTTTACCACTGGTTCGGAGAAAACCTTTATCCTGGGAAGAACCAACAGAAACCCAGAGATAACCGTATTACCGTTTACGTTTTTTCTTTCCTGCTCCTTTCCGGTTCATAAATTATAGTTAATGTCGCACTTAAATGTTAATTTCTAAACGTATCTTTAGTTTGTAAATAAAATAATGATATTTTTTGATTATTTAAATATCATTTAAATCTCACCTTAGACTTGAAACCTAGAAACGACAACTCAGCAACCAGATATGATATTCACGGAGCAAAACTCCGTCACTATAAGCCTCAAACCTTAATATTTTTATGTTTCATCCAGTTTTCTACCGACTTCAAACAGGACGAGGTACTCAATTCGACTGTATGTTTTTTATGTGTGTTACCTCATAATTTTTTTTCTGGGTGAATCGTTTTCGATATTTTTTTTTTATTTAAAAGCTGGTGCTTCACATGTGGTCCCATATAAATTTGATAAATGTCTGACCAATAGTTTTTGAGTTATTCTTAATAATTTATATTGAAATCTGTTGTACAAAATTTTAATTTTAAATTATTATTTTTAAGATGTTTCACATGTTTATTATGTTCAATAGTGAACTTGAGAAGGGCTGTAGTGATAATGATAAAACAATACACTTATTAACTTGGAAAGTTTCTTCAATAATAAACAGGGCTCTAAATTTACTCGTCTACTATTAAATATTATCTCCATTATTATCAATATATTTTTATCACCTCCTGTATACGCCACGCAGGAACGACCGGTTTTTAAGGCAGCGAAGTGGACGGTGGCAAGACTCACGTCTTTTAATACACTATTAGTTAATTATGTATTGCCGATTTACCGCCTGTTGACTATGCCAGTTGCTGTTTAATAGTGTTGCGTTATACATATTTTGTAGATTAAGGTTTAGCTTATCTATCAAATTTTAAGTCGGCGGCTGGTGGTACACGGTAAAGTTTTCAGTAAGCTTATGTTGTACCATAATATATTCTCTGTATTATTTGTTCAATAAATAAAAAAAATTATTTTGAATAAAATGAAATCAAAAACGGTGCAGTGAGAACAAAAAACCCGCACATAATACTACCAAAGAACTATAACGTTCATTTTCATTTAGGAAATGTTTCTAATAGAATGAATTAAATCAATGATTGTTCTACGGTGGCTTATTGACAGCGACAGAGAGGCTGCAGACTAAAGATAGGAGCAAAAATACTGGTTCATTTTAACAATAGGAATGAAATTAAAATGCGGTTTCATAAAGCTTAAATGAAGAAAATTGATGAAAAACAAATGACTGACTTTAGCTTTCAAGAATATTTTTAAAAAGCTTTCACAAGTTGATATTATACAATATTTTTCTGGTGTATTAAAGTAAAAAAGCAAATTAAGCGCTAGATATTTTACGGCCTGATAATGATGATGAAATATGAGGGCAAGCATAATTATACATATTTGTCCTTAACGAAGAATAGTAAAATAGTAGAGGAGTAAGTAGACAGTAGCAAAAGCCGTCTCTGTTTTCGCTGCCGGGAATGGAGCAGTTACTCCACCGCGCTGTTCTAGTATGTGTTGACAAACTTCACATGATCACAAAATATTTTGTTTCTCGGACATACAACGTCTGGAGAAGTGGAAAGTTTTTATACAGTGTCGGTACCATCGATCACTTTGTAAGATCAAAAGAACTTGTAATAGTTTTTGACATTAATTATCTAACGGTGGTAGAGCCCTGCAGCAGTTTTTTGCTGTTGCACGTATGGGCCGGCTCGAGCCGGGTTGGTACCACAACCTCACAGAATACCGGCGTGAAGTAGAGGCTCTGCTTCTGCGTTTCGTCTGGTGAGTGCAGGTGGCCGGAGGCCCAATTCCCCCCCCCCCCCCATCAACATGGTAGCGGAATTAGACAATAGACTACCCCAGGAGGGTACCAGTACCCCTGGAGAATCCCTCGCTGAGCATCCACGACCATGTTATTCCAATCCTGAGCGTGGGTGCTCAGGCTGCCCCGCGTATTCTGGGGGGGGCAAAATTCCGCTCAAAAACAAAACTGCTCGGGGCAAGCTGAGCAACAATACCAAGGCGACCCCTGCCACGCTATCCGTGAATTTCTGCAACATCAGGGGACTTCACTCTAACCTAAACGCCGTCCACTACCATCTCGAGACGGCGAAGCCAGCCTTGCTCTTTTTGACCGAGACGCAGGTTTCCTCTCCTACTGATATTTCGTATCTCTCCTACCCGGGGTACAAATTGGAGCACTCCTTTGTGCCTCGGGCTGGAGTTTGCGTGTATGTTAGAGAGGACATCTGTTCTCGACGCCTCGGCAGTCTTGAAGGTTCGGACCTGTCCATCCTTTGGCTACGCGTAGACAGCGACGACCATCCGCGCGTCTACGGGTGCCTCTATAGGTCCCATAGCGGTAATGCCGAAACAGACCGACTCATCGACCACGTCCAAATGGCTACAGATTCCTTGCTACAACAGGTCCCATCCGCAGAGATCGTGATCCTTGGCGATTTTAACGCCCACCATGCCGAATGGCTCGGTTCACGTTTAACCGATCATGCGGGGAGATCTGTTTATGACTTTGCCTTGGCATATGGTCTGACACAACTGGTTACTTCCTCTACGCGGATTCCAGATGTGGAGGATCATACACCTTCCCTGTTGGACCTTCTGCTGAACTCTCATCCGGACGGATATCAGGTTTCCGTCGATGCCCCTCTCGGCTCTTCGGACCATTGTCTGATCCGGAGTATGGTGCCACTCACGCTCCCTTCGCGGTTGCGTACTGCAGGTTGCCGCCGTGTTTGGCATTACAGGTCGGCGGATTGGGACGGAATGCGGTCTTTCTTTGCATCCTACCCATGGGGGCGGGTTTGCTTCTCGCCGGATGATCCCAGTGCTGTTGCTGACTCTGTCACTGATGTGGTGCTACAGGGAATGGAACTATTTATTCCATCATCTGTGGTACCCATCGGAGGCAGATCTCAGCCTTGGTTTGGTCGCTCCTGTAAGACTGCATTGCGCAGTAAGCAGGAGTGTTATCAAGCCTGGGCTGCGGCTTCGGTGACTCGGGATGTAAACACCAGCACACTTAAAAAGAAGTATAACTTCGCCTCCAGGTCCTTCAAAAGAGTTATTGCCAAGGCAAAGTCAGAGCACATAGGCAGAATTGGCGAGAAACTAGTTCGCCTTCCTTCGGGAACCCGTGCATTCTGGTCTCTCGCCAAGGCTGTCCAAGGAAATTTCTGTAAGCCATCACTACCATCTCTGCACAGGGAGGACGACTCACTGGCCCAAGACGCAAAAGACAAAGCCGACCTTTTAGGCTCCCTTTTTGCGTCCAACTCGACTCTTGATGACGGGGGGAAAATACCGCCGACCATCCCGCGGTGTGAGTGCTCCATGCCGGATGTGCTATTCTCACAGCGCTCAGTTCGCAAAGCACATCTCTCCCTGGACATCCAGAAGTCGAGTGGGCCTGACGGAATCCCCCCAATTGTGCTGAGGACGTGTGCTCCGGAGTTGGCACCGGTCCTAACGCGTCTTTTCCGGTACTCCTACTCCCAAGGCGTAGTCCCCAATTCATGGAAGACAGCTTTTGTCCACCCGATCCCTAAAAAAGGCGACCGCTCAGACCCGTCCAACTATAGGCCTATCGCGATCACCTCCTTGTTCTCCAAAATAATGGAATCCATTATTAACTGCCAGCTCATCCGGTACCTTGAGGATCACCAGCTGATTAGTGACCGCCAATACGGTTTTCGTCGGTGTCGATCAGTTGGTGATCTTCTGGTCTACCTGACCCATAGATGGGCGAAGGCAGTAGAGTCCAAGGGGGAGGCGTTGGCCGTTAGTCTGGACATTGCGAAGGCCTTTGATCGGGTTTGGCACAAAGCGCTTCTTTCGAAGCTGCCTTCCTATGGGCTTCCCGAGAAATTGTGCAATTGGATCACCAGCTTTCTTGCAGATCGGAGCATCAAGGTCGTTGTAGACGGTGCATGTTCTGACTACAAGCCTATTAACGCTGGTGTTCCACAAGGCTGTGTGCTATCACCAACGCTGTTTCTTCTGCATATCAATGATATGTTGCTAACTGGTAACATTCATTGCTATGCGGATGACAGCACTGGTGATGCTCTATACACCGGCCGGGCCAATATTTCTCGGGAAAACGTCGCCGAGTACCGGAACAAACTTGTGTCTGAAGTCGAGTCTTTGCTGGACAAAGTCTCGGATTGGGGGCGACTAAATCTAGTCCAGTTTAATCCTCAGAAGACACAAGTTTGCGCGTTTACCGCCAAAAAGAACCCCTTTGTCGTATCTCCTCAGTTTCAAGGCACTCCCCTTCTTGCCTCAGCCAGTATCGGTATCCTCGGAGTCGACATATCGAGTGACGTGCAGTTTCGTGGTCACTTGGAAGAGAAGGCCAAATTGGCCTCTAAAAAGCTTGGCGTTCTCAGCAGAGCGGGACAGTATTTCATGCCGGCACACCGCCTGCAACTTTACAAGGCGAAGGTTCGGCCTCACATGGAATACTGTTCCCATCTCTGGGCAGGGGCTCCCCAGCGCCAGCTCCTTCCACTTGACCGCATCCAGCGCAGAGCGGCTCGAATCGTCGACGACCGAGCCCTTTCCGATCGGCTCGATTCATTGGCACTGCGAAGAGATGTTGCATCTCTTTGCATTTTCTTTCGCATCTACCATGGGGAGTGCTCTGAGGAATTGTTCGGATTAATCCCAGCCGCCAAATTTCACGAACGCACATCGCGGCAGAACTCCCGATACCATCCACACCATCTGGATGATTGGCGGTCCACCACTGTGCGATTTAGAAGATGTTTTCTTCCTCGCACAACTTCCTTGTGGAATAGTTTACCACCAGGGATTTTTCCGGACCGATACGACTTAGGGACCTTCAAGAAAAGAGCCTACTCCTTTTTAAAAGGCCGGCAACGCATCTGCAATTCCCCTGGTGTTGCGGTTGTTCATGGGCGGCGGTAGTCACTTACCATCAGGTGAGCCGCATGCTCGTTTGCCCCCTCTCTTATAAAAAAAAAAAAATTAAACTATAATCCATTAAAGCCATGCCAAGCGTGGTATTTTTCGTTTATTTTTAATTATTTATTTGTTTTTCTTTTTTTTAAAGACGTTACCTCCGTTATACTAGGATTTCCGCCTGTATGGTGGGAACAGTTTACATACATACATTTCACATTACCGTTCTGTCTGACTATCCAAGAGAACTTCTGTCAGCCATTTCTTCCATCTCTACACAGAGAGGACGACTTACTGGCCCATGCCGCAAAGGAGAAAGCCAATCTTTTTAGCTCTCTCTTTGTGTCCAACTCGACTCTAGATGACGGGGGGAATACACCGCCGACCGTCCCGCTGTGTGAGTGCTCACTGTCGGATGTGCGATTTACACAGCGCTCGGTTCGTAAAGCACTCTTCTCCCTGGACATCAGCAAGTCGAGTGGGCTTCATGGAGTCCACCCATTGTGCTGAAGACGTGTGCTCCGGAGTTGGCACCGGTTTTAACGCGTCTTTTCCGGTACTCCTACTCCTAAGGCGTAGTCCTGAATTCATGGAAGACAGCTTTGGTCCACCCGATCCCTAAAAAAGACGACCGCTCAGACCCGTACAACTACAGGCCTATCGCCATAACCTCCTTGTTCTCCAAAATAATGAAATCCATTATAAACTGCCAGCTCATGAGGTACCTTGAGGATCACCAGCTGATTAGTGACCGCCAATACGGTTTTCATCGTGGTCGGTTAGCTGGTGATCTTCTGGTCTACCTGACTCATAGATTGGCGGAGGCAGTAGAATCCAAGGGGGAGGCATTGGACGTTAGTTTGGACATACCGAAGGCCTTCGATCGGGTCTGGCACAAGGCGCTTCTTTCGAAGCTTCCTTCCTATGGGCTTCTCGAGAAATTGTGCAAATGGATCACCAGTTTCCTCGGAGCATCAAGATCGTAGTAGACGGTGCATGATCTGATTTCAAGCCTATCAATGCTGGTGTTCCGCAAGTCTGCGTGCTATCACCAAAGATGTTTCTCCTGCATATCAATTATATGTTGCAAACTATTAACATTCATTGCTATGCAGACGACAGCACTGGTGATGCCTTATATACCGGCCGTGCCAATATTTCTCGGGAAAACATCGCCGAGTACCGGGAAAAACTTGTGTCTGAAGTCGAGTCAAGTCTCGGATTGGGGGCGACTAAATCTAGTCCAGTTCAATCCCCAGAAGACACAACTTTGCACTTTTACCGCTAAAAGGAACCCCTTTGTCGTATCTCCTCAGTTTCAAGGCACTCCCCTTGCTGCCTCAGCTAGCATTGGAATCCTTGGCATCGACATATCGAATAGTGTGCAGTTTCATGGTCACTTGGAAGGGAAGGCCAAACTGGCCTCAAAAAAGCTTGGCGTGCTCAGCAGAGCGAGACAGTATTTCATGCTGCACATCGCTTGCAACTTTATAAAGCGCAAATCCGGGCTCACGTGGAATACTGTTCTCATCTTTGGACCGGGGTACCCCAGTGCTAGCTCCTTCCACTTGACCGCATCCAGTGCAGAGTGGTTTGAGTCGTCGAAGACTGAGTACTTTCTGATCGGCTCGGTACACTGGCACTGCGTAGAGATTTTTTTTTATTATTAATCCACCAACATTTGTATCATTCCTTACATGCTATTTAAATACAATGAACCAATAAGAACTTAAATAGACAAATAATTACAGGCAGATAACACTGTAACTTAATTTTTAGGGTAAAATAATTAATAATGATTTACAGTAATAAAACATAGAGCGAAAAGAAAAGAAAATGTTTTATAGAATATTATAAGAAATGGTATCTTAATGTGTGACGGAGCTTATTAGGAGGCTCGAGAAATTTTCGCTAAATTTGTTAACAATTTTACTCATTTTAGCAATTGGAGATTTGGAGCCAAACACTGTTCTACGATGAGGTCTAGTCAACGGTGTATTCTTACGAGCAAAACGCGGATAGCGATAGGGAACGCACAAATTAAATTTACTTATAATTTCAGGATAGTCAATAACACCACTAATAATTTCCAAAGCAAAAATTAAATCAATAATATCCCTGCGGTTTTCTAAAGAAATCATTTTGAAATTGACCAAGTTATTTTCATATGATACACGCTTCTTATAACTTCTAAACCCACATACGTAAGACAAATGTCTTATGAATCTTTTTAAGATCCGCTCGATTCTCAATGAATGTGTAGCATAATGAGGTCTCCAGACTACAGCACAGTATTCTAATATACTCGTACTTCTTACCAAACTATTAAACAATAGAATTTTAATTTAAGAGCTTCGAAAGTTTTTGATATTTCTTATTACAAAACCCATCATCCTAGATGCACGTGTAGTAATGTTTTCAATGTGAGGCACAAAAGTAATTTTTGTTTATCGGAAACAACCCCTAGGTCTCTAATTTGGTCTAACTGCTGTATGTTATTATCTCCAATGTGATAGCTATAATCGATAGTATCACTTTCTCTCGTGTACTGCACATAAAAACATTTACTTATG
Source organism: Parnassius mnemosyne (assembly GCA_963668995.1). Taxonomy (NCBI): domain Eukaryota; kingdom Metazoa; phylum Arthropoda; class Insecta; order Lepidoptera; family Papilionidae; genus Parnassius; species Parnassius mnemosyne. The sequence continues at coordinate 22,742,379 of CAVLGL010000084.1, read as the reverse complement.
TTTAAGTCCATACGATTTACTTTGCACCATTCTACCAATTGATCCTAATCATTTTGTATCTTCACTAAATCATTCTCTTCCGTAATCATCTTGCAAATTTTTATGTCATCTACATACAAGTACGCAAAAGAACTTTTCATCAATTCTAGAATTTCATTAACGAACATTCCAAACAGAATCGATCAGAGATGTGACCCTTGGGGCACACCAGAATGAATGTTTTTCAAGCCTGACTGATATCCATTCACTACTGGTAATCAAACAAAAGAGTGACTTTTAATAAGTATTATTTATAATCTATATTGAATAAAAAAAAAGTTTCTGTATCTACTATAAAAAACGCTCGGTCATTTAAATTCGGTCAATTCAACAAACTACCAGTAATACCATAGGCAGCTAACTTTCGAATCAATATATCATGTGGGACCCGATCAAACTCTTTACTAAAATCGGTATATATTATGTCGACTTGATTTCCCGCATCAAGCGCTTCAATTGGTGTTTCCGTAATATGTACCAAGCTAGTACTCGTGGACCTAGATTTTACGAAACAATGTTGGCTAGTGGTTAAGTAAAGATTGATATGTCTCTGAATAAAAGGACAAATTATTGACTCAAATAATTTAGCGAAGACTGATGGTATAGAGATTGGTCTGTAATTTTTTACATAATCCGCACTACCCGCTTTATGAACCGGAACGATTTTAGCTATTTTCTATTCTGTAGGAAACTGCCCAGTACAAAGAGAAAGATTGAGAATAATTTAAAGTGGGTAAAGATGTTCAGCACATCTGACTACGAACACTGGAGGGATTCCGTCAGGACCTGCCCCTTTATTACAATTGATAGCTTTTAGTTTATTTAATAGGGTATCATGATTAATTGTCAGCTTTGCTAAGTGAAGGCTATTAATTTCTATTGATTTCAAAGACTTTGAATGGTCATAAACATAATCCTGTTCAGTACATTCAATATTCTCAGAGTACGCGGATGAAAAGTGTAAAGAGAAAAGTTCGCAAGTTTCCATTCCAACAGAAGTTACTGCCATTCCGTCAGTCATTGAGATAACATAAGCGCCTGAACCACCACGTTTCGCCTTAACAAAGGACCAAAATAGTTTTGGGTTTTTTGCTATGTCACTCTCTATTAGCTTTATATACCTATTGTAGTAATTTGTGGCCATATGTGTACAACTTTTACTCAGCAATTGCAATTCAAGCTCATCTGTGGGATTTTTATATTTTTTGTGACGATACCTAGTTTTATACTTATCTTTTAGCGTTCTATTTAGATTCCGATCAAACCAAGGTGGGTAGTTGTTATTTTTGGACAATATATTGGGGTCAAATTTAATGATAACATCTCGAATTTTCTGGTAGAATTTTTTTAATTTTTAAACAGAGACAGCTTCGTACCAGTAGCTCCCACTAGATGAAGTGACAATGACATGAATGTTGTATATAAGGCTTATTCTTTGGAAAAGGCAAAAGGAAGGGGAAAGAATCAGTCGTGAGATGGGCTATAACGATAATGCTTAAACGCATGAGCTGTACTAGATCTGTAATCCATGCTAACTTAAAGAATATGTTCTGAACTATTTTATGTGCTAATTTACGTAACGGCTACGAAGAAGTTTGTAATAAAATCTACACGTGTAAAAATAATAATAAAATGACCATGATAGACTTACTTCTAGGCCAAATCTCACGTAGATTTCACAAAAAGCAATATAATATCCACACAGGCACTTGCAGAGACATAACAATATTATAGGTTTTTTTTTAATATAATTAAAAGTATTAACTTATTCACTGTTCATTGCTTTTTTAAGTGACAAAACAATTTGAAAACAATTGATTTATCAAACCAGGGGATATACATTTTTAATATTTAGACACGATAATATTTCCAAACAGATGAATACGTCTACGTCAAAGTTGTTCAACAATGAAATCGACTCAGTTGGTCGCAAATTGATTGAAATTCTAATTAACAATTTGTTTCATAATTGCTGTGTTTGTTTCAAGAATTCAGAATTCGGATTCAATATTGAATACGTTTTACCTTAAATATACAATTTAAAAAAAATATTTTTAAATAATTTGCTTGAAAATGTTTGTGCCTGAACATATTAATTATTTAGATTCCTAGCCTAGTTGAATTTCCATTGTATTTATGGTAATATAATAATATCTCAATGTAGACTTGTGTATGTCATGCTTGTTCAAAATATCTTTTGCTTGCGGCGACTTCGTATGTCATATCCTTCTAAAATGATGAAGGAGGGCAATGGCTGCCACATGTACCATACTTGTGAACAGGTGCTACTTGTGGTCTACTCAGGTTAGCAATAAATTAATTTATTAGCTGTATTTTTGTAGCGTGATTTTTACCGAACATAATTTGACTATCTATATCCGTTTTATTTTTAATAAAGAATATAATTGTATCATTGGCTTTTTTAAAATATGACATATGAAATTATGATTCCTTACATTTACATTATTTAATTTCATTCGTGATACAAACATAATACACTGCAGCGTCGCTCTACCTTGTGACAGTGCTTTGCGAAAAGCAAAAACTTCAAGAGAAGTTCTTCATATCTGAGAGATAAAAAAATATGCTAACATTTATTTAGGATTTTATTTGAACCTATAAACGTAATTCTATCTTATTGAGGTTCATTTAGAATAAGAATTATCAATACGATGGGTTGTAGTTTGTAGGAATGTACATAAGTACATACAATAGATGTACTTTAACAAAGTGGGGTAACCAATTTATCAGACGAGGGTATATAACATTTATTAAAATAGTCATATGTGAAATTAAGTATACTGTTAGCGGCAAGTACCCAACATATATGTACACGCACCTAGTAACCCAGACAAAGGTCGACTATACAGGGGCCCATACAGCTGTTAGATTCGACGGACAAATAAGTGTGGGGCTCAAATGCCTATGGATATTTAATATATATGGATTAGGTACTTAATGCGACTTACCTGGTTCAGAAGCGAAGACGGACCACAAGGCTCGTTCAGGCGTTAAGTGTAGTGAATGTTAGTAGTGTGTGAGAAGTGTTTATATGTTTAACCTGAATTAGCCCTTTTTAATCAGCAGCAACCCTGACATACCTTCACTCAGCAACAAATTATTTCGAGAACCGAACGCGACCTTCTTTAGGGTGCCGGTGCTTATGTCAGGGTTGCTGCTGATTAAAAAGGGCTAATTCAGGTTAAACATATAAACACTTCTCACACACTACTAACATTCGCTACACTTAACGCCTGAACGAGCCTTGTGGTCCGTCTTCGCTTCTGAACCAGGTAAGTCGCATTAAGTACCTAATCCATATATATTAAATATCCATAGGCATTTGAGCCCCACACTTATTTGTCCGTCGAATCTAACAGCTGTATGGGCCCCTGTATAGTCGACCTTTGTCTGGGTTACTAGGTGCGTGTACATATATGTTGTGTACTTGCCGCTAACAGTATACTTAATTTCACATATGACTATTTTAATAAATGTTATATACCCTCGTCTGATAAATTGGTTACCCCACTTTGTTAAAGTACATCTATTGTATGTACTTATGTACATTCCTACAAATTACAACCCATCGTATTGATAATTCTCATTCTAAATGTACCTCAATAAGATAGAATTATGTTTATAGGTTCAAATAAAATCCTAAATAAATGTTAGCATATTTTTTTATCTCTCAGATATGAAGAATTTCTCTTGAAGTTTTTGCTTTTCGCAAAGCACTGTCACAAGGTAGAGCGACGCCGCAGTGTATTATGTTTGTATCACGAATGAAATTAAATAATGTAAATGTAAGGAATCATAATTTCATATGTCATATTTTAAAAAAGCCAATGATGCAATTATATTCTTTATTAAAAATAAAACGGATATAGATAGTCAAATTATGTTCGGTAAAAATCACGCTACAAAAATACAGCTAATAAATTAATTTATTGCTAACCTGAGTAGACCACAAGTAGCACCTGTTCACAAGTATGGTACATGTGGCAGCCATTGCCCTCCTTCATCATTTTAGAGGGATATGACATACGAAGTCGCCGCAAGCAAAAGATATTTTGAACAAGCATGACATACACAAGTCTACATTGAGATATTATTATATTACCATAAATACAATGGAACTAGGCTAGGAATCTAAATAATTAATATGTTCAGGCACAAACATTTTCAAGCAAATTATTTAAAAATATTTTTTTTAAATTGTATATTTAAGGTAAAACGTATTCAAGATTGAATCCGAATTCTGAATTCTTGAAACAAACACAGCAATTATGAAACAAATTGTTAATTAGAATTTCAATCAATTTGCGACCAACTGAGTCGATTTCATTGTTGAACAACTTTGACGTAGACGTATTCATCTGTTTGGAAATATTATCGTGTCTAAATATTAAAAATGTATATCCCCTGGTTTGATAAATCAATTGTTTTCAAATTGTTTTGTCACTTAAAAAAGCAATGAACAGTGAATAAGTTAATACTTTTAATTATATTTAAAAAAAAAACCTATAATATTGTTATGTCTCTGCAAGTGCCTGTGTGGATATTATATTGCTTTTTGTGAAATCTACGTGAGATTTGGCCTAGAAGTAAGTCTATCATGGTCATTTTATTATTATTTTTACACGTGTAGATTTTATTACAAACTTCTTCGTAGCCGTTACGTAAATTAGCACATAAAATAGTTCAGAACATATTCTTTAAGTAAGCTCATGCGTTTTAGCATTATATCTATCTACTCAAAATACCTTACGCGTAAGTACCTAGCCCTAACAAACAATATGTAAAAATTCAAAATTCTCGGTCATCGCAGTAAAAATATTATAATATATAACACATCCTTTGGTATTCGTAAAATCACTCATATAAATCTATACGGACCTACAAATTCGGCAAGAAGCGAGGTCTCACCTCACAGATTTAGATTAACCACCGCATTAGTCTGGTCGTTATAAGCGCAAGTACTAATCATAAGGTCCGGGGTTTGAATTTCGAATTGAGCCAAAATAAATAGTTTTGGATTTTCCTAGTAAGAAATTATCAGAAGAAGCCCGGAGTCCGGCTGTTGTCGGTGTTTCACTCCCGTGTCTCGGCAAGCACGTAAAGCCGTTGATCCTGCGCCTGGTCTATTTCCAGTCGTGTCAGATTGCCATCGAACTATAAGTAGTAAAGTGTACATTTGTGCACACACTCGTGCCTTAAAACTGAGATATGAAGATGTCACACACATGTCTAGTCCACGTTGAGACTGGTAATCTTGACCGAAATTGTTTTTAAAGGGCAATGTTTTAAAGCATCCCAAAATAGGTTATTTTGTAGTTCTAACATATAATTTATTTGCATTATGTGAATACGATTTTCTTCACTGCAAAGTCAAATGTATCCTTTAACACAACATTTCCCCTTTTAGTCTACTTAAACAGCATTATGCTGTTATTTTACGATAGTATTATGAGGATGGAGGCACGCAGAAGATTGCATTTGACTGCTATGATGTTCGGAGTCATCACTAGAAGAAAACCTATATACCTCTTCCTAAAGCTGAAGTGGGGCCGTGATCACAGCAGATACCCCAGAAGGGAGTGTACCCACTTTTTTGCCACTCCAAAACATCGCACCATGGTGTTTCGGGGCTCCTTCAGATTCGCTGCGTCACGGTGTTGGAACGACCTGCCTCTGCCTTTGCATGCCCTACAAGTGAGAAACACGTTTAAAACTCACGTAAAAAATACCCTATCTCACTACAAAAGGCGGGTGGTGCTGATACACTTACCATGGGGTGCTCACGTCGCGCACCGGCGCTGGCGGGCCCTTCCCACCGTAAATAATTGCAGCATCATCATGGTGCACTCTAAAATAAAGTAACCTAATTAATGACGTTTTATACAGAGAACAAAATCAAGTAATAGGTCAATGCTTACTAGAAGGAATTGAACGACACGCAGGCTGAGGCAAATAATACAAGATGTATGGTCACATGGTATTTCTTTGTCTCTTTTTTTTTTCGGATTCGTTCGTTCGGTCGGTACTTGGAACAATTTATTTGCTTTTTATATATGTTAGTTGGAGTAGCCACTAATTTAGTTTTTAGTAGTTATTTAATAGTCTATAATTTACGAGTAATGTACTAATGTAATATAGTGTAATGTTATTTAAGGGAATATTTTTGTTTGTTTACTTGTTGTTTATTTAAAAATTCCGGATAATTTCGATCACTGTTATAAATATTTTTTAACCTTGTATTATCTCTTTTGTTTTTTTAAGCATTGTTTTTTGACAACCATGATGACAACCACTGAATTATAAGTACTTTAGTGAATTATATATAATTACTGAATTTTAAGTTTGTGTCTTCTGGAAAGGATGCGCAATGCCAGCAATAGGTGTCAGCGGAAGACCAGCGTCTTGACATGCTCCTTGCGAGCATGTTATGACAAACGCCGAGCGGAAGCCTGTTTTGGTATAGTATTAATGTGTATATATATAATTTACTGTTAACCATTTGTAAATGTGCATGCACTGCTTTGTCAATAAAGTTTATTTTCTTTCTTTCTTTCTTTCTTTCTATTCAGTGCGAGTGTAGTCCTTCCCCGGTAGATTTTTTTCATTGGTAAATGCCTACGAATACCCGCCTCACAGGAGCAAGGACAGGTTATGTCGGATTCGCACCGATTAAAACACCATAATGTTCGTCCATCGCCGCATATTGTAGGGCTATGGGAATGCTTTCCCACACAACTGTGGCCCCACCAGCACCGACCGCCCAATTCCCGGCCGAGCCAACCTATTCCTGCTGCAGGATTAAAAAGTTGGGTCGTAGCTATACCAGGAATATTAGCAATTAAAAAATTAGTTTACTGTCAATAACTTAAATAATATCTACAATTAAATGTAAATTCAATATGCAGTAAACTTTGTGATTGATATTTTACAATACTGTTGACTTATAACAGTTTTAAACAACAGGTTACAGTGCCTTGCTCATGTCAGAAGAATAACGGAAGAATAATGAAAGAAGAATGTGAAAAATATTAGACACTCGACGCCACAGGTGCTTTGAACGAGATAGTATTAAAATTCGAAATACCATTGCTTATTCACTTCAAATCTGAAGTAAAAGAGGAAGATATTTTATTGTTTTGTTGAGATTAAAATCGAGAACTTCGATCTTAGTCTCAGCAAAACATTAAAATACAGTGTGCATTCTCCGCCGGTATAAATAAAATTGTTAATTGCAATTTTGCATGTAGGACTTCCTGTCTGCCTAGAAGTCCGTCTAGGTCTGCCTGTTTCTGCCATTAAATAGCCTGTACATGAGACATTCTAAATAAGTACTCAGAGTGATATCATAACTGTATCTGGATTTCAGTTTTCACTTTCTATCAAGTGAACTGTGAGTTTGTATGTCACTTCAGTTTAATAAAAAATTATAATGATTAATGACGTTTCTGGTGTGCCTTAAAACATACAAAACCGGTAAAAAAATTGTACTTTATATTTTAAATTACTAAGTTGTTGTGTGCTTCACATAAATTTTATGATGCATTGCTCTCTCACAATGGCATGTTTATGATGTGTTTGATTTTAAAAAACATATTAAAGCAAAATGAGATGGACCGAAAATTTTACAAAGGGAATAATTCAAATTTAAACTAAAACGAGCTACTGCTTGTATATTGCATTGACGACAGCAAGTTGTAGTAAAACACGTAGCAAACGTAATTGTGACTATCTACGCTACTGAACACAGTGAAGAAATAATTAAAAGACCCAAAGCCGTAAAACACAAATGATTACTTTGAAACCATCGTTACAAACTTGCAGCTCAAAATTATTGCCGCACAAACAACTCAATGATGCGACAAAAACTATTGTTGTATCCAACATACCGACCCTAGTCAAACCCCTTTTCATTGGTAAACGCGGACGTATATCTGCCTCGCAGAGATAACTACACGTATGTAGGGCTCTCAAAGATTAAAACTCCATGGTGTTTCTACTTTGCCGTTTTCGGCACTTTAACGCATTCACACATATCCATGTCTCCACCTGCAACAGTCTCCCTCTCCCGATGTTTATATGCTGTGGCCCATAGACTACTAGATTTATCATCTTTTAAGAATCAAATGCGTTGTTACCTCTGAGGTCCAAGACTGCTTTGTTACCAATTAAATGGATCTCCAATTCTTGTCACCCATAAGCAAAAAAAAAAACAGCTGCATTATTATTTTTCACGTGGTAGATCCTTAACGTATTAGAATATATTATATTACCCCATGTCATCCCGTGGTTGTCGTAAGAGGCGAGAGAAGGAAACAAATCAGTAGATGGGCAGCAGCGTCTTCTTAATAGCAACCAAAAATAAAATAAAATTCTGCGGTTGTCAACCCACTTGCAAAGCGTGGCAACTAGAGCAAATATAATTCAATCTTTGGAGAAGCCTATGTTCAGCAGGAGACTTTATTAGGCTGTAACTATGGTAGAGACACGCTGTAACTATGATATGGTTAGAAAATTGAAAACGAAGCATTCCATCTTAGTTCTCGGGGGTAACAACTCATCTACATTTTGATTCCTAATCGACGATATATGGCCTCAGTATCCACTTACCATTAGGTGGACTGTGAGCTCGTTTTCATCTTATTCTATAAAAAAATTGCTACACTACTACTGACATGTAAAAATGTACTCAAAATAGGTTTTTGTTATGCTACGACCTTATCACCACTTACCATCCGTTCAGATTGTAGTCAAGCAACGGGTCAAGTCAAGTCAAGATACGTAAAATATATATTTTGCAAATATTTAAATTTATTTGCAAGACCTGCATAGGTTTAGTGCGATGGACTTTTTGTACTCCAGACTATTTGCAATGGAAGGTGACATTCATTTGTTCTACAGTTACTACTGTGTCTTCTGTGTATGGTGACTTCGTTTATAAAGCAAACATTTTATGTTAAAACATATTATTCTTTAGTGCTTCTCACCGAGGAATAGAATATAAGAATAAAATGATTTTGGTATATGTATAACTTGAGAGGCAATGACATAGGATACGCTTTTGTTAAATGAATATTAAGTCGCTGAGGGATTAGTTTCAGCCTCAGTAATCAATCATGGCGTAACAAAGAAATGGATTGGCGTGAAATTTAGTAGAATGATAGCAGTGTGGAGAACAATATTGTAAATACTTAAGTTTTTGTGGTAGCGTTATAATTTGGACCTTTTAAAATTTGAACCTTTATTCTTTTATTATATTATCAACTTTTTAGAAAAAAAAAACTATCGTATTCATTCGGACATTTGATAGCAATGTACACATTACATTAAATTTAATTCCCTTAACCGTGTTTCTTTTAGCACGTGGAAGAGCCACGCAGTATATATTGGTAGTAGCACAATGGGTGCCTTCGGCCGGGGAAGGACCACGCTCTCCCAAAATACCAGTGTAATGCTACTGTGAGTGTAGAGAACCCGTGTAGAGAATCCATCATAGTCCTCAGGGGTGAGAATTAATCTGCATTTTAATTCTTCATCGACGTAGATATTTATGTGCCACAGCATCTTTTAACCATTAGGTGGACTGAGTGTACATATGTCACACGCCGTTTTTGTAGGCTTACATTGAAAGTTAAGTAGACGTGCAACTTTTATATTTCCAATACATATTCTAACATTACTCGCATTATGTTCCGCACTATTGGCGACATAAATACCCACATGTTATTTTTTATTATAATAAATTAACAAACTAGGTAATATTATACCGTATAGTAAGTGGCTACTGTAGGCCATGGAAGCCAGTGATTTTATACAAAGAATGCCAATGATAATATCTCACAGACCGAATTTAGTTCGCGGCGGCAAGTTTTAACAGACACTAGCCATCTGTGCAGAAAAGGATTGTAAGCAAAATCAAAAGCGTATTATCAACTTCTTTTCTTTTAAAGTCCGATGAGATAGATGGTAATATTACATGACTGGGGAGAGATCAGGCTTAGGACCAACGTGCTTTACCTGCTTCTCCTAGGCATGGTAATGAAACAACATCACGCACCTTACTGATTCCGAAATTCTCATCCAAATTTCTTAACAGAAAAGTCCTATAGCTGTGTTTTGTCCGAACCCGGGATCTGGATCCAAAACCTAAAAACAATGATGAGCAGTCGCGTTTCCGACTACTAGACCAACGAGGCAGTTACATACTTGAGCTAAGCGTTTTATTCTCTATTATCATACATTCTGTTGTAAAAGCCACTTTTATACTTATACGTGGTAGAGCCATGCGGCAGCTATATTACTGGTATAGTTGTAGCACGAATGGGTCGGCTCGACTGGGGAAGGACCACGCACTCACAGAATACCAGCGTAAAATAGCAGCTTAATGCTGCTGTGTTTCGTACGGTGAGTGTAGAGAACCAGAGACCCTTTTTACTGGAAAAGAGGCATTCCATCTTAGTCCTCACGGGTGACAATGCATCTGCACTTTGATTCGTAATTGAGGATAGATGCAGATGTCTATTAGCCACAGCAACCACTTACCATCAGGTGGACTGTGGGCTCGTTTGTCACCCTTATCCTATAAAAAAAAAACTATCCGTCGTAGGACTACACATCAATAATGAAACCCTCTTAGCTTCAGAAACCTGTAAACATTATTTTTGGGTTGTTACGAAATATTATTTTAGGAAATAATTTTCATTAGAAATTATTTTTATCAACATATAAATATAGTAATAAAATTTTCATTTATTGCTCAGTTTTACATGGAAAAGACATAAAAATACTAACAAAATGTATTAATACACATTTTTTTTAAATTACATCATTTTTGTAAAATTTGTCAATTGGTTTAATCAATTTAATCAAATCTTTAACAATGGTAGAACAACGCGGTAGCTTTTGCTATTGCATGTATGGGTCAGCTCATTTGGGCTTCATTCGAACCTAAACGAAGTCCAATACCATCTCGAGACGACGAAGCTAGCCTTGCTATTTCTGAGCGAGATGCAAGTGTCCTCTCCGGCTGATACTTCGTATCTTTCCTACCCGGGTTACAAATTGGAACACAACCTCACTCCTTTGGGCCTCGGGATGGAGTTTGCGTATACGTCAGAGGGGACACCTGTTGTAGACGCCTCGGTAGTCTTCAAGGCTCGGACCTGTCCACACTTTGGCTAAGCGTAGACAGCGACAAGCATCCTCGCGTCTACGGGTGCCTCTATAGGTCCCATAGCGGTAATGCCGAAACAGAACTACTAATCGAATACGTCCAAATGACTACAGATTCCTTACTACATCAGTTTTCATCCGCAGGGATCATGATCCTCGGTGATCTTAACGCCTGTGGCGGCACTGTCTTCGCCACACAAGCGAAATAAGTCGAAGCCTAAATCACGCTATCAAAGTTTACGGTAAAAAGGCGTGATTATATGTATGTATGTATGTGGAGATCTCAGTCATAGTTTTATCGCTCCTGTTAAATAGCATCACGCTATAAGTAGGCGTGTTACCGGGCCTGGGTTCACACATCAACGTCCCGGAATGTAAAAACCAGCGCCCTTATAAATAAGTATAGTTCCGTCTCCAGGTCCTTCAAAAGAATCATTGCCAAGACAAAGTCAGATCACATAGGCAGAATTAGCAAGAAACTAGTTCGTCTTCATTCGGGAATTCTGGTCTCTCGCCAAGGCTGTCTAAGGGAACTTCTGTCAGCCATCTCTTCCATCAGGCTGTTTCTTTGCGTCCAACTTGATTCTCGATGACGGGGGGAGGGCAGTCCGCCGACAATCCCGTGGTGTGAATGCTCCATGCCGAATTTCACAAAGCACTCCTCTCCCTGGACATACACAAGTCGATTGGGCCTGACGGTATCCCCACACTTGTGCTGAGGGCGTGTGCTCCAGAATTGGCACTGGTTCTAACGTGTCTTTTTTTGTGCTCCTACTCTCTAGGCGTAGTCCCGAAATTATGAAAGACTGTTTTTGTCTACCCGATCCCTAAAAAAGGCGACTGCTCAGACCCTCCTAACTACAGGCCTATCTACATCACCTCCTTGTTCTCGAAAATAATGGAATCTATTGTAAATCGCCAGCTCATGCGGTACCTTGAGGATCACCAGCTTATTAGTGACCACCAATATGGTTTTCGTCGGGGTCAATCAGCTGGTAATCTTCCGGTTTACCTGACTCATAGATGGGCGGAGGCAGTAGAGCTCAATGAGGAGACAATGGACGTTAGTTTGGACATTGCGAAGGCCTTCGATCGGGTTTTGGTACAAAGCGCTTCTTTCGAAGCTCCCTACCTATGGGCTTCTCGAAAAATTGTGCAATTGTATCACCATCTTGCAGATCCGATCATCAAGGACGTAGTAGACGGTGCGTGCTCCAATTACAAGCCTATTAATACTGTTGTTCCACAAGCCTGCGTGCTATCACCAACATTGTTTATTCTGTATATCAGTGGTATGCTGCAAACCGATAACATTCATTGCTATGGGGATTACAGCACTGGTTATGCTGTCATGCACCATCCGTGCCAATATTTCCCGGGAAAACATCGCCAAGTATTAGAACACACTTGTGTCTTAAGTAGAGTCTTTGCTCAAGAAAGTCTGGGATTGGGAGCGACTAAATCTAGTCCATTTTATTCACCAGAAGACATAAGTTATGTATAATACGATAAAAGAAATTTATTTTACTATCATAACATTATATGTTATTATTACAACCCTGCATTCAAAACTTATTCCTCTGTTTATTTTATTCCATGTATTAAGTAGAGTAAATACATTTTTATTTGCAAAGATTCTTCGATATAAAAAAGACAAGAGCAAGCAGTATGATAAATCTTTTGGGAAGATATTCGTGAAACTCTCTTTAGTAACACATTTTTCTTCTTTCTAAAACTACAGTGCATTAGTTTTGTTTCTATATTATTTCATAACAATATATTTTGTAAAAGAATTTACTATAGACTGGATTTCTGCCACAGCGGCCAGTCTCAACGGAGATGAGCCATCTGCGCAGGACTGGATTATAAGTGTATGTGCAAGCACAGGTGCACTCTCTATTCACTCACTCTCATTTTATTTCTCATTACGTGTTTTCAGAGGCACGGGGGTTAAACATCGCCAAATTAACTACTTAATAATTAATCCAATATCTCAAGTAGTGAACTACTTCGACGATCTACTTTATGTTTTTTTTAATAAACGACATTTATTTAAATTTAAGTAGTAATATTTTCCTTCAGTTACTGAAATAAAAATTAATTATTTTATTAAACGAAAATAGGCGATTTAAGGCCTTTTGTATGCATAATTTTCTTTAATATTTGATCCTTTTTTAATTTAATTATTAATATTTAAATAAACAAATCAGTTGTGGTATAAATTGACCTCTGTCGATAGTTTTAAAATACCCAGCCACAGAACGATGTGCGGGGTACAGGGGGTAATCCAATGACGAACGCACACTGGTTAAAAGATATATCTCACAGTATGAAAGCCAATCGCGGGATATAATATATATTTCGCGATATAATATATATTATATCTCATAGTAAAAAGCCTGCTTTACGAATGTGTGCGTGCGCAGTAAAATCAGTTAAAATAATGCATTACAGGCATTTTGAATTTAAAAAATAAAAAGGACAGAATATTTGAGACTTTTTTCAATAAATTTTTCTTCACTATTTGCCTATATTACTTATTCTGAACCTTCTCCGCAAGTTTGGCCTGCTATTGCAAAAATAACCCTGTATTATCGATACATATTATTCCTTAGCCAAAGGCCAATAGTAAGTTTTGACAGTTTTGCCCAATTTTTTAAATTAAAAAATAGTTTTTAAAATACATCTTAGTTAAATAAGGACTCCATTTTATCCTGTTACTACCATAAGAGGTTAGCAGCAGTATCTTCCGACATCTTCTGACAACAACTCAAAATAATAAAAAACGTTATCAACCATCTATACATTAATATCGTATATTTTTTTAACTTGGATTAAATTAAAAAATTCTGCATTATTTGGCTACGTTTTTGTTATAAAATGTCCCTAGGCTTATTGTTATTAAGAAGTATTATAATATTAAACGAACCGTATAATATTATAACCGTATAGTAGCGGTGTAAGAATATTCACTACCCCATTTCCTCGTAGGTGTCGTAAGAAGCAACGGAGAGAAACAAATCAAGAGACTAGCGGTAACGCTAGTCTCCTGATTTGTTTCTTTCTGTCGCCTTCTGAGATAATTCATGGAGGAAGCCTATGTCCTAAAGTGGACTTTGGTAGGCGAATCAATCAAAACCAACAGAACAGTTGGCAACGTTTCTTGTTTCACTAATGGCAAATCAATTGTAGTATCTGTGGAATGAAAAACGCTTAAAACCTGTGAAAGAAAGAAAGTGACAATAATACAGCTATCTTATTTTGTACCATGTAAAATGGCATATGCATAAAGAGTTCAACTGCGAGAATTTTGTTCTTATTTTAGGAATTCTTACTTTGCTTATACCTACTCTGATAGAAAAAATCAATGTTTTATCGATATGAAATCAAGCTTTTTTAGTCGTTTTTTGAACAATTAAAGCAAAAAACAAAAATATATATTATCTAATTGTATGTAACCGGTTTCTCGGAAACGGCATTAATAATTTAGATGAAATTTTTGTACTTACTGTAATGCCGCGTACAGACTTACGCAACGTAAAATGAAATAAAAGAATTTCCCGTTCACATTAGTGCAATGTATCGTACAATGCAACTTTACAACAAATTTTCTAAGTCTTGAGGCCTAGCGCGCGTGAACTGTGCATTTCATGTGCACACTACGAGCATTTCAAGACGCGCGGAGCGATCCGTGATTTGTCGGTTTTAAAACGAACAAAAAGAGGCGCACAGTGTACTCAAATCGCCAGTCAGACTGTGGGCGACTAAATCTAGTCCAGGTTGCATTGAGACGCGCAGGAACACGAAATGAACACGTGCTGAAATCTCATGTCAATCATTATTTCTCCACCAGATCTCTGTCTTTACAACTCTGTAAGCCACCAACGTGAAGGTCTTCGGTGTTTTTTAAATACTTCAGACCTCACGCTCCATTCTCTTTGCGTGCTCTCAGCTGACTGACGCTATCACACTACTTTCGCGCGCACGTCGGAAACAGATGCGAGTAGGTACATGTTCGGATCGTCCACAATAATGAAATGCTCCTTTCATATTACATTGCATGTTAACTTTCATCAGTCTGTACGCAGCATACCCCTGAGATTTATTTGTTTTCTAAAATTATGCAGTTAGTGAAATGGTGGGGCATGAGAATCTATAACTTCATTTTGTCCTATGAGTGTTGTTGTAAGAATTGACAATGGAATATGCCAGAGAGATCTCACGATTTGCTATTAAAGGTGGGGTCGATAATTCGGTCACCTGCTACTTATCGACCAAGGCGACGGGCAGCATTTATTTGCATTATATTGCAGCAGTATTTTTTTTAAACTGAAGTGACAAAGGTACATACGGTCCACCTGATGGTAAGTTACTACTGCAGTTCATGGATATCTGCAGCCAATTCCAAATAAGAAGGCCACAGATACCTTGTCACCTGCAACCACTTACCACCACTCTACATAGAGCCATACGGATATCTACAATTTTGGATAGGTTTAGAAATTAATTTAAATATAGACGTAGAGCCACCCTGTAGAGTGGAGTTTATATACAACGACGTAGAGTCGGGACTCTACAAAAAGAAATTTACATTTTTATTTTAATTTATTTTTAGTTTTATTTTTATATTATTGTGTTACATTGTTTATTTTATCTGTGTTCTATGAGGCCTGACTAAGGTTCGTGGTGGTTTTGTCGAACTGCATATTAATTCAATTTTATTTTCTCTTTATTTCTCTTAAAAATTTAATTTATACAACTTACTTTTTCTGCTGGAAGGAATTATTTGAAATAGAGTGTGATATTAATAAATATTTAAATAGATTTGGAGATAGTAGAGCAACTCTACATAGAGACTCTACATTAAATGATTAAAAATCTATCGCAGTAGTCGGATATTTTAGATACCACTGTACGAACTCACTATAGCCGTATCGAACTAAAAAATTTATATAACTTATACAAACTTTTTAATTTTATAACTTTACAAAATTTTATTTTGTGGAAATTTATAAATTATATTACGTAACGAGGACGCGTTCCCCTGACAATGTTTGGCTTCCGCACTCCTTCCAAAAAGACAGAGGACAGTATGCAAGGCTCTCCAAAAGGGACAGAGGGGACTGAAACATCCCCCAAACTAAATGAAACGGTAACAGTAAGTAGTGTTAGGAGAAGCATAGGAGAGTGGGAGGCAACAAAAGCAGACGTGGAAAGTGGAAAACAAACCTCACCCAAAAAGGCAGTCCTGGTGACGCGCCAGAAACATAAAATTGCAACATCACAACCACAAGAAGCAAGAGGGACAACACGTAGAGTCCTGGTAGAGTCTATCGAACAATCACCAAAAACGGAAACAACAAAATACATAGATCGCCTGACGGAAGCAAGGGCTTGCCTGAACAAGGCAAAATTGCATCTGAACAACTCGCGTAACCTCAGGACAGACATAAAAACTGAGGTTACCCAGGCGATTGATAGACTCTACCAGTTGGTAAAGGAAGCAGAGGCAGGTAAAAATACAGGGAAAGAAAAGAAAACAAAGGAACAAGAGAAGAAAGACGACAAACCGGTGGACAACCATGAAAATAGAGAGCCAGAAGAACATAATAAATTAATAAAGAAGCTGGAAGAACACGGCAAACTTTTGGAAGAAAACAAGAATGAAATGGAAAAACTTAGAGAGGAATTACAAAAGCATGAAAGTAAGGAAGAGAAAGGTACGTACGCAAGTATACTGGCAGGACCACCGAGGAGACAGCTACCGCACAAAACAACCATGCACTCGGTAGCGATAACATCGACGGATGAGAAGGAAACGGGTGAGCAAGTGATGGATCGGATCAGAACAGTAATAAATGCCAAGGAAGAAGGGATAAAAATAGACAGGATTAGAAAAGCAAGAGATAGGAAGGTGATAGTGGGATGTTGCACCCAGGAGGAATTAAATAGGGTAAAGGAGAGGATAAAGAACGTCAGTAAGAGCCTAAATGTCGACGAAATAAAGAACAAGGATCCACTGGTTATACTGAAGGATGTGCTTCAGTATAACACAGATGAGGAAATTATAAAAGCCATAAAGGTACAGAACAAACAGCTGTTCAAAAACATAGAGGGAAATGAGAACAGAATGGAGGTCAAGTATAGGAGAAAATCTAGGAACCCGCAACAACGCATATTGTGATGAGAGTGTCACCTCAGTTATGGAACAACCTAATAGAGGTCGGGTTAATCCATATTGACCTCCAGAGAGTAAGAGTGGAGGATCAGTCCCCTCTGATACAGTGCTCGCGGTGCCTGGGGTACGGGCATACCAAGCGTTTGTGCAGTGACACAACGGATGTTTGTAGTCACTGTGGGGGCCCACACCTTAAGGCAGAATGTGCAGACTGGCTTTCGGGAGAAATGCCGTCATGTAGAAACTGTCTTAAGGCAAAAATGGAGAGGAAAGATCACAATGCGTTCAGTGTAGACTGCCCCATAAGAAGAAAATGGGAGACATTGGCAAGGTCCACTGTGGCGTATTGCTGAGGTGGGCTCCAGACCGAACAGGAACTCAAACCCAAGTAACCACCGATATCACGTGATCCAGGCAAACCTACAAAGGAGTGAATTAGCTACGGCTGAATTAATTGTAGAGGCAGCCAAAAATAAGACATCGTTTGCCCTAATCCAGGAACCATACATCGGAAGGATCGGCGAAATGAAGAACTATCCAGGGACAAGAGTAGTACAATGTAGCAGAAGCCTAAACTCGGACAAAGTGATAAAGGCAGCCATTGTGCTATTCGACGACACCATTGGCATAACCCAGTGCCCCGACCTTACAACAGAAAATATAGCAGTTGCTAAATTGAGGACAGGGGCCTGGGAAGTGGGAGTGGTGTCCGTCTACCTGGAGGGAGACAAAGTAGTCGATCCTTACCTGGACACGATGGAGAAAGCCGTAGCCGGTTTAGGAACTGGGAACGTGATACTCGGTGGAGACATAAACGCTTGGAGTACTTGGTGGGGCAGCCGGGAGACAGATAAGCGGGGGATTGAAGTAGCTGCCAAGCTAGACCAATTAGAGCTCCACATATTGAATGTGGGTACAGAGCCCACATTCGATACGATTAGAGGCGGTAAGAGATTCTCCAGCTGTGTGGATGTGACAACCTGCTCGACGAACCTACTCGGGAGGATTGATAACTGGAGACTTTCAGAAGAAGTAACTAGTTCGGATCACAGGGCAATCCTGTTCGAAATAAATTTAGAAAAATCAATTAGTACAGATATAAAGAGAACCACCAGAAAATTCAATACAAAAAAGACAAACTGGAGTGAGTTTCGTGAGAAACTCACCCAGATTTGGCAAACAAAACAAATTAATAAAATACAGATAGATAAAATTGAAAACAGAGAAAAACTTGAAATGAAAGTAACAGAATACATAGAAACAATAGTAGAAGTTTGTGAAAGTAGTATACCCAAAACCAAAAACATAAAACGAATAGGATTGCCTTGGTGGACTGAAGAGTTGACTCAGAGGAAAAAGGAAGTCTCCAGGATGAAGCGTAGAATATCGTGTGCAGCACCTGTACGCCGAGAATGGGTCGTCGGGCAGTATATCAAAACAAAAGAGGAATATCACCAACTAGTTAAGAACACACAGACCGCCAGCTGGAAGAGTTTCTGTAGTAAACAGGACCGTGAATCCATGTGGGACGGGATCTATAGGGTAATAGGCCGCACAACCCAAAGACAGGAAGATATCCCTCTTGTAAGGGATGGGAAGATCTTAGAGAACGCAGAATCAGCAAAATTTTTGGCGGAGACCTTCTATCCGGACGACAACACCCAGGAGGATGACGCGGACCACAAGCTTATAAGGAAAGTTGCGGAAACAGTAAACGTAGGGTCACTTGATGATTCAAGTGATCCACCTTTTACGGTAGAGGAGCTTATGTGGGCCGCGTCCAGCTTTAATCCAAAAAAGGCTCCAGGAAATGATGGTCTCACAGCCGATATCTGCGTTGCGGCCATTGCCCTGGACCCGCAACTGTTCTTGGCTCTAGCTAACAAATGTTTGCAGCTAGCATATTTCCCTTGTAAATGGAAGGAGGCGACTGTAGTGGTACTGCGAAAGCCTGGTAAAGAGAACTACACGCACCCCAAATCTTACAGGCCGATCGGTCTATTGCCTGTTCTAGGGAAAGTCCTAGAGAAAATGATGGTACGGCGAATCAAGTGGCACATCGTACCAAAACTTAGCAAAAAACAGTATGGATTTATGCCACAGCGCAGCACCGAGGACTCCCTCTATGATATGATACAGCATATTAAAACTAACATCAAAGATAAGAAACTAACTATAGTAGTATCACTTGACATAGAGGGAGCCTTCGATAACGCCTGGTGGCCAGCTATACGATGTGCCCTTGCAAGAACCGGATGCCCCATAAACATGAGACGACTAGTCGACAATTACCTTGAGGACAGATCGGTATGTATTAGATACTCAGGGGCAGAATGGGTCAAGAAGACCACGAAGGGGTGCGTGCAGGGCTCAATAGGCGGTCCACTGTTCTGGAATCTTCTGTTGGACCCACTCCTGAATGAGCTGACAGATAGTGGGGAGTACTGCCAGGCTTTTGCAGACGACGTGGTCCTAATATTCTCCGGAGATGAGGTATTGGAAGTACAGGAGAGAGCCAATGCAGCCCTCGCACATGTTCGGAAGTGGGGAGTCAGGAACAAATTAAAATTTGCACCTCAAAAAACCAAAGCAATGGTTATTACTAAAAAGATCAAATACGACTCACCACTTCTGAGGATGGGTGGGGAAAACATTGGAATGTCAAAATCAATTAAAATACTCGGCCTCACAGTGGACAATAAATTAACTTTTAATACGCATGTAACAAGTGTGTGCTGTAAAGCACAAAACATATATAGTCAGCTGTGTAGAGCCGCAAAGGTACATTGGGGCCTGAACTCCGAGATTATTAGGACCATCTACATCGCGGTGGTGGAGCCAATCATCATGTACGCGGCAAATGCCTGGTCACAGGCAACAAATAAGCAATTAATTAAAAAACAGTTCGATGCGGTACAACGCGGGTTCGTACAGAAAATCGTCAAGTCGTACAAAACTGTGTCTTTGCACTCGGCCCTACTACTCGCCGGGCTGCTTCCTCTGGACCTGAGAGTCCGGGAAGCAGCCTTGCTTTATGAGATAAAGAAAGGTTACTCCCGGCGAGTGGTGGGGGATAGAGAAATAGAAAGAAAAGTGGAGTTTGACAAGACGTCACACCCCGCGGACCTGCATGGCCTCCAATTCACATGTCTGGAGGACGGTGCACAAATGGACCATCACGACAACAAAGCCCTAAAAATTTATACTGATGGCAGTAGGATTGACGGTAAAGTCGGCGCTGCGTTATCCATATGGAATAACGCGGCGGAGACAAGTTACCGGAAACTAAAGTTGGAAAATTTTTGCACCGTCTTCCAGGCTGAGTTGCTGGCCATATTGGAAGCAAGCAGGCATGCTCTCAAGGACCCGGCAGAGAGCTGTAATGTATATAGCGACTCTAGATCTGCTCTTCAGACAGTCGTCCAAAACGTTTCCCTCCATCCTATTGCGGTAGAAATAAGACAAAATATCAGCAAATTAGACAAACAAGGGAAATCCCTTAAACTTTACTGGGTCAAAGCACACGCAGGGTTGGAGGGAAACGAGAGAGCGGATCTATTAGCTAAAGAAGCCGCAATTAAAAGTAAATGTAGGCCCCACTACGGTAAATGTCCGGTATCATTCGTCAAGCGACAGATACGTCTGGAATCGCTTGACGAATGGAATCGTACATATATAGAAGGAAGAACGGCTTCCACCACCAAGGTATTCTTCCCGGATGCCTTGAGTGCATACCATATCGTACGGAAAATAGAAATTGATCCAATCACTGTACAAGTGATGACAGGACACGGCGGGTTCTCTGAATATCTGTATAGGTTCAAATGTAAAGAGAGCCCGTCGTGTATCTGCGATCCAGAGAAGGAGGAATCAATTATTCACCTTATAACGGAGTGCCCCATTTATGGTAAGGAGCGAATAGATATAGAATTAGAGATAGAAAGTAAGATAAGTAAAGAAAATGTATATAAAATTATAAGTAATAAGCATGTAAGAAATAGGTTTATAAGTTATTGTAAGAAAATAGCAAATAAAGTTGTAAATAAAAATAAATAAGAGTAGTAATAAGGGAAATTGTACAAAATATATATAAAAATATATAATGTAACAACCCACAATAAATAGAAATAAGAATAGTTAGTTAGTAATAAGCAGTAGCAAGTAATAAATGTACTTATAAGTAATAAGATAAGAAAAAAGGAAAAAACATAAAAAAGAAATAAATAAGCCAGAAAAAATGAATAAAAAAGCATAAAAAATAATACAAAAAAAAAAAAAAAATAATAAGGACAAAATAAAACAAAAAAGCCAAAATATAACAAAAAAGAAGGAAAAAGTCCTTGATTTCCACGTCAGGGGATTCTTTTATAAAAAAAAAAAAAAAAAAAAAAAAAAAAAAAAAAAAAAAAAAAAAAAAAAAAACCACTTACCACCAGATGGACTGTCTACTATAAAAAATCTGTCTCTCTATAACCTTTACACTTATACACTGCTTTTTGGAGGCAAGAAAGCTAAGAGCCAAAAAAGGAGCGAAATTAACATTTTATTCACAAAAAAAGAAACTAATACTATACTCGTATGTTCTGATTTCCTTCATAAAGATTTTTTTTTGATTTTCCACCAGATATTACACCATCTCTAGTAGCCGTTTACTAACTAATGTTACACATTTTTAATATAGTTTTGTAAACAAGTTCAAGATTATTATACAAAGACGGCTTATTACAAACAGCACTGCGATTTGATACAGTGGTGTTGCTTTAACCGTACGAGTAAATAATTATAAAATTTACGAGTTTCAGTACTATTTACAAATTTTCTTATTATATACACTGTATATACACTAGAAAAATTTAAAGTTTTAGGATTATTAAAGAAAATGTTGTTAATATAAAATCATTAAAACGAAAGAAAACTCTCAATTAGTTACATTTGTCTGGAAACTAGTTGATATAAACTAATGAAATTACTAACAAAATCAAACTTGAATTGTAATAGGTACCAAAAATCAAAAGTTTTATCAATATTGTGCCTAAGTTATATCTAGGTATTATTAAATTTTTAAGTCTGTATTGTTTGTCTGTGTTGTTTTAACAAATTTAACAAAGGAGTTCAGGGTTGATTCTTCCTTAATGATTTCGGCTTTTTTAAAGGGAAACACACCAGAAATGTTACAGATTAATTCATGATCATTTCTCGCGGTACTAAACGCGGGACATTGTTGAAGTAGATGTTCAATAGTTTGCGTAGCTGAATAATCGCAAGGGCATTTGTCATCCGCGGTGATTTTAAATCTGAACAAATATTTTTTATGGTATCCGTGGCCGGTGAGAACCTGAGTCAAGTGGAAACTCATATTGGTAGCCGCTCTAAGTTTCTGTATGAGATCCAGTGTCCGTAGTAATTCTCTGGTATGTTTGCCTGCTTCAGAGCTCTCATACCTGGTTTGCCAAAGAGTGTGCGTCTCAATTTTAAATCTGTGTTTTATGTAAGACGTGGGTATTGTGAAATAGTCAGGTGGCTTGTGTGCTTTGGCTCCTGCTTTAGCCGCCATGTCTGCCGCCTCATTGCCAGCTATGCCAGTATGGCTCTTGACCCAGGCAAAGTCGATGGTGCCAAAACATTTGTGTCGGTGAATAGTATGGTGAATCTTGTTAACAATTGCGTGTGTATTGGATCTGTCTTGTGTGGAATGTAGGGCCGAAAGAGAATCCGTGTTGATTACTGTATGCTTGCACCGCTTATCAGCTGCCCATTCACAAGCCTTAAGGATTGCGAACAGTTCGGCCTGGAATACAGTGCACGTTGAGTGGAGTTTATATTTCTTTATAGTTTCTATCGAGCTTTCCGTATGTGTGTTATTGTATGATTGAGTGGTTTTGTCTGTGTGTCGTGTGGAATGGTAATAGACAAAAGCAGCGCCAACTGCTCCATCTTCCAATTTGCTGCCATCTGTGAAAATTTTTGTTGTCTCAAGTCCAACAAGAGCATCGACTTCCGCCTGTGAAGTGGTGAGTTTAGGATTGATTTTAAGTCTCTCTGCTAGGTGTAGTAATTTGTGGATGTGTGTGGGTTTCTCTAAAGGAAAATCGCTGCGAATGTAATGAGAAGTACCTGTAAGTCTAGACTTTTCAATGTTGTGGACTTGCCTTACTTTAAAATCTAGGGGTATCAGCTCAGCGAGAGCTATGGCCACAGACGTAGATACTGTGCGGAAGCCTCTTATTGCTTTAATAGCAAAGCCACGCCGTACACCCTCAAGGCTCCTCCTGATGCACTTTTTATGGGCTACATGGCCCCATACACCAACAGTATAAGTGATAATAGGTTTAATCAATTACTTGCTAGTATATGGTGCGCATGTTCTTAGGACGAGGCCCCCAAGTAGGTCGCGTGTAGATGCATAAGGCGTTAAATAACAGCACGGCTTTATTAATCACATAACGTACATGACGGCCAAATAAAAGCTTCTCGTCTAAGACAGTGATGCTGGCAGCTTTGGTGTTAGGAGTGAAAGCGATCACCTGTGTTTTCGAGGGACTGAAATTCAGTTTTACGCTGGTTCCCCACTCGGCTATCTTATGGAGAGCATGGTTGGTAATATTTTGCAAACTGTCAACACTCCCAGCCGAGACTACCAGCATCACATCATCCGCAAATGCCTGTATGTAGCTGCCCCCTGGAAGCTCCATGTCCAGGAGCTCGTCTAGAATAATATTCCACATTACTGGACCGCATGTCGAGCCCTGAATGCAGCCCTTAGACATTATTTTTGAGGCACGCACACCCACGTTGTCAAGTAGCACTTCACGATCGCGAACATAATTGTCTATGAGTCCGAAAATGTTGGTAGGGCAGCCAATATGCCGCAGTCGTTGGAAAAGCGCCGGCCACCAGGCGTTGTCAAATACTGCTCTGATGTCTAGTGAGACAGCGATAGCTAATTTCTTATTCTCTTTGGCCTGTTTAATAATTTTAAGAGCAGTATTGATAGCCTGTGTACTATTTTTATGTTTAGTAAAGCCAAATTGTTTATTGTTGATTTTGTTATTGACTGCAGCCCAGTGTGTTACTTGTTTAATAAACAGCGTTTCCAACACCTTGCCAAATACAGGCAAGAGGCCTATTGGGTGAAATGAACTCAGCTCTCCACAGCCCATCTTTCCCGGTTTGGGAATAATTTTTACATAAGCGACTTTTCACTGTTTTGGAAAATACCGTAGCGATAAACATCGGTTAAATATATCCGTAAGCAATTCAGTATAATCACTAGTAGATTGGCTGCATATGTCAGACGTAAGGTTATCTATACCCGGGGCCCAATTCGAGTTCATTTGTCTAAGATATTCTTGTATCTCCTCTCCAGAGAAAGGTGGGTCGTCCTGTGTATGTGGGAGAGTATTGAATAAATTTCTGAGTTGATGGTGTCTGGGTTCTGTATCAGGTAGGTCGTCAGGATAAAAATGGTTTAAAATAGCATCGGCTGTTTCTATTGGGTTATTAGTGTACCCTTACCCAGATTCAAGGTAACTGGGGGCCGTCTTAGTCCATTTGCTTTTAGAAGCCTATTTGTCAGTGACCACACATTTTCTTTTGTCTAAAGATTACAGAACTCCTTAAAGTGTTTAGTTGATTCATATCTTAATTTATTAGAGTGTTCTGTTTTTTTGGTAGCCAGCTTTATCAGCAGATCATCCAGAGGCAAATTGCGGTGTTTATGTAAGTGAATCATGTGATGGGTGTTAATAACCTCCTGTTTAAGGGCCTCCAGTTCCTCAGTCCACCACGGTGGTTTGTATTTCGCTCCCCTTCCTGCAGTACGCATGCTGTAGCGACAAGCAGAGTGGATGATGTCACTGACCCTGTCGATAACCTTCTCTAACCCTTCAGGACTCAGAGATGAAAAAAGAAAAGAGGCCAACAAGCTTTGTTTGATTTATACAAAAATGTGGATGTGGGTCTGTTGTTTGTCTGTTCGGCAGGAGAAGAGATGGCGTGTATCTGTGTGTGTGCGTGTAAATAATTGATATGGAATTCTATTGCGTTGTGCTGGGAGGATGGATATGCCTCCAAATTTACCTTCAAGTCGGATATGTAATCCAGAATGGAATCCGAGGCCAATGTAATGTCGATTATCGCCGAACGTACCCGGCCGCGGGTGACGGCTTCAAACGTTGGTGTATTTCCGATATTGCAAACAATGATGTCATTACTATAAATTAGGTCCATTATCACATCACCTCTTGGATTTTCTCTGTGACTTCCCTATATAGGATGCCACCCGTTCAGATCGCCACCAACGACTTTGGGTGTGTTGCCTGTCGCCTTAAGAAAGGTGTCCAGATGATCAAGAGTATTAAGCTCATCTCTCTCAGGTTCGAAATTTACAGAGGCGATGTACATATTGCGATTACAATTGGTTAACTTAATTACAGTTAAATTAGGAGAGGAATACTGTGATAGCCCTATAATCGTCCCGCATTCTGGTTTAGCACTAGCATACTATGCAGGCTTTGACTCTGTTTTCTGTTGGAAATTGGTAGATGTTGATGCCAAGTACAGATTTCAGTTCCTTACTCGCTCCAACGTAAGGTTCAGAGATTAATGCAATGTCGTAATTGCCAGCCATGAAGAAGAGTAGTAATTCTTGTAAACTGTGCTTCAACATATCTATGTCGCACTGTAGACATCTTTACTTTTTATTATGCAGATCCATAGTCGATACGATGACCTATTTTCTCCCTCATGGTTCGCAGTCTCGAACAGTTGTTAGAACTGGCAGTGTGTTTATTGTCTAATTTAGTTTTATATTTTCAATTGTGTGTAGTGCAATTATAACATTTCGCGCTGTTGGGTGTGTTTATAATAGGGCAATCAGAAACTGTGTGATCGGTGCTTGCACAATGAGAGCAAGGACTGACTGTGGCGGAGCAGTTGGTTTTCATATGACCAAACTGGAGACATCTGTGGCATTGGATGTACGGTGAAAACGGTGCTGCATGAACGCGCTGATGGTCGATGGACACTCTAGACATTTCTAACACCTTTCTGTAGATTTTGGGTGTACTTTATAATGCTACCTTTATTGCAGAACCCTTCATAAAGATTTATCAGACTAGATTCGGATTAAGTAAATATTACTAAATTAGTCTTACTCTTACACAATAGCTTCGCCCTAGTTAAATGAGGGTAGGATTATTTGTTACGTTCCAAGGATTGTATTCACTTACTAAGTAGTTAAGGGATTTGCTTGCTCGTCCTATATACACAAAATCATTCCCCCGCTTACAAGAAAAATAAAAGAAAAAGTTGTGAGGTATTATTTGGCATATTTTCTAAATTAAACATTATTTATATATTTATTACTACGTTAATTTACGTTAAAACTATATTATAGTAACAGTTAAACTATATTTAATAAGTTATTGTAAAAAGTAGAGTATTCATTTAATGAATTATGTTAATACGTAATATGACAATGTTATAAAACTATTTACTGTACGAATTATATCATCATTTTAATATAATTTTCACCATTTTACAGCCCCCACATTTCTATTTCTGAACATAGGCCTCCGACAGACCGAAGAATATCACAAAACACGGTGCTGCGCCATAATCCATCTAGTGGAAGGCCGACCAAACACTTCGCCATAGAATAAATAATAGTACTACGTACAGAAGTTGTACTTCTTTGTTGTTGACACTTGCCGACGTTCTAATAGCCTTAATAATAATTACTAATTAGATAAATCAAGAACGCCAGCTAAATGAAACTTTGTCGCTGCGCGCGAGTGTCCCTATGTCTTTGCATCTTTTCCCCATCCTACCTTACGGACGATATTGCGCGTTTACGTAGAGATTTCAACAAAGAGTAAAAAGTTACAGTACTTATTATTAATTAAATTTGAAACTGTTTTATTTTAATATAATGTCTTATATATATATATATATATATATATATATATATTTTACGTATTGCGTCACATTGCACGGGAATGTTCCCGACGTTAAAAGTCAGTGGCCTTTGCAAGTAATAAAATGTGCTGGCATATAAATAGGATAACGTTCGTTTTATTAATGCAAGCAAGAAGCAACTTAATGTCTACATATATAAAGCCTTTTCTCCTTCAGATATTGTTATCTTTATGTAATTTCAAGTCTTCTAGTACTTTCCGGTCGAAAGAGTGGAATAGAATAGAATAGAATATTTTTTATTCAATATACATTACATGTGTAATTCTTATTGAAAGTCATTTTTTACTTTACCACTGGTTCGAAAAAAACCCTCTGTCCTGTGAAGAACCAGCAAGAAACCCAGCGACGGAATAATCTGAATCGGTCTAAAAAGTTCTATACTTATTTTATCGAGTATAAAAGCGTGTGCCGGGGATCGGGGAGATCCGCGTTTACTTTGAACATAAACGACGACGCTCCACTACCATTCCGCCAATCCATTATGCCAGGGGACCCCTGTCCCCTGGCATACGACCGCCAAATACTTAGGTATCACCCTTGATACGAGGCTCACTTTCGAGCCCCATGTTAAGAGAGTAACTCGCAACGCGCGTTTTGCTGCTGTATGCTGGGCTGACACAGTAAAATGTCCCTCCGAAACAAGCGAACCCTATATAAGGTCTGTATACCACCAGTTATGACTTACGCAGCCCCCATTTTTGCTTACGCTAAGCCTAAAATCCTGAACGAACTTCAATTAGTTCAAAACTATTTTTGTTGTCGGGCTACGAACGCACCCTGGTAAGTCCGTAACGCTGACCTCCATTGAGACTTAGAGCTCCTAACAATCCAACAATTTCTAAAATCTCTCTGAGAACTTCTTCAAAGCCTCAGAGTCCCACTCTAATCATCTCATTCGTGACGCAGCTTCCTATGCAGCCCCACTTCCCTTTCGCTATTGAGTCGGCAGGCCGAGAAACTCTCTCTCTTGGAACCCCCAAACAAGCTTTCGGCCAACCTGGACCGCCTCCTGGCAGCTCAGGCCAAACCTTCACCCTATTCTTAATTTGCCTTAATTAGGCGCACCTCTCTGCGGCTACTCGCCGTTTGCACCCCCTTTCCCTAAAGGGAGTCGATTCCGATTCGGCAGAAAGGCCATACAGGCCAAAGCCAGTTCCACAGGTGGTGTTTAGTGGGTAGGTACTTCATAGTGAGTCACACATATCCACGCAGCCGGCTGCATGGTATATTATGAGCATTCACCACCGCCCTTCGCCAGTTCCGGAGGGAAGCCTTCCAATAGGCGCAATAAAAAAATAGGATAGTTAGTTATTTCAGGAACGCGATAGTATACTCTACTTCGGATAGCGACTACGAGAATTTGGGACCTCACGGAAGAAGCTTAGCGATTTTGGATGACGTAATTGTATAATTGCTGTGTGTGTGTTTGGTAAAATACTAATTAAATAATTTTTTGTCCTGATCTTCATTATTACTCACCACGCACGTAACAATATAAATTACACTAAAACTTATTCATCCATTTAATCCTATAATTGTATATGCTAAACAATAAATAAAAAGTATTTAAACAACTATTAACAAAAAATCTATTTACGTAAACAGTGTTCTAAAAAACTGAAAGTATGCACGTCTTCGCTCGACTAAAACGCGCTAACCCTGACTGCGTTTGTACCCTGAGGTTCCACGCGATTGTAAGTATTTATATCACGAAGGTAGAAAAAGTAACAGAGGCCTGATTTATTTATTGTTACATGTACGACCAATTTTCACTTTAGACAATGACCGGTTTGGCTGTATCCGTAATCCACTGTTACGAACTTTATATTGCAGTGTAACTACGAACACAGTTCACTAAATAAATTTCTTATGACTTTATGCAAAACAAGGTGGTATATAGTACTGGTTCTGATTTTGGTCCAAATCATTTAAAGATACTATTAGTATTATAGTATGAAGCTTACATCATTGAACGCCGCTGTTGTGTTTCCGGTAAGTGTAATTAAAAAAAAATGTTCTTTTTAAATTTTAATTAAATTAAATTAAAATCTTAATATTTATTTTCAATTTATACTCGTATAAAGTAATTTTATCAAGATAGAGACGCATTAAAGAAACATTTAATAAAATTTTAATAGATGTTTCCGAAGAAAATATTAAATTATTTCGCTTCTATCTTGAATAATATCACATTTTAAGTGAAAAAACTATTTAATATAGGAGTTTTCAATTAAGTTAGTATAGAAAAATTTTTTTATTTTATTTTTAAAAAACGTTACCCCCACACTAGGACTTTCTCCTGTGTCGTGGAGGCAGTTTACAAACATAAATCGCACGAGGACAAACATCCAGACCCGGAACAGTTATTTGTAGGCCATACAAATACTTGTTCCGTGCGGGATTCGAACCCGCGGCCCCCAGCGCAACAACTCATTGCTAAGCCACTGCGCCATGGAGCCGTTATTTTATAAGATCTAATTCAAAAACCAATATACAGTCCGCCTCTTAGTAAGTGGCTCAGTAGCAACTCAACAACTGTAGCCCAAGCACAGCTGCAGACTAAATACACATAATCCCAATGGATTGACTTTTAATACATAGTCACTTCGAGTACTAACATGGAATGTCTCAGTCTATAACTACACTGGCTCTCTAGGCCCTTTGGAACAGAACACAGCAGTGCAAACACAATAACGCAATAATAGCTAAGAGGGTGATACCTACCCAGACGGAATTTTCCCCATGATAGACTCCTAGATTGAAAGCTGCCTTCAAGTAAATGGAATACGACGGTATGACACCTTATAAAATAAAAATATAATATGAGATACAAAGAGCAATATGCCACCCTTTTCTCAAGTACCAAGATCTGAACCCAAATTTCACAAATATTATATGAAACGAGGGATGTATTACCAGTGCAATTTGGAACAGACATAAGTAACAAAAGTAGCCATAAAAAGGCTGTTGAAGAGTGATTTTAGTCTGTCAGCAGTGTCTGTAGTGATTTTAGTGATTTCAATCTGTGCTCGAATTACATTAATCAGCACTCTTGTTTCTGTGCTAATTAATATAATACGAGCACAGACTAATTTGATTTTCATTTGTTTTTCCGTCAAAATACCACAGCGTTCGAACAGGCGGCGGATACAGCAAAATTTTAAACCAAATCCTCTTTTCTAGCTATCTCTCATCGACATAATATTGCTTCCAATCATAAAAAATAAGGTCTCATATTTGATCATGCACTAGGAATAATATGGGCTTTTACTAAAATTATTTCCATTTACTGCCCCAGTTTCAGCCGCCTTGTAGCTTTCTCATTACTGCGTATCCCTTTAAGCCCGGAACATATTACTATCTCAGTTCTAAGCAATCAATCAGTAAATTATTTCTCGTATTGGCGTAGAACATTAAGATATGTGATGTGTATGAGTAGAAATCACAACCTACTCTATAGAAATATCCGTATTAGGTACTTGATTAAGAAGAGGTATTTTGATTTAACATTATTTAATTAAGGGTTTAAATATATACCTATACCCTCGAATAAATAAAACGCATTATTTTAAATTTGCGTTCTGTATGCGGCTTCGCTTGCGTAGTCTTCTGTTAAGCAACTCTATATAAATTTTAATGATCTAAAATAGGGAGAAGTTAAAAACTAAAAAGAAGTAATTCCACACGGTTGTGCATGACATCATAGATTCACTAAAAGTAAGAAAGAAAGTATATTATATACTATCTATAATTATGTATCAGATGGTTGCACCAAAGAGCATACTCGTAAAATCACTATGATTCGAACGTACGAAGCGAGTATCTCAATGAATTTACGTAATCTTTAATTACTTACAGGGGATAATTTGATAGCAAAATACTTCATTATTTTATTATTATTACTATGTTGATCTTTGTGTCGTTATGACAAACTTACTTACCCATAATAATATTCGTGAGTTTCTTAAACAACGATATAGAGAAATGAAACGAGAGATGGATAAAGCTGCGTTTGCCAAGCCACCTACCAAGCATGGCCTCCATAGCGAATATCCCTCTATTAAGCAATCTATGGGGAAGGCCTACATTCAGCAGACTTTTAAAGAGCTGCAATGATTGATTTTGCGTGTTAGAGCCATGCTACAGCTATATTAGTAGCATAGTTGTAGCACGAATGGGTCTGCTTGACCAGGGAAGGACCACGCTCTCACAGAGTACCAGCGTAAAACAGCAGCTTAACGCTGCTGTATTTCGTATGGAGAGTGTAGAGAACCGGAGATACTTTTTACTGGAAACGAGGCATTTCATTTTAGTCCTCAGAGGTGACAACGCATCTGCACTTTGATTCGTAATCGAGGATGGATGTAGATGTCTATAGGCCACAGCAACCAATTACCATCAGGTGGACTGTGTGCTCGTTTGTCACCCTTATCCTTATCCTATAAAAACAATAATGGATGAATATATTTAAAACATTAAAACATTATTGAACATGCTGCTACCTCTTTTTCTACGTGGTAGAGCCATGCTGCAGCTATATTTGACAACGCATCTGCACTTTGATTCGTAATCGAGGATGGATGTAGATGTCTATAGGCCACAGCAACCAATTACCATCAGGTGGACTGTGTGCTCGTTTGTCACCCTTATCCTTATCCTATAAAAAACAATAATGGATGAATATATTTAAAACATTAAAACATTATTGAACATGCTGCTACCTCTTTTTCTACGTGGTAGAGCCATGCTGCAGCTATATTATGGTTGTAGCACGAATGGGTCGGCTCGAACGGGGAGGGACCACGCTCTCACAGAAAACCAGCGTAAAGTGGCAGCTTAACGCTGCTGTGTTTCGTATGGTAAGTGTAGATAACCGGAGACCCTTTTTACTGACAAAGAGGCATTCCATCTTAGTCCTCACGGGTGACAACGCATCTGCATCTTGAGTCTTTATTGAGGATAGATGTAGATGTCTATGGGTCACAGTAACCACTTACCATCAGGTGGACTGTGTGCTCGTTTGTCACCCGATCCTATAAAAACAAAACCTATTTTCTGTTTAAATTCCGCTTTGAAAAAGAGGTGATTTCGGTAAACACGGGATAAAAATACATAATTTATTTATTTATTTAATTTAATGATTACAACAAGTAAGAAAAAAGTAATATACATAACAACTCCTTAATATTCCAGAAACTGAATTTATTCAAGGACTGCAGCGATCGTTACTGGACAAAGATCATAAAAACTTTGAGAATTCTTTCTGTACTGGCAACTTACTATGAATTCAAATAATATTTAAGATTTAATATTTAACCTTTGACATTGAAATTTCAAAGGTGATGAAGTATTAAATCGTTTTCACAGTTATTGAAATCTGTTACTTTATTACATATTTAAAGTTTACAAGTACTTTCCAATACCACAATTGCAATG
Source organism: Parnassius mnemosyne (assembly GCA_963668995.1). NCBI lineage: Eukaryota > Metazoa > Arthropoda > Insecta > Lepidoptera > Papilionidae > Parnassius > Parnassius mnemosyne. The sequence continues at coordinate 22,709,558 of CAVLGL010000084.1, read as the reverse complement.
AAATAATAATATAATATTACTTACAATATGTATTTTATTATATATAATGTATTTTATTTAAATTTATTAAATATAAAATTTAATAAATTTATTTAATATATATATATATATATATATATATATATATATATATATATATATATATATATATATATAGTTTCTTAGATATGCTGCCTCTTTGCAGGCTCTCTGATATTGATACATATTCTGCTTCTGTACTAGAGATTGCAATACACTGTTGTTTACTACAGCCCCAAGATATAACAGAACCTGACAACATATAACAAAACCCTGAATGTGATCTATCATTAACATCACATCTCCAGTCTGCTTCACCATATTCTTTAATATTAACATTATTACCCTTACTATATTTCAGACCTAAATCTTTTGTCTTTTTTAAATATCTCAATATTATTTTAGCATAAACTCATTGTTTTTCACTATTACAATTATTAAATTGACTTAGATATGACACTGCTTAAGTTATATCGGGTCGTGTAAGCACAACTAAATACATTACGCTCCCAATTAGCTGCTGATAGGGATTCTGACTATTATAATTATCCTCCTTTTAACATTTTAAATTTGTCACCATTGGAGTATTCACTGTTTTACAATCAACCATATTAAACTTAGACAGTAACTTTTCAATATATCTCTTTTGACTCAACGTCATTTAGTTTATCAAAATTAACTGACATGCCAATACAATCTTTTACAATCCCTAAAGTCTTTTAACACAAAATTCTTACCTAACATGCTCTTAAGATGATTAGTTTCAGTTTCGTTATTTGAAAATACAAAAAATCATCGACATATAATGTCACAATGGTTTTGCTACTGACAACACATTTTAAATATAAACATGGTTCTATTTTAAATTTAACATAACCATCCGCTAACATACAACTATCCACTTTCTTATGCTATGCTCAGGATGCCTGTTTAAGACCATAAATAGCTTTTTTTTATTTTAGAATTTTTTTATCATCTGTACAGATATAAAAACTCACAATTTCTAGCTATTAAATGGGCCTGGGCCCATAACCTATAATAAAACAACGTGCTTCAACAGAGAATTGGAACGACAAATTTATTGTAAGAAAAGAATCAGAGACAAATTAATTGTTCACTAGTTCTTACAAGATTGCGCTAGTATAAAATTCTATTCATTATTTTAAATGTATAATAGCATTATCCATTTTTCCAAAATTTCTAAATCAGATTTTTTTATAGGAGAGGGCTAACGAGTATGCGGCTCACCTGATGGTAAGTGACTATGAACAACTGCAAGACCAAGGGAATTGCAGATGCGTTATTTGCCTTTTTAAAAAGGTCTAGGCTCTTTTTTTAAAGGTACCTAAGTCGTATCGGTCCGGAAAAATCGCTGTTGGTAGTTGATTCCACAAGGAAGTTGGGCGAGGAAGAAAACCTCTCGTAAATCGCACAGTGGTGGATGGCCAATCATCCAGATAATATGGATTGCAACGCACATCGCAACAAAACTTATGTATGATGTGCGATGGTGAAATTGAGCGGCTGGAAGTAGTCCGAACAATTCCTCAGAACACTCCCCGTCGTAGATGTGATAAAATACGCAAAGAGATGCAACATCTCTTCGCAGTGCCGGAGAGTTAAACTGATCAGAAAGAGCTCGGTCGCCGATAATTCAATCCACTCTGCGCTGGATGCGATCAAATAGAAGGAGTTGGCATTGGGGTGCCCTAGCGCACAAATGGGAACAGTATTCCATGTGACGCCGAACCTGCACCTTGTAAAGTTGCAGGTGGTGTGCCGGCAAGAAATACTGTCTTGTTCTACTGAGCACGCCAAGCTTTTTAGAGGCCAATTCGGCCTTCTCTTCCAAGTTTACTTAAACCTTAACTTTACTTTTTTGGGTGTCACAAGAGGCGACAGAAGGAAACTAAAACAAAAGATTGGCAGCAGCATCTTCCTGATAACAACTCGAAATAAATGAAAATTTAGTTTACCAACCTGCTGTCAACCAACCAATCAACCATGGTAACTATCTTTTTTTATGGCAAAATCAAACCCATTAATTAATCTGTGGGAGGGGCCTTTGTTTAGCAGTGGACTTTTATAGACTGTAGTGGATGAATGAATGGGTAGATAACCTTAACTTTCCAATATTAACTAGCTTAATGTTACGTTTAAAAAAACGTTGCTCCTTACACTGCGTTATTGTGGATCGTAGAGGCCGGCGTCTGCCTTTTACATTCTTAAATTTCACTTGAACATGACAAGGAAAAATGTGTAAAACTGTTACCGATAAATATTAGCACGGCCGGCGTATAAGGCATCGCCAGTTCTATCATCTGCATAACAATGCGTGTTACTGGTTTAAACATATCGTTGATATACAGAAGGAACAGGGTAGGCGATATCACGCACCCTTGTGGAACACCAGCATTCACAGGCTTAGAGTCGAAGTATGCACCGTCGACTACGACCTTAATGCTCCGATCTTAGAGAAAACTGCATACCAATTGCATAATTTCTCGGGAAGCCCATAAGCCGCTATAATGTAGGCTATACAAAATATATTTGTTACATGTGAGATTTAAACCCTGTCCACAGTGCCGAAGCAAATGAAATATATTTATTTCTTCGATGTAAGAAAATAAAATTTCGGTTGTAAAATGTCAATGTCAATGCGCTTCAATTATGTTTACGATTATATACATGGTAGAGCCAAGCTCCACCTATATCATGGTTGTTTCACGAATGGGTCGGCTCGACCGGGAAAGGACTAAGCTTTCAAAGAATACTATTGTAAAATGGCAACTTTATAACTTTATGCGGATCTTCCTATAGTAAATATAGAGAAAGAGAATATTTTTATTAGAAACAAGACAGTCTTCAAAGGTGACAACGCATCCGTATTTAGATTATTAATTGAGGATAGATGTAGATTGTAAAAATCGATGGGCTACAGTATTCACTTACCATCAGGGAGACTGCGTACTCGTTTGTCATTCATAGTCTTTACAAAAGATTAGTATAAATATATATATATAAAAGATATGCATATGCATATGAAACATTTTTATGCTTTGTCTGTAAGAATATTATTATTTTAGTTCTACTTTTAGACCCTCTGTTATTTTAACTGCCATTAGTGAAATACTCATCAATATGTTTGTCTAGATCTGTCAAGTTATTTATTTATGCCAGTTAGCACATAATACCTTCACCTAGCAATTTATTTATGAGGTTAATAAATTTAAAAACTAATTTATCGTTATAAATCAAATTCTGGCAACGCTGATTAGGGTAGATACCTACAGTAGAAAAAGATACCGAGAAAAAAATGCCTAATAGTTTTTGGCACATAATCTTCGTATACACAGCTCATAGTGGCTCCACATGCATACAAACGATCTGAGTACAATAATATATCTACTCTTACGATATTCAAAGGATTGCCAAATATTCTTTGTCATATTATCTATGAATTCGCAACAGGGGGCAAGACATGCGGGGAAAACAATGCCGTAAAAATATTTTCCGCTTTGTGAAACAAACAATTTTACGTTATTGTTTTTGGTTCTTTTTTCATTATATTAAATGGGACAAAGACTGTTTATGAGTAATTTTGCTATTGTTCTACAATTTATGGGTGACTAAAGATATTCTTCTTTTAACTCGACTATGTCGTAACTCAAAAGGGGGATATATTGCATATATGTCCGTGTTTATGTGCTCCATATAGTGGTTGTCGAATTTTGACGAATGAAATTTCAATAATTTTCAAACACAAACTCATTAATCCTAGTGATAACACGAGGTCATACTCATGAAATTATTGTATTGCCATCTTAATACGTCTACAAAATTTTAGGTTATTCAGAAGTCTGGATGTGGAAGAAAACTAAATTACAAAATTTCTATTTAGTTCTTCAAACATACATAGATACATACAGGTCCATAGATTTAGTATAAACTGATACAGTTCAAACTAATATAAATCGTGTAAATATTGGCGACTTAAAGTAGTATGCTTTCATACAATTTTGGGCGTAGTAAAAACACGAAGATGTTGCAATTGTTAGGTAGTATACATCCATAGTATGATAAAAAATCATCACCGATAATTGTGCGGATTTTGACAATATGAGATATATAGAGGGTTATTTTTAAAAAGGTAGCCAAATTTTAAACTTAAGTTCAAATATTTAAATAATGATATACCGTTATTACAGTTTTAGAAAATACTAGTAAATAAGGCTTTTACTTTTATTTGAAATAATTTTGTATATTTATATATATATATATATATATATATATATATATATATATATATATATATATATATATAGTATAATGGCGTAAGTAAAACTGAGGTTATCGAACAACCTACACCTAAATAGATGATTTAAAAAAATATGGGTAAGGAGATAATTTTTAAACTAAAACAAAAATATCATATTTTATTATCTTCAATTATAATTAGTACATCATTTAAGAATTGTGCAAAGAATAATATATAATTATAGAATTATAATGTGAGTACTTAGAGGTTGTACCTCAGTGACTCACACTGATAGTATTATTTCAACAACCAACGCTTGTCGGCTTAGTTTCTTACAGCGATCATATAGGTGCTATACCATATTCACACAGCTATCCATTATTTGCGTCCAATATCCAATCGATAGGCCAACTGTTATCCAAAAAATTACGACAACGAGTCCAAATCAAACGTATAACCTATATTCACCTTATTTGGTTTAAAAGCGAGAGTTATACAAGTATATTCAGAATCAGATGTCAGTAGAAATACTGCAATAGTCGAGTGTATATATATCATTAGAAAACAATGAGATACACAAATATTCGATTATTTATTTTTAACATAATACATTAAATATACGAAGCTAACTAGATCTTCTCTTGGTGCTATTAGTTGTCAAAACAATAAAAACACAACACAACAAATGAATCGATTTTAATATTTCTTCATAATACATAAATTTATTTAAAAACCGTTCAATAAATATTAAAGGCTTTAATTATTTTGGTTAAATTAATCATCTGGTGCTGCTAGCATTTTTCTATTTTGAATTCGTTTAAACCATTTACATTAACCAATTACAGTTAGAATAATTTTCCATTTCGTTCGTGTTCTAAACTTATTTTTTGTTTCCTCATCCTCCAGATGTGAATTGGCTGTTTTAATTGCAAAAACAACTATATACAATACCTAAAGTAATAACAATTTGATCTATAAATGCCTTTAAAGACTTGTATGTTAAAGCTGTGTTCATGTTTTGAACCCATTTTGCCATCCGTGTCGAAACAGAATACCTTCAGCTAAGTACGAGTACACACTGTGCGAGTGATGTACATAGAGAAATATGCAAACGATTTCCTTGCTCTCAAACACATAAGCTTTCCAAGGCCATTAAATACTGTTATTGCTGTGGAGAAATCTATAGACTAGTTCAACATGGATTTCATACGTGCCTATGAGCTGTACCACGTAAGGCATTGGTTATCGGTTTAGGGTTTGTTTCAATATGCTTGAATGTTTACCTCTCAAAGCGTAGCATTGTAAATTATACAAAAGTATGACTTCTATTTTAGTTATTCTTTTGAAAATGATGCAATAATTATGTTAACACATGTATCTTATTTCATTTTACTAATATAATAAATATGAATTTGAGTACATATTTTGATAAATAATTTTTAAGTTCGTTCGTATCGAAAACTCTGTAATAATGATAAACTATACATGTTGGTACAAACCACAAAAAATATCCTTTCCAAGCTGCAGCGGTCGCTTCGACCGAGGAGTCTATACTTCCATAGAATACCAGCGTCAAATAGCAGTTTAATGCTTCTGTGTCTCGTATTTTGGGTGTGGAGAACCAGATACCTGTTTTATTGATAACGAGGCATTCTATCTTATCTTATTTCGCAGGGGTGAATAGAGTTTTTAAAATGACTTGGGATGTTGGACAATATACTTGAAGGAAGAATGATAAACACACAATAATAAACACTCACGCCCGTCACCCAAAGTGTAAGCAGAGACTGAGTACTTCCATTTGGCACGGCCTTGACACACCTCTCTTGCCTTCTTTACATCCATATAACTACGCATACATCATGCTCGGCGAATAAGGGCCTTAATAAAAAAAGCCTAACTCTTAATTTGGCCCATCTTCAACATATCGCCAATTTGGTCGATAATCTTCCAACTAGGGTATCCGTTGCCGACTTTTGCGTTCATTTTCCTCTCTATTCCTTCACTCTTATAGTCCAACAGGATGGTAAGTGGATACGACCGGAGAGAGATCAGGCGCACAACCAACGACTTTGCGTGCTTTCCGAGGCATGGAGAATAATAAAATACCACCAACTACCTGATTTCGAGCGAGAATTTCTTCACCCAATAACTGCTTTTACGCTTACGCCCAATACACCAACGAGGTAATCTACACTATTTTACTATTATAAAGAGGAGAGATTTGTTTGTTTGTTTGTTTGTTTGAATTGAATAGGCTCCGAAACTACTGGACCGATTTGAAAAATTCTTTCACCGTTAGAATCCTACATTATCCCTGATGAACATAGGCTATGTAATATTTTCAAAAACGTTAGGGATCCGTATGAAAACTTCGTTAATGTAACCCAAGGTGTGAAAAAAATACCAAAAAGAATCCTTATATCGCGTACGCTTCGGAAACTATTGATAATAGAGCAAAGTAATGTACTTCACTTTTATAGAGGATATTAATCTCTACAAAAAGGCTGCGATACCATATGTTTAACTATTACAGTTATGTCACAATAACTTCTTTTTCATGTTAAAATGTGAAATAGTAACGCCGGTACAAATACTACTAATACGAGTACGTACTGATACGAATAATGTGGCCTAGACATTATTCGTATCAGTACCTGTATCATGCATCTACACTTCTACATCTACATCTACACTTCTACATCTACACTACTATTATAAAGAGGAAAGATTTGTTTGTTTGTTTGAATTGAATAGGCTCCGAAACTACTGGACCGATTTGAAAAATTCTTTCACCATTAGAATCCCTACATTATTCCTGATGAACATAGGCTATGTAATATTTTCAAAAACGTTAGGGATCCGTATGAAAACTTCGTTAATGTAACCCAAGGTGTGAAAAAAAATACCAAAAAGAATCCTTATATCGCGTACGCTTCGGAAACTATTGATAATAGAGCAAAGTAATGTACTTCACTTTTATAGAGGATATTAATCTCTACAAAAAAGTCTGCGATACCATATGTTTAACTATTACAGTTATGTCACAATAACTTCTTTTTCATGTTAAAATGTGAAATAGTAACGCCGGTACAAATACTACTAATACGAGTACGTACTGATACGAATAATATGGCCTAGACATTATTCGTATCAGTACCTGTATCATGCATAACCACCAATTACGTTAACTATGTAATTTTAGTAACATATTTCACTTTTTAAATCTTTGTTAATTCAGCAACCGTCCGTCGTGATGTCTCTCTCGAAGTTCGCATGTCGCAAGGCGCAGATTCGTGATATACGCGGGTGAAACCGCGGGGCACAGCTATATAAACAATAAGTACTACATAGCTACACTTAATGTCAGATCCCTTCTTAGCAATGAGAGACTAGTACAGCTTGAGCACGCTTTGTCAGAAATAAAATGGTCCATCATTGGGATCTCTGAAGTAAGAAGACAAGGATGGAGCATAGAAGACAAAGGAAATTATGTGTTATATAACTATGGGGAAACAAAAGGAGAACGAGGAGTAGGCTTCCTGGTCAAAAAGTCAAACGATATCCAAGTGCAAGACTTCATTCCTATATCGGAAAGAGTTGCCCTGATTCATGTTAAATTAAATGAACAACTATTCACAATCATAGAAGCCTACGCTCCCACTGAAAGAGCTGAAATGCACGATATAGAATCATTTTACGATTGTCTCCAGAAAGTTGCTGAAAAAAGCACAAATAACATAATACTAATGGGGGATATGAACGCAAAAGTTGGTCAAATCACAGAAGAAGACAGCCTGGCATTGGGAAAATACGGCTACGGAGACAGAAACGAGAGAGGAGAACTATGCATTGACTTCTGCCAACAACACCAACTAAAAATATTGAATACAATGTTCAAGAAACCTCAATGTAGGAGATGGACTTGGAAATCTCCAGATGGAATCACACGAAATGAAATTGATTTCATTACGACTAACGTTCCAAAAATAATAGAGGATGTAAAAACTCTGAGCAGATTTAAATTTCCTAGTGACCACCGTATAGTGAGAGCAGAGCTAAATCTGAATAGTAGAAAGAAGTCGCGGAAGCACTACAAGCAAAAACCTCAAGCCAACTTTGACCCTAAGATCTTTAACAATATTCTGACACAAGAATTAACACATTGCAGTGAAAACCCCCACTCTTCTTCTTCCTTAAGCCTACAAGAGTACTACAACAGAGTCGAAAACTGCATCCTCAACAGTGTTGCAGAAGCAAAAATACCAAAGATAAACGAGAAGAAAAACATAATAACAGAGAAAATAAAAGAACTCATCAACCAAAGACACAATTTAGCTAACAAACAGGGGAAAACAAAACAAGAAAAATACAAATTGAGTAAGCTATACAGAGAGATTAACGATAAAATTAAAGCGAACGAACAAAATCACAGGCTACAAACTTTGGAAAAATATATCAATGAGTCAGGAGCTATCAAAAAAGCCTACAAGTGCTTAAAGAGATCAAAAAGCCTCATGTGTCACTTAAAATCGAAGACTGGTGCTTTAGCAACCAGCAGAAAGGAGATAACATACATAGCTACTAGTTAATACGAAAACCTCTATGACACTCAACACCATACATTAAATATAACACCACCAAACTTGTCTAATGAAGACCCAGCGCCATTATTCATGGAAAACGAAGTAGAGCACTCTATCAAGAAACTTAAACCAGGCAAAAGCCCAGGATCAGACGGAATTAATAACGAAATGATTATAGCTGGGAAAGATGCCCTCACTAAGCCACTAACGGAAATATTCAACCGGGTCATGAGAGAGAAAACAATCCCTACACAGTGGGCATCCTCAGATATTATTCTATTATATAAAAAAGGAGATCCCAAACAAATATCAAACTACAGACCGATCAGCCTAATGTCATGCTTGTACAAGGTATTTGCAAATACACTATTACGCAGAATAACTCCCAAGATTGATGAAAACCAACCGATAGAACAAGCCGGCTTTAGGAAAGATTACTCCACAGTAGACCATATACACACCCTGAAAATGATAATAGAAAAATATAATGAATTTTCAATGCCATTATATATTGGTTTTATAGACTACTCTAAGGCCTTTGATTCCATAAGTCACGATTCAATATGGCGCGCTTTAAAGGAACAGGGAGTAAACAACGATTACATAGAAATATTAAAAGTGATTTATAAAAATAGCAAAGCGAGAGTTAAAATTGACTCACCTGGACAATTCTTCAGTATCAGAAGGGGGGTCAGGCAGGGCGACCCACTGTCCCCAAAAATATTTATATCCGTCCTCGAACACATATTTAGAAATCTTGAGTGGAACAAAATGGGACTCAAACTACATGGTAAGTATCTGACGCACCTGAGATTTGCGGACGATCTGGTGCTGCTGACTGAAGATCACAAAGAACTACAATACATGTTGGAAACTCTCAATGAGTACAGTAACTCAGTTGGCTTAGAAATCAACATCGAAAAAACTAAGGTTATGACAAATGTAACAAAACTACCAGTCACACTGCAATCAAGAAACGTTGAATATGTAGATGAGTACACTTATCTTGGACATCAAATCTCATTTAGCAATGGAATGGACAAAGAGATCAATAGAAGAATAACGAACACATGGAAAAAATACTGGAGTATGAGAGATATATTTAAGGATACCCTCCCCAATAAACTGAAAACTAAAGCTATGGAAGTATGTCTAACTCCATGTTTGACATACGCCTGTCAAACATGGACACTTACAAAGAAACAACTCAACAGAATAGAAACCACACAGAGAGCAATTGAGAGAAGCTATCTAGGGAGCAAACTAAAAGATCGTATAAAAAACTCAGAGATAAGACTTCGCACTCAAGCAAAGAATATAAAAAAGATTCTGCTTAAATCTAAATGGAAATGGGCAGGACATCTTCAAAGACTTAAGGACGATAGATGGACAAAAATAACAACTAACTGGTACCCACTGGGAAGGAAGAGAAAAAAAGGACGACCATTCAAAAGATGGGACGATCCCATAGTTAAAGTAGCAGGTAGAGTGTGGACAAGGTTGGCTAGAGACCGAGCCAATTGGAAAGTCTTGGAGGAGGCTTTTACCGCTTAGCGGTCCTTACATAGAATAGAATAATAGTCTTAATAATTGTAGCATATTACTCAGCACTAAGGCAACAGTAGTGGTGGTATAGATGTTTCATATGTGGTATGATAAAATTGTATAACTATTGTTAGACAAATGTTACAAATGTTGACAAATGTAGAACAGATTTAGACATAGAAAGTATGATTTTGCAAACAGGTGCGTACAATTGGAAGCAAAGAGATGTAAGAATTAATAAATTGGTAAATGATTATTAAATCAATTTGTGTTTATTGAACTGTCATTAACGTTCCATCATACATTTGCCATAACTACTAAAACTGTACAACATCACCTATACTGTTTGCTAAAACTAAACATATAAGTATTAATTTTGTGCATGTTAGTCTTAAGCACCTAAATTAGAAATGTACTGCTGATTGTGTATTACTTAAACAAGATGTAAAAGCGAAATGTAAAGTAAGGAAACAATAAAAGCTATTTTATTTTTTATTTATTTATTTTATTATTATCTGCGGTTAGTCGTACCTAGTTTATCCGCCATCCACACGATCAAAGAGCTTTAAACAGTTCTTTCATTTAATAAAAAAGGAATTTTATGTAATTTATGGATTTTATTCGAGTATTCTTTATGACTTATACGTGGTAGAGACATGCTGCAGCTATATTAGTAGTATAGCTGTAGCACGAATGGTTCGGCTCGACCGGCGAAAGACCACGCTCTCACAGAATACCAGCGTAAAATAACAGCTTAATGCTGCTGTGTTTCGTATGGTGAGTGTAGAGAACTGGAGATCCATTTTACTGGAAAAGAGGCATTCCATCTTCGTCTTCACGGCTGACAAGCTGACAACGCATCTGCATTTTAATCCGCAAACGAAGATTAATGTAGATGTTAATGGGCCACAGCAACCACTTACCACAAGGTGGACTGTGTGCTCGTTTGTCACCCTTATTCTATAAAAAAAAGACGGCTCCGTGGCACAGTGGCTTAACAATGAGTTGTTGCGATGGGGGCCGTGGGTTCGAATCCCGCACGGAACAAGTATTTGTATGGCCCACAAATAATTATTCCGGGTCTGGATGTTTGTCTTTGTGCAATTTATGTTTTTAAACTGCCTCCACGATACAGGAGAAAATCCTAGTGTAGGGGTAACGTTTTTTAATGAATATATAAATTTGTATTCCATCATAAGTTTATATTCCATCGATTACTTAAGAACAAAATTGACCTATGATAGAGTGATGAGGAATGAATTGTGGTCAGCACTGTCTGTGAACGGTGTGAGCAGTATCCTAATACGAGCGTTGCAATCTCTTTATAGGGATTCTAGTGCTTATGTAAGGATAAACGGGGCATACAATGAATGGTTTAATATCAAAAAGGTGTTAGACAGGGATGTGTAGCGTCACCGTGGTTATTTAATCTGTTTATGGACAATTACTTGACAGATTTCAAAGAGAATGAAAGTAGGTTGAGAATGAGTGAGTTACTCGTCAAATGTTTTCTCTATGCTGATGATTAAGTATTACTTGCATCTTCAGCCGACGAGTTGCAGGAGATTGTAACTACTATGAGTGGAGCTTTTGTTAGAAAGGGAATGAAGATGAATGTAAAGAAGACGAAAGTGATGTTGTTTGAAAAAGATGAGGCAGTGACAGACTGCAATATCGTGATTGGAGATGAATAAATTGAACAGGTGAAGGAGTTTGTATCATCATCATCATCATCATTACAGCCCTTCACAAGTCCACTGCTGAACATAGGCCTCCCCCAAAGAATGCCACAAAACACGGTCCTGAGCCACCTGCATCCATCGACTTCCTGCATGTCTTACCAGGTCGTCACTCCATCTCGTGGGGGGACGCCCTACACTTCGCCTACCGGTACGAGGCTGCCAATCGAGAACCTTTCTTCCCCATCGGTTGTCGGTTCTTCGAGCTATATGGCCGGCCCACTGCCACTTCAGCTTACTAATCCGTTGGGCTATGTCGGTCACTCTGGTTCTACTGCGGATATCCTCATTCCTAAGTTTATCACGCAGAGAAACTCCGAGCATAGCCCTCTCCATAGCTCGCTGAGCGACCTTGAGCTTCCTCATACGGCCAGCAGTGAAGGACCACGTCTCAGTTCCGTAAGTCATCACTGGCAACACGCACTGGTTGTACAATTTCGTTTTAAGGTTTTGAGGTATGTCTGACGAGAAGATGTGTCGTAGCTTCCCGAACGCTGCCCAGCCGAGTTGAATCCGTCGATTGACCTCTCGGTCGAAGTTGGACTTACCCAGTCGGACTATTTGTCCCAGGTAAACATACTCGTCAACAACTTCGAGCTTAGTGTTCCCAACAACTATCGGCATAGGTGTGACATGGACATTAAACATGATCTTAGTTTTGTCCATGTTCATCTTAAGACCTATCCGTTGGGAAACACTATTGAGGTCATTGAGCATAGTGCTTAGGTCCTCCAGCGATTCTGCCATAAGGACTATATCGTCGGCAAATCGAAGGTGAGTGATGTACTCGCCATTGATGTTGATACCGTATCCTTTCCAGTCCAGAAGCTTGAAAACGTCTTCCAATGCAGCGGTGAAGAGTTTCGGGGATATGACGTCACCCTGTCTTACACCTCTCTGCAATTGGATAGGTTTCGTACTCTGGTTTTGTACTCGGATAGCCATCGTAGCCCTACTGTACAAGCACTTCAACACTTCGATATACCGACAGTCAACTTGGCACCGCTGAAGGGACTGCAGCACCGCCCAAATTTCGACGGAATCAAAGGCTTTCTCATAGTCCACATACGCCAGACATAGTGGCAAATTGTACTCTTCGGACTTCTGTACAACTTGCCGAAGGGTATGTATGTATGTGGTCTATGGTGCTAAAGCCCTTTCGGAAACCGGCTTGTTCGGGAGGCTGGAAGTCGTCAAGTCTGCGCGCGAGACGATTCGTAATGACTCTCGAAAACAGCACATAGACGCGGTTCAGAAGGGAAATCGGTCTGTAGTTCTTCAAGAGAGCGTTGTCACCTTTCTTGAAGAACAAGACCACCGCACTTCTGCTCCACGCCTCCGGTGTAATGCCACCATGGAGGACGGAATTAAAGAGCTTCTGAAGGACTTCAAGTACCGGTCTTCCACCCGCTTTCAGAAGCTCCGCTGTAATTCCATCCTCGCCTGGGGCCTTACCGTTTTTAAGGTGCTGGAGAGCCATCCTAATCTCGCTCAGACTGACATCCGGGATATCTTCGGAATAGTGTCGGATGAGACTCGCTCTTGGATCGTTACTCACACTTGCGTGTGGCTCCAACGATGATGTGTACAGCTGCCCATAGAACCTCTCAATCTCACTCAAAATCTCAGGTGTCCCGGAAACGATGCTGCCACATTCTGTCTTCAGCTTTGACAGTTGGCTCTTTCTGGCAGACAGATCTCTGGCAAAGACTTTGGAGCCTTGGTTCCGCTCGATCGCTTCTTCAATACGAGCTGTATTGAAGTTGCGTAAGTCCCGCCGCATGCATTTGGAGATCTGTCTGTTCAGATGCCTGTATGCTGTCAAGTCTGTTGAAGAATGTAGCTTCATCTCCCGTCTAACAGCCATGAGATTAAGAGTGTGATCGGAGAGTTTTTGTGTTCTTCTGCGGCGGGTCTTGCAGAACTTAGCTCCAACCGCATGGACAGTTTCCACGAGCTTGTCATTCATATCGTCCACTTCATTGCAGTCTTCGAGTTTGTATATCTGGGTTCAAATTTTATAAGAGATGGAAAGTGTGAGACTGATATCGAAAGAAGAGTGAATGCAGGAAACATGGTGAATGGAGCTTTGCACTTCTTTATGATCAGTCGGAAGGTGTCTAACAAGGCTCGTTTGGCTGTGTTGGTTCTGACACTCATGTACGGAAGTGAAAGTTGGGTATGGCAGAAGAAACATGAAAGCAGAATAAATGCAGTTGAGATGAGAGCGTTAAGAAGTTTGATAGGAGTTAAACTGAGTAACAGGATAAGAAATAGTGAGATAAGGAAACGTTGTGGTCTGAAAGAAGATGTAGTGACAAAAATTGAGGAAGGTATGCTGAGATGGTTTGGCCATGTCGAGAGAATGAATGAAGAACGATTAAAGAAAATAGTGTACAAGGCGAGTGTGAATGAAAGTGGTGGAAAGGGTAGATCTAGGCGGACATTTCTAGACCAAATCAGGGACGTCTTGAAAAAAGGACAGGTCAAGAGTACCCTAAACCGAAGAGCATGTATAAAGGGAATAATAAAAGTGGACGAAGCAAATCAAGTATATAAGGATGGTAGCAATTGGAAAGAAGTGGTCTCTGCCTACCCCTACGGGAAAGAGGCGTGATTATATGTATGTATGTATGTATGTATATAAAATTGTTCTTAGGTAATCGATGGAATATAGAAAAATTCTTCCTCTTTTCGATATATTTTCCTCCTTAATAAATTATTTGTTAAAATTGTCGATGCTTTGAATTTCAAATTCGAATCACAATTATTACTCTTGATTTTAATGCAGCTAAACTTTAATATAGCGAAAATACAGAAATCGGAAAATTAAATCCACTCTTTTCCTGTATTACGAAAGATGAAGCAAACCGTTCCTCCAATAATACCATGACCTGTGTAGTGGTGGTTTTAGAGTATCCACTACATCATAGCGTCCCGTGGGTGTTGTTGACAGCAGCGTATTTCAAATTATGTCTAGAAAATAAAAAATAGGCTTGCCAACCCACATACCAAACATGTCAACTCCCTCAAAACAAATATTCCCTCCCTTCCCCCATGAGTCAATAAATGGGTGGTGAGCAATGTTCATTAGTGGACCTTTAATACGCTGTAATGATGATAATGTTGAGTGGTATTTAATATTTTAGTTTATTTTTCGTTATACCTATTATGACAATAATATAAGTAACAAGATTTTGAAATAGATTAATTTCCTTTTCAAAAAAGTTACAGAGATACTTGTTATCAGGTTTTAAACAAAGACATTCTCTTATATTGTCACGTACCCAAAAGTTACTAACTGCCTACAAACTTCAACTTAAATAATTACTTGCCTTCATAATTCACTCATGAGACTAACGAGCAGACTTACAGACCTTCAGATGTGTGCGTGATTTAATGTGTTAATTTAAAGTAATGAGTGGAAATATCGACTTTAAAAATATTAAACATAAACCTATTCTATAAAAAATCGATTCATCATTATAATCTTCATTGAAGTCTATCAAATTCTACTGCTAAATAATAATAGTAGTATGTACTAAAAGTAAGTAGTATCAATTTTTTTTTCATGGGTGACATTTTCATGGTTTTCGAGGGTTCTGAAGCCGATAGTGCTGTCGAAATGTAAATCCGAGGTGGCGGCTGCAATAGGTGTAAATTTTTTCATCATGGGTGTCATTTTCATGGTTTTCGAGGGTGTTGAAGCCGATAGTGCAGTGGAAATGTAAACCCAAGATGGCGGCTGAATTAGGTACCAATTTTTTCATCATGGGTGTCATTTTCATGGGTTTCGAGGTTGTTGAAGCCGATTGTGCTGTCGAAATGTAAATCCAAGTTGGCGGCTGAAGTAGGTACCAATTTTTTCATAATGGGTGTCATTTTCATGGTTTTTGAGGATGTTGAAGCCGATAGTGCTGTCAAGAAAGACGTTAGGAAAGTTAGGAAAGACTTTTTCTTTAAGTCACACATAATAACGCTATTAATATTAATTTAGCTTTTCTTTTTTTTTTAACGTGCGGTGAACAACGAATATTCCATGGATAAATTTATAACAATTATTGATCACTTTTCGCGGATCGTCCGCCGTTGTAACGCATTTGTGATAATCGAACTGTCTTTGCGATGGTTTGGTCGACGGTTCGTACTGCCGTCGCTACGCCAATGGCCCCTAAAAATTACAGAGCTCTACCATAATTATACTATATTAGTGTTGTGACTATAATCGCACCTGATAACAAGTGAAGATGAAGGCCTTGATGTTAAATCCCATTAACTGAACGTAACGATTGCCTATTCACTCTTGCCTTAAATCTTCATTTACGGATTTCGTATTATATTTTGCTCTAAAAAGCAATGAATTATTATAATACTAAGATGAAATCGTTCAGGAAATGAAACTTTATAATTTAATGTAAAAGTAGGAGAAGGGGTCATTGATTACTAGATAATATTTAGTTTTGTTAATTATAAATTGGAACAGAACACTTTTATAATTAATGATAATAATTAGTTTCAAATTTATTATCCCGAATAAGCTAGCTTGGTACAACTAGAGCACCGAGTCATGCCAAAACCAAAACTGCTCCCTCCGTTGCTTCGTGGTCGTATCTAGTTTCTGCGATATTAATGCTGTTAGCGGCTCTTACAGCTTCACCTAACTGAGAGCTATAAAAAGGGGGAGGGAGGGAATGGTAGATTATTCATTTTAGTGCAACGTTGCAGACGTAACGTTGCACCAAAACCGATAATCTTGGGGGAGTGGAAAAACATTGTGTTCAGTTCAGAGATCACATTAACAACATGGATAAGTTAGCTAACAGCCGTCCGAACAGGGGGTGGTAGGCCCCGGCTCTGACGGCTAACTCGTATCGTTCGATGTTCTGGGCGGTGAGAACTGCCCAGGGACGCGAGTATACGGTGTGTACGCGGTGTAGAGGGGTGTATGGCACGCCCGTCTGCGGACTCGCTGAGTCCCATCCGTTGTTATCCTAACAGTTTTTGTGGCACTAGGTGAAAGGGTAGTGTGTGAGTGTGACTGGCCGGTGACATTTCGGTCGTCGGCATCTGGTGGAATAGGGGGTTCAATTAGAACGTTACGGGGCCTCCAGAGGGTTAGCGTAACGTTCGGAGGCGGAGCGTAGATAGCTGCGTTTACTAGTTAGTTCACTAGCGGGTTTGGATGTATTTCGGCCGTCTCAAAATAACGCCAAAATAAATTCTTGAAGTATTCAGAGATCGTCGGAAGTTGACAGTCCCTTTGTAAGTCAGAGTTTCGTTGGTACCACCGAGCTCCGGTGGCTATGCGAATGAATCTATTTTAGACGACTTGGAGGTCGTACAAATGATTATGGTATACGTGCGCATAAATGATAAATGTTATAAAACGTGACAGAAATGTTATATAACTCGAACAGCAGTACGATAAACGACAATATCATACGACAACGTCACATAACATTGTTATATTGCATTGTTATTCTAATGTTTACACTATTGTTATATGTTGCAATGTTGAGAAACAATGTTAAATAATGTGGGCGTATTATAAAACAAAAGTAATACAACATGTTACTTGATCTGTACGCACCCTAAGACATGATAGGTCACACACACGCTTTATAAAGATGGAGTTTGTGTCTTAAGGACAGTTTGCTCTTGCTGTTCACTAGCGAGTGAAGGCGACAAGTGACAAATTTGGCACGGTTGCGAACATTGCAAATGTGTTGCATGAATATCATACCGTAGTCAAATGTGACCCCTAGATATTTCGCCCTTGATTTCTGGGTAATCTGGCGGCCGGTACAAGGTGATCGTACCGAACTTTTTCTATAGCGTATTGCTACACTTTTCTCAGGATTCACTTCAATTCTTCATAAGCGGAACTAATCGCCTAGGTAGTTACGTCTGTTTGGAGCATCTTGGTGAAGTATCTTGTACTGGGATGAGCGACGAAAAGAGCCGTGTCATCTGCGAAAAGAGCAGTATTCACTACTGGGTGTTTCGGGATGTCACTCGTGAAGAGTGTGAAGAGTATTGGGGAGAGGACGGAGCCTTGTAGGACACCAGCCTTGAAGGAACGCTTTGTAGAGCGAATGTCTTCTATTCGATAGCGAAAGTGGCGATTGGGAAGAAAGGCTCTGATGATGTGAATGAGCCTATCAGACACGTTGAGCTTATACAGCTTGTATTGCCAGACTTTGTTAAACGCTTTTGCGACATCGAGGAAGAGGGCATTAGTTATAGGTAATAGGTCATTGCACGAGTGTTCAGATCTGAAGCCAAACTGCTCGTCTGGAAGAAGCTTGTCGGTTACGACGTATATACGAAGTCGATTCAATATGAGCCATTCGTAAACTTTCGCCAGTATGCTGAACAGGCTAATTGATCTGTAAATAGAGTCTAAGTGGCGTGATTTCCCCGGTTTCGGGATTCCTATTACGATTGCCTCTTTTCATGTATCCGGGAATGTGCAACCAGAAAAAAGAGCGTTAAATATGCCTGCTAGGAGGCAAACCAGCGGCGCGGAAAGAGATTTCAGTATCCTGTTGCTAATACCATCGGGTCCGAATGCTGATTTATTTTTAAATCTTTTAATAACTTTTGTGACTTCTTCGACAGTCACAGGTTCGCCGGCAAGTGGTATTGCAGACTTGCGCTCGACCTCCGCTTTTACTTCTGCAAGGTGAGTGGGTTCTGTAGGTTCGCTAAAGGGCATTGGCTCTCTAATCTGTCAGTAAATAGGTACACTGGACAGACCAGATTGCGTCAATAAATCCTATGATCTCAATCTTAGCGTATAGATTATGTTGAAATGAGGTGAATCCTCGGAGTTCCCGGACCAAGGAGGATAACCCAGCAACTTTGATATTGTTGATGAAGCCGCAAACTAGCGAGAAGTTAGCGGCAAAGAAAGATGAGCCTTGTGAGACGGGCTTCGGTTTTGGGGCCTGTTGAGGCGACAAGTGCAGGCGATTTCACCCAAACGTTGGGTTTTGACGCGAAAGGCGCGGGAGAGTTAGCATCTTGCTGGGGCAGGCTTGATGGCAATTTGAGGCGAGGATGTGGGCACCGCGGTCAGTGTGGGTTTGGGGGCAGGCAACCGAGAGCGAGACACAGTGGCTTGACCTGCGCGTCCGGGACGGCTTCTATCTCCGCGCTGCTTCCTTCGCGGTGCTTTGAAACACCCGCGATAATTCGCTGGGTTGTCTCTCCTCGCGGCAATTGACGCAGCTCGGGAGTTTGACCATCTCGGACGTGTTGTAGCAGTCAGTGGTGCCGTGGTCACCTAGGTACTTGACGTACTTAGGCCTGGTGTAACAATTTTTGGCTAGTGGCCGTACAATCGGCATCGGTTGCACTGGACAACGATGCCCCTATGTCGGGGGGCTTCAACTGCAATCCGCATTAAGTTTCAGATACCGAATGTCAAAAATCTCCTTGCCTTCCGAAGACAAGTCCAAAATGACAAGGCACGTGTCTAAGAAATGCTTTTTATAGGTCTGGTGGTGCATCCAGTGCACTTATCGGACAGAAATGTTGTGGGATTTGAGGTCGTTTTAAATGTGTTCAAGTCTCTTAAGTCTTTGAGGAGGCCGCCGACGACCACATGAAGGTAACGATCCTTTGGGACGGCGTATGTGTGGAAACTTTGCTGGGCGCGCAGGTGATTTGTTACAATGCGGAATTCCTCGGCCGAGTTAACAAACATGCATCGGTGCACATGTTGTTTACAATTTTTGCTGTACCAACGTATGACGACGCCGCTGTCATACCTTCATATATTTTAACTGCAAACGCAAAAATATAACGTCAACAAAAACTTGTTAAATAATTTTCCCTTAACATTATGTAAATCTTTAGGATGAGGCAATGTAAATATTTAAGAGCAAATGAACTTGAAAAGATGCAACAAAATAATGAAAACGGTTTTTCTGTATTACCCAAGTTCCCAAATTAATTAATTATATTATCCTACCTACTGTTACTAGAAGAGAAGCTAGATCCAGAAGAGCATTGTACACGAGCTAATGAGCATAAAGTTAATATTATACTTAAAAAGTTTATTTTCCATCTTAATTGAAATAAGCATATTTATAATAAAAAGTCTATAAAATCCATTTATACAATTAATTGCAAATTCAACAATACACCACACGAAAAATAAAATTTTCAATTAATATCTTCTAAGAACTAAAATTTATTGTTTTCAAAACCATTTGTTAATGAAAATAGTTTTACTGAAATCAAATAACATAATAAATAAAATTATATCTAATCACAAAATCTTAGACGCACGACGCAATTTTATTCCTTACGTTTTATATCTACTAAAATGAAGCCTTACATTTTGCAAACAGCCTCGTAGAAAATTAAAGTAATTACAGCGACTGTGTTCAGTGACCTTTGTGCTTGGTTTCCTTTAGAATTAGATAAAAGGTCAAC
The DNA here is from genome assembly GCA_963668995.1 of Parnassius mnemosyne. Classification (NCBI taxonomy): domain Eukaryota; kingdom Metazoa; phylum Arthropoda; class Insecta; order Lepidoptera; family Papilionidae; genus Parnassius; species Parnassius mnemosyne. Next base: position 22,688,967 of record CAVLGL010000084.1, on the reverse strand, counting down.
ATTTTCATCTTGGTGAACGGAAATAACTTATAATTCAGATGGGAAATAAGATCTTTGATTTGTAATCAACTACGTTCTGATTAAGTCGTTATTTACAATTAATGTTAAATATATAATAATATTTTAATTCATATTATTGAAATATGCTTATTTCGTATATAAAATAAAGAATAATATTCATAATAACAAGGGGTAGTGGATATTCTTACACCGCCAATACACGGTATTAAAACTGTTAATATTAAAATAAAAACTATTAATATTAATATAACCAAAAACTGATTAAAAAAAACAAGAATTAATACATGCTTGAAAATCATGGGCAAAACACCTTAAAGTAAGTTATAGTCATTTATTTATTACAGCCTATCGAAATTTTACTGCTGAACATATGCCTCCAACATAAATTTTTACGTAAGGGTTTTATTTGCTATAATTTCCATGCTTGTCATGTTGTCAGTGTTTACAGACCCCATGTTAAAGCTATAAGCTTTGAAAAAATTATGGAAGAAGTTTTAGTTAAGCTTAATAAACAGAATAAATATCTTGTGGTTTAAAATAAGATAGCATAAAATTAAAATGTCGTGGAGTATAATTAACAGTGAAACCGGTAAAGACAAACCTCATAACTTAAACTATCAATTAAAAATTAACAATGAATTGACTAAATCAAATCAAGAAAGCGTGTTTGAGACATATTTCACTGCTTTCCTATCTTGACTACAGAGACATATAACACTTTTTACAACATGCGTACACCAAAGGAGTGAAATAAGTTCTGTCTTTCCATCCGATTACAGTGTGGATGTCTTCAAGGCCGGAGTGAATAGGCTTTTGTTAAGTCAGTGCGCTTCACTATCTTAGCCAACATCACCACTTACCATCACTTACCATCAGGTGGGATTATAGATAAGCGCTGGCTTAGTAGAATATAAAAAAAAACTACTTCTCCAACTGTCGCCGAATCATTACTCAAACAGAATGTTAATACCTGTTGAAAAGTATTTAGATTTGCAAAAGTGTTACCGCAAGATATTGTAAAATACTTCAAAACCATTGATGTAAAGAAAACCGCAGATTTGTGGGGAATTTCTGTTTTTTTTTTTTTATAGTATTAGTGTTACAAACGAGCACATGGTATGGTAAGTGAATACTGTAGCCCATGAACATCTACATCTATCTTCGATTACGAATAAAAATGCAGATGCGTTGTCACCCGTGAGGACTAAGGCGGAATGCCTCGTTTCCTGTAAAAGGGTCTCCGGTTCTCTACACTCACCATACGAAACACAGTAGCGTTAAGCTGCTATTTTACGCTGGTATTCTGTGAGAGCGTGGTCTTTCCCCCGTCGAGCCGACCCATTCGTGCTACAACTACACTACTAATAACTGCAGAATGGCTCTGTCACGTAAACCGTTACAGTTATAGCGTCCACCTCATCTTGCAATTATTTTTAATACTTTTATCGATTCTGGTGCGTTTCCTGATTTAATGAAATATAGTTAAGTAATACCTTTATTAAAATCTGGTAGTACATTGGACTCCGCTAATTTTAGAACTATTTCTGTACTATCAAATCTTAGTAAATTTTTTGAAAAAAATAGATTTGGATAAATTGTTTTTTTAATACAAATAAATTACTTAATTGAAACCAATTTGGTTTAACAAGGGGTCGCTTGACTTCTGACACCGGTTTTGAGCTTATGAAATATATTTTTAATGTCTGGGAGAATCCACAAGATGCCTTAGGTATTTGTTGTGATCTTTCTAAGGCTATCGATTGTGTTCACCATGAGAGATTAATCAGGAAACAACAACATTACGATGTAAAAAATTTGGCGCTTAGACTTATTACTTCATATTTAATTAAAAGAACTCAAAAAGTCGTGATCAGTGGTAAAGGTTCCTCCGGATCGGCAGTATCAATGGGCGTTCCTCAGGTCTTGATTCTTTGCCCATTCCTGTTCTTAATCTATATTAATGACTCACTTTATCTTGTAGGGAAAATCACGATGTAGTATTATTTGCTAATGATACCTCTTTAATTTTCAAACTCAAACGGCGTTGATTTAATTATGTGCATAATGCTCTATCAAAATTATTACAGTGGTTTGACGCCAAAAACTTGCTCTTAAACCGCAATAACACAAATGTATTAAATTTACAATACCTAATGTAAAACATTTGAATATCAATGTGCTGTTAAATGGGAAGGAGTTGAGTCTTGTGGATACCACTGTTTTTGCATTGTACAAGAGCTAATGAGGATGAAGTTAATATTATATTTAAAAAGTTTATTTCCAATTTTATATCCAACCTTGATTACTGAAAATGCAGATGCGTTGTCACCAGTGAGGACTAAGATGGAATGCCTCGTTTCAAGTAAAAAGGGTCTCCGGTTCTCTACAGTCTCTTCACCATAAGAAACACAGCTGTGTTAAGCTGCTACTTTACGCCGACCTATTCGTACCACAACTGTACAATTGATATAGCTGCAGCATGGCTCAACCACGTTTACCTTTTAACATTAACCAAACTTTTGTTTTACCTGCCCACGCATTGTGTGAGATATTGGTTGATGCCTTTTTCCTTTTGAAAATACTTACGAAAAGTTGCCTCGCGGAGCCAAAAACAGATTATGTCCGACTCACATCGAATAAAACCTCATGGTGTTCCACCTTGGCCACATATCGAAAGGGCAACGGGAACGCTTTTGTGCACATGGTGGCCCCCTTTTGAGAACAACTCTTCCCCATATTGTCCAGCTCTCATGTTTGCTACATGTACGCTATGAGGCTAGACAAATGAGCACTTGAAAACAACAGCCTGCTCGGTTATTATGGTTGAGGTGATATCGTCAATGATGGTAGAAATATTTTTAAGGGTTAGTTAGATCTAGTCAAAATTTTATATTTTACTGTGAATTTGATAATATACGTTTAAATATTTTATCGTCCATCAATCTATATTATAAAGAAAATATTTAAGCTTAGTTATACTAGAGCTATTTTAATTTATGTTTAGCATCAGCATATTTGCTAACTTAGGGAAAGTCCTTTATTCTGTTTAATGTAAATTTATCGGTTGACGAAGAGCTATCAAGGATTTCTGTCTCATCAATATGTAAATCGCAGGTAAAATTGAAAACATCGTCCTGACGTCGATCCATTTCAAGGACGGCCTTATATTTACATTCGTTATTATTATTGTTCCCAAAATTGTATAAAATTGATTTTTTTTTTCAATATTTTATTTTATACAAAGACGTTTAATCAAATTTTATTATATAGTGATTGCAGAACGTACTTTCGTTACTTTTGTAAGTATTTAATAAAAATATACATTTTTTTTAATAACATATAATGTACTGGATTGTGGATCGCGATACTAAAAATCGTCACATTCGCCCAAAAAACAGTTTTTTTTGCGCTGTCGGAGATCGGCCTATTTAGGAATGTGCCAATTGGCATGCATTACTTGGAGATATCCCGCGTAGAGTTCATTGCACTTATAATATTGCTTCTTTTTATCATTCCACGGAGTTTATTTATATAATGACTGTTATAGAACAACTTATGTCATTCCTGATTGGTTGAACACGACTTCTCAGTTATGAAAAGCTTGTTAGTAAAGTAATATGCACTGCATATACGCCCAGTTGCATTTGGAGAACAATTAAATTACATAATTATTTCTTAAATTTAGCATAAATTTAAGAAATGAATATGTTACTTAATTGTTATGTTATGTAATACTAGATCTACTATCACAAATTTCACTTAATAAACCAAGAGTAATAATATCCCTCCACAAGATGCAGGTGTGTACAAGATTGATAATGAATGTGGTCTATCTTACAGAAAAACAAAAAAAACCATAAAAACCCACGTAAAAGAACTTTTAGCTAATGTGAAGGACATGTTAACATGTTGACATGTTTAGAATCATCTCATCCATTACATAGAATTTGATAGAGATTCATTCCTTGTAATAGAACACCGATTTCTACTAGGGATGATTTGCGAGGATATATAATTTAAAAAGGAATTCTAATTTAATTAATAGAATCAGGCGTTACTTTGCGGAAATCCATTATATAAAAGCTTTTAGAAAAATTTTTTTACTTCGCAAATATCCGCGTTATAAAATAAAATGGTCTTACCTAGTATGAAAGGCACCTCCCGCCCTCCCTCAATTGCGTGCACTATCCCCGTCACCACTAATCCCAGCACCGCTACTCCCAACACCACTACACTAGGCAAGACACACCACTGACGATAATACGACACGTGTTTCGCCTCTACACGAGGCATCCTCAGGTGATATAGACTCTAAGGTGGCTAACCGCTAATTCTAATTTCCTTAGAGAATTCTAATTTCCATAGAGAAGATGGCTGGGTGCAGTCATCTGCTTGGGATCCCATAATTAATAAATTTAAATTCAAACCCAAGTAGTATACTGCAAGACTTTAAACTGCAAGAATTTGAATTCAAACGCAAGTAGTATACTGCAAGACTTTGAACTGAATCAATTTGGTCTGCAAAATTTCGAGACACTGTAAATTCGTTGTGCGTAGATCAGAGCAACATTTAATGTTTAAAAGTTGAAGTTAGCCTTCGTTAATTATGACATAAGACGTCAAAACCTCTTTTACCCGCGTGACCAAAGGTGCTGTAAAGCACCCGAAGTGTCTGAAATTTAAAAGTTAAAATAAACGCGATAAAATAAGTGAAATTAGTTTTACCGAAGTAAAAAATTACATATTGCCTTCTTCATCATTATGTCTGTCTTCATTGTTACTGCCTATCACAAGACGTGTTTAGAAACGAACTGCCAAAGATGGCACTAAGTAGCCAGTAGTAGGTTTTCCGTGAAAGTAAATAGACCGTTGCTTGTCTTTCGTAGACTAGTTGATTTGATTCGTTGACTGGTTAACGTGTTCATTTAAGCTATCCTTAACTTAGATCATTCAACATTTATATTTACCGCCACGACAGTGACTATCAACGAGGCACAACTGCCTGACTTTTGTAAACATTTTGGAATATATTTTTCTTTTTTTTTTTAAATCGTTACCTCCGCACTTGGATTTTCTCCTGTATCGTAGGGGCAGTTTAGAAACATTAATATCACATGGCCAAAAATCCAGAGCCGGAACAATTATTTGTGGGCCATACAAATACTTGTTCCGTGCAGGATTCGAACCCGCAGACCTTAGCGCTGCAACTCATTGCGAAGCCACTGCGCCACGGAGCGGTCAAACGCATATTGACGCATAATATACCTATAGATAATACATATTAATTGTTGAAGATTTAAAATATACGAAACCCGTAAAATTATATTTCCGACTTTCACTTAGAAATGAATAAGTAGTAAATTCGTATATGTATCAAAATGAAGCTGAAATGTCATTCCAGATGAATGTGACGGAATGCCCGTCCTCGGTTCCAAAGACTAACCATACGAAACGCAGCAGTATTATGCTAATACTTTGCTCTTTTATTCTGTGGAAACGTAGTCCTTCCTCGATCAGAAACGACCAATTCGTGCTGCCGAGATATAGAGCTGCAATATTGTCCTAATACTTAAAGAACTGTTGTGTAAAAGGCAGGCATATTACACTCCAATTACCTTTACTGCCGTTATTAAAACATTATATTGAAAATAGAACTTTAAATTAATATTTTGTTACTAACCAGCCCTCTGGTGGTACAACCATACCTCATCACACCTTGTTATATTATTTACTCACGTAAATATTCTTATATAATCTATATAACATTTTTTCTTTTTTATAAAAAACGTTATACCTCCGCACTAGTATTTCATTCAAATGATATGTGATAAATACATTATCCTGTATCGTTTAGGTATTTCACATACATACATTACACACGGATAAACAACCGCACCCGCAAAAATTATTTATAGCCTGTAGGTACAAGTACTTGTTTCACTGTTCTACTGAGCCGTAGAAACTCTTAAATACGACATGATATTTACAATATATATCCTATTTAAAATTATGCACACGGAAAAATAATTTAAGCGGATTTAATCTTATGAATGTATTAACTCGCTACACAATAACACTACAAGTACCATGCTCCGAGGAGGACAATGGAAATATGATCTTAGATTTCAAATTTCCATATTCAGGCCATTCCCAGCTCGCTTACTATATTCCCATTTGAATCCGAAACTAGGCTCTAATAACTACGCGTCGAAACGATGTCTGCCAATAGAACTTGCAATATGCGAAGCGTGTCCAATTCGAAGGGTTATTGTGGGAATAGGAGAATCACGTAATAATCTAAGTATATTACATGTTGTTTCTTTTTAAATGATAATTAAGTGGGAAATCATTGGTATGCAAAAATTACTTAAGAGAATTTTTCATGTTTTACGTGGTAGACCCATGCTGCAGCTATATTAGTGGTATAGTTGTAGCACGAATGAGTTGGCTCAACCGGAGAAGGACCACACTCACACAGAATACCAGCGTAAAATAGCAGTATAATGCTGCTGTGTTTCGTATGGTGAGTGTAGAAAACCGGAGATCCTTTTTTACTAGAAACGCGGCATTCCATCTTAGTCCTCACGGGTGACAACGCAAATGCATTTCGATTCGTAATCGAAGAATGATGTAGATGTCTATGGACCACAGCAACCACTTACCATCAGGTGCTCGTTTGTCACCCTTAGTCTATAAAAAATACCTTGATTGAAAAATGTACACTTTAATTTACCAATATTTATTTTTACGTGGCAGAGCCACGCTGCAGCTATATTATGGCTGCAGCGTAAGTTAAGACCACTCTCTCACTAGCGTATTATTTATTCATTCAGCCAAAATTATAACTAACATTACAGGCTGCTGTAGGCAAACTACGCGCCAAGTAATAATATTTGATGATACGTGATAATGTTGAAAGCGATTTACATATTCCGTAACATAAAGTTGTTTACGATTACAAGGGTATTAGGATAAATTTAATCGACAATAACTTCTCCATAATAACTTAGGCGCCGTCGCTTTCTGATTTATGATACATTGTCCTAGTTGAACTAAATAAATATAAACTTATTCGGTGTCACTTATTTTTCTTATAAACATTCCTGCTTTTAATGCGTGCTTGACAATAGATCACAAAAACATTAAATTTCACTTTTCAAGGGGGATATTCGCCATAGCTGTCATGCTTGGCGGGCGGGTTGATAACCGCAGTTTTTATTTTTTTTATTTTTAGTGTTAGTAGGAAGACTCTGCTCTGGTTTGTTTTCCCTCTGTCATCTCTTACGACACTTACGAGATGATATGGCGTAGTGAATATCGCCTAAGTTTTTCATTGTTGTAAAATATTCATACTAGTCACACATATTTTTCACAACAAGGGTACATGAACATTTTTAACATGTAATTGTTAGTTGATGCAGAATTTTGGATTTATCTATGAAGTCTATGATTATGTTTAACTTATAAGAATTAATTTATAACAAACAACGCGATAGTGCAGTGATAGTGATTATGCAGTGGTAACTCAGTTGTCAAGCATTTTCTTAAAATTTATAGTACTCAAAGGAACAGAATTTGATCTCCTACATTTTATTCGATAATGTGTAAAATATAATATTCAAAATTGGCTTTTAAAAAACATTTTTTGAAAGTCAAAAGCTACGTCGCTTCAAAAAGTCCCTATCTTGGGGAGACCTTGTGAGAAAAAGCGGCAATAGATACAATTTAATCAAATAAAATATAAACGTAAGTAAGTAAAAAAAGGTCTTCTTAATTGTAATTTTAAGTATTGATTGTTATCATGTGCATGAAACATAGTGAGGTATGCCGCATGCATGGGAATATATTATGTGCATACATAATGCAGATATTATTCTATAAATACACACATAATACATATATAAATTTTGTAACGTCGACGTTAGTTTACTGGTGTATAAATAAAAATCAAATATTTGAGGTAATAAATATTTTCTAATTAAACTTTTAATTTTTTAGCTTTAATTCATGACGCATTTAGCAAAGAACTGAAACGTATAAAAGACATTATGATGATAATTTCTTTGTTGAATTCACATTTTAGAGTAAGACGCCGACGAAAACTGACTGAGTTGGAAACAATCAAGAAAGCAGGTTGCTTAAAACTTCCAAACTTTGATATAATAAAAATATTTTAAAGCAATTTTTTTACTTATTGATTTCCCACTTTAGAGACTACCTTTCTTTAAAGTTTTTATTCATAAGCATGAAAATCCTAAATTTCGAAGTTGTTCAAAAAAAGATATGCTATTTATTAATAGGTACAATAAAATATAATGAATATTTTTTGCGAAATTTAATTCAAAGTACATTGTACTAAACCAATAGTGTGGTGGCGGTGTAAGAATATTCACTACCCTATAACGTACAATACCCTGTAACGTGGGCTTCGTAAGAGGCGATAGAGAAAAACAAACCAGGAGACAGTGTCTTCCTCATAACAACAAGAAAATGAAAGACGCTGGTTGCCAACACGTGTAGACGAGCTTCCACCTACTTTACTCAAACAATGTTCCTCTGAACATGCTTTACCATTCAGCATGCTCATAAATCAATCGTTTGACGAAGGAGTTTTCCCCAGACCTACTTGAAAAGGCGATTATATAACCGATATATAAAAAAAATTATAAAAGTGACCCCAGCAACTATCGCTCAATAGCCCTTCTACCTTCACCTTCTAAAGTCTTCGAGAAAGTAATGTGCAAGCGCGTGTATAAATTCTGTGAAAAGTATTATATTTTTGATAATAGTCAAAATGGATTTCGTAAAAAACGATCAACAAAATTAGCGGTTTACAAATTCATTTTGGAAATCCTTACCATAATTAATGATAAAAAATACGCAATCGGTGTACTACTAGACATGTCTAAAGCTTACGATAAAGTTCAATTCAAAATTCTTCTTAACAAGCTATATGGTATAGGGATCCGTGGTAAAGCATATGGGTGGTTAAAATCATATTTAGAGTATCGAAAGCAATTCGTAGAAATAGACCACTTCAATTATGAAACGAACGAAAAAATATCAGTACGATCAGATGGAAAAAAATGTAACGCATCAATCCCTCAAGGGAGTGTTCTGGGCTGCCTGTTATTTATAATCTATATAAACAACCTCCCCAAAATTATATTAGAACCCTGAGTGCTGTTTGCCGATGATATCTCCCTGTTTACCTCATGTGACAGCAATATGAACATCCATAGTAAATTACATTTGATACTAGAAAAGACAAAAAACTGGATGGCAGAACACAACCTTAAAATAAATTTCTCCAAAACGAAAATAATAAGTTTTCACCCTTATCAAAAAGTTCCACTAAATATAAACTTTATCTACGATAACATAAAAATAGAAAAAGTAAACGAATTCACCCTACTTGGCTTAACAAAACACACAAATATTAACTGGAAACCCCACATAATGAAATTTAAAAAGTAATTAGCAAGTTTTACATATGCTCTCCGAGAAGTGAAAAAATCTACGGACATACAAACCGCCCTCAGTATTAGTACTCAGTACTTATGCTTATGCGTACTCGTGGTTCTGCTACGGGGTATCATGTGGGTAAATAGCACAGACGTTTCTGATCTTTTAACCCTACAAAAAAACTAATTCGAATAATATTTAACATACAAAATACTGATAGCTGTAAACCATACTTCGTCACACATAAAATACTTACCTCACCGTGCATTTCTGAAATCTACAAATTTATTAAAAAATACCCAGAATTCTATATCAAACGAGGAGAAAGCAATACCAGATACCAATTGCGCCATAAAGAAATACTCACTCTACCCATATCTCGCCTTAGCTACATTCATCAGGTCCCTTCGTCATGTCTATCAAAATTTTTAACAAACTCCCACACTCGATAAAATATATAGAAAAAGAAACTATTTTTACAAATCAAATTAAGGATTTTTTAATTTGTAAACACTACTACACACTAAACGGATACTTGTATGATAAATTTTAAATATCTACCTAGTATTTCAATTCTATTTTTTTTTTCAAAGTGTATTTATCGTTATTGTTTCACTATAATGGCCCTCCTCTCTCTTAATTACCGTGCCCTGCAGGGCCCATAATGATCTCATAGTTTTAGGTTAAAACTTAAAATGTTCTCAACACCTTAATTGTAACAATAAATAATATGAATATGAATGGATGCAATAAATAATATGAATATGAATGAATATGAACTTTTAAAAAAAATGTGAACTTGCATGTCAAGCGTGGTGACTATGGCACATATCCTCCCTATGAGGCAAAATATGGGTAGGCCTATGTTCAGCAGTAGACTTTTCATAGGCTGTAACGGATACGGTAACGGTAACGGTAATACTGAACTATCGATACCTATGCAAAAACAATAATTTCTCGAAAACGTTGTCTGTCCGTCTGTTTGTCTTTGTATTTGTCTGTCTGTCTGTGTGAACGTGAAATAAATAAAAAGAGTATATATATATATATATATATATATATATATATATATATATATATATATATATATATATATCATCATCATCATCATCATCATCATTACAGCCCTTCACAAGTCCACTGCTGAACATAGGCCTCCCCTAAAGAATGTCACAAAGCACGGTCCTGATATATATAATATATAAATTAGAAATATATATATATATTTCTACTTTATGAATCACCACACTTTATTTTTAATTTATACATTTCGTGAATTGTTTTCTTATTATATACATATATTATCACGTCTTTGATTGCTTTAATAATTCAATACGTTTGTAGACAATATAAAACTTATGGATACATAAAAAAAAATTAAATAAGATAATAATAATAACTTAATTAATAATTCTTATTAAATTTTCAGTATCATCATAGCTTAGGTTCATTAACCAGGAGATAACTTTTTTTTTGCATTTGTATGATGATAAAGAATATAAATATATTTTACCTTTACATAAGTCGTATAAATTAGGACCAAGAAAATCAAAAAAATCTATGTGCGAATTTCGTTTTAAATACTTTGCTCGTGCACACTACATCATATCTTCGCTTTTTGCTTTTGAGATCTGGATCATAAAGAACTAAGCGATGTTGTCTTTGTAAAACCGATTGGACAAATAGCTGTCGCACAGATACTCGCAGTACTTTCCATTCCTTGTAAAATTCTATAGTAGGGTAAAGAAAATTACAAAAGGATGTTACTTTTAAAATTGCTCTTTGGTCTCTTTCTAATATTGATAGTGATGTTTTCGACGAGACTCCCCAGACGGATATAGAATAGGTCAAAGAGGACTGACACAATGTATAATATTCTGTTTTTTTAACTTAAAATCAGCAATATGACGCAAATTTCTGAATGTTTAAATTAGTTTACGTACCCTAGTTTTTTAAGAGAGTAATGTGCTTTTCGAAATTTAGATGCTGATCTATAGAACACCTAGATATTTACTACATTTAGTAATGGTTGATTCTGTGCATGAACATATAGGTGTTTGACCACAACAGTAAACAAACAATTTGTAGGTGTTTTTAGATGGAAGAGATAACCGTTGAATACCAAAAGTAATGTATGTACATTGTTTTGTCTGTGTTAAGCGTCAAAAGGTTACAAGATTAAGTAAAATTTGGGCATATCTTAAAACCTCCTCACAATTGTCGCCCGAGAAAAGGAGACATGTATCAAACAGATGATTTTATCATGATCTAGTTTCAGGTTGCATAGCCCACTTATATAAGCCAAGAATAGGGTTGGACCGACTATACTGCCCTGTGGTACACCAAATTTAATACGACGTTGAAAACTAGTATAGTCGCTAATCTTGACGCATTGGGTTCTATTGTGGAGGTAACTTTGACAAAGATCCAACTGTTTATCCCTAACACCCAAAGCTTCTAGCTTATTGAGGAGTATGAGGATACATATCGTGTCAAATGCTTTGGCTAAGTTAAGAAATACACCAATACATTTTCTACCGGCATCTAGGTTTGACACTACGTAATTAGCTAAGATCTACTATTGCGTCATTAGTACATTTATTTTTACGGAATTGTTGTTGAGATAAAAGATTGTTACTTTCAAAATAGTCCGTGAGTCTTGTATTTATTATCTGTTCGATTATTGTAGACATTGCAGGTAATATAGATACGGACGGTAGTTCGTGATATGATCCCCATTCTTATGGTTAGGAAGTAAAACAAATTTTTTAAGCACATCGGGAAAGATGCCATGCGATAATAAATAAATAATAGATAATAAAAAATAAGCTACAAATGCGTGTAATGTATGGAATGACGATATTTTTATATTTCTTTCATATGGTAGATGATATGCCATCCCATCCCACAGCTCGACTCTTCAGTAATGCGCTCCACTTCTTCTTCATCTCTTTCAAACAATATAGAAAAAGAAGAAGCTGATGAAGCATTGGTTACAAAAGGGGCAGCAAGTGTCTTGCAAAGAATGTAGGCTTTGGCATGACCAGCGCCTACATTAGCAAAATAATTATTGACAGAGTCGACAGCACACTGTGCTGTAAATTTAGTACAGAGCAAATGTAAAACTATATTTTTCCGCTTAGGTTAGTTTATGTCGATATTTACTACGTCCTACATTTTTTGATATTAGATCCGGCTTTAAGAATTTCTATTTTATTATGTTCAATTTTTAATTTTCTAAATAGATTGTTAGAGAAATTTCTGTAACGACGATAGGTAGTATTTAATATATTATTGTTGGGTGAAGCTCTTTATTTCATATGCATGCTATCCCTATTGCGTATATGCCGCAAAAGACCGACCGTAATCCTAGGTTTAATAGTTCTAGTCCATGGCTGTAAACTTAAAACTTTTGTATTAGCTTATGCAAGTAGGTTGACTAGATAGGATGCTGCAAAATTGGAATCCTGTGAAAGAGTTATATGACGGCTTCGTGGTGCAGTGGTTTAGCAATCAGTTGTTGCGCTGGGGGCCGCGGGTTCGAATCCCGCACGGAACAAGTATTTGTATGGCCTACAAATAATTGTTCCGAGTCTGTATGTTTGTCCTTGTGCAATTTATGTTTGTAAACTGCCTCCACGACACAGGAGAAAATCCTAGTGTGGGGGTAAAGTTTTTTTAAAAAAAAAGTTATTGGAATGTAGTCACAGTTTTTGAGGGTGTTTTTAAATCCTACTGCATCAAGCTTATAACAATGTTTGGCTATATTTTGACCTTTTGTGTCGTAATTATTTAAAAGAACAATAGGGTCATAATCAGTAAGTGATGACTGGACAATATAAGAACAATATGTGAGTTTCCATTTGATTAAACAGTAGTCAAGACAAGTTTTGGCTCTAGTAGGATTCGTATTAGAAGAATTTTTGTATAGTTATTCAAGCATGGAGATGTTAAACGGCTAAATTGCTCCAGGTCTCAGGTCATAAATTCAGATACTAAGACGTCATAGAAGTCAGCAAAGAAATCACTCATATTGTTGAATTTCATAATTATTTGTTAAAATACTCAACTTATTCGTGTATAATAATTACTTAATAATATAGGCTGTGTTGTAAAAAATATATACTATTGATTACGTAAATATATATTATTTGTGATATGGTATTAAGTGTATGTGTGCTTGTACGTATGTACTGTTGATATAATATTGTTGTAAAGTTATTTAGTCTAAATAAATAATTTAAGAGTATGTGTGCAGCCTAATTTACATAAATAAAAATATACATTTGGAAACAAAAAGCAAAAACAGAATAAAAATGATAAACCATGGAATAGTCATGCAACAATTTTTTCCAGTTCAGTTTCGTTATCCATCCGAAAAGCTGATTGACCTTCCTGCTTTTTGACATATACTTGCCCATAATAAGTCCAAGTGACTAGAAGTTTTTTATTTTTTACGTTTTCACGGGCCAGGTAACTAAGCCTCTTTGCTTTACAGGTAATCTGAAACAAAGATCATACGTGAAGGGCCTCCAATTTTTAGGTGCTGTGTGTTCAACTGATGCTTCTTTAAATCCCTTTTTTCCTACTATATCCCTTAGTTTTTCTTAGAAAAATTTCCTTCTGGTGTACAGTTGTAAAGTACGGCAACTATGGCTTCTGTTTTATTGCGATAAACTTGTCTCAACTCGCTGTCTTGTATAGAGGAATGTAGAGAAATTATAGATCCGATTTCTCTTACGATGTTGCTTAGTGAGTGTTTATTTACTTGGGTAATTTTGGAAATATTTCGAATTTCTACTGCGGACGACCGTGAATGTTTTTCTACCATCTCTACCTTATATTTTAATACTTTTATTTGCATTTTGTATTCTTTACTTTGCTCTTCAAGTTTACTCATCTTTTCCATGACTTCATTGTATTTTTTCGACATAAATTCCAGAGAACTGTGTATATCTTGATTCTTAAGCATGAAAGAGTTTATATCTTCAAAGTGTCGAATTTTTGCTCCTGTTGTAGTTTTAGCTCATAAACATGTATGTCTTATGGTATGGTCTTCGTATGTACGCTTTTGCCTTTTAGTTATATGTATATTATCAGATATTTCTATCTCCCTTGAGGGCCTGTTTAATGCTGAATCCGATACAAAGAGCAAAGTAAGTAGACTGTGAACAAAGTCCGAAATTTTTTGCGGAGAAGGTTCGATTGGCATAGTTACAAGATGTTGATTCATAAGTGTAGGCCTAAATCATCCGACGGCGAGCGATAGTTTTGAGGATGGGGCCAACACTTGTGCACGTAACGGGAATGGAGGTGTGCCCGAAACAAAATATAGACGAATCTGATTGATTAAGCGTACCGGTGGCAAGACAAAATAAGTAGGGTTGTCTCTGTAACTAAGCTATCTGTCGCACTCACTTGATAGTAGATAACTCCTTGCGATTGCTGCGCTCCTATTTTCACACTATGAGCTATATAGGCATATATATACATATACGTCATACTGCTGATCACAAGAAGTTTTATATTTTAAAAGTTTTTTTGGAGCAGGAAACAGTCCAGTGCGTGCGTCCAGACATCATGCTATACTGTGTGATGAAAAATTGTAAGTTGTCTCACTATGTTTTACCTTCACTACCAAGCACGAGCGTTTGGTGGCGTACTAAGCTGTCACATTCCCTGAACTACCATGACATACATTCGTTCCGTTGCTATCCGTTTTTAATGTATAAATTCAATAAGTACAAGCATTTTGCTCTCAATTATTGAACATTTGTTGTTATCCTTCTTATTTAAAATGCGCTTTTATATGTATCAAATATGTCAACTCTTAATGTTTAAGTGCTGATAATAATAACGCCATCTGTGTTTAAATACAAAATAACAAGTTTTTTTTTAACTTTGTGTATCTTCATTAATCCTTTTTTAACTGCTTGTTAATCACTTTATATTATTCTGTTCCTAAATATTAAAAAAAAAACTTACTGAACATAATTCTTAATATAAATAATTCTTTTATTTACAAGAATATAAACACAACCGCTATTCTTTTGTATTAATTTCTGAAAATTTCATAATTAAAGAAGATTTTTACAATTTACAAACTTTATTAAAGTATATAGTTGTCTGTTAATGGAATTTTAAAACGTTAAATTCACCACATTTTAACAGTCTTAAATTATTTACTTTTAGAATACCATTATGAAATTTACGATACTTGAAGGTCTCAAACCTGTTAAAGGAAAAAGATGAATTTTTTTCAAACAATTATAGATACGTTCAATTAGTTTAGCCGAAGATTAAGTTTTAAAAAATACTAAGAGGTTACATTGTTCAATGTTAATTATTTTAATAAAACCTCCAAATTTTTAGATATAATGTTATCAACTGACATCAGTTGCTTCTGAAAAGAGATTGCTACCTGTTGTGAATTGTGATGCGGTTTTACGGGTCTTTTACCATAAAATTCATTCGATTCAATCTTATACAATGACAATAAATAGTGCTCAGGAGCTTGAATCTTTCGAGCAGATGCTTGGACAACTCTGTCCAAGCATCTGCTTAGACATAACAAAATGTCCAACATTGTTTATAAAAGCGCCTTTTGTTACCACAACGTATTATTTTTAAGATAACATAAAAAATCAAAATAGAATCATTTTTACGAGTTAATTCAGGTTTGCAGACGTGTCATGGCTATTTTTAACCGGCTTCAAAAAGTCGACTGTATTTTTATGTGTGTTACCTTAGAAATTTTTTCGAGGTAAACCGATTTTGATGATTCTTTTTTATTTGAAAGCTTCTCATGTAGTCCCATATAAATTTGATCAAGATCTGACCAATAGTTATTGAGTTATCCTTAATAATGCATATTTAATTGACTTCGACTACATTGATTTTCTCATTTTATTAAGTTGAATTCGGTTGTACAACATATTTAATTTTTGTGTTTATCTTAGTGTTACTACTGACTCTAAACTTGACATAAATGTGGAATTTAATTGCTGCTCCTTAGGTATTTTGGTGAAAAGAACAGTTGTTGGATTTTCTTTCAAGAAATTCACAGTAGCAGAATCTGAAAGTTAGCGGTATTTCAAGCCCGTGCCTCGGGAAGCACTGAAAGCCGCTCCTGGGCGTAATCTTTTTCCGGTCGTGCTGTATTACCGTTTCATCGTACTAAGGAGTGAGGAAAAGAAATTAATTGTAAGTCTGTAATATCGAAATAACTTACTTTTTACGACCTCGTGGATATATTTGCATGCCATTGTTTTGTATGTCTGTCTGTCCGTCCGGGCTAATCTTCAGAATGGCTGAAACGATTTTTTTTGGATAAGGGTAATAAACGAGCACTCAGTCCACCTGATGGTAAGTGGATGATGCGGCCCATAATAATCTACATTTATTTACTTTTGGTTCAGAATCAAAATGCAAAGTGTGTTGCCTTTCTTGTGGACAAAGATGGAACGTCTCGTTTCTAATAAAAAGGGTTTTCGGTTCTACGAAACAAGTAGCAGTGAACTGCTAAATTATGCTAGTGTTTTGTGAGAGAGTGGTCATTCTACGTTCGAGCCGACCTAAAAGCATAGCCATAACGTAGCTTTACCACGTATAAATTGTGAAGATTGTGATGAAACTTCACGAACCGAAATAGAGATAGAGAAAATGCTAGGAGTGATCTAGTCTATATTGTATCGAAAAAACTCGCACTACTTTTTGTCAAATCAAATTATTGATAAAATGAATGGTCTTTGATGACAATTTTTTTTTGAGATTCAATAGATCTAAATGGCGACACATTAACACTCAGGTGAAGCCGGGACGGATTGCTAGTCTTAAATAAAACTAACCATACTATAAGCGGGGCCACGAAAAAGCCTTAGTACCCATCCGCGGTACCAGCACCAGCGCTTTTCGACCCTTCTCGGGGGAGGACACTACTACGGTTGTTAAGTTATTTTTGAATAGGTCTTTTTGGCATTTACCACAGTTACCTCTTACGACATTCACGAGACTGAATTTGTATATCAAAATTCAGTTTGAGTAACGAAAATACAAGAAAACATGATTAATCAGTCTACGTTGTCAATAATATCTGGAATAATACCATCAATCATTCCATCGCGTCACGAATGTTAACAATGGGAAAAACGATTAAGATGCGCGAATGACTTATGACGTTTTATTTTAAAAAACTACAGAAGTTATATCCACAATAATTTGATACATTCGTTTCATTTTGGTTTCTTATTTATTTTATCAATAAAATCTACGTATTATTTTTGCATTGCAACTTTTTCAATTTAAAATAGATTGATTATAATTAAAAGCAAATAAAGTGTATCTGCGAGAGATTTAAACTTTTATTTGATAAATTACTTTAAAAACATGAGTCGATAAAGGTTTTATTGTATATGCAATTATATATTACATCTCATATAGCTAAGTAATATACATATTATCTGACTGCGACTTGACTTTTTTAGAAGAAGGGACAACCAAGCATCCGGGTCTCTTGATGGTAAGTGCTTAGCGCCACCCAAGAACAACTGCCACACCAAGGGAATTGCAAGTGCGTTGCTGGCCTTTTCTCTTAACTTACGATAAAGTGAAAAAAAAAATGTTTATTCTTCGAAAAGGGTAATAAATAGGACATCTCCTTCTTCATCATTATCAAGACTTGAGCCTCTCTCAGTCGGATTGAAGATCGCAGTGCCACACTTCTCGCATCATTTACACTGCTGTCGGTCGCCCTCCTGAATTTTTTATGTCCGGTGTAAACGAGACAGTTATAGCTACAGTACACGAAATGTAGTGATCTGTAGTTGCACATAGCAAAGTAGACAATTTATTTTTGTATTGAGAATGGACCCGAAGAAATGGTGGTGTAAGTTAATGATATACATATCGATTTATCCATTATAACCTATAGATTACAAAATCAATATTTGTTTGACGGTATCTAACGGGAATACTGAGAAATTAACAATTAATATAAATAGGTTTCGGTATAAACAATAAATGCCAGCAGTGACGCCATCTTTTTAATAAGATGTGTAAAAATATTGGGGAAAGTAGCGCTAGTATCAACGTAAAAGCAAGCTTCTGAGAACAGTTTTTTTTTTTCAAATTTCATGATTCCGGTTAGATTTTCATAAAATCTTTAGGCTGTTCACTATAAAAAATTGGTATCTTTTTTATGTGTAATAAAATTAAGTTACGTTAAAATTTCTAGTGGGCCCAAAAACGATTGTCTGCTTTATGATTATAATAATAAATAGCTAATTACCCAAAAAAGGATCCAACCCTCACTCGAAAAAAATGAGGTTTACGAGTTTATACGTAAATATTCCTTGTGAGTCCATATTTGTGTATTATATTAGTAAAACCATTCTGTCAAAAACTGCAGTTACTTGAAATTTCCTTAATTTCTCAGGCATGGGAAATAAACCAACAGGCATTGAACTCGTTTTACTCGTATATTAGGACATTTTAAGTGGAGCGCATCTTCGATGAACTATCATGGCTTTTCTGTTTTTTATCATCGTCATCAGTCTCTAGAAGTTCACCGCTTGATGTGAGCCTCTCGAGTTGTATTGAAGGAACTACCTTAATCGTAAGTGTGAGTTTGAAAGGTTTTCAGGAGCTTTCACGCTGGTGCTCATCGCTGGTCTGAGTATTTTAAGTCTGACCATCATGAGGTTCAAATTCCGGGTCGGGCCAAAAACAGTTATTGGGTTTCCCTGTCAAGAAATTCTCAGTAGCAGCCCGGATTTAGGAAGTTGACGGCGTTTCGGTGCCTCGGAAAGCATTATTGACTGGATGACATTATTATTATTATTTTAAGTCTGTCGCTAACGCTGCTATGGTATACATTCATCTATCAGGAGCCGTAAGATATGTTGACATTTTCCTTAGTTGCCTCATACACTATCCACGGGATATAATGGGTTTATGGATTTTCTTACGCCACCACTATGTATGGAATAGCTCACGTGATTTTTTTTAAATTTTCTTTTAAATACTATCAATGCCGTTAATATTACTAATAATATCGTCAGCCACTCCAGGTAAGCTTAAAATTTTGGTGTTAGGAATGTTTCTAACAGTAGTCGTATGGTAGATTCGAACCACGACCTTTGATTTCGCGGCTCACACACTACTATTAGGCTACTGTCGCTTCCAATTCCACCTTTTTGGCACTATGTCATCATCACACCATGTGACACAACGTGTTTATAGATGTTACGACGATCTTTTGATGAGAACTTAATTATAATAAAGAAACCATGATATATTTTAAATAATCTGTATCATATAAAATATATCTTAAAAAACATTAAACACAAGAATGAAACTAATTTTCTACGAAACGAATAGTGCCTGTTCGCTGATTGTAATTACTTGAAGCTAAGAGAACCGATCTCGGCAGAAATAATAATTAAGATTCTCGGCTCGTTTTGCCTCGTACTTATTGAGTTTCTGTGTTACAGTTTTAATTTTGTTTTAGTATGGAATCAAAGAAAGTTGGTATTACTGGACTTGCATTAATATAAATAATAGGAGTTATTTTATAGTTTCTTTTTTATTTCAAATATGACGAAGTTTTTCACTTTATTTTAGTTTTATTGGGTCGGTGCACAATTTCCTTACTATGGTTTTTTTCTAATTTAATCAATTAATATCTAGAAACTCAACTTAGAAATTCTGACTTTTCCTTACTACTTAGATACTTTTAGAAAATATTGTGGAACGGTAGAAACAATCTAAACAAAAGAAATTAAATTTATTTTATATTTATTGTTTAATATAGAGTAATGGTGACAAACAAGCACACAGTCTACCTGATGGTAAGTGGATGCTGTAGTAGCCTATAAACATCTTCATCTATCCTCGATTAAGAATAAAAAAGCAGAATGTGTTTTCAGTCCCTGAGGACTAAGACGGAATGCCTCATTTATAGTAAAAAACTCTCCGTTTGTGCCGAACCAAATATAATTATAACAATGTGAATCATATCATTGTAAATTAAATATTAACGGTGGTAGAGCCCTGCAGCAGTTTTTTGCTGTTGCACGTATGGGCCGGCTCGAGCCGGGTTGGTACCACGACCTCACAGAATACCGGCGTGAAGTAGAGGCTCTGCTTCTGCGTTTCGTCTGGTGAGTGCAGGTGGCCGGAGGCCCAATTCCCCCCCCCCCATCAACATGGTAGCGGAATTAGACAATAGACTACCCCAGGAGGGTACCAGTACCCCTGGAGAATCCCTCGCTGAGCATCCACGACCATGTTATTCCAATCCTGAGCGTGGGTGCTCAGGCTGCCCCGCGTATTCTGGGGGGGGCAAAATTCCGCTCAAAAACAAAACTGCTCGGGGCAAGCTGAGCAACAATACCAAGGCGACCCCTGCCACGCTATCCGTGAATTTCTGCAACATCAGGGGACTTCACTCTAACCTAAACGCCGTCCACTACCATCTCGAGACGGCGAAGCCGGCCTTGCTCTTTTTGACCGAGACGCAGGTTTCCTCTCCGACTGATATTTCGTATCTCTCCTACCCGGGGTACAAATTGGAGCACTCCTTTGTGCCTCGGGCTGGAGTTTGCGTGTATGTTAGAGAGGACATCTGTTCTCGACGCCTCGGCAGTCTTGAAGGTTCGGACCTGTCCATCCTTTGGCTACGCGTAGACAGCGACGACCATCCGCGCGTCTACGGGTGCCTCTATAGGTCCCATAGCGGTAATGCCGAAACAGACCGACTCATCGACCACGTCCAAATGGCTACAGATTCCTTGCTACAACAGGTCCCATCCGCAGAGATCGTGATCCTTGGCGATTTTAACGCCCACCATGCCGAATGGCTCGGTTCACGTTTAACCGATCATGCGGGGAGATCTGTTTATGACTTTGCCTTGGCATATGGTCTGACACAACTGGTTACTTCGCCTACGCGGATTCCAGATGTGGAGGATCATACACCTTCCCTGTTGGACCTTCTGCTGACCTCTCATCCGGACGGATATCAGGTTTCCGTCGATGCCCCTCTCGGCTCTTCGGACCATTGTCTGATCCGGAGTATGGTGCCACTCACGCTCCCTTCGCGGTTGCGTTCTGCAGGTTGCCGCCGTGTTTGGCATTACAGGTCGGCGGATTGGGACGGAATGCGGTCTTTCTTTGCATCCTACCCATGGGGGCGGGTTTGCTTCTCGCCGGATGATCCCAGTGCTGTTGCTGACTCTGTCACTGATGTGGTGCTACAGGGAATGGAACTATTTATTCCATCATCTGTGGTACCCATCGGAGGCAGATCTCAGCCTTGGTTTGGTCGCTCCTGTAAGACTGCATTGCGCAGTAAGCAGGAGTGTTATCAAGCCTGGGCTGCGGCTTCGGTGACTCGGGATGTAAACACCAGCACACTTAAAAAGAAGTATAACTTCGCCTCCAGGTCCTTCAAAAGAGTTATTGCCAAGGCAAAGTCAGAGCACATAGGCAGAATTGGCGAGAAACTAGTTCGCCTTCCTTCGGGAACCCGTGCATTCTGGTCTCTCGCCAAGGCTGTCCAAGGGAATTTCTGTAAGCCATCACTACCATCTCTGCACAGGGAGGACGACTCACTGGCCCAAGACGCAAAAGACAAAGCCGACCTTTTAGGCTCCCTTTTTGCGTCCAACTCGACTCTTGATGACGAGGGGAAAATACCGCCGACCATCCCGCGGTGTGAGTGCTCCATGCCGGATGTGCTATTCTCACAGCGCTCAGTTCGCAAAGCACTTCTCTCCCTGGACATCCAGAAGTCGAGTGGGCCTGACGGAATCCCCCCAATTGTGCTGAGGACGTGTGCTCCGGAGTTGGCACCGGTCCTAACGCGTCTTTTCCGGTACTCCTACTCCCAAGGCGTAGTCCCGAATTCATGGAAGACAGCTTTTGTCCACCCGATCCCTAAAAAAGGCGACCGCTCAGACCCGTCCAACTATAGGCCTATCGCGATCACCTCCTTGTTCTCCAAAATAATGGAATCCATTATTAACTGCCAGCTCATCCGGTACCTTGAGGATCACCAGCTGATTAGTGACCGCCAATACGGTTTTCGTCGGGGTCGATCAGCTGGTGATCTTCTGGTCTACCTGACCCATAGATGGGCGAAGGCAGTAGAGTCCAAGGGGGAGGCGTTGGCCGTTAGTCTGGACATTGCGAAGGCCTTTGATCGGGTTTGGCACAAAGCGCTTCTTTCGAAGCTGCCTTCCTATGGGCTTCCCGAGAAATTGTGCAATTGGATCACCAGCTTTCTTGCAGATCGGAGCATCAAGGTCGTTGTAGACGGTGCATGTTCTGACTACAAGCCTATTAACGCTGGTGTTCCACAAGGCTGTGTGCTATCACCAACGCTGTTTCTTCTGCATATCAATGATATGTTGCTAACTGGTAACATTCATTGCTATGCGGATGACAGCACTGGTGATGCTCTATACACCGGCCGGGCCAATATTTCTCGGGAAAACGTCGCCGAGTACCGGTACAAACTTGTGTCTGAAGTCGAGTCTTTGCTGGACAAAGTCTCGGATTGGGGGCGACTAAATCTAGTCCAGTTTAATCCTCAGAAGACACAAGTTTGCGCGTTTACCGCTAAAAAGAACCCCTTTGTCGTATCTCCTCAGTTTCAAGGCACTCCCCTTCTTGTCTCAGCCAGTATCGGTATCCTCGGAGTCGACATATCGAGTGACGTGCAGTTTCGTGGTCACTTGGAAGAGAATGCCAAATTGGCCTCTAAAAAGCTTGGCGTGCTCAGCAGAGCGGGACAGTATTTCATGCCGGCACACCGCCTGCAACTTTACAAGGCGCAGGTTCGGCCTCACATGGAATACTGTTCCCATCTCTGGGCAGGGGCTCCCCAGTGCCAGCTCCTTCCACTTGACCGCATCCAGCGCAGAGCGGCTCGAATCGTCGACGACCGAGCCCTTTCCGATCGGCTCGATTCATTGGCACTGCGAAGAGATGTTGCATCTCTTTGCATTTTCTTTCGCATCTACCATGGGGAGTGCTCTGAGGAATTATTCGGATTAATCCCAGCCGCCAAATTTCACGAACGCACATCGCGGCAGAACTCCCGATACCATCCACACCATCTGGATGATTGGCGGTCCACCACTGTGCGATTTAGAAGATGTTTTCTTCCTCGCACAACTTCCTTGTGGAATAGTTTACCACCAGGGATTTTTCCGGACCGATACGACTTAGGGACCTTCAAGAAAAGAGCCTACTCCTTTTTAAAAGGCCGGCAACGCATCTGCAATTCCCCTGGTGTTGCGGTTGTTCATGGGCGGCGGTAGTCACTTACCATCAGGTGAGCCGCATGCTCGTTTGCCCCCTCTCCTATAAAAAAAAAAAAAAAAAAAAAATATTAGTTAAGTTCATTTGGCGCCGTGGTAGCCCGGAGGATGAATTCTACTTAAAATTTCATAGTTCGATTTCATCCGGCACTAATGATATGTTTGATTGCAACTAAAGAGCTGATTTGTCACTAAGCAGTGAAGGAAAACGTGGAGGGAACCAAATGGAGATTATTGTTAAAATACAATAGTATTAGCGCGGATAATCAACGTTTTCTCTTGCTTACGCAATTAATAATTATCTACAATAAAACAGCGTAATGCACTACAATTAAAAAAAGTGAATACAATTTGACCATACATGACGGTCACAATCAGACATGTAGTGTGTATGTGTTTATCAGAAATAAATTAATATGCAAAATTTATAGCAGTATTTTGTTTTAATTTATCGCTAATATCGCAGTTTATTTATGTTCTGGCAAAACATACAAATGTAAGAAACCGTGAAGATGCGTAGGTCGTAATAAATCATTAATTCATATTATTGCAAGTGTTAATATTGGCGCCTAAGAAGGAAACTTACAATAATATAAACAAAATTATTAATGGTGCTAATTTATTTTTTTGGAATATTAGAGATAATATGAATGCTTCTTTATATGAACCCTGTTAAAGGGATTGTAAAAAGTTCTCGATTATAACATAATATAAGAAGAACGTTTATAATATTTGATTGCTATTATTTAAATATAACTAATTTTATGGATTTTATCACGTTTGGTTTTAACTTTTTAAATCCCGACCCGCGTAAAAGAAAAAATAGCTGACGTGAAGCACCGACGCTTCAGTAAGTTTGCAGCCTGTGAATATGTTCAAGACCGACCCCGCCATTAGACTAGATTTGATAGACCAAAAATCCTCGCTAAAAAACATCGACTCATACCAAATATGATTCGCGAGGCTATTGAAATTAAAAAAAAAACATCCATATTCTTGGCTATCAATCTTCTCTATTGATCTTTCTCTATTGCTACCATCTTGGTATCCTATAATTAATAAAATTAAATCCAAACTCACGCATACCACTGCTAGATTTTAAGATAATATAAGCTCCTTCTGCGTTGATTGGACCAAAAACTAATATTCAAAAACGGACTAACTATGATATTGGGACGTCAAACATCTCAGTCCTCCCCATAATGAGAATTAAAAAGTTTAAATTAAACGCGATAAAATCCATAAAATTAGTTTCATTTAATGTGTAGTGTTCGGGTAAATATAAGAAATAATTTTGCTATCATTTTAGTAATTGAAATAATATTTCTTGTAAAGTACGAAATAAATAACAGCAAAAACTTAAGTTCTTCAACATGCATTAGATCAAAGCGGCGGAATAACTGTTTCATAGCCCTTTCAGAAATGAGGAGTGCCATGGAGGCTCAAAAGCTAAGCGCTCGGTGTAAATTTCACAGTACGCGAGCAACCAAAGCTAAATCCTGTCCCGACACCACTGAATTGTTAAATGCAATTTTAATTGCTGATCTACTACGTCCACCAAAAGAAAACATCGTGAAGAAACCTGCCACGTCTGAGACTTATGCCCAAATAATCAAACACTGCTCAATTTTAAGATGCCGTCAATTCTCGTGCTGTCTCTATCATTTTATGTCAAGTTGAATCCACATTCAACCGTAATACTTAACGACATCTTAAAATTGAATAGTGGTTGAGTGTTTCGCCACTAAAATATTTCCACGACATTTATTTTTTTATTTATTTATTCTTTATTGCATTCCTTAATCTAAAAGAATACAAAGGGCGGACTTAATGGCTTGTGGCATTCTCTACTAGTCAACCCATGGAGTGGTGAGAAGTTGAAATAGGTGTAGCAATATAGAAGAAAAAGAAAATAGAAATGTATAATTAATTACGTTATATATACATTTTACTATTATATACAATAAATAAACTATGAAATATATCCTATTTATACATGTATACAAATATATACGTACATACATAAGCATACATATATTCATACCAACATACATATACAAATAATACATATAAATAACTATAAATATATACGTCTAAAATATAAATGACGGATGATTCATCTAAGAAGCGTTGTCTTTAACAGATGATTACGCACCAACTTTTTAAAAGCAAACTTATTGGGAGCTTTTCTGATGTCATTAGGCAAGGAGTTCCAAAGGCGTGCAGTCTGAACTGTAAAGGAGTTACCATAGAACTCGGTGAAGTGAACATATTTTCTTGTTAGAAGACGAACGTAGAACCCTATCATGAGATGAGGAGAGATAGTGAAATTTACTCTTAAGATAAGAAGGCGAAAATGGGTCATTT
Source organism: Parnassius mnemosyne (assembly GCA_963668995.1). Classification (NCBI taxonomy): domain Eukaryota; kingdom Metazoa; phylum Arthropoda; class Insecta; order Lepidoptera; family Papilionidae; genus Parnassius; species Parnassius mnemosyne. Next base: position 22,662,790 of record CAVLGL010000084.1, on the reverse strand, counting down.
AATATGGAAAAAAGAACAAGTAATATTCTGGAAATACGCCTCTGCCGGATTGTAAGCCAATTAAGCTTAGATCTATATTGCGAAATATGGTCATACTTACGAAGCCCGAAAATAAATGTTATACAGTTATTGAGAAGGCGTTCCAGCTTGTTCAGAAGATCCTGGGACAGATCCGGGTAACACACATCTGCATAATCAATTATGGGTAATATGAGTGATTGGACAAGCATGATCTTAGACTTTGTGGGGAGAAAATGTTTTAAACGATACAGAGTACGTAAGTAACGCAGTGACTTTACGACTGACTTCAGTAACCTGAGTTCTCCAATTCAGCGTGCTGTCAATGTGTAGGCCAAGATTTTTTACAGACTTACTGAACGGTATTGTAATCCCATTGTAGTAGATAGAGGGTATGTCTGCAAGATTAATCTTGGCTAGCATCCTTGAGCTACCCACCAGTATAGCTTGGCATTTTGAAGAATTGACCAATACTCCATAACGAGTAGACCAATCCTTGATAGCTTGTAAGTTATTATTTAATTTTTTAATCCCATTATGGATGTCCCCAATTTCAGCTTGCACGTATAGCTGAAGGTCATCGGCATACAGAGGGTACGAGCAATCGAAGATGGAGGTAATACCAGGAATACCGCCTTGCGGTACACCAGCTTCCACATCAGCCCAAGCTGAGGTTATTTGCTCCACACAGACTGACTGCTGTCGACCGCGAAGATAAGATGCAAACCATTCCAATGCTGTAGGGCCAAAATTTAGATGAGATAGTATGGATACAAGGATTTCATGATCAACTGTGTTGAAAGCATTTGAGAAATCAACTAGTACCAGTACTGTTACTTTATTTTCTTCCATACCATTTCTAATATCGTCTGTGACGTTAATTAAAGCAGTACTGGTACTATGACCAAGGCGAAACCCAGACTGATATATTATCAGTAGGTTATGTTTCGAAATGAATGTAGAAATTTGCTTGTAAACACAGGATTCTAAAATTTTGGAAAGAAAGGGTAGAATGGATATAGGGCGAAAATCATTGGGAAGAATGGGAGAAGGAACTTTTGGAAGGGGCTTTATAAAAGCCCTTTTCCAAAGATCAGGGTACTGACCTGAATTAAGGGAAAAATTTATAACATGGGAAATTGCCGGAAGAAGGTGCTCTAGTATAAATACTACCATTTGTCTACTAATCTCATCATAACCCACCGCCTTGGACTGAATTGCTAAAATAGACTTTTTGACATCATCCTGCGAAACAGGAGAGAAATTAAAGGTAGGTATATTAGGAATTTGCACAGAAGCAATGGAAGCCACAGTTTGAGAGCGAATTGTAGGGTCCATTGCTGTTACAGAAGCGAAATGTTGGTTGATTTCATCAAGTGATAGAGAAGGACCACAATCCAATGTAGCTGGCCTGCAAAGACCAGAAGATCTAAGAAAACGACATGATGTGAATTAGGCAATTTTTTTTTATAAACGTTACACCCACACTAGGATTTTCTCTCCTGTATCTTGGAGCAGTTTATAAATATAAATTGCACAAGGAAACACATCCAGAACTGAAACAATTATCTGTAGGCCATACAAATACTTGTTCCGTGCGGGAATTTTGAATTAATTTGCCTTTGAACTCGCGGCCTTGAGCGATTGTAAAACCATTGCGCCAAGGAGCCGTCTATATTTTTATTTTTTTTATAGGAGACGGGGCAAACGAGGCTGCGGCTCACCTGATGGTAAGTGACTACCGCCGCCCATGAACAACTGCAACACCAGGGAGCGAATTGCAGATGCGTTGCCGGCCTTTTAAAAAGGAGTACGCTCTTTCCTTAAGGTCCCTAAGTCGTATCGGTCCGGAAAAATCGCTGATGGTAATCGATTTCACAAGGAATTTGTGCGAGGAAGAAAACATTTTCTAAATCGCACAGTGGTGGACCGCCAATCATCCAGATGATGTGGATGGTATCGGGAGTTCTGCCGCAATGTGCGTTCGTGAAAATTGGCGGCTGGGATTAATCCGAACAATTCCTCAGAGCACTCCCCATGGTAGATGCGAAAGAAAATGCAAAGGGATGCAACATCTCTTCGCAGTGCCAATGAATCGAGCCGATTGGAAAGGGCTCGGTCGTCGACGATTCGAGCCACTCTGCGCTGGATGCGGTCAAGTGGAAGGAGCTGGCACTGGGGAGCCCCTGCCCAGAGTCTATTTATTTATAATTACGCATTAGAGTAGCTCGTTGAACTAACTGCCCAATATCCTTCTAAGAAATAAGTAGAGTCCTATGCCCAGTAGTGGGGGACGTACTCGAGTACGAGTACGTCCCGCTACTCACAAATATTACTCGTATAAAGACTGTCAATCTTTATACGAGTACTCTAATTTCTTTTTACTTCAAAATATTGACATAAAAATTATTAGTAGAAATTTAAATCACTCTTCTTTATTCGATGAATTTTACTGCAGTTGTAAATAGAAAAGTATGTTGTGTACTAATATTTCCTCGTCAAAAGACAGCCTTTAAAAATCGCCTGCTGTATAATAAACCTTTTTGAACGAGAGTAAATAAAGCATATCGTTAAAATATACTTGGAAATAGTTGGCGTAAAGACTGTACTTTACTGCTTAGTAGTATTACAACGTATAGCTATTATGAAATCTATCTTGAGCTGGTTGAAATCAGTAAAATTTTAGAAATGGATAACAAATTAACCTAAATATCATTCACTTATCTTAGGTAAGGTTAATATTACATTTTACCTATATTTGTACAAATAAATAAAATTCAAAATGTCAAATAATAGATTTTTACTAAATGCATATGATAATATATACGATACTTATAACAAAAAAGAAAAACAATTATTAAAATGTTTGTTTTTCTGTCTATCTGTTTGTTCTGGCTAATTTAATTAAATGAAATTGCCTAATGTAAGTTCAGCTTAATTTAAATAATTTCCTTAGTGTCTTTAAGCAGTATTGTTAAAAAGTAAAAATTAACATTTTATAGTTTATGAAAGCATACATTTTATGTCAATCATTCAAAATTTTATAATTAAAATATTTAAAAAAATATTAATAACGTAAAGAATTATTACCCAGTAATACGTAATAATTCTATGACTATATGACTAAAAGAACTTAAATATAACTTAAAAATAAAAAAAATTCAACTGTCGAAAGCGTATATCTAAATTAATTTATTTAGTTATTTAAAGGCCAATTCTGGCTTCTAAATTTCAACAAAAAGATCAAATATATAAGACAGTTATTCTAATAATCATTTCTTGATTTCAGACATAATACTCATTCATAAAGGAAAATATTTCTGCTGCGTCTTTGTCAACTGTCAAAGCATAACGACTACATACAACTTTTATCAATATGGAATAAATCCAGGGAAGTAATGTAATAATATTTCATTTATAGAGTAAAGTACTTTTATGTAGGCCGTAAATGATTGTGTTTCAGGTAGAGATGTCAACTTTACCTCGTTCATTTGGTTTTTCCATTCCCCAAAGGGGATGATGTGCGTTGGAGTCCGTCCCGATCACAACCTCTAGTCCGGTCCTCTCGCAGAAGTTCACCAGCCTGCTGAGGTCATGAGGGGGAGGAGTGTCTTCCTCCGGCATGTAGACCGAGGCGACGACTAATCTACTCTCCTGTGTGTACTGTATTGCTACGGCATACATGTCTCTAGAACAGAAATCTGTTAAAGGTTGTGCACAGATATCTTTAGTAGTGTAAATACACGCTCTAGGCTTGTCGTGTTCAGAGCTGTAGAATAACTTACCTTTTAGGTTGTTTAGGCCTTTAATTTTACCAGCCCCAACCCATGGCTCCTGGATTAAGGCTATGGCAGTCCTTTGAACCTCCAACCACTTGCGTAATTGAGCCGACGCAGTTTCGCTGTGGTGGAGGTTGGCCTGCACTAGGCTAGTTTTGGACGAAGGGCACGCCATCATTGATCGCGTCCTCCCCGTCCCCGCCCAAAAATAGGCCTGCCAGAAGATCTCGGGTTTCATCGTCAGCCACCGAGTCGGAGGTGGTCGGCAAAATGCAGTCCTCCTCGTCACTCAGTGAGCTGCCGCTGAGCCTAATCTCAATCAATCAAAGAAGAGCGAGTCTTATCCGACACTATTCGGATGATATCCCGGACGTCAGTCTGAGCGAGATTAGAATGGCTCTCCAGCACCTTAAAAACGGCAAGACCCTAGGCAAGAATGAAATTACAGCGGAGCTTCTGAAAGCGGGTGGAAAACCGGTACTTGAAGTCCTTCAGAAGCTCTTTAATTCTGTCGTCCATGGTGGCATTACACCGGAGGCGTGGAGCAGAAGTGCGGTGGTCTTGTTCTTCAAGAAATGTGACAACGCTCTCTTGAATAACTACAGATCGATTTCCCTTCTGAGCCGCGTCTACGTGCTGTTTTCGAGAGTCATTACGAATCGTCTCGCGCGCAGACTTGACGATTTCCAGCTTCCCGAACAAGCTGGTTTCCGAAAGAGCTTTAGCACCATAGACCACATACATACCCTTCGGCAAGTTGTACAGAAGTCCGAGGAGTACAATTTACCATTATGTCTGGCGTATGTGGACTATGAGAAAGCCTTTGATTCCGTCGAAATTTGGGCGGTGCTGCAGTCCCTTCAGCGGTGCCAAGTTGACTGCCGCTATATCGAAGTGCTGAAGTGGTTGTACAGTAGGGCTACGATGGCTATCCGAGTACAGAACCAGAATATGAAACCTATCCAATTGCAGAGAGGTGTAAGACAGGGTGACGTTATATCCCCGAAACTCTTTACCGCTGCATTGGAAGACGTTTTCAAGCTTTTGGACTGGAAATGAAATGGCGAGTACATAACTCACCTTCGATTTGCCGACGATATAGTCCTTATGGAAGAATCGTTGGAGGAACTAAGCACCATGTTCAATTACTTCAATAGTGTCTCCCAACGGATAGGTCTTAAGATGAACATGGACAAAACAAAGATCATGTTTAATGTCCATGTCATACCTATGCCAGTAGTTGTTGGGAGCACTAAGCTCGAAGTTGTTAACGAGTATGTTTACCTATAACAAATAGTCCGACTAGGTAAGTCCAACTTCAACCGAGAGGTCAATCGACGGATTCAACTCGGCTGGGCAGCGTTTGGGAAACTACGACACATCTTCTCGTCAGACATACCTCAAAACCTTAAAACAAAATTGTACAACTAGTGCGTGTTGCCAGTGATTACTTACGGATCGGAGACGTGGTCCTTCACTGCTGGCCATATGAGGAAGCTCAAGGTCGGTCAGCGAGCTATAGAGAGGGCTATGCTCGGGGTTTCTCTGCGCGATAAACTTAGAAATGAGGATATCCGCAGTAGAACCAGAGTAACCGACATAGCCCAACGGATTAGTAAGCTGAAGTGACAGTGGGCCGGCCATATAGCTCGAAGAACCGACAACCGATGGGGAAGAAAGGTTCTCGAGTGGCAGTAGGCGAAGTAAGCGACCTCCCACGAGATGGAGTGACGACCTGGTAAAACATGCAGGAAGTCGATGGATGCAGGTGGCTCAGGACCGTGCTTTGTGGCATTCCTTGTGGGAGGCCTATGTTTAGCAGTGGACTCATGAATGGCTGTAATGATTCATATTTATTAATAAATATTGTTATTTTGACCATGTGTTTTAGATATTTAAGATTTGTAACTTTGAAAATGTTCTGTAAAGTAGGTGTTTTTTGTAGAATATCTTAATATGTTTATATGTGATAACGATGTAATGTATATTATAATAACTATTTTTAGTGTGTGATTCTTGTAAATAAATTTTGTAACCATATGTTTTATAGAAATAAAGATATGGGGTACAAAACAAGGGTGCAATGGTGAATCAAGGTAAAGATATATAGAAATAGCGCGCGGTGCGCGGTTCTCTTTCGAGTGTAGCTCGCGACTAGTGTAGTAAACTGGTAATTTAGAAATTGGTTAAGGATCTCCTAAGAGTGTGTTATTTTAAGATTAGCAGTGGTCCCAAGATACCGTCGGTATGACATACTCCGCCAATTGTTGACTCCGCATACTCCGAGAGGCGTTGAGGTCACCGGCCCTTAGGCAGATTCTTGGCACTCAAGAGCGCTCCGTGCTTTCAGTGTTAAGTCGCGTTCCTAGAGTACCACCTAAGCACCTCTCCCAATCCTTTCGTAATGAACCCTCACCAATCGCGTCGCGCGTCATTACCGCTGTCGGCTCGTTGGGTATGGACTTAGACAGAATACTAATCTGGTTAAGATTACCACTAATAGCTGTAACAAAACAGCTGTAACCACCATGACGCGTATAGGGAAAAGGGAGTCCCCCCACCCCTTCACGTCAGGAAACCCCCGAATCGTCCGGGTGTTTTAGATCAACCATTGTTGGCTAAAGACCTATCGAATCCCTAACGTTCAAGAGTCGAAGTTGCTTTAGCCAAATTCCCATAAGGAAGCCTACGTTGCCGCAAAAGGACCCCTAATCGAGCGCCACGCTTATGTTTACCGTGTCTGTGTATGCGTTTACATAGGAAACGGTGCCCTAATGTCCTCAGACGAAGAAGAATACCAACCAACGGCCGGTTTAAGAGCGCACACTCACCACCGAATTCGCTATCACCGAAAAAGCCAACCCCCCCCCTACCCCCATCTTACCGGACCGTCGTAGCAACGTGGCTGAGTATGAGCAAGGAGAGTAGGAATCGTACGGCTGGGACGGCACAACTCTAGCGCCCTCTGCCGGACTAACATCATCCGCACTCATGACCAACCCATCTGGCTTACCATTGGACGATGGTCAAAGGCCATCGATCAGCTACGCTCAACTGGCAGGAGCCCCTGCAGCACCAAGACCCAAGGTGGCTGAAGAGCCTAAACAACCAGGGGAGGCCGAAAAGGCAAGATACCCGCCAATTGTTGCGGAATGCCTACTGGACTGGACGAAGCACTTCGAGGTGCTTAACAAGAAGTTGGGACATCCTCTGAATGCTCGTCCGTTTGGGAAGATGGTACGTTTTACCGTCCAAAGCCCGGAAGGTTTCCGGGTAATCCAGCGGTACATGATTGAGACCAGTGAAAAAATACCAGCCATGTCCTGGTACTGCTACACAGCTGAAGAGGAGAAACCCACAAAAGTGGGCATTAGGGGGCTGTTAGCCGAGGAAGGCGCCGGGGCACGACGGGATTTCCAACGCTGCACTCCGATAGCTGCCCAACAGATTACTTGTAGATATAGGTCGACTCTACAACGGTATACTGCGGACATACTACTTCCCGGAGGACTGGGAAATCGGCAAAGTGATCGTACTCTTTTCTGCAACATCAGGGCACTTAACTCGAACCTAAACGCTGTCCACTACCATCTCGAGACGGCGAAGCCGGCCTTGGTCTTTCTGACCGAGACGCAGGTGTCCGCTCCGGCTGATACTTCGTATCTCTTCGACCTGGAGTACAAATTGGAACACTCCTTTGTGCCTAGGGCTGGAGTTTGCGTATACGTCAGAGAGGACATCTGTTCTCGACGCTTCGGTAGACTCGAAGGTTCGGACCTGTCCATCCTTTGGCTACGCGTAGATAGCGACAATCATCCGTGCGTCTACGGGTGCCTCTATAGGTCCTAAAGCGGTAATGCCGAAACAGACCGACTCATCGACCACGTCCAAATGGCTACAAATTCCTTGCTACAACAGGTCCCATCCGCAGAGATCGTTATCCTTAGCGATTTTAACGCCCACCACGCCGAATGGCTCGGTTCACGTTTAACCGATCATGCGGGGAGATCTGTTAATGACTTTGCCTTGGCATATGGTCTGACACAACTGGTTACTTCGCCTACGCGGATTCCAGATGTGGAGGATCATACACCTTCTACCCGTGGCGGCGGGTTTGCTTCTCGCCGGATGATCCCAGCGCTGTTGCTGACTCTGTCACTGATGTGGTGCTACAGAGATTTTTTTTTTCACTTATTTAAAGGACCACAAACAGATTCACAATTAAATATATATAAAATATTGAAAACAAAGAAACATAATTATCATTATGAATCTAACAGCGCTGGTCTCATTATACATATAATCGAGTGTTAAAGTCGAGCTCATCTTATATTATAACAAGTAAGTGTTAGTTAACTAGTTAATAAATCATGAAGTAACTAATAAACATTATTAATACATGTGTGTGTATGTATGTGTGAGTGTGTGCGTGTGTGCGTGTGCGAATGCGTTCGTGCGCGCGCGCGCGTGTGTGTGTGTTTGTGTGTGTGCGTGTTTGTAAGAGTGGAGGTAGGTGTGTATGTGTTAGTGCGCGTGATTTCAATGAGTTATGTGAACAATCAGAGGTGGATGTCTAGGCAGTGCCAAATAGACAAGGTACCACAAGCCTGGCTGCCCTACGGCAGCTGAGACCTTGAGTTCAGAGACGTGTTTGGCAGGTACATGAATCTACAACCAGGTATGCAATATACGTGAAAAAAATAAAATAATTTTATATGTGTTACTAAGCCAAGCCTATCAATGACTGATTTCTTGAAAGATGTATGTGGTAATGCAATAATATCTATATCATTGAAAATATTATTGTATGTTTTGGCCATACGGTGAAGTGGAGAACAAATGCCCACATTTGTTCGGCAATATAAGGTTGCAAATAATCTATGCGAACGTATAGACATCATTAATGATCGAGGAGGTACGCTATAACAAAGTTTGTTTGATATTTCTATAGAGTCATGTCTATTATGAGTAAGATCATGTAATAACTTTATTTCAAGTTGTGTGCATCTAGATTTAAGATCGATTAAATTGTATTGTAATAAATCATAAATCATATTGTCACATATAAACATATTAAGATATTCTACAAAAAACACCTACTTTACAGAACATTTTCAAAGTTACAAATCTTAAATATCTAAAACACATGGTCAAAATAACAATATTTATTAATAAATATGAATCATTACAGCCATTCATGAGTCCACTGCTAAACATAGGCCTCCCACAAGGAATGCCACAAAGCACGGTCCTGAGCCACCTGCATCCATCGACTTCCTGCATGTTTTACCAGGTCGTCACTCCATCTCGTGGGAGGTCGCTTACTTCGCCTACTGCCACTCGAGAACCTTTCTTCCCCATCGGTTGTCGGTTCTTCGAGCTATATGGCCGGCCCACTGCCACTTCAGCTTACTAATCCGTTGGGCTATGTCGGTTACTCTGGTTCTACTGCGGATATCCTCATTTCTAAGTTTATCGCGCAGAGAAACCCCGAGCATAGCCCTCTCTATAGCTCGCTGACCGACCTTGAGCTTCCTCATATGGCCAGCAGTGAAGGACCACGTCTCCGATCCGTAAGTAATCACTGGCAACACGCACTAGTTGTACAATTTTGTTTTAAGGTTTTGAGGTATGTCTGACGAGAAGATGTGTCGTAGTTTCCCAAACGCTGCCCAGCCGAGTTGAATCCGTCGATTGACCTCTCGGTTGAAGTTGGACTTACCTAGTCGGACTATTTGTTATAGGTAAACATACTCGTTAACAACTTCGAGCTTAGTGCTCCCAACAACTACTGGCATAGGTATGACATGGACATTAAACATGATCTTTGTTTTGTCCATGTTCATCTTAAGACCTATCCGTTGGGAGACACTATTGAAGTAATTGAACATGGTGCTTAGTTCCTCCAACGATTCTTCCATAAGGACTATATCGTCGGCAAATCGAAGGTGAGTTATGTACTCGCCATTTCATTTCCAGTCCAAAAGCTTGAAAACGTCTTCCAATGCAGCGGTAAAGAGTTTCGGGGATATAACGTCACCCTGTCTTACACCTCTCTGCAATTGGATAGGTTTCATATTCTGGTTCTGTACTCGGATAGCCATCGTAGCCCTACTGTACAACCACTTCAGCACTTCGATATAGCGGCAGTCAACTTGGCACCGCTGAAGGGACTGCAGCACCGCCCAAATTTCGACGGAATCAAAGGCTTTCTCATAGTCCACATACGCCAGACATAATGGTAAATTGTACTCCTCGGACTTCTGTACAACTTGCCGAAGGGTATGTATGTGGTCTATGGTGCTAAAGCTCTTTCGGAAACCAGCTTGTTCGGGAAGCTGGAAATCGTCAAGTCTGCGCGCGAGACGATTCGTAATGACTCTCGAAAACAGCACGTAGACGCGGCTCAGAAGGGAAATCGATCTGTAGTTATTCAAGAGAGCGTTGTCACATTTCTTGAAGAACAAGACCACCGCACTTCTGCTCCACGCCTCCGGTGTAATGCCACCATGGACGACAGAATTAAAGAGCTTCTGAAGGACTTCAAGTACCGGTTTTCCACCCGCTTTCAGAAGCTCCGCTGTAATTTCATTCTTGCCTAGGGTCTTGCCGTTTTTAAGGTGCTGGAGAGCCATTCTAATCTCGCTCAGACTGACGTCCGGGATATCATCCGAATAGTGTCGGATAAGACTCGCTCTTCTTTGATTGATTGAGATTGGGCTCAGCGGCAGCTCACTGAGTGACGAGGAGGACTGCATTTTGCCGACCACCTCCGACTCGGTGGCTGACGATGAAACCCGAGATCTTCTGGCAGGCCTATTTTTGGGCGGGGACGGGGAGGACGCGATCAATGATGGCGTGCCCTTCGTCCAAAACTAGCCTAGTGCAGGCCAACCTCCACCACAGCGAAACTGCGTCGGCTCAATTACGCAAGTGGTTGGAGGTTCAAAGGACTGCCATAGCCTTAATCCAGGAGCCATGGGTTGGGGCTGGTAAAATTAAAGGCCTAAACAACCTAAAAGGTAAGTTATTCTACAGCTCTGAACACGACAAGCCTAGAGCGTGTATTTACACTACTAAAGATATCTGTGCACAACCTTTAACAGATTTCTGTTCTAGAGACATGTATGCCGTAGCAATACAGTACACACAGGAGAGTAGATTAGTCGTCGCCTCGGTCTACATGCCGGAGGAAGACACTCCTCCCCCTCATGACCTCAGCAGGCTGGTGAACTTCTGCGAGAGGACCGGACTAGAGGTTGTGATCGGGACGGACTCCAACGCACATCATCCCCTTTGGGGAATGGAAAAACCAAATGAACGAGGTAAAGTTTTAGTTGAATATTTATTTAGTACTAACCTAACCATTTTAAACATAGGTTCTGAACCTACTTTCATAAACAAACGCTGTCGCACTATAATCGACCTCACACTTGCAACAGAAGGAGCAGCCAAACTAATTACGGGATGGCATGTGTCGAGAGAGGCATCATGCTCAGACCATAGATGGATCTGCTTCGCACTACAGGTCGATATCCCCTCTACACCACCATGGAGAAATCCCCGCAAGACAGATAAAACAAAATACCTAAATAGGCTGACGTCTTTGCTAGCGGATTTTGAGGGGATAAATACTATAGCAGATCAGTCGCTCCTAGAAGAACAGGTAGCAGCTGTTACTAAGGCCATGATAGACAGCTACCATGAATCATGTCCAGAAATCACTCCACCAAGACATGCCGAGGTAAAACAACCGTGGTGGGGTAAAGAACTCGATAGAAAACGTAAGAAGGTAAGAAAAGCTCTAAATAGGGCCATGAATACCTCAATGGATGAAGACTGGCTATTATATAAGAAAGCTAAGTCTGAATACAAAAAATGTATCAGGTATCGACGCTCGATTGGGTGGCGTAAATTCTGTGGCAACATAGAAACCTGCAAACAAGCAAATATTATTAGGAATATTCTAGCTAAACAGAAAACGTCGGGATCCATGTCTCTAAAGAAACCCGACGGTAGCTACTCAACATCGCCGGATGAAGCCCAACGCATCCTAATTGAAACGCACTTCCCAGGTTGCTGCGTAACCCAGGAGGCAAACCGGCATGACGACATACTGACATCAACAGCAGAAGACTGGAATTTAGCACAGAGAGTGGTAACGATGGACAAAATCCATTGGGCCATTCACAGTTTCCTCCCCTATAAGGCGGCAGGACCCGACGGCATATTCCCGGCACTCCTACAGTGGGGGGGTAAAGCCCTAATAGTCAGACTTGCTGCCATAATGCGAGCCTGTCTTGCTCTTAAATATGTTCCTAGGGGATGGAGGGAAGTGAAAGTTACATTCATACCCAAACCAGGTAAGAGCGACTACACTGACCCTAAATCCTACAGGCCCATTAGCCTCACATCCTTTCTTCTAAAGACGATGGAGAGGATGTGTGAAAGGGAATTAAGGGGGTCGGCGCTAATGAACTTACCACTACACGACAAGCAACACGCCTACAGTCTAGGCAAATCAACAGAATCGGCCCTTCATAAGGTAATTACAAAGATTGAAGAGGCCATCCAAAACAAAGAAATATGTCTAGGTTCCTTCATAGATATAGAAGGTGCTTTTGACCGAACGAACTTCTCCAGCATAAAAGGTGCACTCGGTAGACACAAAGTTGAACCGGCACTGATCGACTGGATAGTTTACATGCTCAGTACACGAATAATAAAGATTGCTGGTGAATCTCAACCAATCCAAATTAAGAAAGGCTGCCCGCAGGGTGGGGTTCTCTCACCTCTCCTGTGGAATATGGTCATTAATGAACTCATCAGCATATTAAATGACAATCACTTCTATACAGTAGGTTATGCTGATGACCTGACAATACTGGTCTCTGGAAAGACAGCAAGCATAGTGTACGACCTGACCCAAGCGGCTCTCCGTATAGTGGAGAGATGGTGCAGGGAACACGACTTAACCGTCAATCCAAATAAAGCGGTTTTAGTTATGTTCACACAAAAACGAAAGCTGAATAACTATCATCCTCCAAGTCTTTTTAGCACAAAACTCCAGCTATCCTCTGAGGTAAAATATTTAGGTCTTACCTTGGACAGCAAACTTAACTGGAATAAACACATAGAAAACAAAATCAACAAAGCTAGTATAACTTTCTGGCAATGCAGAAACATGATTGGCAAAAGATGGGGATTGACGCCAAAAATCATACTGTGGCTTTACAAAACTGTAATTCGGCCCATGATCACATACGGCGCTCTGGTATGGTGGACCAAGACAAATGAAGCCACCATAATTAAAAAGCTTCAGCGCTACCAGAGACTGCATGAGAACTACGCCAACAGCAGCCTTAGAAGCGATGCTGGAGCTAACTCCGCTTCATCTACATATACAACAAGAAGCGACTTTAGCTGCCATCAGACTCAAGACCCTAAATCTTTGGAGTAAGAATAGTGTCCCTCATACAGGCATAATTGATAGAATTCACTCAAAAATTCCTATCCTACAAGCCAAATACGATAGGATTCCTAAACAATTTGTTTTCGATAAGAAATACAAGATACAGTTAAATGAAAACAGCCAGCCGGAAGGATTAAGCCCAAAAGAGCTTAGAATTTTCACCGATGGTTCTAAAACAAATGAAGGTGTAGGTTCTGGAGCTTTCTCTGAAGACCTCAATATTCACATATGCACACCGCGGGGTACCTATAACACGGTCTTTCAGGCGGAATGTATGGGTATCATTCAATCGGCCATAGCAATAGATGCTAGGAAGGTTAATGACTTCCCCATCAGAATACTGACCGACAGTAGGGCGGTACTCCAAGCCCTGAGATGCAATGTGGTGAACTCGGGACTAATATATGAATGCCATCAACGATTAAATGAGGTATGTAAAAACAACAATGTGACCCTGCAATGGATAAAGGGACACAGTGGATCCAGAGGCAACGATGCAGCAGACGAACTGGCTAGAAGAGGATCGGCTTTGGCCACTATAGGGCCGGAACCAATCATACCAATCCCCTTTGGTAACGTTTGTTCACTGGTACGTAGACACTTCACTAATCAACACGCTCAGCTTTGGAAAAATCTAGTAGACTGTAGACAAGCTAGGGATGCCCTGCCTGAAATTAACAGTCGCTTAACAAAAGTTTTAATGAGACTGAACAAGCCGCAGATTAGGATAGTAACAAGTGCTATCACAGGACACGGCACCTTTAACAAACATTTATTTACTATAGGTGTTACAGATAGTCCCCTGTGCAGGGCATGTATGGGGGAGGAAGAAACGGCGGCCCACGTGCTACTGAAATGTCCGGAGGTCGCTACATACAGGGCTAAACATCTCGGCACGCCGGGATCACTCCCCGAAGTTGCATGCAACATCAAGGGCCTGTTGAGCTTCTTCGGAGAGATCTCATGGCTCGAATAATCACATTATTCCTGCCCACACGCAAAATACGCGCATAGACGTGGAGTTGCGGAAAACAGCCCGTCGTAAACTAAACTAAACTAAACTAAGACTCGCTCTTGGATCATTACTCACACTTGCGTTTGGCTCCACCGATTACGTGTACAGCTGCCCATAGATCCTCTCAATCTCAAATAAAAATCTCAGGTGCCCCGGAAACGGTGCTGCCACACTCGGTCTTCAGCTTTGAAAGTTGGCTCTTTATATATTTTCATAATATATTTTCATCTAAAATAGGTATATAATTTAACATAAAACCCCTATTCGTATTGCATAACCGATTACTATGTAACACATGACTCTAAATTAATAAAAAACAAACTATTATGGAATTAACTCTCGACCGGGGAATCGAACCCCGAACTTTCGTTCGACATTATATTGAATATATTTACTTTTAACATATATTATCACTTTATTCGAAGTACCTTATATAATTTAATAGCAATAACTTCAATACACAAAATGATTTATTTTTATGAAATGAAAAAAATGATAAACTATTTCTTTAAGTGCGTCGCCAACAGTGGGTTTTAAGTATGTTGTTTTCTATTATAAATTCTTTTGTTTATTTTCTTCTCAAATACATTGCCAATTTATTCTATAATGCAATTTATACAAGTAATATATTATTTTCACGTTTATTCAGTCCTAGCGATCCGCCCCGGCTTCGCACAGGTGAATTCTGGATCTCGACAACAACGCCAACTACTGGATCCAAATGTGAATCTAAGCTATCTAGGGACCCATCTAATTACAAACAAAAATTTTGTCGAAATCAATCGAGGCGTTATTGAGTCTTAGCGAGACTAATGGACATCAATTATTTTTGTACATGGAGATTTACGCATCTAATCCAACACCTAGTAAGTTAATATTAATAATGTTACCTTTTTAAACAAAGTTCAAATATAAAAAGACGTCGTTTAAAGATTTGTATGCAAATAGGTAGCTACAGAATTCCAGTAGCGTGAGAGAAGCACTCGAGCTCTTAATTGTCGCACCTGCGTTTTGTTCACGCTGTCAAGACATCGGCTGCATAGTAAACATCTTTTATATATTTTGAGAACGTGTTTTCAAATATTTTTTATGGCAGAAGCCCGTGAGGTGTACACTGCAAACTTCCCAGCAGAAAATGACAAAACTAGGAAAACCTCAAATAAGAAATTAGATGAATATAGCATTGGACACTTAGTGTAGATGAGGCCACAAATTATAATGATCTTTAATATTATTCACACATACGTTTTGTAATATATTTTTATTTCTCACATTTCTGTTTCTAAGAAATACACGGAAAAATAAACGAGAGCGTAAACAACGGAAATATTCGACAGTATCTGACATCGCATATGTCGTGTTCAGAGAAAGGGTCGTTTTTATCAAAACACGGTGTAACAAAATGTCAAGTACCGGACCACGAAATATTTGTTGTCCAATAAAGCATTTTAAATATTTTTTCCCCATTAAATATATTATTTAAAAACCAGGAAACCCTCACTTTACAATTTTCTTCTATGATTTTAATATATTTTTTATAGAAAAATAGTGACGAACACCCAGTCTTTTTTTTATAAGATAAGGATGAGAAACGACCCGACAGTCCACCTGATGATAAGTGGTGACTGCGGCCCATAGACATCTAAACCTATCCTCGATTACGAATCAAAATGAAGATGCGTTGTCACCTGTAGGGTGTAAGATGTAATGCCTCGTTTCCAGTAAAAAGGGTCTCCGGTTCTCTACACTCACCATACGAAACACAGCAGCGTTAAGCTGCTATTTTACGCTGATTTTCTGTGAGAGCGTGGTCCTTTCCCGGTCGAGCCGACCCATTCGTGCTACAAATATACTTCTAATATAGCTGCAGCATGATTCTACCACGTAAATCACCTAATGATAAGTGAATGCTGTGGTCCTTAGACATCTACTTCTATCCTCCATTAAGAATTAAAATGCAGATGTGTTGTCACCCCTGAAAATTTCGATGGATCTGTACTCACCATTCGATACCAAGCAGCATTAGGCTGCTATTTTACGCTGTTATTCTGTAATAGCGTGATCCTTCTCCGGTCGAGCCGACGCATTCGTGCATTCATGCAACATAGCTCTACTGTGTCCAAATTCTCACTATCCTTTAAATAACAATAAATCTGCTTAAGATTTAAGAGTACTTAGTACTCTAAGTACCTAAGATACTTCTAAGGATTTAATATGGTATCAGAAACAAGGGGATATGCACAATTAAGAAGTTTTTATTGTAATAAGTATTGTTTATTTATGTTACTAAATTAATGAATATACAATTAAATTAAAATATTTTTATACCTGCCATGGTAAGTTTGTGTGATTTTGATAATATAAAAATATACAATATTATATTGTATACAATTTTTAAAACTATTGTAAAATAAAACTAGTTACTTAATTATCATACAGTCCTAGTCCCCACGGCATCTCGCATGCTTTTATCACCAGCAGCAACGATCAGTCACGGATAGGGTTTCTTTAGGAACTTCACCTTACGTGGACCCCACGGACCAATATCTTCTACAGCAAATGGCACAAATACGTTGTTTCCTCTAATGCCGCCCGGCTCTAAAGGAAGTAACCCTGAGATGAGAGGCCGTCAAAGTGTCTACGCAAGTAGCATCCCACACCAGGGCTTTACCTCTCTCCCAAAGGATCAATGTCATATCGAGGGGTATCTTGCCATCGTCTCTAAATATTCCACAAGGCTCTAAAACCGAGGGAACATTTACAGAGATAAAAGCCCTTCGGATGACATCGTTCAAAGAACCGTGCCATGAAAACATACCAGCACTTTTCTTACATGAAAGTCCGTGGAGCCAAAATTTGTCGACGCTGCTACAATAGGGGCACTGATAGGGTTGACAAATCGCCGCTCCTATTTGGATTCTTCTATGGCGATGCGCAAGCTTTCCCCATCAAGTAATGTGCTGAGATTACTTAATGGTAAAGCGTGTAACCAGTGACTAGATTTCTTAGTCGAAACAGCTAAAAGGTGTGCCTTATCTTGATCAGTATGTTCTTTATGAAACAAACCTTTCTGCACGCTCTGTATCAACAGAATATACGACTGTTTTTATTGGTTAACTTCCAGTGTGTCTACTTTATTATTTAAAATAATGTTACATAAATCACTGACACAATGCACGGAAGCAAGGGAAGCAGGCAATGCAAGGCTAGAAAGATTTCTCATACGAACACCACCAAATTTTATAACTAAAGAATCTTGAGTCTAGGCTGTTGTATATAAAGTTAAATTTAATTTTTTTTCTATAACTATTTTAAGATAAATATAAATATCTTTCAAAATATCCACACATTTCCAGACTGGAATCGAGCGGAGTAAGTATGTAAATCTAAGTACAAGGAGACAATATTTCAAAATAATAAAAGCAATTTGGGTGTTTAATTTATACAATTTATCAACGTGGTTTAAAAACTGATCAAATTTTGTTTTTAAAACAGGTATAATGCTATTGAAAAACAACGGGTCACCTAGCAAGTATAGCGATTCCGTACTGACAGTTTTTATTCCTAGAGAAATATGATTGAAATTTTGAATGAAAATGTATTTGTTAGAACTAGATAAATTATTGAAAAAAATATTTAACATTTATTGCTATTTGGTTCAATACAAATATTTTGAAAATTTCGAAAATATGAGTAAGATCACTGATGACGTCATCTGCTCTACCTCCTAGTGAACCGTCATGCAGGTGTCCGACATTCGGCTTGGATTTCAAATTTGAAATAATGGATTGAACTCTCAAACTAAAAATTACTGGACCTAGTGGGTCACCCCGCTTAACACCGACAGCAGAATCGGTAATATAGTTTTCGTAAAACAAGTTAGTATTTTGACTGTAACATTGCTAAACGTAATGATAAATTTCAACGGTATTGTTAGCCACTTCTTTCAGCAGGTTTACCCTATCGATAGACTTAAAAGCATTCCTTAGGTCAACCTTCACAAGAACATCAGCATCAGAGTTTGTTAAAAATTTACACACTGAATGTACCGTCGACTCACAGCCACCTTTTAATGCCAAAGCCTAGTTCAGTAGGCTGAAATTTAACCTTAAGCATAGAGATTATGTGCCTGTAAGCTAATTTTGAAGGTAAGCGTCGAAATGTGGAACCAACGGCAATAGCCGTCCTATTGCCGTTGGTTCCACATTTCGACGCTTATCCATTATCCTTTTTACCTTTATACCAGTACCAGTATACCAGTATCCTTTATTGAAGGCTCATAAACTTGCCCGATATAAGAATGGAGCGACATTTGGATTAACATTACCAGAAAGCATAAAGTTATATAATGTCATTAAGATGTGCTCCGCCGGTGTTACCGACAGAATCGTTTACAAGACCTTTAAAATGTTGAGCCTTAATTCCATCAATGCCGCCAGTAGAGCCATTCGAAAATGACATAATTACTTCTAAAGTATATTTTCCAGAAATTTGTAAAGGTATACAACCTTGAAGAAGTCTTGGGAGATAGCGGCAAACTTTGAAAAGGATTGACCGAAGGATGAGATTCAAGACTGAACATTACGAGGAGCCAGGATGTAGTCTGAAAATAAAATACGGGATGCGTTTTTTAAATCGCCATCCATTACTTTCGACTCAACTACTTTTTTTAAATAATTAATAGAATCAGGAATTACTTTGCGGAAATCCATTATATAAAAGCTTTTACAAAAATTTACTTCGCAAATATCCGCGTTATAAAATAAAATGATGTGTCTTACCTAGTATGAAGAACACCTCCCGCCCACCCTCAATTGCGTGCACTATCCCCGTCACCACTAATCCCAGCACCGCTACTCCCAACACCACTACACTAGGCAAGACACACCACTGACGATAATACGACACGTGTTTCGCCTCTACACGAGGCATCCTCAGGTGATATAGACTCTACGGTGACTAACAGCTAACACAAGTGCCTTTTATACAAACCGATAACGCAACCGCTCTCTACCTAAGGAGCGAGCGACTGCGTCATGCGATAAAACATGCGACCAATCACCGCTGGACTTACGCAGCCTTTTGTAAAATTAAAAACAAACCGCCGCGCAACGCCCACCCTCCAACCACGCAACCAATCGCCGATCACGGTGAGGGTGACAAACGACCATATTGCGAGGCTCTCTATTATTAGAGAGCAGGCTTGAAGATATTTAAGAGAGGTGAGTTAGTAACATTTGTTTGTTCATTCAGCAATGCAACGGTATTATTATTACTTTTTAATATCTCTAACTGTTCCAGCACACACAACCGCAGCCCTTTATTACACGTATGTAAGACTTTAAAGGAGTGGTCGTTGGCTAGGTTGTGTCCAGTGTCCAAAAGATGTTTGGCAAAATGGGATTTATCGGGATTGCAATTCCTGTACGCGGCTAAATGCTCTTTATGACGTGTATCGAAATTGCGACCAGTCTGACCCACGTAAACGGCGTGGCACTCGACAGAAACAAGTTTGTAAACACCTGACTTTTGACGAATATCCAACTTATCTTTACTATTACAGATATTTCTAAGAGAATTGTTTGTTGTGAACGCCACATGAACGCCGTTTTGTCGAAGAGTATTAGCTACTTTTTCAGATATGGGGCCTAAGTAGGTCGAACTGCTCACATATCGATGAACACTTTGAGGTTGAACCGCGTACAGAGAGTAGCGAATAACATGCTTTTGTTTCTTTTTAATTAAATTGTTAATGAGATTTTTTGAAAAACCGTTAGAGACCGCTATTTGATAAATTATATTAAGTTCTTTTAAATAATTTTCTTTACTTAATGGGACAGTGAACAAACGGTTAATGTAACAATAAAAAGCGGCTACTTTATGTTGCCACGGATGACATGATGACGCGGGGATGACAGTGTCGGTGTGAGTTGTGACGATTCTTTTCTTGTTATTGTTAAGTCGAGAAAATTAAGGGAATAATCTTGTTCCAATTCAAGTTTAAATTTAATTTTGTCATGGACTCTATTTATTTTATTGAGGAAAACATCCAGTTGTCAAAACATCCAGATACTTCATTAAGACGACAATTGCAAATAGTAACAATAAATAAAAACTGGTTGGTGAAATTCAAGTTCATAAAAGTATATTTTTATAAATACTGAATGTATTAAATAAAATTACTTTAATCGTATAGCCTGCCAATCCTTAACACAAATAAATGTTCAATATGGGATTTCATTCAAAATACAAAAGAAGAGAAAAATCAGTCAATCTATGCTGTCAATACTATCTGTAACATTGCAATAAATCATTTCATCACGGTACGAATGTTAACATTGGCGCCTTAGAGGGGCGACGAATAATAATAAAAAGTGATTTGATTAATGATCCTACTTCCATTTAGTTTATTATTTGTATTGGCAATAATTCAGATGTATATTTATTCTATATTATTCTTCTTATTCAAAAATAAAGGTTAAGGAAAAGTTGTATAAAATTTACCATTTTAATTAAGAATTTCGTCAAATAATTCTAAGTGATTTAAGTGATGTATTAAACTGACTAATTAAGTGAGTCTTTCTTAGTTTTTAAGATATTGCCCGTTGATAACATACCATAAATTTGTAGTTTTGCGTGTATTATATGAACTAGGAAGAATGGATTTATATTAATCTAATATGTAAATAATATATGATTTTCGGCCAGGGAAGAACCGCACATTCACAGATTACAAACATGAAATTGCAGCTTAATACTGCTGTACTTAGTGTGGTGAATGTCTCTACGTAGCCTGAGAGCCTTATTACTGAAAATGAGGCATGCTATCTTAGTCCTCAGGGGTGAAAACGCATCTGCATTTTGATTCTTAATCGAGGATAGATGCAGAATACAGCTTTATGCCATAAGAAAAGATTTCGTAAAGGTCACACTCTATTTAAAAGCCCAATATTGATTCTAATATTGTTGTTTTTAAATCTAATATTTTGTTTTTAATACAGAGTCATAATACAGAAACAGACAATTCAACAGAGCGGCAATAAGCTCTTACAAAATGAAATAATCGTTTATTACGCTCCTATCCATGAAACACAATGGTACACTTAAGAACTATTTATCCAAGAATTCTAAATTTCTTGTAGTGCTACTTGAGTAACATGTAGATAAGAAATTCAAGTAGCGCGAAGAGAAGCACTGAAGCGTCTAAGTGTCACAGCTGGGTCCTTCCGCGTCTCGTGTACATCGCCTTTGTAGCGAAGACTCTATTTTGCTATAAAGAAAGTAACTCCAAATGAAATATTTTCCCTTTAACTTATTAAAGATATCAATTGTATTTTAACCCGCTTTTACTAAATTTACCTGTATGGTATGTATGCATGTTTATCTCAGAATTTATTTGTGAATGTTTTCACGTTTTCACTCACTTTCTGACGCCTGAATAACATGAAGTTTTTGCAGAAGTTTTAAATACCGATGACAATACATTTCATGACTATTATCTCGTATTCTCATTAGAATCATCACAGCTCATGTCAATGCGTGTTTTTAAAAAATCTAATAATATGATTGCTTATAATATAATTCAAAGTCTTAAATTTAGCATAGCTTATTAAACGAATATTCAAAGGTTTTTTTTTCTAGAATAAGGGTACCAAACTAACATATAATCCGCCTGATAGTAAGGGACTGTGACTCAAAGACGGTTCTCTACAATTACCATACGAAACAGCAGCATTGAGCTGCTTATTTACGCTGATAGTCAAATTAAATTATGAATTAGAATGCCAATATTTAAAAATTAAGTTCGTTTTTTTATCACTATTCAACTCGATCAAACTATTTTAACCACTGATAGACGTAGGATAATGAAGGCGCACAATTATTGAAAAACCACGTTATACAAGTCGTTTTTAAGTTACTCACGCTAGCAATGGTGCTACTGAGGTTGGGGTTCATATTGACAATTAGGTAGCGCAGTGGCTAATCGTATAGTTGCAGCGCTTCGAAGCCGCGGTTACGAACGCCACACGGAGCAAGTTTTTGTATGGCCTAGAAATTATTAATCTGCGAATAGATGTTTGTCGAATTACAATAAATGTTTAAATTTATGTAAAACGTCTTCACAATGCAGGATAAAGTACTAGTGTAGATAACATTTTAAAAAACGCAAAAGAATACAGGTAGGTATTCATTTTCTGACCTAGGCCGGCCCACATTCTCGTTCGTCAGTCAGCAGGGTGCATCGCATAAAATGAGGTTGATCTTTGTAAAAAAAGTTCGCATACATATCCCTTACATGCAATAAGTTTAATGTTAGAAGCAATTCTAATAACGTCCGTTTTCCTTTCAGCATTTTCTTTGTTTTCCTCGTTGTATTATATTCCTCTGCACTAATTTTCCTCGTACCAAATAATTACAAGCATAAAGCTAGCATGAAAAGGTTTTTTATACCAATTAAATTTTCTACTCTAATGCCCGCACGATTCTCATTTTAAACAGAAATACAAAGAGTTTTAAGCAAAGGAAATTCAATACTGAGAGTGTTTTTTTAGTCAGTTTTATTGGAATAAAAAATAGAATAGACTGGGAGGACGATAGACGTTATCGTTATCAACTTGTTTCAATCCAAGTAATTGGCGTAACTTAAATGGCGTATCTATTATAAGGATACTTTACGATATTCTTCGAGGCGGTGACAAATCTAGCTTGTTATTCACTGCTGAGAATGGTTGCACGGATATGAATTTGGATCCACATGCTTTGCTAAAGTAGTGGCGATGAGTAGGAAGTCCTCGAGAAATTAAGCGGCAAGAATGACTAAATGCTCTAGAGAAGCGTTCGGCTCCGAGTGGAGCATTATGTGTATAAACGCATTATCGAAGTAGTTCTGCTGCACAACAAAGCTTGTATGCATCAATGGGCTTGAATACTCACCTACCGATTTACACATATTGTTACGGACTACAGCTGCCCATGCAAATATCGTCTGGGCTGGGGCCCATAGCAGCTTCCTCGACAGGGAGACACAGGTCGGGCCCGATTGGCTACATGGAAGAATGTCCTATAATACTAAACCATATGGGAGAATGTTAGGAAGATATAGTACTTACCTGTTTCCGACTCTTAGATCGCCCCAAGGCTCGGTCAGGCCGTAAGTGGGTGTGAGGTGCATGGAGAGTAGTGTTTAGTGATGTATAAATATCTGAGACCTGGACCAGCTTAGGCGACCAGCAGCGGCTGAGTTCCAGGCTGCCCCAAAATGCTGCATGGCTCCAGCAGGCTCCACCGCTGGACCATTTCTTTCTTCATTGTCACTATTTCAGTCTATTAGCTTCATTGTACATTTAACTAACTTAAACTCGCCTAATTCCACATTCATCGTAGAATCGAACACGTGATACCCGACACAGTAAGGACAGTAGTTCAAAATTCGACATTCAATGTCCCGGATTCACTTATCACAAAATTATAAATAGGGAATTAAAGCGATCTCTTAATGATTCATACGGTTCAGCGTTAAACACAACTAAGTTCCTTCATTCGACACCAAAACACCATGTCACGAAAAGAATTTAAAATACGCCTCGTTCACACGTATACTAACAAGCCAACCAATACACAAAAAGGGCACTTAACGCGACGGCACAATTATAATGATTTCCTGACAATCAACCGGGAGAAGCTCTCGAACAAGGAATGCGCGGTTCGAATCCTAGACCGTATATCTACTTGACCCGCGCGTGCACAATTCCGCATCCCCGAACAAGTTAAATATTGCAAAATTCACATATCCACGTAAGAAAGTAACACGCACTTAATCTAACTATCTGGACCCTACAACGGTCGCGTAAACTTCGACCGCTATAACGAGCTACGCGGGTTCCCCGCATCGCGGCCAGTGGGCACCTAAACTCCCTTCGCCCACGCGTCGAGCCACACAAGCCGCACACCGCCGCCCCACCTGGCGGCGTTTTTTCACCTACATACTATCGGGTGACGCGACAGCTCCAACGCAATTGGATAGCATTCAACATGACCAAATTTAGGCATAAACAAACCCCCGTTCCGGACATAAGGACTTATGTCCGAGAGCAAACTGACAAGCGGGGCAGGGTCGCGACGGCACGTTGCAAGACCGAATCTACAACGAAAACCAGGCCACATTAGGCACCCCATCAGATCTTGCAACCCTAGCCACCGCCTCAAAAGACAGCCCCAATGTGGGCAAGCCGGAGGGTCAACCTCCACTGGATGCCCCTTCTGGGTATCGCAGCACCTTAACAAGTCCTGTACTGGACAGAAGTCCGACGACCTCTTTCAAACACCCATCTGTGCCCCTATGATTCGTTCCGCAATCCGACCGGATCAGGTCTTCAAACAGCGACGCGACACGCAGCGGCCCAGTGTAGCCTCCTATGCTTCAGTGCAGAGAGCATCCACAAATTCCACATGAACGTCGTCTGTGGAGAGCCAAACGAAACGCTAAGATAGTCCCTAGTATGAATTTTCAAACAAGTAGGCATAACCAAGCCATCCACCATATATCATTTACTCAAATAGTGCGGCAGCTGATTTTAATCTGATAATCTCCAAACTAGCCAGCCTTTTAGACAAGTAGTCCTATGCTCATATTTCAACTAATTTTCAAAAGCATCAATGTTCAACCACAGAATTAATTCAAACAAATTAATCACCGATGCACATAGGTCAAACTTACAAATTAAACAAAACGATAAATGTAAGAGACAGCCCTATTTCTCATTTCAAATAAATATTTTAGACAGTGCCAACAAAATGTGAAACCAAAAGGAGGAATGACTCTTTTTCCTTACGGTACAAATAGGGTTATCCAATTTCAATTTTCTTTTTAACAAAACACAATGATCAAATACAATTACAAAACATTGGTATAAGTATTCAAAGGGTACATCAAACTTGCCTTCTTAATCACAACCGCCACAAATGTGAAACATTTCGCGGAAGGCACAAAATCATTTTTAATCTTAATTTAAAGCATCGTTAATTAAGTGCTCGACCAAAATCAAATCTAACAATCCCTAACAGCGCAATTCAACGCTCCCGTTGAGCCCTAGTCTTCCCAACAACCAATCGGAGGCCAACCGTGTTGTGAACCCGGAACCAATAAAGCGCGTACCGTTAAACAATCGAAGCTCGGGTTGTACACCCTCACTGAGGCCGTCGACAATAGAACGGTTTGACAAGTGAGCTGTCGACGGCTCACAGAATAAGTGGAGGTGGCCGTGGTGGGAGCTAGGGCGGCAGCTACTACAGCTACTATTGGACGGATCAGCCAAATATTTGATGATGCTTAAAATCCTGGCTGTGATAAATGAAAGGTCTTGAATGAATAAGGGACGTGTTGCTTGTACAAGAGCTTTAATTATACTGATTCAACTTATTCTACCTTAACACTAACCTATAAGTAGTATCATGGAGGCTAGACTACATCTTCTTCAGTCAGTGGAGCTTCGTTTTGTAACGGTAGTTATATTGTACTATAACAATGTCGTTTATGTATGAGATATTTTATTACGGCGATAAATAAAGAGTGTCCACATCAAATCCACATAGAATTGGTATACGACGAACAGTTTTGGAATAGATTTTTGTGGTGATTATTCTACCGTAGGAAAATAGTGCTAGGAGAATAGGTTTGTATTACCATCAGTCTTGAATAACAATTTTTTTACCAACGCATCAAAGAATGCTAATCGGCCACCATCAGCGATTTTTACTGATACACTTGATGTGCCTTAAGAACCCTCAGAAACCCAACTTCTTTTGAAAGGTTGATAATACACCTGTAACTTCCGTGGTGTTGCAGTTGTGCATTAAAGGCGGAAGTCAGGTAAGCCGCATGCTAGTCTGACCCTTCTCCTATAAAAATAAAACAAAACTTTATTTTTATTTGTAAAGAGTACTAGAAAATATATTTTTTGACAGAATCTAAAGACGACCAACCGACTGACAAGAAATAATGTTGGTTTTATTTAGTCTCAAATATTTTTCAATTGCTATCGTGAAAACATAAGTACATTTTTCCCATTGCTCTTAATTGAAGAACAACTCATTCGGAAGCCAAACGAGGGAAGACAAGAATAAGGAATTAAAATGGACCAAGAGAATAGAGCTTGTTCGCCGATTGTAATTACGTGAAGACGAAGGATTTGGTGCTGTAAGAATAACATTTTAGATTTTCTTTTTAACGGCCTGTGTTTATGTGATTCGTTAACGGGTTTTTTTTTTACCGGGTTTTGATTTAAGTTGATCAGAATCTATTATGTGGAAATTATTTTATATGTATCCAGTTATCTGTATAGGTTTGAACTTTAAGTTAAAAGTTTGAGTTTCGACCTTTATGAGTGGACCTTATGTGTTGAATATCAGCTGTAAATAATCTGCTTCTCTAAATTCAACTATTCTTCAAAGTAAATATATAAAAAATAAAATTAAAAAACAATTGCTATAGTAACACAATATGTACTTGTGCATTGCGGTATAAATATACAGACCGTTAGCTGTCAATTTTAAGGGTTTGGTCAAGTTTTAATAACAATCATTTATTTTACTTTTTATTCTCAGTGATCTCCACATTTTTAAATATCCTGCGTTAGTATGGGTTGATTATGTTAAAATTCAAACTTTTAATAAAAGCAATAATAGTCTTCAAATAACTGTAGAAAATATAACATAATTTCTAAATTATATGTTCTGAAGTGGATGCTAAGACATAGAGTATAGCAGCATAAAAGCCAGAAGCTCAGAAGATATTATGTGTATCAGATGAAACTGTAAAAGCCAATAGGCTAACAGCACTTATATCTCAGAACAAAGGCAAAGCTGTTATATGAAATTATCATATCATTTTTAGTTCTTTGAAGCTTTTGAGCTTTTACTTTTTAAAGTATTATTTTCTATCCTTTTGAGTGGATTACAGAATATCACGAGCTGAATGTAACAGCTAGAATGTCGTGTAAATAGTTACATTAAATCATCGTGTGATATATTATAATTTTATCCCTTAACCCTTGAAGAATAAACTATTTATTAATGAAAAAATCATTAAAATTAACTTACAATTTACGAAGATATTGTGTAAGATACATACAAAAAAAGATACAGTCGAATTGAATACCTTCTCCTCTTTTGAAGTAGTCGTAGTAGTATAGTTTAAGTATAACCTTTTGCAGTTTACATCATTAAACATATGTTTCCGGATATTTTGAAAGCGAAAAAAAAGAATATCATGGAATATAATAATTTTTATAAAAAATAAAACTATTTAAAAGAGCCGTGGTAGCTCAGATGGTTAGCGCTCGATGTAAGCTTCACAGTACTCGAGCAACCCGAGTTCGATCCCCGCCGGCACCAATGAAATTGCTAATAGCAATTTTAAGTGTTGATTTACCACGTGCTCGGCGGTGAAGGAAAACATCGTGAGGAAACGCAATATCACATGAAGTGATGGCAGCTACCAGAGCTGAAGACTTTACCTGGCAGGATATCTCCCATTTTCCGTCTATGGCCAAAATAGATTTCAAAATCGTTCGAAACTTCTTGAAGAGCTCGAAATCGATCTGGAAAACATCAAAACTTGACTTTCTAAAAGCCTCTTTTTATCTTTTAATGAAATTACAACGATTTGAGGACAAAAATTATTTATTTGATTGTTACTCTTTGATCAAGATGGTTTTTATTGACTTAAACAACATAGCAAACCAAAGTGGAGTTACTTTATATGACACATAAAATGCAACGTAAATATTTACTTTTATATTGGCATCATCAACCAATTTCATTAATTTTTTTTATGGCAAATGTGTCGTTTCGAAACTTTATTATTGACTACCCAAGCTATAAAGATAAATTTTATGTCTGAGATGCTTTCTTTACGATTGTGTTTGAAATTTCTAGAATGTACGTCGCGTTATTTTCAACATCAACATCTTTTGATTAAAAAAAGGTCAAATATAGTGATGCGAAGTGTAAGTGCTGGGTGTCTTTAGGCTGTCTTACTCCTCAGACTAAAAACAACAGAGGATGTAAGGTGCTTGACTATCTCAAGCCTCTTACTATTCCTGAGCCTCTATAATATTATGGTATCCACTGTATGTGTATACTACATACGCATAAATGTGGTATTTGTGAAACACATATTTTACAAATACACAATAACTTATTTGAACACGGGTAGTGAATTGAATGTAATAATACAAGAAGTTGCAAATTACAAACAATACCTTAAAGCACACGCTACACAACACATGCTAGTGGAAATGTCCTTTTTATCGATGAGGTCAAAATGGAAACGACTGAATTAATTTCTAATATCAATTTGGGAAATATCACAATGGTAGTCTATTATTAACAATCAAAAAGAACATTATGTAAGTAAAAATAGTATCAGGAATACATTACTATGCAATTGAACCGTATGGAACCGTGTATTATCGTAAGAAGGGCTTTATAAGTTAATCCCGAAGACTAAATATTATATGATTCGTATTTGAAATATAAATTAAGTTATTTATAAAGTAATTTGAGTCAGAGAAAAAAGTGGAGTCAGTATTAAAAAAAATGATAACAAGACATCCGTTTTAGATGTAGAGCCAAGTTGCAGCTATTTTATTGCTGCAGCATGAATGGATCGGCTTGACCGTGAAAGCACCACGCTCTCACAGAACACCAGCATACTGTGTTTCGTA
Organism: Parnassius mnemosyne; assembly: GCA_963668995.1. Classification (NCBI taxonomy): domain Eukaryota; kingdom Metazoa; phylum Arthropoda; class Insecta; order Lepidoptera; family Papilionidae; genus Parnassius; species Parnassius mnemosyne. Next base: position 22,633,780 of record CAVLGL010000084.1, on the reverse strand, counting down.
ACTGATTACTGATAAAGAAGTATTCTAATAAAGCTCTCGATGGTAACAACTATATAAACCACATCATTCTACTAAGCTATTATATCATTAATTTTTTTTTATAGAATAGGGGGCAAACGAGCATGCGGCTCACCTGATGGTAAGTGACTACCGCCGCCCATGAACAACCGCAACACCAGGGGAATTGCAGATGCGTTGCCGGCCTTTTAAAAAGGAGTAGGCTCTTTTCTTGAAGGTCCCTAAGTCGTATCGGTCCGGAAAAATCGCTGGTGGTAAACTATTCCACAAGGAAGTTGTGCGAGGAAGAAAACATCTTCTAAATCGCACAGTGGTGGACCGCCAATCATCCAGATGTTATGGATGGTAACGCGAGTTTTGTCGCAATGTACGATAGTGAAATTGAGCGGCTGGAATTAGTCCGAACAATTCCTCAGAGCACTCCCCCTGATAGATGCGATAAAATACGCAAAGAGATGCAACATCTCTACGCAGTGCCAGTGTATCGAGCCGATCGCAAAGAACTCGGTCGTCGACGATTCGAATCGCTCTGCGCTGGATGCGGTCAAGTGGAAGGAGCTGGCACTGGGGTGCCCCGGCCCAGAGATGAGAACAGTATTCCATGTGGGGCCGAACTTGCGCTTTGTAAAGTTGCAAGCGATGTGCCGGCATGAAATACTGTCTCGCTCTGCTGAGCACGTCAAGCTTTTTAGAGGCCAATTTGGCCTTCCCTTCCAAGTGACCACGAAACTGCACGCTATTCGATATGTCGACGCCAAGGATTCCGATACTGGCTGAGGCAGCAAGGGGAGTGCCTTGAAACTGAGGAGATACGACAAAGGGGTTCTTTTTAGCGGTAAACGCTAAAACTTTTGTCTTCTGGGGATTGAACTGGACTAGATTTAGTGGGCCCCAATCCGAGACTTTGTTAAGCAAAGACTCGACTTCAGACACAAGTTTGTCCCGGTACTCGGCGACGTTTTCCCGAGAAATATTGGCACGGCCGGTATATAAGGCATCCCCAGTGCTGTCGTCTGCATAGCAATGAATGCTACCAGTTAGCAACATATCATTGATATGCAGGAGAAATAGCGTTGGTGATAGCACGCAGCCATGTGGAACACCAGCGTTGATAGGCTTGAGATCAGAGCATGCACCATCTACTATGACCTTGATGCTCCGATCAGCAAGGGAACTGGTGATCCATTTGCACAATTTCTCGGGAAGCCCATAGGAAGGAAGCTTCGAAAGAAGCGCCTTGTGCCAGACCCGATCGAGGGCCTTCGCTATGTCCAAACTAACGGCCAATTCCTCCCCCTTGGACTCTACTGCCTCCGCCCATCTATGAGTTAAGTAAACTAGAAGATCACCTGCCGATCGACCTCGACGAAAACCGTACTGACGATCACTGATCAGCTGGTGATCCTCAAGGTACCTCATGAGCTGGCAGTTTATAATGGACTCCATTATTTTGGAGAACAAGGAGGTGATGGCGATAGACCTGTAGTTGGACGGGTCTGAGCGGTCGCCTTTTTTTGGGATCGGGTGGACCAAAGCTGTCTTCCATGAATTCGGGACTACGCCTTGGGAGTAAGAGTACCGGAAAAGACGCGTTAAAACCAACTGCCAACTCCGGAGCACACGTCTTCAGCACAATGGGAGGGACTCCATCGGGCCCACTCGACTTGCTGACGTCCATGGAGAAGAGTACTTTGCGAACCGAGCGCTGTGTAAATCGCACATCCGGCATGGAGCACTCACATCGCGGGATGGTCGGCGGTGTGTTCCCCCCGTCATCTAGAGTCGAGTTAGATGCAAAAAGAGAGCACAACAGATCGGCTTTCTCTTTTGCGGCATGGGCCAGTGAGTCGTCCTCTCTGTGAGGACGAGGAGATGGAAGGGATGGCTGACAGAAGTTCCCTTGGACAGCCTTGGCGAGAGACCAGAATGCACGGGTTCCCGAAGGAAGGCGAACTAGCTTCTCGCCAATTCTGCCGATGTGCTCAGACCTTGCCTTGGCAATGACGCTTTTGAAGGACCTGGAGGCGGAATTATACTTCTTTTTAAGTGCGCTGGTATTCAAATCCCGAGACGTTGATGCGTCAGCCCAGGCCCGGTAGCACTCCTGCTTATAGCGTGATGCTATTTTACAGGAGCGACCAAACCATGGCTGGGATCTGCCTCCGATGGACCTCACAGAGGATGGAATAAAAAGTTCCATACTCTAAAGCACCACATCAGCAACAGAATCGGCAACAACGCTGGGATCTTCCGGCGAGAAGCAAACCCGCCCCCAAGGTTAGGATGCAAAAAAAGACCGCATCCCGTCCCAATCAGCTGACCTATAGTGCCAAACACGGCGGCAAGCTGCAGATCGCAACTGCGATTGGAGCGTGAGTGGCACCGTACTCCGGATCAGACAATGGTCCGAAGAGCCCAGAGGGGCATCGACGGAGACCTGATATCCGTCCGGATGAGAGGTCAGCAGAAGGTCCAACAGGGAAGGTACATGGTCTTCCACATTTGGGATCCGCGTAGGCGAAGTAACCAGTTGTGTTAGACCATATGCCAAAGCAAAGTCGTAGACAGATCTACCCGCAAGATCGGTTAAACGAGAACCAAGCCATTCAGCGTGGTGGGCCTTGAAATCACCGAGTATCACGATCTCTGCGGATGGGACCTGTTGTAGCATGGAGTCTGCAGCCATTTGGACGTGGTCGGTGAGTCGGTCTATGTCGGCATTACCGCTATGGGACCTATAGAGGCACCCGTAGACGCGGGGATGGTCCAGCCGTGGACAGGTCCGTACCTTCAAGGCTGCCGAGGCGTCGAAAACAGATGTCCTCTCTGACGTATACACAAACTCCAGACCGGGGCACAAAGGAATGTTCCAATTTGTATCCCGGGTAGGAGAGATATGAAGTATCAGCCGGAGAGGACACCTGAGTTTCGGTTATAAAGAGCAAGGCCGGCTTCGCCGTCTCTAGATGGTAATGGACAGCGTTAAGGTTGGAATGAAGTCCCCTGATGTTGCAAAAATTCACGGATAGCGTGACAGGGGTCGCCTTGGTTGTATTGCTCCGCTTGCCCCGAGCAGCATTAGTCGCGACCGGGATTTTGCTCCCCCCCCCCCCCCCCCCGAATACGCGGGGCAGCCTGAGCACCCACGCTCAGGAGTGAAGTAGTTTGGTCGTGGATGCTCAGCGAGGGATTCTCCAGGGGTGCTGGTACCCTCCTGGGGTAGTCTTTTATTTAATTCCACTACCATGTAGATGGGGGGGGGGAATTGGACCTCCGGCCACCTGCACTCACCAAGCGCAACGCAGAGGTAAACCTCTACTTCACGCTGGTATTCTGTGAGGTCGTGGTACCACCCCGGTTCGAGCTGGCCCATTCGTGCGACAGCAAAAGCTACCGCTTGGCTCTACCACTGTTTTAAAAAAAAATTATGATTTTATAGTTTGAATTGAATTTTGTTCACATTCATTTGAAACTAATCTTAACATGGTAGGTAAAAATAACTAATAGTCGGGCCTACTTAAAGAGAGGCTTGAGTTTCTTACATCGTGACTCAAGCAAATTCAAGCTAAGTAAGGTAGCGGAACAAAATGTTGAGTGCTGTCAAGCGTCATATAAGACAGGGTGCAATGCCATGCTGTATGTATTTCTCAAAATGTTAATATATTCTGAAAATAACCTTCGAATGACATTTTTTCAAGCTTATTAAAAAAATATATTGTTACAAAAAGTTTTAGACCCGTGCGACAACATTTTGAAAAAATAAAAAAATTGCTTCAAGCCATATTTTTTTTTCAAATGACTGCAAACAATCATTTTGTCCTCTTTTGCGAAACAGCTATGAGAAGAGCCGTTTCTGCCAAGTAACTGCCTAACTATTTTTGAAGATCAAAAACTATAATAAAATAATAATACTCTACTGATTGACTTTTTTACGTGCTAGAGCCATGCTGCAGCTATATTAGTAGTATAATTATACCACGAATGGGTCAACTTGACTGGTGAAGGAACACGCTCTCATAGAATACCAGCGTAATATAGCTGCTAAACGCTACTGTGTTTCGTAAGGTGAGTGTATCTTAGTCCTCACGCATGACAACGCATCTGCATTTTGATTGTTACCTGCAATTTGTTAATCAGTATTAGGTTTTGGATTTACATGCTTCATAAAAAATCTATGAGCTAGTGATCCGTTACAAACGTACAGACAGACAAACACACCGCAAAGTAAATATATTGAACTTATGAAATAAAGACGCTGTTATTTCCATAATTATATATAAAATTCCTTAATTAGATCTTAACAAGTGATGGCTTTTTTATAGGAGAGGAGACAAACTAGCATGCGACTCACCTGATGGTAAGTGACTACCGCCGTCCATTTACAACTGCAACACCAGGTGAACCAGGGTAATTGCAGATGCGTTGCCGGCCTTTTATAAAGGAGTAGGCTCTTTTCTTGAAGGTCCCTAAGTCGTATCGGTCCGGAAAAATCGCTGATGGTAATCGATTCTACAAGGAAGTTGTGCGAGGATGAAAGTATGGGCTTAAAAGAATACATCACCAAGTTTCGTTTATCCATCGTATATCCATTCTATTCACGATCTAAAATACTCAGATCGGTGATGGGGAACAGCGTCATCAGTAAGAAAAGTCTGCGACTGAACTAATCCGCCTGCTTAGCGTAGCATTATTTTTTATAACGAAATACTCACGTCCACCTATGGAGTTTTACTTCTGTTGCAGGCTAGGAATAAAATCAGATACTTCTTTCTTCTTTTTTTTTAAAGATACTCTGTACGCCTCAGTGGCTACGTAGAAAGATGAAAATGTAATGGAACGTTTAGATTATCGGACGAACAATTTGCCGAATAACTCGCTTAGTTATTCGTGGACGAGTGAAACGCGTTAACATATTCGTTTCTATTCATTAAACGTAGATCTTTTAAACGTCAGTGACGTTCGTCTCGTTGCTACGACAATATGTCTACTTAACTTTTGTAGACTCACTAATATTTTAAATGAAAAAGAAAGAAAAGACTACAGTAGTATAAATAGTATAAAGTAGAATAACAAAATTAGTTCGGCGATATGTTCTTTTGCAAACATTATTTTTAATCTACTAACGTTACAAAATGAAGTGTCCGGAAAAGAAAATTCGCGATATCCAATAATAGCTTCAAAATTGTAAAGGAACTAAAAACAATAACAGCACTACAAAAAAATAAAGCTTATACTACTCCTATATGTATTGCAATCCCTAGCTCCCCATAAAAAGCACCAGTTCACAAGTATGACGCATGTGGCGGCCACGAATCCTCGACCATTTTAAAGGGAAGTGGAAGACCTGAAACACAACGCCAACGCAAGCGATCTTGACATACCCAAGTCTACATTACACTAAGATGTTATTTTATACAATAAATAATAATAAATACACATTTAGAATACTTGTAATTCTCTAAAGAGACCAATTAAGAAAATGTTTTTAAAATTGCTACCGGAAAAAACGTTAGCTTAAAAAAGATATATTTTAGCAATTCGGAATGCCTCGCTAGTCTAGAGCTCGCGAGCGCAAATGCTGATCATGGGATCCAGGTTTCGAATCTCGGCTTGAGCCAAAATCAGATGCCCAGAGTCAGGAAGTTGGCGATCTTTCAAATAAATTAACTGAATCAGATCAGAATGATGCAATGGTTTTGAGAAGTATTTTACTGATATTCCGATCTTAACCACTATGTCACTGAATTCTTCTCCTACCGTTGCCGAATCATTACTTAAAAACAAAATGTAAATGCGTGTACAAAGTATTTTATATTTCATAAAATATCATCAAAAGATATTTTAAAAATCTATTGATATTAAGAAAAGTGCAAATCTGTGGTTTCCGTTAAAGTTATTGCGTTTATAATAGATATAATCGCGCCTAAACTAGCTATTATAGCATACTAGTATCGATTCTGGTGTTTCCTGATTTAATGAAGCAAAGTAAATACCCTTATATAAATCTGGTACCCCGCCAATATTAGACCAATTTCTGTACTGCCAACACTTAGTAAGATTTTTGAAAAAAATTTTCTTGACCAAATGTTTTTTTTTTAAATATAAATATCTTACTTTATAAAAATCAATTCGGATTCACCAGAGGTCACTCGACAACTGATGCTGGTGTTGAGCTGATTAAATACATTTTCAATGCATGCGAGAATTCAAAGGATGCTATGGGTATATTCTGTGACCTATCCAAAGTCTTCGATTGTGTTCACCATGAAACATTAATCAGAAAACTACAAAATTATGGTGTAAGAAGTAATGCTCTTAAATTCATCATCGTCATCATCATTACAGCCCTTCACAAGTCCACTGCTGAACATAGGCCTCCCCCAAGAAATGCCACAAAGCACGGTCTTGAGCCAACTGCATCTATCGACTTCCTGCATATCTTACCAGGTCGTCACTCCATCTATTGGGGGGATGCCCTACACTTCTCCTGCCGGTACGAGGCTGCCACTCGAGAACCTTTTCTCCCAATCGGTTGTCGGTTCTTCGAGCTATATGGCCGGCCCATTGCCACTTCAGCTTACTAATCCGTTGGGCTACGTCAGTCACTCTGGTTCTATTGCGGATATCCTCATTTCTAAGTTTATAACGCAGAGAAACTCCAAGCATAGCTCTCTCCATAGATAGCTGAGCGACCTTGAGCTTCCTTATCCGGCCAGCAGTGAAGGACCACGTCTCAGTTCCATATGTCATCACTGGCAACACGCACTGGTTGTACTGTCTCGTTTTCAAGTTTTGAGGTATACCTGACGAGAAGATGTGCCGTAATTTAACAGTAAGTTTAAGTGTGTGTCTGTGATTCCATGTGAAAGTAATCGAATTAGTGCGATTAAGGCGTGTGTGTTGCAACGGCTAATACTTATTTTCACTGTTTATATGCCTACAGACTCATCTGACAATCTCTTAGAATATGTTCAATGTTTAAGTGAAATTGCATCTATAGTTGAAAGTTGCAATATCGAAACCGTATATATTTTAGGAGATTTTAACGCTCACCCCGGGGGATTGTTTGGCAATGAACTTCTAGACTTCTGTAGTGAACAAAATTGGACATGTGTGGATATTCAAATGTTAGGTATAGATTCCAATGCATACACTTTTGTTAGTGAAGCGCACGGAAGCCATAGATGGCTTGATCACTGTGTTGTTACTGAAGCTGCACTAAGCAAGGTGCTAACGGTAAAAGTACATTATGGTGTCTACTGGTCTGATCACTACCCGCTAGAAATTCAATGCAACATAAAAACCGTTTGTGAGACTATTGAGCTGCCGCGTGCTAAAGTAAATAAGGTTCTATGGGGAGAAAGAGACCTAAGCCAAATAGAAATGTTTACCAAATATTGTAATGATAAACTGCGAAAGGTTGGCTTTCCACATGAGTTCGATCAGTGTGGCGATTGTTTGTGTAGTAATAGTGACGCGGCACACCTGGCCGCGATAGACTCGCTTTACAGTGATATTGTAACAACGTTACAGGAGGCTGCTGTGGTCAGCTATGTTGGTCGTTTGGGAGGTGGCAAACCACATCGCGGTCGTCTTATTGTAGGTTGGAACAAGTATGTTCGTGACGCTCACAGGAACGCTAGGTAAAAGTATCTAACCTGGGTATGTAATGGTCGGCCTAGTAATGGTACCATTTTTAATGAAATGTATGATTCGAGAAAAATTTTCAAAGGCAAATTAAAGTATTGTCAGAATAATCAAGAGCAAATAAAAATGAATATTTTAGCTTCAAAACACAGGAATAAAGATTTTAGGGGATTTTGGCAACAAACAAAACAACTAAGTCCAAAGCCTAGCGTCCCTGTGAGTGTTAACGGCATCAGTGAACCACGGGATATAGCGAACATGTTCAGATGTCACTTTCAAGTGGAGTCTCCGCTAAAAAGTACGCAGGTAGTGGATGAGGAGGTCGTGGTGTCGGAGGTGCCGGACCGCGTCACAGCTAAGCAAGTTGCTCTAATGATAAAAGGAATGACGCGAGGGAAGTCTCCTGGACACGACGGCCTTAGCATTGAACATTTTCACAATGCGGGGCCACTCCTACCGAGATTCTTAGGGCTGCTGTTCACGCTATGCATTAGGCATTCCTATCTGCCAAATGAGCTAATGAAGACGGTGATAGTGCCTATTATTAAAAATAAAACTAGTGATACTTCCGATAAGTGCAACTACCGTCCGATATCATTAGCTACAACCACATCTAAGGTGCTTGATGGCCTGCTTGAGAGACAACTTAAAGAGCATCTCCACCTACATGACGCTCAGTTCGGCTTCAGACCAGGACTTTCGACTGAATGCGCAATTATGTCTCTCAAACAGACTGTTAGGTACTACACGAATAGAAACACGCCTGTGTATGCAGCCTTTCTTGATCTCACTAAGGCATTTGACCTAGTTAGATATGATATTCTTTGGCGTAAATTAAAAGACACAGGTATGCCAGGTGGGTTGATCAATATTTTTAAATATTGGTATGAACACCAAACTAACCGGGTTAGATGGCTTGGTGAGCTTTCTGACGAGTACGGGTTGGAGTGTGGAGTGAGACAGGGAGGGCTAACTTCTCCTTCTCTCTTCAACTTGTATGTGAATAGGTTGATTGTTGAGCTGAGCGACACAAGGGTCGGCTGCTCGATTGATGGTCACTGCATCAACAGTATCAGTTATGCAGATGACATGGTATTGCTAAGCCCATCAATCGCAGGTCTCAGAAAACTAATAGGTGTATGTGAGAGGTACGCTTTGTCACACGGACTCCTGTACAATGTTAAAAAGAGCGAGCTCTTGATCTTTCAAGCTAGGCGTCGTAAGCTGGGAGATGTGCCACGTGTGCTGCTAAATGGCGTCGCTCTAGGCAGGGTAAATGCGTTTAAATATCTTGGCCATGTGGTTACCGAGGATTTAAAAGACGATGCTGACATCGAAAGGGAAAGGAGGGCGATGGCGGTCCGCTGTAATATGCTGGCACGCAGATTCGCGCGGTGTAGCTTTGGAGTAAAGATAACTCTCTTTAAAGCCTTTTGCCAAACTCTATACACTTGCAATCTGTGGGTCAACTACACGCAGCGGGCCATCAACGCTCTCCGAGTACAATATAATAACGCATTCAGGGTGCTGGTGGCGCTCCCGCGCTGCTGTAGTGCGTCTGCGATGTTTGCGCACGCGCACACGGACGGCTTCCACGCCGTGCTGCGACGCCGCATCGCCTCACTGATGCTCCGTACGCGGGGGAGCGCCAACACCATCCTGAACGTGCTCAGCGATAAGCCTGACAGTCCCCTTCTGTGGCACTGGTTACAAATGCATGTGCCCAGTGCCCCAGAGGGTGGCAGATACATGAATTAAACTATAGATTAATTTTATTCAAGTAGGTAATTAATATATTAAAGAATCGAATTAAGTTATATTGAATTGATTTAGATTGAATTAAATTTTATTTTATTTTTGATTTTATTGTAATTTAATTTTTTTTGGTATAGATTTGATTTTAGTTTTGTTAATTTAATTTAATTTAATTTAATTTAATTTAATTTATTTAATGTTCTCAATTACTAACCTAATATAAGTCATACTAACAACTTATGGATCTTTGATATCTGAAATAAAGAATTATTATTATTATTATTATTTCCCGAACGCTGCCCAACCGAATTGAATCCGTCGATTGACCTCTGAATCGAAGTTGGACTTACCTAGTCGGACTATTTGTCCCAGGTAAACATACTCATCAACAACTTCGAGCTTAGTGCTCCCAACAACTACCGGCATAGGTGTGATATGGATATTTAACATGATCTTTGTTTTGTCCATCATCTTAGGACCTATCCGTTGAGAAACACTATTGTGGTCATTGAGCTTCACGCTAAGGTCCTCCAGCGATTCACCCATAAGGACTATATCGTCGAAAAATTGAAGGTGAGTGAACTACTCGTCATTGATGTTGATACCGTATACTTTCTAGTCCAGAAGCGTGAAAACGTCTCCCAATGCAGCGGTGAAGAGTTTCGGGGATATAACGTCACCATGTCTTACACCTCTCTGCAATGGGATAGGTTTCGTACTCTGGTTCTGTACTCGGATACCCATCGTTGCCCTACTGTACAAGCACTTCAACACTTCGATATACCGACAGTCAACTTGGCACCGCTGAAGGGACTGCAGCACCGCCCAAATTGCGACGGAATCAATGGCTTTCTTATAGTCCACACACCCCAGACACAGTGGCAAATTGTACTCCTCGGACTTCTGTACAATTTGCCGAAGGGTATGTATGTGGTCTATGGTGCTAAAGCCTTTTCTGAAACCAGCTTGTTCGGGAGGCTGGAAGTCATCAAGTCTGCGCGTGAGACGATTCGTAATGACTCTCGAAAACAGCACGTAGACGCGGCTCATAAGGGAAATCAGTCTGTAGTTCTTCAAGAGAGCGTAGTTGCCTTTCTTGAAGAACAAGACCACCGCACTTCTGCTCCACGCCTCCGGTATAATGCCACCATGGAGGATGGAATTAAAGAGCTTCTGAAGGACTTCTAGTACCAGTTTTCCACCCGCTTTCAGAAGCTCCTTTCGAAGGCAAGGATGGAATTACAGCTCCGCTGTAATTCCATCCTTGCCTCCTAATCTCGCTCAAACTGACGTCCGGGATATCATCGGAATAATGTCGGATAAGACTCGCTTTTGGATCCTTACTCACACTTGCGTGTGGCTCCAACGATGATGTGTACAGCTGCCCATAGAACCTCTTAATCTCACTCAAAATCTCAGGTGTCCCGGAAATGACGCTGCCACGCTCGGTCTTCAGCTTCGACAGTTGGCTCTTTCTGGCAGACAGATCTCTACCAAAGACTTTGGAGCCCTGGTTCCGCTCGCTCGCTTCTTCAATACGAGCAGTATTAAAGTTGCGTAAGTCCTGCCGCAAGCATTTGGAAATCTGTCTGTTCAGTTGCCTCTATGCTGTCAAATCTAATGAAGACTGTAGCTTCATATCCCATCTAACAGCCATGAGATTAAGAGTGTGATCGGAGAGTTTTTGTGTTCTTCTGCGGCGGGTCTTGCAAAATTTAGCTCCGACCGCATGGACAGTTTCCACGAGCTTGTCATTCATATCGTCCACTGCATTGCAATCTTCTAGGCACTGAAAACGGTTTCGTAGCTCGAGCTGAAAGGTTTCGGGACTTTGGATTAGAGCACGAGGGGGACGGATCGTTGACTTCATTAGATGTGACCTCTCGAACTTAACGTTTAAGTTCAGTGTGCCTCTCACCATACGGTGATCGCTGCCGGTTTTCTCCCTCGCGATCACTGAGACATCACTGAACAGTTGTCGCCTGGTCGTCATAATGAAGTCAATCTCATTTTTTGTCGAACCTTCGGGGCTTGAACAAGTCCACTTTCCATGGGGCTACTTCTGGAAGAAAGAGTTCATCATAAAGAGTCCCTCTTTCTCCATGAAGTCGGCCAGCTGCTGGTCCCTTGGGTTCCGTTGCCTTATTCCGAATTTCCCTACTTTCAGCTCACCGTTCTCTCTTGTGCCTAGTTTTGCATTGAAGTCTACCGTTAACACCGTATAGTAGGTTTTGGAGGAATGCATGGCTCTAGAGATATCCTCATACATTTCCTCCACCTCCTTATCGGGGTTTGCCGAGGTTGGTGCGTAAACTTGTATAACCTTCAGCGAATACCGTTTGGTGATTCTGCAATCTTTACAACGTTGTTAATGAGAGACTTGTGGACGATAAATCCGACACCTCCTTGGGCCAGATGGTCGCCCTCCCGGTGATGGAACAAGTTGCCGGATTCGAAGATTACCGTGTCCTTCCTCTCTCTTCGGACCTCGGATAATCCTATAATATTCCAGCGCAACTTGTCTATCTCTTCTTCCAGCTCCAGGATCTTCTCGTCAGTCCTCCGGGTGCGTGCGTTATAAGTTGCCAGGTCGAGTCGTCGTATAATTAAATTAATTGTTTCATATTTAAGTAACAGAACGAAAAAGTTGTCATTAATATTATGAGCTCTTCCGGGTTTATCATACAAATGCGCGTACCTCAAGGCTCAATTCTCGGTCCTTTTCTGTTTCTTCTTTACATTAGAAAATGATACTATGTTATAGGATAAGTATAACATAATATTAGTTGCTGATGACACTTCATTAATTTTCAAATTAAAACGACAATTATTAAAATATGACGAAGTAAATATTGCTATAATTATCTAAATTGCTGAATTGGTTTAATGTTAATAACTTGCATTTAAATGGCACTTAAACCAAATGTATGAAATTTGTGACCCCAAATGTCAAACAATTGAATACTAATGTAATTTTAAATGAGGAGGAACTTAGTTTTCTCGATACCACCATTTTTTTTGGAATAAAACTAGACGCGAAGCTTCAATGGAGCCACCATATATCAAAATATAAATTATTGGTAAATCCAATTGTGCATGCCTTAAGCGTATTAAAAATTACGTATAACATGATTATGCTTAATTTTTAAGTAGTTACTATACTTCCAATTTTCTGATATCTTTATGTCAAACTTCAATTAAAAAAAGTTTGGAAAATTCAAATGTCAAAGTCAAAGAAAGAGACTCACCACCACTTCCTGTAGCAGTCAACGAAGTACACCTTGAAGTCAGTCCCTCAATTTCGGTGGTAAGGTCTATTCTATATATTTATTATATTCTATAACTAACAAAACGAGGCTAAACTCGGCACATCTAATTCTCTTCGTCGAGGAGTTCCAGTAGCAGTCATCAAAGTACACTTTTAAGTCACTCTATCAAGTCTGGAGGTAAGGCCTCATCATAACTAACAAAACGGGGCCAAACTCGGCATATCTAGTTCTCCTCGTCGAGGAGTTCTAGTAGCAGTCATCAAAGTACACTTCCAAGTCACTCTTTCAAGTGCAGAGGTAAGGTCTCATCATAACTAACAAAACGAGCCAAAAATCGGCACATCTAGTTCTCCTCGTCAAGGAGTGCCAGTAGCTGATACCGTTTCATACCGTGCCGACATAAGTAAAATAATATTAAGGGCCGTAATTTCATCAGTTAAAAGATAAATAGTCTAATAGAACACGAGTACAAAGGAAAATACAAACAATAGAGCACGTATTATCAACTTAAGATGTAATGTAAGCGTGACCAATAAAATTCTCAGAAGGACTCCATTAAAAAGAACTGACTTTGTTAAATAATTACTATAAAGTAAAAAGGAAATTTGTAACCTATATCTTTTTAACTTTTTATAAATGGTAGAACCACGCAGCAGCTATATTATGGTTGCTAAGCAAAGGGTTCGGATCGACCAGGGAAGGACCACAATCTCTCAGAATAGCAGCGTAAATTAGCAGCTTAACTATCAATAAATCCTGTTTTGTAATAACTTTGTCCTGATCAAATTTCGGTCACGGCGGCCAATCTCGATGGAGACGTGCCATCTGCGCAGAACAGAGTTTTCGCAAGTATTGCGAGCAAATGTTGCCAAGTAAGCCATGCTGCAGCTATATTAGTAGTATAGTTGTAGCACGAATGGGTTGGCTCGACCGGGGAAGGACCACGCTCTCACAGAATACCAGCGTAAAATAGCAGCTCAACGCTGCTATGTTTCATATGCTGAGTGTAGAGAACCGAAGACTCATTTTACTGGAAATGAGGCATTTCATCTTAGTCCTCACGGATGACAACGCATCTGCATTTTGATTTGTAATAGAGGATAGATGTAGATGTCTATGGGCCACAGCAACCACTTACCATCAGGTGGACTGTGTGCTCGTTCAAACCCACTCGTTGATGAAGAAAAATATCGTGAGCAAACCCACCTTTCAAACACTAAATGTAAATAAAAATGTTTTCGTCAACACGCAGTAGGACAGCGCGATGAGTTCTTCCTTTTTCTATAAAAAACCCTTTCAGGAACATGATGCCTGTACTCTGTAGTAGTAGTGTAGTTATTCTGTTTACTTTATAATCTCACGTTCTTATAATATGTTATCAAATGGTTTGCGAAACTCTTTCACTATTATTGATATAATAGTCATGATAATCTTTTTATAAGAGCCTGAGCAACATATTTATTGAGTTCCTTAAAAAATATTTGATGACCTGTGTACCAGACTTACGTACACTGCACACGTCCTCCTACGTGCGTGACTGATATTGATCCTGGATGTAATCCACATAAATATCGCAGATTTGGATACCTGTAGTCACTCTATAAAAGTAATGTGTCTATAAAATTTTGACTGTGGCCTGTGTGTGTGATTTGTGAAATGAGACACATTGTCTCAATTTGTTATATTTCAAAAAGTCTATCAGGTTTTTATAATAATTTTTGATTAATTTAGTAAATTATTCATACGTGTCAATAAACATAAACATAGTATTATAGCTTCCCCCCGGACCTCTGAGGAGTTCAGACGCGTTTCAAACCGAATCTATCGTTGTTTTTAATTAAAATATTTAAAGTGAATTTTGACAAAATTAATTAAATCCAAAAATTAGGAGTGCATTAACAGTGAAGAGCTTAAATCGACCATTAGCTCCTGGTACTCGGCGCGTTGAGATATCTGCTGCACCGTCACCGCCCATCGCCGCTTACTGCCCGCCCCGAGAGGCGTAGCATCGCCCGACCAATACACTGCACGTGCACCGCTTGTCCTCTGCGTCACCGGTGAGTACTACGTGAATCGTCGCCACCCCATATCCCCTAGTACAATGCCGCTTAATAGATCGCCTCAGCATTCCGCTTATGACTCAGCCCCAGACATTACGTCTGTACGCGAGACTGACGAGGAATTTAGTTCAGTTCAGACTCCATATTAAAAACCATATTAAAAAAGTTCTTGATTTAATAATGGGAGACCGCAGATTAAAAATTAGAGAGATAGCCGAGATTATAGGCGTCTCTTATGAACGAACTCAAAACATCATTGTCAACGAGTTGGGTTTCCACAAGTTGTCTGCGAGGTGGGTTCCGCGACTGCTTTCAGTTGAACAAAAAAGGACGCGATTGACTATTTCACGCGACTGTTTGGAGTTATTTGAAGCCGATGCAGATGATTTTTTGAATCGTTTTGTTACTATGGACGAAATATGGGTTCATTACTGTACACCGGAAACAGAACAACAATCAAAACAGTGGAGAAGACCTGGTTCACCACTCCCTAAAAAGGCTAAGTCGATTTTGTCGGCAAATAAGGTGATGGCTTCAGTATTCTGGGACTCGAAAGGTGTGATTATGATTGATTATCTTGAAAGGGGTCAGAATATAAACTCTGATTACTACTGCGCCTTACTACGTCGTTTACGAGAGGAAATAAAAGAAAAACGTCGAGGAATGCTCAGAAGAAAAGTCCTGTTTCATCAAGATAACGCCCGTGTTCACACGTCAGTACAGTCAATGGCTGAAATTCACAACTGTGGCTTTGAACTGTTACCGCATCCGCCGTATTCACCTGATCTGGCACCATCAGACTTCTTTCTGTTCCCTAACCTAAAAAAGCACTTGGGAGGTCAAAGATTTTCGACAAACGACGAGGTCAAAGCAGCTGTAGACGCATATTTTGACTCTAAGGAAGAATCATTTTTTTTCAACGGTCTAAATGCTTGGAAGGGGAGGTGGCAAAAGTGTATTGAACTTGATGGTGATTATGTAGAAAAATAAAAATATAACTGATTTAGTATTTGTTTATTTTCTTGGTTAGCCGAGTACTTTTCAATCCACCCTCGTAGCATAATTTTAATGTTTACACATATTATAATTAATTTTATATTTTTATATATCTTGTATTCAAAAATGAACTTTGAACAAAACCTAGGATGTATATCAGTACTGCATTCTAAGATTCAATATTACATTATAAGACACATATCATTTTGGCCGTGAAACTTCTTTTATTCTACATGGATAATATATTATTATTTGAGGATATGGACACTTCGGGTGATATCAAATGTAGCTACGTTGATGATCCAACCAATTGTAAAAGTTATTTGGACCTAACTGAAAAAGGCAAACCATTTTCAATCCTAAATATACGCAGTATAAATTGTAACTTGGATAGGTTCCTAGTGTTTTTATCTAGGTTAGATGTAATGATTGATATTTTGGTATTCACTGAATGCTGGATCAATGAAGACTCACACATACCAATAATCAATAATTATGAAGCTTTCAGCACTAAGCATACTTTCAATCAAAATGATGGTGTAATTATATATGTTAGGAGTATTTTTCAGAATATTGAAGTCTTTGAACCAAGTATAAAGGAAGGTAATTGTCTAATTGTAAAAATAGATCGTCAATACACAGTCATTGGTACATATAGACCACCAAGTTTTAAAAATGTTAGTCCTTATCTAGAGTCCATCGATTGCATATTGCGTGACATAAAAACTAAGCATATTGTTTTCACAGGTGATACTAACCTTGATATTATGTCAAATAGTCCAACATGCTACACCATTGACTATCTAAAAATAATGGCTTCCTATGGCTTACGTCCTGGAATAAGTGTTCCGACAAGAGATGGTACCTGCCTAGATCATTTAATGGTTAAAACAGGTCTTCGAGCACAAACCCTTGTATTCGAACACTTTACGGACCATGCTCCAATACTATCATGTTTAGAAGCATCGTCAATTGGGAAGTGCGATAGAAGCATTTATTTAACTAAGACTATTATGAACTTTGATAAAATGGGAGAGAGACTT
Organism: Parnassius mnemosyne; assembly: GCA_963668995.1. NCBI lineage: Eukaryota > Metazoa > Arthropoda > Insecta > Lepidoptera > Papilionidae > Parnassius > Parnassius mnemosyne. Next base: position 22,616,992 of record CAVLGL010000084.1, on the reverse strand, counting down.
AAATCTATTAACTAGTCTGAGTTCTATTATTTACAATCAGCTAATGATGCGGCTCAGTACTTAGTCACATTGTTTTACACTAAACACAGAAAATAAAAAAATTCCCAATAGAAATAGGCCATTAAAACCTTGGATCACCACTGGTGTTGTAAGATCTATACGAAAGCGAGACAAAATTCATAAAAGACTTAAAAATAATATAAATAACGAAGACCTTAAAAACTACTATATACAGTATAGAAATATTTGTAACAAGATTGTAAAAACATTAAAGTGTAACTATTACCAATTTCAACTCAAAAAACATGCAGGAAACAACAAAGAAACATGGAAAACTATTAAAGAATTGTGTAATCTGAATAAACCAAAATCGAAATCTATGGAACTATTAAGAATCAAAGAAAATTCAACTGACTCCCTTAATGAGGTCAATAAGTACTTTACATCGATTGGTAAAATTCTTGCCAACGAGACTCTTAATAAGTTAAATAAAAGCGAGGCAGATTTAACACGAGAAGCAACTAATAACATTAGTCCTAAAAACTCCATGCTACTGTCACCAACTGACCCAGTTGAAGTAAGATGCGTGATATTGAATCTTAAGAATAATAGTGATGCAGGTCATGATCAAATCCCTACAAGAATGTTAAAAATGTTTCATAGTATTCTAGCGGAGCCAATATCGCATCTATGTAATCTTAGTTTTTCATCAGGAGTTTTTCCTGAGATAATAAAGAAAGCCACTGTGTCGCCTATTCATAAGGCAGGTGATAATACCCTTGCTTGTAACTACCGACCTATAGCTTTGTTAAGTGTCATGTCCAAAATTGTAGAAAAGATTGTTAACAAGAGGCTAATTGGTTATCTAGAATCCAATGAGTTATTGTCTCCCAATCAATTTGGCTTTAGAACCGGTAAGTCAACGGAAGACTGTATACTAAACGTGACCTCACAAGTAAATAAGTACGTAGATGGAGGTGACAGATGTGTAGGTGTTTTTATTGACCTACAAAAGGCCTTTGACACAGTGTCAACGTCGATTCTTTTGCGGAGGTTAAAGAACTTGGGTATAAGAGGGATTGCACTGCAATGGTTTCAAAGTTATTTATGTGACAGAAAGCAGTGCGTTAGAGTGGATGGACATTCCAGTAATGACATGCGATGTACATACGGTGTCCCACAGGGCAGTACTCTCGGACCGACATTATTTTTAACTTACGTAAATGACATGACTAAAATTGAATTAAACACCGGTAATATAACTATGTATGCTGACGACACCGTAATAATATTTCATGCAAAGAGCTGGGAGCGTGTGAAACAAGTTGCTGAGGCGGGACTGGCCAAAATTTCTTGTTGGCTGGAAAATAATCTACTTTCACTAAATACAACCAAAACAAAATTAATCTGTTTCAGCAAAATTCGTGCGGGTCAACCAAATGACAAATTTAAATTAAAGATTCATACAAGTCCATGTAACAAACATGATGATGTTCCAATATGTTGTAACTGCCCTTACATAACTAAAACTAACACAATAAAATATTTGGGAATTATAATTGACGAAAAGCTTCAGTGGAAACATCAAATAATATCACTTAGTAAAAAGATAAGAAAGCTTGTCTATGTTTTTAAGTTACTAAGGCTTGTAGCAAGTCCAAAGTTATTGTTGCAAACTTACAGGACTCTCTGTGAGTCTTTAATATGTTACGGTATCTGTTCATGGGGCGGGGCTTGTAAGACAATTCTCGTCGAAGCTGAACTTGCCCAACGATGTATTTTAAAAGTAATGCTATTGCTTCCATTTCGTTATCCAACTACACTAGTGTATGAAAAAGCCCGAGTACTAAGCGTAAGAAAACTTTTTATCTATCAATGCATACGAAGGTACCATCGTACTCGTATAACTGCACCATGTATCAAAATTCCAAAGAAAAGGACATTCAAATACCCGACCCCTAGGACAAGAAGTATTTTTGCGAAAAGACACTATAGTTACATTGCCCCGCATTTGTACAATAAGTTATACAGGGAATTTAAATTAAACTTAAATAATTACAGTAACCACCAAATAAAGGCAAGGATCAGAGTGTGGTTAGAGAATCTTGATTATGACAGCACAGAAGCACTTATGCCGTAGGTTTACCACAAGCAATACTCACACACATAATATATTCCAACACACACACACACACACACACCCACTCACACTTACACACACATCAACACACGAACAAATACACACACGCACACACACACACACACACACACACACACACACACACACACACAAACACACACACACACACACACACACACACACACACACACACACACACACAAAACAAGCGCTTAAAATAACATTTTTTTTAAATTTCTTATTTATATTTCTGTACTTGCTAAATAATTAAATTATTATTATTATATAGAAATTGACCTTTTAACAAGGCTAACTTTAAGGGGAGGAACTGGTTCCTGAAACACAGTTATACTAGCTCAGGGACCAGGGAATCAATGAATATATGTAAAAAAGGTTGTTATTAAATAAATAAATAAATAAAAATAAAAGTATCAATACGTATTCGATTCAATGGAGCTCCTGGGTCCAGACGTGCAACAATGCTGCCATCCCTCGTCCAGATAAATCGCCATCCTTTCCGACGGCCTGTTTCGTGCGCCTGGTGAAACAAATGCCTGTCCATTTTTTTTCAATCGCTCTTCGAAATAGATGGTGCATGACGCGAACTTATTCTGAACGAATTTTATAACAATCACATTAGTTTTCATAACGATATAATTTTATCTTCATTGTTATAATAAATTTTAATACGTTCGAAAAAATATCTCTTTTACATTATGTTAAAACTTTTGGATTAACCTTTAACTGTGGATATGAAGTCTTACAGACCTTTTGCACTTGCTGATTTCTAAGAATAACATATTTACCACCACCCACCTCGGGTGGGCATCTCAGTGGCTCTAGTTTAGTCACCAAACGCGCGATGAAGAAGGAGGTTATATCTTCCAGTAAAAGTAAGTTACACGTATTTAAAGAATAGACGGGGTCTGAGACACCCTACGTCTATATTTCCTTAAGAAACAATATTATACTACCTTTATTTTTGTTTTTTTTTTGTCTGTGGTGACGAGACCCCAAATTATATCCAAGCTAAAGAAGAGCAAGGGAAGAGAAAACCTTGTAACCTAGGGGCACCCGGGGTAGTACCACGACCTCACAGAATACCAACGTAAAGTAGAAGCTTAGCTTCTGCGTTTCGTTTGGTAAGTGCAGGTGGCCTTTAAGCTACCCTCTTCTTTCTGAGCGTGGGTGCTCACGCTGCCCCGCGTATTCTGCGGGGGAGGGGGGGAGCAAAATCCCACTCTATACTAACACTGCATGGTGACCCCTGCCACGCTCTCCGTGGAATTTTGCAACATTAGGGGACTTCACTCAAACCTTAACGCCGTCCACAACTATCTAGAGACTGCGAAGCCGGCTTTGCTCTTTTTGACCGAGACGCAGGTGTCATATCCGGCTGATACTTCGTACCTATCCTACCCGGGGTATAAGTTAGAACACTTCTTTTTGCCCCGGGCTTGAGTTTGCGTATACGTCTGAGAGGATATCTGTTGGATAACGGTTATCCTTGGTGACGGTACAAGAGAATCTATCAACCCATTTCTTTACATGGATGTCGTATAAGACGATTATGGTAAATGTTTAAAAAACTCAAAGCTTTCAATAGAAACGGGGAGCGACGTCAATGGTGCAAAACGTTTGCTAGCTGAGATCGCCAATCAACCTGCAGACCGTTTCAGTTAAGGCTAATCTTCCCTAAAATGGCGAGGTCTACATGCTGGACTTAGCATTGGAATAAAAGATGAAGTGACTTGTAATTTATACCTTTACACATAATAAATGATCAAAAAAAATTAAGCCATTAAAAATGTCAGTAAATTTTTATAACATTCAAAATGTATACATTTGGTTTTAGGAATAATATAGGACATTTTCTTTCTTTCGACGTAAAATTAAAAGAAAGTAATGAAAAGAATAATGGAATGTTTATGTTATTATATTCACAGGAATTATCTTATAGATTTCTTGAGTTATGAGGGCACAGGAATCGAAATATTCATAAATACAACAAAGATTAGAGAACGATTTACATTTTTGGGAAATAATTTAGGGTTTGATAACTCGTCGACAGGCGTCATGCAGAAAGAGCTTCTATCGATCGTTTGGCCTCAGTTCGACATGTGTTTGACATATTCACCAAAATCTATTAGGTTGCCTATATACTATTTGAATACATGAGCATAGACGAAGCAACCTTCTTTCCATCAATTTACTACCGAAACCGGCCAAGTATGGATTTAAAATTAATTGTTTACCTTTTTTACCAAAGTAAGCTTTCATTATATATTAATTAACATCTTATTTGATGTTGTAGATGTTTTTAGGTAATTATAAATCTCAGACTCTGTTTGTATACTGAGATCGAAAACGACATGCTTTCTACCTTAGTTCAAAGTTAGACATAAAACGAAACATCTATGTTCAGACTTCAAAAATATATCACCATTCAAAAATATATATCATTTAGATGCCTAAGCCACGGAATGTCGTCCTTACACAAACTTTCTATACTCGGCTAAGAAACGCTAGTTTTTTTACCTTATTTTTTTATGTTAAACCACGCTGTTATAAATTATTGTATTGTGCATATGTTGAATAACGACACTAAAGGCAAATAAAATTCTTAAAAAAATACTTAATCTGATAATTATTATATATAAATTATTATATAAATTCTTAAAACAATAAAAAACTGATAATCAGGACTTACATTGCTTGCAGACCTAATATCAAGAAAATAAAAAGCAATCCACGTACAAAATATAGGAAGAAGCGTGCATGAAATTTTGAATGAAGAAGTCCCAGGGCCATTACGAAACAACCAAAGAGGTCATAGTAATGTTTGTTTTGTTCAGGGAACAAAGACCAGAAGACTTTGAATAGCTGCTTCCAATGTAACGATGCGATATTGATGCGAAGAACATGCTTTGATGTGCCAAACTGATTTTGATAACGAACGATCTCAGTAAAATAGATCGAATACGTTTACTTTTATAAAACAATATATACCTCAAAAAAATATAATTCCTATTTTGTGATTTTAGGATAAAATTTGGAAATTTAGGAAATTTCCAAATTTCATGACAGGAAAAAAACCTAATGCGACAGTTTAGTTCTTATCATGCATAACAAAAATTTGGTCATTAACTATAACATATTGTAAACAATCCTACCCTAGTCAATTCACTCAAGGTGCAATAGAATAGGTCAATGCCTTCAGCCACTCTATTAAGAATGCGTAACGTTCGCGTTAAAGGCGCCTTACCGAGTAAATTGTTACGGGCTCGCGGCACAGACAGCAGCCGCGGCCGCCGCCGTTTCCATACGTACCCGTCTGGAACACAGTCCAATTCGTCCCAATATGTCACTATTATATATTTTTCCACTAAGTATTTTAAAAATATATAAGGCAATTGCTAGGTCTCGTCTTACCCTCAACTCGTTGTAGCCAACCATACCCAGAATAAATAAAGTTGGGTACATTAATGGATACATAGGGTAGATTCCATAATAGCGCATATATAAGTATATTATAAATTTATTTTGCACCCGTTCCAGCATTGCAATATACCCATTTACGTGCGGTGACCATATTAAGGCGTTACACTCCAGATTACTCCCTACCAGCGTGTTATACAGAGTGATGATTACCTTAATGTTCGTGAAGTCGTGAACTATGCGAAGAATGAAGCCCAAGTTTCTATACGCTTTTTTTTGCAGCAATAGATAATGTGTTCTCTAAATGTTACTTCACTATTTAGTAGAACGCCTAGATCTTAGATCTTTAACTTCTTTAACACTTACAATTTGCAAACCATCTACTTCATAGTTATATATAATGGGCTTGCGCTTTCTAGTAAATGAAATGGTAACACATTTGGAGGCGTTAAACTGTAAATGGCTATTCTTGCTCCATTCCACTACTCTGTTTACGTCCTGTTGTAGCTTTTCACAGTCTGCCACGTTTCTACGACATGATACAACTTGAGGTCATCAGCAAAAAGAAGGCACTTAGATTCCTTAACTACCTCAGGCAAATCGTTAACCAGTAACAAAAACTGAAGTGGCCCTAAATTACTGCCTTGACTTACTCCAGATTTTGTTACATATGTGTCCGACGTATGGCCGGCATATTCCACATACTGCTTTTTACCTGTCATATAGCTGGCAAATAGTTTTAACAAATGTGGAGTGAAGCCAACTGCCGCTAACATTTTTAGCAAGTCGTCGTTATCCACTAAGTCAAACGCTTTTTTAAAGTCAAAGTAAGCGGCATCGACTTGCACCCCCTTATCCACTGCGGGCACAACTTCAGCCATGTAGCTAATAAGGTTGCTAGTGGTGCTCCTCATTGACCGAAACCCGTGCTGCGCTTCCGAAAGCTGCTGATTCACCTGCACGAATATTTTATCGTACATGGCTGACTCAAATACTTTAGCTACTGATGAAAGCACGGCAACAGATCGATATTCGTCCACCTACGATCCTGCATTTCCCTTTGGCACAGGAACGACCCTTGTTGTTTTCCATCTATCGGGAAAAATAGCACTGTCCAGGCATTTTGAATAAATGTACATTTTTTGGCTTACTTATCACAAAACGGCAGCAAACTCTTCTACACATTGCTTACTACTCAATACTTCCCCATTTTTCAAAATTTTTTTTTTGTTTTTGCTCCTTTTTTTGGACCGTATGTAATTCCAAAAAGCTTTTGAATCTTCTACGAGATGGTTTTGAACGCGACTCTGATGCTGCTCCTGACCGAGTTTTATCATCTTCCTAACTCTCGCTCGACACTGATAAAATAGTTCATAATCGTATTTTGATTTACTCATCTTATACCTCTTATGGCGATCTACTTTTAATTTTAATTCGCGTATTATCTCAATTGTGTACCACTCAGGATAAATATACTTAGACTTTACCTTACTTATTTTTTTCCTAGGTACGCGATTATCTATTATATTATTTATAGTGCAATAAAAAAATCAAGACTTGTTTCTAAATCTAAACCACACATTGGAGACCAGTCTATTTACTCTATACCTTTATACAAGAGAGGAAAGTTAGCATTGCTAAACTTCCAAGCAGGTCTCACGTAGCATTCGCTGTCAATGGATACCTGCGCGGCAGCGGCTCCGCCTGCGAACTGCAAACACACTGCGCATCCACTGGCACAAGTCCAGTATCCGCCGCATACACCCTCACCGATTCCTCACCATCAAATTTACTTAACACTAAATCTAACTCTCGTTCATTGCAATTACCTATTCTATTGCCTTGAGAAATTTAACAGTATGTCACAAAATGTTCATAGTAATTACATATAGTAGTGGAGCATGAATACAAATTAAAATCTCCTAGTACTATGACTTTACGGAATTTACTACAATATTGCTAAATTATTCTGAATAATAATATATATTCATTATCACAACTACCTGGTGGAATGTAAACAACACATATAAAAAATATAAATCTTTCTCTTAAATACACTCTAGCACAAACCATTTCAAACACCCGACAATCTATGTTGACGTCTCTCGATATAGGTACAAACTGCAGTTCGAAGCGTGGTGCGGCTGAAATAAAAATGAAGAATTAAAGGCTATTGTGTAAGCGAATCCATCACAAAGCACTTCAGAGAGCTGCTGGCTTCGGAGTAAGTGATAAAACTGTATTAATCCACTTGAAGCAAATCGGGAAAGTAAAAAAAACTTGAACGATGGGTACCTCATGAATTGAGTGAATCGAACTTGCAAACATGCGTCGACTGCTGTGCTACTTTGCTCAACCGACACAACAATGAAGTGATTTTAAATCGAATCATTACTTGTGATAAAAATTGGATACTGTACGATAATCGAAAACACTCGTCGCAATGGCTGAATCCTGGAGACCCAGCCAAATCCTGCCCTAAACGAAAATTGACTCAGAAAAAGTAACTTGTGAGTGTTTAGTGGACTAATAGCGCCGGTGTTGTTCAATACAGGTTTCTAAAATCTGGCCAAACGATTGCGGCAGATATTTATTGTCCGCAACTGCAAACCATCAAGGAAGAACTAGCTGCTAAACAACCGAGATTGGTCAATCGCTCTAGGCCACTGCTGCTTCAGGACAACGCAAGACCACACACTGCACAAAAAACAACTACTAAGTTAGATGAGCTACAATTGGAATGTCTGCGACATCCACCGTACTCGCCGGACCTTGCTCCAACAGATTACAGTTTTTTCCGGAATTTGGACAACTTATTACAAGGAAAAAAATTCAACTCCGATGCGGCAGTCCAAACCGCCTTCAAAGAGTTTATTGATTCTCGTCCCCATGCTTTTTATTAGTAAAGGAATCAATAAACTACCTACGAGATGACAAAAGTGCATAGATAACAACTGTGCATACTATGATTAATCAAAAAAAAATATATATATAATATAAGAAAAATAAATATATATAACAAAAAACATTGTCTTTATATTCCTCCCGTACAAAACGCCAATTTTTTATGTAAGGAGCTTATATATAGTCTCTCGTTAAGAGATCGTTGATCTTAAGAGGGCCTCCGTTTGGTTTTGGGTGGCATCAGAGTCGGTACTTTTTCAGTGGACTAAGTTAATGGCATAAATATAGTCTCTGATACATGAATATATATAATACTTGTGCAATTTGCTGTAGAGATTATCAGTCTGTGGGTTTCAACTGCAGTGAATTATCAAAGGATGCGTATTCTTGCTGCCAGCTACACCATATCATAAATATCATAAACTACTTTTATAAACTTTGTAAAACTCCTTTAGGCTGTTTTTATAAGTATTGACGGATAAGCAGTCAGCCCATGTAGTGTATACCCATAGACTATTTTATTTCCTATTTTTTCAAGATATGTATTCTTCTTTAACCGAGTTATAAAAACGAGAAGCTTCTATATTCGATGCGTCAGTTTATATATTATCTAATATTTTCACCGATTTGTCGGAAACAGCGTAACTAATTTTAATAATAATAAATCTTTATTTCGGATAACAAATGAGATCCATATCAGGGGTATTAGAAAAATCACAAAATAATAATAATAATAATACAGCTTGGTGGACGGAGGAAGAAAATGACACGCACGCACGCGCACACACACACACACACACACACACACACACACACACACACACACACACACACACACACACACACACACACACACACTCACTCACACACACACTCACACACACACACACACACACACTCACACACACACACTCACACACACACACACACACACACACCCACACACACACACACCCACATACACACACACACACACACACACACACACACACACACCCACACACACACACACACACACACACACACACACACACACACACACACACACACACACACGAAAGTCAGCCATGCAGGACCTTAATAATTCGTGTTATTATAAGACAGTCATGTTTTTGTGCTATAACACCCAGGATACTGTTGGCGCTATTCCTTGTCATGTTTAGTAGCGATGCGGCTTTTTTGCACATTATCGCGTCCAACCCGTTGGTGCGGGCTTCACAGAACATACTTGAAGCGCTGCAGTAGCGGGGCAGCCCCAAAAGAACTCTAAATTTGAATAAATGTAATTTAAATGAAATTTTAATGATTCATTTATTTTAAATTTAATTTATACGCAATAAATCCAGTGGTGGTTTCGTATTAATTAAAATTTAACTTTTGAAACCCATGCCTGAGTATGTAAAAATAAGGGATGAAGATGTTAATGTAATTATTTAGACGAATTTCTATTATAATAACTGTGAACTAGAACTTGTGATATTCCGAAGACCACTCAAAAGTGTTAAATAATCAATCTCTTAAAATCAACTTCAAACTAAAAAATCCACTTATTACTTGAACTTTGAAGTCTGGGTTTTAATTTTACGATAAAATATTTTTATACGTGGTAGAGCCATGCTGCAGCTATATTAGTAGTATTGTTGTAGCACGAATGGGTCGGCTCGCCGGGGAAGGACCACGCTCTCACAGAATACCGGAATAAAATAGCAGCTTAACACTGCTGAGTTTCGTATGGTGAGTGCAGAGAACCGGATACCGTTTTTACTGGAAAAGAGGCATTCCATCTTAGTCCTCACGGATGACAACACATCTGCATTTTGGTTCTTTATTAAGAATAGATGTAGATGTCTATGAGTCACAGGAACCAATTATCATCACATAGACTGTGTGCTCATTTGTTACCTATCCTATAAAAAAATATGTTACAGTGCCCAACTTAGAAGCTAATAAGTGGAAATAATTATTTTATTTCTTTCAGTTTGATGTCGGTTTGTACTTATTATTAAAACTTTAATTATTTAATTTAAAATTTACACTATTATTATCAGTAGGTAAATACTTACAAAGTAACAAAGTAAAATATTTTGTCCGTTACAAACAGTTATCTAATACGGCTACACTCTTGCTAAGTGACACATAAATATTGGAAACAAATAAACTGCATCGCCACTAAAATATTTGCGGCTTGCTATACATTGTAGAATTATTTTCTTCACCAGAGTACTTCGAAAGTGACGATGTTATGAAAGAAAAAAATTACTACGGTTATAAAATTTATCTTAGATTATTTTTCATTTTAGTTACATTCCCGTAGTTTGATATATTAAACTAGTTAATAAAAGTTGTATCGTCCTGTTTTTTTTTTTGTTTTTTTTTTTTTAGAAACTAATGAGCATCTTTATTATAGTTTTATTTTTTAAATAATTTGTAGAAACTTGATTTCTTGTATTAAGCCAGACATACCCTGTCTGTCCCGTGGTAGAGCCATGCTGCAGCTATATTATGGTTGTAGCTTGTATGGATCGGCACGACCGGGGAAGGACCACGTTCTCACAGAATACCAGCGTAAAATAGCAGCTTAACGCTGCTGTGTGCTAGTGTAGAAAATCGGAGACTCTTTTTACTGGAAACGAGGCATTCCATCTTAGTCCTCACGGGTGACAACGCATCTGCATTTTGATTCTTAATCGAAGATAGATGTAGATGTCTAGGGGCCACAGCAACCACTTATCATCAGGTTAACTGTGTGCTCGTTTGTCACCCCTATCCTATAAAAAAGGGGCGTTCATACAGTTTCGATCCCCGTAGGTACAAATGAAATTGTAAATTACAATTTTTACAATTTAATTTGTGCTGTGCTGATTTACCTCGTGCTCGATGGCGAAAAAAATTACGCGGAACACATTTGAGGAACAAAATATTTTGAAGATATGTGAAGACTGCCTAAGCAGCCTGAAGGACTAATCGGTTCATAGCCTTTTCAAAAATGAAAGCATGCCTTGGACCGGAGTGGTAGTGTATATTTATTATAAATTTACTATTTAATTTAAGTATGTTTGTGGAAACGCAAGAGAACTGAAATAATCATAATACGTTATACATACTCCTGTTATTAAAACAAACTCTTATCTTTCTTAGGAATACTTAGGAAGACTAAGAACCGAGCCTTCCTACCATTATCAGCTTGATTAATATGTAGTTGATGTGTAAGTATGTTAGTAAAAGAGCCAAGGCATAATTTTTTCTTCATAAATTCATACTTCTTGCTATGATTACAATACACTATCGTGTATATTGATTATCTGTGATGTTAGTGATGTTAGCCAGTTCTTGTACAGCTTAAAGACTCAGTCAGACTGCAAGCTAGGATATCGAGTATGCAGTGTAATAACGTAACCAGTATAAAACTTTTTGACCCGCTTGAAATATATTAATTCCCGTGTATTTTTCTATACATTTTTTTGTTATTATTACTTATATGTTTCTTTATGGATTTGTTTTGTTTAATGAAAGCTTAATAATATTATTATATATTAATAATGTATTTTATTTTGATTTTTAAAATTTGCATCGTTTTGATGAAATATACCTTCTAGAATCCTCCTTTTGTATTTTTTATGGCCAAAGATATGAAATGAAAACATTACAACCTTAATATTAATAATTATACAAAACATAATAACAATTATACAAAATCCTTGCAACAATAATGGAAAAGCAAAACCAAAAATGATGAAGAAATAAGCTACCAAAAAGTTATTTAAAATACTTAATGAAAATATAACCAATTTTTCATTAATTCATAACTTATCTCCAAATTGAAGTCCGTTTTATGACCAAAAACTAACTTGTAACAAGTGTATAAATACATTTAATGAAAATCTTTTACCAGAATAATTCGACAGAAAAAATTTATCTTATATGAGTAGATAAATATATTGACAGTTTTATATAGTGTACGAGTACCTGCCTTCCATATCAACTCATAAGAATTTCACTGGCAAATCTATTAATAGACGTCTCGTACTTTTAACGCTTCTTCCTGTTGCCTATTTCAGTAAACATTTGCGAGATAAATAATTTAAATTAATAATTAATTCGAATTATTAAAATAATAATACAATTAATTCGAAACATTTACGGTAGTAGAGTCACGCGGCAGTTTTTGCTGTTACACTCTGCTTCTGCGTTTGGTCTGGTGAGTGCAGGTGGCCGGAGGCCCAATTCCCCCCCCCCCCCCCCCCCCCATCAACTTGGTAGCGAAATTACATCAAAGACTACCCCAGGAGGGTACCAACACCCCTGGAGAATCCCTCGCTGAGCATCCACGACCATGTTATTCCACTCCTGAGCGTGGGTGCTCAGGCTGTCCCGCGTATTCTGGAGAGAAGGCGAAATTCCGCTCAAAAACATAACTGCTCGGGGCAAACTGAGTAACAATATCAAGGCGACCCCTGCCACGCTATCCGTGAATTTCTGCAACATCAGGGGACTTTACTCGAACCTAAACGCCGTCCACTACCATCTCGAGATGGCGAAGCCGGCCTTGCTCTTTCTGACCGAGACGCAGGTGTCCTCTCCGGCTGATACTTTGTATCTCTCCTACCCGGGGTACAAATTGGAGCACTCCTTTGTGCCTCGAGCTGGAGTTTACGTATACGTCAGAGAGGACATCTGTTCTCGACGCCTCGGCAGTCTTGAAGGTTCGGACCTGTCCATCATTTGGCTACGCGTAGACAGCGACGACCATCCGCGCGTCTACGGGTGCCACTATAGGTCCCATAGCGGTAATTCCGAAATAGACTGACTCATCGACCACGTCCAAATGGCAACAGATTCCTTGCTACAACAGGTCCCATCCGCAGGGATCGTGATCCTTGGCGATTTTAACGCCTACCACGCCGAACGGCTCGGTTCACGTTTAACCGATGATGCGAGTAGATCTGTTTATGACTTTGCCTTGGCATATGATCTGACACAACTGGTTACTTCGCCTACGCGGATTCCAGATGTGGAGGATCATACACCTTTCCTGTTGGACCTTCTGCTGAACTCTCATCCGGACGAATATCAGGTTTCTGTCGAGGTTTCTCTCGGCTCTTTGGACCATTGTCTGATCCGGAGTGTGGTGCCAGTCACGCTCCCCTCGTGGTTGCGTTCTGCCGGTTGTCGCCGTGTTTGGCATTACAGGTCGGCGGATTGGGACGGAATGCGGTGTTTCTTTGCATCCTAACCACGGAGGCGGGTTTGCTTCTCGCCGGATGATCCCAGCGCTGTTGTTGACTCTATCAATGATGTGGTGCTACGGGGAATGGAATTATTTATTCCATCATCTGTGGTACCCGTCGGAGGCAGATCTCAGCCTTGGTTTCAGGAGGTCGCTCCTGTAAGACGGCATTACACAGTAAGCAGGAGTGTTATCAAGCCTGGGCTGCGGCTTCGGCGACTCGGGATGTAAACACCAGCATGCTTAAAAAAAAGTATAACTTTGCCTCTAGGTCTTTCAAATGAGCTATTGCCAAGGCAAAGTCAGAGCACGTAAGCAGCATTGGCGAGAAACTAGTTCGCCTTCCTTCGGGAACCCGTGCATTCTGGTCTCTTGCCAAGGCTGTCCAAGGGAATTTCTGTAAGCTATCACTACCATCTCTGCACAGGGAGGACGACTCACTGGCCCACGCCGCAAAAGAGAAAGCCGACGTTTTAGGCTCCCTTTTTGCGTCCAACTCGACTCTTAATGACGGGGAGAACACACCACTGACCATCCCGCGGTGTGCTCTATGCCGGATGTGCGGTTTTCACAGCGCTCGGTTCGCAAAGCACTCCTCTCCCTGGATATTCACAAGTCGAGTGGGCCTGACGGAATCCCCCCAATTGTGCCGAGGACGTGTGCTCCGGAGTTGGCACCGGTTCTAACGCGTCTTTTCCGGTACTTCTACTCCCTAGGCGTAGTCTCGAAATCATAGAAGACAGCTTTTGTCCACCCGATCCTTAAAAAAGAAAACCGCTCAGACCCGTCCAACTACAGGCCCATCCTTGTTCTCCAGAACAAGGAGGTGATGGACGATCTATTTTTAATTGCCAGCTCATGCGGTACCTTGAGGATCACCAGCTGATTAGTGACCGACAATACGGTTTTCGTCAAGGTCGATCAGCTGGTGATCTTCTGGTCTACTTAACTCATGGGCGGAGGCAGTAGAGTCCAAGGGGGAGGCGTTGGCCGTTAGTTTAGACATTGCGAAAGCCTTCGATCGGGTATGGCACAAAGCGCTTCTTTCGAAGCTTCCTTCCTATGGGCTTCCCGAGAAATTGTGCAATTGGATCACCAGCTTACTTGCAGTTCGGAGCATCAAGGTCGGTGTAGATGGTGCATGCTCCGACTATAAGCCTATTAACGATGGTGTTCCACAATGATATGTTGCTAACTGGTAACATTCATTGTAATGCCACACTATGCAGATGACAGCACTGGTGATGCTTTATACGCCAATATTTCTCGGGAAAACGTCGCCGAGTGCCGGAACAAACTTGTGTGTGAAGTCGAGACTTTGTTGAAAAAAGTCTCGCATGGGGGGCAACTAAATCTGGTCCACTTCCCCAGCAGACACAAGTTGGCGCGTTTACCGCTAAAAGGAACCCCTCTGTCGTATCTTCTCAGTTTTAAGGCACTACCCTTCTTGCCTCAGCCAGTATCGGAATCCTCAGAGACGACATATCGAGTGACCTGCAGTTTCACTTGGAAGAGAAGGCCAAATTGGCCTCTAAAAAGCTTGGCGTAATCAGCAGAGCGGGACAGTATTTCATGCCGGCACACTGCCTGCAACTTTACAAGGCGCAGGTTCGGCCTCACATGAAATACTGTTCCCATCTCTGGGCAGGGGCTCCCCAGTGCCAGCTTCTTCTACTTGGCCGCATCCAGCGCAGAACGGCTCGAATCGTCGACGACCTAGTCCTTTCCAATCGGCTCGATTCATTGGCACTGCAAAGAGATGTTGCATCCCTTTGCATTTTCTTTCGCATTTACCACGGGGAGTGCTCTGAGGAATTGTTTGGATTAAACACAGTCGCCAAATTTCACGAACGCTCATCGCGGCAGAATTGCGGATACCATCCACACCATCTGGATGACTGGAGGTCCACCACTGTGCGATTTAGAAGATGTTTTCTTCCTTGTACAACTTCCTTGTGGAATCGATTACCATCAGCGATTTTTCCGGACCGATACGACTTAGAGACCTTCAAAAAAATAGCCTACTCCTTTTTAAAAGGCCGGCAACGCATCTGCGATTCCCCTGGTGTTGCAGTTGTTCATGGGCGACGGTCGTCACTTACCTTTAGGTGAGCCGAATGCTCATTTGCCCCCTCTCTTATAAAAAAAAGAGATAAAGAAACCGCTACCTATCGGAATCCAAAAGATTTTTAAGCCATTTTCCTTAGCCGATTCGTATGATACCTAGAAGAGATTGGGTCAATGAGATTTAATTTTAAAAAACCAACAAAGCGACCTTGGCTGCCGCAATGATTATAATGATATTCTGAATATAATGACGTCTAGTTCCATCGTAATTTAGTAATTAAGTATTAAAAATATACTGAATTTAAGTACAATTGCTTGTATCTGTTTGAGTTCATATAATATGAATTTTTTGTATGTATTTGTTTTTGTTCATAAAAAATTTCTGCCTATTATTCTTTAAATTGTCCTATTGTAACCGTGCTGAAAGAAATTTCAAAATGGTATAAGCAATGTTTTTAGAAGTACATCCGGAGACACTGTAGTGTCTCACGCCAAGTACACGTTCAACATATGTATATGTATGTAAACGTGTAGGCGTGAGACTACAGTGTATATATTCTCGAATCAGATGTCAACATAACCTCACCAAATTTTTAACTTCATATATTTAATTATTAACGAAACGTCAACACTTTATACAGTCATTTATCATTTTGTTTATCAATTGTTTCCATATAACACTAAAAAGATTCCACTATGGAGTGTAGAGTAGAAGGAGGACCATCTCTGTATATGAAAAGTGTCCCTAAAAACGCGTCCAATAAGGGTGGCGCTGCAGTAGCATAGGATAAATTTATAAAAGCGCCAAAATTAATAAGAATAACATGGAGAAATAAACAACGACCGATCAATCCACTTGGTTGTGTACTACTTAAATAGTTGAGGTTTTGTATACTGGCATTTTACTAACTACGCTAGTCATGAAATGTTTTAAGTATTTGAATTCTTTGAATTTTTGAATTTTTTTCTTAAAATAGCAAAATAAAATTGATTTATACAAAATATGAGATAGATTGATTCAATTTTCTTGAAATAAATCTACTCATATTATCTTATGAGTGCAAATCAGTTGTTGTAGAGGTAGTTTAAGAGCAAAAAATTTCTTGACCTTGACGTGTTGAGAGTAAAGAGTAAGTAACAAACTCAACCGCTTCACGGTATGAGGTGTGCGATATTTGAAAGAAAAAAGAAATTGTGTACTTTACAAAAAGATATTAAATATATAATATAATATATATATAATATATTATTACTTTTTTCAGCATAATTGTTTTTTCGAATCTGAAACGGTTACGTACCTGGTTTTTTTTATTTTATAATTTATTGTAAAAATGTAATTATTATTTTTGTAACTATAGTCGAAGGTGTACTTGGCGCGATGCTTTACAGTGAAACTTTTTTTGTTCGGATATTCTTTTTCTATTCTATATTATATACTATCTATAGAATAGAAAAATAATATATAACACCTCTTTAAAGTTCTAAATAATATCATGAATTAAAAAAAAAGAAAAAAAAAGAATTTTCTTATTCCATTACACCTGCAATAAAAAGGGTGACTTTACATACATTAAGGTTGCCGAGCTAGTGCTAAAAATTCGACGGCTTCACTACAAGCGTACCAGCAGCTCGTTAATTACACGTGCGCTATGTACGGCGAATGTATGTAAGTGTATTTCTTTTACAGGGTATTAAATATGTAAAAATTATTTATAAGTTAGAACTAGTAACACAATACTCCCTTCCAAAATAGCATGTATTACCCATCTTTTTCATTCCAGTTCAGACTATAAAAGTCTCCTGCTGAGCATATGCCTCTCCCATAGATTATCTCATAGTTCGATTTTGTCCATCTCCTATTTCAGTATCGTTGTGTCGCCGTTAATGGCGAGACGATCGTGTATATTCTTACACTGCCACTTCACGGTTGGTGTGTATTGAAACTCTAACCTAATAAACAAACAAAAAACTTTTTTTTTTTATAGGATAAGGGTGACAAACGAGCACACAGTCCACCTGATGGTAAGTGGTTGCTGCGGCCCATAGAATCTACATCTATTTTCGATTACAAATCAAAATGCAGATGCGTTGTCACCCCTGAGGACTAAGATTGAATGCCTCGTTTCCATTATAAATGGTATCCGATTCTCTGCAATCACCATACGAAACACAGCAGCGTTAAGCTGCTATTTTACGCTGGTATTCTGTGAGAGCGTGGTCTTTCCTCAGTCGAACCGACCCATTCGTGCTACAACCGTAATATAACTGCAGCATGGCTCTACCACGTATAAAATACTATATGTAATAACTACGCCCACCACCATTATACTTAATACCACTAACTACTAGACAAAGTTACACACCACCGTCAATAATAGCTACGCCGCCTGTAAACAAGGTATATTTAGGTAAAATAAACTGCGACTGCTTACCGCTAAGATTAGACCTATGGTCACTGGATGTATGGCGTCGAGAAGAATCTACTGCCCGCGAAGTGTTGAACTTTACATGTCCCCGAATTATATTTTATTTTTCATCCATACAAGTTTCTTTACGTTGTTTTTTTCCACCGTTATAGTCAGCGCTTAAAATTGAAACTAATCATTTCAATGTTAATAACATTACATTTAGTTTGTAGATACTATAAAAAATTTATATATCTGTGTGTCTCTACTTGACTCACGCTACTATAAAAGAGTGCTGCATGGTTTCTGTAATTGTGAGTAAATTTATTCAGTATTAATATACTTCTCATACTTTAATTATGAGATGGTCAAATTTCGCTACAGGGATGCGGCGTTATACTTAGCTAGTTATTATAAAAATAAGTAAGACCAATGTTCTAGAAATAACGCTTCCTCCCTGTTATTTTTAATCGAATAAGAATTAAACAAAACTGAAACATTTCAATCGGTTGCGGCAAGGAACAAACGACCTACTACAATTACCGATCCCCCTTTCCGATCCTTACCATTCTCCTTTAATTGGAAGAGTTTGTCCTAATTGTGACTGATAATGAAGACTTGTAATTTACTTTTGGCTGCTAAACTTATCTGTGTGTTATAATAAATGTAATGAAATTTCATTAAAATAATGAAAAATTTCAAATCACTATTTCGAGTCTATATATTATTTTAAAGCCTGTTAGTTAATTAAAAAGCCAAAGAACGTGCGGTAAATATTGTCATACTATACTATTAAGATCACTATTAGAGCATGAATCATCTTTTGAATAATGTTATTATATATAAATTACAAGAATCAAGGTCACCGCCATAGCCTTTGCAAGCTGAAGTGGCAATGGGCTGGTCACAACTGTCACAAAAGCGATAACCGCTGGAGTGGACGTATCATAGACTGGAAACCGCGCTTAGTTAAAACTAGTGTGCCCTGGCAAGATGGAGCAACGATCTGCGCGATGCAGCTAGCAGCAACTGGATGTAGGAAGTAGAAGATCTGCCGGCTTTGGAAGAAGCCTAGATTCAGCAATGGACTGCCGCGGGATGATGGTGACGATGATGATATATTACAATAATACTCATTGAATTTCATTTAAACTTTCTCCACAAGTTCGAAAAGAAACCTTTGTCCTAGAATAAACCAGGAAGAAATCCAGCGCATTTTAAACGTTCATTTATAATATAATATAACATATATAATTGTATATAATATAACATATTACATTACATACAATTAAATACGAAAAAAATAGAAAGAGCATTATGATTTCTTATATTTAGGCAAACACTACACATTTAAATAAAACTAATTTTATGGATTTTATCGCGTATATTAACTTATTTTAAAACTTAGGACAAACAAAAAGATCTATAAAAACCCGCGATAAAGAACATATAGCTGACGTGAAGCACCGACGTATCGGGAAGTCTGCAGTTTGTGAATCGTCCCCGCCATTACATTAGATTTGATAGACCACATATCCTCGCAAAAGAACACCGATTCCTCCCAAGGATGATTCGCGAGGCTATTGAAATTAAAAAACATCCTAATTTCAATAGAGAGGGAGGCTGGGTACTACCACCTGCTTGGGATCCTGTAATTCATAAAATTAAAACTAAACCCAAGCATACCACTGTAAGACTTCAAGACACAGTTAGTTCATTCTGCGTAGATCGGACCAAAATTAATAATTAAAAAGCTGAAGGTACTCCGGGTTAACTTTGACATCGGGACGTCAATCACCTCAGTTCCCCGTGACCACGGTTGCTGGAAAGCAACAAAACGTCGGGAATATAAAAATAAGTTAATATACGCGATAAAATCCGTAAAATTAGTTTTATAGAAAGAGCATTGTAGCGATCACCCAATTACCAGTGGTTATTATGAATCATGTGCTCTTTAGTAGTAAAATAAGCCTGTTTAAACAATTTTGGTAGGTTTCCAAAGCATGGGTGGCGTAAAAAACCCAAATTATTAAGTTTATTGTTGGCAAATTGATTCCGACAAATGACAGGTAAAACCTTACATTGTAAGCAAAAATACATACACAAACGACGAGGTATACCGTTAAAGGTATGAAAGTTTTCTGACTCATTTACCCATCTTAATGTAGCAGAATCATAACTTGTATTAGAGGGCCTGATCTAAAAAAGATGAACTCGGCACTTTAACTCATCGCTGGTCTGGGTATTTTACGTCTGGCGTTAACGAGATGATCATACCGCCATCTATTGGTAGTGATAAGATTTTTTCAGTATTTCACCATACGATATAATTTATACCGTTACCGTTACAGCCTAGTAAACTTGGCAACCGCAGTTTTATTTTTATTTTTAGTCGTTATTAGGAAAACATTTCCGCACATATTCTGATTTGTTTCGCTCTGCCACCTCTTAGCAAACCTAAGGGAGAATATAGGGTAATGGATACTCTTACACGAATTTATACGAAAAGATTAAAATGTTGTTTCAATAATTTTTTCGTTTTTCGCCTTTGCGTAATACAAGAAATGCTTACAATAGTATTGTTTGTGCTATATTTTTTAAACAACAAAAATATTTAAAGTTTGCACATATGTTGTGTGTACGACTTAAACACTCCTGTAAGGTTGTGGCTAAAATAGAAAACAATGGAAAGCGACATTTTGGTTCTTCTTAGTCGGCATGACATTTTAAATTATAATAACAAAACTCAGTATGGAATTTAAAACGAAGTAGGGGAATTTTACCACGTTCTTATTAAAGTCACTTTCTTGTTGTCTGTTATTTCGGGTGGAATTAAGAAATAAATTTTAAACTAACTTCCCAATGACCTGGAAACTTGAAGTTTTGAACAAAGCTCAAATTCGGATCGGATGACAATGCAAGAATATTATTTAAAAAAACGTAAAAGTTACGTTAGACATGGCGGTCTGTGTGCAAATGAGATTGGGCATTTTGAGAAGCAGCCGTTTTTATCTCCATACACATCTTCACTAAAATACAGCTACACGAACTTATATTATGGTAGTAGCAGGAATGGGTTGGCTTGACTAGGGAACGACTACGCGCTCACAGAATACCATCGCAAAAGAGCAGCTTAATTCTGCTGTGTATTGTTATTGTGAATAAAGCAAAACGAAGAAATTTTATACTGGAAATCGGTAATTCTACTTCATCCCTTTTCGCAAGGGGACAACTAATCTACATATTACTTCTTAACCAAAGACATATAGAGATAGAGACCGCAGCATAACACTACAAGAAGTCGCTCGACAACTGTCGCTTTTTGTACGTGGTGGCTCCTTAATACTTACGTGCCACCACGTAACCCACCATCCTTAATACTAGCAGATAAATCATTATTATATAATGAACGGAAGGATATAGTGAGTCGCTCTGTTGAGCGAACTGTAGAAATGGTTTGTGTCGACATCTGGCACCTCATTGTTGAGTGTTTACAAACACCCATGTGCTACTTATGACTATTTTGAAAGGATTGTGGAAGAAGTTTTGCTCACACTTAGTAAACAGAACAAGTCTGTTGTAATATGTGGAGACACATTAATCTCCTTGAAACTTCTTCCATTAGTATTAAGTTTAGCTTATTGTTTGAATCGTATAATTTTGTTAATTAATTCTTAAAACCAACAGGTATGGCCTAGTGCGACCTGTATAGATAACATTTTTACAGATGTTAAGCCCTTGCATAAATCAATTATTCAAAATTTATGTTCAGATCACTGTGGACAGTTGGTATCATTGCCTTATATATACAAGAAACAAAAAAAATAAGAAAGTTGTGTTTGTTCCAATAAATGAACATCGCTTGGAGAGCTTTAGAAGTAGTATAATAAAATGGCTTCCATCATTTTCATTTAAAAATATTCCTAATTATTTGTATGGTACGTTATTTAAAATTATAACTTGTGAATTTAGTAGGATATTTACTTCTAAAGCTTTTCTTTTAACAGTCGCAAATTATTTAATAAATGGGCGACAGTAGCAGTTTATAAAAGTAGACGAAATTTATACGAGCTTTATAATGATAGATCATATAATAGTAGTGTTATATTTAGTTCTTTTTTGACAACTAAATCATTAAATTCTTCTCCTACTGTCGCCGTATCATTGTTTAAACAAAATGTAAAGGCTTGATCAAATACTTTTCAATTCCACAGAGTACTGCCAAAATATATCGTTAAATATTTTAAAACTATTGATGTTAAAGAAAAGGCAGACTTATGGGGGATTTCCTTTAAAGTTATTTTATATATAATAGATATAATAGCACCTTATCTAGCCACTATATTTAATACAAGCGTCGAATCTGGTGTGTATCCTGATTTAATGAATATATCAGGAAACCCACCAGACATACACATACATAGTAAAGTCATACCTTTATTTAAATCTGGTAGTACATTAGACCCCGCCAATTTTAGACCAATTTTCATATTACCAACATTTAGTAAAATTTTTGAAAAAATAATTTTAGATCAGATGTTAAGTTTCTTTAATATTAATAAATCTATAATATAAAAATGAATCGCTGAATATGTTGCCAAGCGCAAATCTCGAGAGCAGTTGAACCGATTTCGCTAATTCTTTTTTATAACATTCCTTGAAGTACGAAAATGGTTCTTGAAGAGAGAAAAAATTAAAAAATTGCCTGAAAAAGTCAAAAAACAACATTTTTCTATATTACCATACAAAAGATTCGTAATAATACTTTAAAGTCAATTTGAACTTTAATACCATACCATAAAGTTGGTTGTTAGTGGAGGGGTTCCGGGATGGCAAAACAATTGAGTGACGTTAGTATCGTATAAATATTATATCGTATTGGAAACTTAATTTAGAATAAGTAAAAATAAAATGAAATATAATAAGTAGGTATCATAATTAGAAATCAGAAATTGTAATTTTCATTTTCATTTTTAGTGACTATTAAAAGAATTTTGTTTTATATTTTTTTTGACATAATGTAATTGTTGACTTATCAACTTTCTTTTCCCTTTTTTTATCTTACTAGCTGACCTGGTGTCCCGAATAGCAGAATACGTATTAAATAAAAAATTAAAGAATCGACTGTTAAGCGGTAGGAAGTTCGCCGGATCAGCTAGTTGCTACATAAAAATCAACTCGGTTTTACAAGGGGTTGCTCGACAGCTAACGCTGGAGTTGAATTTATTAAACTTATTTTTTGTGCATGGGAGAATTCAGAGGATGCTTTGGATATATTTTGTGACCTTTCCAAGGACTTCGACTGCGTTCACCATGAGAGATTAATCAGGAAGCTACAGTACTATGGTGTTAAGAACACAGCGCTTAGACTTATTATTTCATATAATAAGTCTAAGCGCTGTGTTCTTCCGGGTCGCCTGTACTAATGGGTGTCCCTCTGGGCTCGATTCTCGGCCCATTCCTATTTTTAGTGTATATTAATGACTTACCTTCTCTTGTAGGGGATAATCATGATATAGTATTATTTTCAGATGATACTTCCTTGATTTTTAATCGTGAATCATTTAAATGTGACGAAGTGAATAATGCTATTAAAAATTAGTGCATTGGTTTGACGTTAATTATCTACATTTAAACGGAAATAAAACTAAATGTATTAAATTTACAACAACGAATGTTAAAAATCTGAGTACCAATGTGTTTTTAAATGGGGAAGAACTGAGCCATGTTGAATCCACTATTTTACTTGGCATTACTCTCGACGCAAAGCTTCAGTGGGGCCCCCATATATCCAAACTAGCAAGCAGACTATATTCTGCAGCCTATACTGTTAAAAAAGATTAGAGGTCTCACTAATGTCGAGACAGCTAGATTAGTTTATTTCAGTTATTTCCATAGCATAATGTCTTATGGGATTTTGCTATGGGGAAATGCGGCTGATTCAGAAACTATTTTTTTTTTTACAGAAGAGGGCTATTAGAGCTATTTACAACCCAAAACCTATAGAGTCTCTTAGAGATAAATTTAAAGAAATTAATATATTAACTTTGGCCTCTCAGTATATTTACGAAAATTTAATGTATGTTCACAAAAACAAAGGAAGTTTTAGTAAAAAAAGTGATGTGCATTCTGTAAACACTAGAAACAAACACAACCTAGTGATACCAGTTTCTCGACTCCACAGAGTCAGTAATTCATTCTTGGGGCAATGTATACGCTTTTACAACAAGGTCCCGGAAAGTGTATAGGCTCTCTCTATTAGCAAGTTTAAATGTTTTGTTAAGTTGAAACTGTATAAAAAGGGTTTTTATAGTATAAATAAATACATGGTTGATAATAACCCCTGGGAATGAGGTGGTTGCTTCCAAACTGTTTCTAAAATAAATTTTATACTTATATAGTTTGTACAACCATTAATGTAAAATTTGCTTTTAAAAAAAGTCCCGCTGGGTTTGTTGCTGGTTCTTCCCAGGACAAAGGTTTTTTCGAACCAGTGGTAAAGTAAAAAATGACTTTCAATAAGAATTACACATGTAATATGTATTGAATAAATATATTCTATTCTATTCTATTCTAATAAACATATTTTTGTGCATGGGAGAATTCCGAGGGCCCTTGGGGTATATTTTGTGACTTATCCAAGGCCTTCGACTGTGTTTACCATGACACATTAATCAGCAAGCTACAGTACTAAAGTGTCAAGAACACAGCGTTAATCTAAACTAAACTTATTATTTCATATTTAAGTAATAGAAAACAGAAAGTTATTATCAATGGTATAAGTTCTTCCGGGTTACCTGTATTTACCATGACAAATTAATCAGCAAGCTACAGTACTAAAGTGTCAAGAACACAGCGGTAATCTAAACTAAACTTATTATTTCATATTTAAGTAATAGAAAACAGAAAGTTATTATCAATGGTATAAGTTCTTATGGGTGTCCATCAAGGCTCAATTCCTATACCTATACCTTCCCTTATAGGGGATATATATATATGATATAGTACTATTTGCTGATGATACTTCCTTGATTGTTAAGAAGAAGAAGTGGAAGTGAATAATGCTATATCAAAATTAGTGCATTGGTTAAAGGCTTTAACTAGCCTGAATGACCTTGAAGAAACGGCGATCGCAGAGATTTTAGCCGACGTCAACACCGTCTAGCAACTATGTTCTGTATTACTTATAAAAGTGCAAAGATTAATAGACTGCAGATATGACAATTATATAAGTGACATACTGCCTGTTATGCTTGCGCATCACTGAGAGTTATGTCGCGGTTACGCATGTAGTGGGTGGAAGGAAAAGGGGAGATCTCCCGCCGGGAAAGGTGTTCTGCCCGGGGAGTGGCCAGCACTCCGATTGGTAGTTCGGAGCTATTCTATATATGCTGCTTTAATTTCGGAACTTTGATAGCGCGATTTAGGCTTCGATGTGTTACGCTTGTGGCGCGACGACAGCGCCGCCACACGCATCTTCAATAACATTGTGCTGTAGCTTTGTCCGCTAGGCGTCACGAGCTATCAAGTATTCAAGTTTCAAGTACGTAAAAGTTTTTATTATATATGTTAAATCATATTTATTTGTATCGTATAAGTAGATCTGGATCAAAGCCTTTGCTGTAAATTTTTCCCGGGTTTGATCCCCGACAGCACGAATGAAATTTGTAACTGCAATTTCCTTGCCCTAAAACCCTCTCAGAAATAAAAAAAGAGTACTGTGCCCAGTAGAGGGATTTGTATAGCCTTTTACTTTACTTTGTAGCAATATTTATATTCGTTTCAGATACAGAAGGGTACTTTATGCTGACAAAAATATCATGTGGAGGTGACGAAAACGTAAAACATCTTTGTACTCGTACCTATATAAAACGATCGAAAGATTGTCAGTCATGTCATACGCCACATTTTCCATAGAGCGTAAAACATTGCAGATAGGGCAAAATAAAAAATAATCCAAAATATTATGGGAACTATTTATTAATAATATATACATTTATAGGTATTTATAATAAAAATAATGAACAAGCTGAAAGGTTCAACTAATAATGTTTCTTGTAAACACAATTGTAAAATTCCTGTTTTAACTTTTAACAATGGTTAATTGATGAAACGTAGTCAAGATCACTTAATATAAAATATATTTAATTAAAATTGACACATGACCTATTTGGGCTTTTACTTACTACTCGGCGGAAATTTGAAAAGAAGATTTTGTCTGTTCTTAATTATCTTGTGTACACCATTTTTCACACAAGTATTGTTTACAACTGGCGTGGTTTCGAAAAGCGTGATTAAATGTAAGCGGTATATAATCAATTAAATACTGAACTTTTTTGAAATTTATTTTTTGTATATTTTTGTTATATCTTCGTAAAAACTGACGCCATCTCACTATTTCATTATTTGTTTTTTTTTGTAACGCATAAGGATAAGTTAGACTAAGTAAGATTAACTTGATAAGTTTGTAATTTTTTTAATTTTATCACAAATTTTCCGCAATAAATTATTACTTTTTCTACAGTGATTCTCTCCTCTTAGTTTCGGCGTGAATGTAGGAAGTTATTCTGACTCACCGTCAGTTACTAAGCGGTCATAAATCATTATATGTATGTATAGACATACATATTTACATTTTTTGATTTTAATATTTGTTTTTTTGAATTTTGATTGATTTTTTGAAACCTGGTAAAATTATTTTTTTCCATACCAATTCATGGGCCTGAGTATAATGCCAGTTATGCTCTTTGGCTGAAGTTATTTTTTATTTTATGCTCAATTGCAGACAAAACAATATTGATTGCGCATCTCTAAAACAAAATTTTACCTCTTCTCCTTCTAATAATAGCTCCTGCACCTAACACGGCGGAATAGTTATTATTATCTATAAGAACATTTGTAGAAACAGTTTTTGTTAACAGTTATGAGTGTAACATTTTTATCAGCTGCTTTGTTTATAGTGACTTGAGCAACACTTTGCCGGTTTCTGTACAGAAAATGATGCTGTCTTTGCAAATATGAATGGCCGCTACCATTGAATATAATACCCGCTGTTACACTTATTTACATAGAAACTTTAATTGTCATTTGCATAAAACTCTAAATAGCACTATTTACACAAGAAAAACAAAATATTAGATCAGTCCATTTTGTTTTTCACTAATTAAGTGAAAAGTAAAACCAACCAATAGGTCAAGGAAATAGGAAAAGCATGACCTTATCATAATATTATAGTCAATCATTTAGCCATGTGATAAAAGTTTTAAGTGTGCCAGTCAAGCATTAATGATGATATTTGGGTCATTATACTGGAAATAGTCATTTAAATATTTTGTAGTACAATTGATAATCTTCAGTATAATTGACTGTGTATATGACTTTTATAAGTCTATGTTATTTTTGATGAAAATTATTATTGCAGATAAAAACCCTTTCACATTTGTTTTAGTCACGAATTAAATTAATCAAAATGAAAATAAGAACTTTGGCTCTTTATAACTGATCTTTAAATGTAAAACATTGACTTGAAATTATATAATTATGGTGATTTTTTTAATTCCTTGAACTTTTTTAAGATTGTGTTGAAACTCTACAGGTAAAAAAAACAAACAAATATATATATATATATATTTATATATATATATATATATATATATATATATATATATATATATATTATAGTTCAAGTATGGTACATCGCATCTCATTATTGTATTTCTTGGTGTAAAGCTAAGACGTGATAATAACTGTAAACAATAGAATAACAAAATAATGAAAACATTTGTAAATACTTGCTTTATAACCTAATAAATATTATTTGACCGTAATAATATAAAACAAGGTAGTCATCGGCATGAAAGTAAAAATAAATATTTTCGATTATTTTTGCTATAGGGCGTCATTGTAGAAGCGTGCTCGTCGCGACCCCTGCCAGCCCTTTTCAGGGCTGCAATTCTACTCAGCTGCGCACCCATGCCAACGAGGGTTAGGGCGTCCCCCCAAGGCGACGCACACCAGCTCGTCTCCGTTGGTGTGGATTGCAGCGCGCAAAGCGGCGATGGGGACCGCCACCCGTCACGAACAGCCCGACACGGCTGAAGGTGGACGACAGAGTGCAGAGTTGGCACGTGGAATGTTAGAGTAGGCATGAGAGATAAGACGAATGAGTTGATCGAAATAATGAAAGAAAGAGAATTAGATGTCGTATGTATGTCGGAGACCAAACGGAAGGGCAGTGATACTGAAGAGCTCCCTGGCGGGGCGTTAGCTCTATGGTCCGGAGTCCCGGAGAGCGAGAACGCCTGCCAGGGAGTGGGGGTGCTGCTGTCTTCTCGGTTGGTCGATATTATTACTGAATATAAGATTGTGAACTCAAGACTTCTCTGGGTTCGCTTTAAATTGGGACTGACGAAGTTATTCCTTTTGGCTGTTTATGCGCCGGTAGCTTCGTCGTCCAGGGCTGAGCTGGAGGAGTTTTGGGAGAATGTAAGAGAAGTTCTAGATTTGGCTAGGAGAAACGAAAGAATTGTTGTATGTGGTGATTTGAATGGATGGGTTGGTGCCGCTCGACTAGGGTACGAGTTGGTACTTGGAAAGTTTGGCGATAAAAGGGTAAATGATGCTGGCAAGCTTATACTGGCGGTATGCAAGGAAAAGGGTCTTCTTGTGACAAACACTATGTTTAATCACAAGAAAGTCCATATCTATACTAGAGAACGAAAGAATGAGAGAATTATGATCGATTTGTTCCTGGTGGATGACCGACTGCGAAAACAGGTGATGGATACGCGAGTGTTCAGGGGTGCTGACCTGGGAACGGATCACTATCTAGTGATTACTAGATTTAGGGGTCTATTCGCGGGTTGGCGCTACCGGACGGCAGTAACAGAACCATAGTCGGTCTGTCGCATCCGAAGCTGGAAGCTTCAGGAAGCGGATACTAGGGACAAATATCATGCGAGGGTAGCCGAAAAGCTTGACACCATCTATGGCAGAAAAGAACGTGTAGAAAGAACATGGCAGAACCTTAGGGATGGAATGGTAAGTGCAGCGGAAGAAGTATGTGGAACAATAAAAAGAGGCAGTAGTAAAAGAAGAGATGCATGGTGGAATGATGAAGTGAAAAAAGCTGTAAAGAAGAAGAAGAAAGCATGGTTAGACTACTTGGCCTCTAGTAATGATAAGAATATGAGAGAGAAGATGAAAGAAAGATATAGGCTGCAGAAAGTTCACACGAAAGCATTGATTGAGGAAGTGCGTGAAAGGTGTAGAATGGAAGCGGACGAAAGGTTGTCGCACTACTTTAAGGAGAACTCCAAACTCTTCTGGAAAGAGGTTGGAAGGACCCGAAGTGGTGCGACGGCCTTAAGAATAAACAAAGTGCTTTCGAGAACTAATGACGTCCTCTCAGAAAAATCGGACGTCATGCAGCGATGGAGCGAATTTTATAGAGAAATGTATGCGTGTGATGATCTTAGTGAGGGATTCGGGGATGACGCCGTGACTGGTACGCCAGACCCGGACCTCGATGACACTGAGGTCATCAGTATGAAAGAGATTGAACGTGCGATTCGAAGTTTGAAATATGGTAAGGCTGCGGGACTAGACAGAGTTACTGCTGAAATGGTCAAGTATGGTGGGCCTCGCGTCTGGGACAGCTTTCATCTGCTGTGCAATTTGTGCTGGCGGACGGGGGATGTCCCGGATGATTGGCGATCCGCGGTCATTGTGCTTTTATATAAAGGTAAAGGTTCACATTTTGACTGCAGGTGCTATCGGGCGATCAGCTTGACCAGTTTAGCAAGTAAAGTTTACTCGAAGGTTTTGACAAGTAGGATGCAAGAGAAATCGGAAAGATTTCTATGGGAGGCACAATGCGGATTTAGACCTGGAAGAGGATGCACGGATCAAATGTTTTCTCTCCGTATGATCACAGAAAAGCTCCTGGCTGCTAACCAGAGGATTTTCTGTGCTTTTGTGGATCTTGAGAAAGCATTTGATAAGGTTGTAAGGAAGAAAATGTGGGAACTGTTGCCGGGGTATGGTGTGGATGGTCGATTGCTAAGGGCTGTGCAGTCTCTTTACTGTGACTGTAAAGCCTGTGTGCGGGTAGGGCATGACCTATCACCCATGTTTAGCATTCAAACGGGCGTAAAACAGGGTTGTGTCATGTCTTCCTGGCTTGTCATACTGTATCTCGACAGCTGTTTACAGAAGCTGAAAGATAGCTGTTTGGGTGTGAAATTGGGTGACATAAAAGTAAATTGTCTGCTGTATGCTGATGATGCAGTGCTTATTGCACCATCAGAGGCAGAACTGCAGGCATTAGTCACTTGTATGAAAGAGGAATGTGAAATGAAAGGTCTCCGTTTGAATGCTAATAAAACTAAAGTTCTGGTATTTGAAAGGGACGAAGACAGATTGAAGTGTGAAATATGGGTAAATCAGGAATGTCTAGAACAGGTCAATGAAATTGTATACTTAGGGAGTGCTTTTAGCCGGGATGGAAGATGTGATTTAGATGTGGACAGGCGTGTCGCTGCCGGGAACAAAGTCAATGTTGCCCTGACTGCGTTAGTCAATAGGCAAGGCGTAGTAAAGAGAGCACGCCTTGCAATACATAACGCAGTGTTGGTACCGACTTTGTTATATGGCAGCGAAACCTGGGTATGCCAGAAGAAGCATAAAAGCAAGTTGAATGCAGTGGAGATGCGATCTTTTCGTAAAATGTGTGGCGTTATCATGGCCGACCGAAAGCGAAACGAAGAGATTCGCAATATGGCAGGTTTGAAAGATGACCTTATCACAAAAATTGATAAGGGCGTGCTTCGGTGGTTTGGGCACGTTGAGCGAATGAGTGAAGACCGAATGGTGAAGAAAATATATAGCGCGAAAGTTAATATTAAAAGGTGTCGAGGTAGACCAAGACTAACTTTCGAAGACCATGTAAGCAAATTGCTCGAAGAGGGTAGGATCAAGAGTACTCGGATACCTAGACGTGCATATATGAAGAAGATAATGAATATGAAAGAAGCGAAAGAGGTATGTAAGGATCGTGACACTTGACGATCTGTTCTCTCTGGCTACCCCGTCAGGGATTGTGTGTGAAGATAAGTAAGTAAGTAAGTAATTTTTGCAATATCTAACAGCCGGATCAGCGCGCAATTCTGATCCATCTAAAGATGCTAAATTTCAGCAAGCACTGTCAAATTCAATAGGAGTGACAGAAAAACGGTTCTTGTGCCACGGTTGAGTGTACCAGTCAAATATTAATGATGATATTTGGGTAATTATACTGGAAATAGTATTTTAAATATTTTGTAGTACAATTGATAATCTTCAGTATGATTGACCGTGTATATGACTTTTATAAGTCTATGTTTTTTTTTTGATGAAAATTATTATTGCAGATAAAAGCCCTTTCACATTTATTTTAGTCTCGAATTAAATTAACCAAATTAAAATAAGAACTTTGGCTCTTTATAACTAATGTTTTAATGTAAAACACTAACTTGAAATTATATCATTATCGGCATTTTTTAATTCATTGAACCTTTTTAAGATTGTGTTGAAACTCTACTCGTAAAAAAAAACAAATATATATATTCTTAGTGAAAATAAAGTATGCGCGTTACATCGCATCTCATCAAGAATTTCTAATGTAATTCTTGGTGTAAAACTAAGACGTGATAATAACTGTAAACAATAGAATAACAAAATAATGAAAACATTTGTAAATACTTGCTTTATAACATAATAAATATTATTTGACCGTAATAAAATAAAACAAGGTAGTCTTCAGCATGAAAGTAAAAATAAATATTTTCGATTATTTTTGCAATATCTAACAGCCGGATCAGCGCGCGATTCTGATCCATCTAAAGATGCTTAATTTGAGCAAGCACTGTCAAATTCAATAGGAGTGACAGAAAAAAATGGTTCTTGATATAAATTATTTAACCTATAAAGTAAAATCATTTTATTAAAAATCAAAATAGCTCAATAGCTTTATTAACATGAGACACATTTTAATTGTACGAGTGCTTACAATAATTAACATTATTTTAGTGAAATCTCAGAAAGTTTTTTTTAAATAGAATAAGGATGACAAACGAGCACACAGTCCACCTGATGGTAAGTGGTTGCGACGGCCCATAGACATCTACATCTATTTTCGATTACGTATCAAAATGTAGATGCGTTGTCACCCGTGAGGACTAAGATGTAATGCGTCGTTTCCAGTAAAAAGGTTCTCCGGTTCTCTACACTCACCATACGAAACACACCAGGGTTAAACTGCTATTTTACATGGTATTCCGCGAGAGCGTGGCCCTCCCCGGTGGAGCCGACCCATTCGTCCTGCAACTATACCTACTACTAATATAGCTGCAGCATGGCTCTACCACGTAAGAAAAAATTGACGTTGTAAATTTAAGTATTTTCAGAAGCAACTTTGCAATTATTTTCTATTGAGTGAATTTTTGTGGAATCGTGTTTTGCAAACCGCCACCTGAAATACGTACATACGTAATTTTTCGATAACGACGTGAAATTACAAAACGATCCCCATGCATATCAATGTGGCGCTATTCAGCCTCTTAATATGGACATACCTCGGGATTCAGAGATTTTAAAAGTTTTCATGCTTAGATAATGGAAGATATAGTATTACATTATTACTGTCCCGTGTGAGGCAGCCTTTTTACTTATATATGTAGGAAGGGTAATTGAGTAGTACAGATACTGATTTTGTAGTTAGGAATAATAATTAATTCGTTTACACGGATTAATTATCCAACGAGTCGAGGATAAACTAGTAACGGAATACGACAAGCGCACCGTTCCACGTCAGAGCCAAGACTGTTCTAACGGCGGCAGCTCCGTCCGTTTTATACAAGCTTAGCGGGCGCCACCGCAGGTGCAATGGTGCAGGTGTGCGGAGCACGTGTTATTTACAAGAATTCTGTCTAGCTACACAGACGCCGTCGCAGGTGTAATGGTGCACGTGCCGTCATATACATATTCTCTTCATATTTTTATCGTTGGTTAGAAAAATTATATCTAGATGAAAACTTTCACAGGGTAATTTTTTTTTACTATTTTTTACCCAGCAAGTAGTAAAGCAACTACAATCCCAACGGTAAGTGGTTATGTAGCCTAAGATGGTGAATTGCACTGACTTAACAAAAACCTATTCACTCTTGCCTAATAGTACTAGGTAAGTATCATTTGCGACCTATTTGATCGTGTGCGTGCGTGCGTGCGTGCGTGCGTGCGTGCGTGCGTGCGTGCGTGCGTGCGAGCGTACGAGCGTGCGTGCGTGCGTGCGTGCTTGTGTGCGTGCGTGCGTGCGTGCGTGCGTGCGTGCGTGCGTGCGTGCGTGCGTGCGTGCGTGCGTGCGTGCGTGCGTGCGTGCGTCCGTGCGTGCGTGCGTGCGTGCGTGCGTGCGTGCGTGCCTGCGTGCGTGCGTGCGTGCGTGCGTGCGTGCGTACGCGTGTGCGTGCGAGTGTGCGTGTGCGTGTGCGTGTGCGTGTGCGTGTGTGCGTGGGTGCGTGCGTGCATGCGTGCGTGCGTGCGTGCGTGCGCGCGCGTGTGTGTGTGTGTGTGTGTGTGTGTGTGTGTGTGTGTGTGTGTGTGTGTGTGTGTGTGTGTGTGTGTGTGTGTGAAGTAAAGCGTATGAGAATACGTGAAGGGGAATAAAGGTTGAGTACTACTTCGCTTTCCTGTACGAGGTTGCCACTCAAGAACCTTTCTTGCAATTTTTTATCGGTTTTCCAAGTTATATAGCCAGCTTATTGCCATTTCACTTTAACATTCCGTTGGGCTGTGTCAGTTACTCTGGTTCTACTGCGAATATCCTCATTTCGAACTTTATCACGTAGACAAATCCCTCTCCAATTTATAATTTTTAAATTTTTTAGATGATAGTTTGTCTAACATTAAAAAAAAACATAAACCCAAGAATGTCTTTAAATAGTTATTTATACTTAGGGAGGCACCATTTTTTATTTATTTAAATTGTTTGATTTAATTTGATAACAGTGTTCCTAAATGTAAGTATCTGTATCTATATTTCCCTCCCCATTAATATTTTATAAAGTCATACTCATAAAAACAGCGTTTTATTGTAATATATAATTATAAAATTCAGTATCAACTAATTAATAAAAATATGCAACACCAAAATTACACAGTTATAAAAAACTATCGAAATATAAGTAACTGGAACATGTTCGTCGTTCCACATCTAAATTATATAAAAATGCATTTTTCAATTTCACTAATCAAAGTCGCCGCGAAAATTTCTTCTTCTTTGGGCACTTTAAAAATTAATTTATTTAGAAAATAATATTTACAGTTACCAGTGTACAGATATGAACTTAATTAAGTATTTCTAGTCATAAAAATATTTATAATTGAGTATAAACTTTAAAAAAAACTAATATATATTAGAACGAAGTCGCTCCAACACCGACGCGCGGTCCACCCTCGACGATGTCCGAAAACGGACTGCGACAGGGCGACGGAGCATGCGCGCTCGCGTAAATATATTCAATTTCAGGGAAACATGATATATTCTCTTATAAAACGAGGAATAAGGATAAAACTGTCAATTAAAAATATTAATATTTTTAAGAAATTTTTTTAGTGTAGTTTTTAGTGTAAGAACTATTTAAAAAACTTGTGCCTTTTTGGAGAAATTTTGCAAAATATGACAAAGATAGGTACTCTTTGGGGATTTTTTTTCTAATAAGGGGTTGACAAAAATACAATTTTGTTCAATTTAAAACATTTACCAAATCCTTTTCTGTTACCCTGTATTTTTTCTTTGTGGATTAAATGAACAGTTATTGAGATTTTTTTACTTAAATATCCACGATTTAGGCATTTCAACCACTGTTAAGGCCTTAACGTTAATAATTTACATTTAAAGGGAAATAAAACTAAAAATATTAAATACAACATCAAATATTAAAAATCTGAACACCAATGTGTTTTCAAATAGGAAATATTTTATTTATTGGTATACGCTATTACAAGAAAGTCACAGAAACTATACAATTTCTCTCAATAGAGAGAACTTGTATATTTTATGTATGATATAAAAAGTTTTATTATAATATAAATAAATACATGGTTGATACTAACTGCTGGTAATAAGGAGGTCGCGTCCAATCTGTTCCTAAAATAAATTTTGTTAATAGTTTATACAATCATTCATGTAAAACTTTCTTCAAAAAATCCCTCTGAGTTTCTTGCTGGTCCTTTCCAGGACAGAGGAATTTTGTCAAACCAGTGGTTTAGTAAAAAATTACTTTCAATAATAATTATATATGTGATCTTTATTGCATAAAAATTCTTCTATTCTATTTATCAGGTGGACAGTGTGTTCGATTTTCACCCTAATTCTGTGAAAAAACTAGGTGATATCACACTTTTCTGTCTAGTAGTATCACACTTTTACCTATTTCCACCGCCAAACTGCAGTGAGGATACTACTGTGTTCTTAGTCTGAACGGTAAACAGCCAGTTTAATTACAGGTTGTGAGGCATTCCATTTTAGTGCTTAAAGGTGACAACACAAAGTTAGATGTTGGTTGCAAGTATCAATGAGCTGCAGTAGCCTAAACAATCTACATACATAGAGTAGTGTAAAATTTAAGTGACAGGCACAAAAATTAATTTTATATTATGTTCAAAAACATACAAAATACTTAAGGTATATAATTTAAATATTTTCCATTAAAATGTAATTTTACCTCCGATTAACATATTCAATAAAATGAAATCGTCGTTAATGCTAAACAGATCCATGAATTTACATCAAAAAGAGAAATAACTTTTAAGTCTGAAGATATAAAATTATATTCAAATGCCTCTCAACACTCATAGTATTTATGTATTTTATGTATTCGTAGTATTTAATAAATAAACACGTTATTCCAGCGGTTATTCATGTTATAACGGATCATTTATACATCCATCCATTACAGCTTATAAAAAGCTCATTACTGTACATAGGATAGGTCCTCCTCCATAGATTGCATCATAAGGGATTTGCCATATTTATCACGCTTGGCAATGGCAAAAATGTTGACAATCGCTATTTTTTATTATTTAGAGTCGTTGTCATGAAGATACTGCCCATCTCCTTCCTTTTTTTCTATCGCCTCTTGCTACACCAATACATATATATATATATTATAAAAGGTGAATAATGACTAAGCTAGATAGATATCACAGCTTTCGAAAGATAGCACTATAACCATATTGCCAGATGTAGAATTCTCTAATTTAGTTTTACAATAGTGGAGGCCTGTGCCCAACTGTGGACTTTAACTGGCTAATGGAGAAGAAGAAATTTGAAATATTTTTCTTCTTATACTTCTGATTCCACAAGATATGCTGTTATTCCCGTAAATTAACGATAATCATATCCAAGAGATTAGAATATAACATAAACATATTTGAATGTAGTTACATATTCAAGGTTTATGTTTTATGTTTAAGTTAACAGTTATTTATAATAATATAGAAATTCATGCAACCCTGTTTTCATTTACATAAAATTTTATACCGTAACCCGTAACACTTTGGAAGCATAATGCCTTATCGATACTTTCAAAATACGATTTAAGCTTGGCAAGTTGATCTAACTTACATACCACTTCGTAGATTTATTGACTTACTTCGTAAATACTTTCCTAACGTAAGTTATTGCAGTACTTTATTTTTAAAGTTAATAAGTAGAGCAAATCGAAATAAAGAACATGTAATGCCTGTCTTTATCGGATCTACAACTGGACGTGGGCTTAGTTTTATTGCTGGACATGGGCCTCTTCTATTGTGGAGAGGAATTGCCTTAATCTTTACGCATTGCAAGTGAATTGACGATTGAAGTACCAGACGGCTCAAACCCTTGACTTTGCAATTCGTTGCTGGTATTTTATGTCAGATGCAAGCTAAATTTACCGAATAATGGCGATGTAAGAATATCCACTACCTAATATCGTCCCGTAGATATCGTAAGGCGGCAGAAGGAAACTGAATCAGGATATGGGTAGCAGCATCTTCCTTATAACAGCTGAATAAAATAAACTGCGGTTTTCACATCAACTTGCCCAGCGCGGCAACAATGACAAATATCAATCCCATGAAGCAATCTATGAAGAAGGCTTATATTAAGCAGTGGACTTCTGATAGGTTGCAATCGATGGATAATCATTATCATCATCATAACCTATCAAAGTCCTGTACTAAACAAAATACTAAGTAAAAATTTGTTAAGCATTTATTGCCTAATTTTCCTTACGTTAAAATGTCTGCCGTTATAATCGTTGATACTCTGTTAGCTATCATGAAACTTGTGAACGATTCATACAAAATATTATTTGTTTTGTCGATACTATTGTACCTTACTTATCTTAGAATCTGATTTTAACAAATTTTATATTAATGTACCAAAATTACAGTATTTAATATATGTA
The DNA here is from genome assembly GCA_963668995.1 of Parnassius mnemosyne. Lineage (NCBI taxonomy): Eukaryota > Metazoa > Arthropoda > Insecta > Lepidoptera > Papilionidae > Parnassius > Parnassius mnemosyne. Next base: position 22,579,324 of record CAVLGL010000084.1, on the reverse strand, counting down.
ATCGACATAATTAATCAAAATCTGGACGTAATAGATGATGATGGCACAGAGTAAGTAATAAACTTCATATTTACACATTAAAAGGTACGATGTGACTTCGGAGTGAAACTCTTGGTGTCATCCACTCACCAGAAAGGACACAACAACGACTGCTGGGCCGGCTAGTGGTAGAGCCACGCGGCAGCTTTTGCTGTCGCACGGATGAGCCGGCTTGATCCGGGGCGGTACCACGACCTCACAGAATACCAGCGTGAAGTAGAGGTTTGCCTCTGCGTTGCGCTTGGTGAGTGCAGGTGGCCGGAGGCTCCTAGCTCCCCCCCCCCCCCCATCAACATGATAGCGGAATTAAAGAAAACACTACCCCAGGAGGGTACCAGCACCTCTGGAGAATCCCTCGCTGAGCATCCAAGATCAAACTACTTCACTCCTAAGCGTGGGTGCTCAAGCTACCCCGCGTATTCTGGCGAAGGGGGGGGGGGGGCAAAATTCTGCTCGCAGCTTATACTGCTCGGGGCAAGCGGAGCAATAAAACTAAGTCACGCTATCCGTGAATTTTAGCAACATCAAGGGACTTCATTCCAACCTTAACGCTGTCCATTACCATCTAGAGACGGCGAAGCCGCCTTGCTCTTTTTCACCGAGACTCAAGTGTCCTCTCCGACTGATACTTCATATCTCTCCTACCTGGGGTACAAATAAGAACACTCCTTTATGCCTCGAGCTGGAGTTTGCGTATACGTCAGAAAGGACATCTGTTATCGACGCCTCGGCAGTCTTGAAGGTTCGGACCTATCCATCCTATGGCTGCGCGTAGACAGCGACGACCATCCCCGCGTGTACGGGTGCTTCTAGGTGGTCCCATCGCGGTAATGCCGAAACAGACCGACTCATCGACCACGTCCAAATGGCTGCAGACTCCGTGCTACAGGTCCCATCCGCAGAGATCGTGATACTCGGTGATTTTAACGCCGACCACGCTGAATGGCATAGTTCCCGTTTAACAGATCATGCGGGTAGATCTGTCTATGACTTTGCCTTGGCATATGGTCTAACACAACTGGTTACTTCGCTTACGCGGATCCCAGATGTGGAGGATCATGTACCTTCCCTGTTGGACCTTCTGCTGACCTCTCATCCGGACGGATATCAGGTCGCCGTCGTTGCTCCTCTGGGATCTTTGGACCATTGTATGATATTGAGTACGGTCGCACTCACGCTCCCATCGCATTTGCGATCCGCAGCTTGCCGCCGTGTTTGGCACTATAGGTCGGTCGATTGGGACGGGATGCGGTGTTTTTTTGCACCCTACCTTTGGGGGAGGGTTTGCTTCTCGCCGAAAGATCCCAGCGTTGTTGCCAATTCTGTTGCTTATGTGGTACTTTAGAGTTTTTATTCCATCCTCTGTGGTGCCCATCGGAGGCAGATCCCAGCCATGGTTTTGTCGCTCCTGTAAAATAGCATCACACATAATATAAGCAGGAGTGCTACCGGGCCTGGGCTGACGCATCAACGTCTCGGGATGTAAACACCAGCGCTCTTAAAAAGAAGTATAATTCCGCCTCCAGGTCCTTCAAAAGCGTTATTGCCAAGGCAAGGTCTGAGCACATCGGCAGAATTAGCGAGAAGCTAGTTCTCCTTCATTCGGGAACCCGTGCATTCTGGTCTCTCGCCAATGCTGTCCAAAGAAACTGCTGTCAGCCATCTCTTCCATCTCTGCACAGAGAGAACGACTCACTGGCCCATGCTGCAAAGGAGAAAACCGATCTTTTAAGCTCTCTCTTTGCGTCTAACTCGTCGACTGTAGATGATAGGGGGAATACATCGGCGACCATCCCGCGGTGTGAGTGCTCCATGCCGGATGTGCGATTTACACAGCGCTTGGTTCGTAAAGCACTCTTCTCCCTGGACGTCAGCAAGTCGAGTGGGCCTGATGGAGTCCTTCCCATTGTACTGAAGATGTGTGCTTCGGAGTTGACACCGGTTTTAACGCATCTTATCCGGTACTCCTAATCCCAAGGCATAGTCCCAAATTCATGGAAGACAGCTTTGGTCCACCCGATCCCAAAAAAAGGTGACCGTTCAGACCCGTCCAACTACAGGCCTATCGCCATCACCTCCTTGTTCTCCAAAATAATGCAATCCATTATGAACTGCCAGCTCATGAGGTACCTTGAGGATCACCAGCTGATTAGTGACCGCCAATACGGTTTTCGTCGAGGTCGATCAGCTGGTGATCTTCTAGTCTATCTGCCTCATAGATGGGCGGAGGCAGTAGATTCCAAGGGGGGGCATTGGCCGTTAGTTTGGACATAGCGAAGGCCTTCGATCGGGTCTGGCACAAAGCGCTTCTTTCGAAGCTTCCTTCCTATGGGCTTCCCGAGAAATTGTGCAAATGGATTACCAGTTTCCTTGCTGATCGGAGCATGAAGGTCGTAATAGACAGTGTATGCTCTGATTTCAAGCCAATCAACGCTGGTATTCCACAAGGCTCCGTGCTATCACCAACGCTGTTTCTCCTGCATATGAATGATATGTTGCAAACTGGTAACACTCATTCCTATACACACGACAGCACTGGTGATGCCATATATACCAGCCGTGTCAATATTTCTCGGGAAAACGTCGCCGAGTACCGGGACAAATTTGTGACTGAAGTCGAGTCTTTGCTGAACAAAGTCTCGACTAAATCTAGTCCACTTTAATCCCCAGAAGATACAAGTTTGCGCGTTTACCGCTACACTACCGCTAAAAGAATCCCTTTGTCGTATTTTCTCAGTTTCCTTGCTGCCCCAGCTAGCATCGGAATCCTCGGCGTCGACATGTCGAATAGTGTGCAGTTTCGTGGTCACTTGGAAGGAAAGGCCAAATTGGCCTCTAAAATGCTTGGCGTGCTCAGAAGAGCGAGACAGTATTTCATGCCGGCACATTGCTTGCAACTTTACAAAGCGCAAATCCGCCCTCACATGGAATACTGTTCTCATCTCTGGGCCGGGGCACCCCAGTGCCAACTCCTTCCACTTGACCGCATCCAGCGCAGAGCGGTTTGAATAGTCAAGAAAAAAAGAGTTTACACCTTTCTAAAAGGCCGGCAACGCATCTGCGATTCCCCTGGTGTTGCGGTTGTTCATGGGCGGCGGTATTCACTTACCGTGGGCCGGTGAGCCGCAGCCGAGGTCACTTAGGTGAGCCGCATGCTCGTTTGCCCCCTCTTCTATAAAATAAATATAACCTTTATTTTAAACCAAAGATTCTAACATTCTTACAGCCAATAATGCTTCAGCGGTTAAATTTAAGAACATATTCAAGTCACGTCCAGAATGGAGTTGAGAGTCCACCCAATCAACAGATTTATTGATAGCAATGTTTAGCTGCGAAAAAATACAATATTAGTACTTTTATCGTGCTTAAATACTTGTATATTAAAACAAATGTTTATTATGATGACTCTAATCTGCACAATTACAGAGTTCTTGTTTTATGTGAAAGAAACAAGAGAGGTGTATGAGGATCATGTCAAATTAAAGTCCGTAGTCTCCGCCTAGCCGCGTGAGTGTCAGGTATGAGAGTTTAAGTATGTATGTATGTTTACATAGCAAAGGTCGGAGAATAAACAGTGCAGTCAATTTCACAATACTTTTGATAGACTGTAATTAATGATGAGTAATGTGGTCAATTGTCATGAATTGTCAAATTCATTTGACAAGGTGGTTAAGCTTCTGTATTAATAGCACTTAATTGAATATAGTACCCTTTTTTGCACACCATTACTGCAGCCACGTTCAAGTTCTGTATTTCAGTTTGAAGGCAACCAATATAATTACAGTTTACCATGTATTTAATCGTAGTCTTCTGGGATGATAAAATAACACATGTGTGGTCTACTTTGTTTGTAGTTGTTTGGTTCATGGGCTCTTACAGTTTATAAGAGTTAGCCCGTCTGTCACTCTAATGTTATGAAATTACAGTTGTAACAAGTTAAAAATGACACGCCGCTATACATTAAAGATATTTTTTGGTCAGACTCACTATAAATTATTTCTAGCTGTCATCATATTTTAATGCAAATGTTAAAACAACTTCTCACGTTTTTATCTTAAAAATTCGCAGAAAAAACTAATGAATAGAGCTACGGGCCTATTTGCAAGTTTTCGACATTGATGAATAGATACTTCAAGCGCCATAACCATAATGAAAATACAGTCCAAACAAAAATATTTTTAAAAGTAATCCTAGATATTTAATTTCTAAAATAAAGTGAAGTAAAGGAGTTTTACAGCATATTTATGTTTCAGACATGCAGGTTGCTTCTAAATTTTTATCTTTACTGCCAAGCGTGCGGTAATCAGCACCTATATTGCACTAGTTTAATGCACCTGCGGTGGTCGAGGTCGAAGCATTTATGAGAAATCAGCGCTCTGTAAAATTCACGGCGAGCGCTAAGCAATTGGCAAAATTCACGTCTTCGAAATATTTTTTTCTTACTTCTCAATCATGTAGGCTTCCTCACAATTTTTTCTTCATCTACGAGCACGTGGTAAATTAGCACTAAAAACTAACAATGTCATTGGTGTCAATTGGTCAATCAATAGGAATTGAACCCGGGTTGTGAAATTTACAGCGAACCCCTGAGCTACCACGGCTCAAAACTATAAAATAACTTTTTGGAACATTGTTTTTTTTTGCAAAACATCAAGAAAGAACTTTTTGTTTTCGAAGAGTTATCTGTCTGTTCGTTTGAACACGCATCACAAAACCTAACGATGAATTTGTAGGCAACTTTTAATTAAGTTCTACTTAGGAGTTGAAACGTTTAATAAACATAGGTATATCAGCACGCTCCCTTTAATATGAGGTATGAACTGGATAATAGACGAAATATAGCTGGATAGTAGTTCTACTCATAACCTAAAAACTTCTGGAAAAAAATTCATTCATCATCATTATCATTACAGCCTTTCATAAGTTCACTGCTGAACATAGGCCTCCCTCAAGGAATGCCACAAAGCACGGTCCTGAGCCACCTGCATCCATCGACTTCCTGCATGTCTTACCAGGACGTCACGCCATCTCGTGGGGGTCGCCCTACACTTCGCCTACCGGTACGAGGCTGCCACTCGAGAACCTTTCTTCCCCATCGGTTATCGGTTCTTCGAGCTATACGGCCGGCCCATTGTCACTTCAGCTTACTAATCCATTGGGCTATGTCAGTTACTCTAGTTCTACTGCGGATATACTCATTTCTAAGTTTATCACGCAGAGAAACCCCGAGCATAGCCCTCTCCATAGCTCGCTGAGTGACCTTGAGCTTCCTCATACGGCCAGCAGTGAAGGACTACGTCTCAGATCCGTAAGTTATCATTGGCAACACGCACTGGTTGTACAATTTCGTTTTAAGGTTTTGAGGTATGCCTGACGAAAAGATGTGTCGTAGTTTCCAGAAGGCTGCCCAAACGAGTTAAATCCGTCGATTGACCTCACGGTCGAAGTTGGAATTACCAAGTCGGACTATTTGTCCCAGGTAAACATACTCGTCAACAACTTCAAGCTTAGTGCTCCCAACAACTGCCGGCATAGGTGTGACATGGACATTAAACATCTTTGTTTTGTCCATGTTCATCCTAAGATCTATTCGTTGGGAGACACTATTGAGGTCATTGAGCATGGTGCTTAGGTCCTCCAGCGATTTTGCCACAAGGAATATATCATCGGCATATCGAAGGTGAGTGATGTACTCGCTATTGTTGTTAATACCGTATCCTTTCCAGTCCAGAAGCTTGAAAACGTCTTCCAATGCAGCGGTGATGAGTTTCGGGGATATAACATCACCCTGTCTTACACCTCTCTGCAATTTAATAGGTTTCGTACTCTGGTTCTGTACTCGGAGAGCCATCGTAGCTCTACTGTACAAGCACTTCAGCACTTCGATATACCGACATTCAACTTGGCACCGCTGAAGGGACCGCAGCACCGCTCAAATTTCGACGGAATCAAAGGCTTTCTCATAGTCCACATACGCCAGACATAGTGGCAAATTGTACTTTTCGGATTTGTGTACAATTTGCTGAAGGGTAAGTAAGTCGTCTATGGTGCTAAAGCCCTTTCGGAAACCGGCTGGTTTGGGAGGCTGGAAGTCGCCAAGTCTGCGCGCGAGACGATTTGTAATGAATCTCGAAAACAGCACGTAGACGCGGCTCAGGAGGGAAATCGGTCTGTAGTTCTTCAAGAGAGCGTTGTCACCTTTCTTGAAGAACAAGACCACCGCACTTCTGTTCCAAGCCTCCGGTGTAGTGCCACCATGGAGGACGGAATTAAAGAGCCTCTGAAGAACTTCAAGTACCGGTCTTCCACCCGCTTTCAGAAGCTCCGCTGTAATTCCATCCTCGCCTGGGGCCTTGCCGTTTTTAAGGTGCTGGAGAGCCATTCTAATCTCGCTCAGACTGAGGTCTGGGATATCTTAGGAATAGTGTCGGATAAGACTCGCTCTTGGATCGTTACTCACACTTGCGTGTGGCTCCAACGATGACGTGTACAGCTGCCCATAGAACCTCTCAATCTCACTCAAAATCTCAGGTGCCCCGGAAACAATGGTGCCACACTCAGTCTTCAGCTTCGACAGTTGGCTCTTTCTGGCAGACAGATCTCTGGCAAAGACTTTGGAGCCTTGGTTTCGCTCGATCGCTTCTTCAATACAAGCTGTATTGAAGTTGCGTAAGTCCCGCCGCATGCATTTGGAGATCTGTCTGTTCAATTGCCTGTATGCTGTCAAATCTGTTGACGAATGTAGCTTCATCTCCCGTCTAACAACCATGAGATTGAGAGTATGATCGGAGAGTTTTTGTGTTCTTCTGCGGCAGCTCTTGCAGAACTTAGCTCCGACCGCATGGACAGTTTCCACGAGCTTATCATTCATATCGTCCACTTCATTGCAGTCTTCTAGGCACTGAAAACGGTTTCGTAGCTCGAGCTGAAAGGTTTCGGTACTCTGGGACAGAGCACGAGGGGGACGGAGCGTTGACTTACGAGGAATTAGACGAGACCGCTCCAACTTAACGTTGAGGTTTAGTGTGCCTCTAACCATTTGATGATCGCTACCAGTTTTCACCCTCGCGATCACGGAGACATCACTGAACAGTTGTCGTCTGGTCGTCATAATGAAGTCAATCTCATTTTTTGTCGACCGTCGGGGCTCGACCAGGTCCACTTCCTGTGGGGCCGCTTCTGGAAGAAAGAGTTCATCATAAAGAGTCCCTCTTTCTCTATGAAGTCGGCGAGCTGCTGACCCCTTGGGTTCCGTTGCCCTATTCCAAATTTCCCTACTTCCAGCTCACCGTTCTCTCTTGTGCCTAGTTTTGCGTTGAAGTCTCCCATTAACATCGTGTATTGGGATTTGGAGGAATGCATGGCTCTAGAGATATCCTCATACATCTCCTCCACCTCCTCATCGGGGTGTGCCGAGGTTGGTGCGTAAACCTGTATGAGCTTCAGCGAATACCGTTTGGTGATTCTGAGTATAAGGTACGCAACCCTCGTCGACACACTCTCAATCTTTACTACGTTGTTAAAGAGATACTTGTGAACGATAAATCCGACACCTCCTTGGGACAGATGGTTGCCCTCCCGGTGATAGAGCAAGTTGACGGATTCGAGGATTACCGTGTCCTCCCCCTCTCTTCGGACTTCGGATAATCCTATAATATGCCAGCGTTACTGGTCTATCTCCACTTCCAGCTCCACGATCTTCTCGTCAGTCCTCAGGATGCGTGCGTTGTATGTTGCCAGGTCGAGTCGTCTTAGGTGGCAACCGAACCTCCACCGGAGATTCTTAGCACCCCCTGCCCCGCCGTTAGCATGGTCGCCACCGTAGCCAGGAATAGCAGGGCCGCCGGGGACTGGGGGCTGTTTCTTTGTTACTGTCATTTCATAGGGGGGTATTTGCCATAGTTGCCACGCTTGGCGAGCGGGTTGGCAACCGCAGTTTTTTTATTGTATGTTTGTTGTTATCAGAAAGATGCTGCTGCCCATCTCCTGCCTACCTCCCTTTGTCGCCTTTTACGACACCCACGAGATTATATGGGGTAGTGAATATTCTTGACCGCCACTACACGGGAAAAAATTAGATGGAGTTTTTATCACAGTTTTATAAAGGAATAAAGCCGATGTAATAAAGTTCATTGAGTTGCGTCACTGAGGGCCGCGGATTCGAGTCCCGCACGGAACAAGTATTTGTATGGCCTACAAATTATTGTTTGTAAACTGTTTGTAATATGGCAGTAAAGTTTTTTACCGTGTACGTTGCAAAAAAGTAATGTTGCCTTTTTATTGTTTTAGAATTTTCGCTATGGAACTACCTATTAGTCATAGGTACTAGATATATGGGATGTCTGGTGTGAAAGAGAAGTTATTCAGTCACCTCACGGCTAGTGCCCCCTCCCCAAGCCCCAAAACCGAAGCCTATCTCGTCCTCCTTCGCCGCTGACTTCTCGCCAGTCTGCGGCTTCTTCAGCAACATCAATGTTGCCGAGTTATCCTCCTTGGCTTGCAATCTCCGCGGAGCAACTTCACTTCAGGACAAGCTTAACAAACTAAAGCTTCCAGTGCACCTAAACACCTCTGCCAAATACCAGAATGCCAGCACAAAATCTCGGTAGAACTAAACCACGCTCTCTAACTGTCGCGTTCTTTAACGCGAACGGCTCTTCCTGTTCAACCAAGATGTAGACGTAATGTTAGTGCTAGATAGTTTTTTGAAACCTAGCCATCGCGATCCTAAGATCGCAAACTACACCCTAGTTAGAAATTATAGGTTGACCAGCCCTAGAGGCGGCACCTTGATCTACTACAAAAGGTTCTTGCACTGAGTACCAATTGATGCCCCCCCCCCCCCCCCCCCCCCCGTTAACCAACATAGAAGTTTCTAAATAATATATGTAAGGTAACTGCCACTCTCCACTCACGCCACTTACAATTGTGTCGGCTTATCTACCGCCACTCAAACGCATAGTTGAATCAGACTTTGCAAAAGGCTCCAGTGTTATAATAGTTGAAGACCTCTACAGTAATCATTCCTCCTGAAACTCGCTTACAAGCAATCCCAATGGTAATGCATTGTTTGATCTCACGGAAACTGCGATGTTATAGCGCCTGAGACTCCAAACCTGTTACCCATTCGCTACCAGTCATCAACCGGGCGTCCTTGACGTAGCAATACTCAAAGATGTCCGTTTGTCGATAGCATCTATCGAAACTATTTTATAACTCAACTTGGACCACAGACCAGTCCTATAGCAACTGGGCCAGCCCGCAGGTGAGGTACTTCAGGCCAAAACCATTGAGGACTAGCGTAAACTCGAGGTCAAACTTGAGTCTACGACCTTCCAGTACTTAGATTAAATCCCGGCAAGATATACTCGCCCGGGAAGGCCAATGAGTCGATTAGCATTTTATCGGCCCACCTCACCTCTACAGTCGAAAAATGTTCTCGTAGGGTTTGTCTGTCGAGCAATCGACATATGAACCTTCCGAGTAATAATCGACAGCTGATTACAGCGAAGAACGCGGCCCTAAGACATTACGATCACTATCGTACCATAGATAATAAAATCCGACTGTGTAACCTCCAAAACGAGATGAAATATCACATAAAAGAGTTTTGACATGACAAGTGGAATAATCAGCTGGAAGATATCAAGCCATCTCAAACTGCCTTCTGGTAGTTAACCTGAGCTCTGAAAACAGAGCAATCCTCACCCATGGCGCCTCTCATCAGACCAGGAAACCCCGATCTCGCCTTTGACGATTCTGAAAAGGTCGAATGCATCGCGGACAGTTTAGAGAGTCAATGTACTCCTTCTAGCGAACCTACAGATACCGCTCACCTTGCAGAAGTCGAAGCGGAGGTCAAACGTAAAAGTCTGCACTATCACCTGCGTACGACCCCTTAGCCGACGAAGTCACAGAACTAATCAAAAGCCTTTAAAAGAAATCAGCAACCGTCCCGATGGCATTAGCAACAGGGTACTGAAATCTCTCTCCGGGCCGCTCGTTTGCCTTCTAATAGGCATATCCAACGCTCTTCTTACCAGTTGCTCCTTCCCGGATGCATGGAAAGAAGCTGACGTAATAGCAATCCCGAAACCGGGAAAATCGCACAACCCAGCCTCTAGTAACAGACCAATTAGTCTCCTCAACATATTGGGGAAAGTTTACGAGTGACTCATATTGAATCGTCTTCGTAAACACGTCTTTACCAACAAACTTCTTCCAGATGAGCAGATAATTTAACCCAATCTCATCAAGAAGTTGCTATGGCTTTTGAGAAACATTTAACTGATGTTCCTTTTTTGACAATTAAATCATCAAATTCATCTTCTACTGTCGCCGAATCATTGCTTAAACAAAATGTAAAGGCTTGTTAAAATACTTTTAAATTCCATAGAGTACGGCCAATAGATATCGTTAAATATTTTAAAACTATTGATGTTAAGAAAACGACAGACTTATGGGGGATTTCGTTCTGTCCCAAAGAGATGTCGAATTTATCGTTCACAAGTCTCTCGTTAACACCCTTGTAAACCAACTCTAGAGCCATGCATTCCTCCAAAACCCACTATACGGTGTTAATGGGAGACTTCAATGCAAAACTAGGCACAAGAGAGAATGGTGAGCTGAAAGTAGGGAAATTCGGAATAGGGCAACGGAACCCATGGGGCAAGCAGCTGGCCGACTTCATGGAGAAAGAGGGACTTTTAATGATCAACTCTTTTTTTTGGAGGAAGTGGACCTGGTCGAGCCCCGTCGGTTCGACAAATATGAGATTGACTTCATTATAACGACCAGGCGACAACTGTTCAGTAATGTCTCAGTGATTGCGAGGGTGAAAAACGGCAGCGATCACCGAATTCATCATAGTTCAGAGGCACACTGAACCTAAACGTTAAGTTGGAGAGGTCACGTCTAATGAAGTCAACGCTCCTTCGCTCTCGTGTTCTAATCCAAAGTCTCGAAACCTTTCAGCTCGAGCTACGAAACCGTTTTCAGTGCCTAGAAGATTGCAATGCAGTAGACGATATGAATGACAAGCTCGTGCAAACTTTCCATGCGGTCGGAGCTAAGTTTTGCAAGACTCGCCGCAGAAGAACACAAAAACTCTCCGATCACACTCTTAATCTCATGGCTCTTAGACGGGATATGAAGCTGCAGTCTTCAGTAGATATTACAGCTTACAGGCAATTGAACAGACATATCTCCAAATGCATGCGGCGGGACTTAGGCAACTTCAATACAGCTTGTATTGAAGAAGCGATTGAGCGGAACCAGGGCTCCAAAGTCTTTGCTAGAGATTTGTCTGCCAGACAAAGCCAACTGTCGAAGCTGAAGACCGAGTGTAGCAGCGTCATTTCCGGAACACCTGAGATTTTGAGTGAGATTGAGAGGTTCTATGGGCAGTTGTACACATCATCGTTGGAGCCACACGTAAGTGTGGGTAACGTTCCAAGAGCGAGTCTTATCCGACATTATTCTGATGATATCCCGGACATCAGTCTGAGCGAGATTAGAATGGCTCTCTAGCACCTTAAAAACGGCAAGGCCCCAGGCGAGGATGGAATTACAGCGGAGCTTCTGAAAGCGGGTGGAAAACCGGTACTTGATGTCCTTCAGAAGCTCTTTTAATTCCGTCCTCCAAGGTGGCATTACACCTGAGCCGTGTAACAGAAGTGCGGTGGTTTTGTTCTTCAAGAAAGGCGATAACGATTTCTTGAAGAACTACAGACCGATTTACCTTCTGAGCCGTGTCTACGTGAAGTTTTTGAGAATCATTACGAATCGTCTCGCGCGCAGACTTGACGACTTCCAGCCTCCCAAACAAGCCCGTTTCCGAAAAGGCTTTAGCACCATAGACCACATACATACCTTTTTTTGTAAATTGTACAGAAGTCCGAGGAGTACAATTTGCCACTATGTCTGGCGTATCTGGACTATGAGAAAGCCTTTGATTCCGTCGAAATTTGGGCAGTGCTGCAGTCCCTTTAACGGTACCAAGTTGACTCTCGGTATATCGAAGTACTGAAGTGTTTGTTCAGTGGGGCTACGATGGCTATCCGAGTACAGAACCAGAGTACGAAACCTATCCAATTGCAGAGAGGTGTAAGAAAGGTTGACGTCATATTCCTGAAACTCTTCTTAAGATAAACATGGACAAAACAAAGATCATGTTTAATGTCCATGTCACACCTATGCCGGTTGTTGTTGGGAGCACTAAGCTCGAAGTTGTTGACGAGTATGTTTACCTGGGCTAAATAGTGCCACTAGGTAAGTGCAACTTCGACCGAGAGATCAATCGACGGATTCAACTCGGTGGAGCAGCGTCCGGGAAATTACGGCACATCTTCTCGTCAGGTATACCTCAAACATTGAAAACGAGACTGTACAACCAGTGCGTGTTGCCAGTGATGATATATGGAACTGAGACGTGGTCCTTCACTGCTGGCCGCATAAGGAAGCTCAAGGTCGCTCAGCGAGCTATGTAGAGGGCTATGCTCGGAGTTTCTCTGTGTGATAAACTTTGAAATGAGGATATCGCAATAGAACCAGAGTAACCGACATAGCCCAACGGATTAGTAAGCTGAAGTGGCAATGGGCCGGCCATATAGCTCGAAGAACCGAGAACCGATGGGGAAAAAAGGTTCTGGAGTGGCAGCCTCGTACCGGTAGACGAAGTGTAGGACCCTCACTAGATGGAGTGTAGACCTGGTAAGATATGCAGGAAGTCAATGGATGCAGGTGGCTCAGGACCGTGTTTTGTGGCATTTCTTGGGAGAGCCCTATGTAGAGGCCGATGACATTAAAAATATAAAATATTGAGATTATTCATTAAAGCAATTATGAACCCAACTGAGTATCTATTCATCAACCATAAAAATGTATAACCTTATTTAACCAACCGCACCTCACGTATTAGTACAGTATTTATAGCATCAAGTTATTTTCCCTAAGGGGTTGAGCGCAGAGTCAAATTATAACCAAGTCACAATGATGAAACTTTTAATGCAGTTAGATATAGATATTTAGTAATGCTTCTGAAACGCCGCGCATGAGACGCGTAGTTCAGTTGGCCAGAATAGTATAAATTCCATATTATTTGATACTTACAACGCCCGATGCCCGATTCAGATATGCTTGGTGCCCAACAACAGTATGTCGAGGGCTAAATAGCGTGGTTCATTGCCTACGGCGTTAAGCGTAGAGGAGAGGAACTTGTGGTTTATTAACAGGTACGCTATATACATACGTGGTAGAGCCACTGTGCAGCTATATTAGTAGTATGATTGTAGCACTTATGTGTCAGCTCGACCGGGGAAGGACCGTGCTCTCACAGAATACCAGCGCTGCTGTGTTTCCTATGGTGAGTGTAGAGAACCGGAGACCCTTTTTACTGGAAATGAAGCATTAAATCTTAGTACTCATGGTTGACAACGCACTGCATTTTGATTTGTAATATAGAATAGATGTAGATGTATATGGGCCGCAGCAACCACTTACCATCAAGTGAACTGTGTGCTCGTTTGTCACCCTTATCCTATAAAAAAAAAGCTGTAGGGATCAATAGTTCTGCGAAATTAATTTAGGCTTGTCACATTCAGTCCATGGATGGGTCACCGTTTTCTTAACATACCGAGATTGAGAAAATAGACAGTGCATCTGTATCCTCAGATACCTGCGTATTTGGCTAGTCTGTGTAAGATCATTATGTTTTTAAATTCATTCGTCTAAAATGATAATATGTTTGTTACTTTTCAGGGACAGCTGAAAGAAAGAGAGAGTAGCCTCATAAATCTATTGGCCTTTAAACAGAGCTAAATAAGTTTAACTGATTCCTACAAATTTCCTTACTTAAATTATTAAGTATAAATGCATATTTAAGTCGAATGATAAAATTAATTTTTATAATGTATTTAATTATTAAATTTTTGTCATTATTATAATAATAGTTTTATGAAAAATAAAGCAGCCATTATGTACTTCGTGTCCCCGTTTTTTATTTCAACAGCAAAACATATTATAAAGTATATAAAGTTTTTAGGTTACTGGTTGGTAGGTTTTTACTTAATTAATGTAAAAAATATTCCGAGGAATTCTGTTCATGGCAGTAAAGTTTTCTCTAAAGGTCATACATAATTCGTAAATACAACTTTCCGATCTGATTCTTGGAGTAAATTGTTTAAGTTTATCGGTTTTTTTTTTTATAGAAGAGGGGGCAAACGAGCATGCGGCTCACCTGATGGTAAGTGACTACCGCCGCCCATGAACAACCGCAACACCAGGGGAATTGCAGATGCGTTGCCGGCCTTTCAGAAAGGTGTAAGCTCTTTTCTTGAAGGTTCCTAAGAAACTATAATAATAAAAAAAAACTAAATCTAGAAACTTAATTATCATATAGTCCTACTCCCCGCGGTATCGTGCCAAGAACGCTGGCTGCGTTTCCCCGCTGAATGGCTATACTTAGCCTTTGAGTGAGAAAAGAAACAGCCCTCTTATCACCAGCAGAATTACACTATTTGACAAAAAATGCCACCCCAAAAATATCAAAGCGTCAAGTTCTGCACAAATACCTCCACTTTACAGGTCAGTGAGTAAAAACCACATAGCAGGGTTCCAAAATACCTACTTTTTAATACGCTATGACAATCTAAAGCAACATAATCGGATTTTTTATTGTTTAAATTTTTTAGGTAGATAAGGTACTTAATAATTTACATTTAGCTACATATTGTTTATATTCATTATAATATTTATTGTGCATATCGTTTTTATTTATTTTATTTTCAATTTTAGTGCAATTTTAGTATAAATGGAAGAGAATCGATAACTTTCCAATTTAGTCACTCACTAATGTATATGTAAAATAAATGACTTTTGCACAGCACAACGATGGCGACCGATATTTTTGTGTGAGTACGTAGTACGGTGCATGGTAAATGCACGCTTTGTTTGTAGGGATACGGTTTATAATTGATTGTGTAGTACGTTCTGATTTATAAAATGCGGGTGTGTGCGCGACTGCGTATCTATTGCTTTTACTGATCTGCAAGTGTAAGCGGGTGGTAGGAGCCAACTGGAGACACCGGGTTCCGATACATTTTCAACTGCCGGGCATTTTTTTTTTATAAAATAAGGTTGACAAACGAGCACACAGTCCACCTGATGGTAAGTGATTACTGTGACCCATAGACATCTACATCTTACTTCGTTTGCGAATTTAAATGCAGATGCATTGTCAGCCGTAAGGACCACCATACGAAGCACAGCAGCAATAGGCTGCTATTTTACGCTGGTACTCTGTGAGAGCGTCGCCTTTCCCGGTCGAGCCGACCCATTCTTGCTACAACAATACTATTAATATAGCTGCAGCATGGCTCTACCACTTACAATATAATAATAACATAATAACAGGGCATATCTCCTTTTTATTATATGTATGATAAAATGGTAGCCTTTAAATTTTTAAGTAATATAATATGATATGAATGATAAAAAAGTAATATAAAAAGTGCTGTTTAAATACTGTGGTTATCAGTCAGCTTTTCAGAGTACCGTTTATGGCAAATATTCCTAGTGAGCTGACTCTTAGGGCTCATGCCCACGAGAAGGTTTTTCACCGAAGCTAAGCCCGGCGTCAAACCGGGACTACATCCGGTCGTCAGTATTGTATGGGATACTATGAAGCCAATCACACGATGCTGGCACTAGCGCCGGCTCACCTCGCAAATGGTAGCGCCGGCGTTATGTGATTGGCTTCATAGTGTCCCATACAATACTGACGTCCGGACGTAGACCCGATTTGACGCCGGGCTGAATTTGCGTTAAGCGCCATTCTTGGAAGTCATATTGATGACCACAGTAACTCCTGAAATAGTTATGCGGCAACAATCCGCCACGACAATGACGATACGAAATGACAAATTCTCTTAAGCTGTCACCATACAGGGATTAAAATTGTAACGAATCGGTAGCGGGTTGTAACGTGCAGTGTTAAATATTGTGCAATATTTTAAAACCACTGATTAATGTTGTAAAAACACACCGCAGCCGGTGGCTCGTTCACAAAATGCTGATGAGAGATAAAATTGAAACTTTAAAAGAGCATTCTATATAGGTTGATGGATTGGCCAACGTTCAGTTGACCTAAATGTGCGAGTGTAAACTGTGAGAGGGTTCAGGATGAGAACAAGTGTCATGTTTTCGTCTTGGAGGCTAAAGCCACTTCGTGGCCACTGCGTCATAATGGAGTGTGTGTGAGTGATTAAAGATACTCGTATTTACTTATTCCTGTGTCATTTACGACCTTAAAGCTTAGACAGAATACTTATCTTTAAACTTCGTGGAACTTGAGCCAATTAGCGAAAGATTCATTATGAATTTTACAGAAGATTGGCAGCAGAATTTTCCTGGCAAAAACTCAAAAAAATGAAAACTCTGTTTGTCAGCCCACCTGCAACAGTGGCAACTAGGACAAACGAGGCTCTATGGAAGCCCTATGAGGCAATATTTGGGGAGGCATATGTTCTTGTACATTTTATCGTATAAACCTGATGTGTATGCAGTGTATCTTGGTGATAGACAAAACGGGCCATGATAATTTATCAAACATATAATAATTAACTATATTAGTAGTATAGTTGTAGCACAAATGGGTCGGCTCGACCAGGGAAGGACCACGCTCTCACAGAATAACAGCGTAAAATAGAAGTTCAACGCTGTTATGTTTCGTATGGTGAGTGTAGAGAACCGGATATTCATTATACTGGAAATGAGGCATTCCATCTTAGTTCTCACTTGTGACAATGCGTCTGCATTTTGATTAGTAATCGAGGATAGATGTAGATGTCTATGGACTACAGAAGCCATTTACCATGAGGTGGGCTGGGTGCTCTTTTGTCGCCCTTATCCTATAAAAAATCCATAGACTATTAACGGAAAGCCTTTATCAGCATCAGGATACCGCTCCTCGCTTACTTATCTTGCTGCTCAGCTTGAGTATGGTCAAATCCGCTTGAACTTCCGTCTTTAACATATGTCTATACATAGCAGTTTTAATTTAAAATGTTCCTCCTTTATCTCAATTATTAAACTAGACTAGACTAGTTGTTTTGCTTTGGAACCATATTTATATTTAGTAAATCTGCAAATTTTAGTCTACAATTTTATAAGTAAAGTAAGCTAGTGGCATTCACTGTATCGGGGTTAAACTGTTACCTAACTTTGAAAGCTCGGTGTAGAGAAAACCTTGAAAGTAGTTGACAAACTACTAAACTCTCAAATTATTCATTAATTAATGTTTCCTAATCTATGAAAATTAAGTTGATATGATTCAGTTATTATAGCGATACTTGCATAAAATTAAGATCTGTGTTCGACATCGTAGTAAAAAAATATCGCTATATCGATATATTTGTGTAGTGACTCATTTTCAACGTGTTAGAGCCATGCTGCAGTTATATTATGGTTGTAGCACGAATGGGTCAGCTCGACCGGGGAAGGACCACGCTCTCACAGAATACCTGTGTAAAATAGGAGCTTAACGCTGCTGTGTTTCCTATGGTGAGTGTAGAGAACTGGAGACCCTTTTTACTGGCAAAGAGGCATTCCATCTTAGTCCTCACGGGTGACAACACATCTGCATCTTGAGTCTTTATTGAGGATAGATGTAGATATCTATGGGTCACAGTAACCACTTACCATCAGGTAGACTGTGTGCTCGTTTGTCACCCAATCCTATAAAAAAATGAGCATTTTCCTGATTACAACTCAAATAGTAAAAACTAACCTTATAAGACAATCTATGGGGGACCTAGGTTCAGCATTACACTTTTTATAGGCTGTGTAAACGAATTAATAATAATAATAATAACGGAGTGCACCGACGACCTGAAGCAGATAACCGCTGCTTGGGGGAAGCGCCTCTTCCAGAATTATCAGAGGATGCTCTATAAATCATTGGAGCAGCCAATAGTACGTAGAACGGGCCTAGCACCGAATTAGGCCGATACTGTCGCATTCTGGCGCCACCTGTGGTCAGAGCCCGTGAACCACAGCGAAGGCCCTTGGACGGAAGTTGTGGCGAGTCAGGGTGCGAATGTTACGCCCATAGACCCCATCATTATAACGCAGAACGACGTAGCTGAGGCGGTCCGAAGCGCCCCGAACTGAAAATGACCGGGGCTCGACGGAATGCATCACTACTGGTTGAAAGGGTTTGTGGTGTGTCACGCTGTACTCTCTTGACAGTTTCAAGAAGCTCTTGACCAGAAGTCGCTCCCGAGCCTCTTCTCTACTGGGATCACTCATTTGGTTCCTAAAGACCAAGATACCACAGTCCCAAGCAAATACCGCCCCATAACGTATCTATCTACCATACATCTATATTAACATCTATATTAGGCGCGAGGATCACTCGTCGTCTGAACTCAAATCAGGTGATGGCACACGCTGAAAATGGATGTCGAGGCGATGGTTATGGATTCAAGGAACCACTCCTCATTAACGCGATCATTGAAAAGGTTTTTAAACGAAACCTTTGGAACTTCTCCGCCGCTTGGATAGACTGCAAAAAGGCATTCGACTCGGTGCTTAATACATGGCTGAAGAGGGTCCTTGAGCAGTACAAGGTTTACTGTACAGTCCGAAACTTTCTCGGGCAATGTATGGGACAATAGAATACGATCCTTTGTCATCTAGGTGAGTGGATGACAGCTGCGGAGAACCACATAAGGATAAGAAGGGGTATCTTCCAGGACGATTGTTTGAGTCCAATGTGGTTCTGCCTCTCCCTGAACTCTCTCAGTACCTTACTGGAAGGTTCCGGGAGGGGATTTTTCGGAAAGGAGGTAAAAAATTTACCCACCTTTTGTACATGGATGATCTCAAATTATTCGCCTCCAGTCGCTCCCATCTTATGGAATTTTTTTTATAGTAGAGGAGGCAAACGAGCGTGCGGCTCACCTGATGGTAAGTGACTACCGCCACCCATGAACAGCTGCAACACCAGGGAGGGAATCGCAGATGCGTTGCCGGCCTTTTAAAAAGGATTACGCTCTTTTCTTGAAGGTCCCTAAGTCTTATCGGTCCGGAAAAATCGCTGATGGTAATTGATTCCACAAGGAAGTCGTGCGAGGAAGAAAACATCTTCTAAATCGCACAGTGTTGGACCGCCAATCATCCAGATGGTGTGGATGGTATCGGGAGTTCTGCCGCGAATTGTTAAACATCACTTGTGATTTTAGTAATTCTATTAGAATGGAGCTGAGTACGGATAAGTGTGCGGTTCTCCATGTCGAAAAAGGTAAGGTTGCTAACTCTGAGGGCATAGACTTATCTATGCCCATCAACATAAGGACCCTATCCGAGACTGAAACATACCGATACGTTGGTATGTCACAGAACATAGCATCAGTTCGCGATGTGTTTTATGCACCCTTGACAAAAGTGCTCAACAGTTTTTTGTCGGGCGTTAATAAGACAAACGCATACAATGGTTTGGTCATGCCTGTTCTCATGTATACCTTCGGCATACTCACGTGGACTCAGACCAAACTGAAAGCTCTGGATAAAAAAGATCCACACTGTTATTATGTCAAACAAGGTGCATCATCCGAGATCGTCAATAATGAGGCTATACTTGCCGTGGAAACATGGTGGGCGCGGCTTTTTAAGCACTCTCACCATGTATAATCGCAAAGTGTGCAGCCTCCGTAATTACTTCCTGTCAAAACTGGATGATCCATTCTACAGGGACATCATTTCGAGTGATAAAGGGCTAACCCCTCTATCCTTAGCCAACGAGCAATAGCAAAACCCAGCAGTACAGTACATTTCACCGTATGGAAGGATAAGGAGCTCCTCGGGAGGTTCTACAAGGCTCTTCATGAGCCTTTCGTACAGATAGTTACCTCCCTCCACTGGCTACGTTTTGGTGACCTCTTCGGGGAAACCGAGTGTTTGTCTGTGCAATACAAGATAAGGTTATTAAAGCCGACATCTATCGTAGATACATCCTAAGGAATGGCATCGTCGACATCTGTCGAGCTTGTCGCTATCGCGGTGAATCACTTAGGCATATCATCTCTGGTTGTTTCGACGCTTTCTAACTCTGAGTATATGACCAACCTAGTAGCCAGGATTCTATAGCAGAAGCTCGCTCTGAAGTACGGTCTTGTGGATCGAAAACTACCTTATTATAAGTACTTGCCGCAAGCCGTGCTCAAAAATGATCGCGCCAGGCTCTACCGGGAGCGGGACATTATCACAGATAGGACTATTCTTACGAATAAGCCTGATATTGTGCTGATAGACCGGGCGCAGTCAAGGATATTTTTGGTCGACATTACCATTCCGTATGACGAGAACTTCGTGAAAGCTGAAACAGATAAGCGTACGAAATATCTAGACCTGGCGCACGAGGTGACCGATGTGTGGGGTGGTCTGCTGTCCGAAATTATTCCTGTGGTCGTTTCTGCGAATAGGTTAATCAAAGTCAGCCTCTCGGGTCATCTGAGGCGACTGTGATGGACCGCTTCCGACTGCAGAAGGCGGTGCTCCTCGATACCGCCCGCATCGTCCGCCAGTTTTTTTTTTCTCTTTCCCTCTAACCCTCGGCCGTTTGGTTTCCCCTGTTGAGGGCTTCTATCTGGTTGGCTTTTTTTATTTTTTATATATTTTTATATATTTATTTTATTTTATTGATATTATTGTATATTTATCATTTTAATTTACAATTATACAATTATAGAGCCCAACCAAATGAGAAAACTATATAGATACCCCATGTATAATAATAACATTCAATAGTAATATTCCTAAAGGTCAGGTTGACAACCTTGACCACTGTATTAAAACTAACTTCCCCTACTATAATAGTGGATACCATCCCAATAAAAATTCAGAGAGGGATCTTTCAGGGAGATGCTTTAAGCCCTTCTCTTGCTCAAAATTCCCTATCTAATATATTTAATGCAACTACTTGAGGAATCCCATTAAAATAAACCTACCGAAGGACAAAATGTAATTCAAAAAATAGAATTAAGTTTTCTGTTGTACATGGATGATATTAAACTATACGCCAAAATTGAGACTCAATTCTTTGAATTAGCAAACTTGACAGAACAATCCTCAAACGATATTAAAATGAAATTCGGTATAAATAAGTGTAAAATAAATTCAATTAGAGGAGTACGGAATATCAACACTTATGCAATTTGGGAACAGGAGAACAGATATAACCATTAAAGTAACAAGATAGCTATAAGTACCTAGGCCACACACTCGCGACAGATACACTATAAAGGAACTAAACAAAAATTAACACTACAATTTCAACACATACTAAACACTATTCTGAAAACGCAACTATATTCTCGAAATACTATAATTACAATTAACACCTTCGCTATAATGGTTCTCACATATTCTTTTGGGATAATCAGTTAGACCCAAACCGACCTGAAAAACCTTCAAAGAAAAATTAAAACCACAGTGACCGAATTCCACATACACCACCCACAATCATGTCTGCAGAGATTAACACTGCCGCGGAAAGAAGGAGGTAGAAGACTAATTGATATCCTAAATCTACACAACAGACAGATAAAAGCACTTAGAAAATTATTTTTTTTTTCTTTCAAAAAACCGAAACTTCTATTCTTCATAAAGACTTATACTAGATAAATGTCGACAAAGAATCGTTGAACGCGTGGTTAAATCGAGGCGAACTCTTCCCGGAGACTGAAGAGTTCATGCTAGCTAATACAGACTAATACAGGACCAAGTAGTTGAATCTAAAAATTACAGAAAGTTTATCATAAAGAATTTAAATAGTGACACATGTATGAAATGCCATAACTGTCCAGAAATGATTCAGCATATCACAGGCACGTTCAATTCAATAACCCAAACAGCGTACAAACATAGACACGATGAAGTAGCTAACTTTATACACCAAAAATTAGCACACCAGTACAAGGTTATAGATTCCGTTACACCATACTACAAATACAATCCAGAAACTGTATTAGAGAACCCCTCAACAAAACTATATTTTGACCGCGCCATTTTTACCGATCGGACAAGCCATTTCAATAGACCAGATATTACACTAATAAACAAGATAAACAAAACTGGATATTTAATAGATATCGCTCTACCAAATACCCATAACTTGCAGACAACAATAGCAAAAAAAAAACTGAGCAAATACACTGAATTAAAAGATGAATTAGCCCGGACTCTGGTATCAATTTACAAAAGTAGGCAAAAAGTTACAATAGTACCAATAGTATTTGTCTACAACAGGAGGAATACCGAAACAACTTCACCAGTCCCTTAATTCCCTCAACTTACCTCCAAATACCTATCATCTGCTGCAGAAGGCTGCGATACTAAACACATGCAGACTCGTTAGAAAGTTTCTGCAATGTGAATCAGAAAACCCAGATCAAAACACAAGTACACTACCATTTTCTGTGCAATCTTCTAGACGTAACCATATTTAATCCAACTGATAACCACTTGCTTCTGGCCCGTGTTATCAGCTCTTTCTGGCTTTCCGAGAATATAAAATCAATTAAATAAATAATAGTAATAATAAATCATTTATTTCGGACAAAAAATATGAATAGTTGTTAGTAAGTTTTCTTATATCTAGTGTTAGTAACATTTGGTTGACAACGCAAGTACGAAACTGCACCGATGGTAGCTAAAAGCCAGTCTACAAGACAGCATGTAGTCGTATCCAGCGAGCCAACATCGGCGAGTCCTAACGGTCAGCCAACGGGCGCGGTTTGTTGTTGGGGCTGTTGCGCACGCGCCAGCTCCAACACCCAGCGATTGCACATAAAAGTTAGTTATTTAAAGTTACAGTCTATATACGTCCCACTGCTGGGCACAGGCCTCCTCTCATTTCTGAGAGGGTTTTAGGGCAAAGAAGGTCCACCGCGCTGCCCAACTTGACGAACTTCACATGTCTTTAAATTTTTTTTGTATTATTTCTCAGACATACAGGTTTCCTCACGATGTTTTCCTTCATCGCCGAGCACGTGCTACGTTTACCACGTGGTAAATCAGCACTTAAAATTGCAATAAACATTTCATTGGTGCCGGCGGGGCTCGAACCCGGGTTACTCGAGTACTGTGAAATTTACAGCGAGCACTAACCATCTGAGCTACCACGGCGATTGCGTATGAATGCTGCGAATTCGCCCGCGTGCTGCGTGTGAGCATCCGCGAACATGGCGGAAGCGCTGCTGTAGCGCGGCAGATCCTTAATCATCACCATCATCATTACAGCCCTTCACAAGTCCACTGCTGAACACAGGCCTCCCTCAAGGAATGCCACAAAGCACGGTCCTGAGGCACCTGCATTCATCGACTTCCTGCATATCTTACCAGCATATCTTAATCAGCCTGAACGACTTATTATATTGTACCCGCAGGTCGTTGTATGCAATCTGTGTAATGTTCACCCACAGACTGCATGGTGTAAAACGACTGCCAATAAGCTTTAAAAAGCGTAACCTTACAATGTAATATTAATATTGGAATAAGACAACCACATTATTGCAACCGCTTTTTATTTGAAAGAGTCACTCCTTACCAAAAAGTGGCCGTAGTCGAACCCATAGTCCAATAGATAGTGACGTGAATGAATGAATGCATGAAATATTCTTTATTGTACACCAGGAAAACATATATGAGAAAAAAAATATTTTAAGGTACAATTGGTGGCCTTATCGCCTGGAAGGGATCTCTAACAGGCAACCACATCACAGAGCAGGATATAATAACCTGTGAGAAAGGGTACGGGTGAACGTATGTCATTAGAAAATATACACGACATAAATATAATTATATACTCTTTATATACAATAAATAAATACATTTCAATTACAAAACATAAAAATACATATACAAGAGCAGAAAGGATAAACAAGTATAAGTGAAATAAAAGCCTTATCGTTAGTTAAAATAAGTAGTAATTTTAAATGATCGATGTGAAGGAGAGATAGAGAAATGACTATTTAAGGAGGATAGAAGTGCACTTGTGCACTTCTTATGTGCAGCGTAAGGCGTGGGCCGTGAGATGATGATGCGTTCTAGACCAAAAATTGGTCGTTTGTGTATTGTGCTTTCAATATTATCTCCAATTTTCTAAAGCTGATTATTTTAAAGAAAATTCTTAATTGTACTGTTTAAAATGGTACATAGGAGATATATTGTATTGTACTTTAAAATTTTGATATTTGTAATATCAAACTTTGTTCAAACTGAGTTCATAGTAAGTCATTAATATTTTAACAGATTTTTTTTAATAGGCAAGAGCACCAATACAATTACAGGCTGCTAAATGTGATAACGACTTTTTTTTGGTTTTCTTTGTAACAGAATATTTATAGGTGACCTTTTGTCCTAAAAGGGGATTTTTCTGATAGAGGAAAAATGGACATAATTTATATATATATCTGTTCTATATATTGATATTTATAGAATTTAAAGAATAAAAGAATATACTTTTAAATATTTATCAAAATCGTAATATTATGCTGCCGTATTGTAAAGGGTCACTTGTAGGACATAAGAGCTCTCATCAAACGAGTTAAAAAATGTACTTGGTACGTCCGTCCAGCTATTATATAGCTGCAGCACGAATCAGTCACGGAAAAATTCCAGCGTGAAATAGCAGCTATTTGCTACTATGTTTCATATGGCAAGTGAACTGGAGACTTTTCACAGATAAACAGCCATTCCATCTTAGTCCTCAGGGCTGATAACGCATCTACATTTCGCTTCTTAATGGAGGATAGATGTAGGTGTCTATGGGCCACAGCATCCACTTACCGTCCACCTGGGCTGTGTGTTCGTTTGATGTTATACTCGTATTTAGTTTATATTTTGTAGATTCCCGTATTACCAAGCTATCTACATATTTGTTTATTATAATAATTATTTTCTCCTAGCGTTAAACATTAAAAGCACCCTATCTTTGACGTCATAATATTTATTTTGTAAGATAAGGGTAACAAACAAGCACACAGTCCAACTGATGTTATGGTTGCTGTGGCCCATAGACATCTACATCTATCCTCAACTACGAATCAAAATGCAGATGCGTTGTTACCCATGAAGACTAAGATGGACTGCCTCATTTCCAGTAAATAGGATGGATCTGCGGTTCTCTACCCTCACCATACGAAACACAGCAGCATTCAGCTGCTATGTTCCTGGGCTGTGTGTTCTATGTACATGTATCTTGGGTATGTATTAGTCTTTCTTTTTGACTCTTCACCAATGAAATACACCTAGTACTTTTTGGCCTATCATATTGTACAAGGCCTAGTATCTATATATTCCTCCTTTCTCATCATCACCAGCCTGTGTTCACACCAACAAGTTCACTGCAGTACATGGACCTCTCACATTCGCCTTAATTGTCACAGCAGGAAGATTGACGATCGTAGTATACGATGCCTCGCAGCTTCAGCACTGCTTCCCGTCGCCAATTTGAGTATCTTATACCTGGCGTAAGCAAGACGCCCGTAGACATAATATATTTTTGAAATAACCCATTGTCGCCTCTTACGACACCCGTGGGACGAAATAGGGTGTTGGTTGACTTACGATGCCACAAAGTATATTTTAGTGGTCTTCTTGTACACGTAGTACTCGACTCGTGTTCTCTTTATTCGTTCTAACAACTTATTATAGATGTCCGTGGTTTGAAATTGTAGCACTTTGCGGTAGACAGAGCGCTATTTGTCGCATGCACTGCAATAGCTATTAGCAAAGCGCTTTGGTTCTGCTGGTTGTGGCTGAGTTCATAGAATGCAAGACTTGCATAATTATGTTAATATTCGCATAACTGTTGCCTTTATATTATTATTTTCAACAATTGAGCGGCTCTATTCTTAATTATCATATAAAATAATCGTTGAAATATATATTTTTTAATTTCTCTGATATCCAGGTTTCCTCTCGATGTTTTCCTTCACTGCAGAGCACATTGTAAATTAGCACTTTAAACTGCAATTAACAATTTCGTTTGTGTCTGCGGGGATCGTACCCGGCATGTTCGCGCACTGTGAATGCTAGCTTCCACTTTTTATGCAATCTTTGCGAAACGATTTCATCATAGAACAATGTGAGCTGTACATGTTAATTAAGTATGCCTTGAGTGTATGATATATGCAACTATAATCTTTATTATATTTTACACCTTACACATTACAGTTTTATGATTTATGTACATTAGTTTTATTAGTGAGCCGTGGTAGCTCAGATGGTTAGCATTCGCAGTAAACTTCACTGTACGCGAGCAACCCGGGTTCGATCGCCGCTGGTACCAATGAAATTGTTAATTGCAGTTTTAAGTGATGATTTGCCGCGTGCTCGGCGGTGAAGGAAAACATCGTGAGGAAAACTGCATGTCTGAGAAATAAAAAAAAAATAAAAATTTCAAAGACGTGAAGTTCGCCAACACGCATTGGGGCAGCGCGGCAGACACTTCGTTGCCCTAAAACCCTCTCAGAAATGACAGGAGGGCTATGCCCAGCAGTGGAACATATATAGGCTGTAACCTTTTGTTTTTAGTAACAAACTAAATTATTACTATGTTTTTTTTTATGTAAGTGTTGTGTTATTGTATGTAAGTGTTTTTGGTAAGTGGTTACTGCGGCCCATAGACATCTACATCTATTCTCAATAAACAACCAAAATTCAGATGCGTTGTCACCCGTGAGGACTAAGATGGAATGCCTCATTTCCAGTAAAAAGGGTCTCCGGTTCTCTACACTCACCATACGAAACACAGCAGCTTTAAGCTGCTATTTTACGCTGGTATTCTGTGAGAGCGTGGTCCTTCCCCGGTCGAGCCGACCCATTCGTGCTACAACTATACTAATAATATAGCTGCAGCATGGCTCTACCACGTATAAAGTATGTATGTTACAGTACGTATAAAGAATGGCGTGCTCAGCAGGGCGGGACAGTATTTCATGCCGGCACACCGCCTGCAACTTTACAAGGCGCAAGTTCGGCCTCACATGGAATACTGTTCCCATCTCTGGGCAGGGGCTCCCCAGTGCCAGCTCCTTCCACTTGACCGCATCCAACGCAGAGCTGCTCGAATCGTCGACGACCGAGCCCTTTCCGATCGGCTCGATTCATTGGCACTGCGAAGAGATGTTGCATCCCTTTGCATTTTCTTTCGCATCTACCATGGGGAGTGCTCTGAGGAATTGTTCGGATTAATCCCAGCCGCTAAATTTCACGAACGCACATCGCGGAAGAACTCCCGATACCATCCACACCATCTGGATGATTGGCGGTCCACCACTGTGCGATTTAGAAGATGTTTTCTTCCTCGCACGACCTCCTTGTGGAATCGTTGTTATACGAAGACGTTACTGCCCATCACTTTGTTTGTTTCCATTTGTCGGCTCTTAAGATATGGGGTAGTGTTAGGGTAGTACTCCTTCCTACCCTATCCACTGTACTGTATGGTACATATTATAATTATTCAGGACATTGACTGTCTCTTTGGTCTAGTGGTCTTGAACGCGGTTGCAGATCATGAGGTCCCAGGTTCGAATCGCGGGTCTGGACTAAATCAGATATTGAATTTTTCTGCCAAGAAATTTTTTGTGGCAGCCCGGAGTCAAGATGTATGCGATGTTTTGACCCGGTGCCTTGGGATTCTCGTAAAATTGTTGGTTTCTTCGGTCCTCCGGCCGTGTACGATTACCGTCCCATCGGATTATGATAGTGAGGGAATATATAATGGGTCTGTGTCTGCGCATATACTTGATCACTGTAATCCTGTCTTAAGCAAATGACTAATCTCCGTACAGATTGGCCGCCAAGATCGAATTTCGATCAAACATTATTTTAATCATAATTTGGGAGCCGTCACCGTGTTTAAAAATTTAAAGATTTGCAAACAAATTTAAAGGAAGATTATTATAGAAGTTGGGGTGATAAACGAGCAAAGACTACCTGATGGTAAGTAGGTAATGTTATATATTAAGATTTTTATCTATCATCGACTTACATTCAAAATTCAGATGCATAGTCAGCGCTGAGGATTAAGACTAAATGCCTCACTACCAGAAAAAGGGTGTCCAGTTCTTAAAATTACCATAAAAATACTGCAGTTTTAAGTTGCAACACGCATAAACAATTTATGCGTGTTGCAACATAAACAATTTATGTGTGTTGCAACCACGATGCAACTTTACTAGACAAGGTATTTTTATAATATTATATCATGCTTATATCATGATTAATACTTGAATTTTGAGTAAAACAAAAGACCCATTAATACCTTACTAAAGAAGAAATAAAATGACACATTAATTTTTCAGACTTGTGAATTCTACCTCAGAGAACCAAGATAGATACTTAATTAATAGAAGTGTATCATAAATAACACTGTCTTACTTTTGTAGTTTGCGTCTAAGTCCTTGAAAAAATTGCGATGTAGTAAAATAAGAAAAGAAATAAATTGTCACCTCCTGCAATATTATTTTCTGCAACACTTAACCTGAACATTATCTAAAAAGAAAAACATATTGCTGTGTTTTATTTTTATGGTTTTTTTTTATAAGAGAGATGGTAAACGAGCATGCGGCTCACCTGATGGCAAATGACGACCGCCACCCATTAACAACTGCAACACCAAGGGAATTGAAGATTGCAGATTTTAAACGGCGTGCGCAGGCCTTTTAAAAAAGGAATAGGCTCTTATCTTGAAGGTCTCTAAGTCGTATCAGTCCGGGAATATAGCTGGAGGTAATCGATACCATAAGGAAATTGTGCGAGAAAGAAAACTTGACCTTGGTGGACCGCCAATCATCCAGATGGTATGGCTTGTGTCGCGAGTTTTGTCACGATGTGCGATGGTGAAATTGAGCGGCTGGAATTAGTCGAAACAATTCTTCAGAGCACTCCCCGTAGTAAATGTGATAAAATACGGAAAGAGATGCAACATCTCTACGCAGTACCAGTGAGTCAAGCCGATCGGACAGAACTCGGTCGTCGACGATTCGAACTGCTCTGCGCTGGATGCGGTAAAGTGGAAGGAGCTGGTACTGGGGAGCCCCTGCTCTACTGAGCACGCCAAGCTTTTTAGAGGCTAATTTGGCCTTCTCTTCTAAGTGACCACGAAACTGCACATCACTCGATTCCGATCGACATCGATTTCCATACTGACTGCGGCAACAAGGGTAGTGCCTTGAAACTGAGAATATACTACGAAGTTTTCTTTTTAGCGCTAAACGCGCAAACTTGTGTCTTCTAAAGATTGAACTGGACTAGATTTAGTCGCCCCAGTCCAAAACTTTGTTCAACGAAGTCTTCACCGTCTCAAGACTGTACTAGGTTACTGATCTATTGTGTACATTGGTGAATTCTGCGACGTCGTGGTACCACCCCGGTTCGAGCCGGCCCATCCGTGCAACAGCAATAGCTGCCACGTAGCACTACCACTGTTAATATGTTATATGTAATGTTATGTGGTTATAGCAAATGATATAGTAAACAAGAAAGGCAAATAAAAATGAGCTAAGAACATACATTTTTATCATCATGTATCATGAAATGATTACTAATTTTTAACTTTATGAAACTTAAGTGACAAACGAACGTCAATCTGATTTCCACATAAAAAGGCTACATCTAACAACGTCTCTCTTTACATCTAAGTCCAGAACACGCCAGTGCCAATAAGGCGGATATTTGTAATTTACCCAAACGGGCTTCTAATCAGAAAAGAAAAGTGTTAAATATTATTTCCGAAGAAATGGACATCTTCCACTACAACCTGATAAAGTTCACATAAGCGGTGCACAAAGCCTGTGAGACATTTTATAAGTATTTAACTAAAACAGTTAATACTTTAGCTGAAGTGGTTGGAGGTATCAGTGGCTCAACTGAAAGCATAGAAGGAGTAATTGAAGTGCGTATGTCATATGTTCCTCAAGTTGAGTCAGATACTGGTGATACTGTACGTACTGTGGACTCACTCTCATTCAGATTACCCAATTAATACTCATTTATCTCGACTTTGTCCTAAATTTCATTTAAAAAAAGTTGTTGAGTCGAAAGTAATGGATGGCGACTTAAAAAATTTAGATTACCCAATTAATACTCATTATCTTGACCACGGCTTAAACTTCATTTTAAAATTTTAAATGTGTTAGTCGAAAGTAATGGATGGCGACTTAAAAAATGCATCCCGTATTCTATTCTCAAACGACATCCTGACTCCTCGTAATCTCGAAACTCTTGAAGTTGTTCGTCAGAAGCATCCTTCGGTCAACCCTTCTCAGAATTTACCGCTGCCTCCCAATACTTATATTTAACCTTTACAAATTTCTGAAAAGGACACTTTAGATTCAATCTTGTCATTTTTGAATGGCTCTGTTTGTGGCATTGACGGGATTACGCCTCAACATCTCAAATATCTTGTAGGCGCATCTGCCGGTGACGCCGGTAGAGTATTTCTTAATCACATCACAAAATTGTGTACTTTTATGTTTTGTCGTAATGTTTATCCCAATTTCATTCCCTACTTATATGCAAGGCAAGATTGTGTGCCTTCACAAAAACGGTATTCCTCCTATTGCCCTTGGTTTCACGTAAAAATAACTTGAATTGAAACACATTGAAACGCATAACTTCAAAATTAGCTTACAGGCACATAATTTCTTAACTTAAGACAAAGATTGTGGTATAACACACATTGCTAAGCCACTGCGGCACTAAACTGAACTGAAATTTTTAATTGCTACATATTAACTACATCAAAACACAACATCAAAGATGTGGAAGTAAAAGCAATTAAGATGATGAAAGCTCTCTCTTTTTTTCTCTCCCTCGTATTTCGTTTTTTTTTCTGTTCATTGAAATTCATTTTAAGTAAATTAAAAAGAAAATATTCTATAAAATGCAAAAACAAATACGATTACATAACAAATCATTCCAAGTTGACAGTTCCTTTTTTTATTCATATGAATATAAAAATATAAATTAGTTTTCTATATTGTCAAATTTTATTCTTTTGCCTATTATTTCAGTTTTTCTTATTTCTTTAGTTTAACTAGATTCACATGGAATAAACTGGAAAATAGTAAAGTTACTACTAAATCTAGAAAAAAGTAAGCTTCTGCTAGATACAGATGTAGAAAACATTTTGTCTATTGTTCTATCAAAAAAGGTCAAAGAATTCTCCCACAATTAATGCCCTACTAAATGAAATCATGTCAGTCTTTAGCAAAAAATTGAATGGAACTTGCACTCGCAGGATACGCTTGGACTAATTACTTTTTGGAGCAGAGCATTTAGAATATGATTTTAGATATTAATTTTCCTTTAAGAAGTGTAATATTTTCATTGTAATGTTATCAATGTTTTAACTTATGAGTTATATATATGCAATAGTAATCTAATCGTTTCTCTGGTGAGCTGTAACGGCATTATTAAATTTACTAGGTGGTAGATCTTCTTTTCTACATAGTAGTTCATCTAGTTCTCTGTCTGTACTATCGTATTCCAATTTATAGAGCGTAGGGCGTCTATATTATTCTAACTTCGACCTCCGACAGGCAACTCATCTGGAACCTTCTTGTTTTGAAATTTATTGCGGGTGGCCTGCATTAGGCACTTCCTATCAAGTGGACTGCAAGTTCGTTAGTCACTTGAATTTTATAAAAAAAATAATCCCTCATCATGTGTATACACAATAACATTGCGTTACTATTTCGCGCCAGTATCACAGAATTTAAAAGTGTGGTACTTTTTTTATAGAATAAGGATGACTAAGGAATATACAGTCCACCTGATGGTAAGTGGATGCTGTGGCCCATATACATCTATATTTATTCTCGATTAAGAATCAAAATGCAAATTCGTTGTCACCCCTGAGGACTAAGGTGGAATCCTTCGTTCTCACCTGGTTCTCTACACTCACCATACAAAACACAACAGCATTTAGCTGCTATTTTGCACAGGTATTTTACGCTGGTACTGATACAGTCAAGTCGATATGTTTATACTGCAGCCTAGATATTGTTCTACTACTTAACATGCTTTTCTTTCTTTAGGCCGTTGTACAGCTAGAGTAATTGGCCGTGTAGGAGAGGTGCCTTGCTAGAAGAAAAAGAATTGTGCTCTTCTCAAATGTGGTCGCGGATAGTAATGTAGGGGGCGCGGAAATTGGTGGTGTTGACATAACCACTTCAACTGGTATAAAGTCAGTACAATTGCATACCCCAATGAAAAAAGGAATGTAGGTATACTGACGATATACCCATAAAAGTGGTAATAATTTTAAAATGTAGGTATAAAGAAAGAGGTTCTCTTAACTTTTAAGATAGCATCGAGATAAACGGCCTAACTTATAATCATTAATCATGACTTACTAATTTATTAGTTTAACCACGGCAATTTCACCTGAAACGGATATATATTTCGTAAAAAAAAACAAGTATAAAATATTATACGAAAATAGAAATGAGCCTTTTACGCCCGAGTTTTACTCGAGACAGTCAAAGTAATTAGGCCAGATGCGTACTGTGACTGTGTTTCGCGTTACGTTTCTTCTTAAACTTCGTGTAGCGTATTACATAAAGAGAAAGAAAGAACCTGTTAATAAAATTTTAAACAATAAATTATATTTCGGCTATTATCTCTACTGTGGATATAAAACGTTCCCGAAACGGTCAATTGCGAACATTGATTGTTTACTTTTTGTAATTAAAGCGGTTGTCAATATTACTACAGTAAAACTTGGTTAAGTGGGACCTGGATAAGTGAGAAACCTCCATAGCTGGATTTCATGCTTAGGTCCCGACATTTTAGCACTGAATTACCTCTGTTATTGGGACAAAACAAACCTCTATATCTGGGATTAGTTCTTTCAATTTTATCGTCATATTTATCTCTATATTTAAATAAAACTAATTTTACGGATTTTATCGCGTATATTAACTTACTTTTATATTCCCGAAGTTTCGAGCACTTTGCAGCACCCATGGTCACGGGGGGACTGAGGTGTATGACGTCCCAATGTCATAGTTAACCACATCAGCTATGTGTTGAATAATCGACGCTCCGGGAAGTCTGCAGTCTGTGAACACGTACAGGATGGCCCCCGTCACTACATTAGATTTGATAGACCACAACGCCTCACTAAAGAACACCGATTCCTTCCAAGGATGATTCGCGAGGCAATTGAAATAAAAAAACATCCTAATTTCAATAGAGAAGATGGCTGGGTGCTACCATCTGCTTGGGATCCCATAATTAATAAAATTAAATCCCAACCGAAGCATACAACTGCAAGACTTCATGATACTGTAAGTTCTTACTGCGTAGATCAGAACAAAAATTAATAATTTTTAATCTGGAGGTAGCCGTGGTTAACTATGACATTGGGACGTCATACACCTCAGTCACGGTCTCTGGTCACGGGGGGGTGACCATGTGTGCTGGAAAATGCTCGAAACGTCGGGAATATAAAATAAGTTAATATAAGCGATAAAATCCGTAAAATTAGTTTTATTTAAATGTGTAGTGTTCGCGTAAATATAAGAAATCATTCTTATCTCTATAATTGAGACAGCGAGTGTATTTTACCTCTTTTACTGTGACTATAATTTGTGTACCGTTTTGTTTACTAATTCTTATTGTACCTAATTGGCTAATTGTGTAACAGTGGCCTCCAGTTTTAGTTTGGTTTTGCTATCGTCCGGATATTTATTTGAAAATGCCGAAGTGAAGGCATTGATATCCGTTTAGGAAAGTGGAAAGCCTCGCCATGAAGTCTGTATCGAATTTAATGTACCTAAATCTATGCATTTTTGTATTGATTATAAAAAACGTGCTTAATTATTTTATTTAATAGCTTTTTGATCGTTAAATAAAGATTACAACTCGTGTATAATGTTTACAAAATACGTTATTTAATTTAATAATTGCACTTCTATAACTGAAATAACTTCTATTCTCATCTCTATTAATGGAACCTGATGGTACATGAGATAGATATTTATTTATACTTGGATATCTGAGACACTGGGTAAGTGGAATACATATTTAAGTGAGGAAAATTTGCAGGTCCCTTACGCTCTCAGTTATACAGATTTCACTGTATATACCGATCTCGTAAACGTTGACAATCGCAAAGGAAATTGGTAAGTGCGCGGTAACAGGCACAACTGGGAAAACCGGATATATTTCCAGTATAACCGGTAATCCCGGTGCCGGCATTGTTTGGGGCAAAGATTTTTTTAACAGATACGTAGTAGTAAAATACGGTCTACATACTGGCCATAGTCACTTTCCTTTTTGAAAGGGTAATGAAGTAGTGTCTGTCGAGTTTTTATCGTGACTCATAATCCTTTGGTTATTTTTTTCCTTAGTTTCCTTAAGGTAATTTCCTACACCTTAAAAATGTTAAATCAGTACTTTAAATATTATTAGTTAACACTATTATAGTGTCGGCAACGTAAATGAAACCATGGTTTTTCGTTTATTATGATCTGAGTTTTAAAAGGTGGAAAGGTATTTGATTTCTCAGTACTTATCATAACTGCAGCCCATTAAAAGTGAACTGGTGAATATTATCCCTAAAAGTCCACCAGAAAATACGTTGCTGAGTTTCCTGCAACCACCACCATCATTCACGTCACGTCAGTTCGTCACTCCATCTTATGTATGACGCCCTTTACAACCCGTGCTGGTATTGGCCAGCCACTCTAAAACCTATTTGCTAAAGCGGATGTTAGTTATAGAGGATTGTTCGAATTTCTGCACACCAAATTTAAAAAATAATAATAACTGTTAAGAAGTGCCCTCGAGAAGAAACGACCTTGACAACAAAACACATAGGTAATTAAATTTATTAAGTATTCGCATAAATATAAGTAACAACTGATTTTGTCTTTTATTTAAAACGAAAACTAATATCATAATATAGTAATAAAATTTAAAAAGTGAACTTGGTTTCATTTTATCATATTTAATGGACAACTTCTGCCAAATTTTCTCTTTCAATTCTTGAGCAACTTTCACACTTACTAGAGTTTTATCCTTGATGTACCTGAACAAGTATTGTAATTTTTTTAAAGTCAAAGGAATTCTTAATTTCAATAGTTAGGAAAGATTCGTCCAAAATTGACCAGTTTATTTAATTGTTTGCAAGTTTGATCGGCCAAACACTACGTAATTTTTATGTGTACTTGGAGCAGTTAAAAAGTAGAAACCAAAACTTTCATTTGCACATGAACACTTTTTAACTGATGCCATATTTCACTATGATACATGCTAAACTATGCATTGTACTACTAATAAAAGTTTTGTTTTTGTTTTATGTTTTATAGGAGATTGCATGATATTGTTTGTAAGATATGAAAATATTTATATTAAATTAAGTATAATATAATAATTTAATGTCAATATACAGGTAAAATATGATTTTTTTATCAAATTATTAAGGTTTTCTATTTCTATGTCGAGGCAAATATATTTTTCTTGACTTGCTGAAGTTACAAGATTTGCTAGCTAGTAGAGACTAGCAATAAAAGTAAATTGCGCTCTTTACTTAGAACGAAAAGACGAATTGTTCTTTTTATATTTACGCTTTGTTTAACTTGTATGTTTTTATGCTGTGACATATTATTATGTGTCGCTGTACTTTGCTAAAAGACGGAGTTCTTTATCTAGAATATTAAATCAGAAAGGTCAAATAATTAATGTTTTCTAAGAGATGGAATAGCCGTGTGGTGGCGTCGTAGAATATTATCAAGCAAACTTATTTAACGAGGCACTCGTTTTCTAAAATGAATTTACTAAAATGAAAACAATTTTTAATTTGAACCCAAATGCTAACTCATTTTATACAAAAACAGTTAATTTTCTGAATATTTAGAAATAAGTAGAGCCCTGTGTTCCTCAAGTCGTTTCGTAAAATCTATTGTTAAATAACCCGTGAAACTGGACTAACACCTGTGCATATTGACATTTGTAGTTTTTATTATGAGCTTAAACTTACTTATCGCAGCGCATGCAAATAAATGAAATTTAATTTGTAAATTTTTAGCAACATTCAATAAAAACTTTGTTTTGGTATAATGATAATGGGATTGGATAATGATTATGAAAACTGGACTAAAACCTTAAAAAATATAGTCCATGCCCATTCTAAAGGCTAATAATACAACATTCTTCTCATCTTTCTCTTTTGTACACACAATTAATCTAATGTATACTTCCATGGCTATTTACATTAAATTCGTTCCTATTTGATTTTATTTAAAGTTAACAAATTTAAGTGATACTTCAATTTTAAATTTAAACCACAACTTCAGTTATTGTATTTTTACAATAACATGACGACATTCTAATTGTGCTGGTGGCAGTTCTTTTTTTACAGAACGAAATCACAGTCTACCTGAAGGTAAGTGGAAGCTGTGGTCCATAGACATTTACATCTATCCTCAAATTAAGAATTAAAATGCAGATGCGTTGTCACCCTTAAAGACAGATGGAATTCCAGTAATCCGGTATCTACACTCACCATACGAAACACAGCAGTACTTATGCGGGCATTTTGTAAGAGCGTGGGCTTTCTCCGGTCAAGCCAACCCTTTTGTGCTACAACCTTTATATACTGCAGCGTGATGCTACCAAGTATAATTTCTATCTGGTGATTATGAGCGAAGATATAATATTGTTAAACAAAACTGTAAGTTTATTTCTCACACTAACTATGAGCTATCACATCTTGATTTAATAGTACCCTTAAAATTAGAAAACGATTTTCGAGGAAACCACAGAAAGTTTGATTTGAACCACAGTTTTATTTGTATTTAGTACTTGTTCCGTGAGGAGTGTTCAGAGTTAGGCAGCGTGGG
Organism: Parnassius mnemosyne; assembly: GCA_963668995.1. NCBI lineage: Eukaryota > Metazoa > Arthropoda > Insecta > Lepidoptera > Papilionidae > Parnassius > Parnassius mnemosyne. The sequence goes on along the minus strand of CAVLGL010000084.1, from coordinate 22,542,368 downwards.
CTCTTTTCTACCGGACGACTATCTCGTAAGCAAGAGGAACACTGTTCCTATGTATGGAAGTGGAACTTGTATATAATAAGCCTTTTTGATTATTTTAAATCCACAAACTTTTATTTTTAAAAACTAAAATGACATTTTTTAAAATTTCTCCTGCCATGATGCAATGCAGCACACACGGCTCGTAAATTTTATTTTAAAGGCAATACGGATAATGAACACACTGATGGCAGCGATGGTTTTGGGTTTAGTCGTTTTAACTCCAATACAATTTCAAACAAATTAGGGATTAGCCAAATGGATAGACGTAGCGTACCGAGAATAATGACGTTGTCCTTGCCTATACCAGCAACATTTGGAAACTGTCAACAGAATTATAAATAACTAACCATTAGTCATGTAATTTTTTACAGATTAAAAGTGACAAATAATACATTTTATTTTATTATTTCGCTTGCCAACACATGTAACACTAATATTAAACTAACTAATGCCTATACATAATTAATAGAATTAGGCGTTACTTTGCGGAAATCCATTATATAAAAAAAAATTTAGGAAAATTTACTTTGCAAATAACCGCGTTATAAAATAAAATTATGTGTCTTACCTAGTATGAAGAGCACCTCCCGCCCTCCCTCAATTGTGTGCACTATCCCCGTCACCACTAATCTCAGCACCGCTACTCCCAACACCACTACACTAGGAAAAACACACCACTGACGATAATACGACACGTGTTTCGCCTCTACACGAGGCATCCTCAGGTGATATATACTCTACGGTGGCTAACTGGGAATGGAACTATTTATTCCATCATCTGTGGTACCCATCGGAGGCAGATCTCAGCCTTGGTTTGGTCGCTCCTGTAAGACTGCATTGCGCAGTAAGCAGGAGTGTTATCAAGCCTGGGCTGCGGCTTCGGTGACTCGGGATGTAAACACCAGCACACTTAAATAGAAGTATAACTTCGCCTCCAGGTTCTTCAAAAGAGTTATTGCCAAGGCAAAGTCAGAGCACATAGGCAGAATTGGCGAGAAACTAGTTCGCCTTCCTTCGGGAACCCGTGCATTCTGGTCTCTCGCCAAGGCTGTCCAAGGGAATTTCTGTAAGCCAACACTACCATCTCTGCACAGGGAGGACGACTCACTGGCCCAAGACGCAAAAGACAAAGCCGACCTTTTAGGCTCCCTTTTTGCGTCCAACTCGACTCTTGATGACGGGGGAATATACCGCCGAACATCCCGCGGTGTGAGTGCTCCATGCCGGATGTGCTATTCTCACAGCGCTCAGTTCGCAAAGCACTTCTCTCCCTGGACATCCAGAAGTCGAGTGGGCCTGACGGAATCCCCCCAATTGTGCTGAGGACGTGTGCTCCGGAGTTGGCACCGGTCCTAACGCGTCTTTTCCGGTACTCCTACTCCCAAGGCGTAGTCCCGAATTCATGGAAGACAGCTTTTGTCCACCCGATCCCTAAAAAAGGCGACCGCTCAGGCCTATCGCGATCACCTCCTTGTTCTCCAAAATAATTGAATCCATTATTAACTGCCAGCTCATCCGGTACCTTGAGGATCACTAGCTGATTAGTGATCGCCAAAACGGTTTTCGTCGGTGTCGATCAGCTGCTGATCTTCTGGTCTACCTGACCCATAGATGGGCGGAGACAGTTGAGTCCAAAGGGGAGGCGTTGGCCGTTAGTCTGGACATTGCGAAGGCCTTCGATCGGGTTTGGCACAAAGCGCTTCTTTCGAAGCTCCCTTCCTATGGGCTTCCCGAGAAATTGTGCAATTGGATCACCAGCTTTCTTGCAGATCGGAGCATCAAGGTCGTTGTAGACGGTGCATGTTCTGACTACAAGCCTATTAACGCTGGTGTTCCACAAGGCTGTGTGCTATCACCAACGCTGTTTCTTCTGCATATCAATGATATGTTGCTAACTGGTACCATTCATTGCTATGCGGATGACAGCACTGGTGATGCTCTATACACCGGCCGGGCCAATATTTCTCGGGAAAACGTCGCCGAGTACCGGAACAAACTTATGTCAAAGTCTCGGATTGGGGGCGACTAAATCTAGTCCAGTTTAATCCTCAGAAGACACAAGTTTGCGCGTTTACCGCTAAAAAGAACCACTTTGTCGTATCTCCTCAGTTTCAAGGCACTCCCCTTCTTGCCTCAGCCAGTATCGGTATCCTCGGAGTCGACATATCGAGTGACGTGCAGTTTCGTGGTCACTTGGAAGAGAAGGCCAAATTGGCCTCTAAAAAGCTTGGCGTGCTCAGCAGAGCGGGACAGTATTTCATGCCGGCACACCGCCTGCAACTTTACAAGGCGCAGGTTCGGCCTCACATGGAATACTGTTCCCATCTCTGGGCAGGGGCTCCCCAGTGCCAGCTCCTTCCACTTGACCGCATCCAGCGCAGAGCGGCTCGAATCGTCGACGACCGAGCCCTTTCCGATCGGCTCGATTCATTGGCACTGCGAAGAGATATTGCATTTCTTTGCATTTTCTTTCGCATCTACCATGGGGAGTGCTCTAAGGAATTGTTCGGATTAATCCCAGCCGCCAAATTTCATGAACGCACATCGCGGCAGAACTCCCGATACCATCCACATCAACTGGATGATTGGCGGTCCACCACAGTGCGATTTAGAAGATGTTTTCTTCCTCGCATGACTTCCTTGTGGAATTGATTACCATCAGCGATTTTTCCGGACCGATACGACTTAGGGACCTTCAAGAAAAGAGCCTACTCCTTTTCAAAAGGCCGGCAACGCATCTGCAATTCCCCTGGTGTTGCGGTTGTTCATGGGCGGCGGTAGTCACTTACTATCAGGTAAGCCGCATGCTTGTTTGCCCCTTCTCCTATAAAAAAAAAGTAAGCGGTGAGCCAAAACAAGTGCCTTTTTATACAAACCGATGACGCAACCTCTCTCTACTTAAGGAGCGAGCGACTGCGTCATGCGATAAAACATGCGACCAATCACCGCTGGACTTACGCAGCCGTTTGTAAAATTAAAAACAAAGCGCCGCGCAACGTCCACCCTCCAACCACGCAACCAATCGCCGATCACCCTGAGGGTGATAAATGACTATATTGCGAGGCTCTCTATTATTAGAGAGCAGGCTTAAAGATATTTAAGAGAGGTGAGTTAGTAATATTTGTTTGTTTATTCAGCTATGCAACGGTATTATTATTACTTTTTAATATCTCTAACTGTTCCAGCACACACCGCCGCAGCCCTTTATTACACGTATGTAAGACTTTAAAGGAGTGGTCGTTGGCTAGGTTGTGTCCAGTGTCCAAAAGATATTTGGCAAAATGGGATTTATCGGGATTGCAATTCCTGTACGCGGCTAAATGCTCTTTATAAGGTGTCTCGAAATTGCGACCAGTCTGACCCACGTAAACGGCATGGCATTTGTCACAAACAAGTTTGTAAACACCTGACTTTTGACGAATATCCAACTTATCTTTATTATTATAGATATTTCTAAGAGAATTGTTTGTTTTGAACGCCACATGAACGCCGTTTTGTCGAAGAGTATTAGCTACTTTTTCAGATATGGGGCCTAAGTAGGTCAAACTGCTCACATATCGATGAACACTTTGAGGTTGAACCGCGTACAGAGAGTTGCGAACTACATGCTTTTGTTTCTTTTTAATTAAATTGTTAATGAGATTTTTTGAAAAACCGTTAGAGACCGCTATTTGATAAATTATATTAAGTTCTTTTAAATAATTTTCTTTACTTAATGGGACAGTAAACAAACGGTTAATGTAACAATAAAAAGCGTCTACTTTATGTTGCCACTTTCGAGACACGTTATAAAGAGCATTTAGCCGCATACAGGAATTGCAATCCCGATAAATCCCATTTTGCCAAACATCTTTTGGACACTGGACACAACCTAGCCAACGACCACTCCTTTAACGTCTTACATACGTGTAATAAAGGGCTGCGTCTGTATGTGCTGGAACAGTTAGAGATATTAAAAATTTAAGCAGTGGTAGAGCCACGCGGCAGCTTTTGCTGTCGCACGGATGGGCCGGCTCGAACCGGGGTAGTACCACGACCTCACAGAAAACCAGCGTGAAGTAGAGATTTACCTCTGCGTTTCGCTTGGTAAGTGCAGGTGGCCGGAGGCCCTTTTTACTGGAGATGAGGCATTCCATCTTAGTCCTCACGGGTGACAACGCATCTACATTTTGATTTGTAATAGAGGATAGATGTAGATGTCTATGGGCCGCAGCAACCACTTACCATTAGGTGGACTGTGTGCTCGTTTGTCACCCTTATTCAAAAAAAAAATATTAAAAGGTAATAATAATACCGTTGCATTGCTGAATGAACAAACAAATGTTACTAACTCACCTCTCTTAAATATCTTTAAGCCTGCTCTCTAATAATAGAAAGCCTCGCAATATGGTCGTTTGTCACCCTCACGGTGATCGGCGATTGGTTGCGTGGTTGGAGGGTGGGCGTTGCGCGACGGTTTGTTTTTAATTTTACAAACGGCTGCGTAAGTCCAGCGATGATTGGTCGCATGTTTTATCGCATGACTCAGTCGCTCCCTCCTTAAGTAGAGAGAGGTTGCGTCATCGGTCTGTATAAAAGGCACTTGTTTTGGCTCGCCGCTCACTTAGCGGTTAGCCACCGTAGAGTCTATATCACCTAAGGATGCCTCGTGTAGAGGCGAAACACGTGTCGTATTATCGTCAGTGGTGTGTCTTTCCTAGTTTAGTGTTGTTGGGAGTAGCGGTGCTGGGATTAGTGGTGACGGGGATAGTGCACGCAATTGAGGGAGGGCGGGAGGTGCTCTTCGTACTAGGTAAGACACATCATTTTATTTTATAACGCGGATATTTGCGAAGTAAATTTTCCTAAAAGTTTTTTTTATATAATGCCTATACACTCAAACGCTACTCAATTTTAAGATGCCGTTAAGTCTCGTGCTTCCTCTATTACTTTAAGTTAAAGTGACTGTAACACCACGATATTTAACTACATTCTAATATTAAAGTCAAAGTTACTGTAACACCACGATATTTAACGACATCTTAATATTAAAGTCAAAATGACTCTAACACCACGATATTTAACGACATCTTAATATTAAAGTCAAAGTGACTGTAACACCACGAGATTTAATGACATCTTAATATTGAGTAGCTTTTGATTATTTGGCTATGAATTAATTTTCTTACGCCCTGAACTACCTGCATCCATAGACTTCCTGCATCTCATACCAAATCGTCACTCGGTCTAGTGAGCGATCGATACGAGGCTGCCACTTGAGAATCTTTATTCCCCATCGATTGTTGGTTCTTCGAGATATTTGATTAGCCCATTGCCACTTCACCTTACTGATATGTTGGTGCATGTCGGTTTATCCGGTTCTACTGCAGATATCCTAATTTCTAAGTTTATCACACAGAGAAACTCCGTTCTAAATAAATAAAATATTTTTATAAAAATAGTTTTAAATTATTCTAAAACTGATTATAATTTCATAAACAAAGCTACGACAACTATATTAACAACCCCACTTGAAAATTAAAATGATACAAATACCTCTATTCACACAATACTGAATGGATTGTCCAATGTGTTACGCGATGGTATCAAATTGACAACAGAGGATGAATGCATGAAATGAAATGTATTATTATACAAACAGCGACAAGGCTTGACAGAATGGTACAATAGTTTTAGGTATAAGAATTGAATATACTGTTAAACATTGTTATAAATTTTTAGATTCGTAACGTAACAAAAATGTAACGTAAATATAATATAGAATGTGTTACAAGCTGAAATATATTTCAATCATTACAGCCTATCAAAAGTCCACTGCTGAACATAGGCATCCCCTGTGGATTGCCGTATAGGGTGATATTTTCCATAGTTGCCACGCTACCGCTAGACGTCTACCGCAGTTTTTTATTATTTTGAGGTTTTATCAGGAAAATGCTACTGTCCATCTCCTGTTAAATTTTTTCACTGTCACTTCTTACGTCATTCACGAGATGACATCATAAGTAAGATAGTGAATTCTCTTACGCCGCCACGATACGGTAACTGTGATTCAATATTTTTTTTATAGGATAGGGTTGCTGTGGCCCATAGACATCTACATCTATCCTCGATTGCGAATCAAAATGCAGATGCGTTGTCACCTGTGAGGACTAAGATGGAATGCCTCTTTTCCAGTAAAAAGAGTCTCCGGTTCTCTAAACTCACCATACGAAACACAGCAGTGTTAAGCTGCTATTTGACGTTGGTATTCTATGAGAGCGTGGTCCTTCCCAGGTCGAGCCGACCCATTCGTGCTACAATTATAGCTGCAGCATGGCTCTACCACGTACAATATTGACACTAAACTATCATATATTGTGAATACGAGTCATTTTGGTCCTTAAATAAAGAGATTTTAAAATCTTTATTTATCGGATTCTAGCATAGCTACCATATAGCAAATATTCTGTTGACAAAAATATTATGTGAATATTGATTATAATCTCAATCGGTCAAGTAATTCAGAAGTTACACGATTAGTAACAGACGCAACATCGATTATATACGGTAAAATAATTTTCTTGTAAATATCCAAACTTTCGAGTTTGGCAAAATTTCGAGCATTAGAATCAGAAAATAACCTGGTGTAGGTCTCGTGTGTCTGCGACCAAAATAAACTTACGTTTTTGATAACGCCAGTATTTCTTCATTAGATCAATTGATAGTAGGCCAAAATTATTATTTTTTTACATGTTTCAGACACATTTCAAAGACTTGTGGCTTTCGAGAAACTCTTAAAGGAAATTGACGGGTCGTATAATTTTTGGCTTCATTACTTACAGCAATTTACACGTTTTCATTATGGCGTAATAGTTAAAAGAATGGGCCTCGACACGTCAGTTTCCTGTAAGAAAACCACAAATCCTTGAAATGTGTCTGAACCTAAAAATATTGTACCATTCTGTTAACCCTTGTCGCTGTTTATGTAATAATAAATTTCATTTCATGCATTCATCAACTGTTGTCAATTTGAAACTATCGCGTAACAAATTGGACAATCTTTTCAGTATTGTGTAAATAAAGGTATTTATATTATTTTTATTTTTATGTAGGGTTGATTATACAGTTGTCATAGCTATGTATATGAACTTATAATTAGTTTCAGTATAATTTACAACTATTGTTATGAAATTAATTTAGTTATTTAGAACGGAGTTTCTCTGTGTGATAAAATTAGAAATGAGGATATCCGCAGTAGAACCGGATAAAACCGACGTGCCTCAACATATTTTCAACAGTGGTAGAGCCACGCGGCAGCTTTTGCTGTCGCACGGATGGGCCGGCTCGCACCGGGATGGTACCACGACCTCACAGAATACCAGCGTGAAGTAGAGTTTTACCTCTGCGTTTCGCTTGGTGAGTGCAGGTGGCCGGAGGCCCTTTTTACTGGAAATGAGGCATTCCATCTTAGTCCTCACGGGTGGCAACGCATCTGCGTTTTGATTCGCAAACGAGGATAGATGTAGATGTCTATGGGCCGCAGCAACCACCTACCATCAGGTGGACTGTGCGCTCGTTTGTCGCCCTTATCTTAAAAAAAAAAATATCAGTAAGCTGAAGTTGCAATGAGCTAACCATATAACTCTAAGAAACAACAATCGATGGGGAATAAACATTCTCAAGTGGTAGCCTCGTATCGATAAGCTAAATGTACAATGGCCGCTAACTAGACAGAGTGACGATCTGGTATGAGATGCAGGAAGTCGATTAATGCAGTTGGTTCAGGGCTTATGAAAGTTAATTAATGGAAAAAATGCCTACTCAATATTAAGATATCCTTAAATCTCGTGATGTTATAGTCACTTTGACTTAAAATGATAGAGAGAGCACGACACACACACATGTATTTATACATTTACGTCATTCTTCAGGTCAGTGATTTGAAAACTTTCCTGCTGTAAGAGTCCAAAGTGATACTTTTAGTAACTTGAGATAAAAAGTTTTAACGACGTATTCCCGGTAGTTAAAAATATATGTTTTAAAACTGGCGATATTATTCCGGAATATTTGGATATGATTCTTTTGTATTTTGAAAAAGTATTTTGGCTATGATTAACAATTGCAATTAGCCGACTTACAGAAACATTGTGTTCTAATGTCGATGAAATATATATATTACACAATATTTAAAATGTAATAGGCCGTGTAGTGGCGGTTAAGAATATCCACTACCCCATATCTTCCCGTGGGTGTCATAAAAGGCGACAAAGGGAAACAGGCAGGAGATGGGCAGCAGCATCTTCCTAATAACAACAAACTTACAATAAAAAACTGCGGTTGCCAACCCGCTCGCCAAGCGTGGCAACTATGGCAAATACCCCCCTTTGGGTGAGGCCTATGTTCAGCAGTGGACTTATGAACGGCTGTAATGATGATGATGATGATGATGAAAATGTACTATGTTGATGATAACTTTGTAGCCGATTCTACTACGATAGCTACAATCAATCCCGGAACCTCTGATCACAAAACTCAGTTAGCAAGTAACAATAATCTAGACTAAAAATTAAATTCAATATACGAAACTTAGACTTATGAACTCTACAAATTCTGTTTAAAGTTCATCGATCACATGAAAGCAAAGGGTTATCTGCAAGCACAATTAAACTCTAGACAACAAGTACTTTGTCATCGAAAGTTGTCTTCAAGTAACGCATGTGTTACCCCAGATGTTTATTACTAGAAAGCCAATGATTGAGTTAGAAGGTGAAGACATTCTCAAGTTTATTAGTTTACTTACTTCTCTCTGTTCTAATTAAAAGTAAAACATACATTACAATTACCATAAAAGATATTTTTTATAAAACTGAAGTGACAAACGAAATTGCAGTCAACTTTCCATTTATTTTATCTTAGTCCTAAGGGGTGATATTGCACGTGTATTTTGATTCTTAATTAAGGATAAACGTAAATATCTATGGTCTACAGCATCCACTTACCATCAGGTGAACTATATGTCACCCTTATTTTTTAAATAAGTCTTAGGACAAATCAACTTCAAGCATAAAAGGCTACAAATGTGTTGTCACCTCTGAGAAATTAGATAGAATGCATCACATTTCAAGCACTGCTTTTAGCGAGCGGATTACCATGACAGTAAAGGAGCGCTACAACCTATAAAAGTAGGAATATTTCTTTTCACCATAAATCCAATTTATTTTTTCTTCTACGTCATCGTAATCAGTCCCATGAAAATTTTCTGCTTATCATGGTCCAATCCTATCGTTAAAAACTTTTACCATTATCATGACGCCGCCAATAGATAGGTAATTACACTACAAAATGTCTCGAATCGTTCACATCTCAAAATAAGTAATTGACAGTAAAATATTTTTTTATAAAATGCACGATGTAGATGGGTGCAGGTGGCTTAAGACCTAGCAATATGGTATTCTTTTTGGGAGACCAATTTTCAGCAGTAAACTTGAGATGGGCTGTAATGATAATAAAAAAATATTCTGTTACAATCTTTTCACAACGAAACAGAGCTTTGAAAGTCAAATTTTAATTTAAAACAAAAATATATTTTAAGTGTTTACAGATCATATTTAAGAAAAATAAATATAATGTTTTATATGTATTATTGAACGTTCATTAACTAAAGCATTCTATTTCGATAAATCAAAAATTAGTAAGAAAAATAATCGTAATTACAATAAGCGTAGACTTTTGTTTATTATGCTCACTAAATTTTAAGATAAGTTTATTGTTAACACAAATTCAAATTATTTTGTCATCGAAGTAGTAGTTAATTTTTTTCAGTTTTCTAAACTTTTGCAAATTATGACGTCAAAAAGTATACTGAAGAGTTCTCTACCTTATTCAAGCAAGAAAAATTAATATTAAACTCATAAACTTCAATAGTGACACTTAGAGTTTTACAACAATAACATAATATTGATCGTTGAAGATTACGTTAAACAAATATCGATTACGTTAACCAGAAATTAGGAGGTTATTCACTATGTGAAAACTATAGATCTATCAGTATTCTTTCTTATATCGCGAAAGTGTTTGAATCTCTAATTTATGATCGAATTTCTTATCATGTACAATCAGTTCTTTTCGAGCAAAAGCATGGTTTTGTCAAGGAAAAGTCCACAACATCAAATCTGTTGGAATATAAGGCATATCTTTGTTCAGCCTTCGCAGTAAGTGATCAAGTTGACACAATATATACCGATTTCCGCAAGGCTTTTAACAAAGCAAACCATGCACTGCTTTTTCAGAAACTTAAGTGGTACGGCATCCATGGCTATTTATTCCGATGAATGCAGTCTTACTTAGAAAACCGTAGCCAATTAGTTACTGTAAAGGGGTATAAATCTCCTACCGAAAAACTTACTTTCAGAAATCATTGTGATCACATTGTTTCTAAGTCATACAAAACATTAGGTTTAGTTTATTACCAGATCAACCAAATATTTCAAAAACCTATCCACATTATATATCTCTTCTATGCTTTTAATTGATAAGAAGTACTCTTAAGTATGGTTCTGTTGTATGGTCTCCATTTTGCGAAGTGCACTCCAATCGTCAAGAGCAGATCCAAAACAAAGCTCTTAAAATAGTTCGTTATAGGATGGAAACAGGTCGCAAACTACCGACTTATCAGAAGAAACTACTTAGATTTGGAGTTCCATCACTATGCAATAGACGTGCAATACAAAATATTCTTTGCTTACATAAATCATTACAATTCGAAATTGTTTCCCCAAATATTTTATCCCAAATCCATTTTAATATCAAGTCCAATCCCAGGCCTCGTCTTAATACGTTTATATTAAACGTTTATAAGAACAATACTTCATTTTACAATCGTTTAACACGAATGTGTCGCTCTTATAATGATATGACAGAGTCAGGCATTGACGTCTTTGACATTAATATAAATAAGCTTCACACGCAACTGCTCCACCACTTCAAGTCAACTACACATACATTTTTTATGCTTTTTAATTATATCTAAAAAAAAATTACTAAATTGGCATGAAATTTTTAACTTACTTTTTTTATGATGTTTGCGTATAATACATGTTGCAACTGTATGTACGCGTTTGTATTCCAGGTCAAAAATTTTGTATATATTACGTAAATGTGAATGTAAGCTGCTGTGTACATTCAATAAATAAATAAATAATTTACGTTAAAACAAACCAAACAATACACGTCCGTGGCAAGCGAAAATAACTTAGTTACCTCGCAAAAACTGTTTATAAATTTAAATTAAATTCAAACTTTTGGGGGACAGTCTTCCGTAGCATAGAAATGATCAATGTAAAGGTAATTTAATCAATAAAATTATAAATCAAGCAAATAAAGAGATCAAAATGTATTATCGCATTTTACAAACGAAAACACGAAGTTTACACTACACAACTTGAAAAGAAAAAAGACAATATGTTTTTTTTTTTATCAATGTATTTTATGACGTCATTTGAAAGTAAAAAAGGTGTCGATTAATTTTATGGATTCTTGATAAAATAAATGTCATCCCTTATTTTTAAGACTAATTAAACTAATTTGCATAATACGGTGTAATCTTGTAACGGTTTTAAAATCAGCAGCAACAATTTTATTTACATATCGAATTGCACCTAATCTTTTGCTACAAATTCAAACCTTTATAGACAATATTATGGTTATCTAAGTCATCCAATGTAACTAAGCTTTATATTTTTTTATATAATTAGGATGACAAACGAGCACACCAGTCCACCTGATGGCAAGTAGATTACCGCATCTATCGCCTATAAATATCTACATTTATTTTCGATTAAGAATTAAAATGCAGATGCGTTGTTACACCTTAGAACTACGATGGAATGTCTCGTTTTCAGAAAAAAGGTCTCTGGTTCTCTACACTTACCATACAAAACACACCAGCGTTAAGCTGCTATTTTACGCTTGTATTCTATAAGAGCATAGTCCACAGTCGAGCCATTCGTGCTACAACCATTATATAGCTGCAGTATGGCTCTACCACTTATGACTATATGTACTTAAATAGTAAAGTTAAAAAAAATTATTATAAATGGCTTTGAGAGTGTTATTGTAAGGTCTAGTATCGAATCAGCAGTTATAAAATAATTTATTATTTTAAATATGCAACATGAAACTCCACTAGAGAAATAAATTTCTAACAACTTTCGCAAAATGTCTCCTCTCACTGCATCAAGTATTATATATTTACTTCCTAAAGTACATTTTTGCTCTTGGAATATTCAAAGGACATTTGGCAAAAATGTGCTTTCGTATTGCGACGTCATTTGTATTCACAACATGGAATGAAGCCCGCGTTAAAATGAATATAATAAATACTTGGCTGATTATTTAAACAAATCGTGTAATGTGTGCTACTGAAACTATACTAACATAAACAAATTGGTAAATCCAATTGGGTTTGCCTTAAGCGCAGTAAAAAAATTACGTATAACATGATTATACGAAATTTTTTAAAGAAGTTTAAATACATTTCGACAGCACTATCGGCTTCAACACCCTCGAAACCCATGAAAATGACACCCATGATGAAAAAATTGGTACCTACTTCAGCCGCCATTTTGGATTTACATTTCGACAGCACTATCGGCTTCAACACCCTCGAAACCCATGAAAATGACACCCATGATGAAAAAATTGGTACCTACTTCAGCCGCCATTTTGGATTTACATTTCGACAGCACTATCGGCTTCAACACCCTCGAAACCCATGAAAATGACACCCATGATGAAAAAATTGATACCCATCGCAGCCGCCACCTTGGATTTACATTTCGACAGCACTATCGGCTTCAACGCCCGCAAAACCATGGCAATGACATCCATGATGAAAAAATTGATATATATTGCAGCCGCCATCTTGGATTTACATTTCGACAACCCTATCGGCTTCAACTCTCTCGAAAACCATGAAAATGACACCCGTGATTAAAAAATTGATACCCATTGCAGCCGCCATCTTAGATTTACATTTCGACAGCACTATCGGCTTCAACACCCTCAAAAACGATGAAAATGACACCCAAGATGAAAAAATTGATATCTATTGCAGCCACCATCTTCGATTTATATTTCGAAAGCATTATCGGCTTCAACACCCTCGAAAACTATGAAAATTACACCCATGATTAAAAACATTGGTACCTAATTTAGTAGCCATCCTGGATTTACATTTCGAGAGCACTGTCGGATTCAGCACCCTCAAAAACCATGAAAATGACACCCATGATGAAAAAATTTATACCTATTGCAACGGCCACCTGGGATTTACATTTCGACAGCACTATCGGCTTCAACACCCTCGAAACCCATGAAAATGACACCTATGATGAAAAAATTGGTACCTACTTCAGCCGCCATCTTGGATTTACATTTCGACAGCACTATCGGCTTCAACACCCTCGAAACCCATGAAAATGACACCCATGATGAAAAAATTTATGCCCATTGCAGCCGCCACCTTGGATTTATTTACATTTCGACAGCATTATCGGCTTTAACACCCGCAAAAACCATGACAATGACACCCATGGAAACAATTGTACCCAACCCCGTAGGGAGAATTATATTATTATCCAGTTCCAGGAAATCACTATTTCCTATTTTAAACAACAGGTCTGAAAACTTTCCGGCAGTAATATCTCACCTAAGATGGACTCTCATATTTTTGGTAAGGCTCAACAAAATATATCTGTAAGAACTGTGGTTCACTGTGAGGTGACGGAAGCAAGCTTTCCAACCAAATGATACACCTGACCCCGCACTTTGAATGCAAGCATAAAACCATCCTGTATTATCTTTCTAGCTTCAAATGAGGTCATTTCAAAACAACGATTAAAATGCCGTATGCCAGCCATGAAATGATCGTGCTCAGGGTGTAGCTTTTTTATCAAATAGTAAAGAAGGTGTGAAAGCTTTTGCAAAGGTTCGAGCTGAACCTTTCCTGCATCGCAGCACATTCCCACAGATAGATCCTTGTACTGGAGAGTTTTACACCACTTGCATTCGATGTTTATTGGTCCCAAACAAAAGTATTGTCACTATCGTACGCTATGTTACTATCATAACTTAGTCCAGAAAAGGCTTTAGAATTCCAAGGTTTTAGAGGTCTTTCAACTCGCTGTCCTTCTTGATTTCGTTCATATGTTAACTGAGATACTCTGTACACTTCAAGGTGTTTGTGCCGATATTTACTTGCCGCCTGCTTATGTACTTCAGGGTGTTCCCGCTGATATGCATTGACAGCCTGCCTGTGAACTTTAGGGTGTTTTTTTTCTGATAGGTTGATTTCGATTATATTTTTTCTTGCTTCCTTAAGTTGCTATTTTCTGACCACAAATAACTCTAGCCCTGCGTTTTTTCGCCATATTTTTTGTGACTTATTTGTAAAACTAATTTCAATTTGGACTGAATCTTGGGTAGTGAATGTTGAAGATTCTATGCAGTTATTCTTGGATAAATAAGAAATTAAATCTGACTCACATTCAGATTCAATAATAGTAAAAGTAGGAGAATGAACGTCTTGCACAACATTAGAAATTGGTGAAGGTTAAGTGATCTTGGGGAAAACGTAACCTTCTGATGGGTTGGTCTTCTGTGCCAAATTTGGCATACAGATTACCATTTCGATACACTTCAAATACAAATGGGTATATTGAACCGGCTTCAATTAACTCGCAGAAACTGCCATATGTAGAATGTTGTAACATATCTAATGTATAATCTTCTTTTGTCCGATGATTGTTATTATGACGGTCATGAGATATAATAGCAAATTTATCCCAATTGTTCGTCACATGACGCACAATTTCTTTACGAATATACATTGATCGTTCGTGTGATCGACATCCCCCACTATTGGTACATTAGTAAGGTTTATTAATTTACCATTGATATTAACCAACTCTGCTACCATTTTTAAAAATATATACAGTCAAATTTATAGATATGAGAAAATTGCAAAAACAATACACACTAAATTAAATTTCTAAGACAAACTACTACCTACTTAAATATCTATATTAAAACAAAATTAAAACTATATTATTATACACAACTAATCAAACGCAAATATTTTTACATTTAAAATTTAAAACCTATATTATACACTAACAAATCAAATTCAAAAAATCTTATTTAATTATTATGACTAAAAATGAAAAGGAAATTAAATTAACTACACAAAATTTTCTAATAAAATATTGAAAATGAACTTCCAAACAAATTATACAGCAATCGCAAATATTCCCTAATTAGGTAATCTAGAGATTTACAGCGTTTTGAGTTTTAAAACATGTAAGAGATTTTACAAAAATTTACTTCGCAAATATCCATTTATCATCATCATTACAGCCCTTCACAAGTCCACTGCTGAACATAGGCCTCCCCCAAAGAATGCCACAAAGCACGGTCCTGAGCCACCTGCATCCATCGACTTCCTGCATATCTTACCAGGTCGTCACTCCATCTAGTGGGGGGACGCCCTACACTTCGCCTGCCGGTACGAGGCTGCCACTCGAGAACCCTTCTTCCCCATCGGTTGTCGGTTCTTCGAGCTATATGGCCGGCCCATTGCCACTTCAGCTTACTAATCCGTTGGGCTATGTCGGTCACTCTAGTTCTACTGCGGATATCCTCATTTCTGAATTTATCACGCAGAGAAACTCCGAGCATAGCCCTCTCCATAGCTCGCTGAGCGACCTTGAGCTTCCTCATCCGGCCAGCAGTGAAGGACCACGTCTCAGTTCCGTATGTCATCACTGGCAACACGCACTGGGTGTACAGTCTCGTTTTCAAGTTTTGAGGTATACCTGACGAGAAGATGTGCCGTACTTTCCCGAACGCTGCCCAACCGAGTTGAATCCGTCGATTGACCTCTCGGTCGAAGTTGGACTTACCTAGTCGGACTATTTGTCCCAGGTAAACATACTCGTCAACAACTTCGAGCTTAGTGTTCCCAACAACTACCGGCATAGGTGTGACATGGACATTAAACATGATCTTTGTTTTGTCCATGTTCATCTTAAGACCTATCCGTTGGGAAACACTATTGAGGTCATTGAGCATAGTGCTTAGGTCCTCCAGCGATTCTGCCATAAGGACTATATCGTCGGCAAATCGAAGGTGAGTGATGTACTCGCCATTGATGTTGATACCGTATCCTTTCCAGTCCAGAAGCTTGAAAACATCTTCCAATGCAGCGGTAAAGAGTTTCGGGGATATGACGTCACCCTGTCTTACACCTCTCTGCAATTGGATAGGTTTCGTACTCTGGTTCTGTACTCGGATAGCCATCGTAGCCCTACTGTACAAGCACTTCAACACTTCGATATACCGACAGTCAACTTGGCATCGCTGAAGGGACTGCAGCACCGCCCAAATTTCGACGGAATCAAAGGCTTTCTCATAGTCCACATACGCCAGACATAGTGGCAAATTGTACTCCTCGGACTTCTGTACAATTTGCCGAAGGGTATGTATGTGGTCTATGGTGCTAAAGCCTTTTCGGAAACCGGCTTGTTCGGGAGGCTGGAAGTCGTCAAGTCTGCGCGCGAGACGATTCGTAATGACTCTCGAAAACAGCACGTAGACGCGGCTCAGAAGGGAAATCGGTCTGTAGTTCTTCAAGAGAGCGTTGTCGCCTTTCTTGAAGAACAAGACCACCGCACTTCTGCTCCACGCCTCCGGTGTAATGCCACCATGAAGGACGGAATTAAAGAGCTTCTGAAGGACTTCAAGTACCGGTTTTCCACCCGCTTTCAGAAGCTCCGCTGTAATTCCATCCTCGCCTGGGGCCTTGCCGTTTTTAAGGTGCTGGAGAGCCATTCTAATCTCGCTCAGACTGACGTCCGGGATATCATCGGAATAATGTCGGATAAGACTCGCTCTTGGATCGTTACTCACACTTGCGTGCGGCTCCAACGATGACGTGTACAGCTGCCCATAGAACCTCTCAATCTCACTCAAAATCTCAGGTGCCCCGGAAACGATGCTGCCACATTCTGTCTTCAGCTTTGACAGTTGGCGCTTTCTGGCAGACAGATCTCTGGCAAAGACTTTGGAGCCTTGGTTCCGCTCGATCGCTTCTTCAATACGAGCTGTATTGAATTTGCGTAAGTCCCGCCGCATGCATTTGGAGATCTGTCTGTTCAGTTGCCTGTATGCTGTTAAATCTGTTGAAAAATGTTGCTTCATCTCCCGTCTAACAGCCATGAGATTAAGAGTGTGATCGGAGAGTTTTTGTGTTCTTCTGCGGCGGGTCTTGCAGAACTTAGCTCCGACCGCATGGACAGTTTCCACGAGCTTGTCATTCAAATCGTCCACTTCATTGCAGTTTTCTAGGCACTGAAAACGGTTTTGTAACTCGAGCTGAAAGGTTTCGGGACTTTGGATTAGAGCACGAGGGGGACGGAGCGTTGACTTCATTAGACGAGACCTCTCCAACTTAACGTTTAGGTTCAGTGTGCCTCTAACCATTCGGTGATCGCTGCCGGTTTTCACCCTCGCGATCACTGAGACATCACTGAACAGTTGTCGTCTGGTCGTCATAATGAAGTCAATCTCATTTTTTGTCGAACCGTCGGGGCTCGACCAGGTCCACTTCCTGTGGGGCCGCTTCTGGAAGAAAGAGTTCATCATAAAGAGTCCCTCTTTCTCCATGAAGTCGGCCAGCTGCTGGCCCCTTGGGTTCCGTTGCCCTAATATCCATTTATATTTATATGTATATAATATTGTAAAAAGCATTAAAAAAATTTTGTAAAAAAAAAATTTGTAAAAGCTTTTATATAATGGATTTCCGCAAAGTAACGCCTGATTCTATTAATTATATTTAAAACATGTGTCAAAATAAAATTTCATTTAAATCAAACACACTAAGGACTATGGATATTAACTTCAATCACCCCAAAATAAATTTCTACCCCTTTTTAACGAAAAACGAAACATGTGTTCCATCAATTCTGTTAAAGAATGCTTATGCAAAATTTGAAGTAGATTGAACCAAGGAATCACGTTGTCCCCTACGAACATTGCCATTTATATAAATTTTATTTTTATACATGGTATGGATGCAACTTTATTATGTTTGAATGGGACGTCTCGACTGGAGAAAGACCACGCTCTGACAGAATACCAGCGTAAAATAGCAGATTGATGCTGCTATGTTATATATTATGACAAATGTAGAAAACTAGAGATCCATTTTAGGCATTTCATCCTTACTCACGAGTTACAGAATCGTCGTCGTAGAAATAGGCGAGTGATCTCCGTATCCGTGTTGAAGTGACGTTACACAAATTGTCGGTTGGACATCCACACAGGTAGAATAAAGCCGGCTTGACGATGACGTCGGCCGAGATTGCAAAGGGATTCTGCCAGAACCTCATGATGACCCCAGTTAATCTGCTCACTGCAGAAGGTCAAGACCACGCAACATATCGTTTAAGCTTCATCTCTGTGATCGTGCCCTCGAAGCCAAAGTTACGCCTGGTTCATAATGCAGCTTCAACATAGCGTATCTTTGGCTTCAAAAACTCAGATCAGATCACAGTACAGGTGCAGGTGTGACAGCTGGGGTCGCGTACACCGATGTGAAAAGATTTTTGATTCTTCATTCGTACTTCATTTTTAGGTCAGGGTCATAGTCGAGCTTCTTCTCCAGTGTCCTCAGCCTGTATGTATGTATCTTCGTAGTTATTCAGGATGTTAAGGTTATTTCCTTTCCACAGAAGAGCAGTCTTGAAACGGCCATCAGTCATTCTTCGTCTCTTTTGTTGTAGAATTTTCATATCACGCTCCATTGGATAGTTATTATGTTTCCTTGGCTCCACTCCGAGGGCTTCCAAGTCGAAGAACTTCTTCATCATAATATCTTCCATTGAATTGTTCTGCGCTGCGATGATGGTATGCCCACAGAAGGCAAGTGGTTTCTGGTACGAAGAGCGATATCCGTGTTAATACTAACCTAGTCACGTATAAGATGCGATAGGTTGATCTTGTCTTCCTGTTCGTATTGTAAATGCCACCAAAAGTTCCCAATAATCTTGTCCTATTAATATCCTGGGGCAGGCATCCTTGTAAAATAACTAGTCTCCATCTCTCGTAGATGAAGGCTGAAGATCTCTTTTTTCTATATTCTATTTGGTGAACATCAGGTGTTGTACAGTACGCGCATTACTTATAGCGTATTCTTCTTCGCTATATTTCCCTCGTATCTTGATGACGACCCTCTTGCTGTTTTCGTACTTGACCATTTCATTCAGACCTTGTACCCACATATGATCACTTGGGCCATCTAAGTCCAATAATTTTGCCAGTCCTTCGTTAATGAGCGTGAAGGTGCTTCTATCGCCTATCAAAGCGTAGGTGTCCACTCTTATACCGTTGAGACTGGTGAGCATCACAGGCGCAATCTTCGAAAATGCTTGACCGTTCTTGACGCAATCGGTGTTCTTGACTAGTTCAACCACTTGGTAGTCGTACCGTTTGTTTCTTGTTATCGGCGTGAACTTTTCAATGGCGATCTTCACTAACGTGGATTATAAAGGTAGTTAACTTTCTTCAGGGCTTCTATATTAGCTATCTTGTCCGTGAATACGCATAAATCTCACGGAATGTCGCTGAGTTTTCCTAGCGCTTTAATCTTCTGCATTTCATTCATTTCCAGCGCGTCCGGACGTCTAAATCTTTTTTCCAGGACTTCTACGATTGCTCCTGGATCCGGTTGGCTAATAAGGAGGCTGCCGGCTACCGCCATGACTCCCCCCCCTCCCCGACGCTTCTTCTTAATCTTAATACGTTTTCAGTCTTCGAGAATAAAGCTTCAGTTTCATATTAAGAGGTTCGGAATGCAAGCCAGCTGTTCCACTGCCCATTGAATATAGGTAGTTCCTGTAAATACTTCGGGACATCTCTCGTCATTCCGTCAAGTAGTACGCTTGAGTGAGCCGCCGCCAGTGAGTTGATTTCCAAGTACTGTGGGTAACGTGCAGACCGGGATTCTTCATCCATTCCCCAGTGCTTACTATCCTTTTCCTTGTGAGCTTGCGCTTTCAACTCCAATAACCTTCTTCGATGCAAGACAGAATGGCGTGACTTGGCGCGCTTCGATGGCTTGAGTGTGTTGTCAGAACCTTCAATTTGTTGTGTAGTAAGAGCGCTGACGTCATTCTTCGTACTTGTAGTATTTTCTGTAGACGTCGTCTGTTATGTGGTTCAGGTTTCCGTACTCGTAGCAGTTCCTTCCGATGTGGTAGTAGATTCTTCTTTGCTTGTAGGAGTTCTTTCTGAGCTCGTAGTTTTTGTTGTGACCCCAGTACTTCTCAATGTGCTGGCAACACCTACTATTTTACTATTATTCTGATTCGCGAGCCGTAGACGCTGTTCTGACGCATCGACGCTTCTTCATTTTTCTTTTTTTTCGATAACATGAAATCCGTAAAATTGCTTAAAAACCCGCGCTGTTTATTCTTCTTAATTGTCCAGAAAGCGAAGGACCATCCGACGATGTAGATAGATTTCCTAGGGTTTTCCGGACGAATGACAAAAACGCTTGTCATCTTATCAGGGAGGCAGTAGAGCGCATGGCAGAGCAGTTTCCATTTTACTTTGTTTTCCTTTTTCTGGTAAGGCCCGTATGTCGAATGAATCCCCAGCCAATGGGCACAATATTTAGACGTTCTCTAGTGATTTTCTAGAAACTTAACTGCCTCACTTGCCTTTTGCTCTTTGTCTGCTGCCTTCCAGCAAGTCGGGTTGTCTGTCCACAGTTTAGTTGGCAGTATCTTAGTGCGGCTATAGTAGAGTCATCCACATGACTATTCCTTTAATGTATATAAAGGAACAGTCACGTGGTCCATCCCCCACTAGTTGCACAGCAATGTCCGCACGGCCCGCTTCGATTTTGTCGTGCACATTAATAATTTAACCATCTGATAAAATTTTAAGTCGTATATTAATAATGATATTTGCGTCATAATACCTTTTAATACAATTGATCATCTTCAGTATGACCGTGTGTATGAATTTTGTAAGTCTATGCTATTTTTATGCCCTTTCACACTTATTTTAGTCTCGAATTATATAAAAATTAAAAATTTGATTAAATTTAATTAAAAATCCCTTCGTTTCACAATCTTGTAATGAAATCTTCAGAAATCTTGTAATGGCGTGCATTTCTTTCAATATGAACTTAGTCATGTTTCTTTAAAACTAAAAGGTTTGTTTTATTCATAACTAAGAATTGTGCTGATGAATTTTCGTAAGAATTTGGTAGGATAGGTTTTGCTTTTGCAAAATTTCCCATTGATGGTTCTTTATAACTGATCTTGAAATGTAAAAGACCGAAAATCAAATAATTATTGGTGGCTAGTTTTGTTTTAATTCACTGAACATTTTTAATGTATGTTTTAATTTATCTATGTCCTGATGGACATATATAAGTCTATACCCTCAGAATTAACAACCCTACCCCTTTCAACATTAAGGACCGCGTACTTATGCGCCCCCAGGTCCATTCTCATAGAATTGCTAAAATCACAATTAGTGTTTAGCAATTCCATAAGATAGGAGCGATTCATCATCATCATTATCATCATTATAGCCCTTCACAAGTCCACTGCTGAACATAGGCCTCCCTCAAAGAATGCCACAAAGCACGGTCCTGAGCCACCTGCATCCATCGACTTCCTGCATGTCTTACCAGGTCGTCACTCCATCTCGTGGGGGGACGCCCTACACTTCGCCTACCGGTACGAGGCTGCCACTCGAGAACCTTTCTTCCCCATCGGTTGTCGGTTCTTCGAGCTATATGGCCGGCCCACTGCCACTTCAGCTTACTAATCCGTTGGGCTATGTCGGTTATTCTGGTTCTACTGCGGATATCCTCATTCCTAAGTTTATCACGCAGAGAAACTCCGAGAATAGCCCTCTCCATAGCTCGCTAAGCGACCTTGAGCTTCCTCATACGGCCAGCAGTGAAGGATCACGTCTCAGTTCCGTAAGTCATCACTGGCAACACGCACTGGTTGTACAATTTCGTTTTAAGGTTTTGAGGTATGTCTGACGAGAAGATGTGTCGTAGCTTCCCGAACGCTGCCCAGCCGAGTTGAATCCGTCGATTGACCTCTCGGTCGAAGTTGGACTTACCTAGTCGGACTATTTGTCCCAGGTAAACATACTCGTCAACAACTTCGAGCTTAGTGCTCCCAACAACTACCGGCATAGGTGTGACATGGACATTAAACATGATCTTTGTTTTGTCCATGTTCATCTTAAGATCTATCCGTTGGGAAACACTATTGAGGTCATTGAGCATAGTGCTTAGGCCCTCCAGCGATTCTGCCATAAGGACTATATCGTCGGCAAATCGAAGGTGAGTGATGTACTTGCCATTGATGTTGATACCGTATCCTTTCCAGTCCAGAAGCTTGAAAACGTCTTCCAATGCAGCGGTGAAGAGTTTCGGGGATATGACGTCACCCTGTCTTACACCTCTCTGCAATTGGATAGGTTTCGTACTCTGGTTCTGTACTCGGATAGCCATCGTAGCTCTACTGTACAAGCACTTCACCACTTCGATATACCGACAGTCAACTTGGCACCGCTGAAGGGACTGCAGCACCGCCCAAATTTCGACGGATTCAAAGCCTTTCTCATAGTCCACATACGCCAGACATAGTGGCAAATTGTACTCTTCGGACTTCTGTACAATTTGACGAAGGGTAATTAAGTGGTCTATGGTGCTAAAGCCCTTTCGGAAACCGGCTTGTTCGGGAGGCTGTCAAGTCTGCGCGCGAGACGATTCGTAATGACTCTCAAAAACAGCACGTAGACGCGGCTCAGAAGGGAAATCGGTCTGTAGTTCTTCAAGAGAGCGTTGTCACCTTTCTTGAAGAACAAGACCACCGCACTTCTGCTCCACGCCTCCGGTGTAATGCCCCCATGGAGGACGGAATTAAAGAGCTTCTGAAGGACTTCGAGTAACGGTCTTCCACCCGCTTTCAGAAGCTCCGCTGTAATTCCATCCTCGCCTTGGGCCTTACCGTTTTTAAGGTGCTGGAGAGCCATTCTAATCTCGCTCAGACTGACGTCCGGGATATCATCGGAATAGTGTCGGATGAGACTCGCTCTTGGATCGTTACTCACACTTGCGTGTGGCTCCAACGATGACGTGTACAGCTGCCCATAGAACCTCTCAATCTCACTCAAAATCTCAGGTGTCCCGGAAACGATACTGCCACATTCCGTCTTCAGCTTTGACAGTTGGCTCTTTCTGGCAGACAGATCTCTGGCAAAGACTTTGGAGCCTTGGTTCCGCTCGATCGCTTCTTCAATACGAGCTGTATTGAAGTTGCGTAAGTCCCGCCGCATGCATTTGGAGATCTGTCTGTTCAGATGCCTGTATGCTGTCAAGTCTATTGAGAATGTAGCTTCATCTCCCGTCTAACAGCCATGAGATTAAGAGTGTGATCGGAGAGTTTTTGTGTTCTTCTGCGGCGGGTCTTGCAGAACTTAGCTCCGACCGCATGGACAGTTTCCACGAGCTTGTCATTCATATCGTCCACTTCATTGCATTCTTCTAGGCACTGAAAACGGTTTTGTAACTCGAGCTGAAAGGTTTCGGGACTTTGGAACAGAGCACGAGGGGGACGGAGCGTTGACTTCATTAGACGAGACCTCTCGTACTTAACATTTAGGTTCAGTGTGCCTCTAACCATTCGGTGATCGCTACCAGTTTTCACCCTCGCGATCACGGAGACATCACTGAACAGTTGTCGTCTGGTCGTCATAATGAAGTCAATCTCATTTTTTGTCGAATCGTCGGGGCTCGACCAGGTCCACTTCCTGTGGGGCCGCTTCTGGAAGAAAGAGTTCATCATAAAGAGTCCCTCTTTCTCCATGAAGTCGGCCAGCTGCTGGCCCCTTGGGTTCCGTTGCCCTATTCCGAATTTCCCTACTTTCAGCTCACCGTTCTCTCTTGTGCCTAGTTTTGCATTGAAGTCTCCCATTAACAGCGTATATTGGGTTTTGGAGGAATGCATGGCTCTAGAGATATCCTCATACATTTCCTCCACCTCATCATCGGGGTGTACCGAGGTTGGTGCGTAAACCTGTATGACCTTCAGCGAATACCGTTTGGTGATTATGAGTATAAGGTACGCAACCCTCGTCGACACACTCCCGATCTTTACAACGTTGTTAACGGGAGACTTGTGGACGATAAATCCGACACCTCCTTGGGACAGATGGTCGCCCTCCCGGTGATAGAGCAAGTTGCCGGATTCGAGGATTACCGTGTCCTCCCCCTCTCTTCGGACTTCGGATATTCCTATAATATGCCAGCGCAACTTGTCTATCTCTTCTTCTAGCTCCACGATCTTCTCGTCAGTCCTCAGTGTGCGTGCGTTGTACGTTGCCAGGTCGAGTCGTCTAAGGTGGCAACCGAACCTCCACCGGAGATTCTTAGCACCCCCTGCCCCGCCGTTACCATGGTCGCCACCGTAGCCAGGAATAGCGGGGCCGCCGGGGACTGGGGGCCGTCTCTTCGTCACTTTCATCATGGGGGTATATTGCCATAGTTGCCACGCTTGGAGAGCGGGTTGGCAACCGCAGTTTTTTATTGTATTTTTGCCGTTACCAGGAAAATGCTGGTGCCCATCTCCTGCCTGTTTCCTTTTGTCGCCTTTTACGACACCCACGGGAGGATACGGGGTAGTGGATATTCTTGACCGCCACTACATGGCACGCAACACGCAAGGAGCGACTGAAGGTGAATAATTTGAGATCATACATATAGAAAAGATGGGTCACTATTTTACCTCCTTTCCGAAGCTAAAATCCCCTCCCGGAGCCCGGGTTTAGAAAGTGCCTGTAGTATATCCAGGAGGCGGAGAAGTTCTGACGGTTACGTTTAACCACCTTGCCAATGAACGCGTTAATGAAGAGTAGTTATTTGGTTTCATAATTACCGCCCCGACAACCATTACGAGCGCGCGATATCACCTGATTTGAGTCCAGGATACGGTTAATTTTTGCGCTCAATATGGATGTAAGTATGTTAGTGTCTTATACATACATACATAGGTGGGCACGTGACAGGGCGGTACTTGCTCGGGTCTGTAGTATCCTTGTCTCTAGGAACCAATTGGTGAACCCTGTGGTAAAGAGTATCGGAAGCGACTTTTGGTCGAGAGCCTTTTAAAACTATCGGGCGAGCACAGAATGTCAAATCATGAACTACTTTAGCCAGTAGTGATGCAGTCCGTCCAGTTTCCAGTTCCTGGTCCCATGGATAGCCTCAGCTACGTCTTCTGGCATTGTGATGATGGGGTCCATGGACGTAATATTCGCACCCTGGGTCGCCACAACTTCTGTCCAAGGACCCTCTCTGTGGTTTACGGGAGGAAACAGTCTCAGGTTGTAGTCGTTCGAATTTTGCGTCATCAAATATTTTTGAGCGCATGATGTACCGAACTCGGTCTGCCAGGTTTCGCTCGGTGACGTTAATAGATAGCTCCACCAGCGGCGGGTACCGTTTGCTGAGTCCGGGAGGACGCTGTAGACGTAAAGCCATCTAGTGGGGATTATAGATGCGATGGGCTACGAGGTGGTCGTGCAGCACTTCACGCTCGGCTTCACGTTGTGCCATCATTCATTTTATGGACGTCAATTAACGGGAGACGTCCAGGCCTGGCACCGTTTCAAGTTTCGGTCAAACGGACCTTTGCTTCCTCAATTTTGCCGGAGCACGGCACTCACGCCTATTGGAAGAGCGCTGATTGACTGCGCCCACTTAGCATTTTTGTCACTTAGCTGTCAGCGGGCGATGGGGTTGTAACTTCCCAACGCCGTATTATTATTATTATTATTAATAGATATTCCTACATAATATTTATAGTTAAGTCCGATGGGGGGTGCAATACAAAAAATTTAACTCACTGATGCAGGTTAATAATAATCAATTTATTAAATTGTAGGAGACTTATGTATCGTAATTATGACGTAAGTGCCTAGGTAGGTTCATGTTACGTGGTTCCGGGTAGAGACACGTGAATGGTGTCTTCTTCTATAAATATAATATGACGTTACTGAAATAATTAAATATTATTTCTATTGATATCATTTAATATTTTAGGTACATTGTTTTGTCACAGTACCCATGTACATTAACACAAAGTAACAACTAAGCGGCGTAAGATGTATTCCTTCACCCAATTTCGCCCTTAAGTGTCGTAGAAGTGACATTAAAAAAAAACTATGGTTTTCGATAGATGGATTGGTAATTTATATATTTACGTAATGGTGTATTTTTGAGTGGTGATTATGGAGAAACGGAGACCGACCCTTGACAGACCCTTTTTACCGGAAACGAGACATTCCATGTTAGACTTCAGGGATGATAAAACCACAGCATCCAAGTACTGCGGGTAGTCAGGTTGCCAGATTGCTCGTTTATTCCCCAAATTTAAAAAAAAGTGTGACGATATTACTACCTCGTTTACATGAGACGTAAAATACACAGTCCGGTGACAGGCAGCGGCGTAAAAGGTGCCCATGGCTAAGAAATCAAATCCTTTCTACATAGGGAATGGCCAATGTCTGAATTTATATTTGATTTAATTTGCGGCAAGCTGGTGCGGGATTCCCATATATAGGCTGTACATATATAAGCTGTACATATATAAGCTGTGGCTTTATACTTGATACGGGTTATTAAGCTTAAACAAATATAATCGTAAAATTTCTTCCATTTCCCATCTCAAACAACTTCAGAGCGTTGAACAAATTTGGCAATTTATAAGGATACTGAAAATACAAACAAAAAAATGCGAGTTTACACATACATGAGACGTGGTTCTCTACCAAAATGAGGGTGAGGGCCCCGCTGATTGCCAAACGCGTGACAATTCTTTTAGGTTTGACCTAAAAGCGCGCAGTACGAAGAATAAACATACTCTTGATTAAATATATTGTTCAAATATTGATTGCGCAACTCAAGACATATTTACAGCAACAGCCAACAATTTAGTATTAAAGAAATGTTATATAACATTACTAGCTGGTCCGGTAGACGTTGTTCTGCCCTATCCTGTAGTTGTAGGTGGAGTAATAGATTTCACTTCAAATCCACTCCCGACTTTATACAGTGTAGATATAAAGTTTGACTTGACGTCAGTGCCACCTATCAGGTTCAGATTTTATGATCTCTTTTATGCACTAAATCATCATAAACTTTGTTAATATGTATCTACCGTCGTCCCCATAAAACGAACATATTCTGTGAATATTGTCTCAATTGGTCAAATCGTTTAGAGTTACACGATGACTAACAGACGCTCTAATGATTACAATATATAAAGAATTGTACATACCTTTATTGAAAATTTAAATTTTATTAATATATATAATAATATAGATTATAATTGCGTCTTTTGATCTTTTGTTCCTTTGTTTTTATCTTTCTGGCAGAGTTTCGATCATGAGAACAATGTACAGATAATCGAAAGTTTGGAAAATTTATGAGGATATATACAACACCAGCATCAGACCTAAATAAAACATATCGTTTCTTAATGTGAAATTCATGTTTTATTTTAATATTTGTACATTCAAAACGCGCCCGATGGAGAGTTCGTAAGCACAGAGCTGATAATAGATTGCATTAGTATTTTGGGTCCCTTTCTCTACTATTTATCATTATTTACTTATATGTGTTTTTATATATTTAAAATTTTGGCACTACTATTGGAGTAAACCTTAAATTGGTGATCACGCCTTAAAGATATTTGTGTAGGAGAATTCAGGGGAAAATGGTTAGAATGAAGACCAACTAGGGATTGTTGAAGTCTAATAACGATTTAAGTTATTGTAACAACAAGACCAATGTTTAAAAAATAATTGAAAAAACTCGACTACATAGTTTTTTTATAGAAAAAAAATTCTATGATACTCCTACAACTAAGACGAATGTAAGGATACCTCATAAGTAAAATACCATTCAAATATGTAAAGGAACATACAAATATACACACCAAAATTACTTGGAACTATTTTATATTTAATTAACGTTCTCTCAAGCCCTTTGATTACTATACAACCTAAAATTTTCAGTGTGCTTTCAGTATATATTGCTTACATTTATCAGATAGCTTATAGTTTGTGCCAAAATGTGTAACCGCGTATTGGCAATTGACATGGTGCTTATGCTGGCTGCAGTGTTCAGCTAAAATATGAATGAAATCAATTGTTTTGTCTGCTCGGTAGTTTAACAACACTCTCACAGAATACCAGCGTAAAATAGCAGCTTAACGCTGCTGTGTTTCGTATGGTGAGTGTAGAGAACCGGATACCCTTTTTACTGGACAAGAGGCATTCCACCTTAGTCCTCACGGGTGACAACGCATTTGCATTTTGAGTCTTTATTAAGGATAGATGTAGATGTCTATGGGTCACAGTAACCACTTACCATCAGGTGGACTGTGTGCTCGTTTGTCACCCTATCCTATAAAAAAATTTATCGTGTTGTTCCACCATAGGAATAAAATATTAGAATTATTTGATACGTTATAACGTATACCATTAAATACGTATACATAGGTCGCTATGATTCAGCCCCTGAACTACTGCGAATCCTATAAATAACTGTAATTACTTTGTTTATATTTCTTATATATTTCAATTTTAATTATACTGTCACAAGTATCTCCGTGAATGAACCCATTATCCCTTAGGAGATAAGCGAGAACGGAGACTACAAGAAGGTCTTGTGGCCTCCGATATTCGTTCTAGAATAAAATTGAAGAGAAAGCAGCCTAATTGTAAAGAAGGCTATATAAATCCGCCTTTCGGAAACTGTAGCGAAACAATTCTAACAAAAGCTTTTCTAACTTACTTGTACTGGTTTATTATTAATGTTAATAAGATTCTGTGAAACGATACTTAGTATTAGACTAGACTGACAAAGATGATAAGCTTCTAAGATCAATTCTCAATAATAAAATAAAATAAAAATAAAAAAATAAAAAATAAAAAATCCTTTTATTTCTTACAAACAAATAAAACAGTTACTAATAGTGAATTGACTTATTACTACTACTACTACAAACTAATGTTTATTATATAACCTATGATTATATCTATTTTGTATTTTGTATTTTGTATGTCTATCTATCTATGATTGTAGTAACTAATTATTTTTCTAGATAAGTTTGGTTTGCAAGAACCCCTCCTTGGGTGAAGGCCTCCTCCAAAGAATCCCAATGGTCTCTGTCTTTGGCTATTTGTAACCAATTTGGGCCCACTAACTTTATGATGTCGTCTTGCCATCTCGCATGGGGTCTTCCTCTGTAGCGTTTCCCTGTTGGGCCATTCCATGAAGTAATTTTTTTTGGTCCATCTCTCATCTTGCAATCGCGCTACATGCCCCGCCCATTTCCATTTTAGTCTTTGAGCATGAATTATGGCGTCTGTAGCTTTAGAAATATTTCTTATTTTTGTGTGTCTAATTTTTTGTCTTTTTTGAATATTTAGCATACTGCGTTCCATACCGCGTTGGCAGCTGATGATTTTGTTTTTTTCTTTACTAGAGTATCTCCAGGTCTGACAGGCATAGGTTAAGCATGGTAGCAGACATGTGTTCATCACTCTAGTTTTTATTTTTACTGACATATCACCTTTAAATATTTCCTTTAAGCTCCAGTATTTATTCCACGATTTATGTGTTCTTCGTTCTAATTCTAGCTCATTGTTTTTTCTGTCAAAAGATATTTGTTTCCCCAGGTAGATGTAGTTTTTTGTATAGGTAAGCATCTCGTTATCGACTGATATTCTTGATTCTGTACTGTTAGTCATTAGCATTGTTTTTGACAGGTTCATTTCTAAACCGACTTGTTTGCTGACTTCGTTCAGTGAGTGGATCATGAGTTGTAGCTGTGTGCCTGTTTCTGGCAGCAGAACCAGATCATCGGCGAAGTGGAGGTGACTAAGGTATTTACCGTCGATATTTAGTCCATACTTTTTCCAATCCAACTTCCTCATTGTAGATTCTAGGATGGAAATAAATAATTGCGGAGACAAGGGATCGCCCTGTCTTACCCCTCTGTCAATGGGAAAGCTTGGTCCGGTTTTTTCCAGTTTCACTCTACCTTTATTGTTCAAGTAAATGTTTTTTATTATTTGTATGTATACATTTTTTACACCCTGCTGTTCCAACGTTTCCCAGATGCTTGAGTGGGACACTGTGTCGAATGCTTTTTTGTAATCTATAAAAGCAATATAGAGAGCTCTCCTTCGTTCTTGATATTTTTCGATTAGTAGTTCCAAGGTGTGAATGTGGTCTATAGTTGAAAAGCCTTTTCTAAATCCTGCTTGCTCAATGGGTTGTTCCGCATCTAATGTAGCGCTTATTCTTTGATTTATTAGCGAAGAGAAGAGTTTGTACAAGCATGGTAATAAGCTTATAGGCCTGTAGTTGCCTATATCGTGTGGGTTTCCTTTTTTATAAATTAATATTATATTTGACTCGGACCATTGAGTAGGGGTGTCGGTAGTTTCTAGTATGCGGTTGAACAGGAGAGTCAAAGGTGGAGCTAGTTGAGTGCAGGCTATTTTTATAGCTTCGTTAGTTACGTTGTCTGAACCTGGGCTTTTATCTGATTTCAAACGTTTAATTGCTTCTGCTATTTCTTTTACGTCGAACTGCACTCTAGCTTCTTTGCTATCAGGGTCTGAGATGTTCGTGTTACTTTGCGTAGTTAGTTTTTTTTCATTGGCTTTGTATAGCGTTTTATAAAATTCCGTTGCAACGTTTATAATGTCGTTTCGACTATTAAGTATTTTATTTGCCCGATTTAGTCCGTCAATCCATATTTTGCATGTTTGTAACTCTTTAAACGCTTTTTTTGAGCTGCCTGCTTGTACCAGATGTCTTTCGATGATGTTATATCTATATGTTGTATAGTCTTGTTTTATGAGTTTGCTTATTAGCTTATACAGTGCTGAAAGTTCAGTTTTTAGTAGGCGAGTGTTATTTTTAGTTCTTTGTAACTCTTGTCTTCTTTTCATGAGTGTTAAGGTGCGCTCTGATAGTATTCTCTGAGTTTTGTTGTCGTTTTTATTTTCTAAATAGGCATTCTGAAGGCTTTGGCAGATAGCTTTTATTATTTTATCATGGTAGGTTTGTATAGAGGTGGTGGAGCAGTCTTGTAAGCCTGGTAGATAAGATGTAATACTCTCTTTGTATCTCAATATTTCTTCTTCTTTCCTTAATGTAGAGTGTTGGCAGTTGCTGAAATTTGATCTATTTTTTTTGTGTTTTGTTAATATTATTGTCGCTCTTACTGGTCTGTGGTCTGAAAAAAAGTTGACATTTAATACTTCAATGTTTTGAAACATTTTGGGTTGATTTGACATGATAAAATCGATTTCATTTTTGTATGTTCCATTTGGTGAGCGCCATGTCCACCGTTGGTTCGGTTTTTTCTTGAAAAAGGTGTTGAGGATTGCGATTTTATTTTCAAGCGCGAAGTTTATTAATTTCTGGCCTCTCTGGTTTCTTACTCCATATCCATTTGATTTCATAACTAAGTATTCGTCTTGCCTGGGTTGTCCTAATTTTGCATTTAAGTCGCCCATTAATATAAAATTTCTATGTGCTTGGTTAATAGCTTTGTTTACATTTGTATAAAAAATATCAATTTCTTCTTCTTTCGCTGTTTCCGTAGGTGCGTATACTTGTATCAGAGATAATTCGTTTCCTTTTATTTTTAAATTCAAAAGTGCTACTCTATCTGTTATACCGATGAAGTTTTCTATGTTATTCTTGTGTTTTTTATGTAGTAAAAATCCGACTTCATACTTTCCAGGTGTGAGTCCTATGTGGCATAGAATATAATTGTCATATTCTTCTATCTTATTTCCTTGGCGTCTTGTCGAATTTTATGTTTTTTATTGCCTCTTCCAATTCTATTAAGCGTTCGTACGATGACAGAGTTCTTATGTTGTAGGTTAGTATGTAAAGCTTGGTTGGTGAGATAGATACAGGGTTTGTTAGCGTGGTTGTGTTTTTCTTTGGAGGGTTTTGGTCGTGATCTTCCTCGGTGACCAGCCGTATTGGAAGATGATTTTTGTTTGTCGTTATAATATTATCATCTATGAGATCTTCTTGGGAGGGGTGGGTTGGTTGTTATGTATACTTGTCTTTATTCTCTTGGTTGTTTGTTATAATGTTAGTGTTTTTGTTGACTAAGAAGTTCAGCATACCTGTTTTCAGGACTCCATCTGATAAGCTATTTGATCTTCGGATCGATGTCTGTGGTTGGAGTGTTTTGTTCTTTTTGGTGGCATGGATGTTTCTATCGTTCTGTGGCAGAGGGTATTTTTCAGGTGATGTAGGAAGTGTTATTTTATTGTTAGGTTTCACTATAATCAATTTATCATATTTTATTCTTACTGTATTGCCTTTCTCTTTCTCTAGGATAATTTGTTGTTGTAATTCCTTTCTTTTTTCTAAAATGTACCGTGGATAGTCCTCCTTCATATAGTATTGAGTGTCTTTCAGCGCTGCCTTTTGTTTAAATATGTTTATCTTGAGACCGAGAGTAGAGAAGGTTACTATTATTGGCCGAGGTTTTTCACTTTTTCTTCCAATTCTCTTTACCTCTTGAATGTCTTTATGGTCTAATCTAATAGAAAGACGCTCTCCTATCCACTTTAAGATGTTGTTTTCCATTTCCCCGTACGACGATTCTCTTTCCTCGATGCCAAAGAATACTATATTTCTTTGTCTTGACTGTTTGTCTAAAAAGCAAATTCGTTTCTCTTGATTTTCGACCTTTTCTTTTAGTTTTTCATACTTTTCCTCCCATACAAAAAATTTTTCATCCAATATTTTATTTATATTCAGAGTTACTTGATCTGTTATATTTTGCCCACTTTGGTGGATCATTGTTTTATGTTCTTCGAGCTCTTTTTGTATGGTATGAAGTGCGTTCAGAACTTCTTCCATAGTAAAAATTTGAGAGAATTATATTGTTATTAATGCGCCCTCTATTTTTTCGTTGTTGTACTACGTTGATGTATTGATTAAGAACAATCAGTTTTGGTTTCTAGTTTGGTATAGTAGTATAAGACGCCGCTAGTAGATGTCGCGAGTTGTTATAGCGCCCACTGTTAATATAATTATTGTACCGGTGGTGTATTGATAACGATCGTTCGGCTTTGGTAGTAGTATAGACGCTTATCAATAGATGGCGCTTTTGACTAACTTTTCGGCTGCAAATAAAAAGTTTTACATATATCACCTCTTAGGTTGTGTTTATAGTGTTCTACAATACTGCTGTTTTGATGTTTAATGTATTTCACTTTTGCACTGATTACGTGAGTCTGGATTATTTTTTTTTTTTAGACCATCGATCTACAATCAAGTCCAGTAAAAAGCAGAAAGCACTGGTGAGCACTGGTGTTATTCACTATTGTATTTTTGCTTTTTTATGCATTGCAGATAATCTTGGTTCGAGTCTCTAGTGTACGTTTTTAGTTCACTGGTTTTTATTCACTTTTTGCACTTTTACACGTCCTGAATACACTATTTTATACACTAAAAACTTAAATTTGTGTGGAGACGATGTGAATCGTGTTGTAGCGCCCTACCCTCTCTTTTTTATAGAAAAAAAATTCTATGATACTCCTACAACTAAGACGAATGTAAGGATACCTCATAAGTAAAATACCATTCAAATATGTAAAGGAACATACAAATATACACACCAAAATTACTTGGAACTATTTTATATTTAATTAACGTTCTCTCAAGCCCTTTGATT
Organism: Parnassius mnemosyne; assembly: GCA_963668995.1. Classification (NCBI taxonomy): domain Eukaryota; kingdom Metazoa; phylum Arthropoda; class Insecta; order Lepidoptera; family Papilionidae; genus Parnassius; species Parnassius mnemosyne. Next base: position 22,508,469 of record CAVLGL010000084.1, on the reverse strand, counting down.
ACTATACAACCTAAAATTTTCAGTGTGCTTTCAGTATATATTGCTTACATTTATCAGATAGCTTATAGTTTGTGCCAAAATGTGTAACCGCGTATTGGCAATTGACATGGTGCTTATGCTGGCTGCAGTGTTCAGCTAAAATATGAATGAAATCAATTGTTTTGTCTGCTCGGTAGTTTAACAACACTCTCACAGAATACCAGCGTAAAATAGCAGCTTAACGCTGCTGTGTTTCGTATGGTGAGTGTAGAGAACCGGATACCCTTTTTACTGGACAAGAGGCATTCCACCTTAGTCCTCACGGGTGACAACGCATTTGCATTTTGAGTCTTTATTAAGGATAGATGTAGATGTCTATGGGTCACAGTAACCACTTACCATCAGGTGGACTGTGTGCTCGTTTGTCACCCTATCCTATAAAAAAATTTATCGTGTTGTTCCACCATAGGAATAAAATATTAGAATTATTTGATACGTTATAACGTATACCATTAAATACGTATACATAGGTCGCTATGATTCAGCCCCTGAACTACTGCGAATCCTATAAATAACTGTAATTACTTTGTTTATATTTCTTATATATTTCAATTTTAATTATACTGTCACAAGTATCTCCGTGAATGAACCCATTATCCCTTAGGAGATAAGCGAGAACGGAGACTACAAGAAGGTCTTGTGGCCTCCGATATTCGTTCTAGAATAAAATTGAAGAGAAAGCAGCCTAATTGTAAAGAAGGCTATATAAATTCGCCTTTCGGAAACTGTCGCGAAACAATTCTAACAAAAGCTTTTCTAACTTACTTGTACTGGTTTATGTAATTATTATTAATGTTAATAAGATTCTGTGAAACGATACTTAGTATTAGACTAGACTGACAAAGATGATAAGCTTCAAACGTCAAGTTAACATCACTGCTGCACATCACAACTGCAGACATGGAGTATCCCATGAGGACTAAGATGGACTGCCTCATTTCCAGTAAATAGGATGGGTCTGCGGTTCTCTACCCTCACCATACGAAACACAGCAGCATTAAGCTGCTATGTTCCTGGGCTGTGTCTTCTATGTACATGAGTCTTGCGTATGTATTGTCTTTCTTTTTGACTTATCATATTGTACAAGGCCTAGTATCTATATATTCCTCCTTTCTCATCATCACCAGCCTGTGTTCACACCTATAAGTTCACTGCTGTACATGGACCTCTCCCATTCGCCTTAATCGTCACTCTTGGCAGGAAGATTGACGATCGTAGTATACGAAGCCTCGCAGCTTCAGCACTGCTTCCCGTCGCCAATTTGAGTATCTTATACCTGGCGTAAGCAAGACGCCCGCAGCCATAATATATTTTTGAAATAACCCATTTTCGCCTCTTACGACACCCGTGGGACGAAATAGGGTGATGGGTTGACTTACGATGCCACAAGGTATATTTAAGTGGTCTTCTTGTACACGTAGTACTCGACTCGTGTTCTCTTTATTCGTTCTAACAACTTATTATAGCTGTCCGTGGTTTGAAATTGTAGCACTTTGCGGTAGACAGAGCGCTATTTGTCGCATGCACTGCAATAGCTATTAGCAAAGCGCTTTGGTTCTGCTTGTTGTGGCTGAGTTCATAGAATGCAAGACTTGCATAATTATGTTAATATTCGCACAAATGTTGCCTTAATATTATTATTTTCAACAAATGAGCGGCTCTATTCTTAATTATCATATAAAATAATCGATGAAATATATATTTTTTAATTTCTCTGATAACCAAGTTTCCTCTCGATGTTTTCCTTCACTGCAGAGCACGTTGTAAATTAGCACTTCAAACTGCAATTAACAATTTCGTTTGTGTCTGCGGGGATCGTACCCGGTATGTTCGCGCACTGTGAATGCGAGCTTCCACTTTTTATGCAATCTTCGCGAAACGATTTCATCATAGAGCAATGTGAGCTGTACAGATTCTAGAGTCTATGATATATGCAACCATAATCTTTATTATATATTACACCTTACACATTACAGTTTTATGATTTATGAATATTAGTTTTATTAGTGAGCCGTGGTAGCTCAGATGGTTAGCATTCGCTGTAAACTTCACTGTACGCGAGCAACCCGGGTTCTATCCCCGCTGGTACCAATGAAATTGTTAATTGCATTTTTAAGTGCTGATTTGCTGCGTGCTCGGCGGTGAAGGAAAACATCGTGAGGAAAACTGCATGTCTGAGAAATAAAAAATCTGAAAAATTTCGAAGACATGTGAAGTTCGCCAACACGCATTGGGGCAGCGAGGCGGACACTTCGTTGCCCTAAAACCCTCTCAGAAATGACAGGAGGGCTATGCCCAGCAGTGGAACATATATAGGCTGTAACCTTTTGTTATTAGTAACAAACTAAATTATTTCTATGTATTTTTATGAGATAAAGGTGACAAACGAGCACACAGTCCACTTGATGGTAAGTGGTTGCTGCGGCCCATAGACATCTACATCAATTCTCAATAAACAACCAAAATGCAGATACGTTGTCACCCGTGAGGACTGGAATGCCTTAATTCCAGTAAAAAGGGTATTCGGTTCTCTACACTCACCATACGAAACACAGCAGCGTTAAGCTGCTATTTTACACTGGTATTCTGTGAGAGCGTGGTCCTTACCTGGTCGAGCCGACCCATTCGTGCTACAACTATACTACTAATATAGCTGCAGCATGGCTCTACCACGTATAAAGTATGTATGTTACAGTACGTATATAGTATGTGGTTACAGTAAAGTATGTATGTAGAACCTCTGTGAAAAATTGACTTGGGATGAAAATGTTATATTGTATTAACTTATAAAATTTGAAAAATGACATCTAATAATAGCTTAAACTGAATCGATTGTTAAGACTTGTGACTTATAGGGCCATAAACAAAGAAAAATAAAGAAAGATATTGATATTATAGCTTTTGACAAACGCTTGAGCTAGCTACCAAAGTTCTAAAATGTAACGCTGCGGATCCTGGTTTTCAATCACAGCCACTGTATCCTAGATAACCTTAGATGTTATTGCATAAGCATTGTCAGGAACGTGTGGGCTAGTGTCATGTCATGTAAGGTTATGTCAGGACCTTACCTTTACAGCCTATTAAAAATCCACCGCTGAACATAGGCCATCTCCATAAATTGCCTCATAAGGGAGATACTTACCTCAGTTGCCACGCTTGGCAGGTGGGTTGGCAACCGATTTTTTTATTTATTTTTTAGTTGTTATAGGAAGACGTTACTGCCCATCACTTTGTTTGTTTCCATTTGTCGGCGCTTAAGATATGGGGTAGTGTTAGGGTAGTATTCCTACCTACCCTGTCGACTGTACTGTATGGTACATGTTATAATTATTAAGGACATTGACTGTCTCTTTGGTCTAGTGGTCTTGAACGCGGTTGCTGATCATGAGGTCCCAGGTTCGAATCGCGGGTCTGGACTAAATCAGTTTTTGAATTTTTCTATCAAGAAATTTTTTGTGGCAGCCCGGAGTCAGGATGTATGCGATTTTTTGACCCGGTGCCTTGGGATTCTCGTAAAATCGTTGATTTCTTCGGTCCTCCGGCCCTGTAGGATGACCGTCCCATCGGGCTATGAAATTGAGGGAATATATAATGGATCTGTGCCTGCGAATATACTTGATCACTGTAATCCTGTCTTAAGCAAATGACTAATCTCCGTACAGACTGGCCGCCAAGATCGAATTTCGATCAAACATTATTTTAATCATTATTTGGGAGCCGTCACCGTGTTTAAAAATTTAAAGATTTGCAAACAAATTTAAAGGAAGATTATTATAAAAGTTGGGGTGATAAACGAGCACACAGCCTACCTGATCGTAATTAGGTAATGTGATATATTAAGATTTTCATCTATCATCGACTTACATTCAAAATTCAGATGCGTAGTCAACGCTGAGGATTAAGACTAAATGCCTCACTACCAGAAAAAGGGTGTCCAGTTCTTAAAATTACCATAAAAATACTGCAGTTTTAAGTTGCAACACGCATAAACAATTTATGCGTGTTGCAACCACGATGCAACTTTACTAGTCAAGGTATTTTTTATAATATTATATCATGCTATATATTTTTAAGTAATTATAATTACTAAACGCAAAGAATTACTAATTAATACTTGAATTTTAAGTAAAACAAAAGACCCATTAATACTTTACTAAAGAAGAAATAAAATGACACATTAATTTTTCAGACTTGTGAATTCTACCTCAGAGAACCAAGATAGATACTTAATTAATAGAAGTGTATCATAAATAACACTGTCTTACTTTTGTAGTTTGCGCCTTAGTCCTTAAAAAACTTGCGATGTAGTAAAATAACAAAAGAAATAAATTGTCACCTCCTGCAATATTATTTTCTGCAACACTTAACCTGAACCTTATCTAAAAAGAAAAACATATTGCTGTGTTTTATTTTTATGGTTTTTTTTTTTATAAAAGAGAGAGTAAACGAGCATGCGGCTCATCTGATGGCAAATGACTACCGCCACCCATTTACAACTGCAACACCAAGGGAATTGAATATTGCGGATTTTAAAAGGCGTGCGCAGGCCTTTTAAAAAGGAATAGGCTCTTATCTTGAAGGTCCCTAAGTCGTATCAGTCCGGGAATATAGCTGGAGGTAATCGATACCATAAGAAAGTTGTGCGAGAAAGAAAATTTGACCTTGGTGGATCGCCAATCATCCAGATGGTATGGATTGTACCGCGAGTTTTGTCACGATGTGCGATGGTGAAATTGAGCGGCTGGAATTAGTCCAAACAATTCCTCAGAGCACTCCCCGTAGTAAATGTGATAAAATACGCAAAGAGATGCAACATCTCTACGAAGTACCAGTGAGTCAAGTAGATTGGACAGAACTCGGTCGTCGACGATTCGAACTGCTCTGCGCTGGATGCGGTCAAGTGGAAGGAGCTGGTACTGGGGAGCCCCTGCTCAGAGCTCTGCTGAGCACGCCAAGCTTTTTAGAGGCTAATTTGGCCTTCTCTTCTAAGTGACCAGGAAACTGCACATCACTCGATTCCGATCGACAGCGATTCCTGTACTGACTGAGGCAACAAGGGGAGTGCCTTGAAACTGAGAATATACTACGAAGTTTTTTTTTAGCGGTAAACGCGCAAACTTGTGTCTTCTAAAGATTGAACTGGACTAGATTTAGTCGCCCCAGTCCAAAATTTTGTTCAACGAAGTCTTCGCCGTCTCAAGACGGTACTAGGTTAGTGATCTACTGTGTACATTGTGTACATTGGTGAATTCTGTGACGTCGTGGTACCAACCCGATTCGAGCTGGCCCATCCGTGCAACAGCAATAGCTGCCACGTGGCACTACCACTGTTAATATGTTATACGTAATGTTATGTGTTTATAGCAAACGATATAGTAAACAAGAAAGGCAAATACAAATGAGCTAAGAACATACATTTTTATCATCATGTATCATGAAATGATTACTAATTTTTAACTTTATAAAACTTAAGTAACAAACGAACGTCAATCTGTTTTCCACATAAAAAGGCTACATCTAACAACGTCTCTCTTTACATCTAAGTCCAGAACACGCCAGTGCCAATAATGCTATTTGGCGGCTATTTGTAATTTTCCCAGACGGGCTTCTAATCAGAAAAGAAAAGTTTTAAATATTATTTCCGAAGAAATGGACATGTTCCACTACAACCTGATAAAGTTCACATAAGCGGTGCACAAGGCCTGTGAGACATTTTATAAGTATTTAACTAAAACAGTTAATACTTTAGCTGAAGTGGTTGGAGGTATCAGTGGTTCAACTGAAGTCATAGAAGGAGTACTTGAAGTGCGTATGTCATATGTTCCTCAAGTTGAGTCAGATACTGGTGATACTGTACGTACTGTGGACTCACTCTCATTTAGATTACCCAATTAATACTCATTTATCTCGACTTTGTCCTAAATTTTATTTTAAAGAGTTGTTGTGTCGAAAGGATGGCGACTTAAAAAATTTAGATTACCTAATTAATACTCATTATCTTGACCACGTCCTAAACGTCATTGTTCGCGCCAAACACTTTCAAGGATTGACGCGAGAGGGCGCTCGGCGCGGTGCATTCATACCGGTTTGATTTTCGGTCGTGCGAAAAGCGCACAAGGGCAGGCAGTCGTCTGCCAGCTGTGCTTGGGACAGCACGCTGCCATTTTTGTGCGGGAACCGCGGAATAGTTAGGGCGTCTAGTAAATATCCCGTCTAGGATTTATAACCCGCATTCCCTGTTTGGATAGCCTTTCCCGGGACTTATTGGGTCCGACTCAGAATCTGTATAAGTGCATTCGACAATATTAGCTAGTGCGGCCTCTGATATTCTAGAACTAACTGTTGCAACGCGAAACGGTAGTGACCTTTGATCCAGAAACTCCGTGTGCGTTTTTTGCGTTAACCTTATACCCAGCGATAGTTAGTGGCTTCTGTAAGTTAGTTAATCGTAGCTCGAGGATTTGGCAGTGGAGAAGGGAGTCCTGGACTCCTGCTTCGCGGACTATGAGCAGTTCCTTTGGCTCACGGACGAGTTGATCGAGGCTGAAGGCAGATATGCCGAGGAGGCGCGTGAAGCTCGGATGAGTGGCCTGCCCGAGTCCTCTCGGAAGCAGCTTCAGCCGGAGCTGTTAAGACGGCTCCCAACTCTGGACCTGCCAAAGTTCTCCAGGGTCCTTTCCGAATGGCTGACCTTCGTTGGTCTTTTCGACAGCCTAGTGGACGCCCGGAGTGACCTGACCCCGAGCCAAAAGATGGCGTACCTCCTGGCCTCACTGGAGGGGGAGGCCCTGGGCGTCGTCGGCCACTTGAGATTGTCGGACGACGTCTACCAGACTGCTCGGGACCTCCTAGCCAGAAGATACGCCAACGTCCGGCGAATTGCAGACGAACATGTTAAGCAGCTTCTAAGCCTCCCGCTGCTTAGTGACCGGTCCAGACTGCGTCCGGCCCTGTTGGATCCAGTCTTGGTGGCCTGTAATACGTTGAGGCGGCTGGATTAACCAGTGGGCGAATGGGCTTTTTTGTTGCTCCGCATCGTGCTGTCCCGTCTACCTCTCGACCTTCGAATCCATTTTGAGGAGAGGTACGGCGGGGACGAGGCCTCCTATATTCCGCCCTTCTATGACCTGCTGCGGTTTTTGGAGTAGCAGTGCCGGCAGATAGAGAACGCGGCGGGCACCGTTGACGACTTACGAGCCGTGCCCAGTGAGAGGCTGAATCCTCCAGGCAAGTCGTCGTCAACCCTCCCCTGCTCCTATTGTCGAGCGTCTGATCATCGGGTAACGTCGTGCCCGAAATTATTACGTAAGCCGGTTTCGGCGAAGCGAGCTATCGCCAAGGAGCGCCGCTGGTGCTGTTCATGTCTGGGAGGGCACCTCCATCGAGACTGTCCGCATCGACGGCCCTGTCTGTATTGCCAGGGCAATGACCATGCAGTTTTGTGCCTGTGGGCGAACGGGGTCTCCTCTCGGGGCTCTGCCAGGCCCTCGACCCCCACAGGCAGGGGCGCTCAGCCACGCCCTCTGCCGGGCGACAATCGGCGCCTGCCGGCCAGCCACCAGGCCCCTAAGTTTGAAAGGGGCCCCTCCCCCGACCAGTCGGGGGGTAATTCCCCCAGGGGCGGGGGTGTCATCACCCCCCCTCAGCGTGTGGAGAGGAACTTCACGGCCACTCATCGGTCCGCTGGACCTTTCTCACTTCCGTTAGCTGAGTGTCCGCGACTGGTGTACCACTGCTCCCCATTTGATGGAGGCGGCCCTGGCTAGCTGCCGCCTTAGCTCCCACCACGGCCACCTCCACTGAGCCTTAAGCCGTCAACAGTCCACTTGTCAAAATGTTCTGTTGTCGACGGCCTCAGTGAAGGCGTACAACCCGAGTGGCGACTGTTAGCAGTTGTGCTCTATTGATCTCGGATTCACGCCATGTGGCCTCCCCTTGGTGGTGGGAAGATTAGGGCCCCCCTGGAGCGTTGAATCACGCTGTCAAGGGGTATTAGATTTGGTTTGGTCGAGCACTTAGTCAAAAAATACTTGAATTAAAATTAAAAAATGCTTTGGGCTTTCCGCGAAATTTTCCTATTTGTAGCGGTTTAAATTAAAATAATTGAATTTAATCTACTCCTTTAAATGCTACTGCATATGTTTTGTACATATATTTAATCACTGTATTTGATTGTTGCGTCTGTTTGCTGAAAGGAAAATTTGAATTCATGTGAAATTGAATGGCGCTATTTGAAAAATTATGTATATGTTTATGATAGTGTTTAATCATTTTGCTTTATGAAGGAGTAGGGATGTCCCTTACGTTATTGTTTTGTTTAATTTGTCAAGTTGACCTATGTGCATCGGTGATTAATTTGGTTGAATTGATTCTGTAGTTGAACATTGATGCTTTGAAAAATTAGTTGAAATATGAGCATAGGACTGCTTGTCTAACAGGCTAGCTAGTTTTGGAGATTATCAGATTGAAATCAGCTGCCGCACTTGTAGTGTTATGCTACTTACATATCATTTTACACTATTTTAAATTCATTTTTCCATTCTGTTTTGATTTTCTGCATTCACCTCAAAACTGGATATTTTGTATCACCTTTATTTCCATAGGATCCTGTAACGTTTTTAAACCATAAGAACACGATAACAAATCATTTTTACTTCGTATTTTCACGCTATCAGCACTTTTTAAATCGGTGTCGATGGAGTCTACCTTTTTCGATCTTTTATTTAGTTCTCCGTAACTCTGCAATTTCGGGCTTTGTGCGCGCTGGTGCGCTACCTTTTTTCCTATAGCAATAATATCTCATTTTTCACTTAAATCTTGCCGTTTCTCTATTACGATCCTAAAACCTAAATTTGACATGTTTTGACATCGTTGTTTATCTGTTATCATGGCAATTTTTATTCAAATTCGCTACCGGTCTGTTGTTTCTACTTCGATAATTCCACATAAATACTCTTTCCTCTTGGCCTCTTGATTAATTTGGTTGAATTGATTCTGTAGTTGAACATTGATGCTTTGAAAAATTAGTTGAAATATGAGCATAGGACTGCTTGTCTAACAGGCTAGCTAGTTTTGGAGATTATCAGATTGAAATCAGCTGCCGCACTATTTTAGTAAATGATAATATGGTGGGTAGCCTGGCTAGGCCTACTTGTTGAAAATTCATACTAGAGACTATCTGCGCGTTTCGTTCGGCTCTCCACAGACGACGTTCATGTGGAATTTGTGGGTGCGCTCTGCACTGAAGCAACTGCTGGCACAAAATTTGTCTGGGCAACTTCGTGTAGCGTCGCTGTTTGCAGAGCTGATCCGGTCGGATTGCGGAACTCATCATAGGGGCACAGATAGGTGTTAAAAAGAGGTCGTTGGACTTCTGTCCAGTACAGGACTTGTTAAAGTGCTGCGATGCCCAGGAGGGGCATCCAGTGGTGGCTGACCCTCCGGCTTGCCACACTAGGGCTATCTTTTGAGGCGCTGGTTAAGGTTGCAAGATCTGATGGGGTACCTAAGGTGGCCTAGTATGGTAGTAGATTCGGTCTTGCAACTTGCCTTCGCGACCTTGTCCCGCTGACCGGTTTGCTCGCGGACCTAAATCCTTATGTCCGGGACGGGGGTTTGTTCGCGCCAAACACTTTCAAGGATTGACGCGAGAGGGCGCTCGGCGCGGTGCATTCATAACGGTTTGACTTTCGGTCGTGCGAAAAGCTTACAAGGGCAAGCAGTCGTCTACCATCTGTGCTTGGAACAGCACGCTGTCATTTTTGTGCGGGAACCGCGGAATAGTTAGGGCGTCTAGTAAGTTAGTTAATCGTACGATAGAGTTAATTGACTGTCATCGTGACGAATGAGGAAAGTGACTGTGGTCCGGCACCGAAGCTGTCTGAAGCGGTGCAGCATTTTGGACAACGTCTCGGAAGGCCCCCTCAAGTTGGAGCGGTGTCGACGCTCGGGCTGCTGCCGACGGCCAAGGTCTAGGTTCAATCACCCGCAGTCACACCCAGATACACATCACATCACCTTCTTTCCCTTTCACTACACAACCACATGTGACCTGACCGACTCCGGAGGGACCAGTCGCCTTGGATATAGATAAGTAAGCTTCGCCTAATTCCTCTGCCGGTTGACTGGCCGTAGTATAGAACGCTCCCCCATATATTTAGTGTAATTAGAGGGATTCCACGTCGCCATATTCTGGCCCCGTCCCTCTGCTGCTCGTCGATGGGATCACTCATGGGCCCTAATCCCGTCAGCCTTGGTTGGGGCAGCTAGGGGCGTGTACAGTCATTTTAAAATTTTAAGTGTTTTAGTCGAAAGTAATGGATGGCGACTTAAAAAATGCATCCCGTATTCTATTCTCAGACGACATCCTGACTCCTCGTAATCTCGAAACTCTTGAAGGTGTTCGTCAGAAGCATCATTCGGTCAATCCTTCTCAGAATTTACCGCTGCCTACCAATACTTATATTTAACCTTTACAAATTTCTGAAAAGGACACTTTAGATGCAATCTTGTCATTTTTGAATGGCTCTGTTTGTGGCATTGACGGAATTACGCCTCAACATCTCAAATATCTTGTAGGCGCATCTGCCGGTGACGCCGGTAGAGTATTTCTTAATCACATCACAAAATTGTATACTTTTATGTTTTGTTGTAATGTTTATCCCAATTTCATTCCCTACTTATATGGGGCAAGACTGTGTGCCTTCAAAAAAACGGTATTCCTCCTATCGCCGTTGGTTTCACGTAAAAATAACTTGAATTGAAACACATTGAAATTAAAATTAGCTTACAGGCACATAATTTCTTAACTTAAGACATAAATTGTGGTATAACACACATTGCTAAGCCACTGCGCCACTGAACTGAACTGAAATTTTTAATTGCTACATATTAACTACATCAAAACAGAACATCAAAGATGTGGAAGTAAAAGCAATTAAGATGATGAAAGCTCTCTCTTTCTCTCTCTCCCTCGTGTTTCGTTTTTTTTCTGTTCATTGAAATTCATTTTAAGTAAATTAAAAAGAAAATATTCTATAAAATGCAAAAACAAATACGGTTACATAACAAAACATTCCAAGTTGACAGTTACTTTTTTTTATTCATATGAATTTAAAAATATAAATTAGTTTTCTATATTGTCAAATTTTATTATTTTGCCTATTATTTCAGTTTTTCTTATTTCTTTAGTTTAACTTTATTCACATGGAATAAACTAGTAAATAATAAAGTTACTACAAAATCTAGATAAAAGTAAGCTTCTGCTAGATACAGATGTAGAAAACATTTTGTCTATTGTTCTATCAAAAAAGGTCAAATAATTCTCCCACAATTAATGCCCTACTAAATGAAATCATGTCAGTCTTTAGCAAAAAATTGAATGGAACTTGCATTCGCAGGATACGCTTGGACTAATTACTTTTTGGAGCAGAGCGTTTAGAATATGATTCTAGATATTAATTTTCCTTTAAGAAGTGTAATATTTTCATTGTAATGTTATCAATGTTTTAACTTATGAGTTATATATATGCAATAGTAATCTGATCGTTACTCTGGTGAGCTGTAACGGCATTATTAAATTTACTAGGTGGTAGATCTGCTTTTCTACATAGTAGTTCATCTAGGTCTCTGTCTGTACTATCGTATTCCAATTTGTAGAGCGTAGAGCGCCTATATTATTCTAACTTCGACCTCCGAGAGGCAACTCATCTGGAACCTTCTTGTTTTGAAATTTATTGCGGGTGGCCTGCATTAGGCACTTCCTATCAAGTGGACTGCAAGTTCGTTAGTCACTTGAATTTTATAAAAAAATCCGTCATCATGTGTATACACAATAACATTGCGTTACTATTTCGCGCCAGTATCACAGAATTTAAAAGTGTGGTACTTTTTTTTTATAGAATAAGGGTGACTAACGAATACAAAGTCCACCTGATGGTAAGTGGATGCTGTGGCCCATATACATCTATATTTATTCTCGATTAAGAATCAAAATGCAAATTCGTTGTCACCCCTGAGGACTAGGGTGGAATCCTTCGTTCTCACCTGGTTATCTACACTCACCATACAAAACACAACAGCATTTAGCTGCTATTTTACACTGGTATTTTACGCTGGTACTAATAAAGTCAAGTCGATATGTTTATACTACAGCCTTGATATTGTTCTACTACTTAACATGCTTTTCTTTCTTTAGGCTGTTGTACAGCTAGAGTAATTGGCCGTGTAGTGGAGGTGCCTTGCTAGAAGAAAAAGAGTTGTGCTCTTCTTAAATGTGGTCGCGGATAGTAATGTAGGGGCCGCGGAAATTGGTGGTGTTGACATAACCACTTCAACTGGTATAAATTCAGTACAATTGCATACCCCAATGAAAAACGGAGATTGTAGGTATACTGACGGTATACCCATAAAAGTGGTAATAATTTTAAAATGTAGGTATAAAGAAAAAAGTTCTCTTAACTTTTAAGATAGCATCGAGATAAACGGCCTAACTTATAATCATTAATCATGACTTACTAATTTATTAGTTTAACCACGGAAATTTCACTTGAAACGCATATATATTTCGTAAAAAAAACAATTATGAAATATTATACGAAAATAGAAATGAATATTGATATCAAAGTATGATAAAAGGAGCCTTTTACGCCCGAGTTTTACTCAAGACAGTCAAAGTAATTAGGCCAGATGCGTACTGTGACTGCTTCGCGTTACGTTTCGGCCTTTGAAACTTCGTGTAGCGTATTACATAAAGATAACCTGTTAATAAAATTTTCAACAATAAATTATATTTCGGCTATTATCTCTACTGTGGATATAAAACGTTCCTGAAACGGTCAATTGCGAACATTGATCGTTTACTTTTTGTAATTAAAGCGGTTGTCAATATTACTACAGTAAAACTTGGTTAAGTGGGACCAGGATAAGTGAGAAACCATCCATAGCTGGATTTCATGCTTAGGTCCCGACATTTTAGCACTGAATTACCTCTGTTATTGGGACAAAACAAACCTCTATATCTGGGACTAGTTCTTTCGATTTTATCGTCATAATTATCTCTAATTTTAAACAAAACTAATTTTACGGATTTTATCGCGTATATTAACTTATTTTATATTCCCGACATTTTCAGCACTTTCCAGCACCCATGATCACCGGGGGGGGGGGGACTGAGGTGTATGACGTCCCAATGTCATACACTCTGGTCACGGGGGGGTGACCATGGGTGCTGGAAAATGCTCGAAACGTCGGGAATATAAAATAAGTTAATATACGCGATAAAATCCGTAAAATTAGTTTTATTTAAACGTGTAGTGTTCGCGTAAATATAAGAAATCATTATTATTTCATGATGGCAAACATTTTTTTAACAGATACGTAGTAATAAAATACGGTCTACATACTGGCCATAGATCACTTTCCTTTTTGAAAGGGTAATGAAGTAGTGTCTGTCGAGTTTTTATCGTGATTCATAAGCCTTTGGTTATTTTTATTTTTTAAGGTGATTTCCTACACCTTAAAAAATGTCAAATCAGTACTTTCAATATTATTAGTTAACACTATTATTGTGTTGGCAACGTAAATTAAACCATAGTTCCTCGTTTATTATGGTCTGAGTTTGAAAGGTGGAAAGGTAATTGATTTCTCAGTACTTATCATAACTGCAGCCCATTAAAAGCGAACTGCTGAATATTATCCCTAAAAGTCCGCTAGAAAATATGTTGCTGAGTTTCCTGCAACCACCACCATCATTCACATCACGTCAGTTCGTCACTCCATCTTATGTATGACGCCCTTTACAACCCGTTCCGGTATTGGCCAGCCACACTAAAACCTTTTTACTTAAGCGGATGTTAGTTATAGAGATAGAGATGTTTGTTCGAATTTCTGCACACCAAATTTAAAAAATAACAATAACTGTTAAGAAGTGCCCTCGTAAAGAAACGACCTTGACAACAAAACACATAGGCAATTAAATTTATTAAGTATTTGCGTAAATATAATAAGTAACTACTGATTTAGTCTTTTATTTAAAACGAAAACTAATATCATATTATAGTAATAAAATTTAAAAAGTAAACTTGGTTTCATTTTATCATATTTAATGGACAACTTCTGACAAATTTTCTCTATCAATTCTTGCACAACTTTCGCACTTATACTAGAATTTTATCCTTAATGTACCTGAACAAGTATTGTATTTTTTTTAAAGTTAAAGGAATTCTTAATTTCACTAGTTAGGAAAACGTCGTCCAAAATTGACCAGTTTATTTAATTCTTTGCAATGTAGGTCGGCCAAACACTACATAGTTTTTATATGTATTTGGAGCAGTTAAAAAGCAGAAACCAAAACTTTCATTTGCACATTAACACTTTTTTAACTGATATTTCACTACGATAAACGCTAAACTATGCATTGTACTTCTAATAAAAGTTTTATTTTGTTTTATGTTTTATAGGAGAGGGAGCATACGAGCATGCGGCTCACCTGGTGGTAAGTGACTACCGCCGCCCATGAACAATATAATATGTACGCATGTATAATATGTAAGCATGATTTTGTTTGTAAGATATGAAAATATTTATCTAAATTAAGCATAATATAATAATTTAATGTCACTATGCAGGTAAAATATGAATTTTTTTATTAAATTACTAAGGTTTTCTATTTCTATGTCGAGGCATATATATTTTTCTTGACTTGCTGAAGTTACAAGATTTGCTAGCTAGTAGAGACTAGCAATAAAAGTAAATTGCGCTCTTTACTTAGAACGAAAAGACGAATTGTTCTTTTTATATTTACGCTTTGTTTAACTTGTATGTTTTTATGCTGTGACATATTATTATGTGTCGCTGTACTTTGCTAAAATACGGAGTTCTTTATCTAGAATATTAAATCAGAAAGGTCAAATAATTAATGTTTTCTAAGAGATGGAATAGCCGTGTGGTGGCGTCGTAGAATATTTACCACCCCATTTTGTACCATAGGTTTCGTGAGAAACGCCTATGGGAAATGCAACAAAAATCTTATAACTGCCGGTAGATGACGGTATTATCAACTGGTTAAAGTCAGACTTAAAGGCCAGTGCTGGTAAATAACGTCAAAGGTGCAAGACGACTGGTAGATACTGTGATCGCCAACCCGCCTGCCAAACGTAGGTAAGTTTAAGGCCAATCATGTATCATGAAAAATAAGAAATAGAATTTATGAGGGCTTATATACCGTTACAGCCTATCAAAATCCACTGCTGAACATACGCCTCCCCCATAGTTTACCTCATAGGGGGGATATTTGACGTAGTTGCCAGGCTGGGCAAGCAGCGGGAAAATTGGTAACCACAGGTTTTATTTTTGTAGTTATTAGGAAGAGCTGCTGCCAATCAACTGATTTTTTCTCTCTGCCGCCTCTTACGACGCCCACGGGATATATGGGGTAGTGGATATTCTTACACCACCACTAAACGGTTTATATACATTATTCCTTTTACCCATTACTTTGTGTATCTAAAAGTAAATATTTATAAATATTTATAAAGTTGCATGTTATTTGCAGCTGCTTGAAAAGTATGGTAAAACATAAATGGAACATGCACATATTGTATTCGTTTCTCACATAGATTATATAACATCTTTTAAAGTTGTAAAAATGTTCAGACATCTTTATGCTTTAAATATATCATCGACAAAAATATACATTTCGGAAGAGAAGTAGATGAAAACTACTAGTTTAAGCAAACTTATTTAACGAGGCACTCGTTTCCTAAAATGAATTTACTAAAATGAAAACAATTTTTAATTTGAACCCAAATGCTAACTCATTTTATACAAAAACAGTTAATTTTCTGAACATTTAGAAATAAGTAGAGCTCAGTGGAACACTGAGTCGTTTCGTAAAATCTATTGTTAAATAACCCGTGAAACTGGACTAACACCTGTGCATATTGACATTTGTAGTTTTTATTATGAGCTTAAACTTACTTATCGCAGCGCATGCAAATAAATGAAATTTAATTGGTAAATTTTTAGCAACATTGAATAAAAACTTTGATTTGGTATAATGATAATGGGATTGGATAATGATTATGAAAACTGGACTAAAACCTTAAAAAATGTAGTCCATGCCCATTCTAAAGGCTAATAATACAACATTCTTTGACGTTTGCATTAATTTTAGCTAATACATTCTATCTTTCTCTTTTGTACACACAATTATTCTAATGTATACTTCCATGGCCATTCACATTAAATTTGTTCCTATTTGATTTTATTTAAAGTTAACAAATTTAAGTGATACTTCAATTTTAAATTTAAACCACAACTTCAGTTATTTTATTTTAACAATAACATAACGACATTCTAATTGTGCTGGTGGCTGTTCTCTTTTTTACTGAACGAAATCACAGTCTACCTGAAGGTAAGTGGAAGCTGTGGTCCATAGACATTTACATCTATCCTCAAATTAAGAATCAAAATGAAAACGCGTTGTCACCCTTTAAGACAGATGGAACTCCAGTAATCTCCGGATATCTACACTCACCATACGAAACACAGCAGTATTTACGCGGGCATTTAGTAAGAGCGTGGGCTTTCCCCGGTCGAGCCAACCCTTTTGTGCTACAACCATAATATACTGCAGCGTGATGCTACTAAGTATAATTTCTATCTGGCAATTATGAGCGAAGATATAATATTGTTACACAAAACTGTAAGTTTATTTCTCACACTAACTATGAGCTAACACATCTTGATTTTATAGTACCCTTAAAATTAGAAAACGATTTTCGAGGGAACCACAGCAAGTTTGATTTGAACCACAGTTTTATTTGTATTTAGTACTTGTTCCGTGAGGAAGAAAAATATCTTGAGATTACTTCAAAGTACGGATTTAGTGTTCAGAGTTAAGCAGCGTGGGCTCTTTTCTACTGGACGACTATCTCGTAGGCAAGAGGAAATCTGTTCCTATGTATGGAAGTGGAACTTGTATAAAATAAGGCTATTTGATTATTTTAAATCCACAAACTTTTATTTTTAAAAACTAAAATGACATTTTTAAAACTTTCTCCTGCCATGATGCAATGCAGCACACACGACTCGTAAATTTTATTTTAAAGGCAGTACGAATAATGAACACACTGATGTTAGCGATGGTTTTGGGTTTAGTCGCTTTAACTTCAAACCATTTCAAACAAATTAGGGATTACCTAAATCGATAGACGTAGCGTATAGAGAATAATGACGTTGTCCTAGCCTATTCCAGCAACAATTGGAAACTGTCAACAGAATTATAAATAACTAACCATGAGTCATTTAATGTTTTACAGTTAGAAAAAAAAACAAATAATACATTGTTCAGTTTACACCGAACACATTATGTACGCGTAGGCATTTTACTTTAAAGTTTTTATTTAAGTCAGTACATGTACGGACGCCAACATTGTCTCGTGTGTGCTCACATACATAACATTTATAAACATATAACATTTATAAACATTGTAACAATAATATTATAACAATATAATAAACATTTTGTGCATAAACAGTATTTTAAGTAACATTTACATCAAAAGGTGTTGAATACCACAACATCTTTTTGGTCCTTCGAGAGTGAAGTGTGATTGTGATTTTTTCGGTGATAGCGAATCGGTTTGTCTGGCCTCCCAGAAGCGGGTCTCACTAGGCAGATTGAGAAGGCGCATAATATATCGCTGGAAGTTCATCGTCACACGGACCGCAAACAGGAAGCGATCAGTTCACTTAACACTTAGCGAATACCTATCAACAACAACATCATGGAAGATTTACAAGCAAATCAACAACAGATGGTTTCTGGTATGGAGCAGCTGCTCAGCAACTTCAAAAAGGACGGCGCCGATCGTAGGACTGCTGCTCATATCAAAAAACGACTGGAGACTTTGGATACTTACTGGCAGGAATTTCACAACCTTCACCTCCAGGTACGTGAGTTGTGTGATGAAAACCATTCCTACATTGTACAGAATCAATACGGACAAGTTCTTGATTTTTATACAAAAACAAAAGACTACATACAAAGTTTCTTACCAACTGAAGACAAATCAAGACCCTCTACTCCGATCATAAAACCATCAAATTTAAACCCCCCGCCATCAACGTCGTCAGCAACACCGCGACAGGTGGACCGCAGTATTAACAGCAAGCTGGATGAGATGTTGCGTAAGCAAAGTAGCAATTTTAGAGCTTCTAAGCGAACGTTAGCAAACATTGACTTGGATTTGTTAACCGATAACTGGGAATTAGAAGATGCTCTGAAGACCTTGAGTGTTAGATGGAACCGTATCGACTCCCTTCATTGGGAGCTCGACAGCGAGCTGGAGGGTACTAACGTAGCATACGAACAAGAATTTTCCGTCCATGAGAGAAGCTTTAGTGACATAAAGAAGGCAATCAACAAGAAAATATGGTCAACAGCTCATCAGGAACAATTTACACCAAAGCTTGATATTCCTATCTTCAACGGGAATTATCACCAATGGGTTCCGTTCAAAGATCTATTTACGGAATGCATTCATAACAATCGCTCCCTTTCCAGTGCTCAAAAAATGCAGTTTTTAAAGAGCAAGGTCAGGAGAGAGGCGGAGCGTCTGATACAACACCTACAGATCAGCTCGGATAATTATATTATGTGTTGGGACATTTTAAACAACCGATACAATAACCCGAAACTTATATTCACTTCTCACATGAACATATTAATGAGTTTGCCAGTTCCCCATCAAGCATCAGTGACCAACATCAAGAAAATTCACGACACTACGCAGGAATGCTTAAATGCAATAAAAAACCTAGGAATTGACATAAGCACCTGGGATCCGATTATTGTTTACCTGTTGACTCAAAAACTCGATAACGAAACTCATCATGATTATGTTCAATCTTTGAAATGTCCCCGGGAACTGCCAAAATTACAAGAATTTCTCAAGTTTTTGGAACAAACATTTACGTCGATGGAGTCTGGACGTAGAAAACAAGACAACACTCATCAAAAATCACACATTCCAAGTAATCAAAATCAGTATCCGAAAACTTCGAAATCGAATTATTTCAAACAATCATACGCCAGTAATCGAGTAACAACCCAGCATCCATCCAACATCTCGTCGAGGGGTTCTGCGTCACCTAACTTACAAGCTGTTAAAAACAAGAATTTCATAACATATACATGCCCACTCTGCAGTAAGGATCATGGACTATTCTTTTGTCAAGAATTTTTGGACATGTCTCCACAAACAATACGTAAAACAGTAACAAAATTAAATGTTTGCCAAAACTGTCTTTTTAATCATCAAGGTAAAGCATGCCTTTCAGAGAAGCGGTGTCGTGAATGCAACGAAAATCATAACACTATGTTACATGACGCCTTTCGGTCATATTCAAACAAGCCGCAAAACAATGCGAATGTGAAAAACAAGTCGTCGATGTCGTCAGAAGTGGAAAATAATCGTGTCAGCATAAGTAACTCCAACGTTACTCAACAAAACAACGATATGACAGAAATTTTATTAGCGACAGCGATGCTCAAGGTGCGGGCCGCAGATGGTACTTATAAAATAATGCGCACACTTATTGATCAGGGTTCGCAAGTCTCAATAATATCTGAGAATGCGGCCCAGCGACTAGCACTTCCTAGACGAAACTGCAAAGGTAGTATTTATGGGGTTGGTGTTAAACCTAATAGCTGTAAAGGAGTACTTCACTTAACATGCTCATCAATGGACGACAACTACGTTTTTGACACGTCGGTATTTATCATGCAAAATCTTATCAAACAATTACCAAATTCAACATTTGCTAAACCTTCGTGGTCATTCTTGAACAATATACAACTAGCTGACCCAGACTTCAACATCAGCAGACCGGTGGATCTTCTTCTGGGTGCTGACATATATTCTTCCAGGTAATATTATTATATTACCTGGAATATGCAGAGAAGAAGATCAATCTGTGCCGATTGCCCAACAGACTCGGCTCGGCTGGATTTTGTGTGGAAATACAAAAACATACCAATGCAATGTAATTTTGAACAACATCGAACAAATCGAAAAATTTTGGGAAACAGAGGACATTACTGAGCATTTCGACTTATCAGAAGAAGACCTTCAATGTATTCAATACTATGAAGAAACAACAAAACGACTGAGTGATGGTAGATACGAGGTCAGACTCCCACTCAAACCAGGATATGAAAAACAATTGGGTTCGTCCAAAAATAAGGCAATCGCACATTTTTTAAGCATGGAAAGAAAGTTTAGAAAAAACAAGAGTTTTGAGCAAAATTACAAAGCCTTCATTCATGAGTACCTAGCGCTGGGACATATGAAACCCGCTGATTCAATGGGTCGACTCGAATGTTATATACCTCACCACGGCGTACAACGACCGGAATCGACAACTACGGCCTTGCGAGTAGTGTTCAATGGCTCATGCAAGACTTCAACAGGTTCGAGTCTCAATGATGTTATGTATGCAGGTCCAAACTTACAGCAAGACCTTCAGGAACTGTTGATCAAGTGGCGACAGTTTGAGATAGTATTTACGGCTGACATTGAAAAGATGTTTCGCCAAATATGGATTCATCAAGATGACCAGCTTCTCCAAAAAATAATATGGAGAGATTGTCCAAGTTCTGCATTACAAGACTTACAACTATGCACAGTCACCTATGGCACAAAAGCTGCCCCATTTTTGGCCATGATGACGCTTAAACGATTAGCAAACGATGAACGAAGAAATGATTACTCCACCACTGCAATCCAGTCCCTGGAAAAAGCAATGTACATGGACGACCTGCTGTATGGAGCCCATTCTATGACGTCAGCATTGGAATTACAACAAGAGCTTATTCGCCTGCTTCAGTCTGGAGGATTCAACTTAAGAAAATGGAATTCCAACAAAGAGGAACTACTTAACATCAACAACAACCAAGACAACAAAAATTTTAATTTTAAACATGCACATTCATCGAAAACACTTGGACTCAGCTGGATTTCTAAACAAGATATTTTCACATTCCAAACAAAAATTACTGACTCTGAGAAGAAATGTACAAAGCGAAGTCTTTTGTCAGAAATTTCGAAACAGTTCGATCCAATCGGCTTGATTGCTCCTATAACAGTGGTAGAGCCAAGCGGTAGCTTTTGCTGTCGCACGGATGGGCCAGCTCGAACCGGGGTGGTACCACGACCTCACAGAATACCAGCGTGAAGTAGAGGTTTACCTCTGCGTTGCGTTTGGTGAGTGCAGGTGGCCGGAGGCCCAATTCCCCCCCCCCCCCCCCCCATCAACATGGTAGTGGAATTAAATACAAGACTACCCCAGGAGGGTACCAGCAACCCTGGAGAATCCCTCGCTGAGCATCCACGAACAAACTACTTCACTCCTGAGCGTGGGTGCTCAGGCTGCCCCGCGTATTCTGGGGGGGGCAAAATTCCGCTCGTGACTAATGCTGCTCGGGGCAAGCGGAGCAATACAACCAAGGCGACCCCTGTCACGCTATCCGTGAATTTTTGCAACATCAGGGGACTTCATTCCAACCTTAACGCTGTCCATTACCATCTAGAGACGGCGAAGCCGGCCTTGCTCTTTTTAACCGAGACTCAGGTGTCCTCTCCGGCTGATACTTCATATCTCTCCTACCCGGGGTACAAATTGGAACACTCCTTTGTGCCCCGGGCTGGAGTTTGTGTATACGTCAGAGAGGACATCTGTTTTCGACGCCTCGGCAGCCTTGAAGGTACGGACCTGTCCATCCTATGGCTGCGCGTAGACAGCGACGACCATCCCCGCGTCTACGGGTGCCTCTATAGGTCCCATAGCGGTAATGCCGACACAGACCGACTCATCGACCACGTCCAAATGGCTGCAGACTCCGTGCTACAACAGGTCCCATCCGCAGAGATCGTGATACTCGGTGATTTCAACGCCCACCACGCTGAATGGCTTGGTTCTCGTTCAACCGATCATGCGGGTAGATCTGTCTACGACTTTGCTTTGGCATATGGTCTAACACAACTGGTTACTTCGCCTACGCGGATCCCAGATGTGGAAGACCATGTACCTTCCCTGTTGGACCTTCTGCTGACCTCTCATCCGGACGGATATCAGGTCTCCGTCGATGCCCCTCTGGGCTCTTCGGACCATTGTCTGATCCGGAGCACAGTGCCACTCACGCTCCAATCGCAGTTGCGATCTACAGCTTGCCGCTGTGTTTGGCACTATAGGTCAGCTGATTGGGACGGGATGCGGTCTTTTTTTGCATCCTACCCTTGGGGGCGGGTTTGCTTCTCGCCGGAAGATCCCAGCGTTGTTGCCGATTCTGTTGCTGATGTGGTACTTCAGGGTATGGAACTTTTTATTCCATCCTCTGTGGTGCCCATCGGAGGCAGATCCCAGCCATGGTTTGGTCGCTCCTGTAAAATAGCATCACGCTATAAGCAGGAGTGCTACCGGGCCTGGGCTGACGCATCAACGTCTCGGGATTTAAACACCAGCGCACTTAAAAAGAAGTATAATTCCGCCTCCAGGTCCTTCAAAAGCGTCATTGCCAAGGCAAGGTCTGAGCACATCGGCAGAATTGGCGAGAAGCTAGTTCGCCTTCCTTCGGGAACCCGTGCATTCTGGTCTCTCGCCAAGGCTGTCCAAGGGAACTTCTGTCAGCCATCCCTCCCATCTCTGCACAGAGAGGACGACTCACTGGCCCATGCCGCAAAAGAGAAAGCCGATCTGTTGTGCTCTCTTTTTGCGTCCAACTCGACTCTAGATGACGGGGGGAACACACCGCCGACCATCCCGCGATGTGAGTGCTCCATGCCGGATGTGCGATTTACACAGCGCTCGGTTCGCAAAGCACTCTTCTCCCTGGACGTCAGCAAGTCGAGTGGGCCCGATGGAGTCCCTCCCATTGTGCTGAAGACGTGTGCTCCGGAGTTGGCACCGGTTTTAACGCGTCTTTTCCGGTACTCCTACTCCCAAGGCGTAGTCCCGAATTCATGGAAGACAGCTTTGGTCCACCCGATCCCTAAAAAAGGCGACCGCTCAGACCCGTCCAACTACAGGCCTATCGCCATCACCTCCTTGTTCTCCAAAATAATGGAATCCATTATAAACTGCCAGCTCATGAGGTACCTTGAGGATCACCAGCTGATCAGTGACCGTCAGTACGGTTTTCGTCGGGGTCGATCAGCAGGTGATCTTTTAGTTTACTTAACTCATAGATGGGCGGAGGCAGTAGAGTCCAAGGGGGAGGCATTGGCCGTTAGTTTGGACATAGCGAAGGCCTTCGATCGGGTCTGGCACAAGGCGCTTCTTTCGAAGCTTCCTTCCTATGGGCTTCCCGAGAAATTGTGCAAATGGATCACCAGTTTCCTTGCTGATCGGAGCATCAAGGTCGTAGTAGACGGTGCATGCTCTGATTACAAGCCTATCAACGCTGGTGTTCCACAAGGCTGCGTGCTATCACCAACGCTGTTTCTCCTGCATATCAATGATATGCTGCTAACTGGTAGCATTCATTGCTATGCAGACGACAGCACTGGGGATGCCTTATATACCGGCCGTGCCAATATTTCTCGGGAAAACGTCGCCGAGTACCGGGACAAACTTGTGTCTGAAGTCGAGTCTTTGCTTAACAAAGTCTCGGATTGGGGCCGACTAAATCTAGTCCAGTTCAATCCCCAGAAGACACAAGTTTGCGCGTTTACCGCTAAAAAGAACCCCTTTGTCGTATCTCCTCAGTTTCAAGGCACTCCCCTTGCTGCCTCAGCCAGTATCGGAATCCTTGGCGTCGACATATCGAATAGCGTGCAGTTTCGTGGTCACTTGGAAGGGAAGGCCAAATTGGCCTCTAAAAAGCTTGGCGTGCTCAGCAGAGCGAGACAGTATTTCATGCCGGCACATCGCTTGCAACTTTACAAAGCGCAAGTTCGGCCCCACATGGAATACTGTTCTCATCTCTGGGCCGGGGCACCCCAGTGCCAGCTCCTTCCACTTGACCGCATCCAGCGCAGAGCGATTCGAATCGTCGACGACCGAGTTCTTTCCGATCGGCTCGATACACTGGCACTGCGTAGAGATGTTGCATCTCTTTGCGTATTTTATCGCATCTATCACGGGGAGTGCTCTGAGGAATTGTTCGGACTAATTCCAGCCGCTCAATTTCACCATCGCACGTCGCGACAAAACTCGCGTTACCATCCATACCATCTGGATGATTGGCGGTCCACCACTGTGCGATTTAGAAGAAGTTTTCTCCCTCGCACAACTTCTTTGTGGAATCAATTACCACCAGCGAATTTTCCGAACCGATACGACTTAGGAACCTTCAAGAAAAGAGCTTACACCTTTCTAAAAGGCCGGCAACGCATCTGCAATTCCCCTGGTGTTGCGGTTGTTCATGGGCGGCGGTAGTCACTTAACATCAGGTGAGCCGCATGCTCGTTTGCCCCCTATTCTATAAAAAAAAAAAAAAAAAAAAAAAAATAACACTGAGACTAAAACTTCTCTTCCAAAAAGTATGGCAGCTGAATCTTCAGTGGGATGATGAACTACCCGAAGAAATCCTAGTAGAATGGATAAACATGAAACATGGCATCAAAATGATTGATCAACTACAAATACCTAGATGGTTGGGAACAAAAGAAAATAGCTTAGTCGAATTGCATGGTTTCTGCGATTCGTCGGAGAGAGCATTCGGCTGCGCCATATATTGCAGAACAAGCAAAAATCATCATTCAATGGTGGTGTTAGTTGCCGCCAAAACTCGACTAGTACCCATCAAAAAGCCTATCACTATACCAAGGCTCGAATTAAATGCCGCAGTTTTATTATCAAAATTGATGAACAAGGTTGTCAACTGCCTAAGTACGTACAACATACAGAGCTTTGGTTGGTGTGACTCCACCGCTGTTCTAGGCTGGTTGCACGGAGACGCTGCACGATGGAAGCCTTTCGTGGCAAACAGGGTCAAACAAGTGATCACAAATATGCCCCCCGCCTGCTGGCGCTATGTGAAGTCGGAGGAAAATCCAGCAGATTGCGCCAGCAGGGGCTTAACAGCAGGACAACTAAAAGGCCACCCGCTTTGGTGGCAAGGGCCCTCTTGGCTACTAACATATAAACAAGATGTAGAAAACAACCCTATGTATACAACCAACGAAGAGGAAAAGCAAGTTTTAGTAGCTCAGAAAGCAAAAGAAGAAGAAAAAAGCTACATTTTACCGCAACTTATAGAAAAACAAAGCTCATTTACACGCTTAGTAAGAATATTAGCATGGATTCTACGAGTCAAAAAAGATAAAACTAAACAGAGGCAGCCCTACCTAACAATATCAGAGTTACAAACAGCTACTAATTTATTAATAAAACATGTGCAATCAGCCGAATTCAAAGACGATATCAATAACATTACGCAAAATAAACAAGTACCGAAAAAGAGCCCATTATCAAAGTTGAATCCGTTCATAGATAAAAATGGCATCTTAAGAGTAGATGGCAGATTAGAACTCGCAAATATCACATATAATATGAAACATCCAATAATTTTGCCGAACAGAAGCCGTTTTACACAATTACTGATTGATAGCGCGCATAAGATCACATTTCATGGCGGCGCGCGATTGACGTCAGCGTTCATTCGACAAAAGTACTGGATTGTTGGCGGAAATCGAACAATTAAAAGGTTAATAAGAACCTGTATAACCTGTCGACGTCACGCTCCCAGCATACAACCCCAGATCATGGGTGATTTGCCTGAAGCCAGGACAAACCCCTCCCGTCCTTTTTATCATACA
This sequence comes from Parnassius mnemosyne, assembly GCA_963668995.1. Classification (NCBI taxonomy): domain Eukaryota; kingdom Metazoa; phylum Arthropoda; class Insecta; order Lepidoptera; family Papilionidae; genus Parnassius; species Parnassius mnemosyne. The sequence continues at coordinate 22,482,607 of CAVLGL010000084.1, read as the reverse complement.
GGAGTTGACTACACGGGTTACGTGGACGTCAAGGCAAGCAAGGGTCGAGGCATAAAAACAAACAAGGGTTATGTGGCTGTATTCGTGTGCATGGCAACAAAGGCCGTGCACCTCGAACTCGTGTCCGACCTCACGTCGTCAGCATTTTTGGCCGCACTGCGTCGTATGGCAGCTCGTCGAGGCGCGCCGCGTCACATATATTGCGACAACGGCACTAACTTCGTCGGTGCTAGCCGTGTTCTAGAACAAAACATAAAGCAGCTTAAAGAAAATATTTCTGATCCAGAATTCTTAACTGAACTTACGAAAATGGAGATCGAATTCCACTTCAACGCTCCTTCTTGGCCATCAGCGGGAGGACTCTGGGAGGCTGCGGTCAAGAGCCTGAAATATCACATCAAACGTGTTATCGGAGAGCAAAAATTAACATTCGAAGAGTACTCAACGATACTTACTCAGCTAGAAGCGTGCCTTAATACTAGGCCGCTGTGTGCATTAACTGAGGATGTGGAGGACCTGGACTTCTTAACGCCTTCGCATTTCTTAACTGGAACAGCTGATGTAACCATACTGGAAACAGAACACGACGCGCGAACAAGATGGAACTTAACAGAAAAACTAATGGCTGATATCTGGAAGCGCTGGAAATCGGAATACCTTACACAACTTACCGTTCGAAACAAATGGAAGCAGTCGACATCTAACATTCAAGTCGGTCAATTGGTGACAATTCAAGAAGATAACTTACCTGCTGGAAAATGGTTGACAGGTCGAGTTATACATTTACACCCAGGAAAAGATGGTTTCGTTCGAGTTGTCTCCTTGAAAACAAAAAACGGAATTTTAAAACGGCCAGTTACCAAATTATCCATACTGCCACTACGAGTGAATTGAAAACCGGACCTGAAATTTATACGCCTGAAATCGCTGCTATTAACCAAATTATCAAGCTCTCTATCCCAGAAACAGGAGAGTTGGAAAAAGACGCTGACAGTTTCCAAGCCAACCTAACCACCTTGAACGAAAACATCAAACACCTAAAATCCCAAAATGTGATCGCTGAAAACATAACATTCCATGACATACATCATTACGTCGCGATTTACATCCTGGTGGGAGTGGCTGTGATAGCTGCTATATGCCTTGCCTGCAAACGACTACGACAAAGAAGAAACACGGCTATCACTTCAAGTATTAGCCTCGATAACATAACCACGAAAGGTCTAAGCTCAGCTCCTGTGGCTGCGCTGGTCGCCCCGAGAGCGCAGCGCGCCGCTGCAGTGCCCGCCCCGAGAACGCAACCCGTCGCCGCCAGCACCGAGCGTGCGTCCTCACCCGCGGTCCCGAACGCGTTCAACACTCAAGACCGAGCAACAACTCCTATATTGCGAACTCTCATTCTTAAACGCGATGAAGAATAATTTTATACCTAACTTTTCTCAAATAATTTTACTTTTTTATGTATTTTTAGTTTATCTCCCTTGTTGTGCGAGAAGATGTTCAGTTTACACCGAACACATTATGTACGCGTAGGCATTTTACTTTAAAGTTTTTATTTAAGTCAGTACATGTACGGACGCCAACATTGTCTCGTGTGTGCTCACATACATAACATTTATAAACATATAACATTTATAAACATTGTAACAATAATATTATAACAATATAATAAACATTTTGTGCATAAACAGTATTTTAAGTAACATTTACATCAAAAGGTGTTGAATACCACAACATACATTTTGTTTTATTATTTCACTTGCCAAAAATGTTACACTGATATTAAACTATCATCATTCATCATCATTACAGCCCTTCACAAGTCCACTGCTGAACATAGGCCTCCCCCAAAGAATGCCACAAAGCACGGTCCTGAGCCACCTGCATCCATCGACTTCCTGCATGTCTTACCAGGTCGTCACTCCATCTCGTAGGGGGACGCCCTACACTTCGCCTACCGGTACGAGGCTGCCACTCGAGAACCTTTCTTCCCCATCGGTTGTCGGTTCTTCGAGCTATATGGCCGGCCCACTGCCACTTCAGCTTACTAATCCGTTGGGCTATGTCGGTCACTCTGGTTCTACTGCGGATATCCTCATTCCTAAGTTTATCACGCAGAGAAACTCCGAGCATAGCCCTCTCCATAGCTCGCTGAGCGACCTTGAGCTTCCTCATACGGCCAGCAGTGAAGGACCACGTCTCAGTTCCGTAAGTCATCACTGGCAACACGCACTGGTTGTACAATTTCGTTTTAAGGTTTTGAGGTATGTCTGACGAGAAGATGTGTCGTAGCTTCCCGAACGCTGCCCAGCCGAGTTGAATCCGTCGATTGACCTCTCGGTCGAAGTTGGACTTACCTAGTCGGACTATTTGTCCCATATTAAACTAACTAATGCCTAAACACTCAAACGCTACTCAATTTTAAGATGGCGTTAATTCTCGTGCTCTCTCTATCACTTTAAGTTAAAGTGACTGTAACACCACGATATTTAACGACATATAATATTAAAGTCAAATTGACTGTATCACTACGATATTTAACGACATCTTAATATTGAGTATTTTTTGATTATTTGGCTATGAATTAATTTTCTTAAGCCCTGAACTACCTGCATCCATAGACTTCCTGCATCTCATACCAAATCGTCACTCGGTCTATTGAGCGATCGATACGAGGCTGCCACTTGAGAATCTTTATTCCCCATAGATTGTTGGTTCTTTGAGATATTTGATTAGCCCATTGCAACTTCACCTTACTGATATGTTGGAGCATGTCGGTTTATCCGGTTCTACTGCAGATATCCTCATTTCTAAGTTTATCACACAGAGAAACTCCGTTCTAAATAAATAAACTAATTTAATAAAAATAGTTTTAAATTATTCTGAAACTGATTATAAGTTCATAAACAAAGCTATGACAACTATATAAAAAACCCCACTTGAAAATTAAAATAATACAAATGCCTCTATTCACACAATACTGAATGGATTGTTGTCCAATATGTTACGCGATGGTATCAAATTGACAACAGTGGATGAATGCATGAAATGAAATGTATTATTATACAAACAGCGACAAGGCTTGACAGAATGGTACAATAGTTTTAGGTATAAGAATTGAATATACTGTTAAACATTGTTATAAATTTTTAGATTCGTAACGTAACAAAAATATAACGTAAATATAATATAGAATGTGTTACAAGCTGAAATACATTTCAATCATTACAGCCTATCAAAAGTCCACTGCTTAACATAGGCATCCCCTGTGGATTGCCGTATAGGGTGATATTTTCCATAGTTACCACGCTACCGCTAGACGTCTACCGCAGTTTTTTATTATTTTGGGGTTTTATCAGGAAAATGCTACTGTCCATCTCCTGTTAAATTTTTTCACTGTCACTTCTTACGTCATTCACGAGATGACATCATAAGTAAGGTAGTGAAGTCTCTTACGCCGCCACGATACGGTAACTGTGATTCAATTTTTTTTTTATAGGATAGGGTGACAAACGAGCACACAGTCCACCTGATGGTAAGTGGTTGCTGTGGCCAATAGACATCTACATCTATCCTCGATTGCGAATCAAAATGCAGATGCGTTGTCACCTGTGAGGACTAAGATGGAATGCCTCTTTTCCAGTAAAAAGAGTCTCCGGTTCTCTACACTCACCATACGAAACACAGCAGTGTTAAGCTGCTATTTGACGTTGGTATTCTATGAGAGCGTGGTCCTTCCCTGGTCGAGTCGACCCATTCGTGCTACAATTATAGCTGCAGCATGGCTCTACCACGTACAATATTGACACTAATCTATCATATATTGTGAATACGAGTCATTTTGGTCCTTAAATAAAGAGATTTTAAAATCTTTATTTATCGGATTCTAGCATAGCTACCATATAGCAAATATCCTGTTGACAAAAATATTATGTGAATATTGATTATAATCTCAATCGGTCAAGTAATTCAGAAGTTACACGATTAGTAACAGACGCAACATCGATTATATACGGTAAAATAATTTTCTTGTAAATATCCAAACTTTCGAGTATGGCAAAATTTCGAGCATTAGAATCAGAAAACAACCTGGTGTAGGTCTCGTGTGTCTGCGACCAAAATAAACTTACATTTTTGATAACGCCAGTATTTCTTCATTAGATCAATTGATAGTAGGCCAAAATTATTATTTTTTTACATGTTTCAAACACATTTCAAAGATTTGTGGCTTTCGAGGAACTCTTAAAGGAAATTGACGGGTCGTATAATTTTTGGCTTCATTACTTACAGCTATTTAAACGTTTTCATTATGGCTTAATAGTTAAAAGAATGGGCTCCGACTCGTCAGTTTCCTGTAAGAAAACTACAAATCCTTGAAATGTGTCCGAACCTAAAACTATTGTACCCTTGTCACTGTTTGTGTAATAATACATTTTTCATGCATTCAAGTCAATTTGAAACTATCGCGTAACAAATTGGACAATCTTTTTAGTATTGTGTAAATAAAGGTATTTTTTATTATTTTAAGTATTATTTTAATTTTAAACTGGGGTTGATTATATAGTTGTCGTAGCTTTGTATATGAACTTATAATCAGTTTCAGTATAATTTAAAACTATTGTTATGAAATTAGTTTAGTTATTTAGAACGGAGTTTCTCTGTGTGATAAAATTAGAAATGAGGATGTCCGCAGTAGAACCTGATAAAACTGACGTGCCTCAACATATCAGTAAGCTGAAATTGCAATGGGCTAACCATATAACTCTAAGAAACAACAATCGATGGGGAATAAACTTTCTCAAGTGGTAGCCTCGTATCGATAAGCCAAATGTAGGATGGCCGCTAATTAGATGGAGTGACGATCTGGTATGAGATGCAGGAAGTCGATTAATGCAAGTGGTTCAGGGCTTAAAAAAGTTAATTAATGGAAAAAATGCCTACTCAATATTAAGATATCCTTAAATCTCGTGACATTATAGTCACTTTGACTTAAAATGATAGGGAGAGCACGACTCACACATGTATATATACATATACAGCATTCTTCAGGTCAGGGATTTGAAAACCTTCCTGCTGTAAGAGTCCAAAGTTATACTTTTGGTAACTTGAGATAAAAAGTTTTAATTGCGACGTATTCCCGGTAGTTAAAAATATATGTTTTAAAACTGGCGATATTATTCCGGAATATTTGGATATGATTCTTTTGTATTTTGAAAAAGTGTTTTGGCTATGATTAACAATTGCAATTAGCCTACTTACAGAAACATTGTGTTCTAATGTGGATAAAATATATATATTACACAATATTTAAAATATACTAGGCCGTGTAGTGGCGGTTAAGAATATCCACTACCCCATATCTTCCCGTGGGTGTCGTAAAAGGCGACAAAGGGAACAGGCAGAAGATGGGCAGCAGCATCTTCCTGATAACAACAAACTTACAATAAAAAACTGCGGTTGCCAACCCGCTCGCCAAGCGTGGCAACTATGGCAAATACCCCCCTTTGGGGGAGGCCTATGTTCAGCAGTGGACTTATGAAAGGCTGTAATGATGATGATGATGATGATGAAAATGTACTATGTTGATGATATCTTTGTAGCCGATTCTACTACGATAGCTACAATCGATCCCGGAATCTCTGACCACAAAACTCAGTTAGCAAGTAACAATAATCTAGACTAAAAATTAAATTCAATATACGAAACTTAGACTTATGAACTCTACAAATTTTGTTTAAAGTTCATCGATCACATGAAAGCAAAGGGGTATCTGCAAGCACAATTAAACTCTAGACAACAAGTAACTTTATCATCGAAAGTTGTCTTCAAAGTAACGCATGTGTTACCCCAGATGTTTATTACTAGAAAGCCAATGATTGAGTTATAAGGTGAAGACATTCTCGAGTTTATTGGTTTACTTAATTCTCTCTGTTCTAATTAAAAGTAAAACATACATTAGAATTACCATAAAAGATATTTTTTTATAGAACTGAAATGACAAACGAAATTGCAGTCAACTTTCCATTTATTTCATCTTAGTCCTAAGGGGTGATAATGCACGTGTATTTTGAATCTTAATTAAGGATAAACGTATATATCTATGGTCTACAGCATCCACTTACCATCAGGTGAACTGTATGTCACCCTTATTTTTTAAATAAGTCTTTGGACAAATCAACTTCAAGCATAAAAGGCTACAAATTTGTTGTCACCTCTGAGAAATTAGATAGAATGCATCACATTTCAAGCACTGCTTATAGCGGGCGGATTACCATGACAGTAAAGGAGCGCTACAACCATTAAAAGTTGGAATATTTCTTTTCACCATAAATCCAATTTATTTTTTTCTTCTACGTCATCATAATCAGTCCCATGAAAATTTTCTGCTTATCATGGTTCAATCGTATCGTTAAAAACTTTTACCATTATCATGACGCCGCCAATAGATAGGTAATTACACTACAAAATGTCTCGAGTCGTTCACCTCTCAAAATAATTAATTGACAGTAAAATATTTTTTTATAAAATGCACGATGTAGATGGGTGTAGGTGGCTTAAGACCTTGCAATATGGTATTCTTTTTGGGAGACCAATTTTCAGCAGTAAACTTAATATGGGCTGTAATGATAATAAAAAAATATTCTGTTACAATCTTTTCACAACGAAACAGAGCTTTGAAAGTAAAATTTTAATTTAAAACAAAAATATATTTTAAGTGTTTACAGATCATATTTAAGAAAAATAAATATGTTTTGTATGTATTATTGAACGTTCATTTACTAAAGCATTCTATTTCGATAAATCAAAAATTAATAAGAAAAATAATCGTAATTACAATAAGCGTAGACTTTTGTAAATTATCCTCACTAAATTTTAACATAAGTTTATTGTTAACACAAATTCAAATTATTTTGTCATCGAAGTAGTAGTTAATTTTTTTCAGTTTTCTAAACTTTTGCAAATTATGACGGCAAAAAGTATGCTAAAGAGTTCTCTACCTTAGTCAAGCAAGAAAAATTAATATTAAACTCATAAACTTCAATAGTGACACTTAGAGTTTTACAACAATAACATAATATTTATCGTTAAAGATTACGTTAAACAAATATCGATTACGTTAACCAGAAATTAGGAGGTTATTCATTATGTGAAAACTATAGATATATCAGTATTCTTTCTTGTATCGCGAAAGTGTTTGAATCTCTAATTTATGATCGAATTTCTCATCATGTACAATCAGCTCTTTTCGAGCAAAAGCATGGTTTTTTCAAGGAACAGTCCACAACATCAAATCTGTTGGAATATAAGGCATATCTTTGTTCAGCCTTCGCAGTAAGTGATCAAGTTGACACAATATGTACCGATTTTCGCAAGGCATTTAACAAAGCGAACCATGCACTGCTTTTTCAGAAACTTAAGTGGTACGGCAACCATGGCAATTTATTCCGATGAATGCAGCCTTACTTAGAAAACCGTAGCCAATTAGTTACTGTAAAGGGGTATAAATCGACTGCAGTCACCATTAAATCAGGTGTTCCACAAGGATCCCATCAAGATCCTCTATTGTTTCTTCTTTTTATAAATGACCTAATTCCAAAACTACCTTGTCGTTATCTAATATACGCAGATGACCTTAAATTGTTCAAGAAAATTATTGACCTTAATAATTGTATAGATTTGTAAAATGATGCTAAACAATTACTGACTGGGGCAATCAAAACGGTATGTACTTACATATAAATAATAACTTCGTTATTTCTTTTACGAACAAACGTACATAACGACATATCAGAAGAAACTACTTAGATTCGGAGTTTCATCACTATGCAATAGACGTGCAATACAAAATATTCTTTGCTTACATAAATCATTACAACTCGAAATTGTTTCCCCAAATATTTTATCCCAAATCCGTTTTAATATCAAGTCCAATCCCCGGCGTCGTCTTAATACGTTTATATTAAACGTTTATAAGAACAATACTTCATTTTACAATCGTTTAACACGAATGTGTCGCTCTTATAATGATATGACAGAGTCAGGCATTGACGTCTTTGACATTAATATAAAAAAACTTAGCACGCAACTGTTCCACCACTTCAAGTCAACTACACATACATTTTTTATCCTTTTTAATTATATCTAAAAAAAATGCACTAAATTGGCATGAAATTGTTTAACTTACTTTTTTTATGATGTTTGCGTATAATGCATGTTACAACTGTATGTACGCGTATTTCGTTTGTATTCCAGGTCAAAAATTTTGTATATATTAGGTTTTTATGTTACGTAAATGTGAATGTAAGCTGCTGTGTACATTCAATAAATAAATAAATAATTTACGTTAAACCAAACCGTAAGCCAAATAAAATTTACAAGTTGAGTTAACTAAAACCAAAAATTGTATACGCGTATTTTGTAATGATTTGTTGACGAATCCGATCACACAGTGTATGTGTAAGAGAGAAATGGTTGATTAAAACAATTGTATAAAAATCTTTGTATTACGGTACACGTCCGTGGCAAGCGAAAATAACTTAGTTACCTCGCATAAACTGTTTATAAATTTAAATTAAATTCAAACTTTTGGGGGACAGTCTTCCGTAGCATAGCAATGATCAATGCAAAGGTAATTTAATCAATAAAATTAGAAATCGAGCAAATAAAGAGATCAAAATGTATAATCGTATTTTACAAACCAAAACGCGAAGTTTACGTTACACAACTTGAAAAGAAAAAAGACAATATGTTTTTTTTTTAATCAATGTATTTTATGACGTCATTTGAAAGTAAAAAAAGTTGTCGATTAATTTTATGCATTCCTGATGAAATAAATGTCTTCCCTTATTTTTAAGACTAATTAAACTAATTAGCATAATAATGTTTAATATTGTAACGGTTTTAAAATCAGCAGCAACAATTTTCTTTACATATCGAATTACACCTAATTTTTTCCTACAAATTTAAACCTTTATAGACAATATTATGGTTATCTAAGTCATCCAATGTAACTCAGCTTTATATTTTTTATATAATTAGGATGCAAACGAGCACACCAGTCCACCTGATAGTAAGTAGATGCGGTAGCCCATAAATATCTACATTTAATTTTTTCGATTAAGAATTAAAATTCAGATGCGTCGTTACACCTTAGAACTACGTTGGAATGTCTCGTTTCCAGTAAAAAGGGTCTCTGGTTCTCTACACTTACCATACGAAACACACCAGCGTTAAGCTGCTATTTTACGCTGGTATTCTATGAGAGCATAGTCCCCAGTCGAGCCGACCCATTCGTGCTACAACCATTATATAGCTGCAGTATGGCTCTACCACTTATGACTATATGTACTTAAATAGTAAACTTAAAAAACTTATTATAAATGGCTTTGAGAGTGCTATTGTAAGGTCTAGCGAATCAGCAGTTGTAAAATAATTTATTATTTTAAATATGCACTTGAATCTTCACTAGAGAAATAAATTTCGCAAAATGTCTCCTCTCACTGCATCAAGTATTATATATTTACTTCCTAAAGTACATTTTTGCTCTTGGAATATTCAAAGGACATTTGGCAAAAATGTGCTTTCGTATTGCGACGTCATTTGTATTCACAACATGGAATAAAGCCCGCGTAAAAATGAATATAATAAATACTTGGCTGGTTATTTAAACAAATCGTGTAATGTGTGCTACTGAAACTATACTAACATAAACAAATGAGTAAATCCAATTGGGTATGCCTTAAGCGCAGTAAAAAAATTACGTATAACATGATTATACGAAATTTTTTAAAGAAGTTTAAATACATTTCAACGGCACTATCGGCTTCAACACCCTCGAAAACCATGAAAATGACACCCATGATGAAAAAATTGACACCTATTGCAGCCGCCACCTTGGATTTACATTTCGACAACACTATCGGCTTCAACTCTCTCGAAAACCATGAAAATGATACCCGTTATTAAAAGATTGATACTTATTGCAGATGCCATCTTAGATTTACATTTCGACAGCACTATCGGCTTCAACACCCTCAAAAACCATGAAAATGTCACCCATGATGAAAAAATTGATACCTTTTGCAGCCGCCATCTTGTATTTACATTTTGACAGCACTATCGGCTTCAACACCCTCGAAAACCATGAAAATGACACCCAAGATGAAAAAATTAATATCTATTTCAGCCGCCATCTTGAATTTACATTTCGACAGCACTATCGGCTTCAACACCCTCTAAAACTATGAAAATGACACCCATGATGAAAAAATTGGTACCTAATTCAGCCGCCATCTTGGATTTACATTTCGACAGCACTATCGGCTTCAAAACCCTCCAAAACCATGGAAATGACACCCTTGATGAAAATATTTATACCTATTGCAGCCGCCACCTTGGATTTGCATTTCGACAGCACTATCGGCTTCAGCACCCTTAAAACCATGAAAATGACATCCATGATGAAAATATTTATACCTATTGCAGCCGCCACCTTGGATTTACATTTCGACAGCACTATCGGCTTCAGCACCCTCGAAAACCATGAAAATGACACCCATGATGAAAAAATTTATACCAATTGCAGCCGCCATCTTGGATTTATATTTCGACAGCACTATCGGCTTCAACACCCTCAAAAACCATGAAAATGTCACCCATGACAAAAAAATTGATACTACTTACTTTTAGGACGTACTACTGTTATTTATTCTGTGCTTTCAAATTATTGTAATAATAAAATCTCTTATTATTATTATAATCAAGTATTTAAGAAATTTGGTTATTCGAATATTGTGTATTTGTACAGCGATCTTTTTGAGCCGCTGCAAACAACCGAAACAATGCCCACTCACGACAGCGACTGACGCCGAACTGAGTGAGTGAGTAAAGTACTTTGTGGCTGTAGCTCCCTATTTACAGAAATAATTTACATACAATGCTACCAAATCAACGAAAATTTCGCCATTTTCGAGCTGAAAAAAATTAATTATAGCTAAACAAAACAAAATTACACTGCCATTTACTTTCAGTGGCTTCCCACGTGATAGATGAAGAGATTAAAAAATAGATTGAGTTAAACAATTGATATTTTCAAAAGTTATCGTGTTTTACAAGCCTTGGGGACATGATAAATCCACACCATAAGCCACTAAAACCCCGTTTTTTGTTAAAAAATAGCAAAAATCGATTTAAAAAAAATTATTAATAAGTTCAACAATCGTTTATCTTTCTAACAATGTGCTTTTTATGTCATTTATATGTATAATGTGATTGCTAGACACGATTTTATTCGATAAAACGTTGGAATCTTAATTTTTAGGCGATAGTAGAACATACCTTGCGCATTCACTTAAGGCATGCAATAATCTAAAAAAACCTCACAAATGTCAGTATATGCGTTTGGACTTTACATGTACTCCACATTTAATAATTTCTCAGACATACGTTTCGCTCTAATATTTTTTCATCAGCGCCGAAGTCAAGAAGAATTTAAAATAGCTATTAAAATATCCTTGAGCAAGCAAGTTACGTTATGTGTACTCCCAACATTCCCAGACCGTCGCGTCGCGTTGTAACGGCGTAACGTCAAACCGAGACGTTTGGTACTGCAACTACAAAACACACCTAACAAGTGTGGCAAATCTTTTTTTTAACGGAGATGACCCTTGTACAGCAGTCGACTATTACATGCTGATAAATTATAAGACAAAGTTGCCAAATGGAGCTACATATAGTCATTTATAATTTTATATTTTTTATAACATCCTAGTGTGGGGACACTAGGATTTTCTCCTGTACCGTGGAGGCAATTTACAAACATAAATTGCACAAGGACAAACATCCAAACCCGGAACAATTATTTGTAGGCCATACAAATACTTGTTCCGTGCGGGATTCAAACCCGCGGCCCCCACTGCGCCACGGAGCCGTGATATAGTGAATCACATATAAATCACATGTGAATTATTTTTATAACTTAAAGTTGAGAACTACTACTAACATCCTCCAAAATACCTATCTCATTCGTTCAAAACTATAGATTATTATTATCATTAGCACAGACATTAATTTTATGGGGCCCTTGATGATATGACAGAGAAACACCAAAAAGGCTAAATGCATTAAAAAAAATTTAAAGTTAAAATTCCATTAAGTAATAATTATTGTAATTATACACATACAGTTACCATTATTCAGTATTTCACGTGTCATGAGTTTGGTATTTTTTATTCTTTATTCTTTATTGTACACACTATACGTTAGTAACAATTATTAAATATTTAAATAAAATGTACCTTTAAATTTTTTTAATAGGATAAAGGTGACAAGCAAGCACACAGTCCACCTGATGGTAAGTGTTTGCTGTGGCCCATAGACATCTACATCTATCCTCGATTACGAATCAAGATGCAGATGCGTTATCTACCGTGAGGACTAAGATGGTATGCCGCGTTTCCAGTAAAAAGGGTCTCCGGTTCTCTACACCCACCACGTATGGTGAGTGTAGAGCACTCACCATACGAAACACAGCAGCATTAAGCTGCTATTTTACGCTGGTATTCTGTAAGAGCGTTGTCCTTCCCCGGTCGAGCCGATCCATTCGTGCTACAACTATACAACTAAGATAGTTGCAGCATGGCCTCTACCACGTACAAAATTCATTTCGTAAAATAGGCCTATGTCAAGAAGTTAAATATAAAAGACAAATAAAGAAAAGAAAATAATTAGATATTATGTTGAATGTGACCAAAATTGTATTTTATATTGAAACTAGCTTTTGCCCGCGACTTCATCCGCGTAGAAGAAAATGGTTCTAATAGGATTTTCAATTGGTTTTTTACGCGTTATTAATTTTATTATAACATATAAATAATAATATTAAAATGTTTGAATATTTCTAAATATAACAATCTTTATTACAGTGTACAAATCTCAAAGTTAAATAAACATGAAAATAACATAAAATTTTGTTATATTTTACGAACACGAAGCTCGGCCTTTGATCTGGTGAAAGTGACACGGGGATATTATCTTTTTACAACGAAATCGAAATACTACACCTAGCGCAGAATTTTTTTTAAACAATATTTTTTGTTTTTCCTTCGGGTGCTAGAACACCAGGCTACTCTGTGCGCTTACTCTGGAGCATGCCAAATACAACTGACCGTGGGACAAGCAGCTTTCTCACAAGTCTACTTCTGCTACCTTAATAGTTCGACCTTGAGCTTTGTTTATGGTTATGGCGAAGCAGACTTTGATAGGAAACTGCGTTTTTTGAATTCGAAGGAGTAATTTGATGATATTAGGGGCATCCTAAGAATAAATACAGACTCTCCTCGAGAACAACCTGTCAGTATATTTGCCTCGATTACATTGCGATGCAATTTTTTCACTTGCAATCTGGTGCAACTGCATAATTTTTGTGGATTTTTATGCGCAACAACATAATTGGCGCGCCATTGTATTCAGAAACTTTACCGGATTATAAATGGCAACACTGCGTTGAAGGATTTATATTGATATTCGACCCCTTCGAATGATCTCAAGAGTATTTCATTTATGACTGAGGCTTGTTCGTTTTTTGGTGTTAGGATGGCACGCTCGCATACCATTCTGCAGATTTATCGTGAATATTATTAATGTTAGGGTAAATTTTAACTATAAGCTCTTGTACAGTGGAAACAATTGTACCCAACCCTGTAGGGAGAAGTATATTATTATCCAGTTCCAGGAAATCACCATTTCCTATTTTAAACAACAGGTCTGAAAACTTTCCGGCAGTAATATCTCACCTAAGATGGACTCTCATATTTTTGCTAAGGCTCAACAAAATATATCTGTAAGAACTGTGGTTTACTGTGAGGTGACGTAAGCAAGCTTTCCAACCAAATGATACACCTGACCCCGCACTTTGAATGCAAGCATAAAACCATCCTGTATTATCTTTCTAGCTTCAAATTCAAACAACTATTAAAATGCCGTATGCCAGCCATGAAGTGATCATGCTCAGGGTGTAGCTTTTTTATCAAACAGTAAAGAAGGTGTGAAAGCTTTTGCAAAGGTTCGAGCTGAACCTTTCCTGCATCGCAGCACATTCCCACAGATAGACCCTTGTATTGGAGAGTTTTACACCACTTGCATTCGATGTTTATTGGTCCCAAACAAAAGTATTATCACTATCGTACGCTATGTTACTATCATAACTTAGTCCAGAAAAGGCTTTAGAATTCCAAGGTTGTAGACGTCTTTCTACTCACTGTCCTTCATGATTTCGTTCATATCTTAACTGAGATACTCTGTACACTTCAAGGTGTTTGTGCCGATATTTACTTGCCGCCTGCTTATGTACTTTAGGGTGTTTTTTTTTCTGATAGGTTGATTTCGATTATATTTTTTCTTGCTTCCTTAAGTTGCTATTTTCTGACCACAAATAACTCTAGCCCTGCGTTTCTTCGCCATATTTTTTGTGACTTATTTGTCAAATTAATTTCAATTTGGACTGACTCTTGGGGTAGTGAATGTTGAAGATTCTATGCAATTATTCTTGGACAAAGAAGAAATTAAATCTGACTCACATTCAGATTCAATAATAGTAAAAATAGGAGAATGAACGTCTTGCACAACATTAGAAATTGGTGAAAGTTGAGTGATCTTGGGGAAAACGTAACCTTTTGATGGCTTGGTCTTCTGTGCCAAATTTGGCATACAGATTACCATTTTGATACACTTCAAATACAAATGGGTATATTGAAACGGCTTCAATTAACTCGCAGAAATCGCCATATGTAGAGTGTTGTAACATACGAGTATCTAATGTATAATCTTTTTTTGTCCGATGATTGTTACCGTGACGGTCATGAGATATAATAGCAAATTTATCCCAATTGTTCGTCACATGACGCACAATTTCTTTACGAATATACATTGATCGTTCGTGTGTGCCGCACAACAAATAAGAAAGCGTACGGAAAAGGCATGCGCCATCCCCCACTATTGGTACAATAGTAAGGTTTATTAATTTACCATTGATATTAACCAACTCTGCTACCATTTATAAAAATATATACAGTCAAATTTATAGATATGAGAAAATTGCAAAAACAATACACATTAAATTAAATTTCTAAGACAAACTACTACCTACTTAAATATCTATATTAAAACAAAATTAAAACTATATTATTATACACAACTAATCAAACACAATTATTTTTACAATTAAAATTTAAAACCTATATTATACACTAACAAATCAAATTCAAAAAATCTTATTTAATTATTATGACAAAAAATGAAAAGGAAATTAAATTAACTACACAAATTCTTCTAATGAAATATTGAAAATGAACTTCCAAACAAATTATACAGCAATCGCAAATATTCGCTAATTAGGTAATCTAGAGATTTACAGCGTTTTGAGTTTTAAAACATGTGTCAAAATAAAATTTCATTTAAATCAAAAACACTAAGGACTATAGATACTAACTTCAATCACCCCCAAAATAACTTTCTACTCCTTTTTAACGAAATACGAAACATGTGTTCAATTCTGTTAAAGAATGCTTATGCAAAATTTGAAGTAGATTGAACCAAGGAATCACGTTGTCCCCTACGAACTTTGGGGTAGACTTTCGGAAATTTTTTTCTTATTGGATGTCTACGTTATACAAAGAACACAGCCTCTAAGTTTGAGGTCTCTAAGATCAGCGGTTTAGTCTGTACGTTGATCCATCACTCAGTCATTCAGCACAAAGAATTTTATATAATGTATAGATGATTGGCGCTCTCAGCATTGTAGAGTTCACAGAGAGCAACTTTTTAATTATATTAAATGCAAAGAGCTAAATTTTTTCTACTTCGTTTGGCAATATAATATCTGTTTTTACCAAACAGTATTCTCCTTATCTCGAATTCCCGTCGCGTTGAGTGAGTTACGAGGTATAGTTAAAGTTAGTTTCGTAGCTATTGTGCTGATTTACCTTCATGAAATAAGGAAGTCGGAAATTAAAATGTTAACTACGTGCCGCATTTCAGCAGTATTCTAAAAGCATAGCTTTTTGATCGTTCTCACATTTTAATGCAGACTTAAAAAATCTTTACTATATAAATTGTAATTTTTTATAAATATATTTAAGATATGTATATAAATTTTATTTTATACATGGTATGGATGCAACTTTATTATGTTTGAATGGGACATCTCGATTGGAGAAAGACCACGCTCTGACAGAATCATCATCATCATCATCATTACAGCCCTTCACAAGTCCACTGCTGAACATAGGCCTCCCCCAAAGATTGCCACAAAGCACGGTCCTGAGCCACCTGCATCCATCGACTTCCTGCATGTCTTACCAGGTCGTCACTCCATCTCATGGGGGGACGCCCTACACTTCGCCTACCGGTACGAGGCTGCCACTCGAGAACCTTTCTTCCCCATCGGTTGTCGGTTCTTCGAGCTATATGGCCGGCCCATTGCCACTTCAGCTTACTAATCCGTTGGGCTATGTCGGTTACTCTGACAGAATACCAGCGTAAAATAGCAGATTGATGCTGCTATGTTATATATTATGATACATGTAGAAAACTAGAGACCCATTTCAGGCATTCCATCTTTCCTCACGAGTTACAGAATCGTCGTCGTAGAAATAGACGAGTGATCTCCGTATCCGTGTTGAAGTGACGTAACACAAATTGTCGGTTCGACATCCACACAGGTAGAATAAAGCCGGCTTGACGATGAATGTAGCCAACATTTTTCGATACTTCTGTTGCTTCTTCTTTACTCGGGAAATTCGTGATGTAGGCATCCATATAATGGTTCTTCTTTATTTGTCTGACCACTCTGGAAGAAGTTTCAAAGAAATCTTCTGCGTTTCTGTTCTTGATGTATAACGCTGTACATGGTGAAGAAGTTGCGCCGAATATTACTTATGTCATCTGATATTCTTTCTCTATCTTTTGTCCTTAACTTAATTTGCATATATATTCTTCGAATGTCGGCCGAGATTGCAAAGGGATTCAACCAGAACCTCATGATGACCCCAGTTAATCTGCTCACTGCAGAAGGTCAAGACCAGGCAACAACATATCGTTTAAGCTCCATCTCTGTGATCGTGCCCTCGAAGCCAAAGATACGCCTGGTTCATAATGCAGCTTCAACATAGCGTATCTTTGACTTCGAAGGGTTGCACACAGCAAACTCAGATCAGATCACAGTACAGGTGCAGGTGTGATAGCTCGGATCGCGTACACCGATGTGAGAAGATTTTTTATTCTTCATTCGTATTTCATTTTTAGGTCAGGGTCACAGTCGAGCTTCTTCTCCAGTGTCCTCAGCCTGTATGAATGTATCTTCATAGTTATTCAGGATGTTAAGGTTATTTCCTTTCCACAGAAGAGCAGTCTTGAAATGGCCATCAGTCATTCTTCGTCTCTTTTGTTGTAGAATCTTCATATCACGCTCCATTGGATAGTTATTATGTTTCCTTGGCTCCACTCCGAGGGCTTCCAAGTCGAAGAACTTCTTCATCATAATACTCGTATCTTTCATTTGAATTGTTCTGCGCTGCGATGATGGTATGCCCACAGAAGGCAACTGGTTTCTGGTACGAAGAGCGATATCCGTGTTAACACTAACCTAGTCACGTATGAGATGCGACAGGTTGATCTTGTCTTCCTGTTCGTATTGTAAATGCCACCAAAAGTTCCCAATAGTCTTGTCCTGTTAATATCCTGGGGCAGGCATCCTTGTAAAATAACTAGTCTTCCATCTCTCGTAAATGAAGGCAGTCTGGAGATCTATTTTTTCTATATTCTGTTTGGTGAACATCACGTGTTGTACATTACTTATAGCGTATTCTTCTTCGCTATATTTCCCTCGTATCTTGATGACGACCCTCTTGCTGTTTTCGTACTTGACCATTTCATTCAGACCTTGTACCCACATATGATCACTTGGGCCATCTAAATCCAATAGTTCTGCCAGTCTTTCGTCAATGAGTGTGAAGGTGCTTCTATCGCCTATCAAAGCGTAGGTGTCTACTCTTGTACCGTTGAGACTGGTGAGCTTCACAGGCGCAATCTTCAAAAATGCTTGACCGTTCTTGACGCAATCGGCGTTCTTGACTAGTTCAACTACTTGGTAGTCGTACCATTTGTTTCTTGTTATCGGCGTGAACTTTACAATAACGATCTTCACTAACCTGGATTATAAAGGTAGTTAACTTTCTTCAGGGCTTCTATATTAGCTATCTTGTCTGTGATTACGCATAAATCTTACGAAATGTCGCTGAGTTTTCCTAGCGCTTTAATCTTCTGCATTTCATTCATTTCCAGCGCGTCCGGACGTCTAAATCTTCTTTCCAGGACTTCTACGATTGCTCCTGGATCCGGTTGGCTAATAAAGAGGCTGCCGGCTACCGCCATGACTACTATGGCAAACGAAATTCTTCGTCGTCCCGACGCTTCTTCTTAATCTTAATACGTTTTCAGTCTTCGAGAATAAAGCTTCAGTTTCATATTAAGCGGTTCGGAATGCAAGCCAACAGTTGCACTGCCCATTGAATATAGGTAGTTCCTGTACATACTTCGGGACGTCTCTCGTCATTCAGTCAAGTAGTATGCTTGAGTGAGCCGCCGCCAGTGAGTTGATTTCCAAGTACTATGGGTGACGTGCAGGCCGGAATTCTTCATCCATTCCCCAGTGCTTACTATCCTTTTCCTTGTGAGCTTGCGCTTTCAACTCCAACAACCTTCTTCAATGCAAGACAGAATGCCGTGAATTGCCGCGCTTCGTTGGCTTGAGTGTGTTGTCAGAACCTTCAATTTGTTGTGCAGTAAGAGCACTGACGTCATTCTTCGTACTTATAGTATTTTCTGTAGACGTCGTCTATTATGTGGTGGAGCTTTCCGTACTCGTAGCAGTTCCTTCCGATCTGATAGTAGATTCTTCTTTGCTCGTAGTTTTTGTTGTGACCCCAGTACTTCTTAATGTGCTGGCAGCACCTACTATTTTACTATGATTCTGATTCGCGAGCCCTAGACACTGTTCTGACGCATCGACGCTTCTTCGACTGTGTAACAAGCATTTATCTTTTTTTTTCGACAACATGAAATACATAAAATTGCTTAAAAACCCGCGCTGTTTATTCTTCTTAATTGTCCAGAAAGTTTCTTCTTAGTTGTAGATAAATTTCCTAGGGTTTTCAGGACGAATGACAAAAACGCTTGTCATCTTATCAGTGAGGCAGTAGAGCGCATGGCAGAGCAGTTTCCATTTTACTTTGTTTTTCCTTTTTCTGGTAAGGCCCGTATGTCGAATGAATGCTTGAATGGGCGCAATATTTAGACGTTCTCTAGTGATTTTCTAGAAACTTAACTGCCTCATTTGCCTTTTATTCTTTGTCTGCTGCCTTCCAGCACGTCGGGTTGTCTGTCCACAGTTTAGTTGACAGTATCTTAGTGTGGCTATAGTAGAGTCATCCACATGACTATTCCTTTAATGTATATAAAGGACCAGTCACGTGGTCCATCCCCCACTAGTTGCACAGCAATGTCCGCACGGCCCGCTTCGATTTTGTCGTGCACATTAATAATTTAACCATCTGATAAAACTTCGTATAATAATAATGATAAATATTCTTCGTATAATAATAATAATAATAATGAAAAAGTCGTATAATAATAATGATACTTGCGTCATAATACCTTATAATACAATTGATCATCTTCAGTATGACCGTGTGTATGAATTTTGTAAGTCTATGCTATTTTTAATGAAAAATATTATTGTAGATAAACAGCTTTCACACTTACTTTAGTCTCGAATTATATGAAAATTAAAAGTTTGATTAAATTTAATTAAAAGTCCCTTCGTTTCACATAGAAATCTTGTAATGGCGTGCATTTCTTTCAATATGAACTTAGTCGTGTTTCTTTAAAACTAAAAGGTTTGTTTTATTCATAACTAAGAATTGTGCTGATGAATTTTCGTAAGAATTTGGTAGGATAGGTTTTGCTTTTGCAAAATTTCCCATTGATGGTTCTTTATAACTGATCTTGAAATGTAAAAGACCGAAAATCAAATAATTATTGGTGGTTAGTTTTGTTTTAATTCACTGAACATTTTTAATTTATGTTTCAATTTATTTATGTCCTGATGGACATATATAAGTCTATACCCTCAGAGTTAACAACCCTACCCCTTTCAATATGAAGGATCGCGTACTTATGCGCCCCCAGCTCCATTCTCATAAAATTGCTAAAATCACAATTAGTGTTTAGCAATTCCATAAGATAGGAGCGACTGAAGGTGAATAATTTGAGATCATACATATAGAAAAGATGTGTCACTATTTTACCTCCTTTCCGAAGCTAAAATCCCCTCCCGGAGCCCGGGTTTAGAAAGTGCCTGTAGTATATCCAGGAGGCGGAGAAGTTTTGACGGTTACGTTTAACCGCCTTGCCAATGAACGCATTAATGAAGAGTAGTTGTTTGGTTTCATAATTACTGCCCCGACAACCATTACGAGCGCGCGATATCACCTGATTTGAGTCCAGGATACGGTTAATTTTTGCGCTCAATATGGATGTAAGTATGTTAGTGTCTTATACATATATGGTAGGTGGACACGTGACAGGGCGGTACTTGCTCGGGTCTGTATTATCCTTGTCTCTAGGAACCAATTGGTGAACCCTGTGGTAAAGAGTATCGGAAGCGACTTTTGGTCGAGAGCCTTTTAAAACTGTCGGGCGAGCGCAGAATGTCAAACCATGAACTACTTTAGCCAGTAGTGATGCAGTCCGTCCAGTTTCCAGTTCGAGGTCCCATGGATAGCCTCAGCTACGTCATCTGGCATTGTGATGATGGGGTCCATGGACGTAATATTCGCACCCTGGGTCGCCACAACTTCTGTCCAAGGACCCTCACTGTGGTTTACGGGAGGGAACACTCTCAGGTTGTAGTCGTTCGAATTTTGCGTCACCAAATATTTTTGAGCGCATGATGTATCGAACTCGGTCTACCAGGTTTTGCTCGGTGACGTTAATAGATAGCTCCAACTCAGCAAAAAGGCGATGCGTCCTAGCCTGGTACGCCATACTTTCAACTTCTTCCCCTTTTTCCCTAATATACGCCCGCAATGCGTTTGAATTTATTTTCTTCGTCCAACGTATGCGGCGTAATCCACCAGCGGCGGGTGCCGTTTGCTGAGTCCGGGAGGACACTGTAGACATAAAGCCATCTGGTGGGGATTATAGATGCGATGGGCTACGAGGTGGTCGTGCAGCACCTCAAACTCGGCTTCACATTGTGCCCTCATTCATTTTATGGACGTCAATTAACGCGAGACGTCCAGGCCTGGCACCGTTTCAAGTTTCGGTCAAACGGACCTTTGCTTCCTCAATTTTGCCGGAGCACGGCACTCACGCCTCTTGGAAGAGCGCTAATTGACTGCGCCCACTTAGCATTTTTGTCACTTAGCTGTCAGCGGGCGATGGGTTCGTAACTTCCCAACGCCGTATTATTATTATTATTAATAGATACCCCTATATAATATTCATAGTTAAGTCCGATGGGGGGTGCAATACAAAAAATTAAACTCACTGATACAGGTTAAGAATAATCAATTTATTAAATTGTAGGAGACTTATGTATCGTAATTATGACGTAAGTGCATAAGTAGGTTCATGTTACGTGGTTCCAGGTAGAGACACGTGAATGGTGTCTTCTTCTATAAATATAATATGACGTTACTGAAATAATTAAATATTATTTCTATTGATATCATTCAATATTTTAGTTACATTGTTTTGTCACAGTACCTATGTACATTAACACAAAGTAACAAATAAGCGGCGTAAGATTAATTCATTCACCCAATTTCGCCCTTTAGTGTCGTAGAAGTGACTTTCAAAAAAAACATATGGTTTCCGATAGATGGATTGGTAATTTATATATATACGTAATGGTGTATTTTTGAGTGGTGATTATGGAGAAACGAAAACCGACCCTTGATAGCCCCTTTTTACCGGAAACGAGACATTCCATCTTAGACTTCAGGGATGATAAAACCACAGCATCCAAGTACTGCGGGTAATCAGGTTGCCAGATTGCTCGTTTATTCCCCAAATTTTTTTAAAAAAGTGTGACGATATTACTACCTCGTTTACATGAGACGTAAAAAACACAGTCCGGTGACAGACAGCGGCGTAAAAGGTGCCATGACTAAGAAATCAAATCCTTTCTACATAGGGAATGGCCAATGTCTGAATTTATATTTGATTTAATTTGCGGCAAGCTGGTTCGGGATTCCCATATATAAGCTGTACATATATAAGCTGTATATATATAAGGTGTGGCTTTATACTTGATACGGGTTATTAAGCTTAAACAAATACAATCGTAAAATTTCTTCCATTTCCCATCTCAAACAACTTCATTGCGTTGAACAAATTTGGCAATTTATCAGGATACTGAAAATACAAACAAAAAAATGCGAGTTTACACATACATGAGACGTGGTTCTCTACCAAAATGAGGGTGAGTGCCCCGCTGATTGCCAAACGCCTGACAATTCTTTTAGGTCTGACCTAAAAGCGCGCAGTACGAAGAATAAACATACTCTTGATTAAATATATTGTTCAAATGTTGATTGCGCAACTCAAAGACATATTTACAGCAACAGTCAACAATTTAGTATTAAAGAAATGTTATATAATATCACTAGCTGCTCCGGTAGACGTTGTTCTGCCCTATCCTGTTGTTGTAGGTGGAGTAATAGATTTCACTTCAAACCCACTCCCGACTTTATACAGTGTAGGTATAAAGTTTGACTTGACGTCAGTGCCACCTATCAGGTTCAGATTTTGTGCTCTCTTTTTTGCACTAAATCATCATAAACATTGTTAATATGTATCTACCGTCGTCCCCATAAAACGAACATATTCTGTGAATATTGTCTCAATTGGTCAAATCGTTTAGAGTTACATGATGACTAACAGACGCTCCAATGATTACAGTATATAAAGTGTACAATTCTTTATATACTGTAATCATTGGAGCGTGCCTTTATTAAAAATTTAAATTTTATTAATATATATAATAATATAGATTATAATTGCGTCTTTTGATCTTTTGTTCCTTTGTTTTTATCTTTCTGGCAGAGTTTCGATCATGAGAACAATTTACAGATAATCGAAAATTTGGAAAATTTATGAGGATAATTACAACACCAGCATCAGACCTAAATAATAACATATCGTTTCTTAATGTGAAATTCATGTTTTATTTTAATATTTGTACATTCAAAACGCGCACGATGGAGAGTTCGTAAGCACAGAGCTGATAATAGATTGCATTAGTATTTTGGGTGCCTTTCTCTACTGTTTATCATTATTTACTTATATGTGTTTTTTTATATATTTAAAATTTTGGCACTACTATTGGAGTATACCTTGAATTGGTGATCACGCCTTAAAGATCTTTGTGTAGGAGAATTCAGGGGGAAATGGTTAGAATGAAGACCAACTAGGAATTGTTGAAGTCTAATAACGATTTAAGTTATTGTAACAACAAGACCAATGTTTAAAAAAATAATTGAAAAAACTCGACTACGTAATTTTTTTTATAGAAAAATATTCTATGATACTCCTACAACTAAGACGAATGTAAGGATACCTCATAAGTTAAATACCATTCAAATATGTAAAGGAACATACAAATATACACACCAAAATTACTTGGAACTATTTTATATTTAATTAACATTCTCTCAAGCCCTTTAATTACTATACAACCTAAAATTTTCAGTGTGTTTTCAGTACATATTGCTTACATTTATCAGATAGCTTATAGTTTGTGCCAAAATTTGTAACCGCGTGTTGGCAATTGACACTGTGCTTATGCTGGCTGCAGTGTTCAGCTAAAATATGAATGAAATCAATTGTTTTGTCTGCTCGGTAGTTTAACAATACTCTCACAGAAAACCAGCGTAAAATAGCAGCTTAACGCTGCTGTGTTTCGTATGATGAGTGTAGAGAACCGGAGACCCTTTTTACTGGACAAGAGGCATTCCACCTTAGTCCTCATGGGTGACAACGCATCTGCATTTTGAGTCTTTATTGAGGATAGATGTAGATGTCTATGGGTCACAGTAACCACTTACCATCAGGTGGACTGTGTGCTCGTTTGTCACCCTATCCTATAAAAAAATATATCGTGTTGTTCCACCATAGGAATAAAATATTAGAATTATTTGATACGTTATTACGTATACCATTAAATACGTATACATAGGTCGCTATGATTCAGCCCCTGAACTACTGCGAATCCTATAAATAACTGTGATTACTTTGTTTATGTTTCTTATATATTTCAATTTTAATTATACTGTCACAAGTATCTCAGTGAATGAACCCGTTATCCCTAAGGAGATAAGCGAAAGGTCTTGTGGCCTCCGATATTCGTTCTAGAAATAAAATTGAAGAGAAAGCAGCCTAATTGTAAAGAAGGCTATATAAATCCGCCATTCGGAAACTGCCGCGAAACAATTCTAACAAATGCTTTTCTAACTTACTTGTACTGGTTTATGTAATTATTATTAATGTTAATAAGATTCTGTAAAACGATACTAAGTATTGGACTAGACTGACAAAGATGATAAGCTTCAAACGTCAAGTTAACATCACTGCTGCACATCACAACTGCAGACATGGAGTAATGTGATCGCTAAAGCGCTTTTCAAGAGCGGCGAAGACGGCTACGGGTTCGTGATAAAAAATAATTTCAGAATGTACTGAAGTAATTGAAAACTATTTTATTTATTTTAATTTAATTAAAATCGTTTATGAACTGAGAAGAACAGGTGAAATCAATTTAGGGGTCTTTGTGCCCCCTTTTTTTTTTGCTTCCGCCAATTGTAAAAACTTCACAATTACTCAATTTGCTTTATATAAATTTTTCAATAACCACATATCATCTGAACCTATAACCGACCATTTGGTCTGTAGTTTAATATATCATTATATTTTCATAATAACACGCGTATAGCTCAGTTTACTGTGTAATGGCGGTGTAAGAATATCCACTACCCTATATCATCCCGTAAATGTCGTAAGAGGCGACGAAGGGAAACAAACCAGGGCGAGGGCAGCAGCGACTTCCTAATAACGACTAAAACTAAAAAAACTGCGGTTGCCAAATCTCCCCTTTGAGGCAATATATGGGGGAGGCCTCTGTTTAGCAGTGGACTTTATTAGGCTGTAACGGTAATGTTATAGCTCAGTATTAGCGCGTACAACACAGAAGAAATTATGGTAAAATAATGTTACCATAATTTCTCCTGAGCAGGTTTTCGAAATTATTCGAAAACTTTCGCTCTGGTTCAAAATCAGATTGTAGAACATAGTAATACCTATACTACCATTACGGATTTAAGCCTGTCTAATTATTATAGTCGAATGGTACAGGTCATTCGACTATGTGCTATATGGGAGACTCTAATGTACAGTTACGGGTTAATGGAAAAGAATAATCCAAAAAAATATCAAATTTTGTAAGTTCTTCTAGCTCGATGTTTTTATAACTATATGTTTTTATAAATATATTATAGGATTTTTATAGGATAGGGTGACAAATGAGCACACAGTCCACCTGATGGTAAGTGGTTACTGTGACCCATAGACATCTACATCTATCCTCAATAAGGACTCAAAATGTAGATGCGTTGTCACCCGTGAGGACTAAGATGGAATGCCTCTTGTTCAGTAAAAAGGGTCTCCGGTTCTCTACACTCACCTTACGAAACACAGCAGCGTTAAGCTGCTATGTTTTGTATGGTGAGTGTAGAGAACCGGAAAAGAGATTTATGAATTCCTGTAAGCCTTCACTACCATCTCTGCACAGGGAGGACGACTCACTGGCCCAAGGTGCAAAAGACAAATCTGACCTTTTAGGCTCCCTTTTTGCGTCCAACTCGACTCTTGATGACGGGCGGAAAACACCGCCGACCATACCGCGGTGTGAGTGCTCCATGCCGGATGTGCTGTTCTCACAGCGCTCAGTTCGCAAAGCACTTCTCTCCCTGGACATCCAGAAGTCGAGTGGGCCTGATGGAATCCCCCCAATTGTGCTGAGGACGTGTGCTCCGGAGTTGGCACCGGTCCTAACGCGTCTTTTCCAGTACTCCTACTCCCAAGGCGTAGTCCCGAATTCATGGAAGACAGCTTGTGTCCACCCGAACCCTAAAAGAGGCGACCGCTCAGACCCGTCCAACTATAGGCCTATCGCGATCACCTCCTTGTTCTCCAAATTAATGGAATCCATTATTAACTGCCAGCTCATCCGGTACCTTGAGAATCACCAGCTGATTAGTAACCGCCAATACGGTTTTCGTCGAGGTCGATCAGCTGGTGATCTTCTGATCTACCTAACCCATAGATGGGCGGAGGCAGTAGAGTCCAAGGGGGAGGCGTTGGCCGTTAGTCTGGACATTACGAAGGCCTTCGATCGGGTTTGGCACAAAGCGCTTCTTTCGAAGCTCCCTTCCTATGGGCTCCCCAGAAATTGTGCAGTTGGATCACCAGCTTCCTTGCATATCGGAGCATCAAGGTCGTTGTAGACGGTGCATGTTCTGACTACAAGCCTATTAACGCTGGTGTTCCACAAGGCTGTGTGCTGTCACTAACGCTGTTTATTCTGCATATCAATGATATGTTGCTAACTGGTAACATTCATTGCTATGCGGATGACAGCAATGGTGATGCTCTATACACCAGCCGTGCTAATATTTCTCGGAAAAACGTCACCGAGTACCGGAACAAACTTGTGTCTGAAGTCGAGTCTTTGCTGAACAAAGTCTCGGATTAGGGGCGACTAAATCTAGTCCAGTTCAATCCTTAGAAGACACAAGTTTGCGCGTTTACCGCTAAAAAGAACCCCTTTGTCGTATCTCCTCAGTTTCAAGGCACTCCCCTTCTTGCCTCAGCCAGTATCGGTATCCTCGGAGTCGACATATCGAGTGACGTGCAGTTCCGTGATCACTTGGAAGAGAAGGCCAAATTGGCCTCTAAATAGCTTGGCGTGCTCAGCAGAGCGGGACAGTATTTCATGCCGGCACACCGCCTGCAACTTTACAAGGCGCAGGTTCAGCCTCACATGGAATACTGTTCCCATCTCTGGGCAGGGGCTCCCCAGTGCCAGCTCCTTCCAATTGACCGCATCCAGCGCAGAGCGGCTCGAATCGTCGACGACCGAGCCCCTTCCGATCGGCTCGATTCATTGGCACTGCGAAGAGATGTTGCATCACTTTGCATTTTCTTTTGCATCTACCATAGGGAGTGCTCTGAGGAATTGTTTGGATTAATCCCAGCCGCCAAATTCCACGAACGCACATCGCGGCAGAACTCCCGATACCATCCACACCATCTGGATGATTGGCGGTCCACCACTGTGCGATTTAGAAGATGTTTTCTTCCTCGCACGACTTCCTTGTGGAATCGATTACCATCAGCGATTTTTCGATGACTTAGGGACCTTCAAGAAAAGAGCGTACTCCTTTTTAAAAGGCCGGCAACGCATCTGCAATTCCCTCCCTGGTGTTACATTTGTTCATGGGCAGCGGTAGTCACTTATCAGGTGAGCCGCATGCTCGTTTGCCCCCTCTCCTATAAAACCAACGTGTTTACCATGTTTATTCTGTTAGACTACGAAAAACCTGATTTAATTTATATTTTATTTCCAGAAACCTCAGCCGCAAAAAGCACTTCGCTGCCTGCCAAAACGTACTACGTTGTCATTGTTGGCACACACTACGTTATCTCACAGAAGCATGCTATACATTGATAGCACTTTAAAATTCAGTCCACACTGTTACATAAAACATTTATTTATTTTTAATTTGTTCCGTGAGCAAAAATAATCCTTACCTATTTTTAAGTATATCTATACAAAATTAGTACATATGCCGTCAGGACATTGTGTTTCACATCATCAATGTAGTCGAAGTCAATTAAATGTCATGGTTAGATCTTGATCAAATTTATATTGGACAAGAGAAGCACCAGCTTTCAAATAAAAAATAAAAAATATAAAAATCGGTTCACCTAGAAAAACGTTCTGAAAACATAACCGTCCTTTTGCCTATTTCAGCCGCCAAGCTTACAATATAAGTATAGTTTAAAGAGTATAGTGAGCACTAGCTGAACTAGCGGAACGCCTGACGGCCTGTAATTACTAAATTCGTTCAGTCAGGCGTTCTATCTTAGTTCGCAAAAGTGACAACGCATTTTTGTAGCCTTCTTTATTTGAATTTTATTTGAAGTTGGCACCCTGTGTCCATAGATTGCAGTTGCCATTTACTATCTGGTGGACTGTCAGTTAGATTAACTAACTTCTGATTCATAAAAAAAGGAAAATTAATGCAGAATTCGCTAAGTAAGTTAAGTAAGTTCCTAAGTTATAGTTATCTACCTAGTTATAACGTTTATTTTCGTAAACATGTTGCTTGTACAACATATATTTATTAGCATTTTATTTTCAAGTGTGTGCCTGACTCTACTTTATAGTGTGGAGTAAGAGAAATGCGCAGAAGTTGTGAATTTTTCAAATACAAAAATCTTCCCGGGTAACCAAGAGTAAATTATAACACACAAGTTTTCTGTATTGCAATAAATCTTGGGGAGAGTACGCTTTAGAAAAATCTCGTATGTAATAAATTTTGAATGATGATGACCATCATTTTCATTATATCCATCGATA
The DNA here is from genome assembly GCA_963668995.1 of Parnassius mnemosyne. Taxonomy (NCBI): domain Eukaryota; kingdom Metazoa; phylum Arthropoda; class Insecta; order Lepidoptera; family Papilionidae; genus Parnassius; species Parnassius mnemosyne. The sequence goes on along the minus strand of CAVLGL010000084.1, from coordinate 22,453,848 downwards.
GGTATATATGTACTATTAGTAATTGTTTTAGATCACAACAAATTTTATCCAGATTCTGAATTTTATTCAGCAGTTCAGTTTATTTTTATAGAATAAGGATGACAAACGAGTACATCGCGGACCTAATGATAAGTGGATGCAAATCATTTATTTATACATAATATATCCTAATTTAAGAAACAAAATACAGATTCGTTGTTACTCTGAGGACTAAGATGGAATGCTCCGTTTCCAATAAAATGGGTCTCCGATTTACACCCACCACACGAAAAACAGCAGCGTTGAGTCACTATTTTACGCTGTTATTCTGTGAGAGCGTGGCCCTACCACGGTTGAGATGACTAATTCGCGCTACAGCCATTATATATGTAGCTGTAGAGTGAGTTTGCCAAGTGTGAAAACAAGGTAGAGCAACATTAAGTTAAGTATTATGAGATTGCAAATTAATGAAAAATCGGAATAAGTATTTTTCATTTTTTAAGCTATATTACTTGTATAGTTGTAGCACAAATGGGACGGCTCAACCGGAGAAGGACCACACTCTCACAGAATACCAGCGTAAAATAGCAGCTTAACGCTGCTGTGTTTCGTCTGGTGAGTGTAGAGAACCGGAGACCCCTTTTACTGGAAACGAGGCATTCCATCTTAGTCCTCACGGGTGACAACGCATCTACATTTTGATTCATATTTGACGATAGATGGGTCACAGCAAGCACTTACCACCACGTCGACCTTGTATTCGTTTGTCACCCTTATCGTATAAAAAAAGTATTTTTCAAGAGCTGTTGCGTTATAATGTTTAGAAAGACATATGTTTTTAATTCAATATTAAACATGACCTGTGTAAAAATTACGTGTACGCAGATATAATTCCAACTTGAAAATATATGTAACTTGTATTCTTTGGTACGCCGTAACTGTCACTTAGTAAACAGCAAACTAGGTAGGTACTACAATTCCAATGATATTAAGAAACTAATTTTAACAACGCCCAAACAAGTAACAAGAATTCCCGCCTTGCCCTTACTTAATTGCTATTCGTTATTCTAAAATTCTTAGGTTTTAATTAAATTCTAGTTGGGAAAATTATATAAAAATAATATGAGATATTCATGTTTTGGAAAAATATTAAAATCTCATATTAGTCATTCATTAATTAGAGTTATTTGCTTTTTTTATGTAGTCGTACTTATAAAGGGTCTTTTCAATTATTTTTTTTAACTTGTAAACGCAAATTAAAGTCAATTATACGCCTTGTTTATGCACTTAATTTACGCTCGTCACTCTCTGAAATTATTTAGAGGAACGTTTCAAAAAAAATTTATTTGTGATAATTTTTGTTGCAATGTTCTCTTTATCCAATAAAGCGAAAATTACAACATTTTATTCCAGTTAATCGGTTTCCTAAACATTCCATACTTTTAAAATTCCACTACACTATTGCAAGAATTTCTATGAATTTATATGAGTTCTCTAAACAAAATCGTCAATGAAATAAGAGATTTACTACATATAAAGTTTTATTTTTATAGGAGAGGGTGGCAAACGAGCATGCGGCTCACCTGATGGTAAGTGACTACCGCCGCCCATGAACAACTGCAACACCAGGGAGGGAATTGCAGATGCGTTGCCGGCCTTTTAAAAAGGAGTACGCTCTTTTCTTGAAGGTCCCTAAGTCGTATCGGTCCGGAAAAATCGCTGATGGTAATCGATTCCACAAGGAAGACGTGCGAGGAAGAAAACATCTTCTAAATCGCACAGTGGTGGACTGCCAATCATCCAGATGGTGTGGATGGTATCAGGAGTTCTGCCGCGATGTGCGTTCGTGAAATTTGGCGGCTGGGATTAATCCGAACAATTCCTCAGAGCACTCCCCATGGTAGATGCAAAAGAAAATGCAAAGGGATGCAACATCTCTTCGCAGTGCCAATGAATCGAGCCGATCGGAAAGGGCTCGGTCATCGACGATTCGAGCCGCTCTGCGCTGGATGCGGTCAAGTGGAAGGAGCTGGCACTGGGGAGCCCCAGCCCAGAGATGGGAACAGTATTCCATGTGAGGCCGAACCTGCGCCTTGTAAAGTTGCAGGCGGTGTGCCGGCATGAAATACTGTCCCACTCTGCTGAGCACGCCGAGCTTTTTAGAGGCCAATTTGGCCTTCTCTTCTAAGTGACCATGAAACTGCACGTCACTCGATATGTCGACTCCGAGGATACCGATACTGGCTGAGGCAAGAAGGGGAGTACCTTGGAACTGAGGAGATACGACAAAGGGGTTCTTTTTAGCGGTAAACGCGCAAACTTGTGTCTTCTGAGGATCAAACTGGACTAGATTTAGTCGCCCCCAATCCGAGACTTTGTTCAGCAAAGACTCGACTTCAGACACAAGTTTGTTCCGGTACTCGGCGACGTTTTCCCGAGAAATATTGGCACGGCCGGTGTCAAGAGCATCACCAGTGCTGTCATCCGCATAGCAATGAATGTTACCAGTTAGAAACATATCATTGATATGCAGAAGCAACAGCGTTGCTGATAGCACACAGCCTTGTGGAACACCAGCGTTAATAGGCTTGTAGTCAGAACATGCACCGTCTATAACGACCTTGATGCTCCGTTCTGCAAGGAAGCTGGTGATCCAATTGCACAATTTCTCGGGAAGCCCATAGGAAGGGAGCTTCGAAAGAAGCGCTTTGTGCCAAAGCCGTTTATTAACGGTGGAAGAGCCACGCAGCAGTTTTTGCTGTTGCACGTATGGGCCGGCTCGAGCCGGGTTGGTACCACGACCTCACAGAATACCGGCGTGAAGTAGAGGCTCTGCTTCTGCGTTACGCCTGGTGAGTGGAGGTGGCCGGAGGCCCAATTCACCCCCCCCCCCATCAACATGGTAGCGGAATTACACGATAGACTACCCCAGGAGGGTACCAGTACCCCTGGAGAATCCCTCGCTGAGCATCCACGACCATGTTATTCCATTTCTGAGCGTGAGTGCTCAGGCTGCCCCGTGTAGTCTGGGGGAGGGGGGCAAATTCCGCTCAAAACAATTGCTCGGGGCAAACTGAGCAACAATACCAAGGCGACCCCTGCCACGCTATCCGTGAATTTCTGCAACATCAGGGGACTTCACTCTAACCTAAACGCCGTCCACTACCATCTCGAGACGGCGAAGCCGGCCTTGCTCTTTCTGACCGAGACGCAGCTTTCCTCTCCGGCTGATATTTCGTATCTCTCCTACCCGGGATACAAATTGGAGCACTCCTTTGTGCCTCGGGCTGGAGTTTACGTGTATGTCAGAGAGGACATCTGTTCTCGACGCCTCGGCAGTCTTGAAAGTTCGGACCTGTCCATCCTTTGGCTACGCGTAGACAGTGACGTCCATCCGCGCGTCTACGGGTGCCTCTATAGGTCCCATAACGGTAATGTCGAAACAGACCGACTCATCGACCACGTCCAAATGGCTACAGATTCCTTGCTACAACAGGTCCCATCCGCAGAGATCGTGATCCTTGGCGATTTTAACGCCCACCACTCCGAATGGCTCGGTTCACGTTTAACCGATCATGCGGGGAGATCTGTTTATGACTTTGCCTTGGCATATGGTCTGACACAACTGGTTACTTCGCCTACGTCGATTCCAGATGTAAAGGATCATACACCTTCCCTGTTGGACCTTCTGCTGACCTCTCATCCGAACGGATATCAGGTTTCCGTCGATGCCCCTCTCGGCTCTTCGGACCATAGTCTGATCCGGAGTGTGGTGCCACTCACGCTCCCTTCGCGGTTGCGTTCTGCAGGTTGCCGCCGTGTTTGGCATTACAGGTCGGCGGATTGGGACGGAATGCGGTATTTCTTCGCTTTCTCCCATGGGTTTGCTTCTCGCCGGATGATCCCAGCGCTGTTGCTGACTCTGTCACTGATGTGGTGCTACAGGGAATGGAACTATTTATTCCATCATCTGTGGTAACCATCGGAGGCAGATCTCAACCTTGGTTTGGTCGCTCCTGTAAAACTGCATTACGCAGTAAGCAGGAGTGTTATCAAGCCTGGGCTGCGGCTTCAGCGACTCGGGATGTAAACACCAGCACACTTAAAAAGAAGTATAACTTCGCCTCCAGGTCCTTCAAAAGAGTTATTGCCAAGAGCACATAGGCAGAATTGGCGAGAAACTAGTTCGCCTTCCTTCGGGAATCCGTGCATTCTGGTCTCTCGCCAAGGCTGTCCAAGGGAATTTCTGTAAGCCATCACTACTATCTCTGCACAGGGAGGACGACTCACTGGCCCAAGACGCAAAAGACAAAGCTGACCTTTTAGGCTCTCTTTTTGCGTCCAACTCGACGCTTGATGACGGGGGGAAAACACCGCCGACCATCCCGCGGTGTTAGTGCTCCATGCCGGATGTGCTGTTCTCACAGCGCTCGGTTCGCAAAGCACTTCTCTCCCTGGACATCCAGAAGTCGAGTGAGCCTGACGGAATCCCCCCAATTGTGCTAAGGACGTGTGCTCCGGAGTTGGCACCGGTCCTAACGCGTCTTTTCCTGTACTCCTACTCCCAAGGCGTAGTCTCAGTATCGCACTCACACTTACTCGAAATGAACCACGATAAAGCAACTGTCTTTGCTTTTTCTGTCTAAATGAATATAATTTATACTCATAAAATGGTTACAGAGTGGACTGCTTGGGATCCCATTATTAATAAATTTAAATCCAAATCCAAGCTTATCATTGGAAGAGGTGTCAAGATGTCATTCAATGCGGTTCATTCAATCTAGAATTGGCCAAAAGTTAATATTTAAAATCTGATGGTAGCCCGGGTTAACTAAGACATCAGGTCTTCAAATATCTCAGTACTGTAAAACGTGGCACATTATTCACTGGCAAAAATGATGGTTACAAATCATACGCTTACAAATAAAGGGTGAATTTCATGGTGTCGTCCTTATCTATCGAGAATGAGGACACGAGTCTACTGAGTGTGGATCATAAATAGCTAAATGTGAAAAACGCTCCTCATTTTGAAAAAGGTCTTGCTGAGCTAGTCTGTCAAAATGTTTCGCAGAAGACTTAAGGCACTATTACAGTAAAAATAAGATTAGTTAAAATTTTATTTTGAGCAAAGCTGAATGAAGTATACTTTAGTTTCTTGTGTTTGTATTCATTTCATAGAGGAGGAAATGTCCCAGTCCTAATATCTATCAGAAGCATCTGTTACAATGCAGAGTTCTGATTTAGTATTTTGATCTCGTTTTACAAAGCGTATTGCAACAGTTATGTAAAACTAATAGTGTCGAGTAGAGTTCACTTTAGAGTAAAATAAGTTTCAAATCTTAAAGAGAAAGCAGAATTCTAGAATTGAGACAATATGTAGGCTATATAATATTATTTTTTTAATAAATTTGATTTTTTTATTTATTTATTGAAAACCGTCTTCAATTAAGTTTTTTTATAGTATAAAGGTGACAAACGAACACACAGTTCACTTTTTTTTATAGAATCGGGTGACAAACTATCACACAGTCTCGTTTGTCACCGACACAGGCAAGACTCAAAATGCAAATGTGTTGTCACCCGTGAGGACTAAGATGGAATGCCTCTTGTCCAGTAAAAAGAGTCTCCGGTTCTCTACACTCCCCATACGAAACACAGCAGCGTTAAGCTGCTATTTTGCGCTGGTATTCTGTGAGAGCGCGGTCCTTCCCCGGTCGAGCCGACCCATTCGTGCTACAACTATTGTTCGCGCAAAACACTTTCAAGAATTGACGCGCGAGGGCGCTCGGCGTGGTGCATTCATACCGGTTTGACTTTCGGTCGTGCGAAAAACGCCCAAGGGCAGTCAGTCGTCCTCAGGCAGTGCTAAAGATTGGCACGCTGCCAATTAAGCGCGGGAACTCGGAATAATTAAGCGCGGACAGTAAAAATACGGTCTAGGAATTTTGTGGCGCGTATCCCTACTGGAGAGCTTCCCTGGGACTTATTGGGTCCGACTCAGAATCTGAATAAGTGCATTCGACAATATTAGTTAGAGCGGCCTCTAATATTCGACAACTAACTGTTGCAGCTCGAAACGGTAGTGACCTTTGACCCAGAAAATCCGTACGCGTTTCATGCGGTAACCATTATACCCAGCGATAGTTAGTGGCTTCTGTAAGTTTGTTAAACGCACGATAGAGTTAATGGACTGTCATCGTGACAAAGGAGGAAAGTGACTGTGGACAATCTCGGAAGTTGTCAAGTTGGAGCGGTGTCGACGCCCGGGCTGCTGCCGACGGCTAAGGTCTAGGTTCAATCACCATCAGTCACACCCAGATACACACCACATCACCTTCTTTTCCTTGCACTACACAACCACATGCGACCTGACCGACTCCGGAGGGACCAGACGCCTTGGATATAGGTAAGTGAGCTACGTCCAAATTCCTCCCGGTCGACTGGCCGTATTATAGAACGCTCCCCCATATTTTTAGTGTAATTAGAGATATTCCACGTGGCCACATTGAGGCCCGACCTACGCCTGCTCGGGAAGTCTTCAGCTCATGGGCCCCTGAGGATCTGATCCTTTAAGGGAGCAGCCGTAGGCCGTAACAACTATATTACTAATATAGCTGCAGCATGGCTCTGCCACTTATAAAACCTGATGGTAAGTAGTTGCTGTGGCCCATAGATATCTACATCTATCCACGTTTGCGAATCAAAATGCAGATGCGTTTTCACCCGCGAGGACTAAGATGGAATGCCTCGTTTCCAGTAAAAAGGTTCTCTACATTCACCATACGAAACATAGCAGCTTTAAGTTGCTATTTGACGCTGGTATTCTGTGAGAGCGTTGTCCTTCCCCGGTCGTGCCGAACCATTAGTGCTACAACTATACTATTAATATAGCTACAGCATGGCTCTACCACGTAAAAATATAAACATAAATTAATAATTATCACATAATACCTTCTTAAATCGGAGCTAAGGTATAGTGTATTAAATAAAACCCCTACGTCAGAAGGAACGTTTCATAAATTACTGTTAGTTTTTGAAGTTGATTTTTACTCATTACTCAAAGCTAAATTTTTCACCCTTCAGAGTAATTTCAACAATATCAGAAGATCAAAAAAACATCTACAATAAACTAAAAAGCTACAATATAAACTTCGTCACAAATTTTGGATCGAAGTTCTTTATCAGACTAGACGACAAAAAGTGTAAGATTTTTCCAACACAACCCCATCTGACGTAGTGTAGACGGCCTTGGCGGCTATAAGGAAGCCAGATGGAATAATATCCATCTCCCTCGCACTTTTTCTTATCCTGCCATGAAAGAAATATTATTTTAAATGACGCTTTATTTCAATAGACGCTAGTAGTATTTATTTGTATTTACTAATCAATAATATAATACGTTTATCAATAATAATATGCTACAAAAGGAACTTCGTTCGAACTGAGTCTTACACGACACTCACGCATGTTTATTTCAAACTCAAATCAATTTTATATCTTCACAATAGGTGATCTTTCTGCTATATACTTGGTAAGTGCTAGAGTAGTACCTAACTTTAAGTGACTGATGCCTTATATAGGATTAAAACGAATATTAGGCACCATGTAAAATCCTCCGCGTTATTAACCTTGGAAATATATATCAAAAACATGGAGATGATGGATTATAGGAAGGCTAACAACTAATCTACGGAGATAACAGTTTATTGAAGCTGTGTAGTGGCGGTGTTAGAATATCCACTACTCCATATCATCCCGTGGGTGTCGTAAAAGGCGACAAAGGGAAACAAACCAGGAGATGGACAGCGGGATCTTCCTAATACCTATTAAAAAAAAACTGCGGTTGGAAAAATTTACTTGCCAAGCGCGGCATCTATGGCAAATTTCCATATGAGCCAATCTATGGGGGAGACGTATGTTCAGAAGTGGACTTTGCGATGCTGCTGCCCATCTCCTTGCTTACGCCACTACACGGTTTTCTGAATTTAAACAATATTATAAAAAAATATGCATTTAAAAATTGTTGTAATAACAAGAGACCCCGTCAATGGCACATTGCCAATAATTTGTATGGTCATAGGAGCGATGTTAAATTGGTCAACAGTAAAAGTATTATGACAATTTAAGTACCGCTATAAATTAAGAATATGAAATACCTACTTTATGCTTATAGTTGTCCTGGGTAACTGGTTTTATTTTACCATCATTATAATTTAGAAGCTCTAAGCTAACTTCGGAACCACTGAAAGAAACAAATCAATATTCTACTTGCTTATTCCCGCCAAGGCAAAAACTTCTGAAGTTTTGTATCGGAAGTTAACAACTACGCAGGATTTATTTATTTTTATGTAGCTGATACAGAGGAACTTCTTCATTTTCTATCCACACCTGATGTCACACATACAATAAAGTTGAGGGTAGTTTAGGATATGACAATAAAACTATAGCGACACATTTTATGCAAATCAGGGTGAACAAAAAGCAAAGACCACCTAATGGTGAGTGCATTTTGTTTCCCATAGACACCTTCATCTACCTAAAGCTGCTATTTTACGAATCGTAAAATAGCTTAATGCTACTGTGTTTTGTATTTTATGTAGAGAACCGCAGACCCATTTTACTGGTAACGAGGCATTCCATCGTTGCCCTCTGGGGTGACAACGCATCTGCATTTCGGTACTTAATCGAAGCTAAATGTAGATGTCTATGGGCCACAACAGCCACTTACCATCAAGTGAACTGTGTGTTCCTCTGTCACCGCCGTTCTATTAAAAAACTACGATTAGGCTACTGAAATCCGAAAGTCTGCCATGGGGCGGCCGGCGCTGCTGCGGCCGCGGATGTCTGTGAAAGCGTTACCGTGGCCCTGATAATATGTGATGTAGGTGAAACACCATGAGGCAATGCAAGTTTGACATAACCCGTCCTTGCCCCTGCGAATATTTCCCATGTGAAACAAAAGGCTGGAAATAGCGAGTAATGCTAAGGGTTAAAAAATTTAATAATGTAACGCTAGACGTCGCTAGCCAGCCGTTAAGCCTGCCACGCCTAGCCGCTGCGTCACTTCCCCCACCACGTAAGCCTTGCCCCGCCAAATATAGACCCTGAGGAGGTGAAGTAGTCGCCAGCCAGCCAGTGATATAAAAGTCCGCAGCGATGATTTTGTGGATTCACTTAATAAAAAAAATTGTAAAGTAAAACTCTACCCGAATATATATGAATTCCTTTTATTTTTTACCATTGTCATTATACTCAGAAGTGAGATAGATATATAAACGTATAAGCGTCGACGTTCGCCTAGTCGGGAGGACGAAGATTCTACATAAGTAAACTAGATGTCCGAAGATTCAATCGACGAAGGAAACACCACCCGCAAGGAAAATATTGAAGAATCTCCTAGCACAAGAAGTTGAAAAAGCATTCAACGATCTCGAACACGAAGCGCCTATCCTCATTGACAGAACACCATGCCGCATCGATATTTGCAGAATTTGACCCTGAAAACGAAGAATGCATAGTAACTGCCTGGATAGAAATAAATATAATAAATAGAACAACTAGGTCAGATCCACGGCTGGGATGACAAAACTAAGTCATTTCACCTTCAAGACAAGTTGAAAAGACAGGCAAGAATGGTATAATCGACTCCATGAGTACGACTACTCTTGGCACCAATGGCAAGAAATGCTTCTTCGTGCGTTCCCGTACTATCAAGACTACATTGCTTAACAGAAAAAACTACCCTCTGAAAGCATGACCAAATATTAGCAAGAAACAGTTGATTTGTGCTTCAGAAGCAAATTGTCAGATATCACTACGGTGTCCTGCATCAACGAGGTCTACCTCTAGCGTTGCAATCAAATGTGAGAGCATTCCAATGTGAACGACCTGACGAAATATATGAAAATTTCTTGTCGGCACTCATTGACTGCAAAGTTATAGTATATGTCGCACCCAACAGAAAGTAAGCCTTCCGCGAACTCTGACACTGATTCACGTCAAGAAAATTTGATATTTAGTACGCATCTGTCAAACTGTAAATATCAACGGTGCTTTCGTGAAATCGTACATCGATGCGGGCAGTCAAGTAAATGTACTTACAAGCAAAGTGGCTACTCTTCTGGGTCTCGAAGCCAAACCTGTCTCCGTTACTTAGGGATTATCTGGCAGTTGCATCAATAGTAACGGTGAAGTGGACTTTGAACTTGAAATTGATAACCTGCATGTTATTACCTATAACGCATACCTAACTGACACCGAAATGAGCGGCGTAAATATTTTAATCGGGCAACCGGTTATGAATAGTGAAGACGTGTCATTAGAAGCACATGAAGGCAAAGCTACACTTCAGAAGGAGCTCAATTTCCTTTCCAATTTGAATGCTTCTGAAGCTATTAGCAGATTTCGTGTTGTCACTGCTGCAAGTGAATACCTACTACCAGGTATCTCCATTATCAAGGTTCATATTATTGGCAATGCGGCTAGTAACCACGTAGTAATACCTGTGAGCCACTTCGAGTTCAAAGAAGTATCCTTCTCTCTGCCAACAACGCTTCTACGTGGAAATGAAGGCTACCTCAAGGTCGTCAATAGCGGTGCCAAGGACATCACATGGAAGAAAGTAACAATCCTACTTCGCACTGAGAGCTGCCAGGAACTATGCGTAAATAACCAGGTTAGTCAGCATGCCAATATTTGCAAAATGCCACTAGCCAAATGTGTTTTACAATAGAGTGCCTCATGTGTTCATAATTATGCTATTGGCGGAGTAGACTTACATAAAATTAAGATAGGTACGATAAGCAAATCTGATCATAATCAATTACTTAGTTTATTGTCGAGGTATAGTAATTTTTTTGCTTGTTGTACTGAGTTGAGATGTACGGATTTAGTACAAATGCGCATTAGATTATCCAATAATGATCCAGTACACCGTAGGCCTCATAGATTAGCACATCACGAACAAGAGGTTGTTAGACTGAAATTAATGAGCTATTAGAAGCAGGCATTATAAATAATCCGAATCAGATTATGCTTCTCCCATTGTTTTAGTTAAGAAGAAGAACGGAGATAGTCGTCTATGTGTCGATTACCGAGCACTAAATGCATTAGCCATTCGCAATAGATATCCATTACTTAATATCGATGAGCAAATTTCGAAATTATCTGGCAAGAACTACTTCACCAGTCTTGATTTAGCCCAAGGGTACTATCAGCTTAGCATTCATCCTGAAGATACACACAAAACTGCTTTTGTCACACCGCAAGGACATTTCGAATATAATAGGGTTCCTTTCGGTCTCGCTAACGCTCATCAGTATTTATGCTTTTAATAAACAAGGTCGTAGATAGCTTAGAAAATTCTAAAGTAAAATATTTAGTTAAAAATAACTCCAATTATTTCATCAAACGGTAGTCAGAGGTATTAGCATTCCTTGACGATCTCTTGGTACCGTCAATCGATGTTCGAACAGGTTTATACTTATTAGATAAAGTTTAAAAAAAAAATCAAACGGAGAATTTAAAATTAAATATGAGCAAGTGTTCATTTTTACAAAATAAGATTTCTTATTTAGGTTATAAAATATCATGTGATGACATTCAACCGGGTGAATTTAAGTTGGCAACTGTATCTCGATTTCCAAATCCGAGTAACGTACACGAAGTGCGTCAGTTTTTTGGTCTATTTAGGAAATTCAACAATAACTTTACAATAATAGTCCGCTTACCGAACTCACAAAAAAATTCGATGTGGGTATAGGGCGAGTCAATAAATCTAGTTTTGAGAATTTAAAAAATAAATTACGTGATAAGCCGGTGTTAGCGATATAAATCCTAGTTTGTCAACAGAAATTCTGACGGATGCTTTCAAGTTAGGTTTTGCAGGCATTCCTTTACAAAAGAAATTGACGATAGTTTGCACCCTGTCTTGCATTTTAGTCGCGTTACTAGTCGAGAAGAAAGCATTTATCACAGTTATGAGCTCGAGTACTGCAAGAGACTGTGGAATCGTTGCGAAAGTTTCCTGTATATGTATTAGATAAAAATGTCCGTGTAGTTACAGACTGTACTGCAGTACGCGATAGAATGACTACACGTGATCTTATTCCACGCATTGCCCGCTGGTGGCTTTTAATTCAAGGCTGATATTACTATAGATTATCGACAAGGTGAGCGTATGAAGCCTATAGATGCTTTAAGTAGGAATCAGATAGATGCCGTTAATATGTACAGTTTAGAAGTATTGGTAGTTTAGAGTATAGAACGATTGGTTTATTAAAATGCAATGTCAAGATGAGCAGTCGAAAAAAAGAGAAAAAGTGAAAGTTGCCGCCAGTCAGCCAGTGATATAAAAGCCCGCAGCGATGGTTTTGTGGAATCACTTTAAAAAATAATTGTAAAGGAAAACTCTGTCCGAATAAAAGTACATATAAATTCCTTTTTACTTTTTACCAATGTCGTTATAATAATTCAAAATTTTTAACATTTTTTTACTTTTGCAAAACTTTCATAGTGTCTCCATATACTACACGCCTTGTATTGCAATTAGTGTTAGTTTTTTTTTTAATAAGTAATGTTACAGTTAATATTTCAATTCTTTATCATACATTTATCCCATATAATTTGATTTATCTTACATTTTTATAGAAAAGGGGTGAAAAAGGAGCACACAGTCCACTCCATTTATGCTACAACTATAAACATAGCTACGTTATGGCTCTACCACGTTATTATTTATCAAACAAAACAAAATAAATTAACAGAACAGTAAAGTTAAATATTATTGAAACAATTTTTCATTGAGGTACAAAGGCTTTAGTTTTGTTTTCAATTAGTTTGCATTCAATTCTCTAACTTTCTGACAGGCCACTCTTTGTTAACTTTCCTCAATATCAATTCAATTTGTAGAGGGTTGTGAAAATTTACGGGTGCAAATAGTTTAGACAGTTCGCAGAAGCATTTAGCTGTTTCGGCTTTTATCGAAATTTCTGTTTGTTATTTCTGTCAATCGAACATGAAATTTTATAAAATAATGAATAATTGTATAAACAAGCCTCTTTTAACTGGAAATGAGGCATTCGATCATAGTCATAAGGTGTGACAACGCAACATTTTGATTCCTAATCAAGATTAGATATAGGTGTCTATAAGCATCAGATTAAGTGTGTGCTCATTTGTTACCCTTATCCTATAAAACTATAGTGATAGTATTTCTGTCGTGAGTTAGTCGGAAAATTAAAAAATATATATTTTACTGTTGAATTTAAAAATGGAACACTTTTCAAGCATATGCTCAAGTTTAGCGGTAACTTGACCGCTGGCGGATTGCTGCTCCCGTATTATCGTTTCAATAATGGTTTGATGTCAATTATGATATGTAAAAGTGGTACAACTTTGTGCATTAAACATTTGCACATGTAAAGTAAATTGAGTTGATGTTACAAGTACTTCGATGGTAATTTAAATCTCGAGTTTTCTCTTTAGGCAGCTTGAGATACTATTGCCATCTACTGTCCGCTGGTTTAAGGCTCTCGACAAAATCTTCCAAAAAATTTGCAATGTGATGTATAAGCATATTGTGAAAAACTTTGGAGACAAAATACACGATACTTTTAAGTATTGATTGTACAATCAGCAGTATAACAATATTCAAACAAAACTGTATTAAAAGACAGCGTAATTATGAAATGATTGAGAATTTGGATATAAACTAATTTAATGGATTGTATTGCATTTAATTTGACGTATTTTGATTTATTCTAACTATCAACGTTTCAGGTGCTTTACAACACCTATGGTCACGGAAGAGTGGACTGGAAATCGTAAAATTAGTTTCATTCAATGTGTTGTATTCATGTTAATATAAGAAATCATTATCAAAATATTGAATGTACATAGATAAAAACGGGGAACTTCAATAGATATGGCAATTCTCAGCTTCATGTTCATTTTGTAATAAATTGTTTAATTGTATAATTTTTCTTTAGGATACTATTTATCTTAGAAAGAATAAATCTTTATAATTCACCCTTGCGATCGGTACTTAATTTCCCTCCATGTGGCATAGCTGTGGAATGGTCCCGTACAATATTACAATGTTGCTGTAAATATTTTATACTACCTATTCAGAACACGTAATTTATTATACTTCTATTAAAATTGTCAATTGTAATATATATATATTAGATTATGTATAGATTAAATTAATCAAACAAAATTAATAATGGAAAGGAAGCCTCTTCTTTAGATGCATCTTTTATTCATTTCTATAAAAACAGCGTGATGTTATATTGAATAAATTTAAATTTACTGATTTTATTCTTAGATAGAATACCTTGTTTCCAGTGAAAAAGATTCCGGTTTTCTACACTCCCTACAAGAAACAGCAGCATTAAGCTGCTATTTTAAGGTCGTATACTGTGAGAGCAAGGTTTTTCCCTGTTCGGCCGGCCCATTCGTGCTACAACCATAATACAGCTGCCGAGTGACTGTAACACGAAGAAAAGCTATTATTCAAATACATAATAATATTCAAATACTATTCTATCGTATTTTTATGCCATTATGAAAAAAGTAATTCCTCATAAGAGTACTTGTTAATTAATATTCAAAGCTATCTATGAAATAATAATGCCGGTGTTTTCAACGAAGAATTTTAATAGTAAAAGGCATTATTATTCATTTTCATAAACTGAAATATTTTCATAAATTAAAATAAAAACTTTTACGATGTTCCTTTAGAATACTATATTACTTAGAAGGAATTAGTTCTTATAACTATTTTATTCTATTTTAACTGACCGTTTTGATCAGTATCTGTACAAGATATTTTTATCACATATTGTTGGTTCGATTCCCAGATGAGGCAAGCTGCCTTTTAAATATCTTTAATGCAGTATTATTTACTACTAAACATAAATGGAATAGATTTCCTATCTGCAATATTTAAAGTAAGGTACTTTTCCTCCGTATAGCATGTAATTACTAATTATTTTATAAAATTTCATGTTGAATTGAAAGAAACACCAAACAGAAATTTCTATAGAGGTCATAACAGCTAAATGCTTTTGCGAACTGTCTAAACTATTACCTCCCGTGAATTTTCACAACCCTCTATAAATTGAATTGATATTGAGGAAAGTTAACAAAGAGTGGTTTGTCAGAAAGTTAGAGAATTGAATGCAAACTAATTGAAAACAAAACTAAAGCCTTTGTACCTCAATGAAAAATTGTTTCAATAATATTTAACTTTACTGTTTTGTTAATTTATTTTGTTTTATTTGATAAATAATAACGTGCTAGAGCTAGAATGGCTCGACCAAGTTATTATAGTTGTAGCACGAATGGCAAATATACCTAGTCAGGTCATAAATTCAGTCACATGTTTAATATAAAATAATTGAAACAAGTTTATTCATTATGGTTACTTATATACCAAAATGAATTTAACAAATCATAGATTCTTATGACACTAAAGTTTATTCAAAATGACCTCCGTGATTTTGAATACAGGCCTTCAATCTGCGCGGCCAGTCGTCTATCGCAGCACGAACGAGGTCCATGTCAATATCGGCGGCTGCCTTAATCAAGGATGTCTTGAGTGACTCCAAATTGGGATGAAGCTTTGAGCATGCCTTTTCCTCCAAGTGTTGCCACTTGGTTCCACAAGGTTCGTCAGGACTGTATTTTGATACACAACTGCATTTTTTACACCTTTCTCACAAAAATGTACCTCTGTTAAGCCCCAATAAGAAACTCCCAACCATACCATGAGCGAGGATGGAAAATGACCTCGTTGGACACGCGGAATACGGTTGCTCGCTTCTTCACTACTGTGTTCTGCGTACACCTTATCATTTTGTTTGTTGTATCTCTCTTCTACGGTAAAAATTTTTTCATCCGAAAAAAGAATTTCCCGATATTTTTTCCCGCGTACCGTTTCAACAAAGTGCGGCATCTCTTCAGTCTCAGGTTCATTAGACGAGCATTCAAACGATGTCCTGTTTTTCTTCGATATGCCCGAAGCCCTAAGTCTTCATTGAACACCCTTTTCAGCGTGTTTCTGCTTAACCCCTTCTGAAGGGCGAACAGTTTCTGCTTACGTTTGGGATTTCTCTGAATTCGCGCCTTCACAGCTTTTATCACTGCTGAAGTCCTAACAGACCGAGGGCGACCACTTCTTGACCTGTCATCTACACTAGAGTCTTCATTGTATCGTTTGATGGTACGATAAATGAATCTTTTGGTTATATTCAAATTTTTCAGTATGTCAAAAATTTGAATTGGCGCGTAACCGCAACGATGCAACGCAATAACTGCAACACGGTCTTCTTTAAGCGTCCACTCCATATTTAAAAATGAGTAAAATTCTAAAAAGTATACAGTTTTATTTTCATGAACAATTCGAAATTCGGATTCAATAAACTTTTTTGTGGCCAGCATTCTAAAAGAAAAGTTTTTACTGTGTGACAATACTTATGACCTGACTAGGTATTATAGTAGTAGCATGAAGGGCTTGACTCGACCGGGGAATGACCACACTTCTACAGAATATCAACGTCAAGCTCAGCAGTAGTAACTTAATGCTGCAGTGTTTCGAATGGTGAATACCGAAGACCCCTTTTAACTGAAAACGAAGCATTCTATCTTATCTCACAGGTGTATGATTGGCGGCAATAATGACAGTTATTGAGTATTAACATCTTATATATATTCTTATAGGTTTGAGGAGGTTTTTACGTGGTACCGGAGTATAATAGCAGCTTAACGTTGCTGTGTTTGTAGGATGAGTGTAGAGAACCGGAGACCCTTTTTACTTGACTTTTCAAGGCATTCTATCTTAGTCCTCACGGGTGACAACGCATCTGGATTTAGATTCGCAAACGAGGATAGGTCTACGGTCCACAGTTACCTGACCCATATACATCGCGTGGTAGATATCGCGTTTCATACAAAAAAAGATATCAAAAAAGAACAGTTTGAATTGATCATCAACTACTATTTTCAAGTTGGCTTTAAAAAGATGTTATAAACGTTCCTTGCTGCAAATGAAATCCTTATAAACACTTAAAACGTGTGAAACAGTGGAAAGTTTGTACTACCTCAGAGCATTATCTCAGTATTTTATGTCACCATGATGATGATGATGCTGAGCTTTTGGTAAATTGTGAAAGTCAGATATCCAGTATTTTCAAGATTAATATTTATGACTAGACCTTTACGGCTAACATCATGGGTAACACTTTTACGATCTAATCTTATCTAGTCATTATAAAAAGTACGTGGAAACGGCGGCCTCTATTTAAGGTTTCAGCTGAAGCGAACATTTGTTTAGAAATAATATTTGTTGAATTGTCGGCTCAACTGGGAATAATTACACTCTTACAGAATACTGTGTTTAATAACAGTCTGATGCCGTTTCTTAGGGTTTGAAGGTTTGAGAACTGAATATTACTAGTAAGCTAGATAGTAGGACATCTCAGCTCTCAGAGGTGATGAATCTGAAGCTTTCTTTGTTTGGAATTAGCTAGTTAGGTGTCAATGGATTAGCCTATCCATAGCTAGATGAAGGTGTCTGTGGGACACAGAATGCACTTACCATTAGGCGGTCTGTATGTTTTATTTCGTCACTCTTACTTGCATAATAAAGTGTCGCTAAAGTTTTATCATCACATTTAAACTGCCCCTGACTTTATCGCATGTGCGACATCAGGGTGTGGATAGAGACGGTAAGACGAGCTAAATACCTCTGTACCAGAGTACGCACTCGTATTAATATAAATAATTAAATCTTGCGTACTTCTTTACTTCCCATGAACAACTTCAAAAATTATTTTCGTTGTCAGTATAAGTATGAAGAATATTGATTCGTTTCTTTTAGCGTGGTAAAACAAAACCTAAGTAAGCTTAGAGCTTCTAAATTCTAATGTTTTGTAAAATAAAAACAGTTATATTTTAAAAGAGCACACGAATAGATACTGTCTACGATTTTTCATGTCCAATTTTAAGCAAGAAGTAGGCATTTCACAAGTTTAATTTATAGCGGTACTTAAATTGTGATAATTCGTCTACAGTTGGCCAATTTAACATCGGTCCTACGAGCATACGAGTACGAGGCATTGGCAGTGTGCCACCGACGGGGTCCCTTGTTATCACAACCATTTTCACTGCTTTCTATCCGTCAGTAAATGCATAATATTTTTAAAAATAATGTTATAATTTCAAAGATTGTATAGTGGCGATGTAAGAATATTCACGTCGTAAGAGGTGCCAGGGGGAAACAAAGTAGGAGGCAGCCGCAGCGCATTCCTAATAACAACTAAAAATAAAATAAACTGCGGTTGCCAACTCGCCCACCAAAAGTGGCAGCTATGGCAGATATACTCCTATGAAGCTTGACTTTTGATAGATCATAACGACATTGCAGGTAAGACAACAGTGAATCTAAAATTTAACAAAAGCATCACCTAACAAAATTAGTATTTAAATCGTACCACCTCGCTCTTCCATGCATGATCTCAACTAATTTTAGAAAATGTAAGAATAGCATATTGGCCGCTCGGTGGTAGAAACCTAATAAAACAAATTGTAAGAACTAGTATTTGATGTACTCGCGTAAAGGGCAAACCTATCTAGGTTACCTACCTTTTTTTATATATGATAAGGGTGACAAACGAGCACACAGTCCACCTGATGGTAAGTGGTTGCTGCGGCCCATAGACATCTACATCTATCCTCTATTACAAATCAAAATGTAGATGCGTTCTCACCCGTGAGGACTAAGATGGAATGCCTCATTTCCAGTAAAAAGGGTCTCCGGCCACCTGCACTCACCAAGCGAAACGCAGAAGTAAACCTCTACTTCACGCTGGTTTTCTGTGAGATCGTGGTACCACCCGGTTTGAGCCGGCCCACCCGTGCGTCAGCAAAAGCTGCCGCGTGTAACTGTTACCTAGTGATAAGACGTAATTTGATTTCAGATTTTTAACGACAGGCATAGATTTTGCCGGACCAGTGCTAATAGCCGATCGTAAATGCAGAGTTTGTAAGCTATGGTAGTGATATATTTGAGAATTTGTGTACTTTGCAGTTATAGTCGTCCAATTGGAGTTGGTCTACAATCTAACAAAAGAGTTTTTCCTAGCCGCATTTAGCCGGTTTGTCGCGCGTTTTGGTAAGCCCCAAACGTGTACTCCGATAATGGTACTACATTTGTAGGAGCATTCAAGGAGCTTAGGTGATTTTTACATTTATCCTACCATGATATAGAGTCAGACATTGAAAACCAGGGCATAGAATTAATATTTATACCACCTGACTAATCTCATTTTGGGGGCATTCAGGAGACAGCAGCAAGTCGACCAAACATCTTTTACGTCGCACTCTCTGTCGTACTTACGAAGAACTTTCGAAGTGTCTGAGCTAGTTAGAGAACATTTTAAATACAGACTGTTAACCCCTCTATCCTCAGATCCTCCTGAACTCACCCATCTTTTCCTCTCTCATTTTCTAATCGGATGACCAATCATATTACTTCCACATCGCTTTCCGCGAGCGTTTGAAAGCGACGGGCTGTTGTGAACGGTTTCTGTGAAAAGATCTTTGAATGGTATCCACTGATTATGATTGCCGTTAAATGTAGGGTTATCCACTCTAGGCGTACAGTTTTCCGGTGATTGACAGACCATATTTAGAAATTGAGTTTTCTTTTCAAATCCATACATTCCTGTTTGTACATACGAAAAATATTTGTTTATCCTTCGTCAATTCAACTCGGTTGGGCAGCGTTCGGGAAATTACGGCACATCTTCTCGTCAGGTATACCTCAAAACTTGAAAACGAGACTGTACAACCAGTGCGTGTTGACAGTGATAACATACGGAACTGAGACGTGGTCCTTCACTGCTGGCCGGATGAGGAAGCTCAAGGTCGCTCAGCGAGCTATGGAGAGGGCTATGCTCGGAGTTTCTCTGCGTGATAAACTCAGAAATGAGGATATCCGCAGTAGAACCAGAGTAACCGACTTTGCCCAACGGATTAGTAAGCTGAATTGGCAATGGGCCGGCCATATAGCTCGAAGAACTGACAACCGATGGGGGAAAAAGGTTGTCGAGTGGCAGCCTCGTACCGGCAGGCGAAGTGTTGGGCGTCCCCCCACTAGATGGAGAGACGACCTGGTGAGGTGGGCAGAAAGTCGATGAATGCAGGTGGCTCAGGACCGTGATTTGTGGCATTCCTTGGGGGAGGCCTATGTTCAGCAGTGGACTTGTGAAGGGCTGTAATGATGATGATGATGATCTTTCGTCATCCCCATTGAGATCATGATCAATTTTCTATTGCAGGGAATTTATAGCTGACCATCGCGACACCCTCTTTTCCGTTATTCTATCTATGTTTATGCAACTAGACCTTTTAAATGCCTTAAAATTAATATATTGTTTGTGCAACGTGTCATCTAACTTACTGGTGCACCTAGATGTACATTTGGGCGAAGAATCTCTTTCAGTTCCGCCGACTTTCCCAAAGATGGCTCACCTAATCAACGCTGTTTCACTTGTTGAGCTGTTTTACTTTAAAAAGCTGGATAATATCTCTGGCTAGCCAGGAAATCCTGATACTGCAGATTCGTGAATAAGAATAAAAGTAAAAAATTACCGAGTTGTATTGCTCGCTTGCAATTTCGTACACGAAGTTTTTAAAGTAGGTATGTGAACGGCTCTCACTATTTACTAGTTTGCTGTGATTGCTTTAAAAATCTTGCCAGTATGATTCCAAAACTTCAAGTTTCCTTTTGAAATAATCTGTTGTTTTATGTTCTGACCCATCTTTTTTACCGACTTCATAAAGTAGGAGATACTCAATTCGACTG
This sequence comes from Parnassius mnemosyne, assembly GCA_963668995.1. Classification (NCBI taxonomy): domain Eukaryota; kingdom Metazoa; phylum Arthropoda; class Insecta; order Lepidoptera; family Papilionidae; genus Parnassius; species Parnassius mnemosyne. Next base: position 22,433,000 of record CAVLGL010000084.1, on the reverse strand, counting down.
TGTTTTTATGTATATTACTTTTTCTGGATGAACCGGTCTTGATGATTCATTTTTATTATTTGAAAGTTGGTGTTTTTATGTGGTCGCTATATAAATTTGATCAAGGGCTGACCAGTAGTTTTTGAGTTATAATTAATAATTTATATTGAAGTCGGTTGTTCATAAGTTTTAATTTTGCCACTTGTGCAGGAACCAAAATGCTCTGCAACGTAGATCTACCATGTAAATTTGATTCGATATGTTGAAGTAAAATTTGTTACATTTGAATGTGCTGCATTCGTGTAAATATAAGGAATCAATATCAACATGTTGAATAGACCTTGATAAAATACGAGTTGGTAACTTTAATTGATATTGAATTTAACTTATTCTGAGTTTCATGTTCGTTTTGTACTAAACTATTAAATTGGACGATGTTCCTTTAATTAAAGATACTATTTGTCAAATACTCAAAACTCCTCAATTTTAAGATGTCGTTAAGTCTCGCGGTATCACAGTCACTTTGACTTAAAGTGATGGAGACAGCGAGACTTAACGACATCTTAAAATTGAGTAGCATTTATTTGGGCATACGCTTCTTAGAAGGAATTAATCTTTATATTGACCCTAGCGATCGACACTTAAATTCCCTCCGCGGGGCATAGACGTGGGACGACCCCATATAAAATTATAATGTTGCTGCAAATATTTGAAACATATAATTTTTCATACTTATATTACCATTGTCCTTTATTTACATGTAGATTAATCAAACAAAAGATATATAATCGATAGTAAACTTCTTTTGTATCTACATATTTAACCATTACATTGAATAAATTTATTTTTAAAGATTTTAGCTTAAATATAAATTTATTCAATTATGTAACAAGTTGTAAAATTTTAGTAAAAATTCTCAAATAGGAGAGATGGGAGAGTCCTTTAATTTAGGACTTCTAATGTGTTAATAATATTCATATTTGGTATCCGAGTGCACACGTCTAACCATTTCAGATGCTACTATTTATTTTATTTAATGTCATGGAAAGGCCTATTCCAGCAGTAAACTTTTACAAATTCATTATAAAGAAGAACTTTGTATTGTTTTGCAATTATATTTTTATTGCGTTATTGCTACAGAATTATGAATAAAATATTTTTGAATAGGTAACACATGTATGAAATATCCAGATTTTTTTAAACAGCAGCAATTTTCACAACTTATATTTTTCTCAGGCCTCTACTAGTTTATTGTGAAAAAGAATTTTCGGTTGATGACACATATTGATTGCACCTATTATCTTAGAACATTCATTTATTGCAAGGGGCAATATTGTTGCAAGGGGCTTAATGTTTAAAATAATTAGTAGTTACATTGCGGAAATCCACTGTATTAAAGACTAGCGATTCGCCCCGCCTTCTCGATCTCGACAATTACGCCACCTACCGGGTCCAAATGTGAATCTGAACCATTCTCCAATCAATTTTATGAGACACACAAAATTTCATCAATATCGGTCCAGCCGTTTAGGAGGAGTTCAGTCACATATACACGGACAGAAGAATTATATAATATACTACCTGGCAAGACAGACGTTGTTCTGCCCTTTTCGACGACCCTTCATGTAAAAAATTCTTAAATTCGCAATAAAAAAATATTGAGTGTCACTTATCAAGATAAAACTATCCTATCTCTCAAGTTGGACCAAACTGCACAGAGTGTGCAAAATTTCATTGAAATCAGTTCAGTAGTTTAGGAGTTCATCGCGGACAAACAACGAGATACGTAATTTTTATATATAAAGATTGTTACGAGCTTGGGGTTCGAGACAATTAAAACTGCCGAGTGAATTATCAAAATCGACACTTTAATTACAGAGCGCTAACTACAACCTAAACCACAATAATAATAAAACACAATTGTACTACTGATCACTTTAGTTCTTAGTTGTATAGCTTCGAAGTATTCGCTTATATCGCCAATTCAATACTGACTCCGTCATGGTATATACCGGCTTTATATAGGGCCTTAGATAGTTTCCAGAACCTTCTACTGTAGAAACATCTAGAATGTTCGAGTACATATCGGTCCCGAAATTTCTAGAAGGATCTTGACTCTCCTAGTTCTGCTACTCGATACTAAAGGGGGCTATTGGAAACTAGTGTTGCCATGTACAAGACATTAATAGTGGCGCGCAACACTGCCCTCTCCTAAGATACGCTCGTCCCGAGCATTATTGGCCCCATAATAACGCGCCAGTCCATCCACATGGACGATCTTAGGAGTACCTCTGGCACCTTTATGTATCCGATAGGTTACGTCATTGATCCTTGTCAGAATCCGGTACGGTCCGTCCCATTTAGCTTAAAGCTTAGGAAATTTCCCTTTGCTGCGAACTGGATTGTGTAATCACACTAGTGAACCTTCATCAAACCCTTTGTTGTTCATTTTGCGGTCATACCGTGTTTTCATCTTCTCAGACGTTTGCTGGCCCGACTGTCTGACGTGCTCATAAATGTCATTCATTTTGTTCCGAAAGTCATTTGCATAATCGGTTATACTGCGTGGGGCATAAGGTGGTATTATGGTGATCAGGTCTGCAGGCAGCCGCAATTCTCTCCCAAAGTTTGCGAAAGCTGGCGTCACTGATGTACTTTCGTGAACAGTGCTTCGATATGTCAACAAAATCGGTTGTATGTGCCTTTCCCAGTCTCGTTGCCGTTTTTCCACAACGTTTGCCAGGCACTTCTCCAATGATGTTATATCCTCTATTTTTTTGTTTATTCATTTTCTTGTGTTTTAATTATTTTTATTATTATTTTATTCTTATTCGTATTAATTTTGTTTATTAATTTGTCATTGTAATATGAAGTGTCGGAATAAATGTCTTTATGTCTTTATGTCTCAATGTCTGATTAAATCGTTCTACTATTACATCAGATTGTGGGTGCTAAGAAGTTGTTCTTGTTTTATGAGTAACCAAATCTCGGCAAGTTTCCTGGAATATTTGAGACTCAAAATTCCTTCCTTGATCGCTGTGAATCTCTAAAGGTACTCCAAAACGACAGAAGACTTAATGAACTAGATTATCTGCAACTGTTGAAGCTTCTTGATTTGGAACGGCAAAGACTTCTGGCCACTTAGTGAAGTAATCCATCACAACCATGAAATACTTGTTACCAATTTCACTTTCTGGAAACGGCCCCGCAATGTCAATGGCTATCCTCTCCCATGATGCACCAACATTTTACAATTTCAATGCGCCTTTACTACGAATTTGAGGTCCTTTTACAGCCGTACAAGTTCCATATTTGCAGCACCAGTCCTCGACATTGTCACGACAGTGGACCCACTAAAACCGTTCTCGGATCTTTGCTAGAGTCGGTTTAACTCTGAGGTGGCCTCCTAAACAACTATTATGGTACAACTGTAGAACATGCGGTACTTCAGCCTTAGGGACAACCATTTGCAAATGACAACTGTCTCCCCGACCATTTTCCCATTTACGGCACAGGACTCTATCCTGAATCAGCAAGCTGTCCCGTAGGCCCAATAGCTTTTCGTGGTCGAACTCATCGCTGAGACGTCTCTCCATTTGGGCTTAGGAGCACTGGCCTTCATCCATTCCAGAATCGGCTTGATGTCCGAATTTTCCTGCTGTGCATGTTGTAGGCTGTCCTTTCACTCATTGCTGATTTGGTTTGTCCTGAGCATCCTCACAGATACCACTTCCTTACCCCTTTCTACGGTTCGCTTAGGGCAGCTGGATCAAAGATGGCCCCTTTCCCCATAGCCGTAGCACGCAACGTAGCTGCAACCTTCCTGGCGCGATAGGAACGATGATCCTATCGCACGGCTTCCACCTCCAGTGCATGGGCCAACGCGTTCTTAAGCGTCTCGTGGTGCCCTGGACTTCAAGATCGCGGATGTCGTCGATGAATATCTGCACCAGGTTCCCTACAATAAGCGCAGGTACAGACTGGTATGCTTTTCGAACCAGCTTATCCACCTCAAGAGCCCACTGTTGCAAGTTTTCGTTGCTGCGTTGCACGCGATCATTGAGCTACTCACGAAAAACTTGTTCCAGGTGAGCGTCGCCATATCTCGCCTCCAATGCCTCAAGAAGCTGCTCGTAAGTCACTTCCTTACCGAGAGCTTCCAGAACAGTTAAGGCCTGGACACGCAGGCCTAGGATATGAGCAGTCATGGCCTGACTTTTATTCCAGCCGTTCGCCTTCATGAAAGCCTCTATGTGGATTTTGTAGGCTGACCACGAAGAAGTCCCGTCAAACGGCGGTACTTTGATCCCACGTAGTGAAGGTGTTGTAGCTACCACGGGAACTGTAATTCCATTCGCAAGTTTGAGGTCGTCCAGCGTTTTTTCATGTCAGCCATCATGTTGTAAACTCGATTGTTCACTTGGTTGATTCGGGTTTCAGCTTCCGACAGGCGGTTGTCATGTCGAGCAACCCTATCCTTCACCTCCCTTTTCTCTTCCCGAAGGTAGCGTGAAGGTCCTTCATGAGGAGCATCTGCTCTTCCATACCGCGCTGCAGCTGCTGTTCCAACCGACGGGCCTGTTACTCCTATCGGCGGGCCTGATCCTCAAGTTGGTGGGTCTGTTCCTCCTGTCGGCGGGCCTGCTCTTGCAGCATCATCATCAAAGCACCTAATTCAGGTGCTACAGATGCAGAAGCTGCTGACGGGCCGGCCTCCGTGGTCGGCAGCTGGCCCTCCGACGTCTGCGATGTTGCACCACCAAATCGTTTTTGGTCCGTCTCCTGTTGGCGTTGACTCCGAGTACGAATACCCTCCGTGTCGTCTTTACGTAAAATCGGCATGATTTGATCCCACTTCTGACACCAATTGTAACGAGCTTGGGGTTCGAGATAATAAATACTGCCGAGTGAATTACCAAAATCGACACTTTAGTAACAGTGCACTAATTGCAACTTAAACCACACTAATAATAAAACACAATTGTACTACTTGATCACTTTAGTTCGCAGTTGTATAGCTTTGAAGTATTCGCTTATATCGCCAATTCAATACTGACTCGGTCGTGGTCTATACCGGCCTTATGTAATACCTCAGATAGTTTCCAGAACCGTCTACTGTAGAAACATCTAGAATGTTCGAGTACATATCGGTCCTGATATTTCTAGAAGGATCTTGACTCTCCTAGTTCTGCTACTCTATACTAGAGGGCGCTATTGGTAACTAGTGTTGCCATGTACAAGACATTAATAGTGGTACGCAACAATATAATATTCATGTATCATACATATAAATCTTTCTCTTAAATTATTCTGTCTATTGATGAACACTGCATCAAAATCCGTTTCGTATTTTAAAAGATCTAAGAGTACAGACGGTGGGAAGCGACTTTGTTTTATACTATGAAGAGATGATGAAAAAAAAATTAAGAATATTAATTTGATCCGGATATTTTAATTTATATTTAACATCTGAGGCTTAATGTTGAACTTAAAAGTTCTTTATAGGCATAGAAATCCTCTCAAACTTTCGAAAAATTTGGATTAGCTCCTAGTCGGGCATTCTATTTCTTCTTAAACATATTCAAAATCAAATATATGACCGATAGAAGAATTAAAAATACTGGAGATTCATAGCGAAATTGTTATCCCCGGTCGTACAGCCGTTCTTTCTGTAACAAGACGACTCGTGGTTGGGCTACTTTTCTGCCTAGGAGTCCATCTGGTTAATTACCTTACCTATTTTCTTACCTGTTTCTGCCGCCAAATACCAATGTTGGCATTGCTGTGTTTCGGTCTAAAAGGTCTAGAGTCAATACAGTTACAGACTGCGAGACATTCCATTTAAATCTTCAATGATATATATACAGAAGCTATGATACCTAATTAATGTAAGAAAAAATATTGGTTAAAACGTAGTATCATTGAATAGTACGTTTAAGTAGTTTTAAAAATAAATTGGTTAATGTAGCATTCATTTCTATAATTAATGATGAATTTAAAACATGAATCTGGCTTGTATTGCATACAAGCCAGATTCATGTTTTAAATTTTTAAATTACTTGCATACAATCATTAAAACTTGCGTGAATTCTAATTTTTTTGCCAACAAACAATTTAAGGCATGTTTAGATCTATTTACATAAACACTCACGCCTATCACCCAGAGGGGTAAGCAGAGACTATGGACTTCCGTTTGGCACGATCCTGATACACTTCTCTCGCTTCCTCCACATCCATATACCTACGCATATACGCTCGTCGGTTAAAGGTACTCTTAATTTGGCCCATTTTCAATATATCGCCAATTTGGTCGATAAACTTTCGCTTAGCGCGTCCCTTCTCGACACTGCCGTTCAACTCTGCAACATAAATTTGCTTTGTCACTCTTTCTTCATTCATTCTTTTTCTACATGAGCAAACCACCGAAGCATTCCTTTCTTAATCCTGGTCACAAAATCATCTTGCAAACCACACTCTTCTCTTATCAAACAATTTCTCACTCTGTCATTCAGATTCATCCCTAACATACTTCTTAATGACCGCATTTCTACAGCATTTATTCTACTCTCGTGCTTCTTCTGCCACACCCAACTTTCACTACCATACATTAAAGTAGGGACTAACACAGCATTGTGAATTGCCATACGTGTCTTTTTGGACACTTTTTGTCCTCTCAAAATAGGGTGTAGAGCCCCATTCACTCTATTTCCTGCGTTCACTCGTCGTTCTATATCCTTGTCATATCTACTATCCCTGCTTAATACACATCCCAAGTAAAAAAAAAACATCTACTTGCTCGACTAACTCCCCTTCTATTCTTATTTCTCATATCGTTTTACTTTCTTCTCTTTCAAAAACCATAACTTTCGTCTTACTAGCGTTCACTTTCATTCCCTTTTCTTTTAATGTCCTGTTCATTAATGTAATCATCATTTGCAATTCGGCCGCCCACGATGCAAGTATGACTTGATCATCGGCGTACAAAAGACATTTGACGGTTAACTCACCCATTTTTCACCCACATTCTTCTACTTTAAAATTTTCCAAATAACTGTCCATAAATAGGTTGAACAGCCACGGAAAAGCTACACAACCCTGTCTGACACCTTTTTGAATGACAAATCAGTCCGAGTAGGCCCCGTTGATCCTGACACAAGCACTAATGTACACGCCCCTAGCTGTCCCGACAAAGATCGACTATACAGGGGCCCATACAGGTGTAGACGCGACGGCCAACTAAGGACGGGGCCCAAATGGCCTATGGACAATTGACCTACACGACAGAGATAAGGCTAGGTAAATAAATAGTACGTACCTATTCAGAGGAGAAGACTGGACACAAGGCTCGGTCAGGCGGTAGGTGTAATGCATGTAAGTGGTGTTTAGTGGTGTGTTTATATATGTGGCCTGACCCAGCTGAGGTAATCGGGTAGCGGCCTGGTCCGATGCTGCCCCACAATGTAATTTACTCCAGTGGACGTCACCAATTGACAATTTCTTTCTTCAATTCACTATGTCAGTCTATCAACTTTATTGTACATTTAACTAACTTCAAACTCAACTAAATCCCCGTAATTATAATCAAAAACGTAACACACGGCACAACTAATGAACGGTGGGTCAAAGTTCACTTCCGTTTCACTCAGCAACAAATTATTTATAGAACCGAACGCGCCTTCTAAGGTACTTAACGCGACGGTACAATTAAACATTAACTTCCAAACAATTAATCGACCCGGCTTCTAATTTTCTAGACTCCACAACTCCTCGTAGTTGCATAAATTTGCTAACAAAGCCGACACAATCAGAGGTTATTATGTACGTGACTACGCGGTCCGAGTAGATTCACTGCAATACTATACAATTGACGCAATTATTTTCAAACGAAATTACTTTAATCAGTCAAATACAATACAAGCCTCTTGTCACGAACTTATAACTTAGACAAACTAATCCGAGGCGGTCTTCACGAAACCACAATTCAGTAGCGAAGTAACGCGCACAAATACTAAAAATCTAGATCATAAAACCAAAACTGGTCACACGAAATTGCTGCCGCGGTCACCACAAAAAACGCTAACCGACGGCGCCGCTGCACTAAAGCTACTGCCTCTCGCCCACCAGCGCCAAATGCGAAGCTGCATACCGCTGCCCCATCCCCGCGACGTGCATGTCACCTCACACCATCGGGCGATTCACTGAGTCAAGATTGGATGCCGTATCAAATGACTATGTTTGGGCCTAAACAACTAGAGTCCCTATACAGAGACTTCAATGCCTGTATCAAACCAGCGCTCAACCCAAATGAGTTCAGTGTTTGCCATAACACATTCCTCTCCATTCTGTCATAAGCCTTTTCCAAGTCCAAGAACGCACAAAAAACTTTTGGGTTTTTAGCCAAAAACTTCTCGCGGACAAATTTTTCCGTCAGTTTCTTTCATAACTCTTTCAATTAGTACCTTAGCATACAGTTTTCCCACAATGCTACGAAGGCTGATACCACGGTAGTTTGTACAGTCCTGCTGCGATCCTCTTTCCTTTAATATTGGGACTATCACGGCTTCTCCCGGTACCCGCTTAAGTTCATAGCATAAATTAAACAAGGTGCAATTAAAATTATTATTTAAAAAACAAAAAGAAGTAAAACAAGAACAATAAAGGCATGTTGGTATTTATGTATTATTATCAAAATCAAGAATCAGCGTTGTTGAAATAAAATGTTTTGTTACATTTTGTAATAGCGACCCGCCCCGGCATTGCTTGAATAGGATTTATTTAAATGGCCTTTTTTTAGGTTTAAGATTAAATACTATTTATTCTATAAATTTATCCTAGACTAGGCTTTTCGTAGCCTAGATCCCTCCTGGTATTTCGATAATTCGCCTGTACAGATGGACAAACGGACAAAATTTTAAAAATGGTTATTTATGTCTTTATTAGCATGCAAATAACCTTATAAATAATATAAAAATAAAGCTTAATAGAAGCCATTTATTTCAATTTTACAGACACATACTTCAATTTTATTTATATGTAGTTCAAATACTATTTATAACATATAAAGTATATGCTGCAAAATATATTAAGCAATTATTCATTTCTGAATAGTATATTTAATAAAAACTAGCAGACAGTTTGAAGCAGAATTAACAGTAAATGCAAAACATACTTTTGAAAGTTATCAAAACTAATTAGCAAAGGATTGTTGTAAAGTTAATTAAAACTTGTGGAAACTTGGGGAACACACCGTGGTGTGAGTGCTCCATGCCGGATGTGCGGTTCTCACAGCGCTCGGTTCGCAGAGCACTCCTCTCCCTTGACATCCACAAGTCGAGTGGGCCTGACGGAATCCCCCCAATTGTACTGAGGACGTGTGCTCCGGAGTTGGCACCGGTTCTAACGCCTCTTTTCCGGTACTCCTACTCTCTAGGCGTAGTCCCGAAATCATGGAAGACAGCTTTTGGCCACCTGATCCCTAAAAAAGGCGACCGCTCAGACCCGTCCAACTACAGGCCTATCGCCATCACCCCCTTGTTCTCCAAAATAATGGAATCCGTTATAAACTGCCACCTCATGCGGTACCTTGAGGATCACCAGCTGATTAGTGACCGCCAGTACGGTTTTCGTCGGGGTCGATCAGCTGGTGATCTTCTGGTCTACCTGAATCATAGATGGGCGGAGGCAGTAGAGTCCAAGGGGGAGTCGTTGGCCGTTAGTTTGTACATTGCGAAGGCCTTCGATCGGGTATGGCACAAAGCGCTTCTTTCGAAGCTTCCTTCCTATGGGTTTCCCGAGAAATTGTGCATTTTCATTTTTCATTTTCATTGCTATGCGGATGACAGCACTGGTGATGCTCTATACACCGGCCGTGCCAATATTTCTCGGAAAAACGTCACGGAGTACCGGAACAAACTTGTGTCTGAAGTTGAGTCTTTGCTAGACAAAGTCTCGGATTGGGGACGACTAAATCTAGTCCAGTTTAATCCTCAGAAGACACAAGTTTGCGCGTTTACCGCTAAAAAAACCTCTTTGTCATATATTCTCAGTTTCAAGGTACTCCCCTTGTTGCCTCAGCCAGTATCAGAATCCTCGGCGTCGACATATTTTGAGCGGACAGTATTTCATGCCGGCACACCGCCTGCAACTTTACAAGGCGCAGGTTCGTCCTCACATGGAATACTATTCCCATCTCTGGGCAGGGGCCCCAGTGCCAGCTCCTTCCACTTGACCGCATCCAGCGCAGAGCGGCTCGAGTCATCGACGACCGAATCCTTTCCGATCGGCTCGACTCATTGGCACTGCGAAGGATGTTGCATCCCTTTGCATTTTATTTCGCATTTACCATGGGGAGTGCTCTGAGGAATTGTTCGGATTAATCCCAGATTTCACGAACGCACATCGCGGCAGAACTCCCGGTACCATCCACGCCATCTGGATGATTGGCGGATTGGAGGATTTTTCTTCCTCGCACAATTTCCTTGTGGAATAGTTTACCACCAGTGATTTTTCCGGACCGATACGACTTAGGGAGCATCAAGAAAAGAGCCTACTCCTTTTTAAAAGGCCGGCAACGCATCTGCAATTCCCCTGGTGTTGCGGTTGTTCATGAGCGGCGGTAGTCACTTACCATCAGGTTAGCCGCATTCTCGTTTGCCCCCTCTCCTATAAAATGAAACTAACCATAATTGAATTGAGAAATCTGTTTTCATTAAATTAATTTAATTTATTTATTATAATCGACCTTTAACTTAAACATGATTGGAAAGTTTCTTAATATTACAATTGGGTTTTTAAAATTACTGCAAATGAAATGGTTGTCGGTAAACAAAGGATAGATAGTTTTTTTTTTTTTTTTATATAAAGGATAGATGCATATAACAGCAAGAAAATAATTATGCTTGGCATTGAGTTATATGTACTACGTACTAGAGAAGCCATTCTAAACAAAAAATGTGCACTACGCTGTGTCTTCGCGCATGCGCGGGATATAGTAGAGTCGCGCATGCGCAGTTCATATATGCGCGTTGCACCGGCGCGGTCAGTTTTTAATTTAAACTTTAATTTGAAATCTTGTTTTATTAGCGCCGCGCCACACTGCATGTACATATATTTTTACGTGGTATTTTTTCTTTTTTTACGTGGTAGAGCCATGCTGCAGCTATATTTCTGGTATAGTTGTAACACGAATGGGTCGGCTCGTCCGGGGAAGGACCACGCTCTTACAGAATACCAGCGTAAAATAGAAGCTTAATGCTGCTGTGTTTCGTATGGTGAGTGTAGAGAACCGGAGACCCTATTTACTGGAAAAGAGGCATTCCATCTTAGTCCTTACGGGTGACAACGTATCTACATTTTGATTCGTAATCTAGGATAAATGTAGATGTCTATGGGCCACAGCAACCACTTACCATCAGGTGGACTGTGTGCTCGTTTGTCACCCTTATCCTATAAAAAAATATTGAAACCACAGACTAACTACTAGATTGAAACCACACTAAATGACACACTGTACATATTGCAGTACAGTTCAGTTGAACATAGTGTATGTTCGAAATGCGAAATCTACTACGTAGTACATATATATCGATGATGATCGACTACTGGCCAAATACTCAAACGCTACTAAATTTTAAGATGTTACGTCTTGTGGTGTCACAGTCACTGTTACTTAAAGTGATAGAGACAGCACGAGACTTAAAGACATTTTAAAATTGAGCAGCGTTTGAACATTTGGATACACGTGTTTTCGCTTTCATTAAAAAGTATAAAAATTCGTCTTCTTTGTCAGCCCGTAAGTCCACAGCTGGACTTAGGCATCTCCCATTGTGCGCAGGGTTTGCTTTCGTAACTTGTCTATCTCTTCTTCCAGCTCCACAATCTTCTCGTCAGTCCTCAGGGTGCGTGCGTTGTATGTTGCCAGGTCGAGTCGTTTTAGGTGGCAACCGAACCTCCACCGGAGATTCTTAGCACCCCCTGCCCCGCCGTTACCATGGTCGTCACCGTAGCCAGGAATAGCGGGGCCGCCGGGGACTGGGTTGTTCTTTGTTACATTCATAGGGGGGTATTTGCCATAGTTGCCACGATTGGCGAGCGGGTTGGCAACCGCAGTTTTTTTGATTGTATTTTTGCCGTTATCAGGAAGATGCTACTGCCCATCTCCTACCTGTTTCCCTTTGTCGCCCTTTACGACGCCCATGGGAAGATATGGGGTAGTGGATATTCTTAACCGCCACTACACGGCAATATTATAAATTGTTTTTAATGTAAGAAATCTATTGCCCTCTGCTATCACCGTAAGCGAGGATCTATAATGGCTTTGTCTTTGCAAACCACCAGACAATGAAGCCCGGTGTAAAATCACCATACAATGAAGCCTGGTATGTAAAAGAGAAGACTAGCTGTATTGCTAAACATCAACACAGCAAGTATCCTCAGCATGCTCATAAGCAACATAGAAAATCTCATGAGCATGCATAAACAAAAATTTGCACTCTTGCTCCACATAAAGTAGGGTACTTAGCATAGTTCATATATGCTACTCATTTTTGTTGGTATGGGTACAGTATCGTTAATTGTTTTACCTCCTTAAATATTGTAAAGGATTAGATCGGCATTCTGTATATTTTTTTATCGATAATCCCAATCGATAAACGTCGTCAATCACTAACTATAAAATTTGTAACTAAATAGTGACGTTTACTGGATAACAGAGGGCGCTTATTACAATAAAAATAAATTTTCTAGAACAATCTACTATATATAATAAAATTTAAAGTTTATTCGGTAAATATATGTTACATTTACGATAATAAACCGAAATCACGTTCATTTTTTGTTTCATATCGTGACTTACAATATCGTAATGCACAACCGGGCATATTTTCTATAAAAAATACTTACTTACTTACTTACTTATCTTCACGCACAATCCCTGACGGGGTAGCTAGAGAGAACAGATCACCAAGTGTCACGATCCTTACATATCTCTTTCGCTTCTTTCAGATTCATTATCTTCTTCATACATGCACGTCTAGGTATCCGAGTACTCTTGACCCTACCCTCTTCGAGCAATTTGCTCACATGGTCTTCGAAAGTTAGTCTCGGTCTACCTCGACACCTTTTAATATTAACTTTCGCGCTATATATTTTCTTCATCATTCGGTCTTCACTCATTCGCTCAACGTGCCCAAACCACCGAAGCACGCCCTTATCAATTTTTGTGATAAGGTCATCTTTCAAACCTGCCATATTGCGAATCTCTTCGTTTCGCTTTCGGTCGGCCATAGTAACGCCGCACATTTTACGAAGAGATCGCATCTCCACTGCATTCAACTTACTTTTATGCTTCTTCTGGCATACCCAGGTTTCGCTGCCATATAACAAAGTCGGTACCAACACTGCGTTATGTATTGCAAGGCGTGCACTCTTCGCTACGCCTTGCCTTTTGACTAACGCAGTCAGGGCACCATTGACTTTGTTCCCGGCAGCGACACGCCTGTCCACATCTAAATCACATCTTCCATCCCGGCTAAAAGCACTCCCCAAGTATACAATTTCATTTACCTGTTCTAGACATTCCTGATTTACCCATATTTCACACTTCGTTCTCTCTTCGTCCCTTTCAAATACCAGAACCTTAGTTTTATTAGCATTCAAACGGAGACCTTTAATTTCACATTCCTCTTTCATACACGTGACTAATGCCTGCAGTTCTGCCTCTGATGGTGCAATAAGCACTGCATCATCAGCATACAGCAGACAATTTACTTTTATGTCACCCAATTTCACACCCAAACAGCTATCTTTCAGCTTTTGTAAACAGCTGTCGAGATACAGTATGATCAGCCAGGAAGACATGACACAACCCTGTTTTACGCCCGTTTGGACGCTAAACATGGGTGACAGGTCATGCCCTACCCGCACACAGGCTTTACAGTCACAGTAAAGAGACTGCACAGCCCTTAGCAATCGGCCATCTACACCATACCCCGGCAACAGTTCCCACATTTTCTTCCTTACAACCTTATCAAATGCTTTCTCAAGATCCACAAAAGCACAGAAAATCTTCTGGTTAACAGCCAGAAGCTTTTCCGTGATCATACGGAGAGAAAACATTTGATCCGTGCATCCTCTTCCAGGTCTAAATCCGCATTGTGCCTCCCATAGAAATCTTTCCGATTTCTCTTGTCTCTCTCTCGTGTCAAAACCTTCGAGCAAACTTTACTTGCTAAACTGGTCAAGCTGATCGCCCGATAGCACCCGCAGTCAAAATGTGAACCTTTACCTTTATATAAAGGCACAATGACTGCGGATCGCCAATCATCCGGGACATCCCCCGTCCGCCAGCACAAATTGCACAGCAGATGAAAGCTGTCCCAGACGCGAGGCCCACCATACTTGACCATTTCAGCAGTAACTCTGTCTAGTCCCGCAGCCTTACCACATTTCAAACTTCGAATCGCACGTTCAATCTCTTTCATACTGATGACCTCAGTGTCATCGAGGTCCGGGTCTGGCGTGCCAGTCACGGCGTCATCCCCGGATCCCTCACTAAGATCATCACACGCATACATTTCTCTATAAAATTCGCTCCATCGCTGCATGACGTCCGATTTTTCTGAGAGGACGTCATTAGTTCTCGAAAGCACTTTGTTCATTCTTAAGGCCGTCGCACCACTTCGGGTCCTTCCAACCTCTTTCCAGAAGAGTTTGGAGTTCTCCTTAAAGTTGTGCGACAACCTTTCATCCGCTTCCATTCTACACCTTTCACGCACTTCCTCAATCAATGCTTTCGTGTGAACTTTCTGCAGCTTATATCTTTCTTTCATCTTCTCTCTCATATCCTTATCATTACTAGAGGCCAAGTAGTCTAACCATGCTTTCTTCTTCTTCTTTACAGCTTCTTTCACTTCATCATTCCACCATGCATCTCTTCTTTTACTACTGCCTCTTTTTATTGTTCCACACACTTCTTCCGCTGCACTTACCATTCCATCCCTAAGGTTCTGCCATGTTCTTTCTACACATTCGTTTCTGCCATCGATGGTGTCAAGCTTTTCGGCTACCCTCGCATGATATTTGTCCCTAGTATCCGCTTCCTGAAGCTTCCAGCTTCGGATGCGACAGACCGACTGTGGTTCTGTCACTGTCGTCCGGTAGCGCCAACCCGCGAACAGACCCCTAAATCTAGTAATCACTAGATAGTGATCCGTTCCCAGGTCAGCACCCCTGAACACTCGCGTATCCATAACCTGTTTTCGCAGTCGGTCATCCACCAGGAACAAATCGATCATACTTCTCTCATTCTTTCTTTCTCTAGTATACATATGGATTTTCTTGTGATTAAACATAGTGTTTGTCACAAGAAGACCCTTTTCCTTGCATACCGCCAGTATAAGCTTGCCAGCATCATTAACCCTTTTATCGCCAAACTTTCCAAGTACCGACTCGTACCCTGGTCGAGCGGTACCAACCCATCCATTCAAATCACCACATACAACAATGCTTTCGTTTCCCCTAGCCAAATATAGAACTTCTCTTACATTCTCCCAAAACTCTTCCAGCTCAGCCCTGGACGACGAAGCCACCGGCGCATAAACAGCCAAAAGGAATAACTTCGTCAGTCCCAATTTAAAGCGAACCCAGAGAAGTCTTGAGTTCACAAACTTATATTCAGTCATAACATCGACCAACCGAGAAGACAGCAGCACCCCCACTCCCTGGCAGGCGTTCTCGCTTTCCGGGACTCCGGACCATAGAGCAAACGCCCCGCCAGGGAGCTCTTCAGTACCACTGCCCTTCCGTTTGGTCTCCGACATACACACGACATCTAATTCTCTTTCTTTCATTATTTCGATCAACTCATTCGTCTTATCTCTCATGCCTCCTCTAACATTCCACGTGCCAACTCTGCACTCCGTCCTCCACCTTCCGCCGTGTCGGGCTGTGCGTGACGGGTGGCGGACCCCATCGCCGCTTTGCGAGCTGCATTCCACACCAACGGGGACGAGCTGGTGTGCGTCGCCTTGGGGGGACGCCCTAACCCTCGTTGACATGGGTGCGCAGCTGAGTAGAATTGCAGCCCTGAAAAGGGCTGGCAGGGGTCGCGACGAGCACGCTTCTACAATGACCCCCAAAATTATATTTCTATAAAAAATATTTTTTTAAATATATGAAACGAATGCGTCTTGACTTTTTGACGATGTCACTAAGACTAAATGACAAAAATCGGAGATATGTCCTATAGGATATAAGTTACAGACGACAATTTTGCTACTGATGTCCGGTCTATTACTACTTCTACTTAAATGTCTTTGGATACGTAAAGGAAAATCAAAACGGCTTCACTTTTTGTTAACGCTTGAATAGATACCCATCTATTTTTCAAACCGTGCGCTTCAACTTCAAAATTTCCAATAAACTGCATCAATAATATATACATAAGTGAAATAATATATATAAGTGAAAAATAAAAACTACTTAAGTTGTACCTCAGATAAAATAGCGGGTTCTTAAATTCAATTCGTTCCTTACTATTTGACGCTTATCGCTTACTAAATAATGATAACTAATGAATACGTTATTTTATCCTCCAGCGTGATTTTGGTACTCCAAAAATTTGTCAAAAGGTTTTAACTGGGTGGGAAATACAACCATGCCCGAGGCATATGTGCGGTTCCACGGAGATATTCACTTGTCGTTTTTATGGAGATATACGAGAATCTTACGCCTACAAGTGCCCTTGGAAATGTCGGCTTACGTTGGGCTTTGACTAAACCCTTTATTTTCTATCCACAGAAAAACGGGTACTCCCACAAATTAACGGTGGTAGAGCCACGCAGCAGTTTTTGCTGTTGCATGTATGGGCCGGTTCGAGCCGGGTTGGTACCACGACCTCACTGAATACCGGCGTGAAGTAGAAGCTCTGCTTCTGCGTTTCGTATGGTGAGTGCAGGTGGCCGGAGGCCAAATTCTCCCCCCCCCCATCAACATAGTAGCGGAATTACACGATGAACTACCCCAGGAGGGTACCAGTACCCCTGGCGAATCCCTCGCTGAGCATCCACGACCATGTTATTCCGATCCTGAGCGTGGGTGCTCAGGCTGCCCCGCGTATTCTGGGGGGGCAAAATTCCGCTCAAAAGCATAACTGCTAGGGGCAAACTGAGCAAGAACACCAAGGCGACCCCTGCCACGCTATCCGTGAATTTCTGTAACATCAGGGGACTTCACTCTAACCTAAACGCCGTCCACTACCATCTCGAGACAGCGAAGCCGGCCTTGCTCTTTCTGACCGAGACGCAGGTTTCCTCTCCGGCTGATATTTCGTATCTCTCCTACCCGGGGTACAAATTGGAGCATTCCTTTGTGCCTCGGGCTGGAGTTTGCGTGTATGTCAGAGAGGACATCTGTTCTCGACGCCTCGGCAGTCTTGAAGGTTCGGACCTGTCCATCCTTTGGCTACGCGTAGACAGCGACGACCATCCGCGCGTCTACGGGTGCCTCTATAGGTCCCATAGCGGTAATGCCGAAACAGACCGACTCATCGACCACGTCCAAATGGCTACAGATTCCTTGCTACAACAGGTCCCATCCGCAGAGATCGTGATCCTTGGCGATTTTAACGCCCACCATGCCGAATGGCTCGGTTCACGTCTAACCCATCATGCGGGGAGATCTGTTTATGATTTTTGTAAGCCATCCCTACCATCTCTGCACAGGTAGGATGACTCACTGGCCCATGACGCAAAAGACAAAGCCGACCTTTTTGCGTACAACTCGACTCTTGATGACGGGGGGAAAACACCACCGACCATCCCGCGGTGTGAGTGCTCCATGCCGGATGTGCTGTTCTCACAGCGCTCGGTTCGCAAAGCACTGCTCTCCCTGGACATCCAGAAGTCGAGTGGGCCTGACGGAATCCACCCAATTGTGCTGAGGACGTGTGCTCCGGAGTTGGCACCGGTCCACTCCCAAGGCGTAGTCCCGAATTCATGGAAGACAACTTTTGTCCACCTGATCATTAAAAAAGGCGACCGCTCAGATCCATACAACTATAGGCCTATCGCGATCACCTCCTTGTTCTCCAAAATAATGGAATCCATTATTAACTGCCAGCTCATCCGGTACCTTGAGGATCACCAGCTGATTAGTGACCGCCAATACGGTTTTTGTCGGGGTCGATCAGCTGGTGATCTTCTGGCCTACCTGACCCATAGATGGGCGGAGGCAGTAGAGTCCAAGGGGGAGGCGTTGGCCGTTAGTCTGGACATTGCGAAGGCCTTCGATCGGGTTTGGCACAAAGCGCTTCTTTCGAAGCTCCCTTCCTATGGGTTTCCCGAGAAATTGTGCAATTGGATCACCAGCTTCCTTGCAGATCGGAGCATCAAGGTCGTTGTAGACGGTGCATGCTCTGACTACAAGCCTATTAACGCTGGTGTTCCACAAGGCTGTGTGCTATGACCAACGCTGTTTCTTCTGCATATCAATGATATGTTGCTAACTGGTAACATTCATTGCTATGCGGATGACAGCACTGGTGATGCTCTATACACCGGCCGTGCCAATATTTCTCGGGAAAACGTCGCTGAGTACCGGAACAAACTTGTGTCTGAAGTCGAGTCTTTGCTGAGCAAAGTCTCGGATTGGGGGCGACTAAATCTAGTCCAGTTTAATCCTCAGAAGACACAAGTTTGCGCGTTTACCGCTAAAAAGAACCCCTTTGTCGTATCTCCTCAGTTTCAAGGCACTCCCCTTCTTGCCTCAGCCAGTATCGGTATCCTCGGAGTCGACATATCGAGTGACGTACAGTTTCGTGGTCACTTGGAAGGGAAGGCCAAATTGGCCTCTAAAAAGCTTGGCGTGCTCAGCAGAGCGGGACAGTATTTCATGCCGGCACACTGCCTGCAACTTTACAAGCCGCAAGTTCGGCCTCACATGGAATACTGTTCCCATCTCTGGGCAGGGGCTCCCCAGTGCCAGCTCCTTCCACTTGACCGCATCCAACGCAGAGCTACTCGAATCGTCGACGACCGAGCCCTTTCCGATCGGCTCGATTCATTGGCACTGCGAAGGGATGTTGCATCCCTTTGCATTTTCTTTCGCATCTACCATGGGGAGTGCTCTGAGGAATTGTTCGGATTGGCGGTCCACCACTGTGCGATTTAGAAGATGTTATCTTCCTCGCACGACCTCCTTGTGGAATCGATTACCATCAGCGATTTTTCCGGACCGATACGACTTAGGGACCTTCAAGAAAAGAGCGTACTCCTTTTTAAAAGGCCGGCAACGCATCTGCAAATCCCCTGGTATTGCAGTTGTTCATGGGCGGTGGTAGTCACTTACCATCAGGTGAGCCGCATACTCGTTTGCCCCTCTCATATAAAAAAAAATCTCGAGTCACCAGTGCTCCCCACTCAGGCAGCTTCAAATTAGTAGCGAATAAATTCTTCTAAATATATACGAAACAAAAGCAGAGGTGATTAAAAGATGAGTTGCAAAACATCACACCTCCATATTCCAGATACCCATGGGTCTGGTTTATGTTTTCACCACTAGCCACCGTTGAAGTAAGGTCAATCAACGCATCATAATACAGATCCTCATCCAACCTGTAGCCCCACTAATTTAGAAAGATTCCGCCAGATTCACGAAGCAAAGAACAAAGAGTGTATATTTGAGACACGAGTTTGCGCGTTTACCTCTTCTTGTCTCAGCCAGTATCGGAATCCTCGGAGTCGACATATCGAGTGACGTGCAGTTTCGTGGTCACTTGGAAGAGAAGGCCAAATTGGCCTCTAAAAAGCTTTGCGTGCTCAGCAGAGCGGGACAGTATTTCATGCCGGCACACCGCCTGCAACTTTACAAGGCGCAGGTTCGTCCTCACATGGAATACTATTCCCATCTCTGGGCAGGGGCTCCCCAAAGACAGCTCCTTCCACTTGACCGCATCCAGCGCAGAGCGGCTCGAATCGTCGACGACCGAGTCCTTTCCGATCGGCTCGATTCATTGGCACTGCGAAGGATGTTGCATCCCTTTGCATTTTATTTCGCATTTACCACGGGGAGTGCTCTGAGGGATTGTTCGGATTAATCCCAGCCACCAAATTTCACGAACGCACATCGCGGCAGAACTCCCGATACCGTCCACACCATCTGGATGATTGGCGGTCCACCACTGTGCGATTTAGAAGATGTCTTCTTCCTCGCACAACTTCCTTGTAGAATAGTTTACCACCAGCGATTTTTCCGAACCGATACGACTTAGGGAGCTTCAAGAAAAGAGCCTACTCCTTTTTAAAAGGCTGGCAACGCATCTGCAATTCCCCTGGTTCCCCTGGTGTTGCAGTTGTTCATGGGCGGCGATAGTCACTTACCATGAGGTGAGCCGCATGCTCGTTTGCCCCCTCTCCTATAAAAAAAAATCGTCCATATCAAGAAAGCTCTTTTTTTCTATCACTTTCAAACAATCTTTTCACTACTCGATTACTCTTAAAGCATTTAATGTTTAACTCAGCCATGAAAATTCGAATTCTGTGCGCAATACTACTACAATAATAGTATCCTGCAAGATTTGTTTCGATATTTGCTTTAGAATTTATATAATCGTTACGATTGCAACTGTTTTCGATCTTGGCTCTTTATCTAAAACTTTTTCACGTTTACCATGAATTAACTAAATGGTGCTAAATGGTGCTAAATCGCTTAGTTAAAGCACGATGATTTTCTGCCGATTTCCAAAAAGGAGACGGTACTCAATTCGACTGTATGTTTCTTTTATGTGTGTTACCTCATAACTTTTTACTGGATGAACCGATTTCGATGATTCTTTTTTTATTTGAAAGCTGGTACTTCTCATGTGGTTTCATATAAATTTTATCAAGGTCTGGCCAATAGTTTTAGAGT
Source organism: Parnassius mnemosyne (assembly GCA_963668995.1). NCBI lineage: Eukaryota > Metazoa > Arthropoda > Insecta > Lepidoptera > Papilionidae > Parnassius > Parnassius mnemosyne. The sequence goes on along the minus strand of CAVLGL010000084.1, from coordinate 22,412,117 downwards.
TATTCTTAATAAATATTGAAGTCGGTTGTAGAAAATTTTTAATTTTAAATTATTACTTTATGCAATTCTACATGTAACGGTTCGTTTCATTTTATACCTTAATATAATATAACTTTTAGGGAAATATTTGTACCGTGTGGTGTCGGCATAACAATGTCCTAAGTGGTGATATAGGGAAACAAATCAGCAGATGAGCAGCAGCGTCTTTCTAATAAAGACTAAAAATAAAAAACTGAGCTTGCCAACCCGTTTGCTAAGCGTAGTAAATATGGCAAATATCCCCTCCGATGAGTCGATCTATGGGGAAGGCCTATTTTCAGCAGTAAACTTTAATAGGCTGTAACGTGTAAAAGTAATATAGGAAATCATTATGTAAACATTTTATTAACGTTACTGTTACAGTAACGTTAATAAAATGTTTACATAATGATTTCCTATATTACTTATATAAATACGAAGTACGTAATGAATGAAATCAAATTTACGGCTTACGCGTTTAATTAATCATTCATAATTCAGGCAAATACACCCATTTTGTTAATACACTTATACTTAAACCAGGTGTTAGTGAGTTCACATAAATTATCTATTTATTATTCAACAAATCGGATATGAAAAGTGTATTCAGTGTTCCAGTGCCTCACCACAGGGCAATCTTCCCCATATATGTAAATTAGGAGGCTAGGTATGATTTTCCCTTTTTTAATTCCTTAAGTATCGCATGATTTGCAGCACTCATGGTTCCTTGATTTTATAATAACCTACAATTTTTGCTAAATTAAATGTTTGAGTTCATTGATGGACAAATATTGAACACGTGAAGATCAAATCACAAGTGGTGATCTGGTTAAAGGTACAGGAAATTGATTGATATACGTTGCACGTGGCTCTAGACTGTGCTTTATGGTACTACGCTTTAGGAAAGGATTTAGGAGAAAATCAGTCGTCCTTTTCTGTCTCGGAGTCCGTTTGGGTATGTAACACTATCTTTACTTTTACGAATTGTATCGTACTTTTTTCATTTAGATGGAGAATATAACATATAAGTGAATAAAACGCAATAAAATCAGTAAAACTAGTTCCATTAAATGTTTGCGTAAACATAAGAAATCATCAGACAAATATCAATAATTAATTATTAACTGTAATGCGGGACATAATATAATTCGTATAAGAGGTGGACCAAGGTGGTTGGAAAGAGTGGGTTCTTCGGTTTCGTATATAATCACCGGTCACAAGACTATTCAATGTATACTACATTGTCATCTTACAGTTGCCGGTTGTCATAGTCCATTATTTTGAAAGTTTGAGAGGCGACAGAGGGAACAAACCAAGAGAAGGACAGAAGCGTCTACTTAATAACAACTAAAAAAAAATTCGTGACTGTCGTGAACACTTGGTTGGAACGAAGTTCCTTGCGTAGTTTATTACTATTGATATACGTAGGTATTATATTATTGATTAACAAATACAAATAAAATTAATTACTAGCGTTTATTAAAATGAAGCGTCATTTGAAATAAAATAATATTTCTTTCATGGCAAGAAGAACAAAAAATGCGAGGGAGATGGATATTATTCCATCTTACTTCCTTATTTCGCCGCCAAGGCCGTCTACACTGTGACACAAGGGGTAGTGATGAAAAAATCTTACACTTTTTGCCGCCTAGCTCCCATCCGCCAAACCCATACCGTTCGATAACGAACTTCGTTCCAAAAATATACTGCGGTTGCCCAACCGCCTGCCAAGTGTGGCAACTATGGCCAATATCTCCCCTATGAGGTAATCTATGGGGGAGGCCTGTGTTCAGAAGTGGACGTTTGATAGGACATAACGACATTGCAAATGAGACCAACAGTGAATAGAAAGATGAGTATGTATTTGTTGGAACATATGTCGAAGTGGTAGAGCCATGCATCAGCTATATTTATAATTGTAGAACGAATGGGTCGGCTCGACCGGGGAAGAACGCCCGTTGTTGCCTTCCAGAGGACTTAGATGAAATACCTTGTTTCCAGTAAAAAGAGTCTCTACACTTACCAAACGAAACACAGCAGCATTGAGCAGTTATTTTACGCCGGTATTCTGTGAGAGCGCGATTTTCCCTCGGTCGGGGCGGGCCATTCGTGCTACAACTATAAATATATAGCTGCAGCATGGCTCTACCACGTTATTATTTATCAAACAAAACAAAATAAATTAACATAACAGTAAAGTTAAATGTTATTGAAACAATTTTTCATTGAGGTATAAAGGCTACAGTTTTGTTTCCAATTAGTTTGCAATCAATTCTTTAACTTTCTGAGAGCCCACTCATTGTTAACTTTCCTCCATATCAATTCAAATTGTAGTATTGTGAAAATTCACGGGTAAAATAATTTAGAGAGTTCACAGAAGTATTTAGCAGTTTCAAGTTTTATAAAAATTTCTGTTTGGTATTTTTTTCTATTGAATATAACATTTTAAATAATAAGTAATTTTATATACAAGGCGTACCATACCAAGCTGCTCGACTCCTGTGAAAATCAAACCAACTAAATGTGAAAAAATAATTATGTATAAATACTGACCACATGGGTCAGTTATAATAATTAGCTCCTTCTAAGTAATAGTGTAATAGTGTTGTTAATTAAAGGCAATATGGTAAATGTTTCATCTATATTAACTTTTGAAAATATTTCATTAAGTTGTGACAATGAATAATAATGCCTTTACCGTTGAAATTCTTCGTCCTGCTGAAAAATATCGGCATTATTATTTTATAGGTAGCTTTAATTATTAACTAACAGGTAATAATCGTTTTTCTATGCGGTAAAGCCACTCTGCAGCTATATTATGGTTGTATGGGTTGATCGACCAGTGAGGGACTCCTCTCTCAGAAAATACTAGCGTAAAAAAGCAGCTAAATGCTACTGTGTTTCGTATAGAGAGTGTAGAGAACCGGAGATACTTTTCACTGGAAACATAGTGTTTCATCTTAATCCTCCGGAGTGACAAGTCATTTTAATCCTTAATCGAGGGTAGATTTCTGGGCCACAACATCCATTTACCATCAGGTGGACTATTTGCGCAATTGTCACTTTTATTCTATAAACAAATTGAATGCATCTCTCTGTTGTGAGTGAAACAGTAGGAAAATCAAAAGAATATATTATATAATTTTTAAATTTGAAAATGGAATACTTCTTCTCAAGTTTTGGCGGAAGTTTAACGAAAATACCGAGATCACCGGATTTGGGTCACAATTTTTTTGATCATCGCTGGTCTTGATATTTTTTGAAAACAACTGTCAAGGTGCGAGGCGTCTGGTAAAGTGATCGTCATTTTTCCTGCCAAGCGCGACGGATAAGGCAAATCGTTCCCACCATAGGAAAGGCGCAGCGGTGTGTATTACGTTCGATTGCAGGAACAACCAGGAAGCATAATGATTTCTCTACCACACATCCAATATTAGTTTAAAAAGTAGGATGTTCTAAAATAAGACTACATAATACAGTGTGATTTTAATAAAAAAGGTAGTAGTCTTGTTACAGCTTAGCCCTAAGCTGTAAATTTCACAATACGCTAGCAACTCGAAATCGTTTCCCGCCTGCACCAATGAAATCTTTAAATACAATTACCTATAATCTTTATATAGAAGAGGGGCAAACGAGCATGCGGCTCACCTGATGGTAAGTGACTACCGCCCCCCATGAACAACTGCAACACCAGGGGAACCAGGGGAATCGCAGATGCGTTGCCGGCCTTTTAAAAAGGAGTAGGCTCTTTTCTTGAAGGTCCCTAAGTCGTATCGGTCCGGAAAAATCGCTGGTGGTAATCGATTCCACAAGGAAGTTGTGCGAGGAAGAAAACATTTTCTAAATCGCACAGTGGTGGACCGCCAACCATCCTGTTGGTGTGGATGGTATCGAGAGTTCTGCCGCGATGTGCGTTCGTGAAAAAAAAATCCTCAGAGCACTTCTCGTAGTAAATGCGAAAGAAAATGCAAAGGGATGCAACATCTCTTCACAGCGCCAATGAATCGAGCCGATCGGAAAGGACTCGGTCGTCGACGATTCGAGAATGCTGATTTTATACATGCTCGATGGTAAATGTTGACATCATGTAGATACCTGCATACCTATGAAGAATAAAAAAACCTGTGTGAGTGTCGTAGAACATTCGGTTGAAACGAAGTTCCTTTCATAATATATTAATATTGATAAACGTATTATATTATTGATTAACAAATACAAATAAATGAATTACTAGCGTCTATTAAAATGAAGCGTCATTTAAAATAAAATAATATTTCTTTCATGGCAAGGTAAGAAAAAGTGCGAGGGAGATGGATATTATTCCATCTCGCTTCCTTATAGCCGCCGAGGCCGTCTACACTGTGTCAGAAGTGTAGCAGTCGTGACGGAAAAATCTTACAAGTTTTGTCGATTAGCTTTTTTTATTTATTTTGCGGATGGGGATGAAATAAATAAAAATTTAATTAAAAAATTAAAATAAAAATTATTTATTTGCCACAAAACAATACAATGTTAAAATTTAAATAGATAGCTTAATAATTACATTTTGTCAACAGCCGTATGTGAAAAAACGGTCTGTGACTCAGTTGTAACGAGAAACCCGTTACCCCAACTATACTCCCACAGCCTTTGTGTATTGTATTATCCATACAGGGTCTTAGGCAAGTGATGAAACATGCGTATCAAAAATAAATAAATAAATAAAAATTTAATCAATAAATAAATAACAGTTACTAGAATACGAAATACAAAAATACAATAATGTTCAATAATTTGACGGGATATCAGAGCCACACAGATCCAGGGACTGCTGTTGAATCAGCCACTTACGGCAACTTTACCGGAAAGTAGACGGAGATAGGGTAGACCAGACTGGCAAACCGTTCCAGATTTTAGCAGCGAATTTAAAACATCATCTGGTTCCAGCGAGTCTAATCCTGGGTACTGGAAGCCCGTGACATTTTTCTCATTTTTATTCTCTTTCATTTCTCTTTTTTTAATTTCTAATAGAGGTAATCTTTTTTTTTTATATGATCGGGTGACAAACGAGCACACAGTCCACCTGATGGTAAGTGGTTACTGTGACCCATAGACATCTACATCTATCCTCAATAAAGACTCAAGGTGCAGATGCGTTGTCACCCGTGAGGACTAAGATGGAATGCCTCTTTGCCAGTAAAAATGGTCTCCGGTTCTCTACACTCACCATACGAAACACAGCAGCGTTAAGCTGCTATTTTACGCTGGTTTTCTGTGAGAGCGTGGTCCTTCCCCGTTCGAGCCGACCCATTCGTGCTACAACCATAATATAGCTGCAGCATGCTGCAGTTAAAATATATAATAAAATAAGTGACACTACAACGTAACGACACACACGACACAATAAAGTAAGACATGATTGTAAAGAAATGCTACAATTTATTCCCCATAATACCTATCACATATGCAAGAATCATTATCATAAATCAATTCATCTTAAATCGCTGAACTCAAATCCGACACAATGGCTACTAGTAGCATGGTAGGGCAGCCAGTCTCGACAGAGGCTAGCCGCCTGCACGGGACAGTTTTATTATGCCCGAGTGAATATCCAAAGACAATTGCGCTCTTTATTTCTACTTTTAACCTATGAATGCTAACATCTCATTATTTTTCTCATCACCATAAAGAACCATAAAAAGTGTTTTGATAAAACGTGCCTCTCGTTAAACTGTGTTTATGACTGAAGGAAGATTTTCAAATGGCAATCTCCTACTATCAAATATGGCTGAATCAATAAACAGAGCGAAAACATGGTGACTTACGCAGGTATTCAACGGGGTTTTGATGATAAGGTTAAAAATATACATCATATGAAGTAAATAAATATAAATATCAATATTTATTTTATATTACCTAGGTAACAATTATGTAAAGACGAAAAATCTATGTACCGAATGCTACTGTTGTTGATGTATTATTATGTACTTTATTGTTACAAGTCTAAACAAGAAGGATGTTAACTTAGAAGAAGTAAAGTAAACAAAAAAAAATAGTTATATTTAGAAATAAATAAAAATAAAACATTTATATGTAGAAAGAAAAAAAAAAGAAGCAGCGATCTTTAAAATCACAAATTTGCAGACAAAGCTGGTGAAATGATATTATTTTTCAGATATAATTATTTTAGATGGAATTCGAAGCTAGACCCTCGATCCTGTAACTATTAAAATTATAAATTTTTTATATTGTTATAGTTCCTTAAATTACGAAATTTTGGCTAACAGTTTTCCTTGGTAAGGGGTTCTCACTTGAATCTCACGGAGACCAAGGCATATTGGATTGTCATCAAGATATTTTATGATTCTAATCAAGAAATTCCGTTCCTTTCATGCCACGAAAAATTACTTAGACGCTGCTAGCTGCGAGATATCAATTTAGTAACATTACAGTAGAATGAAAATATATTAAACTGTATATTTGACGCCTCGGCGGCTAAGCATTTAGTTCCAACACCATTGGCTGCGGGTTCGATTCCCACAAGGAACATGTATATTTTCCATGTAAAATTTGTATGAGAAATGCCTTAACGACACAGAACTATTTGTGAAAAAATATTGTGACTTTTAAATACTTAGAAAAAAACGTACTTGTTATTTCCATTATATCCTAAAAGGAAACTGGATAGAGATTAACAGCTTTTATTTTATTGTTTTATTCAATATTCTTGGCAGTTTTGCTTTTGATGACTATTTAATTTTTTTATCTTTTTAAAAGATTATTTATTACCTTATAACGCATTGGTATAATATCTACCAATAGTATTAAAATTAAAAGTTATTTTTTAAAGAATTTTAGTTGAAGTATTTTAAAAAAGTATAAATTGGCAAGATTACTTTAAAATCTGATGTTTCGAAAACTGCTTTAGAGAATCTCAATATTATATCTAAAAAAAGTAAAATAAGAAATAAGAGACAATTAAATGATACTTCAAGCTCAATAAGGAAAGTCGTCTTGAAACAGGAATAAGATCTTGAAATGGCCTTTTTTACCAAAATTATAACAATAATTTTTACCGATAGTGGAGAGCTTTTATCCTTTACACCTTTACAAAATATAAGTGAATTTATTGATTTAGACTTAGTTGCAAAAAATAATCGCGCCAGACGATCACAACACTTTAAAGCATAAACATCGATTTTTTAAAAAATGAAACGAGAAATTGTCTGAGCCTTATCTACATCTTATTTGCTTTTGAAGATTCAAGAGGTGATTAACATTTATTCGAATTCCAAAGTCTTAAAATTGTGCGGCTTTCAGATCAATTATAATCATTTTATCTTTGAAGGTAGAAATAGGAAAATGAATTGGTACGATTGGATTTAATATTTTTTTCTTATAATGTTATAAATTAATAAATTTGCTATTCATAAAAAAATGAAACATCTTCCTGTCAATATGAGCTTGAATGACATAATGTAACTACTACGTAAACTGTGTTTGAACTAAGTCTACAAGAGTTCTCTTCACATCTAAATGCCAAGTATGCCATTCAGCGAGAAAACGCACTGCGGCTAGCCGGCCATACTGCGGGAAATAGGGTTGTTTGATAATTTTACCTTTTAGTCTCTTTTATTGTTATAATTATTGCATATAAATTTTTATAGAATAAGGGTGAAAAACAAGCACACATTCCACTTGATGGTAAGTGGTTACTGTGGCCCATAGACATCTACATCTATCTTCGTTTGCGAATTAAAATGCAGATGCGTTGTCAGCCGTGAGGACTAAGATGGATGAATGCCTCTTTTCCAGTAACAAAGGTCTCCGGTTCTCTACACTCACCATACGAAACACAGCAGCATTAAACTGCTATTTTACGCTGGTATTCTGTGAGAGCGTGATACCTGGGTGGTAACTATACTATTAATATAGCTGCAGCATGGCTTTACCATGTAAAATAATACCTATTATTATGTTTTGTTAATAAATATATATGACTAGTTCAAGTAATATGTAAAATATGTCTAGGAATTAAAGCTAATTTTAAGCGTAAACGTCATGCTGCAGCTACGAGTATTAGCAGTAAAGTTGTAGCACGAATGGGTCGGTTCAGCCGATGAAACACCACGCTCTCACAGAATACCAGCGTAAAATAGCAGATTAATACTGCTGTGTTTCGTATGGTGAGTGTATATAACCGGAGACCTTTTTACTGGAAATGAGGCATTCCATGTTAGTCCTCACGAGTGACAACGCATCTGCATTTTGATTCATAATAGAGGATAGATGTAGATGTCTAAGGGCCGCAGCAACCACTTACCATCAGGTGGACTGTGTGCTCGATTGGCACCCTTATCCTATAAAAAAAAATTTTTACTTATGACCTCAGTTATATTTCTCTCATACATAACACTGTAATTTGTAATATTATTTAATGCATCAGTTGCTTTGTAATTAATTACACATACAGACACAATTATTGGAATTGATTAGGCTACGCTTTGAGTATCAAGTAGGACATTGCTTTATTATATAACGTGTAACATGTTCTTATTATAATATAAACAATTGAATAGAGATGTAGGTATATACAGCGGCTTAAATAGATGTTTTAATAACTACGATAAAAACTATAAAATAATCGTTGACTTCTACTTTATGTTCCCTTATATAACTATACTGTGTCAACTGTTTCATTGTTCTACTGGTCGTAAATGCAAGTGCTGATTATTTTGGTCCGGGTTCGAATCGGTTATTGGGTTTTTATGAGAATTAGAGCATTCGGGAATAAGGAAGTTGGCGACGTTTCATTCTCTTGCCTCGGAGAGCACGTAAAGCCATTGATACTTCGCCTGATCTCTTTCCGGACGTGTCGGATTACCGTTCCATCGGACAAGGAGGGTGAAGGAATACAGAGTGATCATATGTTTGCACATACACTGGGGCACTATAATTCTGTCCTGTGCAAATGGGCAGTTTTCGTTGAGACTGAACGCCTTGACTGAAATTCGGTCTGGAGGATATTATACAATCGTATTGAGGTAGATTGTCGGTAGTCATCTTTAAAAAAATCTAGTAATGCCAATAACGTTACTAATATTTTGCTATAGCTACTGCCATTAAAATTACTAGAAATCTCATTAACCTAACTAGTACTTAACACACAGTGGAATTGCGGATTCGAACCCACGATTTTCTGACATAGCAATCCAAGCCATTTTATCATTCGACTTCTGTCGCTTATAATAAACAGTCAAACGAGCTCACAGCTCACCTGCACGCAACTCACCCACACTTGGGGCTAAGATGGAATTCCTCACAGCATATAATAGAAAAGGAGCTCCACAATTTTGTGAGTCTATGTCAGTCGATTGGTGTGATGCACATCGACTGGTGCATCACATTTCGATTGGTGCAATGCACATGGATTGGTGCGATGTATAACGATTGGTGTGATTCATCGGTGCGACACACGCACACACGCACGCACACTCGCATACATTTTTTTAATTTTCTTACAACATTGGTATTTCAACAGTGGTAGAGCCACGTGGCGGCTTTTGCTGTCGCACGGATGGGCCGGCTCGAACCAGGGTGGTACCACGACCTCACAGAATACCAGCGTGAAGAAGAGGTTTAACTCTGCGTTTCGCTTGGTGAGTGCAGGTGACCGGAGGCCCTTTTTACTGGAAATGAGGCATTCCATCTTAGTCCTCACGGGTGACAACGCATCTGCATTTTGATTTGTAATAGAGGATAGATGTAGATGTCTATGGGCCGCAGCAACCACGTACAATCAGGTGGATTGTGTGCTCGTTTGTCACCCTTAACCTTAAAAAAAAAAACATTCTACTTGGTGCCTGCAGCACGTATTAGTCGGCTCAACTGTGGATGGATCTTACTGTTATGACCGTGAAATAGCAGCTGTCTTTTGATATTTTTATTTTATTGTACTTACTACCACTACGTCATTTTTGTTCAAATGAAAAATACCTATCAAAAGGTACCCATCGCTATTAGAGCAAAAACATTTCATAGCTGGACCTTTCACATAATAGAGGCTTTGTTGTAACTCTTCGCAGATGGACTGGCGTTCAGAGTGCCACATGCCTCCCTCATTTGATGCAGACACCTTGTTGTCAGTCATTAACCTGACAACGTATCCATTAAATAATACTAAAAAAGTTTTCCTTAACGATCCTCTAGCCAACTAGAATGCGACACGGAAGGCCGAAATCAAATGACGACAAACTTGACTACTTACATAATAGGAAGTAATTGAACTAAAACTGTTTTAAGACAATAAAGTTGATGGATGTGCAAAGTCATTAGTTAATTTTCCGCTAACTTTATGTTCTAAACTATCTCTAACTTCGGTTTTTGTTAACTTTCTGTTGGCGCAGGTTAAGTTTGTGTCGTGTTTTGCGCAGTTGCCAGTTCAGATAGTTAAGATAACTCCGGCGTGGATTCGCTTCTCTAGCAATTTATTAGTTTAAACTCGCTGTAGGGAGTACAGCGAGTTTAAGCTCGTAATATAATTAGGGTGGTTAATAAAAATTCAAGAAATCACGAGCTGTGGTTTTATTTTATATTTCATAAGAATTCATTTTAGTTTTGAAAATTTTAATAAAATTTATAAAACTAATCAAAGAACTCTCAGAAAAGTATAAACCGACTAAAAAATGATCAAATAGTTTTCAAAAAATAGCTTCTGTAATTGGTACTGAGACATAGAGCGTCGAAGATTTAAAGACCCGAATCCAGAAGCTATTAATAATTTTTTAAGTTAATTTGAATTTGGTTTTTACTTTTAATTTGAAGTTTATACTTTTTGTATTTTTTTTTCATTATAGTGGACTAAGCAACATTTCATAAGGTCAAGGTAACTTAATGTAGTCTAAAAGTTAGAATAAAAACTTAATTGTAACTATTTAAACTTTTTCGAATTTAAATGTGATACCTTATAACAATTTAATGTGGTAGAGCCATGCTGCAAATATATTACTGGTATAGTTGTAGCATGAATGGGTCGGCTCAACCAGGGAAGGACTACGCTCGCACAGAATACCAGCGTAAAATAGCAGCATAACGCTGCTGTGTTTCGTATGGTGAGTGTGGAGAATCAGAGACCTTTCTTTTACTGGAAACGAGGCATTCCATCTTAGTCCTCACGGGTGACAACGCATCTGCATTTTGATTCGTAATCGAGGATAGATGTAGATGTCTACGGGCCACAGCAACCACTTACCATCAGGTGGACGTGTGCTCGTTTGTCACCCTAATTCGATAAAAAAATACCTACCTTGAGATAGAGCCTCTTTAAAAAAAAGAATAATTTAAATCAGTTCAATGGTTTCCAAGCAATCATTGAATACATATATTTAAGAAAATATCATATCGAAAATGGAAATATAGGGCCAAGGTTTGTGTAATTTGTATCTTACAAATAAACGAAGGCCTTTCTTGTCAAGTTAATCCGTCTAAGCCGACATCTTTACGGCATTTTATCTTCAAATTTTCATACCAATATTTATAGTTCCTTGTTCAACGCTATTCAGAATATCTAAGCTTCAATAACTGGGTTATTCTGTACTCATCCTATGATTTCTCATCATACGATTTTTTTCCTTAGTGAAACTGATATGTATTTCTCATTTAACTTATAGCAATCGCTTGATTTTAAATCCCTATTTCTTCTTATTCCTAATTCAACCGATTGCGAAACTGTAAGAAAAATACCAACTCTTGTGTACGTAAAATAAGTTTAAAAGTTTTATTAATGAAAGACTGTACTAATGAAGGTGGCATACTACTAAACTGTTACAAAGCAGCAGTCTAATGTCACGTTTTAGAAATTTGCGGATTTTAAACAATTTTTTTAAAGAACCATATCATTTGCCGATTTTTGTCTGAACATGTTGCTCAAATTTTAAATTCTCATCCATGAAGAGACCTAAATTGCGAACACAACCCTCCAAAGATCCGCCAAATCCGTAACGTCTGATAAAAAATTTCGTTTAAAAAATATTTTGAAGGCATATGAATTTTGTCTATACGCATTGTAGTAGCGTGACGGATATTTCCTTGCCCTAAACCCTCTCAGTAATAATAGAACGCCTGAGCCCAGCATTGAGACGTTTATAGGCTGTAACTTTACTTCACTTTCACTTATAAAGTAACACGCCAAAAATAATATGTAATCTCTTTCCATTAGATAATTTAAAATTCTTTGTATTTTTACTCTATATGAATGAATGTTTGTCTTTTAGGTACCAAAATTTAGTGAAAAACTTTAGATTACATATTGGCATTGATCCAAGAATTTGTGCCACTGCATTTTACTTCGGTTCCACAGTAATCAAATTCGACTATATGTATGCGGTTTCAATTTTGCTTGGTATGCTAACATTATCCATTGATTTTTATGCGACTTCTCATCGTACAAAATTCATTTCTTGTTATCAAAATGATTCTGTTTTATTTTAATAGTAATAGAGAGTTTTAATACATTATGCTTCTTAAAGATAACTGTATACTTGTGTCATTTGCTCTAGAGGTTATCGTGATATGATAAATACGTCACAAGACAGCCCATTTTTTTCTCGCTTTTCTTTTATCAGCGAAGTAAAGCCATTTAACTTGTATAGTGGTGAATCATAATGCAAGTTTTTGATTATTTAAATGTTATTTCAAAAAATTAAATATAGATAAAAATAATAGAAAAAAGAAAACATTATGTTTATGCAAATTGAAGAGTACAGCGCAAAATATAAAAAAATATGAAAAAAAAATGATAAGATTTCCTGGGGCTTGGTTGTAAAAGCGTATACACTGTCTCTTGTAGGAATTACTGACTCTTTGGAGTCGAGTATCGAGTAATAATATATAACTGCACTAATATAATTTAGCCTTTTAATAGAATATAATGTCAATTTGATATTGCTTTTATCTTTGTAATCAAAAACAATCGAACGTTGACAAACATGAGTATTATTATAAGTATATAGTTCTCATTATTTATCAACTTGATAACCTGTAAATAGTTAACATATTTATCAATCATGGTGCTTCCACCCAAAATAATAATATTATTTTTTTAAATATGTATCATAATCGCTTGTTCTTTAAAATTTAAAATTGAACGTTGGTTCACCACAGATATCCCAAAAAAAGTTTTAAAGGAGTTCATTATTCTTTATTATTACATTAGACTCTGATTTTAAAGAATCCCTTTTTCAATAATCATTTCAGTGTTCGTTGAATTAACTTTCATCTCACCTTCTAGAATAAAATTATTTGAAATTTGGAAGAACTACATTTTATTTTGGGGTTTGATTATGTTATAACCATCGAAAATCGGGTGGTAATAAACGCTACCTTAAGAATGTATGTGTACCAACTGAGTTCTATTTTATTCAATGTGGCGAACTATTTCTAGCCTATTTCTACCTTACAAAAATGGAGAGACAGCTCAACATTTGAACGTATGATAGCTGACAATTTTTTTTTCTTCTTTATTTCCTTTTCAATAGTTTTAGTAACTTCATTTTTTAGTTTTTAATATTTTAAAGATAAAAACAGAAGTTTAAATGAAAAATAATTTCTATTTTTAGTTATTAATATTTTTAAGAAAAAAAGAACAGAAGTTTAAATGGAAAGATTATTGTACAATATATTTATAATAATTTAAAATTAAAAATTTTGTACAGCTGACTTCAATATAAGCGACTTCAATATAAGTTATTTAAGAATAACTCAATAACCATTGGTCTGACCTTGATCAAATTCATATGGGACTACACGAGAACTATCAGCTTTCATATAAAAAGAATCATCGAAATCGATTCCCCCGGTACAAAGTTATGAGGTAACACACATAAAAAAAAACATACACTCGAATTGAGTACCGTCGCCTTTTTGGTAGTCGGCAGGAAAATGAATTAAATTTCACATGTTTTGTATATATTTTTTTAAATATATAAAGTGCATTGACTGAGCTAAAAGTATAGTAAGAATATTCGTAACCTTATTTTCTACATGGTGACAGGTATTTGAGCACGCTACTTTTTGTCTTCATGCATCTATGACATATATTGGATCTAATTCACAAAATATGATACACGTATTGTCCTAATATTCACATTTATTAAGATAAAATTTAGATTTTTTTCTATTTGTTATTTATATCTGAGCGTAATAGAAGTCAGTTATTTCAATATTAAGACAAACACTTTATTTATCAGTATTACAAATACTATATTATAATTTATAATGTATAGAGTATATTTCACAAAATATATCACGCAATATTTCATTTCTGAATAGTATATTTATTAAAAACTAACAGACTGTTTGAAGCAGAGTTAACAGTAAAGGCAAAACATACTTCTGAAAGTTATCAAAACTAAATAGCAAAGGATTGTTTAAAAATTAATTAAAAATAACCGTAATTGAATTGAGAAAGCTGCTTCCATTAAAGTAATTTATTTTTATAATCAACCTTTAACTTCAACATGCTTGGAAAGTTTCTTAATTCTACAACTGAATATTTAAAATTAGAGCAAATTAAATGGTTGTTGGTTAAGAAAGATTGGATAGTATTTTTTCAACGTATTTATTTTGCATCAAATATGCGTGGAATAGCGAGAAAATATTTATGATTGGCTATTGGCTTGAGTAAACGATACTAAATTTTAAAATTTCTTTAAGTCTCGTGGTGTAACAGTCAATTTGACTTAAAATGATAGAGATAGCACGAGACTTAATGGCATGTTAAAATTGAACAGCGTTTGAATATTTGGGCATATGTGTTTTCCCTTTCATTTAAAAGTATAAAAGTCCGTCTTCTTTATCAACTCGTAAGCTGGACATAGGTGGAGGCTCCCATTGTGCCGAGGATTTGCTTTCTTCACGCTTAGCACTAACACTTTAGCTTAAATTGACGGTCACTGTACCAGACGTTACCTTTGATACTATCTGTCGCTGGTTAGGTAATTCACGACCGGTGTAAACGAAATGGAATACCAATTATACAAAATGAGGTAATCGGTTCTCTTACACTACCACTACATGGCACTAATGTTTATTATGTAATATTAATGTTAGTAATCTCAAATTGGGTGTTATGGGTGAATTTGAATAAAGTTAAAGCCTACATATATTCCACACCTGAACACAATAAGGGCTAATATTCTTAAGCTCACCAGATGTCTCTAATTAGAACTGAGGTGAACATATTTGTCACGAAAATTGTCACATAGTGTCATCATTATTGAAATGTGGCGTTTTAATTATAAGGTTTTTTTTTTTATTTCTAGTGTATGTATACACAAAATAATGCCTAAGTGCTGTATTCTTTATTTTTTACACATTTTAAACTATGTTTAACAGACTTAAAAAAGGATGAGGTATTCAATTCAACTGTATTTTTTGTTATGTGTATTACCTCATATTTTTTTCAAGGTGAATCGATTTTGATGATTTTTTTTTTATTTGAAACCTGGTGGTTTTACTGTGGTACCATATAAATTTGATCAAGATATGACCAGCAGTTTTTGAGTTATTCTTAATAATATATATTGAAGTCGGTTGTAGAATTTTTTAATTTTGCTACTTGTTATGAATGTTTTTCACGTGGTAGAGCCACGCTGCAGCTATATTATAGCTATAGCACGAATAGATCGGCCCGACCGGGGTAGAAACACGCTCTCACATAATACCAGCGTAAACAGCAGCTTAATGCTGCTGTGTTTCATATGGTGAGTGAAAAGAACCGGAGACCCTTTTTACGAGAAACGAGGGATTCCATCTTAGTCCTCCGGGGTACCAACACATCTGCATGATATCTTTTAATTGAGGATAAATGTAAATGTATATGAGCCTGTTTTTACATCCACTCACCATGGACTGTGTTCTCGTTTCTCACCCTGTACTATAAAAAAATTAAACCTCTCAAATATTTTACCTCATACCAAAGTGTCGCCGCCCTGGTGGCAGAAAATGTTGTGGATGGCCTCATTCTTTAATTTCTTTCACACTATAAATTTTAATAGCAGGGCAGTAGCCCTAAATGATCTGGATGCATACAATCTAGAAAACTCTTGACAAATTTGTTTATTTTCAACAGTCTTACCCAGTAATTTAGTAGAAATAATCGCTTACTCTTACCTAACAAAAATACGTGTAGTTTTTCTTTTATTTAGATACGTCTTCATATTCGAGAAAATGTATGTAAGTAGACAATATAAACTTTATATTTATTGAAATATATTAATTGTAATAAAATTGTGATGTTGCGAGGAACGCTCGATGAAGGTTAAGTTGTACATTCTATACTAAAATAGCGTCATCTTTTAAAAATGAATGAGATGTTTTCGCAATGAAAGAGTAATGTAACATATACATCCCTTACGTCCCTAGGCCCATATGTCCCTCGTCTTTCCCATGAGTCTATCCCATACGTGCTGGGCATAGATGTCTTCACATTTGTGATTTTTTTGGGATGAGAAAGAATTCCTCGCACTGCTCTACTGCGTATTGAATGAAGGACTTATTTTATTTATTTATATTTTTAGAAATGGATTTTCTCACGGTTTCCTCTACCGCCTAGCACATGGTAAATGAATACTAAAAAGTACTAGTAAATATTTCATTTGGTACGGACTTTTAAGTTGATAAGAATTGCTAAAAGAAAACATAATTTCCTTAAGGTGAGTAAAAAATTTCAAAGACAGAAACTAAGTATTTTTGACCAAATTAAAAAAAAAGGATGCATGTCAGTTCCGATGCGTTACTGGAGTTTAGTCCTGAAAAACGATTGTCTTAAAATATATACAATAAGCAAAATAAATAAATTAACCTATATATTTATTTATGTCGATATGATAAAATATATTATATAAATTATATTACATAAAATTATCTTATAAATTAGACATATTATAGTATTTATTTCGCACTATGAGATGCGCGAGTATGTATCAAAACCATAACGGCTTCACATTTTGTTAACGCTTGATTTTACTGCCCGTCTATTTTACATACCGTGCGCTATAGAAACGATTGTGAAAGAGTAAACTACAAAAACTCCAATAAACTTCAACAAAAGTATAACACAAACTTAGTTATTTTCTTCTAGAAGAATCCAGTACATAATCATCATTATCATTTCAGCCCTTCATAAGTCCACTGCTGAACATTGGCCTCCCCCAAGGAAAGCCACAAATCACGGTCCTGAGCCACCTGCATCCATCGACTTCCTGCATGTCTTACCAAGTACAAGCATCCAGTACAAGCAAGTGAAAAATAATAACTACTTAAGTTGTTCCTTTCTATTTTACGCATATCGCTTATTATATTCAGTTACTAAATAATGATAGCTAATAAATACGTTATTTTATCTCACAGCGTGATTTTAAGCACTCTAATAAGTTCAGAATTTTGTCAGCTTTTAACTGTATTGGAAATATGAAAATGCCTGGGGTATATACGCTCTTCCACGTAGATATTCACTTGCTCCTTTTTTATGGAGATATACGAGTATCTAACGCCCACATGTCCCGGAGAAAATGTGGGCTAACGTTGAGCTCTTGCTGACTAAAACCTTCATTTCCTATTGACAGAAACACGAGAACGCCCACGAATTTTTGTTTTTTCTTCACGTCACGAATTTACTTGCTCGACTAACTCCCCTTCTATTCTTATTTCACATATCGTTTTACTTTCTTCTCTTTCAAAAACCATATCTTTCGTCTTACTAGCGTTCACTTTAATTCCCTTTTCATGTCCTGTTCATTAATGTAATCATCATTTGCAACTCGGCCGCCCACGACGCAAGTATGACTTGATCATCGGCGTACAAAAGACATTTGACGGTTAACTCACCCATTTTTTACCCATATTCTTCTACTTTCAAATTTTCCAAACAACTGTCCATAAATAGGTTAAACAGCCACGGAAAAGCCCCGTTGATCCTGACACAAGCACTAGTGTACACGCCCCTAGCTGTCCCGACATAGATCGACTATACAGGGGCCCATACAGCTGTAGACTCGACGGACAACTAAGGACGGGGCCCAAATGGCCTATGGATAATTGACCTACACGACAGAGATAAGGCTGGGTAAATAAATAATACGTACCTGTTCAGAGGAGAAGACTGGACACAAGGCTCGGTCAGGCGGTAGGTGTAATGCATGTAAGTGGTGTTTAGTGGTGTGTTTATATATGTGGCCTGACCCAGCTGAGGTAATCGGGCAGCGGCCTGGTCCGATGCTGCCCCACAATGTAATTTACTCCAGCGGACGTCACCAATTGACAATTTCTTTCTTCAATTCACTATGTTAGTCTATCAACTTTATTGTACATTTAATTAACTTCAAACTCAACTAAATCCCCGTAACTATAATCAAAAACGTAACACACGGCACAACTAATGAACGGTGGGTCAAAGTTCACTTCCGTTTCACTCAGCAACAAATTATTTATAGAACCGAACGCGCCTTCTAAGGTAATTAACGCGACGGTACAATTAAACATTAACTTCCAAACAATTAATCAACCCGGCGTCTAATTTTCTAGACTCCACAACTCCTCGTCGTTGCATAAATTTGCTAAAAAAGCCGACACAATCAGAGGTTATTATGTACGTGACCACGCGGTCCGAGTAGATTCACTGCAATACTATACAATTGACGCAATTACTTTCAAACGAAATTACTTTAATCAGTCAAATACAATACAATACAACAATTGTCACGAACTTACAACTTAGACAAACTAATCCGAGGCGGTCTTCACGAAACCACAATTCAGTAGCGAAGTAACGCGCACAAATACTAAAAATCTAGACCATAAAACCAAAACTGGTCTCACGAAATCGCTGCCGCGGTCACCACAAAAAACGCTAACCGACGGCGCCGCTGCACTAAAGCTACTGCCTCTCGCCCACCAGCGCCAAACGCGAAGCTGCATACCGCTGCCCCATCCCCGCGACGTGCGTGTCACCTCACACCATCGGGCGATTCACTGAGTCAAGATTGGATGCCGTATCAAATGACCATGTTTGGGCCTAAACAACTAGAGTCCCTATAAGAGACTTCAATGCCTGTATCAAACCAGCGCTCAACCCAAATGAGTTCAGTGTTTGCCATAACACATTCCTCTCCATTCTGTCATAAGCCTTTTCCAAGTCCAAGAACGCACAAAAAACTTTAGGGTTCTCGCGACCAAATTTTTCCGTCAGTTTCTTTCATAACTCTTTCAATTAGTACCTTAGCATACAGTTTTCCCACAATGCTACGAAGGCTGATACGTCGGTAGTTTGTACAGTCCTGCTGCGATCCTCTTCCCTTATATATTAGGACTATCACGGCTTCTCCCGGTACCCGCTTAAGTTCATAACATAAATTAAACAAGGTGCAATTAAAATTATTATTTAAAAAACAAAAAAAAAAGGAAAACAAGAACAATAAAGGCATGTTGGTATTTATGTATTAATATCAAAATCAAGAATCAGCGTTGTTGAAATAAAATATTTTGTTACATTTTGTAATAGCGACCCGCCCCGGCATTGCTTCAATAGGATTTATTTAAATGGCCTTTTTTTAGATTTAAGATTTAATACTATTTATTCTATAATATTATCCTAGACTAGGCTTTTCGTAGCCTAGATCCCTCCTGGCATTTCGATAATTCGCCCGTACAGATGGACAAACGGACAAAATTTTAAAAATGGTTATTTATGTCTTTAGTAGCATGCAAATAACCCCCTGAGCTTAATAGAAGCCATTTATTTCAATTTTACAGGCACACACTTCAATTTTATTTATATGTAGTTCAAATACTATTTATAACATATAAAGTATATGCTGCAAAATATATTAAGCAATTATTCATTTCTGAATAGTATATTTAATAAAAACTAGCAGACAGTTTGAAGCAGAATTAACAGTAAATGCAAAACATACTTTTGAAAGTTATCAAAACTAAATAGCAAAGGATTGTTGTAAAGTTAATTAAAACTTGTGGAAACTTAGGGAACACACCGCGGTGTGAGTCCTCCATGCCGGATGTGCGGTTCTCACAGCGCTCGGTTCGCAGAGCACTCCTCTCCCTTGACATCCACAAGTCGAGTGGGCCTGACGGAATCCCCCTAATTGTACTGAGGACGTGTGCTCCGGAGTTGGCACTGGTTCTAACGCCTCTTCTCCGGTACTCCTACTCCCTAGGCGTAGTCCCGAAATCATGGAAGACAGCTTTTGTCCACCCGATCCCTAAAAAAGGCGACCGCTCAGACCCGTCCAACTACAGGCCTATCGCCATCACCCCCTTGTTCTCCAAAATAATGGAATCCGTTATAAACTGCCACCTCATGCGGTACCTTGAGGATCACCAGCTGATTAGTGACCGCCAGTACGGTTTTCGTCGGGGTCGATCAGCTGGTGATCTTCTGGTCTACCTGAATCATAGATGGGCGGAGGCAGTAGAGTCCAAGGGGGAGTCGTTGGCCGTTAGTTTGTACATTGCGAAGGCCTTCGATCGGGTATGGCACAAAGCGCTTCTTTCGAAGCTTCCTTCCTATGGGCTTCCCGAGAAATTGTGCATTTTCATTTTTCATTTTCATTGCGATGCGGATGACAGCACTGGTGATGCTCTATACACCGGCCGTGCCAATATTTCTCGGGAAAACGTCACCGAGTACCGGAACAAACTTGTGTCTGAAGTCGAGTCTTTGCTGGACAAAGTCTCGAATTGGGGGCGACTAAATCTAGTCCAGTTTAATCCTCAGAAGACACAAGTTTGCGCGTTTACCGCTAAAAAAACTCCTTTGTCAAATATTCTCAGTTTCAAGGTACTCCCCTTGTTGCCTCAGCCAGTATCGGAATCCTCGGCGTCGACATATCGAGTGACGTGCAGTTTCGTGGTCACTTGGAAAAGAAGGCCAAATTGGCCTCTAAAAGCTTGGCGTGCAGTATTTCATGCCAGCTCAACGCCTGCAACTTTACAAGGCCCCTTCCACTTGACCGCATCCAGCGCAGAGCGGCTCGAATCTTCGACGACCGAATCCTTTCCGATCGGCTCGACTCATTGGCACTTCGAAGAGATGTTGCATCTCTTTGCATTTTCTTTCGCATTTACCATGGGAGTGCTCTGAGGAATTGTTCGGATTAATCCCAGCCGCCAAATTTCACGAACGCACATCGCGGCAGAACTCCCTGTACCATCCACATCATCTGGATGATTGGCGGATTGGAGGATTTTTCTTCCTCGCACAACTTCCTTGTGGAATAGCTTACCACTAGCGATTTTTCCGAACCGATACGACTTAGGGAGCTTCAAAAAAAGAGCCTACTCCTTTTTAAAAGGCAAATAACGCATCTGCAATTCCCCTGGTGTTGCGGTTGTTCATAGGTGGCGGTAGTCACTTACCATCAGGTGAGCCGCCTACTCGTTTGCCTCCTCTCCTATAAAAAAACACTAACCATAATTGAATTGAGAAAGCTGTTTTCATTAAATTAATTTAATTTATTTATTATAATCGACCTTTAACTTAAACATGCTTGGAAAGTTTCTTAATATTACAATTGGATTTTTAAAATTACTGCAAATGAAATGGTTGTCGGTAAACAAAGGATAGATAGTTTTTTTTATTTTTATGTAAAGGATAGATGCATATAACAGCAAGAAAATAGTTATGCTTGGCATTGAGTTATATGTACTACGTACTAGAGAAGCCATTCTAAACAAAAAATGTGCACTACTCAGTGTCTTCGCGCATGCGCTGGAGATAGTAGAGTCGCGCATGCGCAGTTCATATATGCGCGTTGCACCGACGCGATCAGTTTTTAATTTAAACTTTAATTTGAAATCTTGTTTTATTAGCGCCGCGCCACACTGCATGTACATATATTTTTACGTGGTATTTTTTCTTTTTTTACGTGGTAGAGCCATGCTGCAGCTATATTTCTGGTATAGTTGTAACACGAATGGGTCGGCACGACCGGGAAAGGACCACGCTCTTACAGAATACCAGCGTAAAATAGAAGCTTAATGCTGCTGTGTTTCGTATGGTGAGTGTAGAGAACCGGAGACCCTATTTACTGGAAAAGAGGCATTCCATCTTAGTCCTTACGGGTGACAACGTATCTACATTTTGATTCGTAATCGAGGATAAATGTAGATGTCTATGGGCCACAGTAACCACTTACCATCAGGTGGAGTGTGTGCTCGTTTGTCACCCTTATCCTATAAAAAAAAATATTGAAACCACAGACTAACTAGTAGATTGAAACCACAGACTAACTAGTAGATTCAAACCACACTAAATGACACCCTGTACAGATTGCAATACAGTTCAGTTAAACATAGTGTATGTTCGAAATGCGAAATCTAGTACGTAGTACATATATATCGATGATGATTGACTACTGGCCAGATACTCAATTTTACTAAATTTTAAGATGTTACGTCTTGTGGTGTCACAGTCACTGTGACTTAAAGTGATAGAGACAGCACGAGACTTAACGACATTTTAAAATTCAGCAGCGTTTGAATATTTAGGCACACGTGTTTTCGCTTTCATTAAAAAGTATAAAAATTCGTCTTCTTTGTCAGCCCGTAAGTCCACAGCTGGACATAGGCATCTCCCATTGTGCGCAGGATTTGCTTTCGTAACTTGTCTATCTCTTCTTCCAGCTCCACAATCTTCTCGTCAGTCCTCAGGGTGCGTGCGTTGTATGTTGCCAGGTCGAGTCGTCTTAGGTGGCAACCGAACCTCCACCGGAGATTCTTAGCACCCTCTGCCCCGCCGTTACCATGGTCGCCACCGTAGCCAGGAATAGCGGGGCCGCCGGGGAATGGGGGGCGTCTCTTTGTTACATTCATAGGGGGGTATTTGCCATAGTTGCCACGCTTGGCGAGCGGTATGCAACCGCAGTTTTTTGTATTGTATTTATGCTGTTATCAGGAAGATGCTACTGCCCATCTCCTACCTGTTTCCCTTTGTCGCCCTTTACGACGCCCATGGGAAGATATGGGGTAGTGGATATTCTTAACCGCCACTACACGGCAATATTAGAAATTGTTTTTAATGTAAGAAATCTATTGTCCTCTCCTATCACCGTAAGCGAGGATCTATAATGGCTTTGTCTTTGAAAACCACCAGACAATGAAGCCCGGTGTAAAATCACCAGACAATGAAGCCTGGTATGTAAAAGAGAAGACTTGCTGTATTGTTAAACATCAACACAACAAGTATCCTCAGCATGCTCATAAGCAACACAGAAAATCTCATGAGCATGCCTAAACAAAAATTCGCACACTTGCTCCACATAAAGTAGGGTACTTAACATAGTTCGTATATGCTACTCATTTTTGTTGGTATGGGTACAGTATCGTTAACTGTTTTACCTCCTTAAATATTGTAAAGGATTAGATCGGCATTCTGTATATTTTTTATCGATAAACGTCGTCAATCACTAACTTTAAAATTTGTAACTAAATAGTGACGTTTACTGGATAACAGAGGGCGCTTATTACAATACAAATAAATTTTCTAGAACAATCTGCTACAAATAATAAAATTTAAAGATTATTCGGTAAATATATGTTATATTTACGATAATAAACCGAAATCACGTTCATTTTTTGTTTCATATCGTGACTTAACAATATCTTAATGCACAACGGGGCATATTTTCTATAAAAATATATTTTTTTAAATATATGAAACGAATGCGTCTTGACTTTTTGACGATGTCACTAAGACTAAATGACAAAAATCGGAGATATGTCCTATAGGACATAAGTTACAGACGACAATTTTGCTACTGATGTCCGGTCTATTACTACTACTACTTAAATGTCTTTGGATACGCAAAGGAAAATCAAAACGGCTTCACTTTTTGTTAACGCTTGATTAAATACCCATCTATTTTTCAAACCGTGCGCTTCAACTTCAAAATTTCCAATAAACTGCATCAATAATATATACATAAGTGAAAAAATATATATAAGTGAAAAATAAAAATTACTTAAGTTGTACCTCAGATAAAATAGCGGGTTCTTAAATTCAATTCGTTTCTTACTATTTGACGCTTATCGTTTAGTAAATAATGATAACTAATAAATACGATATTTTATCCTTCAGCATGATTATGGTACTCCAAAAATTTGTGAGAAGGTTTTAACTGTGTGGGAAATACAACCATGCCCGAGGCATATGTGCGCTTCCACGGAGATATTCACTTGTCTTTTTTATGGAGATATACGAGAATCTTACGCCTACAAGTCCCGTTGAAAATGTCGGCTTACGTTGGGCTTTGACTAAAACCTTTATTTTCCACAGAAAAACGGGTACTCCCACGAATTCTCGAGTCACCAGTGCTCCCCGATCCAGGCAGCTTCAAGTCAGTAGCGAATAAATTCTTCTAAATATACACGAAACAAAAGCAGAGGTGATTAAAAGATGAGTTGCAAAACATCACACCTCCAGATTCCAGATACCAATGGGTCTGGATTATGTTTTCACAACTAGCCACCATTGAAGTAAGGTCAATCAACGCATCTTAATACAGATCCTCATCCAACCTGTAGCCCCACTAATTTAAAAAGATTCCGCCAGATTCACGAAGCAAAGAACGAAGAGTGTATCTATGAGACACGAGTTTGCGCGTTTACCTCTTCTTGCCTCAGCCAGTATCGGAATCCTCGGAGTCGACATATCAAGTGACGTGCAGTTTCGTGGTCACTTGGAAGAGAAGGCCAAATTGGCCTCTAAAAATCTTGACGTGCTCAGCAAAGCGGGACAGTATTTCATGCCGGCACACCGCCTGCAACTTTACAAGGCGCAGGTTCGGCCCCACATGGAATACTGTTCCCATCTCTGGGCTGGGGCTCCCCAGTGCCAGCTCCTTCCACTTCACCGCATCCAGCGCAGAGCGGCTCGAATCGTCGACGACCGAGTACTTTCCGATCGGCTCGACTCATTGGCACTGCGAAGAGATGTTGCATCTCTTTGCATTTTCTTTCGCATTTACCATGGGGAGTGCTTTGAGGAATTGTTCGGATTAATCCCAGCCGCCAAATTTCACGATCGCACATCACGGCAGAACTCCGATACCATCCACACCATCTGGATGATTAGTGCTCCACCACTGTGCGATTTAGAAGATGTTTTCTTCCTCGCACGACTTCCTTGTGGAATCGATTACCATCAGCGATTTTTCCGGACCGATACGACTTAGGGACCTTCAAGAAAAGAGCCTACTCCTTTTTAAAAGGACGGCAATGCATCTGCAATTCCCCTGGTTGCCCTGGTGTTGCTGTTGTTCATGGGCGGCGGTAGTCACTTACCATGAGGTGAGCCGCATGCTCGTTTGCCCCCTCTCCTATAAAAAAAATCATCCACATCAAGAAAGCTCTTCTTTATCTATCACTTTCAAACTATCTTTTCACTACTCGATTACTCTTAAAGCATTTAATGTTTAACTCAGCCATGAAAATTCAAATTCTGTGTACAATACTACTACAATAATAGTATCCTGCAAGATTTGTTTCGACATTTGCTTTAGAATTTATATAACCGTTACGATTGCAACTGTTTTCGATCTTGGCTCTTTATCTAAAACTTTTTCACGTTTACCATGAATTAACTAAATGGTGCTAAATGGTGCTAAATCGCTTAGTTAAAGCACGATGATTTTCTGCCGATTTCCAAAAAGGAGACGGTACTCAATTCGACTGTATGTTTCTTTTATGTGTGTTACCTCATAACTTTTTACTGGATGAACCGATTTCGATGATTCTTTTTTTAATTGAAAGCTGGTACTTCTCGTGTGGTCAAGGTTAGACCAATAATTTTTGAGTTATTTTTAATAACTTATATTGAAGTCGGCAGTACAAAATTTTTATTTTTAAATTATTACTTTATGCAATTCTATATGTAACGGTTCGTTTCATTTTATACCTTACTATAATATAAATTTTCGGAAAATATTTATACCGTGTGGTGGCGATAAGAATTTCCTAAGTGGCGATAGAGGGAAACAAATCAGTAGATGAGCAGCAGCGTCTTTCTAATAAAGACCAAAAATAAAAAACTGCGGTTGCCAACCCGTTTGCTAAGCGTAGTAAATATGGCAAATATCCCCTCCGATGAGTCAATCTATGGGGAAGGCCTATTTTCAGCAGTGAACTTAAATAGGCTGTAACGGTTACAGTAACGGTAATAAAATGTTTACATAATGATTTTCTATATTACTTATATAAATACGAAGTACGTAATGAATGAAACCAAATTTACGGCTTACGTGTTTAATTAATCATTCATAATTCAGGCAAATACACCCATTTTGTTAATACACTTATACTTAAACCAGGTGTTAGTGAGTTCACATAAATTATTTATTTATTATTCAACAAATCGGATTTGAAAAGTGTATGCACATTATTCCAGTGCCTCACCACAGGGCAATCTTCCCTTTCATATATATAAATTACGAGATTTTCCCTTTTTTAATTCCTGAAGTATCGCATGGTTTACAGCACTCATGGTTCCTTAATTTTATAATAACGTATAATTTTTGCTAAATGAAATGTTTGAGTTTATTGATGGACAAATATTGAACACGTGAAGATCAAATCACAAGTGGTGATCTGGTTAAAGTTACAGGAAATTGATTGATATACGTTGCACGTGGCTCTAGACTGTGCTTTATGGTACTACGCTTTAGGAAAGGATTTAGGAGAAAATCAGTCGTCCTTTTCTGTCTCGCAGTCCGTTTGGGTATGTAACACTATCTTTACTTTTACGAATTCTATCGTACTTTATTCATTTAGATGGAGAATATAACATATAAGTGAATAAAACGCAATAAAATCAGTAAAACTAGTTCCATTAAATGTTTGCGTAAACATAAGAAATCATCAGACAAATATCAATAATTAATTATTAACTGTAATGCGGGACATAATATAATTCGTATAAGAGGTGGACCAAGGTGGTTGGAAAGAGTGGGTTCTTCGGTTTCGTATATAATCACCGGTCTCAAGACTATTCAATGTATACTACATTGTTATCTTACAGTTGCCGGTTGTCAAAGTCCATTATTTTGAACGTTTGAGAGGCGACAGAGGGAACAAACCAAGAGAAGGACAGAAGCGTCTTCCTAATAATAACTAAAAAAAATGCGTGACTATCGTGAACACTCGGTTGTAACGAAGTTCCTTGCGTAGTTTATTACTATTGATATACGTAGGTATTATATTATTGATTAACAAATACAAATAAATTAATTACTAGCGTTTATTAAAATGAAGCGTCATTTGAAATAGAATAATATTTCATTCGTGGCAAGGAGAACAAAAAGTGCGAGGGAGATGGATATTATTCCATCTTACTTCCTTATTTCGCCGCCTAGGCCGTCTACACTGTGACACAAGGGGTAGTGACGACAAAATCTTACACTTTTTGTCGCCTAGCTCCCATCCGCCAAACCCATACCATCCGATAAGGAACTTCGTTCCATAAATATACTGCGGTTGCCCAACCGCCTGCCAAGTGTGGCAACTATGGCCAATATCTCCCCTATGAGGTAATCTATAGGGGAGACCTGTGTTCAGAAGTGGACGTTTGATAGGACATAACGACATTGCAAATTAGACCAAAAGTGAATAGAAAGATGACTATGTATTTGTTGGAACATATGTCGAAGTGGTAGAGCCATGCATCAGCTATATTTATAGTTGTAGAACGAATGGGTTGGCTCGACCGGGGAAGAACGCCCGTTGTTGCCTTCCAGAGGACTTAGATGAAATACCCTGTTTCCAGTAAAAAGAGTCTCTACACTTACCAAACGAAACACAGCAGCATTGAGCAGTTATTTTACGCCGGTATTCTGTGAGAGCGCGATTTCCCTTCGGTCTGGGCGGGCCATTCGTGCTACAACTATAAATATATAGCTGCAGCATGGCTCTACCACGTTATTATTTATCAAACAAAACAAAATAAATTAACATAACCGTAAAGTTAAATATTATTGAAACAATTTTTCATTGAGGTATAAAGGCTTTAGTTTTGTTTCCAATTAGTTTGCAATCAATTCTTTAACTTTCTGACAGCCCACTCATTGTTAACTTTCCTCAATATCAATTCAAATTGTAGTATTGTGAAAATTCACGGCTAAAATAATTTAGAGAGTTCACAGAAGTATTTAGCAGTTTCAAGTTTTATAAAAATTTCTGTTTGGTATTTTTGTCTATTGAATATAACATTTTAAATAATAAGTAATTTTATATACAAAGCGTACCATACCAAGCTGCTTGACTCCTGTGAAAATCGAATCAACTAAATGTGAAAAAATAATTATGTATAAATACTGACCACATGGGTCAGTTATAATAATTAGCTCCTTCTAAGTAATAGTGTAATAGTGTTGTTAATTAAAGGCAATATGGTAAATGTTTCATCTATATTAACTTTTGAAAATATTTCATTAAGTTGTGACAATGAATAATAATGCCTTTACCGTTGAAATTCTTCTTCCTGCTGAAAAATATCGGCATTATTATTTTATAGTTAGCTTTAATTATTAACTAACAGGTAATAATAGTTTTTCTATGCGGTAAAGCCACTCGGCAGCTATATTATGGTTGTATGGGTTGGTCGACCAGGGAGATACCCCTCTCTCAGAAAATACTAGCGTAAAAAAGCAGCTAAATGCTACTGTGTTTCGTATAGAGAGTGTTGAGAACCGGAGATACGTTTCACTGGAAACATAGAGTTTCATCGTAATCCTCCGGAGTGACAAGTCATTTTAATCCTTAATCGAGGATAGATTTCTGGGCCACAACATCCATTTACCATCAGGTGGACTTTTTGCGCATTTGTCACTTTTATTCTATAAACAAATTGAATGTATCTCTCTGCTGTGAGTGAAACAGTAGGAAAACAAAAGAATATATTATATATTTTTTAAATTTGAAAATGGAATACTTCTTCTCAAGTTTTGGCGGAAGCTTAACGAAAACACCGAGATCACCGGGTTAGGGTCACTATTTTTTTGATCATCGCTGCTCTTGATATTTTTTGAAAACAGCTGTAAAGGTGCGACGCGTCTGGTAAAGTGATCGTCATTATTCCTGCCAAGCGCGACGGATAAGGCAAATCGTTCCCACTATAGGAAAGGCGCCGCGGTGTGTATTACGTTCGATTGCAGGAACAACCAGGAAGCATAATGATTTCTCTACCACACATCCAATATTAGTTTAAAAAGTAGGATGTTCTAAAATAAGACTACATAATACAGTGTGATTTTAATAAAAAAGGTAGTAGTCTTGTTACAGCTTAGCCCTAAGCTGTAAATTTCACAATACGCTAGCAACTCGAAATCGTTTCCCGCCTGCACCAATGAAATCTTTAAATACAATTACCTATAATCTTTATATAGAAGAGGGGCAAACGAGCATGCGGCTCACCTGATGGTAAGTGACTACCGCCCCCCATGAACAACTGCAACACCAGGGGAGCCAGGGGAATTGAAGATGCGTTGCCGGCCTTTTAAAAAGGAGTGGGCTCTTTTCTTGAAGGTCCCTAAGTCGTATCGGTCCGGAAAAATCGCTTGTGGTAATCGATTCCACAAGGAAGTTGTGCGAGGAAGAAAACATTTTCTAAATCGCACAGTGGTGGACCGCCAATCATCCTGTTGGTGTGGATGGTATCGGGAGATCTGCCGCGATGTGCGGTCGTGAAAAAAAAATCCTCAGAGCACTTCTCGTAGTAAATGCGAAAGAAAATGCAAAGGGATGCAACATCTCTTCGCAGCGCCAATGAATCGAGCCGATCGGAAAGGACTTGGTCGTCGACGACTCGAGAATGCTGATTTATACATGCTCGATGGTAAATGTTGACATCATGTAGAAACCTGCATACCTGAGAAGAATAAAAAAACCTGTGTGAGTGTCGTAGAACATTCAGTTGAAACGAAGTTCCTTTCATAATATATTATTATTGATAAACGTATTATATTATTGATTAACAAATACAAATAAATGAATTACTAGCGTATATTAAAATTAAGCACCATTTAAAATAAAATAATATTTCTTTCATGGCAAGGTAAGAAAAAGTGCGAGGGAGATGGATATTGTTCCATCTCGCTTCCTTATAGCCGCCGAGGCCGTCTGCACTGTGTCAGAAGTGTAGAAGTCGTGACGGTAAAATCTTACACGTTTTGTCGATTAACTTTTTTATTTATTTTGCGGATGGGGATAAAATAAATAAAAAATTAATTAAAAAAATTTAAATAAAAAGTATTTATTTGCCACAAAACAATTCAATGTTAAAATTTAAATAGATAGCTTATTAATTACATTTTGTCAACAGCCGTTTGTGACAAAACGGTCTGTGACTCAGTTATAACGAGAAACCCGTTACTCCTACTATACTCCCACAGCTTTTGTGTATTGTATTATCCATACACGGTCTTAGGCAAGTGATGAAACATGCGTATCAAAAATAAATAAATAAATAAAAATTTAATCACTAAGTAAATAATAGTTACTAAAATACGAAATACAAAAATACAATAATGTTCACTAATTTGACGGGGTATCAGAGGCACACAGATCCAGGGACTGCTGTTGAATCAGCCACTTGCGGCAACTTTACCGGAAGGTAGACGGAGATAGGGTAGACCGGACTGGTAGTGGCAAACCGTTCCAGATTTTAGCAGCGAATTTAAAACACCATCTGGTTCCAGCGAGTCTAATTCTGGGTACTGGAAGCCCGTGACATTTTTCTCATTTTTATTCTCTTTCATTTCTCTTTTTTTTATTTTTAATAGAGGTAATCTCTAGCAAAGATAATTTAAATACCTTAGAATACAACTCAACAATACTTAACTGTGTAATTTCACAAAATAGCAATAATAAAAACTGTATTAACCTGATGAATCAAAATATTAAATGTATGTTAAGCAATAAACCAGAAATTGATTTATTTTTAAATAGTAACCTTATTCATATTTTATGTATTACTGAACATTGGTTGAAAGAAAACAACTCCAAATTTAATTTCAGTAACCACCAGGTGGTCAGTTTGTTCAATAGCGATACCAAATTACGTGGTGGCTCCTTAATATTAGCTAATAAATCCCTATCGTGTAAAGAACGTAAAGACATTGTGAGCCTCTCTGTTGAGCGTACTGTAGAAATGGCATGTGTTTAGCTTGAGCACCATATTTTTCTCAGTGTTTACAGATGTTCGAGCTATTATACCTTTGGAAAAATTATGGAAGAAATTTTAGTTAAGTTTAATAAACAGAATAAATCTCTTGTAGTGTAGGGAGACTTTAATATCAATCTCCTGGAAACTTCTTCCATCAGTATAAAATTTTGCTCTTTGTTCAAATCCTATAATGTTGATAATTTATTCCTTGAAACTACACGTATTGCAGGGCGTAGTGCAACCTGTATTGATAATATTATTACAGGTGTTGTACCAATAGGTGTTTCCAACGTGGTAGAGCCATGCTGCAGCTATATTAGTAGTATAGTTGTAGCACGAATGGGTCAGCTCAACCGGGGAAGGACCACGCTCTCACAGAATACCAGCGTAAAATAGCAGTTTAATACTGCTGTGTTTCGTATGGTGAGTGTAGAGAACCGGAGATCCGACTTTGAGAAGTCGCTCAAAGTCTGACGCCGGTGTTGAGCTTATGAAATATATTTTTAATCTCTGGGAGAATTTACAAGATGCCTTAGGTATTTTCTGTGATCTTTCCAATGCTTTCGATTGTGTTCATCATGAGACATTCATCAGGAAACTACAACATTACGGTGAAAACAATTTGGCACTTAGACTCGTTACTTCATATTTAAGTAACAGAACTCAAAAAGTCGTGATTAATGGTAAAAGATCCTCTGGATCGGTAGTATCAATGAGCGTTCCTCACGGCTCGATTCTTGGCCCATTCCTGTTCTTAATCTATATTAATCACTTACCTTATTTTGTAAGAGACAATCACGATATAGTATTATTTGCTGATGATACCTCTTTAATTTTCAAACTCAAACTGCAGTCAATTAATTATGACGATGTAAATAATGGTCTATCGAATTTAGTACATTGGTACAACAATTTGCTCTTAAACGGCAATAAGACAAAATATATTAAATTTACAATGCCTAATCTAAAACATTCGAATACTAATGTGCTATTAAATGGAGAGGAGTTGAGTCTTATTAATACCACTGTTTTTCTTGGTGTTACTATTGACGCGAAACTTCAAAGGGGCCCCGATATATCTAAATTGACAAGCAGACTTAATTCTACAGGATATGCTGTAAGAAAGATTAGAAGTCTCGCAGATGTTGAGACAGCTAGATTAGTGTATTTTAGTTACTTTCATAGCGTAATGTCTAATGGAATTTTGCTATGGGGTAATGCAACTGATATTGAAACTATATTTGTTTTGCAAAAGAGAGCCGTACGGGTGATTTATAACCTAAATTGTAAAGAGTCCCTCAGAGAAAAATTTAATGAAATAAAATATGCTTATTATAACTTTGGCATCGCAATATATTTTGAAAATATTATTTATGTACATAAAACATAAATAGCTTTAATAAGAATAAGGATGTTTATACCTTAAACACTAGGAACAAACATAAGCTTGTAATGCCAGTTACTAGACTCCGCAGAATCAGTTATTCATTTATGGGGCAATGTATACGCTTTTACAACAATATCCCAGAACATGTTCAAAGTTTGTCAATAAATAAGTTTAAAAGTTTTATTAAAGAAAAACTGTACTAATGAAGGTGGCATACTACTAAACTGTTACAAAGCAGCAGTCTAATGTCACGTTTTAGAAATTTGCGGATTTTAGACAATTTTTTTTTAAAGAACCATATCATTTGCCGATTTTTGTCTGAAGATGTTGCTCAAATTTTAAATTCTCATCCATGAAGAGACCTAAATTGCGAACACAACCCTCCAAAGATCCGCCAAATCCGTAACGTATGATAAAGAATTTCGTTCCAAAAATATTTTGAAGGCATATGAATTTTGTCCATACGCATTGTAGTAGCGTGACGGATGCCTAAGCCCAGCATTGAGACATTTATAGGCTGTAACTTTACATCAATTTTACTTATAAAGTAACGCCAAATATAATATGTAATCTCTTTCCATTGGATAATTTAAAATTCTTTGTTTTTTTACTCTATATGAATGAATGTTTGTCTTTTAGGTACCAAAATTTAGTGAAAAACTTTAGATTACATATTGGCATTGATCCAAGAATTTGTGCCACTGCATTTTACTTCGGTTCCACAGTAATCAAATTCGACTATATGTATGCGGTTTCAATTTTGCTTGGTATGCTAACATTATCCATTGATTTTTATGCGACTTCTCATCGTACAAAATTCACTTCTTGTTATCAACATGATTCTGTTTTATTTTAATAGTAATAGAGAGTTTTAATACATTATGCTTCTTAGAGATAACTGTATACTTGTGTCATTTGCTCTAGAGGTTATCGTGATATGATAAATACGTCACAAGACAGCCCATTTATTTCTCGCTTTTCTTTTATCAGCGAAGTAAAGCCATTTAACTTGAATAGTGGTGAATCATTATGCAAGTTTTTGATTATTCAAATTTTATTCCAAAAAATAAAATATAGATAAAAATAATAGAAAAAAGAAAACATTGTTTATTCAAATTGAAGAGTACAGCGCAAAATATAAAATAATATGAAAAAGAAATGATAAGAAATAGAAAAATGAAACGAAGCATTAACCACATAATAAGTATTTCAAAAAAAAACTCGCGATAAAACCTACCTACAAAGATGAATTTGCAAAATGTGCCGGTCTCAGTGATATCACTGGTTTTCACTCCGGCCCATACCCCGAGGCAACTCGAACGGCTATTTACACGCTCCCTCTTAACATGTCCAAATATTTAATATATCTTAAATTTTAGGTATAGAATAGAATAATTTTTATCCAATATAGATTACAGTAAATAAAACTTATTGAAAGTCTTTACTTTTACCACTGGTTCGCAAATACCTCTGTCCTGAAAAGAAAAAAGAAAACCCAGCGGGACCTTTTAAAAAAAAGCATAATTTACAATATAATATTTTATACAATTTTTATGGAAACATTTAGAAAAAGCATGGTAGCGATTACCTCATTCCCGAGGGTTATCACCAGTCATGTACTCTTTAGTTGTATAATAACACTTACCAGACAATTTTTGCTTAATAAATAATTTAAGCTTTTTGAAAGACAAGGTCTGCATATTTTCTGGGGCTTGGTTATAAAAGCGTATACACTGTCCCGTGTAGAAATTACTGACTCTTTGGAGTCGAGTATCGAGTAATAATATATAACTGCACTAATAATAGATTTAGACTTTTAATAGAATAGAATTTAAATTTGATATTTCTTTTATCTTCGTAATCAAAAACAATCGAACGTTGACAAACATTAGTATAATACTTCTCATTATTTATCAACTTGATAAACTGTAAATAATTAATATATTTATCAATCACGGTGCTTCAACCAAAAATAATAATTTTTTTTTTTTAATATGTATCATAATCGTCGTCGAGGTGTTCGGTTCTGGGGCCGCCCCTGTGGAACATCGGTTACGACTGGGTGCTGCGCGCCGACCTCCCTACCGGCGTCAGCGTAGTTTGCTACGCTGACGACACGCTGGTACTGGCACAGGGGGGGTCGTACGAGGCGGCGGCGGAAAATATGACACGCGGGGTTACGATAGTCGTTGAGAGGATCCGGCAGCTGGGTCTTGAGGTGGCTCTGCACAAGTCCGAGGCCATGCACTTCCATGGTCCTCGGAACAGGCCACCACCGGGATCCTCAGCGATGGTAGGAGGGGTATCCATCGGCGTCGAGTCGACGTTGAAGTACCTAGGACTCGTCCTCGACGGCCGATGGAACTTCGTTGAGCACTTCCGACGTTTGGCTCCCAAACTGGAACGGACCGGGGCTGCCTTCAGGCGGCTCCTGCCGAACCTGGGGGGGCCAAACGCCTCCTGCCGGAGGCTCTACGCGGGGATTGTGCGGTCCATGGCCCTTTACGGGGCCCCGGTGTGGGCGCGTGGTTTGGCGCGGCTTGCCGTCCACCACCTGAACGCGCCCCAAAAGGTGGTTGCCGTAAGAATGGTTCGCGGCTACCGCACGATCTCCCGCGAGGCAGCGTGCCTCCTTGCCGGATTGCCACCATGGGATCTGGAGGCGATAGTCCTCGCGCGCCTACACGAATGGCGCGCGGAGGCACTATGCCGGGGGGAAACCCCGCTGCCACGGCAAGTTGTCGTGCAGCGGACAGACTTCCGGCATGATCTCATGGCGACATGGAGAGAGCGACTGTCGCAACCCCGTGCTGGGCACGCCACTATAGCGGCGATAAGACCCCTCTTTGAGGAGTGGCTTGAGAGACGCCACGGCGTCCTCACCTTCCGCCTGACGCAGGTCCTCACCGGACACGGTGTGTTCGGGAGGTTCCTGCACCGAATTGGGCGGGAGGAAACGCCCGGGTGCTCCCACTGCGAGGATCGACCGGAGGACACGGTGGAGCACACCGTGGAGGTGTGCCCTGCCTGGGCGGAGCACCGCCGTGTCCTCGTAGCGGCGATAGGCGGCGGCGACCTCTCGCGTCCGGCCCTGGTCGAAGCCATGGTCCGGAGCGAGACGGAATGGGATGCCGTCACCACCTTCTGCGAAGCAGTGATGCTAGCGAAGGAGGTGGCGGAGCGGGAGAAGGAGAGAGCAGCAGCTTTCCTTCCCGGCCGCCGCGGGAGACGCCCCGGGCGTCGGGGGCTACGTCGTGGCCCCCGGCCACCGTAGGCGCGGGCCTGTGGACGGCGAGCAATGGGTAGCTCGCCGTCCGTCCGTCTAACGACGACAGGCCGTGTCGACGGCGCGTTTTGTTCCACGCGCGCCTCAAAGAGCTGTCAGCAGCGTGAAGGGGCCCGCAAGGGCCGACGCCTGCCGGGGCTGCGGGCTGTTCGAAAGAGATACCGCGGCTCCGGAACGTAAGGGCACTGAAGGAACACGGATGGTTTTTAGTCAGTAAAAGTCTGACACTCCCTTCCGCTCCACCCAGAGCGAAAGAGGTCATTTGATGATTTTCCATCCGCAAAAAAAAAAAAAAAAAAGCTCAACATTTGAACGTATGATGGCTGTCAATTTTCTTTTTCTTCCTTATTTCCTTTTCAATAGTTTTAGTAACTTCCTTTTTTAGTTTTTAATATTTTGAAAAAAAAAAACTGAAGTTTCAATGAAAAATAATTTCTATTTTTAGTTTTTAATATTTTAAAGAAAAAAAAAACAGAACTTTAAATGGAAAGATTATTCCCTTACCTGTACAATGTATTTATAATAATTTAAAATTAAAAATTTTGTACAGCCGACTTCAATATAAGTTATTTAAGAATAACTCAATAACCATTGGTCTGATCTTGATCAAATTCATATGGGACCACACGAGAACTATCAGCTTTCATATAGAAAAAGAATCATCGAAATCGGTTCCCCCAGTACAAAGTAATGAGGTAACACACATAAAAAAAACATACACTCGAATTGAGTACCGTCTCCTTTTTGAAAGTCGGCAGAAAAATTAATTAAATTTCACATATTTTGTATATATTTTTTTAAATATATTAAGTACATTGACTGAGCTAAAAGTAGAGTAAGAATATTCGTAACCATATTTTCTACATGGTGACAGGTATTTGAGCACGCTACTTTTTGTCTTCATGCATCTATGACATATATTGGATCTAATTTACAAAATATGATGCACGTATTGTCCTAATATTCACATTTATGAAGATAAAATTTAGATTTTTTTTCTATTTGTTATTTATATCTGAGCCTAATAGAAGTCAGTTATTTCAATATGAAGACAAACACTTTATTTATCAGTATTACAAATACTATATTATAATTTATAATGTATAGAGTATATTTCACAAAATATACCACACAAGTTTTCATTTCTGAATAATATATTTATTAAAAACTAGCAGACTGTTTGAAGCACAGTTAACAGTAAAGGCAAAACATACTTCTGAAAGTTATCAAAACTAAATAGCAAACGATTGTTGAAAAGTTAATTAAAATTAACCGTAATTGAATTGAGAAAGCTGCTTCCATTAAAGTAATTTATTTTTTATAATCAACCTTTAACTTCAACATGCTTGGAAAGTTTCTTGATTCTACAATTGAATTTTTAAAATTAGAGCAAATGAAATGGTTGTTGGTTAAGAAAGAGTAGATAGTATTTTTTCAACGTATTTATTTTACATCAAATATGCATGGAATAGCGAGAAAATAGTTATGATTGGCTATTGGCCAAATACTCAAACAAAACAAAATTTAAGATGTCTTTAAGTCTCGTGGTGTCACAGTCACTTTGACTTAAAATGATAGAGTTAGCACGAGACTTAATGGCATGTTAAAATTGAACAGCGTTTGAATATTTGGGCATATGTGTTTTCCCTTTCATTTAAAAGTATAAAAGTCCGTCTTCTTTATCAACTCGTAAGCTGGACATAGGTGGAGGCTCCCATTGTGCCGAGGATTTGCTTTCTTCACGCTTAGCACGTAAATTGACGGTCACTGTACCAGACGTTACCTTTGATACTGTCTGTCGCCGGTTAGGTAATTCATGACCGGTGTAAACGAGATGGAATACCAATTATACAAAATGAGGTAATCGGTTCTCTTACACTACCACTACATGGCACTAATGTTTATTATGTAATATTAATGTTAGTAATCTCAAATTGGGTGTTGTGGTTGAATTTGAATAAAGTTAAAGCCTGCATATATTCCACACCTGAACACAATAAGGGCTAATATTCTTAAGCTCGCCAGATGTCGCTAATTAGAACTGAGGTGAACATATTTGTCACGAAAATTGTCACCGTGTCAACACAACAGTGTCATCATCATTGAAATGTGGCGTTTTAATTAAAAGTTTTTTTTTACTTCTGGTGTATGTATACACAAAATAATGCCTAAGTGCTGTATTCTTTATTTTTTACACATTTTAAACTATTTTTAACAGACTTAAAAAAGGATGAGGTACTCAATTCGACTGTATTTTTTGTTATGTTATGTGTATTACCTCATATTTTTTTCAAGGCGAATCGATTTTGATGATTCTTTTTTATTTGAAATCTGGTGGTTTTATTGTGGTACCATATAAATTTAATCAAGATATGACCAGTAGTTTTTGAGTTATTCTTCACAATATATAAGTCGGTTGTAGAAATTTTTAATTTTGCTACTTGTTATGAATGTTTTTCACGTGGTAGAGCCACGCTGCAGCTATATTATAGTTGTAGCACGAACGGTTCGGCGCGATCGGGGTAGAGCTACGCTCTCACATAATACCAGCGTAAATAGCAGCTTAATGCTGCTGTGTTTCATATGGTGAGTGAAAAGAACCGGAGACCCTTTTTACGAGAAACGAGGGATTCCATCTTAGTCCTCCGGGGTACCAACACATCTGCATGATATCTTTTAATTGAGGATAAATGTAAATGTATATGAGCCTGTTTTGACATCCACTCACCATGGACTGTGTACTCGTTTCTCACCCTGTACTATAAAAAAATTAAACCTCTCAAATATTTTACCTCATACCAAAGTGTCGCCGCCCTGGTGGCAGAAAATGTTGTGGATGGCCTCATTCTTTAATTTCTTTCACGCTATAAATTTTAATAGCAGGGCAGTAGCCCTCAATGATCTGGATGCATATAATCTAGAAAACTCTTGACAAATTTGTTTATTTTCAACAGTCTTACCTAGTAGTTTAGTAGAAATAACAAAAATACGTCTAGTTTTTCTTTATTTAGATATGTCTTCATATTCGAGAAAATGTATGTAAGTAGACAATATAAACTTTATATTTATTAAAATATATTTCTTGTAATAAACTTGTGATGTTGCGAGGAACGCTCGATGAAGGTTAAGTTGTACATTCTATACTAAAATAGCGTCATCTTTTAAAAATGAGTGAGATGTTTTTGCAATGAAAGAGTAATGTAACATATACATCCCTTACGTCCCTAGGCCCATACGTCCCTCGTCTTTCCCGTGAGTATATCCCATACGTGCTGGGCATAGATGTCTTCACATTTGTGATTTTTTTTGGGATGGGAAAGAATTCCTCGCACTGCTCTACTGCGTATTGAATGAAGGACTTATTTTATTTATTTATAGTTTTAGAAATGGATTTTCTCACGGTTTCCTCTACCGCCTAGCACATGGTAAATGAATACTAAAAAGTACTAGTAAATATTTCATTTGGTACGGATTTTTAAGTTGATAAGAATTGCTAAAATAAAACATTATTTCCTTAAAGTGAGTAAAAAATTTCAAAGACAGAAACTAAATATTTTCGACCAAATTAAAAAAAAAAGTGCATGTCAGTTCCGACACGTTACTGGAGTTTAGTCCTGAAAAACGATTGTCTTAAAATATATACAATAAGCAAAATAAATAGATTAACCTATTTATTTATTTATGTTACTATGATAAAATATATTATATAAATTATATTACATAAAAATATCTTATAAATTAGACATATTATAGTATTTATTTCGCGCTATGAGATGCGCGAGTATGTATCAAAACCATAACGGCTTCACATTTTGTTTACGCTTGATTTTACTACCCATCTTTTTTACATACCGTGCGCTATAGAAACGATTGTGAAAGAGTAAACTACAAAAACTCCAATAAACTTCAACAATAATATAACCCAAACTCAGTTTTTTTTTCTAGAAGAATCCAGTACATAATCATCATTATCATTTCAGCCCTTCATAAGTCACAAAGCACGGTCCTGAGCCACCTGCATCCATCGACTTCCTGCATGTCTTACCAAGTCATCCAGTACAAGCAAGTGAAAAATAATAACTACTTAAGTTGTTCCTTTCTATTTTACGCATATCGCTTATTATGTTCAGTTACT
Organism: Parnassius mnemosyne; assembly: GCA_963668995.1. Lineage (NCBI taxonomy): Eukaryota > Metazoa > Arthropoda > Insecta > Lepidoptera > Papilionidae > Parnassius > Parnassius mnemosyne. Next base: position 22,372,084 of record CAVLGL010000084.1, on the reverse strand, counting down.
AAATAATGATAGCTAATAAATACGTTATTTTATCTCACAGCTTTATTTTATGCACTCTAATAAGTTCAGTATTTTGTCAGCTTTTAACTGTATGGGAAATATAAAAATGCCTGGGGCATATACACTTTTCCACGTAGATACTCACTTGCTCCTTTTTTATGGAGTTATACGAGTATCTAACGCCCACATGTCCCAGAGAAAATGTTGACTAACGTTGAACTCTTGCTGACTAAAACCTTCATTTCCTATCGACAGAAACACGAGAACGCCCACGAATTTTCGAGTCACCAATGCTCGCCGCCCCAGGCGGCTTCAAGTCAGTAACGAATAAATTATTCTAAATATATACGACTCAAAAGCCGAGGAGATCAAAAATATGTGCTACGTAACATGACTCATTCCGGTTCCGGATCCCAAAGGATTCGGTTTATATTTTCATCAGCCACCGTTGAATTAAGGTAGATCAATGCATCTTAATGCATACCCTCATCTAGTCTGTAGCACCACTAACTTGGTAAGATTCCGCCAAATTTACAAACGATATAACGACTCACATCAAAACTACTCTTCTTTCTCTATCACTTTCAAACGTACTTTTCACTACTCGATTACTCTTATAGAATTTAATGTTTAACTCAACAATGAAATATCGAATGCTGTGCTCAATACTACCACAATAATTGTATTTTGCAAGATTTGTTTCGACATTTGCTTTAGAATTTATATAATCGTTGTGATTGCAACTGTTTTCGATTTTGGCTCTTTGCCTAAAACGTTTTCACGTTTACCATGTATTTACTAAATGGCGCTAAATCGCTCAGTTGAAGCATAATGATTTTTACTTTATGCTCTACTATGTAAAAGTTTTTTTTTATTTTATGCCTTGCTATAACATAATTTTAAATGAACTGTTTACGTTATAATTTCGTATATTAGGTACACACATTTGAAGTAAACACTTCTTTAGCATCGTTGTTATTTGAAACTGTATGAAACGAAAAAGCGACACTAATATAGTATACATAAATAGGATTTAGCCTTTTTTTATAGGAGAGGGGGTAAACGAGCATTCGGCTCACCTGATGGCAAGTGACTACCGCCGCCATTGAACAATTGCAACACCAAGGGAACCAGGGGAATTGCAAATGCGTTGTCAGCCTTTTAAAAAGGAGTAGGCTCTTTTCTTGAAGGTCCCTAAGTCGTATCGGTCCGGAAAAACCGCTGGTGGTAATCGATTCCACAAGGAAGTTGTGCGAGGAAGAAAACATCTTCTAAATCGCACAGTGGTGGACCGCCAATCATCCAGATGGTACGGATGGTATCGGGAGTTCTGCCGCGATGTGCGTTCTTGAAATTTGACGGCTGGGATTAATCCGAACAATACCTCAGAGCACTCCCCGTGGTAGATGCGAAAGAAAATGCAAAGGGATGTAACATCTCTTCGCAGTGCCAATGAATCGAGCCGATCGGAAAGGACTCGGTCGTCGACGATTCGAGCCGCTCTGCGCTGGATGCGGTCAAGTGGAAGGAGCTGACACTGGGGAGCCCCTGCCCAGAGATGGAAACAGTATTCCATGTGAGGCCGAACCTGTGCCTTGTAAAGTTGCAGGCGGTGTGGCGGCATGAAATACAGTCCCGCTCTGCTGAGCACGCCAAGCTTTTTAGAGGCCAATATGGCCTTCTCTTCCAAGTGACCACGAAACTGCACGTCACTCGATATGTTGACTCCGAGGATTCCGATACTGGCTGAGGCAAGAAGGGGAGTGCCTGCGTGAGAATGAGATAGAATACAGTGTAGCAAGCGACAGTAGCCTTATTACAGGGTGCGGACCTTGAACATAAGGTTGTGGGTTCGAATCCGCCATTCGATTATAGCTTACCAAATAGTAGTGTTTTAGTTAAAATTTTTAATAATAGCATTGCTACTAATTTTTATAAATAGTGTTCCAATTATTTCGATCTCCTCTTTGTGCGGTGCTTTAAAGGTCATTAATATACATTTTAATTGTTAAAATAAATAGTTAAAAAATTATGTAACAAGTTTATTAAATAAATGAATGAATTTACCAATGGAATGATTACCTATAGATAGCGCTATTACAAGTAAATTTAATTTGATTAATTACACTAAAATCGTCTAAAAATAAAGATTGTAATATTTATTTGCTATAAAATGAAACTTTTATCTTATATTTTATGCCGCATTTGTGGTTGGAAATGATCATGTTAAATAAAGTTTGCCGTGAAATATATTTATTTTACACTTCATTTCATTTGAAGGTATCTCTTCTACCTCGTGTGCACTGCACACGTTTTTTTGTGTTTATTTAGTAAAATTTTTGAGTTTCTTGATGGACAAATATTGAAGATCAAATCACAAGTGGAGATCTGGTAAAAGATACATGAAATTGATTGATGCACGTTTCACGTGGCTCAATATCGTGCTTTATGGCACTACTTGAGGAGATTCAAGGAAAAATCAGTCTTCTATTACTGTCTGGGAGTCTTTCTGCCGCCAAATACCAATGTTTGCCCTGCTGCGTTTCGGTCTGCAGCGCATAAAGAGGTAGTATAAATATAGACCGTGAGATATTCCATCTCCGTCTTCATACGTAACAATGCTTAAATTTTATTTCATTTAATTTTTTTTTAAATATTTGTAACACGTACTATATAAAAATTTTAGACTTCTGCACTCCTCCTCTATATAAGCATTAAAAAGATGTACAAAGTTTGTTCCTTCACGTATTTAATGTAGACACTGAGTGTAGAAAGTGAAATACAGCGCTCTTAATAACAAACTTAACATTTTAATGAATTACAGTCGCATTTGAACCAGTTTATTTAGTTTCGTAAATTCGCGTGCAATTTATTATCTTAATAACGTTAAAGTAGTAAAACTTACGGAAACGGAAGCCGTCCAAGCAATTCAAACAAGTGCCTCCAAGTAACACCGCAGAAACTTAAGTTGTTAACACGAAGTCAACAAAACCAAACCTTGGATGCTTTTTCATTATCGAGTAGAAATTTACAAAACTAACAACTGTTGATTATTTTGTACTGATTTCAAAAAGGAGACTGTATGTTTTTTTATTCGTGTTACTTCATTACTTTTTTCTGGGTGAACCGATTTCAATGATTATTTTTTTATTTGAAAGCTTGGTACTTGTCATGTGGTCCCATATAAATTTGATCAAGGTCTGATCAATAGTTTTTAAGTTATTCTTAATAACTTATATCGAAGTCGGTGGTACAAAATTTTTAATTTTTAATTATTTATGGAACTACAAACAAGTTGCTCAGCAACCTTATTTACTTCCGCGTGATAACATAATTATAATATTGCAATCATAATCATTACGGCTTATAAATAGTCCACCGCTAACATATAATAGACCTTTTACATAGGTTCTATTCCATGGTTGCCACGCTTGACTTGCAGGTGTTTTTATTTTATTGGTGTTATTAAGAAAAGACACTGCTGCTGCACATCTCTTGGTTTGTTTCCCTTTATTGCCTCTTACAAGACCCAAGGGAAAACATAGAGCAGTAGATATTCTTACACAACAGTTTAATCTTGTAAAAACACATGAATATTTATACTTACTGTCGACATGTGTTAAACCGATAGCAATAGATGAACTGCTGCTTATGCTCTGAAATATTAATATAAAATATAATAAGAACATATAACGAACGCATAAACAGAGCTCTAACGCTAGATCTAACCCTGATATGAGCCCGTAGTTCATCCGAAAATAGTTTTACTATCCGACAACAATTAATAAAAAAGTTAAAAAGAAGATAATAATATATACTTTATTTGTGAGGAGCCAAAGTTAACACATGCATATGCTTATGTATGTAGATGGTAGGGGTCCCTTATCCTAGGTTACAGTCCATTTAAGTAGGCACAACCCTCTCACTTTTTCTTCCGCTAAACAGCAGTACCCATCTTTTTTCTAAGAAAACGGGTATATGTCTATTTCATCCTTAGGGACAAACGTTGACTTCCTTCTTTTGAATTTTTTTATAGGATAGGGTGAAAAACGAGCACACAGTCTACCTGACATCTATCCTCGTTTGCGAATCAAAATGCAGATGTGTTGTCACCCGTGAGGACTGAGATAAAATGCCTCTTTTCCAGTAAAAAGGGTCTCCGGTTCTCTACACTCAAAATACGAAACACAGCAGCATTAAGCTGATTTTTTACGCTGATGTTCTGTGAGAGCGTGGTCCTTCCCCGGTCGAGTCGACCCATTCGTTCTACAACTATACTACTAATATAGCATCTGCATGGCTCTACCACGTGTGAAAATTTTTGAATATTTTATTTTATATAATAAGGATGACGAACAAGGACGCTGTCCGGAAGTGGGTGCTGTGAACCTTATACACCTACATCTGTCCTCGATTAACAATCTCTGAGGACCAAGGTAGAATGTATCCGGCTACCTATATTCACCATACGAATCACAACAGCATTAGGCTGATATTTTACTTTGTTATTGTGATACAGAGTAGTCCTTTACCGTTCGAGCTGAATGATTCTTGCTGCAAATGGTTGCGTAACCTTATGGCTAGACTATAGAACAAATCCGCCTTATACGTTCGGGTATTTCTTTATATAGAATAAGGGTGACAAGCGAGCATACATTCCACCTGTTAAGAATCAAAATGCAGATGCGTTGTCGCCCCTGAGGATTAATATGGACGTTCTGATTCCTAGTAAAAAAGGGCCACATTCTCTACTCTCACCATACGAAACACAATAATTCTATTGCTCTCTCTATCTGTGCCATTTTACATATGCATGTGAAAGCGTGGTTCTTTTGCACCAGATCGGATATGTGCTGCAGTCACAATAGAGGTGGCTCTACCACGTAAATATAAGTGCAGCTTGCTTCGTTAAATTGAACTATGTGTGCGCGTATACTTTTGACAATATTATCCACGTATATTATCACTGTTAATAATTAATTCTCAAAGAAATATGGGAGGCTGGAACCTAGGAGTGGGACGAATGGGCTTTCTTTTTTGACAACCTAAACAATATTAATATCAGCTGAATAATCTGTAATAACAAATCTTTTCTTATCATCTTCATAAAAAATAATTTTGGAGCATACATGTTAAAAATGCTTCTTGAGTGCAGTTGAATTACAGAAAATTTGTGAATACTGTGCGAAAGTTAGTCGAAGGCTTTGTTAAATCAACACTTCGGATTTACAAAGCCACTTAGTTGCCCTGAATATAATATTGCAGAATTTTTTTTATTAAAATTAATTTATAACAGACCCTAACAAACTTATTATATAAAATGTGTGCTGTTATGATGAGATGATGAAGTTCTTCTGGCAATTTTCAAAAATTAGATATTAAAAAAATATAGTAACATTAAGCCTAAACACAAAAACTAAAATAAAGGAATAATATAATGGCACTACTGAGAGTGTGCACCTGAATTACATGCCTTAATTCCTTCCTCCCCTTTCCTCCTGACATGAATACCTACGGTCGGTGGGTCTTCAAACAAAACGGTTTGCTTCGTCTTTCGTAATGTATACAGCAAAGGTTGCATTAACTTACCGGCATCTGTCTTTCCGTCGAATTACAATTGAGGCGTCTGTAAGTCATGAGTAAATACTAAAAAGGGTTTTGTTAAAATAAAACCGACTTCTAGTTGCTAGAAAAAAGTTATTTATTTATTCCGCTCTTAAAGACGGAATTTTTTTCTCTAAATTTATAAAGGACCAGCCTTGAAGTATAACCTATATAATAAAAAAAATCATCAAAATTGGTTCACAATCTGCGAAGATATCACGTTACATACATATAAAAAAGCACATACTCGGATTGAGAACCTCCCCCTTTTTTAATTGGGTTAAAAATATTGGTATAACAATTCTAACTAAGCCTAAAATTTTTAATCTAGAAATGGCTGATGACAGAAGTCGAACGGTGGATTCACGACGATTTTAAATTTCGCAGTCCATATTCTTCTCCATGCGTGGAGAAGAAGTTACAGATTTTTTTGCGTTTATTTATTTTAAATTATATTATTAAAACGCGACTAAATCCATAAAACTGGTTTCATTGAATGTAGAATGTTCGTGTAAACGTAAAAAAATCATCCATTAGACTACTATCGATAATTAATTTTAATTGTAATGCGGGAGGGATATATAATTCTTATTAGGGGTAGATGAAGATCGGATAGATTACAATAACATTCTAGAAGGAGTGAGTTCCGTATAGAATCCCTAAATCATCGGTCACAGGACTACAATGTAGGATACATTGTTTGTTATCTTACAGTTGCCGGTCGTCATGTGCCATTGTTACGAACGTTTGCAGAAGTGAACAGCGTGTGACTGTAACAGAAAGCCCGCTATTATGTTTCACTTATCCGATTGTAAATTTAGAAAAGGGTTGATCAGAGTGATTAGTAAATGTAAACTTCATATATTTATAGTAATTATATGATATTAATATAATATATAAGGATTCATCTTCGAGATCAGCATATTAAAATTATTTTTTATTATCATTTTGTATTATATTTGAAAAATCTAAATACGATCGCATTAAAATTCTGAACCCAAAATTATTTCTGTTTTTTACATAAACTTAAAACGTACGTTACATACGTAACGTATATTACCTTGGGCATTCAAAAAGTTCTGCGAAATTTAAAAAAAAAACAGTTCTACAGATAAATCTTTTCGAAGAACTATCCAACAGCATCTATACAAGTCTTATGCGTCTGAATCAATTTATAAAACACTTTGTACAGTCCACTTTATACAGTTCTCATACGGCCTGCTCGAACGTTGCTAACGCATTTTCGTTGAAAACTGTGACAGCCGGATCTTTCCTTTCAAGGAAAAATATTCAGACGAAGCCAAATCAGGGCTGTACTGAGGGTGTATAAAGTTTTAACCGATGCCGAGAAAATCCCACGTTTTGAGCGCTGAGTGCGCGGGTGAATTGTCATGGCAGTAGCCCTCGAAGTCTGGTGTATAGTCGCTTCGTTCGCTTAGTAGTGGTTTGTTGCTAACAGCGGCAAACCTATTTCAATCATCAATTGTCAATTGCTAGCGGTTTTAGTGGTTATGATTGGTATGTTTGACTGCTTCGTTGATCTAGTAGTAAGCTCGACTGCAGCCACAAAGCACGTTCCCGAGATACTTGCACACGTCGACTAACTGTAGTTTTATCAGGTCGTCAGCACACCTAGTTGGGAGTCACTCAACACTCCGCATATAAGACTGTCTCTCGGGAATTTCTTCCCTATTGGTTGTCGGTTCGAGCTATATGGCCGAATCATTGCCACTACAGAAAAAGAAAATATAACACGAGATGAAAAATACCAGATTTTGTGTGACGTCAAAGGTCCCGTCTTCAGCTAACTGCTATTGTACTAAATGATAGTAGCGGTCATTTTCAAGTAGAGTCTAATACTGATTGATTTCATGAATGGACATACATTACCTAGCGCTAAAAAGTAAAACAAAAATATTCAAAGAAGTGAGTAGGGAATAAAACAGCATAGTTATAGGTGTGGCATCGTTGTCATCGCGCCACAAGCGAAACATATCGAAGCCTAAATCGCACTTTCAAAGTTCCGAAGTAAATCTATATATAAAGAATAGCTCCGAACTACCATACGGAGCTTTGATCGCTTTTCGGGCATAACACTTTACCCGGCGGGAAATCTCCCCTTTTCTTTCAACGTCTATAGAGGTATTATTTCATTATATCAGCTACTCTTCGTCTATTGTGAATATCCTCGTAAATCTCGTTATTCGTAAGCCTCAAAGATGCTGTTATACAGTAAACTGAAACAATGAATCTTTACCGATATACATGTTTATGTTTCTTGAACAGGTGGTTATTCAAGGCGTCGGAAAGCACATAAAGACGTTAGACCTACGCCTTATCTTTCCGGTCATATCAGCGTAAAGGAATAGAGAATGCACTTCAGTAGTACTTGCACTTACACTCAGGCACTATAATCCTGTCTAGCGCCGATGGTCAGTCTTCGTTGTGGCCGATGTTCAGTTTGGACGACGTTATTTAATTTACCCATCAGGTAGTTATTTAATTTATCAATGACAGTTGTTCTATCCGCAGCGTGAAACTTATATAAATTATATTTTTATATAGTAACAAAATTCAAGAAAAATTTAATCACACTATATAACTGAATATGTTAATTCATGAAGAGATTTATTGACCTACTGTCCCGTAATTTGAAGGTAATCTTGAATGATAATTTATTCTAATTAATTATTCATCATTTATATACTGACCAAACACAAATTAATGTATTGAGTGTGCTGTGCAATATTTTTTGGTTTTATCATTGTTAAAATGCTTTACAAATCCACTGATGAACATAGGCCATAGAAAACATTTCTAAGCCACTTGTATCCATCACAGTTGCACAAATATTCCGTATACCGGTACAAGACTAGAGAAACTTTCTTCACATTTTAAAACATACGTATTCCTCTAGTCAAGTTAGATTAAAGTGACAACTTTCGGACACTGTTAAAATTACTATGAAACGCACATTATTTATGAACAAGTCTTTTACTGTTCAGGCCGTTCATTTATGGAATGAACTCCCATTATCAGTAAAAGGCGCACCATCCCTACCGGTATTTAAAAAGCTAGTTAAGAATCATTACCTCGCACTTTAAATTCTAACTTCACTTCCACACTAGCCCTTGAATATAATATTATATGTATCATATCAATTTCATTTAATTAATTATATAATTCAGTATATATGTATTTTATTTTTTGTATTTTTATATATGTTTGTTGTATATATATAGATATATATATATATGTGTGTGTTTATTCTTTTCTATCTCTTTTTTCTCTAACACACCAATTTGCCCTGCCCTTGTCATATCCGAGCAATCCTGTCCATTCATTGGTTGTCTGGAAGAAATTGCTATCAGCAATAAGACCGCCCATTGTATGCTTATTTTATATATATAATTTCTGTAATTTATGTATGGTGTGCAAAAAAAAATTAAATAAATAAATTATTTAGAGAATCACAATCAGATGTTTCTATATGTGTTATACTTACCTATATCCAGCGTAACGCTTATAAGATCACAGATTGGCTAGGATATGTTATCACAGAAACGGCAACTAATACAACACCCACTGGATGATATGGGGCAGTGGATATTCGTTCATCCCCAATTTAAATTAGGTAACATGTGAATATAATGTAAGCTTCAAACATAGAAGTATAATGTGCTTTCTTGAAAGCAAAAGTTGAAGAACAATACAATAATAATGTTCGGATATTTTGAAAGATATTGATAATTATCTTAAAATAGCTATAGAAAATCTTCTAAATTTAACTTTAAATACAACAGCCTGGACTCAAGCTACTTTACCTATTGTGGTATTGGTGTGAGAAATCTTTCTAGCGTTGCATTGCCTGCTTTCCTTGCTTCCGTGTATTGTGTCAGTGACTTACGTGCTTAGTGTTAGTGACTTATGTAACATAATTTTAAATAGTAAGGTAGACCTGTGTTTTGCTACGGAGGCAGGGAAAACGCTCTGTCCCGGTGAAAATGTTCCACTGGAAATTAACCAATACAAACAGTGAGATATTCCCTTGGTACAGGGCGTGCAGAAAGATTCGTTTCGTAATTTCCATTGTAACCAAGATGAGGCACGCCTTCTAGCTGTTTTGACTAAGGAAATCTAGTCACTGGTTACACGCTTTACCATCAAGTAATCTCGGCACATTACTTGATGGGGAAAGCTTGCGCATTGCCGTAGTAATTCGACTAGCAGCGGCTATTTGTCAACCCCATTATTGCCCCTGTGGTAGCAGCGTCGACAAGTTTGAGCTCCACGAACTTTCATGTAAGAAAAGTGCTGGTAGGTTTTCGCAACACAGTTCTTTGAACGATTTCATCCGAAGGGCTCTTGTCTCTATAAATGTTCCTTCGGTTTTAGAACATTGTGGAATATTTAGAGACGATGGCAGGAGACCCGACGGTATGACATCCGTCCCTTGGGGGAGAGGTAAAGCCCCAGTGTGGGATGCTACTTGCGCAGACACTCTGGTGGCCTCGTTTAGAGCCGGGGTGGCATCAGAGGCAGCTGAACTGAGTAAGTGGCACAAAAATGAGTCTTTGAGAGATGACTACATATTTGTGCCATTTGCTGTAGAGACTATCGGTCCGTGGGGTCCACGTGCGGTGGAGTTTCTAAAGGAACTCCATCCGCGGCTGGTCGTTGCTGCTGGTGATAAGAGGACTGGTTCTTTTCTCGCTCAAAGGCTAAGTATAGCCATTCAGCGGGGAAACGCAGTCAGCGTTCTTGGCACGATACCGCGGGGAGTAGGACTATATGATACTTAAGTTTCGAGTTTTAGTTTTTTTTTCTTTATTATTATTATAGTGTTTAAAATTGTACATAATAAAATATTGTATATTATGTTATGTAAATTAAAAAAGTACAGTAAGGACGAAATAGAAATTAAGTTAGTAACAAGTAATTAGGTGACTAAATAAGTAAGCAGCAGATAATCCGGCTACTAAGCGTAGCAACTATAGCCAGTAATCCCCTTGTGAGGCAATCTATGAGAAAACCTTTGTTCTGTTGATTTTAAAAGGATGTAATGAATACGATGATGATGATAGCAGATTTTATACGTCCCGCGTCTAGGCATTTCTAAGAGAGTATCAGGACAAGAAGTGTTCGCTGTGCTATCCCAATGAGTGGTGACGGACGTCACACATCCTAATATTCCTCAGTAATAAAAAAATTCTCACGACGTTTTACTTCACCACCCAGCACGTGCAACGTAATACGAAATCAATGGCAAGCGTTTAACCCTGAGATACCATAACAAATTAAGGAATATGGAATTAAAGATAACTAAAAATAATGCAGTATAATTAAAGATGTTATAATGGTATATGTACAAATACAGTAGTTATGTGTAACTGATAAAATATTAATAAGCACCTACTTAAAAGTGTGTGTAATTTGGGTTCCGCTCACCAGATGTTGCTAGTTGATGATGAGGTGAAGTTTTTTGTTACACAATGTCGTATAATTGAGAAGTTAGTTTTTAATATAATAATAGGTTATCAGTTTCTAGAATATTATATTAATACGCAAAATAATGACTTAGTTGTATACTCTTTAATTTTTTGCACATTTTGAACTCTTCTTTTATTTTTCTACTTTTATGAATATCTGTGGTTTATTTATTTTTAATATAATTAATATAAAATATGACTAATAGTACAGAAAGAAACATTTATATTTTCCGGTCAAATTAACTTCGCCGTTATGAAATCTGTGTAATATTACACCTCATTTTTAAGTGGCGCCTCGCTGGTGGCAGAAAAAAATCGTGGATATCCTCATTGCTCATAGGGGTATATTGCCAAGTTCAGCCAACATTTTAGTACATTTTTTTAGAAACACCATACAACACCATTTTATTTTAATATCAGCTTAATGCTGCTTTGTTTCGTATGGTGAGTGTAGACCACCGGAGACTTTCTTATGGGGAACAACGAATCTGCATTTTGATTCTGAACCGAAATGTAGATGTGTATGGGCCACAGCATCCACTTACCATCAGGTTGACTATGTGCTCGTTTGTCACCCTTATTCTTTAAGAAAAACACATTTGACATAAGGACCTACATTTCATTCTCAATTAGAAACCAAAATGCAGATACGTTGTCAACCCTGAAGATTACATATAATATGGAATGCCTCTTAACCAGAAAAACGTTTTCAGTTCCCATCACTCACATTAATTCCTTAACATTAAAGCTGACAATCCAGAAAACTCTACGTGTTTATTCGGAGTATAGTTGTTATACACTTTTCTTACTAAGTTTTTTAACTACATTTGTGGCAGCGCGGTCGTCGCGCCACTAGCGAAACACGTCGAAGTCTAAATCGCGCTAACAAAGTTCCGAAGTTAAAGCACCATATATAGAGACTAATAATGTAAAACCATGCACAGATTTTCTGAATGCAATATTTAGCATTTGCATAGGTGGCAAGCAGTTAAATAACAGCTTCCAGCGTCTTTTTCACAACAGCTGTAGTGTTACGAGATCACCAGCTTACTAATCCTTTACTTGTTTTATTCCTTTTTTAATCATTTTAATGGTGTCTTTTATTTATATATTATTGATTTATATATAATATGATTATCGCCCACTTATGAGGTTTTGTTTCACAACGGAATATATAATTTGTTAATTTATTTCATTTCTATACTTTTACGTACACACAAGCCTTGGTATTTTCCTTACAGTTTTGCAATCGGTTGAATTAGGAATAAGAAGAAATAGGGATTTAAAATCAAATGATTGCTATAAGTTAAATGAGAAATACATATTAGTTTCACTAAGGAAAAAAATCGTATGATGAGAAATCATAGGATGAATACTGAATAACCCAGTTATTGAAGCTTAGATATTCTGAATAGCGTTGAACAAGGAACTATAAATATTGGTATGAAAAGTTGAAGATGAAAATGCCGTAAAGATGTCGGCTTAGACGGATTAACTTGACAAGAAAGGCCTTCGTTTATTTGTAAGATACAAATTACACAAACCTTGGCCCCATGTTTCCATTTTCGATATAATGTTTTCTTAAATATATGTATTCAATGATTGCTTGGAAACCGTTGAACTGATTTAAATTATTCTTTTTTTTTTAAAGAGGCTCTATCTCAAGGTAGGTATTTTTTTTATAGAATAAGGGTGACAAACGAGCACACGTCCACCTGATGGTAAGTAGTTGCTGTGGCCCATAGACATCTACATCTATCCTCGATTACGAATCAAAATGCAGATGCGTTGTCACCCGTGAGGACTAAGATGGAATGCCACGTTTCCAGTAAAAAAGGTCTCTGGTTCTCTACACTCACCATACGAAACACAGCAGCGTTATGCTGCTATTTTACGCTGGTGTTCTGTGAGAGCGTTGTCCTTCCCCGGTCGAGCCGACCCGTTCGTGCTACAACTATACCAGTAATATATTTGCAGCATGGCTCTACCACGTTAAATTGTTATAAGGTATCTCATTTTAATTCGAAAAAAGTTTAAATAGTTACAATTAAGTTTTTATTCTAACTTTTAGACTACATTAAGTTACCTTGACCTTATGAAATGTTGCTTAGTCCACTATAATGAAAAAAAATATATATAAACTTCAAATTAAAAGTAAAAACCAAATTCAAATTAACTTAAAAATTTATTAATAGTTTCTGGATTCGGGTCTTTAAATCTTCGACGCTCTATGTCTCAGTACCAATTACAGAAGCTATTTTTTGAAAGCTATTTGATAATTTTTTAGTCGGTTTATACTTTTTCTGAGAGTTCTTTGATTAGTTTTATAAATTTTATTAAAATTTTCAAAACTTAAATGAATTCTTGTGAAATATAAAATAAAACCACAGCTCGTGATTTCTTGAATTTGAAATTTTTATTAACCACCCTAATTATATTACGATCTTAAACTCGCTGTACTCCCTACAGCGAGTTTAAACTAATAAATTGCTAGAGAAGCGAATCCACGCCGGAGTTATCTTAACTATCTGAACTGGCAACTGCGCAAAACACGACACAAACTTAACCTGCGCCAACAGAAAGTTAACAAAAACCGAAGTTAGAGATAGTTTAGAACATAAAGTTAGCGGAAAATTAACTAATGACTTTGCACATCCATCAACTTTATTGTCTTAAAACAGTTTTAGTTCAATTACTTCCTATTATGTAAGTAGTCAAGTTTGTCGTCATTTGATGTCGGCCTTCCGTGTCGCATTCTAGTTGGCTAGAGGATTGTTAAGGAAAACTTTTTTAGTATTATTTAATGGATACGTTGTCAGGTTAATGACTAACAACAAGGTGTCTCCATCAAATGAGGGAGGCATGTGGCACTCTGAACGCCAGTCCGTCTGCGAAGAGTTACAACAAAGCCTCTATTATGTGAAAGATCCAGCTATGGAATGTTTTTCTCTAATAGCGATGGGTACCTTTTGATAGGTATTTTTCATTTGAACAAAAATGACGTAGTGGTAGTAAGTACAATAAAATAAAAATATCAAAAGAGAGCTGCTATTTCACGGTCATAACAGTAAGATCCAAACACAGTTGAGACGACTAATACATGCTGCAGGCACCACGTAGAATGTTTTTTTTTTATAGGTTAAGGGTGACAAACGAGCACACAGTCCATCTGATGGTAAGTGGTTGCTGCGGCCCATAGACATCTTCATCTATCCTCTATTACAAATCAAAATGCAGATGCGTTGTCACCCGTGAGAACTACGATGGAATGCCTCATTTCCAGTAAAAAGGGCCTCCGGCCACCTGCACTCACCAAGCGAAACGCAGAGGTATACCTCTACTTCACGCTGGTATTCTGTGAGGTCGTGGTACATCCCCGGTTCAAGCCAGCCCATCCGTACGACAGCAAAAGCCGCCACGTGGCTCTACCACTGTTGAAATACCAATGTTGTATGAACATAAAAAAATGTATGCGAGTGTGCGTTCGTGTGTGCGTGTGTCGCACCGATGAATCACACCAATCGTTATACATCGCACCAATCCATGTGCATTGCACCAATCGAAATGTGATGCATCAAACGATGTGCATCACACCAATCAACTGACATAGACTCACAAAATTGTGGAGCTCCTTTTCTATTATATGCTGTGAGGATTTCCATCTTAGCCCCAAGTGTGGGTGAGTTGCGTGCAGGTGTGCTGTGAGCTCGTTTGACTGTTTATTATAAGCGACAGAAGCCTAATGATTAAATGGCTTGGATTGCAAAGTCAGAAAGTCGTGGTTCGAATCCGCCATTCCACTGTGTGTTAAGTACTAGTTAGGTTAAGGAGATTTCTAGTAATTGTAATGGCAGTAGCTATAGCAAAATATTAGTAACGTTATTGGAATTACTAGATTTTTTAAAGATGACTACCGACAATCTACCTCAATACGATTGTATAATATCCTCCAGACCGAATTTCGGTCAACGCGTCCAGTCTCAACGAAAACTACCCATTTGCACAGGACAGAATTATAGTGCCCCAGTGTATGTGCAAACATGTGAGCACTCTGTATTCCTTCACCCTCATTGTCCGATGGAACGGTAATCCGACACGTCCGGAAAGAGATCAGGCGAAGTATCAACGGCTTTACGTGCTCTCCGAGGCAAGAGGATGAAACGTCGCCAACTTCCTTATTCCCGGATGCTCTAATTCTCATAAAAACCCAATAACCGATTCGAACCCGGACCAAAATAATCAGCACTTGCATTTACGACCAGTAGAACGATGAAACAGTTGACACAGTATAGTTATATAAGGGAACATAAAGTAGAAGTCAAAGATTATTTTATAGTTTTTATCGTAGTTATTAAAACATCTATTTATGCCGCTGTATATACCTACATCTCTATTCAATTGTTTATATTATAATAAGAACATGTTACACGTTATATAATAAAGCAATGTCCTACTTGATACTCAAAGCGTAGCCTAATCAATTCCAATAATTGTGTCTGTATGTGTAATTAATTACAAAGCAACTGATACATTAAATAATATTACAAATTACAGTGTTATGTATGAGAGAAATATAACTGAGGTCATAAGTAAAAATTGTTTTTTTTTTATAGGATAAGGGTGCCAAACGAGCACACAGTTCACCTGATCGTAAGTGGTTGCTGCGGCCCTTAGACATCTACATCTATCCTCTATTATAAATCAAAATGCAGATGCGTTGTCACCCGTGAGGACTAACATGAAATGCCTCATTTCCAGTAAAAAGGGTCTCCGGTTCTCTACACTCATCATACGACACACAGCACAGCAGTATTAAGCTGCTATTTTACGATGGTATTCTGTGAGAGCGTGGTGCTTCATCGGCTGAGCCGACCCATTCGTGCTACAACTATACTGCTAATATAGCTGCAGCATGACGTTTACGCTTAAAATTAGCTTTAATTCCTAGACATATTTTACTTATTACTTGAACTTGTCATATATATTTATTAACAAAACATAATAATAGGTATTATTTTACGTGGTAGAGCCATGCTGCAGCTATATTAATAGTATAGTTGTAGCACGAATGGGTCGGCTCGACCGGGGTTAGACCACGCTCTCACAGAATACAAGCGTAAAATAGCAGTTTAATACTGCTGTGTTTTGTATGGTGAGTGTAGAGAACTGGAGACCTTTGTTACTGGAAAAGAGGCATTCATGCATCTTAGTCCTCACGGCTGACAACGGATCTGCATTTTAATTCGCAAACGAAGAGAGATGTAGATGTCTATCGGCCACAGTAACCACTTACCATCAAGTGGACTGTGTGCTCGTTTTTCACCCTTATTCTATACAAAAATATATACAATAATTATAACAATAAAAGAAACTAAAAGGTAAAATTATCAAACAACCCTATTTCCCACAGTATGGCCGGCTAGCCGCAGTGCGTTTCCTCGCTGAATGACATACTTGGCCTTTAGACGTGAAAAGAACTCTTGTAGACTTAGTTCAAACACAGTTTACGTAGTAGTTACATTACGTCATTTAAGCTCATATTGATAGGAAGATGTTTTATTTTTTTATGAATAGCAAATTTATTAATTTATAACATTATAAGAAAAAAATATTAAATCCAATCGTACCAATTCATTCTCGTATTTCTACCTTCAAAGATAAAATGATTCCAATTGATCTCAAAGCCGCACAAATTTAAGACTTTGGAATTCGAATAAATGTTAATCACCTCTTGAATCTTCAAAAGCAAATAAGATGTAGATAAGGCTCAGACAATTTCTCGTTTCATTTTATAAAAAATCGATGTTTATTCGCTATACGTTGAATAGGGGGAATGCTTTAAAGTGTTGAGATCGTCTGGCGCGATTATTTTTTGCAACTAAGTCTAAATCAATAAATTCACTTATATTTTGTAAAGGTGTAAAGGATAAAAGCTCTCTACTATCGGTAAAAAATATTGTTATAGTTTTGGTAAAAAAGGCCATTTCAAGATCTTATTCCTGTTTCAAGACGACTTTCCTTATTGAGCTTGAAGTATCATTTAGTTGTCTCTTATTTCTTATTTTACTTTTTTTTTAGATATAATATTGAGGTTCTGTAAAACAGTTTGTAAACTAAGGTTAGTTTTCGAAACATCAGATTTTAAAGTAATCTTCCCAATTTTAACTTTTTTTAAATATTTCAAACTAAAATTCTTTAAAAAATAACTTTTAATTTTAATACTATTGGTAGATATTATACCAATGCGTTATAAGGTAATAAATAATCTTTTAAAAAGATAAATAAATGAAATAGTCATCAAAAGCAAAACTGCCAAGAATATTGAAAAAAAAAACAATAAAATAACAGATGTTAATCTCTATCCAGTTTCCTTTTATGATATAATGGAAATAACAAGTACGTTTTTTTCTATGTATTTAAAATTCACAATATTCTTTCAGAAATAGTTCTGTGTCGTAAAGGCATTTCTCATACAAATTTTACATGGAAAAAACTTAACATACATGTTCCTTGTGGGAATCGAACCCGCAGCCAATGGTGTTGGTACTAAATGCTTAGCCGCCGAGGCGTCAAATATACAGTTTAATATATTTTCATTCTACTGTAATGTTACTAAATTGATATCTCGGAGCTAGCAGCGTCTAAGTAATTTTATCGTGGCATGAAAGGAACGGAATTTCTTGATTAGAATCATAAAATATCTTGATGACAATCCAATATGCCTTGGTCTCCGTGAGATTCAAGTGAGAACCCCTTGCCAAGGAAAACTGTTAGCCAAAATTTCGTTATTTAAGGAACTATAACAGTATAAAAATTTTATAATTTTAATAGTTACAGGATCGAGGGTCTAGCTTCCAATTCCATCTAAAATAATTATATCTGAAAAATAATATCATTTCACCAGCTTTGTCTGCAAATTTGCGATTCTAAAGATCGCTGCTTCTTTTTTTTTCTTTCTACATATAACTGTTTTATTTTTATTTATTTCTAAAGATAACTGTTTTTTTTTTTGTTTACATTACTTCTTCTAAGTTAACATCCTTCTTGTTTAGACTTGTAAAAATAAAGTACATAATAATACATCAACAACAGTAGCATTCGGTACATAGATTTTTCGTCTTTACATAATTGTTACCTAGGTAATATAAGATAAATATTGATATTTATATTTATTTAGTTCATATAATGTATATTTTTAACCTTATCATCAAAACCCCGTTGAATAGCTGCGTAAGTCATCATGTTTTCGCTCTGTTTATTGATTCAGCCATATTTGATAGTAGGAGATTGCCATTCGAAAATCTTGCTTCAGTCATAAACACAGTTTAACGAGAGGCTCGTTTTATCAAAATACTTTTTATGGTTCTTTATGGTGATGAGAAAAATGATGAGATGTTAGCATTCATAGGTTAAAAGTAGAAATAAAGAGCGCAATTGTCTTTGGATATTCACTCGGGCATTATAAAACTGTCCCGTGCAGGCGGCTAGCCTCTGTCGAGACTGGCTGCCCTACCATGCTACTAGTAGCCATTGTGTCGGATTTCAGTTCAGCGATTTAAGATGAATTGATTTATGATAATGATTCTTGCATATGTGATAGGTATTATGGGGAATAAATTGTAGCATTTCTTTACAATCATGTTATTTTATTATAAATTTTTGAGTGCCTATTGTGAAATATAGTCCCAAAAATTGTGGCCAGCTCTAGGACTATTTGTGTTGAATATATTTTTAAAAATATTAAATCAAAACAGATACAAATTACGTAGGTATGATAATTTAAAAAAAAACTTATGAAGTTATTAAAATTTACTTAAACATCGTGGAATTTTCTTTTGAGAAAAAATAAACAATCTAATTAAAAACATCAAAGCGTTCACTTTGTAGTCAGATGCTTCTAGCAATGTAAAATGAATAATTATTACAATAAGCTAACAAATAATACGCTCCCTAGAGCAGTCATAATTAAATACGTTATCATAATAGAATTTCCAATAACAGCTGACAATCGATGTGGAACATTGAAGAAATTATGATACCGCTTATTTATAGTCTGTTAGATAAATCAGGTCTTCATACTGCGCATAATATGATAATACTAAATCGTAAAATTAATTAATGATAGTGTAATATATATAATATTATATATGTAGGTGGTATGTCTTTTTTTATAGAATAAGGGTGACAAACGAGCACACAGTCCACCTGATGGTAAGTGGTTGCTGTGGCCCATAAACATCTACATCTATCTTCGTTTGCGAATCAAAATGCAGATGCGTTGTCAGCTGTGAGGATTAAGATGGAATGCCTCTTTTTCCAGTAAAATAGGTCTCCGGTTCTCTACACTTACCATACGAAACATAGCAGCATCAAACTGCTATTTTACGCTGGTATTCTGTGAGAGCGTGGTTCTTCCCCGGTCGAGCCGACCCATTCGTACTACAACTATACTATTATTATAGCTGCAGCATGGCTCTAACACGTAAAATATATGTTTTTTATTTATGACTTCAATAAGACTATATTGGAATAGAAATACAATGAGTTATGTATATGGACTGCATTACATTGGTCAACTTTAGAATCTTAAATCAACAATGTACAACCACGTCCACATTGTATTGAAAGCAAGATGTAGAACATTACTACTGACCGTACAAGAAAGCTAAAAGTCACTAAGCGAATTATGTCAAGGGTTAGCTTAGAGTGTGACGAAGTGAATTATGCTATATCAAAATTAGTGCATTGGTTTAACGTAAATAATCTGCATTTAGACGGCAATAAAACTAAATGAATTACGTGGTAATTACGTGGTAGAGCCATACTGCAGCTATGTTATGGTTGTAGCACGAATGGGTCGGCTCGACCAGGTAAGGACCACCCTCTCACAGAATACCAGCTTAACGCTGATGTGTTTTGTATCGTGAGTGTAGAGAACCGGAGACACTTTTTACTAGAAACGAGGCTTTCCATCTTAGTCGTCACCCGTGAGGCATCTGCATTTTGATTCGTAATTGACGATAGATGTAGATGTCTATGGGCCACAGCAACCACTTACCATCAGGTGGACTGTGTGCTCGTTTGTCACCTTAATCCTATGAAAAAATGTATTAAATTCACATCAACGAATGTTAAAAATCTGAATACCAATGTGTTTTTAAATGGGGAAGAATTAAGCCCTGTTGAATCCTCTGTTTTTCAAAAGAGGGCCATAAGAGCTATTTACAACCTTAAACCGACAGAGTCTCTTAGAGAAAACTTTAAAGAAATTAAAATATTAACTTTGGCCTCTAAGTATATTTACGAAAATTTAATGTGTTCACAAAAACAAAGATAGTTTTAGTAAAAAAAGTGATTAACGCTCTGTAAACACTAGGAACAAACACAAGATAGTGATACCAGTCTCTCGACTCCACAGAGTCGGTAATTCATTCTTGGGGAAATGTATACGCTATTACACGTTCTGTCACAAAGAATACTTAAAGGTGCGACTGCAGAATGTGAAATTATTTTATTATTTTAAGTTTTTTAGAGTCAGTGTATAATCGTAAACTGTAATAGTATGTAACCTCAGTTGGTAGGAAAGGTATTAAACGAATAAATACATGTACTTCCTTAGACTCTCTTTACTGGAAACGAGGCATTACATCTTAGTCCTCACGGGTCGCACGCATCTGCATTTTGATTCTTAATCAAGAAAAGATGTAGATGTCTATGGGCCGCAGCAATCACTTACCATCAAGTGGACTGTGTGCTCGTTTGTCACCCTTATCCTATATAAAAAAAAGAAACTTAGGTATAACTCAATATATTTACATCTATCAAGTGCGAAACAATATGATATCGTGATTCAAAATATAGGTATCGCCATCTAGTTACTTTTATATGCTTATATTTATATTGAAATGTTACATTGACACATTACAAATTTGATATAAAAATTAACAGTCAGTTCATAGTTCACAGTTCTTTTAGTCTTTCGTAAGAAATATCACAATCTTGATGTTTCTAAATTATTACATTGAAAACTTCATCACCTTTTTTTTGACATTTTCCCTAAATTTATATGATACCACTCCTGAAGTATACTTATCAAAAACATAATCAACAAAATCTGCTCTCAGTTGATAAAAACATCGCGAAACATACATAGAAAAAAACAGTCAAATTGTAAACCACTTCCCTTTTTTAAGTCATCTAAAAAGGGCGGGACAGTCTATAAATATTACTTACGTAACCAAAGTATACGTAACGAAAAAACAACAATATATTCAAATAACAATCTACTGTTAATATTTTAATTCTACTCGCATGTGTTGACCAAAATATTTAACTTAGTAAATACTGTTCTAATTGCTTATTTACTTTCTGCTTATCCGTGAACTAAACCGTTTACTTCTAAGTGCAGACCTCCGACCTCGCAGCATACGCTTATCTCTTGGCGGTGATACACGACTGGATGGATACTGCCAATCGGGACATCTAACAATAATACTTTAAATTAAAAATTTTAAAAACCCCTAAAACATAAAGAGCTGGTGATCTTCATACGGCTGAACAGATTTTCTTAAAATACAGCTAGGAACACTCTCGATTAAGAAACGTTTTAAACCAATTAAATACAAATTAAAATCGGTTCATCCGTTCAGGCGCTATGATACCACAGATAGACACACAGATACACACTACAAACAGATACACACTGCACACTACGAAATGAAAAAAGAATCATCGAAATCGGTTCACCCAGTAAAACGTTATGAGGTAACACACATAAAAAAACACTCACTTTTCTATATCAGGGAGTGTTTTGCCTTTGCATCTTGCCTCCCAACGTGACCAATACTTGAATCCTTCTAGTTCAAACACTTTCTGAGCGCATATGCCGTCATCTCTTATATCTTCATCGAGTAGGGCTAAAAAATTAAACATAGTAGACAACACAATTAAAGTTAAGTTTTTTTTTATAGGATAGGATGACAGTCCACCTGATGGTAAGTGGTTGCTGTGGCCCATAGACATCGACATCTATTCTCAATTACGAATCAAAATGCAGATGCGTTGTCACTCGTGAGGACTAAGATAGAATGCCTCGGTTTCCAGTAAAAAGGATCTCCGGTACTCTACACTCACCATACGAAACACAGCAGCATTACTCTGATATTCTGTGAAAGCGTGGTCCTTCCCCGGTCGAGCCGACCCATTCGTGTTACAAATATACCAGAAATATAGCTACAGCATGGGTCTACCACGTATTAAACCTCTGTGGACTAAGATGAAATAATGTCTTGTTACCAGTAAAAAGAGTCTCCGGTTCTCACACTTATACCAAACACATTAGTCCGCCTGAGCGAACTAGACTACGGTCGTTGTACTGTGTTATTCAAATTCACTTGCTTCAATCGCTTAAGCATTAGCATAAAGCATAAACAGTGAGATTTTGAACAGTAAAGTTGCTATGTTGTTGCTGAAGTGCTAACATTAAATGTCTAAAGATATTGCAACACGTTTCGATTCCAACTTTTCCATTTAAACTTACCTTCGCATGAAATGTCACACTTGCCGCCTTTACGACGTTCCTTGCAATATTCACTTCCTATCTAAAACAAAAGAACATAATATCTAAAACATATCGAATTCAACATATAAGGGAGTCGTAATTTGTTATTATTGATTTAAAGGTAAGAAGTCGATATTTTAATGTACTATGAGCCTCTTTTTAATACAATATCGTAATTTCAAATAACATTAGATGGAGTAAAGAGCTAAGGACCTTTGACGAATTGTTTTGGTTATTTGGATTAAAAATTCAAAGACTATTGAAGAAAGGAAATTAATTTTGTAGTGATGTACAACGGGAATCCTCTACAAAGTAGCACAACCACAGGTACTACTACTGCTATCTCAGACCGTCAAATAAGAAAGACGGAGCGTTGCATACATTCCAAGTGGTGCCGAAACCATGCTACACTTCTGGACGCACTCACGCACACATCTTTATTTTTTCCATTTTTATCAGCCAGTAAAACTTCACTGCTGGACGCACACATAATATTGCAAATTATTTGAGATGCTTAAGTGTACGTAAGTGCGTTTTCTTACAATAAGTTAATCATGGTTTGGTTTGGTTTTTGCATCACATTAATATATGCAACACTCAACACAAACTGCGTCTTTTTTTCCTTGTTGGTCTGAGTATACAACTTAAAATGGATCATGGACGTCAGATTTTAGTTTAAATAATAATAATCGTAACTACTACTAGTGTAGTGCAAGTTATTAGTTATAGTATTACTTTTAGTATTAAATCATATACCATATAAGCCTTGAAAGTCCAGAGTCAAAGTGCTCCTCTTAAATTTTTAACAAGTAACTAAAGGTCATTTCCCAACGGCACCGAATTTTAACGTTTGGATATTCCCCAAGCGTGCCGCTTACCTTCGTCCACGGCATCGTGCATTCATCTACTGCAAGCTGTTTTGCGTGGACGTCACTATATATAATCAAGAGTAGTCCAACGCTACGATTTTATTAATATAATCTTCACTTTAAAATACGTTTACTCATATAGTTATAACACTCTAGTCCATTACCCCTCTTCTAAGAATTTAAATGCAAACTTCCAGGTGAATATGATTATGCATTTTTCTGTATACAAAGGTAGTTTTTTATGATTTTTTAATAGAATAAAAGTGAAAAACGAGCACACATTCCACCTCATAGTAAGTGAATGCTGTAGCCCATAGATGTCTACATCTATCCTCGGTTGCGCTGTTACACCGGAAGACTAAGATGGAATGCCTAATTTCCAATAAAAAGGGTCTCCGGTCCTGTACACTCACCATACGTAACACAGTAGCATTAAGTGCTATTTTACATTGGTATTCTGTAAGAGCGTGGTCCTTCCCTGATCGAGCTGAGCCATTTGTGCAACAACTATATAGCTGTACGGCTCTAACCATGTATAAACTGCTGCTGATGACAGTAAACTCTCCAAAATTGTAGTGCGAGGCCTTATAATCTTCTGGGAAACAACGCACACCGCTTACGCTTGAGGAGGATGGAATTGTAAATATAGTGTTTACATGTGTTGGTGGCACTGGGTGGCTGGAATATTTATTTTAGGAAACTAAAGTGTTAAACAAACTAACCGTCTATCTCAATGGCTTTTTACGTGGTAGAGCCATGCTGCAGCTATTAGTGTTATAGTTGTAACACGAATGGGTCGGCTCGACCGGAGAAGGACAACGCTATCACAGAATACCGGTGTAAAATAGCAGCTTAACGCTGCTATGTTTCGTATGGTGAGTGTAGAGAACCGGAAACCTTTTTTACTGGAAACGAGGCATTTCATCTTTGTCCTCACGGGTGACAACGCATCTATCTGCACTTTGATTCGTAATCGAAGATAGATGTAGATGTTTATGAGCCACAGCATTCACTTACCATCAGGTGGACTGTGTGCTCGTTTGTCTCCCTTATCGTATAAAAAATGGCTACTATGACAATATACAATGAACACTTCAGCCAACTTCAAACAGAGAAAGGTAGAGATGCGTTGTCATCTATGAGGACCAAGATGGAATATTTCGCAGCCTGTAATCATACTGGCTCCCTTTACACTTCAGACAGGGACACAGCACTGTTATTTGGCAGCAGAAATAGATACTATGATGGCTCTGTCCAGAAGGACTTGTAGTCAGAAAAGGAGTCCTCCCACTCAGTAAAGTATAGAAATATTTCTTTTTTATAGGATTAGTGTGAAAAACGAGCACACACTCCACCTGTTGGTAAGTGGTTACTGCGGCCCATAGACATCTACATCTATCCTCGATTACAAATCAAAGTGTAGATGCGTTGTCAACTGTGAGGACTAAGATCGATTGCCTCATTTCCAGTCAAAGGGGTCTCCTGTTTTCTACACTCACCATGCGAAATACAGCAGTGATAAGCTACTTTTTCACGCTGGTATTCCATGAGAGCGTGGTCCTTCCCCAGTTGAGCCGAAGCATTCGTGCTACAACTATACTACTAATATAGCTGCAGCATGGCTCTACCTCGTAAAGAATTGCTAAATTAAATTGTTAGGTTAGAACTGTAAATGCTTACCTGGAAAAGCCCATAGAATTTTTTTCTTGGAGTTTTTTCGTGATACGCTGACGTATTTCTGTCACTCTCCTGTTCGATTAAGCAAACCCCTAAAACATGTTTTTTTGTTTTAATATTATTTTTGTCATTTATATTTATCCAGAATAAAAAATATTGATGGCATGGTTATGACAAGATGCTGAGAGCCGCGAGTAGATACTCCTACAGAATTGTTCATATATGAGCAAAACTTGATTCGATTTATTTAAAAGCCTCCAAAATACAGAAGAAATTCACGGAGTAATGTTTTGAAAAAGTCATAATTTAAATGATTATGATAATTACACCTATAAAAATATGCACATAATTTATAAAATAAAAAGAAATTAAAAATTAATGGGGGCTTCCCTACTAGAAAGGTGTTTAACGATGGTACGGAAACCTCCATGCGCGAGTCCGACTCGCACTTGGCTATTGAGATCAGGTTGGCTAAAACATAGGTACTGCGCTTGTTGTAGTGGTGTTGCTTACTGTTATCCATGTGTTATATGTGGGTACGACAAATTGAGATGAGTGATTAGTCAGATCAGAGACTCTTTTGCAAATTTACAGGGTGCATTGTCTGTGCTTAAAATTGGAAAATAAGTTGGTATATATTCATCCAACATTTATTTTTTATTTTTTAATAAAATCACTCACTCGTCGATTTCACAGATTCAAAAAACTAAGTGTTTTTGTCATTTAATACATTTTGAGCTTTTTATTCATAGATTTTATGTAATTCTTAATAGGTATAATAATAAAAAAAGAACTAAAACTAGAAACTTAATTATAATATAGTCCTACTCCCCGCGATATCGTGCCAAGAACGCTGGTCGCGTTTCCCCGCTGAATGGCTATACTTAGCCTTTGAGCGAGAAAAAAACCAGCCCTCTTGTCACCAGCAGCAACGACCAGCCGCGGATGGAGTTCCTTTAAGAACTTCACCGCACGTGGATCCCACGGACCGATAGTCTCTACAGCAAATGGCACAAATATGTAGTCATCTTTCAGAGACTCATATTTGCGCCACTTACTCAGTTCAGCCTGATGCCGCCCCGGCTCTAAACGAGGTACCCCTGAGATGAGAGGCCGCCAGAGTGTCTACGCAAGTAGCATCCCACACTAGGGCTTTACCTCTCTCCCAAGGGACCAATGTCATACCGTCGGGTCTCCTGCAATCGTCTCTAAATATTTGAATTAACTATATTTCTCTAAATTTTTAGCTTTGAGCAAATAATATCAATCAAAAGAAACAAACTTCTTTTTTCCCTGTCAGCGACAAGGAATTTCCGAAAGTTTGATTTACCACGTGCTTCGAACATTATTAAGAATCACTTATAATACATCTATTACAATTTTTACAAAGTTAAGAACTTGACTTGTTCATGACTTACAATATAAAGTTACAGCCTATATACGCCCCACTGCTGGTCAGAGGCCTCTTCTCATTTCTGAGAGGGTTTGAGGGCAAGGAAGTGTCCGCCGCGCCGCCCCAATAAGTGGGACTTCACATGTCTTAATTTTTTTTTATTTCTCACACATGCAGTTTTCCTCACAATGTTTTTCTTCACCACTGAGTACGTGATAAGTTAGGCTGTGCCAGCGGGGATCAAACCCGGGTTGCTCGCGTACTGTGAAATTTACAGCGAACCCCAGAGGTACCACGACTTTCCTAAAGCTACCATGGCTCTCATCTAATAACAAATTATAAATAGGAACATATTTTATTTATAATAAATGTTTTTAAAGGTTTTTTACTGACTTTCCAAGGACACAGGTATTTTTCCGAACTAGTAATTAAAACATAAATTACTTTAAAAGAGTATTCCTGTAATCTTAGAAAAAAAAATTTGTTACCATCTGTACCAAATTTTTGACTAATTTTACTTCAATATTAGCTCGAGCTGAGATTCTAAGAGGGTATTGACAATATTGACAATAATCAATTAAAAATCCATTACGGAGCTTAAATTTACCGACATAAATTCATGTTAAATAGAGTTTTCTAAATAGACTTTTCTATCTGAATAAATTATTATTATTACTATTATTAATTATTATTATAGTTTAAGTCAAAGACATTCAATTTTTGCGTGGTAGGCCACAGTGCTCCATTTTGTCATAGAATAAAGGTGCCAAACGTGCATCAAAATAGCAGCTTAATGCTGTTGTGTTTCGTTTGGTGAGTGTAGAGAGAACCGGAGATCCTTTTTACTCGAAACGAGGCATTCCATCTTAGTCCTCACGGGTGGCAACGCATCTGCATTTTGATTCGCAAATGAGGATAAATGTATACGTCTATGGGCCACAGCAACCACTTACCATCAGGTGGGCTGTGTGCTCTTTTGTCACCTTATACTATAAAAAAAATAGTCTACTTGATGGTAAGTAGATGCTGAAATATAAATAGCAGTATCACGATTCTGTACTTTGTATATTTAGTGACGAGAATTGGACACGCATCACAAAAACAAAAAAGTTTCATTAAAATAGCGACGTACATTCTGTAACACTAGGAACAAGCTCAAGCTAGTAAGATCAGTTACTCCACTTCAAAGATTCAATAATGTACGCTTTCAATTTGTACGCTTTTACAACTAAAACTATTAAGAATATCTTTATAAAATTTTAAAACCTTTACTAGACAAAAGTTATTGATAAGGATTATTATGCTATGAAAGAATCATCATCAACATCATTACAGCCCTTCACAAGTCCACTTATGAACATAGGCCTACCCTAAAGAATGCCTCAAAGCACGGTCCTGAGCCACCTGCATCCATCAACTTCCTGCATGTAATACCAGGTCGTCACTCCATCTAGTGGGAAACCGCCCCACACTTCGCCTACCGGTACGAGGCTGCCATTCGAGAATCAAGCTTCCCCATCGCTTGTCGGTTCTTCGAGCTATATGACCGGCCTATTGCCACTTCAGCTTACTATGGTTCTACAACGAGTATCTTCATTTCTAAGATTGTAACGCAGAGAAACCCCGAGCATAGCCCTCTCCATTGCTCGCTTAGCGACCTTGAGCTTTATCATACGGCCAGCAGTGAGGGATCACGCTTCATTCAACCTTGTTTTCAAGTTTTAAATGTAATATACCTGAAGAGAAAATGTATTGTAATCTTCCGAATGCTGACCAACCGAGTTGAACCCGTCGGTTGACCTCTTGTTCGAAGTTGGACTTCCCTAGCCGGGCTATATGTCCTAGGAAAACATACTCGTCCACAACTTCGAGCGTAGTACAAAAACCGGAATATCTATGACAATGACATGGACGTGACCTTTGTTTTGTCAATGTTAAACTTAAGACATATCCGTTGGGAGACACTATTGAGTTCATTGAGCATAGAACTTAGGTCCTCCAGCGATTCTGCTTTACAGTACTATATCGTCGGCAAATAAAAGGTGAGTGATGTACTCGCTATTGATTTTAATACCATATGTAAAGAATAGAATAGCCATTGTAGCCCTACTTTAAAAACCTTTCAGCACTTCGATATACCGGCAGTGGCAAACTGTACTCTGGGGTCTTCTGTACAATTTGCCGAAATATATGTATGTAGTCAATGGTACTAAAACCTTTTCGGAAACTGGCTTGTTCGAGAGATTGGAAGTTGTCGAATCTGCATGTAAGACGATTTGTAATGACTCCCGAAAACAGCACTATGACGTGGCTCAAACGGGAAATTGGCCTGTAGTTCTTTAAGAGAGCGTTGTTGATTTTCTTAAAGGACAAGTCCACCGCACGCTCCTGGAGAAAGGAATTAAAGAGCTTCAGAAAGATTTCAAGTACAGTTTATCCGCTTTCACTTGCTCTTTTTCTTGGATCGTTTCTCACACATGCATGTAGCTTCAACGTTGACGTGCACAGCTGCCCATAGAACCTCTCAATCTCACTCAAAATATCAGGAGTCTTGGAAACGATGCCGCTTCATTCAGTCTTCAGCGCCAACAGTTGGCTCTTTCTGGCAAACAGATCTTTTTCCAAAGACTTTGGAGCCCCGGTTCCAATCGATTGCTTCTTCAATAGGAGCTGTATTGAAGTTGCGTAAGTCCTGCCGAATGCATTTATTGAACTGTCAGTTCAGTTGCCTGTATGCTGTCAAATCTGTTGAAAACTACAACTTCATTTCCCGTCTAACAGTCATGAGATTAAGAATGTGATCGGAGAGATTTTGTTCTTCTGCGACGGGTCTTGCAGAACTTAGCTTCGACCGCATGGACAGTTCTCACAAGCGTGTCATTCCCATCGTCACTTCATTACAGTCCTCTAGGTACATAAAACGATTTTGTAACTCAAGCCGAAAGTTTTCAGGCTTTGGATTAGAGCACGAGGGGTGGAACGTTGACTTCACTAGACGCGTGAAAGAAAGAGTTCACCATAAAGAGTACCTCTTTCTCCATAAAGTAGATCATCTGCTGCCCCTTGGGTTTTGTTGCCCTATCCTGAATTTCTTCTCTTTCGTTGCTCACCGTTCTTTCTTGTGCCAATTTTTGCGTTGAAGTCTCCCTTATAGTGGATTTGGGAGAAATGCATGACTCTAGAGATATCCTCATACATTCCCTCCACTTCCTGATAGGGATGTACCGATGTTAGTGCGTAAACCTATATGTCCTTCAGCGAATACCATTTGATGATTCTGAGTATAAGGTACGACGCAACCTTCGTCGACACACTCCCAATCATTAGAACGTTGTTAACGATAAGCATGTGGCCGATAACTCCGACAAATCTTTGCGACAGATAGTCGCAATAACGGTGATAAAACTAGTAGCCGTATTACTGTGTCCTCCCTTTCATTTTGGTGCTTAGATAATCCTATAATATCCCAGCGCAAATTATCTATCTCTTTTACAGCTCCAGGATCTTCTCGTCAGTCCTCAGGGTGCGTGCGTTATATGTTGCTAGGTCGCGTCAACTATAGGTGGCAACCGAACCTGCACCGGAGATTCTTAGCACCCCCTGCCGGCCGTTACCATGATCGTCACCGTATCCAGGAATAGCGCGGCCGCCGGGGACTGGGGGCCGTTTCTTCGTAACTCTCATCAAGAGGGTATATTTCCATAGTTGCCATGCCAACACAACATAATTGCCAATCAGCGGATTGGCAACCGCAGTTTTTTATTGTTATTTTGCTGTTATCAGAAAGATGCTGCTGCCCATTTTCCGCCTTAGTTTCCCTCTGTCGCCTATCACGACACCCACGAGAATATATATGGTAGTGGATATTCTTACCTGCTACTACACTATGAAAGAATACGAGATTGATAATGATCCCTAGGAATGTGGTGATTGCTATCATATTTAATTGTAAAACATTGTCGTAGATTAATAATTAAAAATGTCCCTCTGGGTTCGTCCTTTCCAGCACAGGGGTATTTACCGAACCAGTGATTTTTAATAAAAGATAAGTGATTTTTAATAAAAATTCTTATCATCCCTAAAAGTAGTAATCTTTAAAAGTATGCTTGTAAAAAATATTCTTTTCTTTTCCATTCCATTGTTTTTATCTTAATTAAATATTTCCTGAATCCTCAGGGGTGACATCGCATCTTTATTATGTTTCTTAATAGGATATAGATTAAGATGTTTAATTTACTTACCATCGAATGGACTGTGCACTCGACTATCATCCTTAATTACATAACAATTTTTTTTATCTATTAGTGATATTTGCATGTATTACACACTGCATATTTGCTTATCAATTGACGCATGTTTGTTGTATATTAAGCTGGTTTTAAATATGCGTTCCTATCTGATACAGTTACTAAGTATGTACTTTCCTTCTGTGAATTGTACGAGTATTATAATGCCAGTAGCTATAAATTTGGGTATAATTTTAAACATTTGTTATATAACGCTACTTGTTTAGTTTACGTAAGTAAGGAGATATCTACATCTTTATCTATTATATGTATGTATATTTATAATAAATATAAAACATGTCTTGTCTGTAATTCTTATATTTTCTTAAAAAAAAAACAAGTCTATGGGACTAAATAAAGGATGTTAAAGCCAAATTGATTTAGAATGTTTGTGTGTCTCTGTGTATTCACAATTCATGCATAAAGTACATTACAGATTTACATAACAGATATAAATACTTAATATTTTGTATGAGGACCTGGGAAACATAATATAGGCTAATTTTTATCTAACTTCGGAAGTGTAAAAAGGATATTTTATAGAATAAGGGTCATCACCGGTAATATAATGGGTAAGTGGTTGCTGCGGCCCATAGACATCTACATCTATCCTCGATTACGAATCAAAATGCAGATGCTTGGTCACCCGTGAGGACTAAGATGGAATGCCTCGTTTCCAGTAAAATGGATTTCCAGCTCTCACAATCACCATACGAAATATTATGTGTGGATTCACCAATTTGACCGTGTAAGGAAAAGGGGAGATCTCCCACCGGGCAAGGTGTTCAGCCCGTGGAGCGGTCAACGCTTCATGTGTTTGTACAGAGCTGTTCTTATAGCGCAGTCCTTCGGGGCTTTGTTAACTTGATTTAGGCTTCGATGCGTTTTGCTTGTGGAGCAATGACAGCGCACCACGCTATGCATTAAGCTGCTATTTCACGCTGGTATTCCGTGACAACGTGGTCCTTCCCCGGTCGAGCCGATCCAGTCTTACTACAAGAAGATGGATGTTATGTTTTTTTTTGCTTCGTCCAATACATCATAAAATCATCACTACAGTTTTAACTCTGAGTTCGCAAAATATTTCATTGTAAATATTAGAAACTACTAAGGTAGATTATAACAAATATCATTTAAAATTTACAGCCTTAAAATATTTAGTCCACCGGGCCGCTGTTGGAAAGTACATTATAATTCAATGAATATTGGGATGTTGTGCTGTAAATGTCACGGTTGACCAACTAATTTGAAATACGTAATATCAGACAACACAGAACTGTATACTGTTTAAATAGATTATGTGTACGAAAATTATGATTAAGAGGGAAGCCCTTTAGTGAAATAATATGTTATTTTCTACTGGTATGGTAATAAGTTTACAAACTACTTATGCCATCAAGTTATCCCATGTTGGCAATAGAAGATTATTAATAGAATCAGGTGCTACTTTCAGGGCGAAAGGTGCTCTTCAAACTAGGTATGACAAATCATTTTATTTTATTGAGTGGATATTGGCAAAGTATAATTTTTCAAACTTTAAATGGAAGAATAAGCGTACTGTGAAATTTTCAATGATTTCCACTCTATATTAGTATTGGCCACAAAACTTTTTTGTCAAGAATGTAAGCCTCACTAAACTTTTACCGTTACCGTTACCGTTACCGTTACCATTACCATTACCGTTACCGTTACCGTTACAGTCTATTAAAGTCCACTGCTGAACATAGACCTTCCCCATAGATTACCTCGTAGTGGGGATATTTGCCATAGTTGCCAAGCTTGGGAAGCTAGTATTTTTTAGACGTTATTAGGAAGACCCTGTTGCCCGTCTCTCGATTTTATCAACAATCAAAATTGTTAATTGCAACTTAGGTTCTGAATTCTGATTACTATGTGGTTAATGGTGAAAAAGAACATCATAAGAAAGTCTTGGGATGCCTGAAAGTATATAAAATATTTCGGGGACATTGGAAAGCGGCCTGCATGCATTGGGGCAGTGTGGTATACTTTCCCGACCCGAAAACACTTCCATTAATGAGAAAAGGCCAGTGTCGAGTCGTTTTGTAAGCAACATTTAATAAGTCTCCCATTGAAAATAGTAGAGCCTTGCTGCAGTTATGTTATGGTTATAGCACAAATAAGTCGGCTCGACCCGGGAAGGACCATGCTCTCACAGAATACCAGCGTAAAGTAGCAGCTCAATGCTACTGTGTTTCGTATAGTAAGTGTAGAGAATCTGAGAACTTTTTTACTGGATACGAAGCATTCCATCTTATTCCTCAGGAGTGACAACGCACCTGTATTTTGATTCTTAATCGAGGATTGATGTAGATGTCTATGAGCCACAGCATCCACATACCATCAGAAGGGACGTGTGCTCGCTTGTCACCCTTATTCTATTAAAAAAAACTGTTTGTAATTTATTAAGCAAGCATTTCAGGGAACTATAGACTATATGAATTTGGGAGTCATATAATTTGAAAAATCGCTTGTCAAACTATTAATTGAATGACCTCGATTACGTAAAAAATATGGTGTTGATCAATAGAGTCAACCATATAGATAAAATATCGTCATTTATAACAAACAAACAAAAAAAACAAATTTAAATAGAATCGCTTATTTGAATTTCAACGCTCTGTCAATTTAACATAATCGTCACCTACACACTCGTGACGTAGCATTTTATGGAATTACATAGAATACAAAAGACAAACCAAATAATACCCACTCTTAATTATGCAACAGATGATTAATCAGTCCTATAAACTCACAATTGCTGAGGAATGTCCTTGAGAAACCATTCCGTAGTAGTTCACGTGTTAGCTGGCATCTAGTGAACACTTTGCTTTGGACCATCGAAAATATTAATGCACCTATTAATATAATTGCAGTGACACGTACGTGCGCCATCGCGTTGTTTTTATAACTGACGATCTCTGTGTTATTGTTGCGATGCGCGTGCGCACCTTCCTCCTTTAGGGAAAATCCGAGCATTCATAAAATAGCCTTTTTACGAGGCTTCTTTTTTACATATTTATCTCTTTGAAAATCGTTAGGTAATTATTGACAATTAACATGTAGTAAAATTAAATTTTAACTTAAGGAAAATTAAATATATTATTTTAGATCGCTTTGTGTTGTAAACAAAGATGGATCTTAGATACAATTACAATATGAGATAAATTATAGCGAGTCCATTAATCTCTCGCGTCTTACCTATTGTTTTTTTCTTCTTAATTAGCCAATAAAGTCCACTGCGCGTAGCGTAACGCGCTCTAGGCGATTGAATGTTAAAGTTTTTCTACGCTGTTTACGTAAATAGTTTTTGTAAATACTTCTTGAAATACTTGTTGAAAGAGGTTTTGTTTAGTGTTTAGTATATTTAATTGTAGGATAATGTACGTGAAAAAGTTTAAATGTAATTTAAAAATAATATATACTTTATATTTCCTATCTATTTGATAAATTATAATGGCAAAACATCCTTCCTACTATAATTGTTGGATGGATGGATGCTTGATGAGCAATCAAAAGGATTCAGATATATAATTTTTTAAGGTACCGAAGGATAATTGACTGCTCCGTGGCGCAGTGGCTTAGCAATGAGTTACTGCGCTGGGGGCCGCGGGTTCGAATACCGCACGGAACAAGTATTTGTATGGCCTACAAATAATTGTCCCGGGTCTGAATGCTTGTCCTTGTGAAATTTATGTATGGATAACGTTTTTTCTAATGCAAAAATAAATAAGGAAAGGAATTTATTTCATATTATTTTTTGTTAGATAGGTACTTATAGCGAAAAATAAACCTAAGCACTTTATTACAAAACTAAGTTGAAATTTATTTCACTATCCAAGTACCTATTTACATACCTATACTTGTCTTTTGTAATTAAAATATTTCAAATTAAAAAAAAGCCATGCTGCAGCTATTATAGTTGTAGCACGATTGGGTCGACTCGACCGGAGAAGGACCATGCTTTCCCAGAATACCAGCGTAAAACAGCAGCTTAACGCTGCTGTGTTTCGTATGGTGAGTGTAGAGAACCGGAGACCCTTTTTATTGGAAAAAATGCATTCCATCTTAGTCCTCACGGGTGACAACGCATCTACATTTTGATTCGCAAACGAGGATAAATGTAGATGTCTATAGGCCACAGCAACCACTTACCATCAGGTGGACTGTGTGCTCGTTTATCACCCTATCCTATAAAAAAAAATTGCGGCACATCTTCTTGTCAGGTACACCTCAAAACTTGAAAACGAGACTGTACAACCAGAACGTGTTGCCAGTGATGACCTATGGAACTGAGACGTGGTCCTTCACTACTGGCCGGATGAGGAAGCTCAAGGTCGCTCAGCGAGCTATGGAGAGGACTATGCTCGGAGTTTCTCTGCGTAATAAATTTAGAAATGAGGATATCTGCAAAAGAACCAGAGTGACCGACATAGCCCAATGGATTAGTAAGATTCCCGAACGATGCCCAGCCAAGTTGAATCCGTCGTCTGACCTCTCGGTCGACTTACCTAGTCGGACTATTTCTCCCAGGTAAACATACTCGTCAACAAGTTCGAGCTTAGTGCTCCCAACAACGACCGGCATAGGTGTGACATGGACGTTATACATGATCTTTGTTTTCTCTATGTTCATCTAAAGACCTATCCGTTTGGACACACTATTGAGGTCATTGGGCATAGTACTTAGGTCCTCCATTGATTCTGCCATAATGACTATATAGTCCAGGAAATGAAACATTTTGGCTTGCAATTTTTTCGTCCACCATGGATTTTTTTGAAATTTTCACAGAAGGTAGAGAATAGCTCAAGGATCATTGTCTATATCTTGCCGATGTACGCTAGAGCCATGGGCCTGGTTGACATCCCATCTCGGGAGTGGAATTTTTTTTATTACATTTTAACTATAGGAATCGACGGAAAAAGCAATTCTAAGAAAAAAAATATTATATACGATTTTTTCGTATTACTAATATTTTTTGAGTTATTCAAAGTTGAAAGTAACAGTTTTTTGACGAAAAAATCGACTTTTTTAAATAGTTTTTTTTGCAAATAAATCTAAAAATATGCTTTTTATTAAAAAAAGTGTAGAAAGCCAAATTGTAGATTTAAAAAAAACAAAAACAATGCTTTTTTTATAATTTTTCTACGAGAAATACGAACTGAGATACAGCAAATTAATGCTTAGCTTTTTTCGTCAAATGCATAAATTGGAAGATTTAAAGCGAAATAACGAGAAAAATTTGCATTATTCGAAGAAAGCTCATAGAATCTTTTTTAAGTATTTAATTTTAGCTTTCAAACAAAAACAAAAAAATGTATCTATTATGAAAATTGACCGACTTATGATCAAAATAAGATCGGTACCCGCTTTTTCTACGAAAAAAATCTGTGAAAACAACCCCCAAAGTACCCACTAATTAAAATTGATCGCCATCCTTCAGTGATTCTCTTTATATATGTGCTATTAATACACCCACGAAGTTTGACTAATTTATAATGCCTAATTTTAGAAAAATTGGAGTTTAAAGAGAAAACGAGTTTTTTCAATTTCGTGTTTTTAACCATTTCTCTTAAAAATATCTCCCAAAATACTAAAGATACGAAAAAAACGACATAGTACTAAATTATAGTTTTTTAATGACAAAAATTTCCCTGTGTGCAGATTTTTTGTACAGTGAATATTCGGCGAGATATAGCCATTTAACACCTACATTTACGATCGAACATCACCTTATTCAAGCGCTTTAAACTCTCCCCATTTAAAAATTAAGGTATCTTAAGTAATTTAATTCACATAGTTTTATAGCTCCTGAAAAGCCCTACAAAATTGTTTCTGAAAAAAAATTCTATCACCTAAAATGAAGGAGCTATGCTTAAAAAACCGTTAATTCTTTTTTCGAAAAATTCGAATTACCCGTTTCGGAGTGGTAGTAAGTAATCTACATAACCGGTATATTATGGCGCCTCTTCACGTTGGCCAACACAGTGGCGAATGTGTTGACAGAGTTATTGGCCAAGAAATTGTGATCGCGTCCACACGTTGGAAGGTCGTTCAGTTTGCTTCGGTACAGGCCAATGTGCGGACGAATTTATTAAAATGATTATTGATGCGCTAACGGCTGCCGCGGTTTATTTATTCACAGCATACCACTATTTCTTTATTTAATTTTCACTATTTTTAATATTTAATATTTTTAATATAAATTTTTAATATTTCTTTATTATACACTAACGTTATACAGATAAGTAAACTATAGATATAAACATTAACACACCTAGGCATAGGTATAATTAACTAAGGCCTGGAAAATATTCGAAGCCTGTCTATGAAACTGTTGAAAAATTTTTATTAAACAAAACCTTTTGAAAAAGGGTTATTATATAATTTCAATCCTGAGTGTGGGTGCTCAGGCTGCCCCGCGTATTCTGGGGGGGGCAAAATTCCGCTCAAAAACAAAACTGCTCGGGGCAAGCTGAGCAACAATACCAAGGCGACCCCTGCCACGCTATCCGTGAATTTCTGCAACATCAGGGGACTTCACTCTAACCTAAACGCCGTCCACTACCATCTCGAGACGGCGAAGCCGGCCTTGCTCTTTTTGACCGAGACGCAGGTTTCCTCTCCGACTGATATTTCGTATCTCTCCTACCCGGGGTACAAATTGGAGCACTCCTTTGTGCCTCGGGCTGGAGTTTGCGTGTATGTTAGAGAGGACATCTGTTCTCGACGCCTCGGCAGTCTTGAAGGTTCGGACCTGTCCATCCTTTGGCTACGCGTAGACAGCGACGACCATCCGCGCGTCTACGGGTGCCTCTATAGGTCCCATAGCGGTAATGCCGAAACAGACCGACTCATCGACCACGTCCAAATGGCTACAGATTCCTTGCTACAACAGGTCCCATCCGCAGAGATCGTGATCCTTGGCGATTTTAACGCCCACCATGCCGAATGGCTCGGTTCACGTGTAACCGATCATGCGGGGAGATCTGTTTATGACTTTGTCTTGGCATATGGTCTGACACAACTGGTTACTTCGCCTACGCGGATTCCAGATGTGGAGGATCATACACCTTCCCTGTTGGACCTTCTGCTGACCTCTCATCCGGACGGATATCAGGTTTCCGTCGATGCCCCTCTCGGCTCTTCGGACCATTGTCTGATCCGGAGTATGGTGCCACTCACGCTCCCTTCGCGGTTGCGTTCTGCAGGTTGCCGCGGTGTTTGGCATTACAGGTCGGCGGATTGGGACGGAATGCGGTCTTTCTTTGCATCCTACCCATGGGGGCGGGTTTGCTTCTCGCCGGATGATCCCAGTGCTGTTGCTGACTCTGTCACTGATGTGGTGCTACAGGGAATGGAACTATTTATTCCATCATCTGTGGTACCCATCGGAGGCAGATCTCAGCCTTGGTTTGGTCTGTAAGACTGCATTGCGCAGTAAGCAGGAGTGTTATCAAGCCTGGGCTGCAGCTTCGGTGACTCGGGATGTAAACACCAGCACACTTAAAAAGAAGTATAACTTCGCCTCCAGGTCCTTCAAAAGAGTTATTGCCAAGGCAAAGTCAGAGCACATGGGCAGAATTGGCGAGAAACTAGTTCGCCTTCCTTCGGGAACCCGTGCATTCTGGTCTCTCGCCAAGGCTGTCCAAGGGAATTTCTGTAAGCCATCACTACCATCTCTGCACAGGGAGGACGACTCACTGGCCCAAGACGCAAAAGACAAAGCCGACCTTTTAGGCTCCCTTTTTGCGTCCAACTCGACTCTTGATGACGGGGGGAAAATACCGCCGACCATCCCGCGGTGCGAGTGCTCCATGCCGGATGTGCTATTCTCACAGCGCTCAGTTCGCAAAGCACTTCTCTCCCTGGACATCCAGAAGTCGAGTGGGCCTGACGGAATCCCCCCAATTGTGCTGAGGACGTGTGCTCCGGAGTTGGCACCGGTCCTAACGCGTCTTTTCCGGTACTCCTACTCCCAAGGCGTAGTCCCGAATTCATGGAAGACAGCTTTTGTCCACCCGATCCCTAAAAAAGGCGACCGCTCAGACCCGTCCAACTATAGGCCTATCGCGATCACCTCCTTGTTCTCCAAAATAATGGAATCAATTATTAACTGCCAGCTCATCCGGTACCTTGAGGATCACCAGCTGATTAGTGACCGCCAATACGGTTTTCGTCGGTGTCAATCAGCTGGTGATCTTCTGGTCTACCTGACCCATAGATGGGCGGAGGCAGTAGAGTCCAAGGGGGAGGCGTTGGCCGTTAGTCTGGACATTGCGAAGGCCTTTGATCGGGTTTGGCACAAAGCGCTTCTTTCAAAGCTGCCTTCCTATGGGCTTCCCGAGAAATTGTGCAATTGGATCACCAGCTTTCTTGCAGATCGGAGCATCAAGGTCGTTGTAGACGGTGCATGTTCTGACTACAAGCCTATTAACGCTGGTGTTCCACAAGGCTGTGTGCTATCACCAACGCTGTTTCTTCTGCATATCAATGATATGTTGCTAACTGGTAACATTCATTGCTATGCGGATGACAGCACTGGTGATGCTCTATACACCGGCCGGGCCAATATTTCTCGGGAAAACGTCGCCGAGTACCGGAACAAACTTGTGTCTGAAGTCGAGTCTTTGCTGGACAAAGTCTCGGATTGGGGGCGACTAAATCTAGTCCAGTTTAATCCTCAGAAGACACAAATTTGCGCGTTTACCGCTAAAAAGAACCCCTTTGTCGTATCTCCTCAGTTTCAAGGCACTCCCCTTCTTGCCTCAGCCAGTATCGGTATCCTCGGAGTCGACATATCGAGTGACGTGCAGTTTCGTGGTCACTTGGAAGAGAAGGCCAAATTGGCCTCTAAAAAGCTTGGCGTGCTCAGCAGAGCGGGACAGTATTTCATGCCGGCACACCGCCTGCAACTTTACAAGGCGCAGGTTCGGCCTCACATGGAATACTGTTCCCATCTCTGGGCAGGGGCTCCCCAGTGCCAGCTCCTTCCACTTGACCGCATCCAGCGCAGAGCGGCTCGAATCGTCGACGACCGAGCCCTTTCCGATCGGCTCGATTCATTGGCACTGCGAAGAGATGTTGCATCTCTTTGCATTTTCTTTCGCATCTACCATGGGGAGTGCTCTGAGGAATTGTTCGGATTAATCCCAGCCGCCAAATTTCACGAACGCACATCGCGGCAGAACTCCCGATACCATCCACACCATCTGGATGATTGGCGGTCCACCACTGTGCGATTTAGAAGATGTTTTCTTCCTCGCACAACTTCCTTGTGGAATAGTTTACCACCAGGGATTTTTCCGGACCGATACGACTTAGGGACCTTCAAGAAAAGAACCTACTCCTTTTTAAAAGGCCGGCAACGCATCTGCAATTCCCCTGGTGTTGCGGTTGTTCATGGGCGGCGGTAGTCACTTACCATCAGGTGAGCCGCATGCTCGTTTGCCCCCTCTCCTATAAAAAAAAAAAAAAAAAATTTATTTATTTACACTTTCATGCACAAAGTAGTACATATGGCGAACTTAATAATAATAATAAATAATTTATTTCGTCAAACATTAAAGTTACATTATATGATCAGTGATCGAGGTCACCTAGTAAGCAAAATAATGCCTGTAACAGAGGACTTCGCTCTTCCATAGCTAAAAATTACAGTATTATTAACGAAATAAAGTAACTAATAGGGAATAATTAAGACAGTAAAAACATGATTTTAGTATCCTACTTTTTAATTTGATTTTAATATATATTATATATTATAGATTTTAAGATATTTAATAAATCAATTAATACATTAATAAATAAATTAATACACAATTAATCACTACAACGTGAATGTGTATAAGAAAAGGATGATCAAAAAGAAATGGAAAAAAAGAAATTTTATTTCTTGACGGCTCCGTGGCGTAGTGGCTTAGCAATGAGTTGCTGCCCTGGGGGCCGCGGGTTCGAATCCCGCACGGAACAAGTATTTGTATAGCCTGCACATAATTTCTCCGGGTCTGGATGTTTGTACTTATGCAATTTATGTTTCTAAACTGCCTCCACGATAGAGGAGAAAATCCTAGTGTATAATAATATTTTTAAAAAAAAGACTTGTGTTTTACAAACAATTTTCGGCTTGGTAGGGCTCTATAAAGCAAAAAGTTTTTTCATTGGTCATTGTTACTGCCGTTATGTAGACACTATTGCGTGCATATAAAATTTAAATCAGGACACAAGGCGTGCATTCACTCTGGGAGCTCGTAGCAAACTGAACGTGCGGCCAACGTGTGGACGCGGCGGCCAATACTCTGCCACAACCCTTTGATTTTTTGTAAAAAACCGACACCAGACGGATCTCGCGCCAACTTGTGGGCCATCGTTCCAATACGTACCAACACCCGCTCTACACGATGGCCATCGTTGTTGGCCAACACATTGGCCATTGTGTTGGCCAACGTGAATAGCCGCCGTTAGGCCGTTATACGTTATATGTTCCACTTTTTCGATTCTTATTGGAAGACAGAGAAGAAGAACTTCCACTTTTTTTACGTGGTAGAGCCATGCTGCAGCTATATTAGTAGTATAGTTGTAGCGCGAATGGGTCGGCTCGACCGGGGAAGGACCACGCTCTCACAGAAAACCAGCGTAAAAT
Organism: Parnassius mnemosyne; assembly: GCA_963668995.1. Classification (NCBI taxonomy): domain Eukaryota; kingdom Metazoa; phylum Arthropoda; class Insecta; order Lepidoptera; family Papilionidae; genus Parnassius; species Parnassius mnemosyne. The sequence goes on along the minus strand of CAVLGL010000084.1, from coordinate 22,330,546 downwards.
AGCAGCTTAACGCTGCTGTGTTTCGTATGGTGAGTGTAGAGAACCGGAGTCCCCTTTTACTGGCAAAGAGGCATTCCATCTTAGTCCTCACGGGTGACAACGCATCTGCATCTTGAGTCTTTATTGAGGATAGATGTAGATGTCTATAGGTCACAGTAACCACTTACCATCAGGTGGACTGTGTGCTCGTTTGTCACCCTATCTATCTATCCTATCATCTATATATAAAAAAAGATACATTTGCTCACGTGTATGCGTGTGTGAGTGTATATTTTGTTGATTTCCAGTGTATTCTAAAGTTAGAAGACAGTAGCACGTACTCTGAAAATTTCAATGTATTCAAGGGTAGTTTTTAACAAGGGTAGGTTGAAAGATTATGAAATTGTATCCTAAAGCATGAAACAATCATTATTTAACTATTTTTAACCATGTTTAGGTTTTTAATGTTATTTTATAATTTTTAAAAACAAGGGGTAGTTCATAGATTAATGATAAGTCATCGCGCGCTCTGACTAATGATAAGTCATCACGCGCTCTGACTAGACACCGCGCTCCATGCAAGTAACAGCTCCATGAGTACGGCATCTTAATATTGTAGTGTGTATAAGACAATTTGCATGATGCTAGTGTGCGTGAAAAATTGTATATGCCAGCAGCTTAACTATTACCCGATTAACGGGAAAATTTATTTTATGCTATGGCTTAGTAGTTAAGTTCATAGTTATGAATGTATTCAAATATACTTAAAAATGAATAGTTTATTAATAACGAATGTATCAATATATTTGTGTATATTATGTAAAGGTTTTTCTTCTGAATAAATGACATATAAATGATAAGGCCTCCTTTTTATCAGTTTAAATCTAACTACTAATTCTAATTCACAAATTATTTAAAAAAACGTAGAGGCGGCTCAAAAGGGAAGTCAGTCTATAGTTCTACAAGAGAACGTTGTCGCCTTTCTTGAAGAACAAGACTACTTCTGCTCCATGCCTCCGGAGTAGTGCCACCATGGAGGACGGAATTAAAGAGCTTCTGAAGGCCTTCAAGTACAGGTTTTTCACCCGCTTTTAGAAGCTCCGCTGTAATTCCATCATCGCCTGGGGCCTCGCCGTTTTTTAAAGTGCTGGAAAGCCATTCTAATTTCGCTCACACTGACGTCCGGAATATCTTCGGAATAATGTCGGATAAGACTCGCTCTTGGATCGTTACTCACACTTGCGTGTGGCTCCAACAATGACGTATACAGCTGCCCATAGAACCTCTCAATCTCACTCAAAATCTCAGGTGTCCCGGAAACGACGTTGCCGCACTCGGTCTTCGGCTTTGACAGTTAGCTCTTTCTGGCAGACAGATCTCTAGTAAAGACTTTGGAGCTCTGGTTCCGCTCAATCGCTTTTTTATAGTATAAGTGTGATAAATGAGTACACAGTCCACTTGATGGTAAGTGGTTGCTGTGGCCCATAGACATCTATATCTATCTTCGATTACGAATCAAAATGCAGATGCGTTGACCTTATTTACGTACGTTATGTACGTAACGTTTTTTTTTATAGGATAAGGGTGACAAACGAGCAACAGTCCACCTGATAGTAAGTGGTTGCTGTGACCCATAGACATCTACATCTATCTTTGATTAAGAATCAAAATGCAGATGCGTTGTCACCCGTGAATACTAAGATGGAATGCCTCGTTTCCAGTAAAAAGGGACTCCGATTTTCTACACTCAGCGTACGAAACACAGCAGCTTTAAGTTGCTATTTTACGCTGGTATTTTGTGAGAGCGTGATCCTTCCCCGGTCGAGCCGACCCATTCGCGCCACAACTATACTATTAACATAGCTGCAATAGTAGCAGTATTAAAGTTGCGTAAGTCCCGCCGCATGCAAATGGAGATGTTTGTTCAGTTGCCTGTACGCTGTCAAATCTATTAAAGACTGCAGCTTCGTTTCCCTTCTAACAGCTATAAAATTAAGAGTGTGATTGGGGAGTTTTTGTGTTCTTCTGTGGTGGGTTTTGCAAAACTTAGCTCTGACGGCATGGACAGCTTCCACGAAATTTTCATTCTTATCGTCTATGTTACGGCCTATGGCTGCTCCAGCAAGGGTTCAATCATTCGGGGCCCATGGAGTCGGACACAATGAGTCTCTGGGAAGCTCTCCAGCACGGAATGCGCGACACAAATCCTAGACAGAATATTTACTATCCGCGCCTAATTATTCCGAGTTCCCTAACAAAATTGACAGTGTGCTGACGTTAGCACCGCTGACAGACGACTAGCTGCGCTTGGGCGTTTTTCGCACGACCGAATGTCAAACCGGTATCACACCGAGCCGCGCGCCCTCTCGTGTTAGTTCCTGAAATTACCGATTGGCGTGAACAGTCTACTTCTACTGTATTGCAATCTTCTAGGCACTGAAAACGGATTTGTAGGTCGAGCTGAAAGGTTTCAGGACTTTGGATTAAAGCACGAGCGGGACAGAGCGTTGACTTCATTAGATGTGACCTCTCCAACTTAACGTTTAGGTTTAGTGTGCCTCCCGACATTCGGTGTTCGCTGCCCGTTTTCACCCTCACGGTTACTGAGACCTGATACCTGAGATAATGATATTGCATAAATATATATAAATGGGATATAATTAAAATCATTAGCGTATTTTTAATATAAAAGTATAGATTAGTTTAAGTAAAAGTAGTATTATAGTAGTATAATACTCATGTTACAAAGTACAAAGTACGTTTTGACTAAAATTTCGCAAATCTAGAGCTAAAATTTCACTTGCAGTAAAGTTTACAAATCATGTTAAGTAATTTTTCAAGCACCAATATTACAATTAAACACGAAAAAAGTTACACTAATAAATCGTGAACTAGTTTATCGTTCTTGGACAAAGGTCAGGGCAATGGCAAATTCAAGGTCGCATGTATTCGGCACAAATCAAACAAGATGTAAATGCCTATAAGCCAAACTCAACAGAGATTGCGACGTCTTGGTACTTTGCTTATTTTTAACTTGTTATTTTTTCTTTGTCGTTATTCATTTAATTAACTTAAAATATTCCTTAATACGAGTAGTAAGGTACAATGGATGCGAATAATAACAATTTCACCCTGTATATACTCGTATTATGAATATTTTTGAGAGTTTTGTTGCTGGCTCAGTAAAAATTTCAGGTTCAGATGAATAGACTGGAAAAAGCGAGGACCTTTAATTGGCTTACTGTAGCTATTAAGTATTATCTATCTTAGTTATTATAGCTGTTGTCCTTCCAAATAAAATAACAAAATAAGGTATCTCCCGTTGTGGGTTTGCTTTTATCGTCACGCTTGGCAGTCGATTGCAGTACCAGACATCTCGCACATTTGGCGCTGCTTGTCTGGCATAAACGAGATGATTGTACCGCCATCTATCGGAAGTCATAAGATCTTTCTAGCGTTTCTTTTAGTCGTCACATACGACACACACGGGGCGACATGGGTAAGGCCCGTATTAATAAACGTTACTCAGCTCAAGTACACGCACTTTAGTACAATATTGAGGTTATGATCTTATTAATAAACATATAGCAAAATGCGGTTTAGGTATACGATATCAGCTGAGTACCACACTGATTAATAAACGAAACTCGACTCTCAAGTGTGTGTACTTGAGTGCAAGTCACAGAACAATATTCCTAAGGACAGTGTTTTGAGATACTGTTTTTATGTGTTTATTAATTAGCAACGATATTTAGATGCTCATATCGTAATAAGGGCGAATCAAATGATTACGCAGTTGAGTTCGTCGTTGAGTAACGTTTATTAATACGGGCCTAAATGCATTGTGTGCACCACGACCGCATCGTGACAATTTAGTAATTTGTAGTAAATTACGTAAAAAAAAAAATCGTAGAAAGATGTGTACTGTACGACGTTACTACATCTTCTATCATTTTAACGTTAATTCCCGGTAAGTACCTACTATCTGGGAGTAGTGGTTGTTAACAGGGAAATGATCTTAGTAGCTTTTTAAACAAGCCTAAATGGGGTATTAAGTCCAACATAATTACATAAAAAGAAAACAAATAATTATTAAAGTTAATTTTTATTCCACATAAAAAAAAATCCATAAATTATTATTTACATCTTTTATTTACTAATTAAAGCAGAACCAAAGTTCTCCAAAACATTTACAAACAGCGACAAAAAAACGACAACTTATTTAATTTATTACATATTAAACAATTTATTTTATTAATTTCTAAGTATCATAGAATAACCGAGAAAACTACAAATAATTATATAAAAAAAAAACTAGCGATGACTTTGTCATTTTATAAACAAAAATATATTATTATCGCTTATCAGCCTCGTGTTAATATATTATTCGTGTTAAATCTATTACGTAAAAATAATTATCTTCACAGAAGATATAAATTGTTATTTATAGAAATATAATCCAAAATAAAGAGTATAATAAAAAATCTCAGTCATTTTCGAGACTATCGCCACAATTATTTTATAAGTTGTTTATGAAATTTGTTTTAATTAATTAAAAAATCATAATCAGAGGCATTATCAGTATTAATTAAAAAGTGTTTCAAGCTTTGAATGAATCAAATTTTCCTAAAATTTTAATAAGGATAATCGAATGTGCTGTGCAATTATAAGATTGTTTTAAAGTAGATATGTTTTAATAGTTTAACTTGTAATATCGTAACAAATATTTTAAATTAACAAATTAAACAATCTTTAAAGTATTAACATTATGACCCTCTTATCTAAGTTTATGAACAGCAATGATTATAAATAACGTTCCGGGAATTCATTTTGCTGTGCACTTAGCAAATTATATAACGACTGGTTTTTCTCAGATGTTCAAATTAAGAATCACCAAATGATCAATTTTCAATTTATCTTTAAGGTTAATAATGTAACACAAATTTTATTAAATATTGTTAAAATAAGATAATCAATTTATATTAAATAATTTATAATAATACATATTCATTTTCCAATTTAAATTTTGATTTTATATTATTTATTAATAGAAACTTATTAAAAAGACTAGTAAATTAATTGTATATGGCAATTATTTAAGTCATTACTAAACCTTAGAAGTAGCTGTTAGCATTACATAGCTGGCTCTAACGCTTTCTTCTGGTGCAGCCTCCGGTCTAAAGCATCGATGTGTGTTATATTCCGTTGGTTTTTTTAACATCTTTCTTACAAACCAAACAAGACCAATTACAATAATCATCAAGCCAAGAGCTACACCCACTAAAGCTGAATTCAATCCCTTCATACCAGATTTCATTTCCATGGAGCCAAGCGGTTCCTGCAGTTGAGGAACAACACATATTGGTAGTGTTTCATCAGTTTTGTACTTAGAAATCTTGGCGCAGACTTCGTATGGCCCTCTCACAAAACCATCCATGGATATTTCTAAAGTAGATCGGCACGGCGTATCTTTCTGAGCTACTAAAGACCCCTTGGAGAGGACGGCCAAGACTACATAACAATTGTATATGGCAAGATATTTGTTGTCAGGCGCCGATAGTCTCTGAGATCGTGGTAAGACGTACGGAGAACGGGTCGCGGGTATACCCATTACTGATATAAGTACAGTTAGGACCCCATCACCGGTCACGTTGGAGCGAACTTCTGAAACTCTAAAAAATTACTATGGTTAATATTTTAATGGTATTGCATGGTGTAATATCATAAGAATATTCAAAATTCCATTTAACGATTGCTAGTTGCAGTCAAGGATTCTTTACATTAGACCTTACAAACTATTACACGTTCTAGAACTTTTAAGGTCGTTAATTATTGAACCTTGAATAAATTAAGTAAGGGATAACTATTTAACTGTCAATGAGGATAAACTTTCGTATTATGGGGGGGGGGGGGGGGGGGGCAAGAGTAACCACAGCTCAGCACGTCAGTATGGGTTTCAAGAAATGGCGGCATACTATCTCGTTTACCACAGACGTAAATTACTAAAAGCAGCGACGGGCAGCAGAGTCAAAGGCGTCTGGTTCTGCAATTGGCTACCCATCTCACGCGTGAGGATTAAGGCATAAAACTCGTATTCTCATTTAATAGACTTGTGTGGACTGACAAAAAAGGTGATAAAATAATTTACAAAATCCTACGTTTTCTATAGTGGCGTGTAATATCAATAAAAAAAGGCATGAAAACTGAATTAATTTTGTCATAATTTATCGAAATATGCCAATGGATTGTGCTCTAATATTTCCCTAGGAATAACGTAACTAGTAATGTCCTCCAGGGTGGTTTTCACGCACGGTGGCAACTACGAAGTGTTCGGAAGATAAAAGTAAGTAAGTTTATCCAGAGTCAGTCACTTTTCCTTTCTTATATGTACCCGATTTAATGCTCATGCATATCTGAAGTAAGATAAGATCCAGAGTCATAGACTATCAATCAAACAAACACAGCCCTAAAATAAACAATTTTAAGTTTTGCTGGCTCGTCTACGAGATTTCAACGTGAGACCTTAGAGTGGTAATCAGGTACTCTACACCTCAATCGTAAGGAAGAAACCTGTAATCATGTTATGTTATTATAAATTATTGCTGTTTCGACTAAGGAATCTAGTCACTGGTTACACGCTATACCATCAAGTAATCTCGGCACATTACTTGATGGGGAAAGCTTGCGTATTGTTGCCGTAGGAATCCGACTAGGGGCGGCGCTTTGTCAACCCCATGAGTGCCCCTGTGGTAGCAGCGTCGACAAGTTTGGGCTCCACGGACTTTCATGTAAGAAAAGCACTGGTAGGTTTTCACAACACAGTTCTTTAAACGATGTCATCCGAAGGGCTCTTGTCTCTATAAATGTTCCCTCGGTTTTAGAGCCTTGTGGAATATTTAGAGACGATGGCAGGAGACCCGACGGTATGACATTGGTCCCTTGGGAGAGAGGTAAAGCCCTAGTGTGGGATGCTACTTGCGTAGACAATCTGGCGGCCTCTCATCTCAGGGGTACCTCGTTTAGAGCCGGGGCGGCATCAGAGGTAGCTGAACTACGTAAGTGGCGCAAATATGAGTCTCTGAGAGATGACTACATATTTGTGCCATTTGCTGTAGAGACTACCGGTCCGTGGGGTCCACGTGCGGTGAAGTTCTTAAAGGAACCTCATCCGCGGCTGGTCGTTGCTGCTGTTGATAAGAGGGCTGGTTCTTTTCTCGCTCAAAGGCTAAGTATAGCCATTCAGCGGGGAAACGCAGCCAGCGTTCTTGGCACGATACCGCGGGGAGTAGGACTATATGATAATTAAATTTCTAGTTTTAGTTTTTTTTTATTATTATTATTATAGTTTCTAATATTGTATATAATTAAATCTATATCAAATTATAAATAATATAATATTTATAAAACGTCTTGCACAATATACAAGCAACTAACCTGAACATAGGCCTTGCTGGTGGAGTAGTAGCGGGGACGCCCGATACAGTTATGTACTCAGCCCTTTGCCTTACAGGTTGCGGCGCACCACATCCAAGCACGAGAGCCATCGGCACATCTTTATTATCCATTTCTTCCAAAGCGACGCAGAATCTACATATTTTGAAAGACATCATTACTTGTTTTAATTTAGTAATTCAACATGACATTTAATGTCCTTGCACCTAGTGGGTATAAATGACCATGTAGTTGCAGTGTAACAATATACACTACCAAATATTATCGTTTTATTTTATATAGGATAGGGTGACAAACGAGCACACAGTCCACCTGATGGTAAGTGGTTTCTGTGACCCATAGACATCTACATCTATCCTCGTTTGCGAATTAAAATGCAGAAGCGTTGTCACCCGTGAGGACTAAGATGGAATGCCTCTTTTCCAGTAAAAAGGGTCTTCGGTTCTCTACACTCACCATACGAAACACAGCAGTGTTAAGCTGCCATTTTACGCTGGTATTATGTGAGAGTGTGATCCTTCCCCGGTCGAGCAGACCCATTCTTGCTACAACTATGCTAATAATAATTATCGTCCCGTGGGTGTCGTAAGAGACGACAGAGAGAAATAGATACAGGTGATGGGCAGCAGCATCTTCCTAATAACAGCACAACAAAATCACCCTATGATGCAATCTATGAGGGAGGCCTATGTTCAGCAGTGGACTTTGATAGCCTGTAATGCATGTAATGGTAATGGGTTTGAAATACTTCTTCGGGTTTAAAAGCATTTACATTTTATAATATCATATGGTAATGTAATATGTTTGCAGTGTAAGAAAATCCATCACCGCATGCCATCCCATAAGTGTCCTAAGAGGCGATTATGCAAAATGAGAGAAACATGTGTCATGGCCTCCAATTAAAATCAAAATAGATGTTGTCAACTGTATAACTATCCATCCATTGATAAATCTTCATACAAAATACTCATACAAATGAAGCACGGACACTTGTAAAACATGACGTTCCGGTACAGCAAATTCATTATCATTTGAAACGAGTCGGATTAATTATTTAATATGTATATGTTACTGTAAAACTTCGAACTAAGGTAAATTCTAAGATTTTCCAGTAAAACCTATGATTTACCAAGTCTTAAAAGCAAAAGTTCGAACTGGTCTGTGGAACTGATCTTTTTTTTTTATAGGATAAAGGTGACTAACGAGCACACAGCCCACCTGATGGTAAGTAGTTGCTGTGGCCCATAGACATCTACATCTATCTTCGATTAAGATTCAAAATGCAGATGCGTTGTCACCCGTGAGGAATAAGATGGAATGCCTCGTTTCCAGTAAAAAGGGTATCCGGTTCTCTACACTCACCATACGAAACACAGCAGCGTTAAGCTACTATTTTACGCTGGTATTCTGTCAGAGATGAATCGTTAATTTACTACTATTAACTTAGTAAATCTTAGGTTTTACATCAAAGACACGTAAAATGTTGAAAAATAGTCATGTCTAGAAGTGTTTGGCGCATTATCGTGCTCGCGGATAATGTGCAGTGTCACCTCTCTCCGCTCGACACAGTCCGTCGCTTAGTACCTACTTTTTTGTTGTCTAGAAGTATTTAAGAGACAAAATGTGTGTGATACAACGATTTTATGGAATACTGACATTAAAACCTAGTCACAAAATATTTTAAAATTTAGTCGGTAACATGATTCGATGCTTAATAAATACTTTCTACCCTTATTATATATTTTAGTTCCAAAACCAACATTTACTAATAATAGTCACTGGTAAAACCTAGCATGTACCAAACTATAATGGCAAAAGCCCGAAAAATAGTCTCATTGTCATGTTGGTAAATCCGAAGATTTAAAAGAAAATCCTAAGATTTACCCAAGTAGGTACGGGCTTTTACTTTTTTAATAACATATACATGTTATTTCTGTTCGTATGTATAGCATTAATAAAAAACTTACGTATAATACTCGGTGGGGTCAATCTTTAATCCTTGTAACACAATATTCGCAGGCGGGGCTCTATGACAAGCAACGTGTTTAGGCAAACTTCCACCTCTCGAAGCTGTGACTCCAGTACAACGAAATCGCCGTAACGATGGAGGATCGAGAGACCATGATAGATGCACTTCCTCTTTGTCATACCAAGCATCTTCAAGTCGTACCTGAGTGAATACAAATATTTATTGCAATATTTGATCTTAAGAAAAAATATTGCTACATAATAATTTTGTTTAACCGATAAAATTATGAGACTGACATGTGACTACATGAGATGATAATAACAGGATTATTAGTAACTAGCTGTTCCCCGCGACTTCGCCCGCGTGGTAGTTATTTTTCGCGGAACCCTAAAATTAAAGCAGCCCAAGTTACTCCTTATAACTTCAGCTATCTGCCAGTGTGTAAAAATATTGAAAAATATTGACATTAATATTTATACGATACTAACGTCACTCAATTGTTTTGCCTTCCCGGAACCCCTCCACTAACACTTTAACTTTATGGTATGGTATTAAAGTTCAAATTGACTTTTAAGTATTATTACGAATCCTTTGTATGGGAATATAGAAAAGTGTTGTTTTTAGACATTTTCAGGCGAGTATTTTTTTAATTTTTCTCTCCGTAAGAACCATCTTCGTACTTCAAAGAATATTATAAAAAAGAATTAGCGAAATCGGTTCAGCTGTTCTCGAGATTTGCGCTTAGCAACACATTCAGCGATTCATTTTTATATTATAGATGAAGAAAACTGCTCCCTAGTACAACAGTTGGCAGAAGATTTCGTTACCATTATTAATGCTAAAATGAAATTGGTAATTTTTTTAAACATGTACAAACTTAGAATATGTGCAATCTAATGAAACATTCGCTTATGTTACTAATATTTCAATTCATACTACATAAATAACATAGAAGAGCATGTCATAATATCATATTATGGATAGTAATAATCCACGCCGTACAATCTATCATCGAATTAATTTTAATACGGAGTAACACTATTGAATATTGGTGAATCCAATTTCCAATCAAATAAATATGTTTACCAACCAAATGTATAATTACTTACGTACAGTCAACAGGAAACGTTAATTTAGTAAAAGTATAATAACTTTAAATTTAAATTTGTAATAATGTGTTTAACATCGTAATTATTATGGTACTTGTTTGTTATAACTTGATTCACAATACATTAAAAAAAAATAATTTTTTTTAATTTATTACTTGATGAGTATGAAAAATTTTTAATAAATGAACTTAAGATCTTTTGGAAAGCATTGATTTTGCCACATATTTTCAGATGGTGTTCATTGATATTGATTTCTCATATTCATGCTTATCATGAATATGAGAAATGTTCATGATTATTGAAGGCATTGTGGCGGCGCTGTCGTCGCGCCACAAGCGAAACACATCGAAGCCTAAATCGCGCTAACAAAGTTTCGAAGTTAAAGCAGTATATATAGAATAGCTCCAAACTACCACTCGGAGAGAGATGAGAGAGAGATCTGCCCGGCGGGAGATCTCCCCTTTTCCTTCCACCCGCCTCAGTGGTGACCAAGACGTGATATGAACACGCAACCAATATCCTTCGGAAACTACACATTCAAACCTTCATCATCCTCAAGTACCCCATTCATTCGCTCCCGAGCAGATATTGTCTGCAGTCTTCACATTCTGCAAGCCACCTAGCTTTATAAAGGTTCATCGCAGCACTGGAATAATAATGCTTCCTGTTCCTTCAAGCTACTCTCTGCGCTACAGTGTTCGGCACGGTTCTGAGCCTTATTGCTCGTCTCTGCTTCAAGGCACTCTCGCAGATTACATGCCTTCTTCTCGAGTCACCGCAGAATACAAGGCATTCCCTGGCACTTGCTCCGGCTCATCGTTCTCACCGGCATCACTTGTAAGTGCGTAGTTTGACATGCATTACACACCGGCATATCGTCCGCACCGGCGACACTTGCCCTTACGCACACAGCATGCATTCCCCACTGGAATTGAGGACGCACCGGCAATCGGACTGTACTATCGACCTCCGGTCTGAGCAGTCTGAGGACCTCAGGTCTGAGTCTGAGGGGAGTGATGTGGCGGCGCTGTCGTCGCGCCACAAGCGAAACACATCGAAGCCTAAATCGCGCTAACAAAGTTCCGAAGTTTAAGCAGTATATATAAAATAGCTCCGAACTACCACTCGGAGCGTTGGCCGCTCCCCGGGCAGAACACCTTGCCCGGCGGGAGATCTCCCCTTTTCCTTCTACCCGCCACACAATTAATAAAGTGCATAAATTTTCATCACATTAACATAATGCCTTTTCTACCGATTTCAAAAAGGAGACGGTACGCAATTCGACTGTATGTTTTATTATGTGTACCTGAATGGGTTTTTTGTGTGTATTTGAATTGTTCTATAGATTCACTTTTGGACCTAATAGGTGCGAATCACTAGTTTTTACTAATTTTGTTTGAACTTCCATTTAGTCTTCATCTGCTTGCAAAAACCCATAAAATTCCAACGCTGGAAATAGGGGATAGGTGACATTTGCCATAATTACCACACTTGATAGACGGATCGATTGCAGTACCCGACATCTCACGCATTTGAAATTATTTTTTACGTCTGGTATAAACGGGATGAATATCATAGCAAAATTTTAATTTTGACGACATCCATAACATGAAATGTGATGTGATGTGACGAATGGATCTCTAAAGAGGGCACTAGTGACAGGTTCTACAAGTTATTGCCGTATAGTTGTAGCGTAAGAATATCTGCTACGCCGTATCATTCCGTGGCATGGTGTCGTAAAAGGCGACAGAGTGAAACTTAATCAGGAGATGGGCAGCAGCATCTTTCTGCGAGCAAATTCATAATAATCATTGAACGTTCGAGTCTTCAAACAGAGTAGACGCATACTTATTCTTTGCGAAATATTTTATTCTTCATAGAATAGGGGAAAACATGTAAAAAAGGTTTAAAAAATTTTTGTAACCTTGCACAAAAATTGTTATAAAATATTTCATTAGAAGCTTTCTTTGATACATAAATAAATAAAATTAATAATCATCGTAAAAACACTAAAAATAAATATAAGAAGATCAATATATATTAATTGCAAACAATTAATTCCGGTAGTCTGACTGTTACACAGTGCTACCTCATAACTTTTTACATTTTTTTATTTGAAAGCTGGTACTTCACGTGTCCTATGTCAATTTCAATAAGGTCTACCAATAGCTTTTGAGTTATTCTTATTATATTTATATTGAGGTCGGTTGTACAAAATTTTTAATTTTTAATTATTTTGTTTCTTATTACATTCTTATTGCAACAACTGTTGGTGGTTGAATTAAAAAAAAAAAACATTCTAAAAGTTTTACTTGAATAAAATCTTAACGATTTAAAGAATAGGCATATTACATAACTTTATAATTTTATATACGTCGAATTATATTTTCTGATTAACATTACTTACTTTTGTCTTAGATATCGGTAAATCTTCTTCCGCTGGTACTTCCAATTCCTCATCATAAATATCATCATCTAAGCCTTCAGGTTTATCGATATATAAATCATCATCAACTACCGGATCATCAATACTAAGCTTATCATGAGTCGCGTCAGTATCGTCATCGAATATTTTATTGTAATCGTAATTTATTTCTTGTTTGTGTTTTATTTCTATATGTTCAAAATCATCGCAAAGTTTGTTTTTCGATAATCTAGATAGGAGTGCTCCTTCTAAATGGGGTGGCGTGGCGCAGACTGCGGCAGATTTATCAGACTGAGACAGGTTTTTTGCTTCCCTCAACCACCTTGCAAAACCAGCCATTAAACAGTCGCAATTGAGTGGATTATCTGCAATTGAGACCAAATTGATCACTCGTCACAATGTTTTATACTATAAAAGAATACGATGAGACTTATTAAGTTTTTAAACTGAAGTTAATAATAGAAAATCATGTAATAATGCCATGATACCTCAGGGACTAAGCACACGCTGTGTATTCTTGTATGCTATATATAACTTCCTAGTATGCTAGCAACCCGAGTTTGTTCCCCACCGACACCGATAAAATTGTTAGTTGCGGTTTTAAGTTTTGTCCCGCTGGGTTTCTTGTTGGTTCTTCCCAGGACAGAGGTATTATCCGAACCAGTGGTAAATAAAATAATGACTTTCAATAAGTAGATATTATGTAATAATCCATATTGAATAAAAACCATTCTATTCTATTCTAAGCGCTGGTTTACCACGTGCTCGGCGATGAAGGAAAACATCGTGCGGAGACTTGTATGCCGGAGAAATTTAATAAAAGTACATCAAAGACATACGAAGCAACAAACCTTTTCGGCAGTGCGGGAGACCTGTGCCTAAAAGTGGGACATATAGAGGTTGTAACTTTACTTTTAACTAGCTGGTACCCGGCGCATTATAGAAAATATAATTATGCAAATACCGTTTTAAATTTGAAATAGTTGTACTGTTTAATTAGGAATCATAATACATTCATTGAAGTTGAATAGATATATAACTTTCAAATAAGTGTTTCGGTACGATACGCGCGCCACCTACAGTAAATTAATTGTACTATAAACTTCGCGCAAGTGCAAGCAATAAATCGATGCGATAAAATGATGCGCATTGTGATGAGCGGTAAGGCTGCGCATAAAATACGAACAAACAAACATTAGTTTTATGTATTAGATAAATCTTATTTCGTCATTGACATTTTTCTTTCAAATTGCGAGCTTGTAATAATACGACTAATATATAGTAATACATGTATCATACTTAAAATCGTATTAAGTATTTATCTCTATCTCTATATATAAAAATCATTTGCTGTCCGTTAGTCTCACCAAAACTCAAAAACTTTGATGAATTTTTTGTGTGCGTTTGAGTAGGTGGATGGTAGGTGGCGCTGTAGTCGATATCCAGAAATCACTCATTCTAAGCCGGGGTGAATCGCGAAAAGTTTATAAAACATAACAAACCCAGACAGTAGTAGACTTATAATATTTTTTTATAGGATAGGGTGACAAACGAGCACACAGTCCACCTGATGGTAAGTGGTTACTGTGACCCATAGACATCCACATCTATCTTCAATAAAAAAGCAAATCATAAGGCACATGCGTTGTCACCCGTGAGGATTAAAATGGAATGCCTTTTTTTCCAGTAAAAAGGGTCTCCGGTTCTCTACACTCACCATACGAAACACAGCAGTGTTAAGCTGCTATTTTACTCTGGTATTCTGTGAGAGCGTGCTCCTTCCTTAGTCGAGCCGACTAACTCGTGCTACAACTACACTACGAATATAGCTGCTGCATGGCTCTACCACGTAAAAATAAATTCACATATCTTAAAAGTTTATTCAATAAGACTGTGCAATAAAATACAAGTTAATACAGTCGTACTGCCTTTCAATACTTTTAATCATAAAACTTAACCTTCTATTGTAAACCGACTCAGGTCCTTGTGCTGCGCCAACGCTCCGTCATCAATCATAGATATGTCGTTGTCATGAAGAAGTAAATCAGTAAGACGTCCTAGAGTCTTTAATGGTTCTGCAGAGAGTGATCGTAAAAAGTTGTGCGATAAGTCCAAATGGATCAAATTTGTAAGCTGAGCTAGAGAAGCGCCTAAAAAAATATTCGTATACATTTTAAAACGAACTCACTTTAATCTTATTTTATTTAAGTTAATCTTCATTCATCCATCCATCCATAACAGCCTATAAAAGTCAACTCAACATAGACTTCCCCCGTAGATTGCCTCATAGGGGGAAATTTGCCATAGTGGACACGCTTGGCGAGCGGGTTGTCAAACGCAGTTTTTCATTATTTTGAGTTGTCATCAGGAAGACGCTGCTGCCCATTACCCTGTTTCAATTTCCCTCCGTCGTCTCCTACAACACCCATGGGACGATATGGGGTAGTGGATATTCATACACCCCCACTAAACGATCAACAAAGTTAATATTATCGTTAGTTAAATTAAGAAGTAGTATAGTATTATGTCATAA
Organism: Parnassius mnemosyne; assembly: GCA_963668995.1. Taxonomy (NCBI): domain Eukaryota; kingdom Metazoa; phylum Arthropoda; class Insecta; order Lepidoptera; family Papilionidae; genus Parnassius; species Parnassius mnemosyne. The sequence continues at coordinate 22,315,079 of CAVLGL010000084.1, read as the reverse complement.
GTCTTAATTTAAAATCATAACTAATCTAATTCTCAACATTTTTTTAAATGTATTAAACCATTGTTATAAAATAAACATTGTAATAAATTATTAAATTAGAATTTTGCAACACTAATATTATTTTGACAAAACTCAAAAAAAGTTAACTTATTAGGAAAGTATTAAGTAAAAATAAATTAAAATTGTTTTAGATACATACGATTTCTATTTTATTCCATTTAAATATTTTATGGCAATTTAACTATTCTTACCCGACACCGCCACTATCTCGTTATGTGACAAGTCCAAATGTGTCAAATTAGTGAGGTGTCTGAACGCATAGTCCTCCAGTACATCCACTTGGTTGTTATGCAGATTCAAGTGTGTCAAGTTTGTAAGACCTGAAAATAGAAATTCAGCGCATATTCTTATTTTAGACAATGGAATAGATACAGACAGAAACTTAATTTTCGTATTAAGCACATTAATACAATATATCAAAGGATAATATGTTACAAAACAAAAGTAACGCAAAAACATGCTTGAGTGTCGTGGAACACTCGGTTGGAACGAAGTTCCTTTTCGAAGTTGTAGTATATTATTATTGATAAACGTATTATATTATTGATTAACAAACACAAATAAATGAATTACTAGCGTCTGTTAAAATGAAGCGTCATCTATACAAATAAATAAAATTGAAGTGTCTGTTTGTAATGTCAAAATACCAGCATTTTACTAAATGTACATGAAAGTATATAAGGTACTTATAATAAAAACACAATTTTTTAAATTTTTGTCTGTCTGTCCGCCGTCTGTCTGTCTGTTTGTTCCGGCTAATCTCCGAAACGGCTGGACCGATTTCGACGGTACTTTCACTGACAGATAGCGGATGTTATAAGGAGTAACTTAGGCTACTTATATTTTAGAAAAGAATTAGGGTTCTGGGCAACATAATTAAAACCCTAAATATCACGCGGGCGAAGTCGCGGGGAACAGCTGGTTTAAAATAAAATAATATTTCTTTCATGGCAAGATAAGAAAAATGCGAGGGAGATGCTGCCAAGGCCGTCTACACTACGTCAAAATGGTTTGTGACGGAAAAATCTTACACTTTTTCTCGCCTAGCCCGCATCCGCCAAATTCGTACCGTGCGATAAGGAACTTCGTTAATAAATCAAAAACTAAAAAGAATGAAATAATTTCCACAAAAATTTTCGATGCGTTTTGTGTCAACACTATTTTTTTACCCTTTCATCATCACCATTCCGGTTTTGGAACAAGAATGTCGTCTAAACGGTTAGTTACATTAAAAATTTTATGCCCTGGTTTTCCCTAAAACTCGTATGAAATACGTACAGAAAATTCAAACGATTTTTTAAAGTTTTAAATGCTTATTAAAATTATAATATTAAACAGGAAACATTGCTTTCTTTCTTATTCTTTTTAACTGTTATATAACCTAAAAACATAAAAGGATAGACAGAATTAGAAACACTATGCACTGTGTTTAATAATTAGAGAAATATAACTGCAAAGGATCATGATGGCCTTGGGCAGGGTAGACGATCTCAACGCTACTGGTTAGAATTAGCAAAACCAAGAAGAATAAATGTAAGAATATAGGAAAAACGTTCGCCGGAATGATATATGAGAATAAAACATAATATATCTAAAGAATATATTTTAAAATAACTTTTGAATCAGTTTTACCTGCTAATGCTCCTCGACGTATACTAGCAAATGTATTGTCTGAAAGATGGAGTATATTCAGAAAACTTAGCGGTGGTATCGTTGTAGGCCCCAACGGACCCTCCAGAGCATTGCTCGAAAGATCCAGTTCTCGTAAATAATGGGCATCCTATACAAATAGAAAACTATTGAGTTATATTTTATAATCCATAAAAAACCTATATATGTAGTATATAATTGTTAGTAAACTTTGTTATTAACTGTTGGTTATTGTGAACTTCTGAACGACTTGACCGATGATGAATAAAGGTTATTTAATTTAATTACATAATATTAATTTGTCAAGACGATGGTTCAAGTTTGGTTGTAGATGTAGATGGTTTAGTCAAGCTATTAACAAATCTGGGGGCACGGCAGTGCCCCCGCTAAGTCGAGCAAAAAAGCAATACGGCCCTACCATCCTTTTCTCATCTTTACATCTGAAGCAATTCAGGCCATTTTTTCTATATTTCTGGATGAAAAACAAAATTGATTTACATTCACAATATCTTGGTTTAGTGCTAAAAAAGAAAATCACATAATCTGAACCCAATAGGTGGTGCTGTGGTAGAACTAATTAATAAATTTAAAATTAATTACACTGTAAAAAAGTCCGGAGTGAATTCGGAGTGAACCTATTAATTATATTATTTATTTTTAATGTTAAAAAACTTATACTCAGATACCATACTATAATTAATATGTTATATATTTTTAGAGAAGTAAATGGCTTTAATAATTATATATATTCTAATTATAGACATAATTAATAAAATAATATGATATAAATTTCCATTTTTAATACTATAAGTGGAACTGTTACATAAAGATCAAACTAGATTAGAGTGATGTTTCTGTTATCTTGTGCCTGCTTATAAGAGCTACTATCATATTCTATGATGTAAGTAGTTTTATCCTCTACTTTTAATGAGCAATTCTTCTATATTACAAGTAATTGGTTTCTCGGAAACGGCTCTTACGATTTGGACGAAATTTTGTATTTAGCTAATGTTTTACTTTTCAAGTTAGTTTAACTTATAAAAGTACTCGAGGTACTGTGTTAGTGTTTAAATCTCTAGTACCGATGGTTTCATATTTACTATCAGGTTTCTATGTGTTTATTATAAATTATAACATTAATTAGGTCTCTGACACTAATTCCTAGGCCACATCTGTATTCCCCTCTTAATCATTAGGTATGTCGGATACAGGTTAGAACAATAAGCAATACCTCTGTGTTTGCGAATGTATTTACGGCACTATAATATGTCCCGAGTTATTGTAAATAGTCATTGTATGTGTATTTTTTTATTAACCTTCACACTAGGATTTTCTCCTGTATCGTGAGGACAGTTTATATACATAAATTTCACAAGAAGGAACATCCAAACCTGAAAAAATTATTTGAAGGCCATACAAAAACTTGTTACCGCGGTTCTAAGCGCTGCAACTCATTGTACACTGCGCCACGGAGCCGTCAAAATAGATAGGATAATCTGATTTTAATAACCTATTCCTTAAATTAAAAACTAAGTGAAGACATCATCATCATCATTACAGCCATTCATAAGTCCACTGCTGAACATAGGCCTCTCCCAAGTTATGCCACAAAGCACCCATCGTCACCCATCTAGTGGAGGGTCGCCCTACACTTCGCCTACCGGTACGAGGCTGCCACTTTTTTCCCCATCGTATGTCGGTTCTTCGAGCAATATGGCTGGCCCATTGCCACTTCAGCTTACTAATCCGTTCAAGTGAAGTCATACAACACGAAAAAAACTGTTTAATTTTGCAAGTTATACATATATAGAAATACATTACTCAATCCGAGTTTCGTTGTAACAACCGCCAAAGTTTAAAACGAAGCTATTTTCGACTATAGCACTATTTAAATACCATAGTTAACGTACTGTGAGTAAACTCGTATATGGTAAAGCTAAAAATTTCCAACAAAATTTATTTAACACAGTAGAGCCATGCTGCACTATATTATGGCTGCAACATGATTAGATTAACTCGACTAATGAAGAACCAACCAACGTGAAATCGCAGTATGGTGATTCGTATGGGAAGTGACTAGAAATTTTAACTTTTAAACCTTTTGAACTTATTTCAATATGGTAACTCTTTTTTCACCTAATTCCAGACATCTGAATAATCTGAAATTTTGTGGACGTATTAAAAACCTATGACAATGCAATAAATTCAAGGAATAAGACTTACTAATCTCATTAAGATCGTCGCAGCTCATGATTAATGGGTATTATTCAAGCTAATATTATTACTGGTAATGAAACATGCAGTCCTCAGTGGTGACAAGGCATCAGAATTAAAATGCAGATTTTAATTCTTAATCAACATGTAGGTATATATTGGTCACAATGCGACTTCCATTAGATGGACTGTAGTTTTTCATAGTGGCAACGGTTACAAACGAGTATGCAGTCGCAACTGATGATACCTAAATGCTGATGGTGAACCTACTTAAGATTTCATAAGAACTCCGATAGAATAGGATGTTGTGTCAGAGATAAGGAAATAAATTTAGTTTGAGGCAATTTTACTTTAACTGAAATACGACGAAATAAAAACGCGAAATATAAGACAAGTACATTGACCACTATACCGACGGCCATTAAAATAATATAATGCTTGCAAAATAACCTTAACACGATGCGGAAATTATTTTAAAATCCAATACTTTAATAAAAAACAATCTCGATACGTACCTTTAACGAAGCTAAAGCGGGAACTTTCAGAAGATTTCCTCTCAATCTAAGTACAGTAAGTTTTGACAACGGTATGAATGTATCCGGTGATATTACAGTCAGTTGATTATCACTTATATCTAGATAAGTGAGATTTTTGATACCCTGCAAAGCATAGGATATAAGTTATTCCTAAATAAAATTGAACAAAGAAAATACTACTCAAATAAACACTTAATCTTTATATATAAAAATTACGTGTCACGTTGTTTGTCCGCGATGAACTCCTCAACTACTGAACTGATTTCAATGAAATTTTGCACACTCTGTGCAGTTTGGTCCAACTTGAGAGGTAGGATAGTTTTTATCCTGATAAATGACACTCAATATTTTTTATTAAGAAGTTAAGGATTTTTTATATGAAGGGTCGTCGAAAAGGGCAAAACAACGTCTGCCTGGTCAGCTAGTATATTATAAATTCTTAATATTCTTAGTTAGTCACTACAAGTGAGCTTAAAATGCTTGTGTTAGAAGTACGTAGTTTGCGGCAGTAATGAAATAGTGGATTCAAATTCACACACAACACATCACAACCTTTAATTTTAAAACAAGGTCAGTTGCCTTTACCATGAGCGACTGTTACTTTCTTATAGACCAAATTTTTTTTTCTTACCTTACAATATGTACTCATAGAATAGAATAGAATAATATCATTTTTATTCAATATAGATAATAAAAATACTTATTGAAAGTCATTTCAGCTTTACGTAAATTAAGCGTTCATTTAAGCGTTCGGAAAACACCTCTGTCCTAGAAAGAACCAGCAAGAAACCCAGCCGGACTTTTTATTTAAATTACGGTATAAAAACATAGATTATTATAGCAGTGACAAAACAGTACCTTAAACGAATTCGAGTCTAGGGTGTGAATTTTGTTATTAGATAAATCCAAACGGTCCAAAAGCATCAGGTGATTTAATGCCTCTGTCGGCACCGATGGCAACTGATTGTTTGGTAATCCTGAAAAAATACTCACTTTATAATAGAAAATTAAATTTACGAGAACAATACAAAAATCATAGTATATGAATAAAGACCAATAGTACATAAATATATTATAATGGCTGCAAGCAGGGCGTAGGTTCAAATCTCACACGAAACAAATAGTTGTTTCGGGTCTCGATTTGATAGTTCTGGTTCATATGTCATCATGATATATTATGGCAAGCACCTGCATAATACATAGGAAATTCCTAAAGTGTAGATCGTATTCTATTTTACGTAAAAAAATAAGTAACAAAATTATCGTACATCTATTACTATTTAATACTGGAATATACATACATATATGAATTAATATAATACCTAATGCTAATAAAGTAGCCGCAATGGAATTGAAAGCTCCCTGCTGGACTCTTCGAATGTCTCCGGAAGATATCACCAATCCGTGGAGGCCCACACCGGCTAGTTCAGAAATAGATGCAGATGGTAACGCTGATACTCCCCGTAAAGCACAATCGAGCAGTGACACTGCGGTGTTCTTATTTCTTGCTTTTTGTTCTCGAAGATGTCTGCCAATAATCTAAAACAATTGTCAAAACATAAACAGTTTAACTTTTACACTTTTCTAGGTTGTTTTCTAGTTTATATAGTAGTTTAGTAGTAGCTCTTTTTGAAGTCAGTTTTGTTATAGGATAAGGGTGACAAGCGAGTCCACAGTCCATCTGATGGTAAGTGGTCGCTGTGGGCTATAGACATCCTCGTTTGCGAATCAAAATTCAGATGCTGACAACAGTTGTGAGGACTAAGATCGAATGCCTCTTTTCCAGTAAAAAGGGTCTCCGTTTCTCTACACTCACCATACGAAACACAGCAGCATTAAGCTGCTATTTTACGCTGGTATTCTGTGAAAGCGTGATCCTTCCCCGGTTGAGCCGACCTTTACGTGCTACAAATATACAATTAATATAGCTGCAGCAAGGCTCTACCACGTTTAATTAGTCTGATGGTAACAACTACAATGTCGCTTAAATTGTTACGTTAAAAAATTATTCGCTATTTATCCAATTATTTTCCACGGGCAATTTTTTCGGACCAATACGACTTAGGGACCTTCACGAACCAAGCTTACTCCTTTTTAAAAGGCCGTTAACGCGCCTGCAATCGACCTAGTGTTTCAGTTGCTCATGGGCGGAGTCCGACACTATCAGTTGATGCTCGTTTGCCGCCTCTTCTATAAGAACAACTTAGTAAAGGAATTTTTCTTCAAATTTATATAAAGACTGCTGCTGACTGACTCCCTGACGTATAACAATTTAATAACAGAAAATCAGTTCAGTCATTTTTTTATAGGATAGGGTGACAAACGAGCACACAGTCCACCTGATGGTAAGTGGTTGCTGCGGCCCATGTACATCTACATTTATCCTCAATAAAGAATCAAAATGCAGATGCGTCGTCACCCATGAGGACTAAGATGGAATGCCTCTTTTCCAGTAAAATGGGTATCTGGTTCTCTACACTCACCATACGAAACACAGCAGCATTAAAGTTAAACTGCTATTTTACGCTGGTATTCTGTGAGAGCGTGGTACTTCACCGGTCGAGCCGACCCATTCGTGCTACAACTATACTACTAATATAGCCTGCAGCATGGCTCTACCACGTTGAAAATTCTACATTCTCTCAATTCTCATTCCCGAAAACTCGGTAAAACTACATAGAAAAACATACGTGTCGAATAAAAAAAACTCGTTATTTTACGCTTCTCGTTTTTTTAACTTGGTTAAAGAAACGTCTTACTCAATTCTGAGTACCGTCGCGTATTCGGATTTATAGCGCGTTTTAGCAAAACCAATAAAAATTCAATCCTGCATAGATCGAAACTTTTGATTACTCGTCTATATTGAACTTTTCTCAACTGTTACTGACAGATTTTGTATTAAAACTAGAACGAAAAAAAACATTACAACTGGTACCAATAATGAAAGTAAAAATAACATTATGTGTATTTCAGCCATGTGGAGTGGCGTATGTAAAGTTATCACCTCATATGAAATTCAAATTCTTAAGTTAGTACAAAATTGAAAGTATGAAAGAAAGACCTCATGAACTCCGTCAGTTGACAGGTTAACTATTTCATTTTGAATGGTACACGGTGATAAGGAAACTTTAAGGTTACTCCTAGAGCCATGAACAATGTATAACAGCTATGGCTTAAGCTCCGAGTTTCTCTGTGTGATAAAATCCGTAATTAAGATATCCGCAGTAGAGCTAGAGCAACTGACAGAGCTCAGTGAATCAGTGAACTGAAGTGGCTATGGGCCGGGCAAATAGCTGAAAGAAACGACAACCGATGTAAAAAAAGATTCTCGAGTGGCAGCCTCACACCGTTAAACTAAGTGTAGAGCCCCACTAGATTAAGTGCCGACCTAGTAAGAGATGCAGGTATTCGATGAATGCAGGTGGCTAAGAACTGTGTTTTGGCATTCCTTGGGGAGACCTTTGTTCAGCAGTGGACTTGTGAAGGGCTGTAATAAGAAAAAAATCCATAGCAGCACAAAAGCACGAGACGTCTAGTATTGCAATCTAAAAATTACCAATCAAGCGCTGCATTTAAAGCCAATCCGCCTTTATATAGGAGAAGCTCATGTCTAGCGGCAGCCTGTACAGCACAAGTGGATATTGCTGAACTTTTATATTTCACAAAACGCAAACCTATTTGTTGTTTTCATATGTCAAAATTTTAAGAGCTGACTTGCTCCTTTCTAGTCATCAATAAAGAAAAAATGTCGTAGTAAAACGCATAACTTGCGGAGGAAAAAGCCTGATAACATTTACATTTCGCCTACACGCACTTAAGTGAAATGGCAGATTCTTCCTACTCTATTACCCTTTCATAAACGAAGACATTTACCGTGCAGTGAAGCATTTATAGACATACTACATGCGCAGGCATTTTACTGCAAAAAGAGTCATATACAAATAGCGTGTAACAGCAAGGTTATACAGCGTTATTTTTAAAGAGTAGCCAAATTTTAAACTTAAGGTCAAATATTTCAACTATGATATACCGTTATTACAGTTTTTTTCAAATACGAGTAAATAAGGTTTCTACTTTTATTAAAAATTATCTCGAATTGAAAGTGATTTATGTGCAACAACTACTCGTACGCGCGTTCTTTTGTGTGCGATTCAATTCACTACGTTATAACCGACCAATCGACCCTTACGGATGTGTGCGTGCGTAGTAAAATAGTAAGCGTTAGAAATTAATGGATGATAATCAGTTAAAATAATGCATTACCACTTAAATGATATTGATTGAATTTAAAAGGTAAAAAAGACAGATTATTTGAGATTTTTTTTTTAATTTTCTTCACCGTTTGCCTATATTACTTATTCTGAACCTTCTCTGCCAATTTGGCCGACAATCGCAAAATAGCCCTATATACTCGTATTTGCGTAAACTCTAACTCAATTAATTTTTACGAATCTATTTATAATGTTTAGAATTTAGATATTCTTAAAATAAGAATTTTTTTTTATAGAATAAAGGTGACAAGCAAACATACACCCCACCTGATGGAAAGTGGATGCGATTATCCATATACATCTATATCTATTTTCGACTAAGAATCAAAATGCAGATGTGTTGTCATCCCTAAGGACTAAGATGGACTTTTTTACTGGATATGAGGCAATCGTATCCAGTAAAAAGGGTATCTGGTTCTCTACACTCGCCATACGAAACACAGTTACTATTTTACGCTGGTATTCTGTGAGAGAATGGTCCTTATCCGGTGGAGCCGACCCATTTGTGCTACAACTATAATATAGCTGCAGCATGGCTGTACCACGTATAATCCAACGTGTAGTATGTTAGTAATTTTCAATACTACTTTGTCATACAAGTTTTTTAAGTTCGACAGTATTCGAAAGTTCGTGCCGCCATATCCAAATCTCTCGGTAAAAAACTATTGCCATAATGTTGTGTAATTATTCGTAATTCGAAAAGAGCGTAGTGTTTGTATAATTTCTTTTCTATGTAATTAAAATCCTCTGCAGATGCAAACCTCTGCAGTTGTGCGCGCATAACGGAAAACTGCTGGATAGATTTCAAGTAGGTTTTCTAAGTTTTATTTCTTAGATACTTGACCCTATATATAAAAAAAAAATATTACGATACCCTCATTTAATACAAAGTTTTTAAAGTTTTAAGAAACAATGATAATCACACGGGGTTTTTCACACGGTCAACTTTACTTCGCTTGCTCTCGCGTTACTAACCCAGAAAACAAATATTTTAGCTACAAACGGAGCAACGAATAACATTGTTTACAAATAAGTAAGGAAGTTACAAGTAAGTAACATTCGCACATACGAAAAATGCTAGCAATGTAGTAACATTCGTCCGTAATATTACCGTTAATCAGATAAGCTTAAAATTACAAGTATTCTAAAAATTCGCCAATTGTCAAAGATTCTTAGAAAGAATTGCTCAACTACTTCACGCTCTACAGGCGAGATGGTGAGCATAGATTGGTTATTCTAACACTGGAACTCTTTGTTAAGCGTCAGTGAAACTTAAGTCCAGCGTATTTGGATGCATTTTTCGCTATTAACCAACCTCCAGAGCCCCGTTGATCATTAAAAAAAGTCGTCGGTCTAATCAGTAAAAAATACTTTATTTTTTTTTATTTTTTTTTTTATAGGAGAGGGGGCAAACGAGCATGCGGCTCACCTGATGGTAAGTGACTACCGCCGCCCATGAACAACCGCAACACCAGGGGAATTGCAGATGCGTTGCCGGCCTTTTAAAAAGGAGTAGGCTCTTTTCTTGAAGGTCCCTAAGTCGTATCGGTCCGGAAAAATCGCTGATGGTAATCGATTCCACAAGGAAGTCGTGCGAGGAAGAAAACTAAAAAAAACTAAATACTGCGTGTATATGTAATACGTGGTACGAGTAGAGCCACGTTTCTGATTTATTTATGTCAGCTTGACAAGTAAAAACCGCACGCCTACAGAATACGTAACGAGATATTTCATCCCATTTTTTAGAGTTGATAACGCATCAGTATATTGATTCTTTATCATCCTCATGATCATTACAGTCTTCAGAATATTGTTGTTAAAGAATTAATCCCTTTTTTGGCATCAAGGAAAAACCTTCAAAAAACATGAAATTATGTTGTTATCTCAATTTAAAAGAGAAATTATTAAACGAGCGGAATTAATATTTGTTGTAGACTGATAATGATCCTATAATACTCAGTTTTATTTGCGTTTACAGATAATAATGACTTGAGCAGTATTTTATTGTCTTTTCGAATTTACTAAGCGTCCTGCTCATATTTAAAATGGGTTGCAATAATTAGTGGTAAAATTTACGAAGAGTGATAAAAATCCTATGTAATTAACTGTAAAGAGAAGAGCGATATTATAAAAAATACTGAATGTTACTACCAGTAGGTTAAGGTTTATATACAACATTTTTATAATATGAGAAAAATGTGGTAGTATAAGAATATCCAAAATTTATTTTTATCGTTTTGTGTATTATATTAGTCTTTTAATTTTTGAGTGTGTTAGCTGGCGGGTGGTGCAGGGATAGGTAAACAGAGTATCTTTTATCTGTGAATTCACTATTATTCACAACTGTATTTAGCCAAGTTTTCGTAAGTACAAGGACTTTATAATTTGTTTTTAGGATATTTACTATAACATCGTTAGTTTTTGTTTTAAGTCCTCTTAAATTTTGGCAATATTAGTCCATATAAATATTTCTCTAAGTCACTTATACATTGAAAACAAGAAGAAGAAAAAATACAAAAAAAACCTACTTCACGTTGTTTAGACATTCCATACTCCGAATAAGTAAGACCAGGCTAAAGTCTTCCTTTTGCATGTATATGCGCCCGTAAAACAATTATTGAAAATTGAAAAGTGATTTATGAGCGTTATTATTAGGCATGGCATATTAATCTTTATGATTGAAATCAGTTTGTCATCAAGACAATTTTATGGAAGTAAACTTTGCATGTTATTTGGACGCGTAGTTTAAAAGATAATAAAAATTTAAATAATTCAACACTTGGTTCGGCGCGCGAACGACGCATAAGCCTAGCCGATCAATGAGAACCGAGAGAAACCAGCAGTGAACGCCGGTGCGCGAGGTTTCATAACATATAGGCGTAAGCGAGATGTTCACGTGTCATTACCACGTGCTCGTGTTGTAAAAGGCGACAGAGGGAAATAAACCAGGAGATGGGCAACGTCATTGTCCTTAAAACAACTAGAAACAAAAAAATCTCCTGTTGCAAACCCGCCTGTTAAGCATGGCAATTATGGAAAACATTCCCCTTAGGGCCCTTATATAAGCATGATGCCTTTGATAGGCTGTAATGAATGAAAAAATTGGGGTTATATTTTATAAACTACTGTGACTGTGACGATTTATTTTATATTTAAAACAGCACTACATTTTCATCATTCATCATCATCATAACAGGCGATTACAAGTCCAATGCTGAATATAGGCCTCCCACAAGTTGTGCCACAACTCACAGTCCTGAACCATCTGTATCCATTGATATTCTAGCATTCTAGCATCTCTTACCAGGCCTTCAATCCATCAATTACCTTACACTTCGTTTACTGATATAAGGCTGCCACTCGTGAACCTTCCTTCATCATCAGTTGTTGGTTCTTTGAGATAGCTATATTATATATATGGCTGGCCATTGCCACTTGAGCTTACTAATCCGTTGCGCTATGTTGGTTACTCTGGTTCTACTGCGGATATATATGAATCTGAGATGTGGTCCTTCACTGCTGGTCTCAGATCCATATGATGTAATCACTGGCTAAAGGAGCTGACTGACACTCTTGTTTTCAAGACACTACAATCAAAACAATATTATTCATTAGAAATAATTATGTCATTATTTTATTCAGATCGTTTAATAGCAACAAAAAATTAATTGCTCGTCACGAGGCATTTGGTAGTGTCACTTGGGTCATTATTCAATAGTACAGCTATTGTGTTGCATTTTGGCTGCATTTGGCTCTACAACACTTAAAATTTGCTAAAATTAAAGAAGAAAAATTGATGTTAGGCAGAAAATAAAAGCGATTACATCCCTTAATTCCTACCTCCACTTTTGCACTAGTCTTTATCCTTATGTTGTCGATATTCCACGCATTCATACCAAATAGTTTGCTTCGTCTTTCATAATACTTACAGCAAAGGAATAGAATAATCTGCCGGTGTCTGTCTTTCCGAGAGAATAGGCTTTTGTTACGCTTAGACAGTGCGATTTACCATCTAGGACTTCATCACCACTTATTAACCAGATGAGATTGTTGTCAAGCACTGGCTTATTCATTTAGTATATTTATTTATTTTAGAATCTTATGAAAATATATCTATAACGTAAGGATTCAAATTTTTGAATCCTTACGTTATAGATCGATAGTCGTATATAGATTCAAAAACGTGTTTGGTGGTGAAGGAAAACATTGTAAGGAAACTCTCATGTCTAAGTAATTACAAAAATATATTTCGAAGACAAGTGAAGTATGCCGCATCAGCACTTCCTTGCTCTAAAAACCTTCGAAGAAATAAGAGGAAGCCTGTAGCCAGCAGTGAGACATATAGAGGTTGACTACAACTTTAACTCACATTGCTTAAGGATATTACTAAAATACGAGATGATTTTGTATATGAGATGCTATTTAGGTAAAAAACGCAATAACTTGTCATCATTTTGCTTCTTTCTTGGACTTTACTAGAAAAAAATTGAAAATATATTGGTGTGAATTCAAGGACGCTTGAGCATCGTACATGGCAGGAAAATGCGTCGACCTCTTAACTAAGAGGCGCTTTGAAACGGTACTGTAAATAGAGATATATCAACAGTGAACGTACAAAAGAAAATAGACATGGAAATAAAACAATTCACTGGCTATACAAAAGCTCAACGACCCGAAAGCCGGTGTAGTGACATCCGTATTTGTTCAGAGCTGCTCCAGTTTTATTCCAATACCGTGGCCTTTTTCTATCAGACTCAGCTACTTTTTTTCTATATCATTTATTCATTCATTGAACCGCGTTTTATTTTCTAAACGAACCAGGTATCGGCCGCAGCGTTTTAATGAGGATAAGTTAAAAGCTATGTTAAATTGCATATATATATATATATATATATATATATATATATATATATATATATATATATATATATATATATATATATATAGTTGAACGCATATATATATATATATATGCGTTCAACCATTAATAAGCTAGTACTATGGATAATAAGCGATAACGACAGATCGATGATTTTTGAATTACAATTTTTCGTGCAAAATTCACATAATGAAATATAACTATTTTATTAATATATTAAAAAACTATAAGAAAAAAACTAAAAATAAAAATCTAAATTATCATACAGTCCTACGCTGAATGCTCTTTGAGTGGGAAAAGAACCAGAACCAATTTTATTATGTTTAAGGACATATTTATTTATATGTATTACATAAATAATTTACAAATGGATATCTTAAAGCATCTGCCGCTGCATCTTATCCTACTGTCACTGATATTACTTGATACGTATATCTGTGTTTTTACAAATTCAACAGTACTAAACTAAGCTACTAAAACTAAAAACTGTTGCAGAAATATATGAACTTGTTGGGATTTAAATTGTTACTAAGCTTTTATTACTTGTATTAAATAGAATTAAAAAAAAACGTAACAGTGAATACTCTTTGAGGATTTATGCTTGATTTTAAAACTAGTATAATCTTGGATTACTCAAAGAAAAACGTCAGATTAATGTAATAACTTTACTAGTATTTTACTAAAAAATTGTCTAGACCTTTTGCCTTAGAGTGCACGTAGTTTTAACTACTATAAAACCTTTCTTATTAATAGCTCAAATATCTAGTTGCTGCACAAAGGCTTTTTAAAATAAGAATTGTCAACATAAAGTTGACTATCGTAATCGCGCCTGCTATTCGTTTAACAATATTGATTCTACCTGTACAACTTTGCTATGTAATCTACGCGAATACCTCATGATATCATTGTAACTTTAATTAGTTTATGATGACTGATTTATGATGAATGTAGAGAACCGGCGACCCTTTTTACTATAAACGCGACATTCCATCTTAGGCCTCTGGGATAACGCATCTGTATTTTGATTCTTAATAGAGGATAAATGTAGATGTCTATGGGTCACAGCATCCACTTACCATCGGATGGACTGTGTGCTTGTTTGTCACCCAAATTCTTTAAATAAAATTCGACGACATGCAGCGTGTAAGTGACGTTTGGTACTGTAACGGCCAATCCGCTTCAAAAATATGGCAATTGCAGCTAATCCTCAAAGACAGATTGAAACACACAGATTCAATTTCAATTATTATTGAAAAAAGGATCTCATTTCAAGTTCACACTTTTACTCGCTGGAGATAATTAAAGAAATTAGAATAAAACTGGTATAAGAGAAGAAAACAGAACAAAGATAAGTAAACATAAAGAAGAAACTGAGAGAGAAGACCATTGTTTACTAAATTATTCATTGACAGCATAGTGTTAGTTAATACTAGTAGCTTATTATACGTGGTAGAGCCATGCTGCAGTTATATTAGTGGTATAGTGGTAGCACGAATGGGTCGGCTCAACCGGGGAAGGACCACGATCTCACAGAATACCAGCGTGCAATAACAGCTTAACACTGCTGTGCTTCGTATGGTGAGTGTAGAGAACAGGAGACCCTTTGTACATCCCCGTGGTAGTGAGTCAAGCCGATCGGAAAGAAGTCGGTAGATGTCTATCGGCCACAGCAACCACTTACCATCACATGAACTGTGTGCTCGTTTGTCACCCTATCCTATAAAAAAATTGTTCCACAGTACTAATAGTTCCGGTCACAGTCACACATGTATTAATTTAGTAGGGAAAAGAAGCATGTAATTCATATAAATCCTATGATTTAAATCGTTCACTGCCCCGTGAACCACATATGGATCATTGCTATTGTCTTACTTTTGTGTCTGGAAACCGGAAAGTAAAAGTGTTAAGCAACTGCTATGGGGTTTGACGGACGTTCAGATTACAACTCAGCAAAGCCAACAACCCTGACCAATGACTATTGTTTGTACCGAACATGGCCCCCTTTCTGCCGACTTCCAAAAAGCAGACTGTACTAAATTCGACTTCTTGTTGGTGTTTTTATGTGTGTCCGCCTGTCCGCCATATGGCGGACTTAATACCTTAAAAAATATGTGCGATTTTATTTTTTGTGCATAAAAGTCGAAGTGAATAAATCAACTGGTTTGCTATTTCATATCAATAGCCCAGTACGCTTAATTTATTCATGAAATTATTTTCAACTTTTATGAGTTTTATTGCTATTAAAAATTTAAAGGCGCTTTCATATTTTTAGCCATTGATAGACAAAGGACAAATGGACCATACCGCCTATATCGATTTTATAATTAGTGTAATCGATTTATTGTGGTAAATATTATTAATTTTTTAACACTACCAGTTAAAATAATAGAGCGCTAAATTTAAAACACGTAAATAATATATTTTAAAAGTCAGGAATAAAATTTATTTTTTTCATCAAAATTAAATAAAACGCTCATGAGGCGTGCACTTTTGGATTTTCCAAACTATTTTTAAAATATACGATCCATTTATAGTACACAACCTTATTCAATTCGGTAAAACTGCCAGCACATGTTCAATGCACAAACAATACTTCTATTTGATTATTCAATGCAGTGTCTCGTGATTTGGTATTGGCGCTTACCCAAAAGATAACGACTTCTTATAAAAAGACGTTGTTTTTCTGCAAAATATAAATGTTAAAATAATAATGATTTTTACATCTTTGAGTCATTTTTTACCTACGAATGCCTCCGGGCTACCATCCGCTAACTTAATTTTATTAATAAATGTTTTTTTTTAAATTAATCCTTGTTATTGTGAGAATCCATTAATGTACCAATCGTTTATTGCCTAGGGTGATGTATTCTGGTCATTTAGCTTTATTGCGCGGAAATTAAATTGCAGTGCAATGTATTGTGACACCGAGCATTATTGAAAACGTGGAGAATTTACACAATGTTACACCATCATCGGCTCTCTCATTTTGTACGAGTGAAAGCACAGATAAATAGTAATAGGTTAATATTTTAGAGAAACCAATAGATGTAACAATCATAACAAAAAAACATTTAATGATTTTTATAGAATACCATTCTATAAAATATTAATTCTCAAATTATAATGTTATTTCTTTATAATATTTATTTACTTTTATATAGATTTTTTGACCGTGTGGTACCAGTGTAAAAAACTATACACTACCCCAAATCGTCCTATATTGTATGTCGGAAACAAACCAGGTCAGCAGAGTCCTCATAATACCAACTAAAAAATAAAAATAATTAAAAATTAAAAATTTTGTGCAACTGACTTCAATGTAAATTATTAAGAATAACTCAAAAACCATAAGTTAGACCTTGATTAAATTTATATCGGACTACATGTGAAGCACCAGCTTTCAAATAAAAAAAGAATTATCGAATTCGGTTTACCCAGAAAAAAATTATGAGGTAACACACATAGACATACAGTCGAATTGAGTACCTCCTCCTGTTTGAAGTCGGTAGGTGAATTGTGGTCTGCATCCTACCTGCTAGGCATGGCAAGGATGGCAAATATCCATCATATTAAGCAATCTATGAGGACTTTTGATAGGCTGTAGTGTATAATATGGCTGTGGCCATAGACATGATCTATCTTCGATTAAGAATCAAAGTGCATGTGAGTTGTGACCCTTGAGGTCGGTATTCGGTACTCTACATTCATAATACGAAACAAAGCAGCATGTAGCTGCTATTTTCCACTGATATATTTTCCAATGGGTTGGCTCGACCGGGGAAGGATCACGAGCGTGGTCCTTCCCCGGTCGAGCCAATCCATTCATGCTACAACCATGACATATTCGCACCATGACTGACATGACTCTACGACGTATTAGGAAAACAAAATTTTAGTTTATCGTTAAAGTTTTTTTATTTGAAAGCTGATACTTCTCGTGTGGTCCCATATGGGAATTTGACCAAGGTCAAAAACTTATATTGAAGTCGGCTGAATAAAATTTTTAATTTTAAATTATTTACGTTAAAAATCTTCATATTTACATTCGTAATGTGTAAAAAAAGTTAAATAAGCGTTAAGTAAATACCTAATTTAATGTTAGTAAACGAAGAGCTCAACTCCTACAAACTATGGTTTTTGTTTAGTGAAATCATTGAGTTATATGTACTACGTACTAGAGAAGCCATTCCGAACATGGGCTATGTTCAACTGAACTGTAGTGCAATCCATACAAACTAAATATTGCGTAAATTGAAGATTTCTGAATTCCATAAAATAATTATTATTACATTTTATTTAGAAATATAATAATATGTTTGTTTAGATTAAATTAAGATATTTTATATTAAATTCTTATATTTATTTTATATTAATATCTTATTTTATATCAAATTTAAGTCATCGCGCATGTGCGACTACTACTCCCGCGCATGCGCGAAGACATAGAGTAGGACAAAATTTTTGTTTGGAATGGCTTCTCTAGTACGTAGTACATATAACTCTATGAGTGAAATGAAGTGAAGAAAGAAAAGTAAAAAAATAAATTTTCTTCTTTCTTTTCTAGTTTATAGAATAAATGTTTAAAATATGTAACGATTGGCATGTTTATATACATTTAGAAAAAAAATGCCCGAACGAAAATATGTATACCTATAAAGTTGTTGTAATGCAGACGCTCGCCGAGTTCGATCCCCACCGGTACCAAATTGTTAAATGCAATTTTAAGTGCTGCTTTATCATACCTCGGTAAACATGGCGATGAAACTGCATATGTCTGAAAACTAAATTAAAATCGAGGACATGTAAAGTCTGCCAACGCACCGCACTTTTCCGTACTTTAAAACCCTCTCTTGAATGGGTAAGAGATACTTAACTTACGTAAACACACAGAACAATCACGATATTTATCAATAATTTGCACAAAGTTAATAGTAAAAATATAATATAAAAAGTCGGAAGCGCTATGTATAAAATAACGCGAACAATCAAGAATTTTTGCATAGGGTGAGCGTATGAAACATAGTAATGCGTAGAATTAGTGTTAAAATTACAATGACACATTGAACCGGAGACCCAAATTATCTAAAATTCCTTTTAGAAAATTTGGGTCTCCGGTTCAATGCTGCAATGATCTTTGGACTGATCCAGCTCCAATTTATCCAATATTAATCAAGAGGGAACTGTAGTCAATATAACACCAAAGTACAATTACTCAAACAATTGCGATTCGCAAATGAAACAGATAGGCCCTGACGTTTTGCAAATTGTATAGATAAAACGGCTCTGAATTGAAAACCTGAACGTGTGGTGGATACATGGCGACAATCAGATCACGACCAATGAGTTAAGAGCTGTTGAATTGACAAATAATGATGCCGAAATCGCGGAAGGAACTCGATAAGACCCTTTATACCACTGGGGCAGTAAGACACTCACAACACACAGTCGGGATTTGTTTTTACACAACCATTCAACGCTCCGCTCCACTAAAGTCAAATTAGTTGTAGTTTACGTTGAAGTGTTCAAACAATCACCAATCGATTTCCACCTGTCTGAGTTGACGTGACTTTGAGAAGGGTATGGACCACAAAACTAACGCCACCTGCCTGTAAACATCGAGGTCCATTACGCAATTGTTCAAAGAAATACCTATTCAAGAATATAAGCACACTATAAATAAGCTAAAAGCGAAATAATATTAAAGGTGTTCCTTACATTTAATAAATTTTCATTGCTCTTTAATCTTGCATTTTCAATGCAAGAGAAAAATCACAATTGGTGCAGAAGCAATGCCTAATTTGGGGTCTATATTTTGTTTTTCAAATATATTTATCTAGAATGATTAATTTGTTTGCATTTTTATCTGTCGGTTCAATTAACAAAATGTAGAGGAATTGTTACCAGAATGTATACACTATAACGTTAGACGCCAAATTTTATGTATTTAGATGTATTTAGGTCCTTAAACTTACGAAGCGGAAATGTTAAAATGATTCACATGCCAAGTCCGTACAAAAATGGTCATATTTTCCTATCTATCTATTAGTTCCCGTCAGTGCAAGCCTGAGATATACATGACCGTCACGAACCTTCCCGTAAACCACCACTGTCTTAAATTATCCTGAGGGTTACCCGCGTAGACCAAGAGTACCGCGAATGAAGCTGTAGGCATACAATAACTATTAAATAAGAAATAAGAAATTGGTATGGCAGGATCAGCCTCTAAGCGATCGATCCTCTCTGACAACCCAGCAAAGGAAAACGTGAAGCTATAATAGTAATACATAAGTTTCTTTTAATGTTTACTAAAGGAAAGAATTATATACATACACACATCAGCTGAAACTTGAAGATATCAATGGTAAACGAGTTACGGTTTTGAAAATTTTGCAGTTTTATCCGCTTGACAATAGTGACAAAATATTTTTCTATGTAGTAATAATTTGTAAATTAATTCAAAATCGTATCGTGTCTGCTATCCCTCCCGTCACTTCAGCGTTTTTTTTTATAGAATAAGGTGTCAAACGAGCTCACAGTCCACCTGATGGTAAGTGGTTGTTGTGACCCATAGACATCCACATCTACCCTCAAAAAAAATCAAAACGCAGATGTGTTGTCACCCGTGATGACTAAAATGGAATGCCTCTTGTCCAGTAACAAACCCTTGTTACTGGACAAGAGGCATTCTCCGGTTCACCATACGAAACACAGCAGTGTTAAGCTGCTATTTGACGCTGGTGTTGTTAGTGGCAAAATATTTTTCCATGTAGTAATAATTTTGTAAATTAATTCAAAATCGTGTCATGTCTGCTATCCATCCTGTCACTTCAGCGTTATTTACCGTTATAGCCTATGAAAATCCACTGCCGAACATAGATTGCCTCATAGAGATATTGGCCATAGTTGCCACGCTTGGCAAATGGGTAAGAAGCTGCTGTCTATCTCCTGATTTTTCCCCTCTTTCTTTCTTTTAAAGCTATGTGATGGAAAAGGAACAACAAAGATAATGATGGAGAAAAAAGCATTTCGAATAAATTATACTTTTGTAGTACTAGTCGTAAATATTTTTTTAGCTTAAAAAGTATGGAAACTCTAAATATAACCCACCACATTCTAGTTTCGCAGACTAATAAGGCAATAAAATGTATTTAGAATAGTAAAGTTACAGTTTTTACACATACGTCTCCCATCTGGGCACAGGCTTCTTATAACTAAGAGAGTTTTAAGGCTAAGAAGTGTTAGTAGAAAGTTAAAATTACAATACACAAATTTTTCGGTACCGAAAAATGAGGGTACCGTTATATTTTTCGCTACTTTAACCATTAACATAAAGGTTTCTTTTGGTTACCGCCAGTCGACCGTGATACCCCGTACCCACGCAGACCCCGCACCGCATGCACCAGCAGCATTGATTGCGCTTCAAAATTAACTTAGCTTCTTAAAATAAAGTGACCCAGTGCGGCGAAAAATATATCATATTGCTAAAACTAATATTGCTCGGGCAATCGGAGCAATAAGACCAAGGCGACCCCTGTCATGTTCTCCGTGAGTTTCTACAACATCAAGAAACTACATTCAAATCTTAATGCTGCCCAATACCATCTGGAGACGGTGAAGCCGGCCTTGCTCTTTTTAACCGAGACTCAGGTGTCCCCTCCGGCTTATACTTCATATCTCTCCTACCTGGGGTACAAATTAGAGCACTCCTTTGTGCCCCGGGCTAGAGTTTGCATATACGTCTGAGAGGACATCTGTTTTCTACGCCTCGGTAGTCTTGAAGGTACCTCGATAATTCTGATAGCGGTAATGCCGAAACAGACTGACTCATCGACCATGTCCAAATGGCTACAGATTCCTGGCTACAGCAGATCCCATCCGCAGGGATCGTGATCCTTGGCGATTTTAATGCCCACCACGCCGAATGGCTCGGTTCACTTTTAACAGGTTATGCAGGGAAATCTGTTTATTACTTTGCTTTGGCATATGGTCTTACACAGCTGGTTACTTCGCCTACGCGGATTCCAGATGTGGAGGATCACACACTTTCCCTGTTGGACCTTCTGCTGACCTTTCATTCGGACGGATATCATTTTTCCGTCGACGCCCCTCTTGGTTCGTCGTATCATTGTCTTGTCCGAAGTGTGGTGTCACTCACACTAACGTTGCGGTTGCATTCTGCAGGCTGCAGCCATGTTTGGCACTATAATTCGGCCGATTGGGATAGGATGCGGTCTTTTTTTGCATCTTAACCTTGAGGGATTCTCGCCGGACGTTCACAGCGTTGTTGCTGATTCTGTCGCTGATGTGGTACTTCAAAGTATGGAACTTTTTATTCCATCCTCGGTGGTGTCCATCGGAGGCAGATCCCAGCCATGGCTTGGTCGCTCCTGTAAAATAGCATCACGCTATAAGCAAGAGTGGTTACGGGCCTGGGCTTATGCATCAAAGTCTTGGGATCTAAACACCAGCGCTCTTAAAAAGAAGTATGAATCAGCGTCCAAGTCCAACTTTTTGATGTGCAGTCTCTGTTCACATGCTTACCTGTTGAAGACTGCATCATGATTGTAAGTAGAAGGTTTGAGGAAAACAACATGCCCGTAGAATATGCAGTATTACTTAGACACTGCCTTATATCTGGCTACCTATTGTGGAAGGAAGAGTTCTGCGAGCAAGTAGACGGTGTGGAGTTGGGCTCACCTGTATCTCCCATTGTCGCCGATATATTCATGGAAGATTTTGAGGAGAAAGCCCTGCTTACTTCTTCCGTAAATCCAAAATTCTACAAGCGGTACGTAGACGACACTTTCACAATTCTACCTTTAGATAAAACAGCTGCATTTTAAGACTATCTTAACTTCATAAATTCTAAAATTCAATTCACAATAAAGTTAGAGACAAACAATTCTTTAGCTTTTCTAGATGTGTTTATAATTGGGAATGCTGATAACACATTGAGCCACAATGTGTATAGAAAAAAGACTCAAACAGATAGATATTTAAACGGTGATTCTCATCACCATCCTACACAGTTAGCTACCGTGGGTAAATCTTTGTTTCAGAGAGCACGAGGGATCTGTGACAGTAAACACCTGGCTGCCGAGCTCCAACATGTCAAGCAAATTTTGCACGACAATAAGCTTCGGGTCCCGTGCCTACGTCACAGTGAACGAGTGAAGCTGGCTACAGTTGAGGAAGTGCCTGCTGTACTGCCATATGTCAGAGGTGTTACTGACAAGATTGGCTACATCCCGAAGCGTGTTTCCATTAAAAATTACTTCAAGCCGCTGAAGAAGATTAGTCAGTTGTTACCATCAGTCAAATGTAATGTTCCTCTGCAATTTTTGTGATTGTGAATGTGGTCTCTCTTATATAGGACGAACTAAAAGATCAATAAAACCCGCGTTAAAAAAAACATAGCTGATGTGAAGAATCGACGCTCCGGTAAATCTGCAGTCTGTGAACACGTACAGGATCGCCCCCGTCACTACATTAGATTTGATAGACCACAAATCCTCGCT
The DNA here is from genome assembly GCA_963668995.1 of Parnassius mnemosyne. Lineage (NCBI taxonomy): Eukaryota > Metazoa > Arthropoda > Insecta > Lepidoptera > Papilionidae > Parnassius > Parnassius mnemosyne. The sequence goes on along the minus strand of CAVLGL010000084.1, from coordinate 22,291,951 downwards.
AAAGAATACCGATTCCTTTCAAGGATGATTCGCGAGGCTATTGAAATCAAAAAATATCTTAATTTCAAAAGAGAAGATGGCTGGGTGCTACCATCTGCTTGGAATCCTATAATTAATAAAATTAAATCCCAACCCAAGCATACAACTGCAAGACTTCAAGATACTATAAGTTCATACTGCGTAGATCGAAACAAAATTAATAATTTTTAATCTGGAGTAAAACTAGTTTTATTTAAACTCAAACAAACCTTATTTAGATTTAGCTAAAAATAAATTAACATTAATTTTCGTTTCTGATTTCATTAAAATGTTGTTATTATAACAAATATTTATACTAAGCGTATATTTTAAGAGCAGATTAACTTTATTAATAAAGTACTAATTAAACTACTACTACCAGTGTTTGGGTGACCTATTTTATATATTGCAATTGGATTATTTTAAAATATTAGTCTCAAATTACCATTTAGTGAAATGTGTGCTCATTTATAGCACGTATTTCTATTAAGACTACTTAAATCAGGCCTCTACTCTCTATTAGTCCCTCTGGACATAGATATTTTCTACTAGGTAAAGAGCACCGTGGAGTCCAATCCACCACATAAACATAAATGTTTTAGTAGTATACTGCTACATTTATTCAAACACCTGCACGACTCTCTCGTCGGTCTAGTGGTCGTGAAAGTAGCTGCTGATCATGAAATCCAGAGTCAAACCCTGACGGTTTTTGCCAAAATTCAATTATTGATTTTTCTATCAAGAAAACCTCAGTAGCAGCTCGAAATCAGAAAGTTTGCAGTGTTTCACTCATGTGCCTCTCAAAGCACGTAAAGCCTAACGTCCTGCGCCGGATCTCTCTGCGGTCGTGTCTAACTACCGTCACATCGGATTATGAGAGTGTAGGAATACATAGTGCGCCTGTGCTTGCGTATGTCGAGCACTATAATCCTGTCCTGCGTAAATGGCTGATCTCCGTTGAGACAGGCCGCCGTGACCAAAATTGGCATATTATTACTACACAAACGCAATAGATACCGATGGCCTTCGTGTGAACAAACCACTATTATCTTTAAACACAATTAATACCGTAAAGCGTACATTCAATTTCCAATAGTCGAATGTAGAACAAAAATAAACGTTTGAATGCTGGTAAAGTTTTCATTGGATCTGTAGAAAACGTTAAAACTTTGTAACTTTGAAGCGTTTTACGTGCACCATAAATTCGAAGTAGATAAACATGTTATGAATGTTAGTGGCGGTCATCTCGGTTAAAGCTTAATATAAAACTAAGTTGTAATTTTACAGCATATTTACGTTCTAACTTTAATAACAAAATTCTAGAAACGCAGTCATTAAGAAATATGATATGGCTGACTCTGAATGTTCGTCATAGTACCTGCACTATGATAGGGTGAGAAACTGCGTGATAAGAAAGTGTAGTTTGCAAGATGTTGTGAGTAGGATTAAGAAAGGAATGCTGCAATGATTTGGACACGTAAAAAGATTGAATGAGAAAAGAGAGACAGCAAATTCATGCAGAAATGAGTGGCAAAGACGGCATCGAACGTCCGAGAAGGAAGTTTATCGACTAAATACGCTTATCTATCGAAGAGGGGCCAAATTGAAAGTACCTTTAACCGTCGAGCGTGTATGCGATAAATGGATTTTATTTTTATTTTATTCTATTCGGAAAACGAACAACTATAATAACTAAGATAGATTATCGAGAGAAGACGTACCTACTATATATGTTGTTACTTTTATTCTGCAAAATGAAATTGCCTCTATATGTATACTTATTTTATCTATATGTAAGGTGACCCGATGTTATTGTAACTATATATGTAATTGTAACCAACGCAGTTACCTGACTTTTGATAGTTTTTTATTGAAAGTGCCATCTATGAGTAGATAGAGGAACAAAAGTTTAGTCAATTAGAACATAGAAATCGTATTGACATATCTGTCGCAGCAAACTTGCTTAGTTATCCGTTCAATTAACAGACCATGCCACGTAATGTCTTCCAACAATACGGCCGCTAGTCAGTGCCAAATTAGTGCTATGTGCTATATTATACGAGTATAAATATACGCGGCTTTAGGCCCCATCCGCACTTAACCTACTATCCCTGATATTAAAAGATATGTGCAAAGCTGTATAGATGCATCGTCTGAATTTGCTTCAGGCTGCTAGTTGAAGGGCGCCTTTTAGTAAAGAGGTTATGCAGTTAATTGAACGGCTGCGGCATATAGATTAAATAATTTATTTTAATTCTATTCTGAAAATTGAAAACAAATCATGAATCACAACATCTAAAGAAATAAAAGTTTCATCGAGGAGACGTAAATTGTGCGGCGAATGTTTAGCTTTAGGTGTAGATCACACACATACTAGTTTGAAAAGTTCAAGTTGCAGTTAACAACGTAACTGAGGACGGGGACTTCACCTAATCGCTGTCGAATGATATATCGTGACCACTCCACGTCTCACTTTCATCGACAGCACAGTGGCTCTCGAACACAATTCTTTGTTCCGCAAATTTGATTTTCAACAAACGATACCTTACGAACAAAAACTCAACTCGCCAGTGGACATTGAAACAAACAATCGAACGCCACTTGTGAGAGTCAACGTGACTTTGAAAAGGGTACTGATGCCGACGTGTAGTGCCCACTGGCAATCAACCTAATATTCTGTTAGGCTGCTGTCCCACAGCCTTTTATTGTTTTATTACTTTTCAATGCATACAACAGCTGTTTTTATATTAAGTGTTCATTATGTTTTGCATTATAATTAATACGAAACATGTCAAACATACAAAAAGAAGTATCTTAACTTAGTAAAAATATTATATTTCTTGTAAATTAGTACACACTTCTATACCACATGAGTAGATAAATTACTCATGTGTCTATACCCTGAAACTTTGTTTATAAAAACTTTTTTGTAACCTTTAAAGTTGTAGGCTGCGGAGGAAGGCGCGCATTGTGTTCTGGAGCGCCAAACCTGAAAAAATGATGGGGGGGGGCCGTTATGGGGCGGACAGCGCTGGTCGTGTCACTGATGTGTGCGAAAGCGTGCGCGTGACCCTGCCAATGTGCGGCGAATGTGGAACACCGTTTGAATTTTGTGGAACGCATTTCCCCGTGTAAAAAAACTACTATATTTGTTGTAAATAAGGACACACTTCTAAGAAATAACCGAAGTTCTATACCCTGTAACTTTGCTTATATAAACTTTTGCAAAAAGTACTGGAAGGAACTTGACCGCCGGCGAATTGTTGCCCCTCTTTCGCTTAAACAATGGTTAGAAGTGAATTTGATACGTAAAAGTGATTCTAATTTGTTTATTAAGATGTTTGCTCATGTGAACTATTTAGTGCAAACGACAAATTAAGCGATCAAATGTTAATGTAAACCTCTAACTATTTTTTTCTCTTAGGCGCATTAAGAACGTGACATGCTGTTGATAATGTTGTCATCGACTGTCTGCTGGCTTAAACTGCCGTAGAAATCTCAACCCTAATGTGCTGTATCAACATATTGTTAGAGAGTTTTACATAAATTACTTATTAATTGACACTGGCACAAGTAAATACCATACGAGTCCATTACCAAGGAAAATAAAAACTTGCAAAAAAAATCATCATTTCATCATTACAGCCCTTCACAAGTCCACTGCTGAACATAGGCCTCCCCCAAAGAATGCCACAAAGCACGGTCCTGAGCCACCTGCATCCATCGACTTCCTGCATGTCTTACCAGGTCGTTACTCCATCTCGTGGGGGGACGCCCTACACTTCGCCTACCGGTACGAGGTTGCCACTAGAGAACCTTTCTTCCCCATCGGTTGTCGGTTCTTCGAGCTATATGGCCGGCCCACTGCCACTTCAGCTTACTAATCCGTTGGGCTATGTCGGTTACTCTGGTTCCACTGCGGATATCCTCATTCCTAAGTTTATCACGCAGAGAAACTCCGAGCATAGCCCTATCGAATATGAGTGATGTACTCGCCATTGATGTTGATACCGTATCCTTTCCAGTCCAGAAGCTTGAAAACGTCTTCCAATGCAGCGGTGAAGAGTTTCGGGGATATGACGTCACCCTGTCTTACACCTCTCTGCAATTGGATAGGTTTCGTACTCTGGTTCTGTACTCGGATAGCCATCGTAGCCCTACTGTACAAGCACTTCAACACTTCGATATACCGACAGTCAACTTGGCACCGCTGAAGGGACTGCAGCAAATTTCGACGGAATCAAAGGCTTTCTCATAGTCCACATACGCCAGACATAGTGGCAAATTGTACTCTTCGGACTTCTGCACAATTTGCCGAAGGGTATGTATGTGGTCTATGGTGCTAAAGCCCTTTCGGAAACCGGCTTGTTCGGGAGGCTGGAAGTCGTCAAGTCTGCGCGCGAGACGATTCGTAATGACTCTCGAAAACAGCACGTAGACGCGGCTCAGAAGGGAAATCGGTCTGTAGTTCTTCAAGAGAGCGTTGTCACCTTTCTTGAAGAACAAGACCACCGCATTTCTGCTCCACGCCTCCGGTGTAATGCCACCATGGAGGACGGAATTAAAGAGCTTCTGAAGGACTTCAAGTACCGGTTTTCCACCCGCTTTCAGAAGCTCCGCTGTAATTCCATCCTCGCCTGGGGCCTTACCGTTTTTAAGGTGCTGGAGAGCCATTCTAATCTCGCTCAGACTGACGTCCGGGATATCTTCGGAATAGTGTCGGACGAGACTCGCTCTTGGATCGTTACTCACACTTGCGTGTGGCTCCAACGATGCCGTGTACAGCTGCCCATAGAACCTCTCAATCTCACTCAAAATCTCAGGTGTCCCGGAAACTATGCTGCCACATTCTGTCTTCAGCTTTGACAGGTGGCTCTTTCTGGCAGACAGATCCCTGGCAAAGACTTTGGAGCCTTGGTTCCGCTCGATCGCTTCTTCAATACGAGCTGTATTGAAGTTGCGTAAGTCCCGCCGCATGCATTTGTAGATCTGTCTGTTCAGATGCCTGTATGTTGTATGTATTCATCTCCCGTCTAACAGCCATGAGATTAAGAGTGTGATCGGAGAGTTTTTGTGTTCTTCTGCGGCGGGTCTTGCAGAACTTAGCTCCAACCGCATGGACAGTTACCACGAGCTTGTCATTCATATCGTCCACTTCATTGCAGTCTTCTATGCACTGAAAACGGTTTTGTAACTCGAGCTGAAAGGTTTCGGGACTTTGGAACAGAGCACGAGGGGGACGGAGCGTTGACTTCATTAGACGAGACCTCTCCAACTTAACGTTTAGGTTCAGTGTGCCTCTAACCATTCGGTGATCGCTACCAGTTTTCACCCTCGCGATCACGGAGACATCACTGAACAGTTGTCGTCTGGTCGTCATAATGAAGTCAATCTCATTTTTTGTCGAACCGTCGGGGCTCGACCAGGTCCACTTCCTGTGGGGCCGCTTCTGGAAGAAAGAGTTCATCATAAAGAGTCCCTCTTTCTCCATGAAGTCGGCCAGCTGCTGGCCCCTTCGGTTCCGTTGCCCTATTCCAAATTTCCCTAATTTCAGCTCACCGTTCTCTCTTGTGCCTAGTTTTGCATTGAAGTCTCCCATTAACACCGTATATTGGGGTTTGGAGGAATGCATGGCTCTAGAGATATCCTCATACATTTCCTCCACCTCCTCATCGGGGTGTGCCGAGGTTGGTGCGTAAACCTGTATGACCTTCAGCGAATACCGTTTGGTGATTCTGAGTATAAGGTACGCAACCCTCGTCGACACACTCCCGATCTTTACAACGTTGTTAACGAGAGACTTGTGGACGATAAATCCGACACCTCCTTGGGACAGATGGTCGCCCTCGCGGTGATAGAGCAAGTTGCCGGATTCGAGGATTACCGTGTCCTCCCCCTCTCTACGGACTTCGGATAATCCTATAATATGCCAGCGCAACTTGTCTATCTCTTCTTCCAGCTCCACGATCTTCTCCTCAGTCCTCAGGGTGCGTGCGTTGTACGTTGCCAGGTCGAGTCGTCTAAGGTGGCAACCGAACCTCCACCGAAGATTCTTAGCACCCCCTGCCCCGCCGTTACCATGGTCGCCACCGTAGCCAGGAATAGCGGGGCTGCCGGGGACTGGGGGCCATCTCTTTGTTACATTCATAGGGGGGTATTTGCCATAGTTGCCACGCTTGGCGAGCGGGTTGGCAACCGCAGTTTTTTTATTGTAATTTTGGCTATTATAAGGAAGATGCTGCTGCCCATCTCCTGCCTGTTTCCCTTTGTCGCCTTTTACGACACCCACGGGAGGATATGGGGTAGTGGATATTCTTGACCGCCACTACACGGCAAAAAAATAACAGAAGCAAATAGTAAGGCATCGTGTTGCTTCTTCAACCTGTGAGTTCAATTCTGGGTTTCGCCCGTTGTTATTAAATTGCCGTAATCAGCATCGTTGACTTTGTTCACCCTGTCATCGGTCTTGGTATTTTATACATTTTTATTATTTTCCAAAGTCGCCTCTTGCGATACCCTTGGGACCACGTGGATTTGGTCAAGAATCAGTAATATATATTATGACATTATAAAAAGGCTCATGCCGGGGGATGAGTCGCTCACGTCCGTAGGCTTCGACCACCTAATCCTAGGCCCACCCTACACGTGTCCCCCGGGTGGTGCTAAACAAGCGACAAAGCCGAAAGAACAGACTCGGCTCCTCGCCGTATGGTAGCGGCATAAAAAATACCACACCCTACTTTTGCACCATGAGGCAATAAATTAACGAAATGGTCCCGAGATCCCGGCGCCCCTTTAATGGGGCAGGGGTGCGAAGAATCTCCGGGAGGAAAACCGGCGACGAGGTTCGCCACCCGACACTTCCTGTCCCCCTGAGGGTCGAAAAGTGGATTGCGGAAGCCCGTCTGGCTACATTGAATGTATGTGGAGGAATGAATGATAAGATGGATGAAGTATGCGATATGATGTATGATAGAGGAATAGACGTGCTATGTGTAAATGAGACGAAACGGAAGGGAAAGGATGCCACTATATATGGCATGTATACCGCGTACTGGTCTGGTGTAGACGAGACCGAGCGGGCATGCCAGGAAGTCGGTATCATCCTTTCAGAAAGAATAGGTTATTGTGTGAAAGAGTATGAATGTGTAAGCCCGAGACTGCTATGGATACGAATGAAAGTGGGCTGAAAGAAGTTGTTTGTTTTAGGGGTCTACGCCCCAGACATGTCTAAGCCCATTTATATCCGAGAGCAGTTTTGGGAGTTGGTAACGATGGTGCTAATGAAATGCAAGGTTAATGAAAATATTGTGGTATTAGGCGATTTTAATGGAAGGGTTGGGGTGAGGAGGCTTGGGTATGAAAGGATATTGGGAACGTTTGGTGATGAAACTATAAATGAGAATGGTGAATGCCTCCTCACCGTATGTGTGGAAAATAATATTTTTGTGACGAACACTTTCTTTCGTCATAAGAAGATTCACACGTATACATGGGAAAGAGGTGATGATAGAGTTATGATAGATTTCATAATTGTTGATGAAAGAATGAGGAGTGCGGTGGTAGATACAATGGTTTACCGGGGCTCTAACGTAGGGACGGACCATTACTTGGTCTTATGCCGAATTAATAGTCTTTTCAGACGTTGGAGGCATCGGACATCTGTGTCTACCACTGCGTTACAGCGTATAAAAACTGAGAGGTTACAAGATGAAGGTGTGAAAGAGAAGTTTAAATGTAGATTGAGAAAAAATATAAGTGGTATGACTGAATTGTGTATGAATGATTGTGTGGTATAATGTCAAGAAAGGTTTAGTGGATGCAGCTACCGAAGTATGTGGTGTAAGTAAGAGAGCGAATGAAAGGAAAAATATGACGTTATGGTGGGATGATGAGGTACGGATGGAAGTTGAAGCAAAAAAGAAAGCATGGCTAGATTTACTAGCATCAAAGCCTAGTAATTCTAGCAGTATGAATGATGATATTGAAAGGAAAAAGGCAGTCTTTAGACATCTAAATAAGAGAGTAAAAGAAGTAGTTGAAAGGAAAAAGCAAGAAAGAAAGGATAAGAACGATAGAAGAATATCGAATAACTTTCAGGCAAGCATTAAAATGTTCTGGAAACTCGTAAGAACTGCCAGGGGACATTCAAAACAGCTTAGAATGAATGCTATACGAGACCAGAATGGCTGTATTCTGAATGACGAAGTTTTGAGTTTAAGGAGATGGAAGGAATACTTTGAAAGCGTGTTTATGAGTGATGAGACGTTGGAATTAAATGAAATAGAAATCCCGAAAGAAGAGGAAATAGATAAAGATATAAGTATAGATGAAATAATGAAAGCAATGAAAAGTATGAAAGCAGGTAAGGCAGCCGGTTATGATAGAGTATCTCTCGAAATGCTAAGGGTTGGAGAAGGAGTGATGGCAGACCTGCTGTACACCATGTTTAATTTATGTTGGGAACTTAAGCAGGTACCGGGAGACTGGCGCAAAGCCGTGATTGTCGCAATATATAAAGGAAGAGGATCACAGCAGGACTGTAAAACTACCGTAGTATCAGCCTTCTTAGCATTGTGGGAAAACTGCATGCTAAGGTACTAATTGAAAGAGTTATGAAAGAAACTGATGGTAAAATTTGGGATGTGCAAGCGGGATTTAGACAGGGAATGGGATGTACGGATCAGGTCTTTTCTATGCGCATGGTCGCGGAGAAGTTTTTGGCCAAAAACCAAAAAGTTTTTTGTGCGTTCATGGACTTGGAGAAGGCTTATGACATAGTGGACAGGGATGTGTTATGGCAAACACTGAACTCATTTGGGTTGAGCGCTGGATTGATTCAGGCATTGAAGTCTCTGTATAGGGACTCTAGTGCTTGTGTCAGGATAAACGGGACCTACTCGAACTGGTTTGGCGTCCATAAAGGTGTCAAACAGAGCTGTGTGGCTTCACCGTGACTGTTCAACCTATTTATGGACAGTTGTTTGGAAAATTTGAAAGTAGAAGAATGCGGGTTAAGAATGGGTGAGTTAACCGTCAAATGCCTTTTGTACGCCGATGATCAAGTCATACTTGCGTCGTCGGCAGCCGAGTTGCAAATGATGGTTACATTAATGAACAGGACATTAAAAGAAAAGGGAATGAAAGTGAACGCAAGTAAGGCGAAAGTTATGGTTTCTGAAAGAGAAGAAAGTAAAACGATATGTGAAATAAGAATGGAAGGGGAGTTGGTAGAGCAAGTAGATGAGTTTGTGTATTTGGGATGTGTGTTTAGCAGGGATGGTAGATATGATAAGGATATAGAACGACGAGTGAATATAGTGAAATAGAGTGAATGAGGCTCTACACCCTATTGTGAAAAGTCAGAATGTGTCCTAAAAGGCACGTATGGCAATTCACAATGCTGTGTTAGTACCTACTTTAATGTATGGTGGTGAAAGTTGGGTGTGGCAGAAGAAGCACGAGAGTGGAATAAATGCTGTAGAAATGCGGTCATTAAGGAGTATGTTAGGGATGAATCTGAATGACAGGGTTAAAATAGTGTGATAAGAGAATAGTGTGATTTGCAAGATGACGTTGTGACTAGGATTAAGAAAGGAATGCTTCGGTGGTTTGGTCATATAGAAAGAATGAATGAGGAAAGAGTGACAAAGCAAATTTATGTTGCAGAGGTGAATGGCAGAGTCGGGAAGGGTCGCCCTAGGCGAAAGTTTATCGACCAAATTGGCGATATATTGTAAATGGGCCAAATCAAGAGTACCTTTAACCGACGAGCGTGTATGCGTAGGTATATAGATGTGGAGGAAGCGAGAGAGGTGTGTCAGGATCGTGCCAAATGGAAGCACATAGTCTCTGCCTACCCCTCTGGGTGACAGGCGTGAGTATTTATGTATCTATGTATGTATGTAAAAAGGCTCATTGGTGAATTACAGTAACAGATGTCTTCCGATTTCACCAGAAATAGCCGTCCTATTAACTTTAAGGTGTTTTGCCACAGCATCATTTTAGATATGTACATATTGTATATTTATTTAAGTTGGCATAATTTATTTCATTACTTAAATTAATATAATATGTTAAATTTCAAAGTAGGTAATGAGGGCAACTACTATTTGTACGATTTGTAAGATAAAATAAATGCCCTGACTAGGTACGTGCTGCTATGGAAATTCAGATTATGTTAATTATGTACGTTGATGTATAAAAAGTGATATTTGTAGCACTACAATTACCCACCTGGCTAGATGCGTATGGACTAGCGTTGTATTCTGCAGTTATTTTGCTGCAGGCCTCATTTTTAATACGTAGAGTCGTGCCATCGGTCTCCTTATTTTCCATCATAGCCCTATATTTTTTTTATTATTCCGGGAAACATTTTTTTCTCGATCGGAGTAAATACATGCTTCTTGCTTTCCATGTTTGTGTAAATTAAATTTCCCGCGAGATCGAAGTTAAGTAATCAAAATGTTTTCCAGTGTCAAAAATGATACGTCAGTATTATATTTCGGAAACATCGTGAGGAAACCCGCACATCTGATAATTTCAAAAAATATTCAAGAAACATGTGAAGACCAAGGCATTATCCACCATGCTGTAACTTCACTTTCAAAATTTGTTACGAAAATATAGATATTTCTCTTGTCACCATCCTGGTTTACTTTTCCCTGTGTTGACTCTTAAGACACCCAGGATAGTGGAAATTGTGATGGATCATATTATTATTATGATATTATATTTATATTATAAAATAATAGTTATGTTATAACGAATTTCTACAAGAATCTGACATAATCGCTTTTGTTTAAGCCTTATTAAATAAATTACTTGTTGGAAATAATTTTCCTTACCATAATTTTCCAGATACATATATTCATTAAATTTATATTGCGATATTTGATGTCAATATAACAAGAGAACGTTCACAAGGATAAAAGCCTGGGTATCAAATTCACCAGCGATTTTACAGTAATATATCAATTTAATGAAAATACGTCACCTAATTTTATATTGTTATTTAACTAATATCACTTTCAATAATCATCTCTGTCGTTCTATGTTTTTTGATTACTGAGATTTAAATAAATTTCATTTTGGCATATTTTGTTCTACTCCGTTTTAATACTAGTACATATACAATATTTATTTTTGTTATTTTAACATCACCATCACAATCTACAAAGAAAATGAATTAATTAATTGAGATCAAAATCAAATATCTACAAAATTAACTTTAATACTTGAAAGTTACAAAGAATGTTCTGTATTGTGTTATTAGATCAGCATCATCATCATCATTACAGCCCTTCACAAGTCCACTGCTGAACATAGGCCTCCCCCAAAGAATGCCACAAAGCACGGTCCTGAGCCACCTGCATCCATCGACTTCCTGCATATCTTACCAGGTCGTCACTCCATCTCGTGGGGGGACGCCCTACACTTCGCCTGCCGGTTGCCGAGGTTGCCACTCGAGAACCTTTCTTCCCCATCGGTTGTCGGTTCTTCGAGCTATATGGCCGGCCCACTGCCACTTCAGCTTACTAATCCGTTGGGCTATGTCGGTTACTCTGGTTCTACTGCGGATATCCTCATTCCTAAGTTTATCACGCAGAGAAACTCCGAGCATAGCCCTCTCTATAGCTCGCTGAGCGACCTTGAGCTTCCTCATACGGCCAGCAGTGAAGGACCACGTCTCAGTTCCATAAGTCATCACTGGCAACACGCACTGGTTGTACAATTTCGTTTTCAGGTTTTGAGGTATGTCTGACGAGAAGATGTGTCGTAGCTTCCCGAACGCTGCCCAGCCGAGTTGAATCCGTCGATTGACCTCTCGGTCGAAGTTGGACTTACCTAGTCGGACTATTTGTCCCAGGTAAACATACTCGTCAACAACTTCGAGCTTAGTGCTCCCAACAACTACCGGCATAGGTGTGACATGGACATTGAACATGATCTTTGTTTTGTCCATGTTCATCTTAAGACCTATCCGTTGGGAAACACTATCGAGGTCATTGAGCATAGTGCTTAGGTCCTCTAGCGATTCTGCCATAAGGACTATATCGTCGACAAATCGAAGGTGAGTGATGTACTCGCCATTGATGTTGATACCGTATCCTTTCCAGTCAAGAAGCTTGAAAACGTCTTCCAATGCAGCGGTGAAGAGTTTCGGGGATATGACGTCACCCTGTCTTACACCTCTCTGCAATTGGATAGGTTTCGTACTCTGGTTCTGTACTCGGATAGCCATCGTAGCCCTACTGTACAAGCACTTCAACACTTCGATATACCGACAGTCAACTTGGCACCGCTGAAGGGACTGCAGCACCGCCCAAATTTCGACGGAATCAAAGGCTTTCTCATAGTCCACATACGCCAGATATTATCTTAAAAATTTTAACCGAGTTCAAAATACGAGAAATTTCTATATTCCACGCGTATGTTTTTTTTTTTAATGTACGTTCACAGATTTCTCAGAAACGTCACGTGATCGGTTAAATGTTTTTTTTTTTATTTCATAGAAGTGGCCGTATATAAATATAAATAAGAAGTTACATTTCGAAGGGTAGAAATATAGAGTATAAATGAAATGATAGTTGTCACCTTTAAATAGTTAAACTTTTAACAAAAACTTCAAACCGACTTCAAAATTAAAAAAATTAAAAAATAATTTCAACATAACAGCTTCTGAAGTCGAAGCTTTAACAGGACTTCAGAAGCTATTATGAGGTGATTATGTTCTGTTCTTTTAGTTTAAGAAGTTTGTTCGTATTTTTTCATTTAAAATTTCATTATTTTATTCATTAACAGGACAAACAAGCAAACAACTGATGACATAAAACCTGTAAAGTCCACTGCTGAACATAGGCCTCCGTCATAGAATGCCTCATATTTACCAAGGTTCCTACGATTGGTAGGCGCAATCTTATTGTTATTTTGAGTTTTTCTCATGTATTTATTCAACTACTACTTATATAAATACTAATTATTTTATATTTAAGCTTAATAGTCCCCTTACTAATAAGTTCATATTCAAAAGTATTTGTTTAAACGATTCAAAAACTTATAGCGATAATTACAATACTTGAATAGCATTATGAATTAAGTATATGTGACCCTTTTTACTTGAAATGAAGCATTCCATCTATGTGCTAAGTGTGGGGTGGGATAAGGGTCCATCAGCATTTAGATACTTCGTCGAAGTACTACGCCACAGATACACGTGTCTTATGAGTCACAACTTCCACTGGCCGTCAAGTATGCTTATTTGTCACATTTACTTGTATAAATATCGGCAAGTATCAAGATCATTTAGTTTTCTGTTAATCTAAGGATAAATAGTATTTATCCATCGATTCTCGTTTACGTCTATCGAATGTTGTTTGTTTTACGCTCCGCTTCTGTTATTGGAGATAGCAATTGTTTCGTTTTCGCTTTTCTTATTTACCACAAGCTACGTAAACACTCTTAAGGTTTTGTTTGTATCATAGTGAAGATTATTTATTATTTATTATTTATTATTATCAATGGATTCTTATAGTTTGCTTAGGTAACATGTAACTTCTCAAAAAAAATTGCTTCATGCAATATTGTCTAGCTTTTCCATAACTTGGCAGTCTATTCATATTTTTTATTAAACGTGTAGAAGTGGTATAAGAATATCCGCATCGTACCGAGGGTGTCGTAGGCGGCAGCGACAGAGGGAAAATAAAACAGGAGATGGGCAGCAGCATCTTCCTGATAACAACTCAAAGCTCAAACGAAATGGGACGCGTAATGGAAATAGATAAATATACATGTATTTTTATATTCCACTTCGGATTGTTTTTTTTTTTTTTTAATTTTTAATGGTACTTTTGACCGTCCCGTTGATGTCGTAAGAGGCGACAGAGCGAAGCAAACCAGGGGATAAAGTAGGGGCAGCAGTGTTTTCCTAATAACAACTTTTTTTTAAATTAAAACTGCTCTTTTCAACCCACCTGCCAAGCGTGACGCTAGCAATTATACCACCTACGAGTATCTATTGGGCCTATAGTCAGTAGTGGACTTTTAATGTGCTGTAATGCTACTCGTAAATCGTCAAGTGGCGCTTCATTTCTATATTAAAATAAAATTAATGTGTGTGTGGCCTGTGGCCCATAGACATCTACATTTATCCTCAATCAAGATACAAAATGCAGATGCGCTGTCACCGTTGAGGTCTGAGATGGAATGCCGCGTTTCTAGTATAATAGGTCTCCGGTTCTCTACACTCACCATACGAAACACAGCAGCATTAAGCTGCTATTTGACGCTGGTGTTCTGTGAGAATGTGGTCCTACCGCAGACGAGCCGACCCATTCGTGCTACAACCATAATACAGCTGCAGCGTGGCTCTACCACGTATAAATAGTCCAAGATTCATCAAATGTAATAATGTCGTAAGCACGCCGAGACGAGCTTGCTTCAAATTTAGAATTTTGTCACGGTGAGATTGTGTTTTGTGGCATTCCTTGGGGGAGGCCTATGTTTAATAGTGGACTTATGAAGGGCTATAATGATGATGATGGTGATATTGTGCTTAAGGATTGGGGAAATTAGGGCAACTATACATATTAGGCAACCTAAGAGGGAAGCCTTTGTTTAACCTTTGTGAACATTTGATAGACTGAAACGGTAACCGTAATGCTACTTTACCTGCAGAGCGGTATGGTCACCAGCGCATCGCAGTGTGTGCGGCAGGTCACAGGAGCATTCAGCAGCGGGGCGTGCACTTAGCTCAGGGCAACGCCACTCCGCAGTTGCTACGTGTGACGCGCACAACACCGCCACGACACCCATAAGCAACATTCTGAAAGGATAAAAATATGTCATTTAAAAAGAGCAATTTTTTGGGTTTAATTACCATAGTATATTTACTGATTACAAGAAAAATATAATAGTAAACGCAAATGTAATTTTTATAAAGTTTTATTATACGTGGTAGAGCCATACTGCAGCTATATTAGTAGTATAGATGTAGCACGAATGGGTCGGCTCGACCGGGGAAGGACCACCCTCTCACAGAATACCAGTGTAATATGGCAGCTTCAAACTGCTGTGTTTCGTATGGTTAGTGTAGACCGTAACCGGAGACCCATTTTACTGGAAAAGAGGCATTCCATCTTAGTCCTCACAGGTGACGACGTATCTGCATTTTGATTCTTTATTGAAGATAGAAGTAGATGTCTATTGGTCACAGCAACCACTTACTACCGAATACGAATACGAATGTGTGCTCGTTTGTCACCCTACCCTATAAAAAAACGTAATAATGTCGTACAGACCGAATTTGTGCCGGTGGCTAGCCTTAACGGAGACTTCCCATATACGTAGGACGGGATTATAGTGCACGAATGTGTGTGTGAACACAAGTGAATTCTCTATTTCATCACACTCATAGTCCAATCTGACGGCAAGCAGACACTACTGGAGAGAGATCAGGCGCAGGAGCAATGGTTTTACGTGCTTTCCAGAGCACGAGGATGAATTTGCTTGACAAAAAAACCCAATATCCTGATCTTGGATTTGAACTCGGGACCCAATGAACAGCAGTCGCACTTTAGACCAATACACCAACGAAGTAGTCTAACACACTTTTCAACATGCCATGAAGCATGTAATAAGATTGGGAGAAGATAATGAAAGTCCATATATTATATTAGCTATTAACTGCGTAGAATATAGTGCATCACGTATAAGTGATGGAATTGTTTGGGATGGAGGAATCAGAATCAGTTTCAAGGACGTGGAAAATAGTTAGCCTAATAGCTAAAACTTAGGAAGGGGCATAGTTGTATTTACAACACTGCGTAAATAATTTACGTATTGTACATCATTACAGCCCTTCACAAATCCACTGTTGAACATAGGCCTCCCCCAAGGAATGCCACAAAGCACGGTCCTGAGCCACCTGCATCCATCGACTTCCTGCATATCTTACCAGGTCTTCACTCCATCTAGTGGGGGGACGCCCTACACTTCGTCCGTCGGTACGAAGCCGCCACTCGAGAACCTTTTTTCCCCATCGGTTGTCGGTTCTTCGAGCTATATGGCCGGCCCATTGCCACTTCAGCTTACTAATCCGTTGGGCTATGTCGGTCACTCTGGTTCTACTGCGGATATCCTCATTTCTAAGTTTATCACGCAGAGAAACTCCGAGCATAGCCCTCTCCATAGCTCGCTGAGCGACCTTAAGCTTCCTCATACGGCCAGCAGTGTACGTATTGTACAAACAAGTAAACAATTTATTATCCTAAATTGATCTTAGATCCAGCACTCGTAATCAAGAATGGGCCTAACAGCAAATAAGCATGCCTTGCTGGGCGATGTGGTCGTAAATTCGATTATGAAATAAAGTTTTTACGAAAGTCGCTGGAGCATAATCTCATATAAATCAAGGGAAATAACATCGTGAAATGAAATAGAAACCATCTCAAAAGGCAATTCCGGTCATATCCTTTGGTACTTGTAAAAGAATTGTTACTGTAATGCGTGTGGCTGCGACGTAATGGGGCATTTCCACTGAGTGACGACCGGACGACGAAGTTTTAACACGGCACAAGGCATACGCTGACGAATTTAATAGTTTATTGAGCAATATACTGTAATTGTGTAAAACACACAAGAAATGTAGAAAAATATAAATAAAGTAACTTCTAGTCCGTTTACCAAGACCTCAGCACCGTCAGCTCGAGTACCAATCAACAAAAACATAGAAACAGCAAGACTATACATATAGGTTGGATTCCAATGACCTCCAGACCGAGTTTCTGTTACAGCGACCAGTTTTAACGAAGTCCATCAGCTATCTGCGTATAACTATGTGCGAACCCACAGATGCGCTCTCTATTCCATAACTATTTATTCATAGTCTTATAAAGCTATTTTAGCGAGGCACGTGGGTGAGACCCCACGCGACTGCCTGCATCCAGGCTGATAATGAATATTTCTTGTAAGCAAACCCCAATAAATCATTTAATTTTGCACCAACCCGATATTCGAACCTTGAACCATGCCAACGAGATCTGATTATAATATCTTTGTGTCAATAAATAATGAGGTCCGAAAAAAATATAAATAATAATACAAAATTTTTGTAAAACTGAACTAACAAACAAACGGATTGTAAGTGTTGGTTTGCGATCTTTAATTCTACAGAAAAACTTGAATAGACAACTTTCTGCGATGAATCTAAGAAGTCACAATCTACACACATCGATCAAAAACCTTTGTCAAAGGCTTTGACCTTCATAAAATTTTTTCCTCGAAGTTTTTCTTTTATTTTCGGAAATAAATAAAAATCGCAAAGTGCGAGCTCGGGGCTCTAGGGCTGGTAACCCATTAATTTCTCCTCTGGCGTCGCCAAGTAGTCGATTGTTTGCTTGGCGGTGTGCGACGAGGCGTTGTCGTAGTGAAGGAGGATCCTACTGCGAGGTCATTTCTCCCGTACGTATTCCAAGATAAGTGACAAACAATTGTTAGTGTACCACTATGCAGTAACTGTTTTTAGATCCTTTAAATCAATTGTTGCTTAATGACCTGTCCTTCCGAAGAACGAGGCCACCATCTTTTTTCCCACGCTTCGACCTCTCTTTACTTTAATTGGCAACTCCTCGGAAGGAAACACTCAGAAAGCAGACTGTATCTTAGTTTCAACAATAAATCTAGATTTCGTTACCCATAAGTATGTCGAACACAGCATTTGAGTCACCTCCGTTAAATTTTAAATATTTGGACCATTTTACGACACCAATCAACACGTCGGAGTTTTTGGGCCTCTGTCAAATTATGAGGTATCCACCGGGCACAAAGCTTTCTGACCGCTAAATGTTCATGGAGGATTTTGTGCACTTGACTCATACCAATGCCTAAACTTGTCCGAATCTGCTGATAAGTCACTCTTTTGTCAGTCTCTATCATTCGCCGCACAAGACCTTTCCTGTACACTACAATAACAACAGTTCGTAAAATTTCCGCTACCTTTATTCACTTAAACCAATGCCCTACATACGTTGAGAATAAGAACGTATTACACGACTATTGATAACAGTGGGTGATGGACGGTCGTTGGCCTATCGTTAAGGACCCTTAGTTAAAACGGTGATCGTCCTATATCTGTCTAAAATATCATACCTAGATCATGTACTGGGATTGACACAAATTCAAACTAATATAGCAATCACGTATGTAAACAGAATACCGTGTAGTGGTGTAGTAAACACAACCATTACCTAAATCGAACCGTAGGTCAGTCTGCATAGTCATAAGAGGCGACCGAGGGAAACAAACCACGGGATAGTCATCAGTGTCTTCTTAATAACAGCTAAAAAATAAAAAGTTATACGCGGTAGAGCCCTGCTGCAGCTATATTAGTAGTATAGTTGTAGCACGAATGGGTCGGCTCGACTGGGGAAGGACCACGCTCTCACAGAATACCAGCATAAAATGGCATCTTGATACTGCTGTGTTTCGTATGGTGAGTGTAGGAGAACCAGAGACCCATTTTACTGGAAAAGAGGCATGATCTTAATCCTCGCGGGTGACGACGCATCTGCATTTTGATTCTTTATTGAAGATAAATGTAGATGTCTACGGGTCAAGCAACCACTTACCATCAGGTGAACTGTGTGTTCGTTTGTCATCCTATCCTTTAACAAAAAGCTGCGGTTGTCAACCCACCTGCCAAGCTTGGCAACTGTGTCAAATATCCCCCCTAATGATTTCTTATATTTACGCGAACACTACACATTTTTAAATAAAACTAATTTTACGGATTTTATCGCGTATATTAACTTATTTTTAACTTATTTTTATATTCCCGACGTTTCGGGTGCTTGGTTCGATTTACGCAAAAATGCTGCGTAAATCGAACCAAAAATTAATATTAAAAAACTGAAGGTAGCCGGGCTAACTATGACAGCAGGACGTCAAACAACTCAGTCCCCCGTGACCACGGGTGCTGGAAAGCACCCGAAACGTCGGGAATATAAAAATAAGTTAAAAATAAGTTAATATACGCGATAAAATCCGTAAAATTAGTTTTATTTAAAAAAATATCCCCCCTATAAAGTTATATATAAAGGAGGCCTATGTTCTGCAGTGAAGTAACGATAACAGTAATGGATGTAGAGAGTTAAATACAAGGTAATTCAGCAGTAAATATACTATGTCATTGACACTACGTCATTGCCACTAAATCTAATAATTAAAATTTTGATGTCATAATATCATCAGAAATCAGTGCTAAGACACGGTATATAGAAAAATTTAATCTCCAACTACACAAGCTATTATGTTTGTGGAAATTATTATACTTTTTAAGGTTCCGTACCTCAATAGGAAAAGCGGAACCCTTATAGGATCACTTCATTGTCCACTCGTCCGTCTATCTGTCTGTCAAGTTGAAATTAAAATTGATACCCCCACAAATACATAGGTCTACGGTCCTTTATATCTCTATAATAATCGGACTTCTAAGTCAACGCAATAAAAAAATACGACCATTTATGCGAAATATTTTGATACTCGCAAATAAATAAAAACTTATAGGATACTCTCGTTTACTTAAAAATTTGGCAAAAAGCAAGATCTGACAGGACAAGTAAATAAAATGTCTCAAAAACGTTAATATGTCGTTTTATGACATAAAAAATTTTTTTGCAATTACAATCTAACATTTACAGTTAAATAATTGACCGTGCCGTATATCGATGTATGGGAAAACATTTACGTATACTACAAAGTTAAGTTTGTCCTTCAACTTTTTTTCGTCAGAGTAATGTTTTATGTGTGTTTATGAACGTCAGTAGGTGATGTTAATCATTTTGGTAAAAGTAGCTGTACAATAACACTGAAGAC
Source organism: Parnassius mnemosyne (assembly GCA_963668995.1). NCBI lineage: Eukaryota > Metazoa > Arthropoda > Insecta > Lepidoptera > Papilionidae > Parnassius > Parnassius mnemosyne. The sequence goes on along the minus strand of CAVLGL010000084.1, from coordinate 22,272,061 downwards.
GGAACACATCGGTCTTGTAAACGTCAACTCACTCTCGTCTTAATAATACCAATCTTTTTGTTATACATTTCGCGGAGAAACTTAAAACATACTCGGAAAAAACTTGGAATATACTCGGAGAAAATCAAAACTCGATTCCCGTTATGGACGAACTATCGACATACGAGTTTGTACGGAACCCTCGGTGCGCGAGTCAGACTCGCAATTGTCCGGTTTTTTAGTTTTGAATTTGATTTGTACTATTCATCAAAATTTAAATTATTTTACCATTTTGAGTAGTCTCAAGAATATCTCAAGCTCAAGGTAACAATTTTCATTTTCTTTTTTTAAATAACGTTACCACAATAGGATTTTCTCCTGTATCGTGGGGACAGTTTACATACATAAATTTTATAAGAACAAACTTCCAGACCTGGAACAATTCTTTGTAGGCCATACAAATACTTGTTCAATGCGGGATTCGAACCCGCGGTCCTTAGCACTGCAACGCATTGCTAAGCCACTACGTCACGGAGCCATCAATTTAAATATGTACATTGAAATATTCCCTACCTATTTTCCATTCTTAGAGATGGATTTTTTTTACTTTAAATTAATATAGGCATATTTGTAAGTATATCAAAGTCTGATGAAATTGACGGTACGCGCTTAGGAAATATTTCTATAATTTTATATGTTTACAAAGTACCATAGAATTACGGTAATGAATGCCACATTGGCTGCTTAATATTATATTTCATTTGATTATAATATTTCATATTTTCAACTCGACCATTTAATTTCACAATAATAGCTTACTTATTGCATTTTAAACATTGACAATAACGTAGACTATATATCTGGCATACACATATATTACCACAATCGTCGTCATCATTAAATCCTGTTAAAAGTCTCTTATTTAGTACGAAGAACCGACAACCGATGGAGAAGAAAGATACTCTAGTGGCAGCCTCGTTTACCGGTAAGCGAAGTATAGGGCGGCCCCACACTAGATGAAGTGACGACCTGGTAGGAAATGAAGGAAGTCGATGTTAAAGTTGATTCAGCACAGTGCTTTGTGGTGTTCCTTGGAGGAGGCCTATGTTCAGTAGTGGGCATGTGAAAGGCTTAATTATGATCATGATGATGAAAAGTCCCCTACTGCACTAAGCTGCTCAGCTAAAATAGGCTACTTTCATAGAATTCCATATAGGATGGATATTTACACAGCAGCGTTAAGCTGCTATTTTACGCTGGTATTCTGTGAGAGCGTGGTCCTTCCCCGGTCAGCCGACCCATTCGTGCTACAACTATACCTACTACTAATATAACAGCAGCATGGCTTTACCACATAAGTAATAGATAGGTTTTTGTTTGTGTGTAATTTATGTAGGTAAACGAATCTACAACTCGAGAGAACCTTTCTTATTTCGTTACTAGCTGTTCCCCACGACTTCGCCCGCGTTCAATACAGGGTTTTGATATTTTTCGCGGAACCCTAATTATTCTAAAATAAAAGTAGCCTAAGTTACTCATTCTAACATCAGCTATCTGCCAGTGGAAGTTCCGTCAAAATCGGTCCATCCATTTCGGAGATTAACCGGGACAAACAGACAGACAGATAGACAGACAGACAGACAAACAGACAAAAATTTTAAAATTGTGTTTTTGTTATAAGTTTATACGTGGTAGAGCCATGCTGCAGCTATATTAGTAGTATGTTTGTAGCACGAATGGGTCGGCTCGACCGGGGAAGGACCACGCTCTCACAGAATACCAGCGTAAAATAGCAGCTTAACACTGCTGTGTTTCATATGGTGAGTGTAGAGAACTGGAGACCCTTTTTACTGGAAATGAGGCATTCTATCTTAGTCCTCACGGGTGACAACACATCTGCATTTTGATTTGCAATAGAAGATAGATGTAGATGTCTATGGGCCACAGCAACCACTTACCTTCAGGTGGACTGTGTCCACGTTTGTCACCCTTTCCTATAAAAAAAAGGTACCGTAAGTACACATTTTCATATGTATTTAGTAAAAAGCTGTTATTTCGATATTACAAACAGACACTTAAATTTTATTTATTTGTATAGATAAGGTCGCCCTATTTCCGATATCCTAATTATGTATTTTAACACAGAAGTGAAACCTGCTGAGAGATTGTAAGCTTCCACAAACGGCATTCGGTGAAGAATAACGTTTCACCACTTTAATAACTCTCACTTAAAGTAATTTACCTTTAAACTTGAGTCTAAATCAACAAGTATAAATTGTATAACCAAGCCACCTTAACAGCATAGTAAAATAACCCTGTAATATACCTCATAATTTAAAATAATACAGGTGGAATTTACATTTCCAATGAAAAATGAAACCCAAACAATGAATTGTTGAAATTGTTTACGAAACTGAGCGCACCCATTGTCACCTTAATGTTGTTAAGCCCCTTAAGCATAAAAGGGCAATCTGTGTCAACAAAGGACCCGCTGTAAGAACTAATAAAATATTTGTAATAGACCGTCTCTTAAGGCTCGCTTTCGTAAAACTGACCAGCTTAACGCGACCCCCGTTCACACTTCATTCGCCCTCATCGTAAATATTTTCCAGTTAAAACGGAAGGGGGTGGAAGATCTTCCAAGCCTAGCCCTAAAACCCTAGCAATATATCACCAAGTGCTTGTGGTTTTGACATGTGGTGCGTGAAATACACAGCTTTATGTGCATTATAGATTATATCTCACATTTCTTTACATCTTATAAATTATTATGGCTTCAGCGCCTAAAATGTAAAAACGTATGAGAAACCTTCCTTTCTGTTATCAAAAAATAAGTCTTACAAATATTATATTATAGTTTAATATCATCATCATCATCATCACTACAGCCTTTCATTAGTCCACTGCTAAAGATAGGCCTCCCCCAAGTTATGCCACAAAGAACGGTCCTGAGCCACCTGCCTCCATAGACTTCCTGCATGTCTTACCAGCTCGTCACTCTATCTAGTGGGAGTTCGCCCTACACTTCGCCTACAGGTAAGAGGCTGCCACTCGAGAACCTTTTTTCCCCATCGGTTGTCGGTTCTTCGAGCTATATGGTCGGCCCATTGCCACTTCAATTTACTTATCCATTGGGCTTCGTCGGTCACTCTGGTTCTCGAAATTGCAATTGTAACTATATATTTACGACGTGCTCAGTGGTGAAGGATAACATTTTGAGGAAGCTTGCATGTCTGATGAACAAAAATATTCCGTGAAGTTCGCCAATATACACTGGACTAGTTGCTCCATAACTCTATTAAAAATAAGTGGAGGTCTCTGGACAGTGGGGAGACGTATCAACAATTAAAATTTAAATGTCCATAGCATCTTACAAGTGATCCTTAGAATCTTAGGGAATAAACGCTCACTTTAATTTTACAGTACACGAGCAAATCGATATAGATCCCTGCCGGCACCGATGAAATTATTAATTGCAATTTTGAGTCCATATTTAACATGGCGGTAAGGGAATTAATCGTGAGGAAACCTATTGCTCTACGGGATAAAATGTTTTGTGGACAGATAAAGCCTTCTCCCAATTCTTAGAAAGCAGAGGAGACCTGTTTCCAACGGTTGCACATGAAAAGGTTGTAAATTTACTACCTATACGGGGTTATTTTTCAAAGTGTAGCCAAATTTTAAACTTAATTTCAAATATATAAATAATGATATACCATTATTGTAGTTTTTGAAAATATACTCGTATTTTAATAAGGCTTCTAATTTTATTTGAAATAATCTGAAATTGAATGTGATTTATGATATATACCAGCGTAAAATAGCAGATTAATGCTGCTGTGTTACGTTATGGTGAGTGTAGAGAACCGGAAACCCGTTGTACTTGAAATGAGGCATCTTAGTCCTCACGGGTGACAACGCATCTGGATTTTGATTTGTAATAGAGGATAGATATAGATGTCTATTTTTTTTTAATTAATCTTTCTTCACCATTTGCCTATATTACTTATTCCTTATACCTTCTCCGCAAATTTGGTCGGTTATTGCAAAATAATCCTGTATAACCTTAGTAGTTCAGTGGCAGTACCCTCGTCATAAAGTTTTTAAGCCAGCAACTCAAAGTACATACAAGAAGAATGTGCCAAGGTTGTGAAAGAAGAAGGTTGTGTGACCATGGTGAATCTGGGTTGCTCTCGTACAGTGAAATTTACAGCTGAAAATAAATGATTTAAAGAAATTTTAGATGTATAGAAATCGTGACTCTGTATCTATCCGTCTGTGACTCTGTATCCATCCGTCTGTACTCATGTTTTTAGCGAAATAAAGGATATGATTTGATTTGATTTGATTTGTGGAAAATCCTAAGACCTAAAACATTTACTCGTAAAGTACAAATGATGCCGGTGGGTATCATTTGCTATCAAATTGTTTTTAAAATTTTAAGTTTTTAGATGGAATCGCCATTACACATGGAGTATGCGCAGGAACCGCATAATTTAATTCCTTACTCTCCCTTCCACCATCGAACAACCAGACGTTCAGCCAGTCTCCACTTCCTCCACGTCTTACCACGCATTCAAACAAAGGAGTAGAACAAGTTGCCAGCATCTGTCTTACCATCGGATTACAATATGGATGTCTTTAATGTAAGAGCTAATAGGCTTTTGTTAAGTCAGTGCGCATCACCAGTTACCATCAGGTGCGAGCGAAACATACTGAAGCAACAGACCGGAATTTTTCTGCTCTACTATCGTCTCACATAAGGAAAGAACCGGTGCCGTATAACTTTAATAGAAGTGGTAGAGCCATGCTGCAGATATATTAATAGTATAATTGTAGCACGAATGGGTCGGCTCGACCGGGGAAGGAACACGCTCTCACAGAATACCTGCATAAAATAGCAGCTTGATGCTGCTGTGTTTCGCATGGTGAGTGTAGAGAACTGGACTGGAAAAGAGGCATTCTATCTTAGTCCTCACGGCTGACAACGCATCTGCATTTTAATTCGCAAACGAAGATAAATGTAGATGTCTAATGGCCACAGCAACCACTTACCATCAGGTGGACTGTGTGCTCGTTTGTCAACCTTATTCTATAAAAAAAAAATACTCTAGACTTATTCTGATACTATATTCCGGTTTGAAGTGTATAGAGAGTCAGGATATATATACAGGCTATGAGACATTCAGTCATAGTCGTTAGAGGTGACAATACATCTGTAGATAGTACACATCCTCTCCACTCATTTTGAAAGGATTTTGTCGTGCTGCAGATGTACATATAGGTGGACTTCACATACTAATACATGGTAGAGCCATGCTGCAGCTATATTATGGTTGTAATAAATAATGGGTCGGCTGAAACAACGCTGCTGTGAAATATGGCGATTTTAGAGAACTGGAGACCCTTTTTACTGGATACGAGACATTCTTATTATATTATACACTAGCTGTTCCCCGCGACTTCGCCCACGTGGAGTTATTTTTTGCGGAACCCTAAAATAAAAGCAGCCCAAGTTGCTCCTTATAACATCGGCTATCTGCCAGTGTGTATATATATTGACAAAAATTGACATTAATATTTATACGATACTAACGTCACTCAATTGTTTTGCCTTCCCGGTACCCCTTCACTAACACTTAAACTTTATGGTATGGTATTAAAGTTCAAATTGACTTTTTAAGTATTATTCCGAATCTTTTGTATGGTAATTTAAAAAAGTGTTGTTTTTAGACTTTTTCAGGCAATTTTTTTAATTTTTCTCTCCGTAAGAACCATCTTCGTACTTCAAGGAATATTATAAAAAAAGAATTAGGTAAATCGGTTCAGTTGCTCTCGAGATTTGCGTTTAGCAACACATTCAGCGATTCATTTTTATATTATAGATTGATTCTAATTCGAGGATAAATGTGATGTCTATGGGTCACGTCATCCACATACCATCAGGTGGGTTGTGTGCTCGCTTGTCACACTAATTCAATTAAATAAAAATAAAGAAAATTGAATACATGCCCTCGATATATTTTATAATTTATCTTACATGCAAGTTTCCTTAGAATGTTTTCCTTTACCAAAAGCACAAGGGTTCATTTCCCATGAAAAATTAACAACTACTGTAGTACTGGCAGGAGTCAAACTCAGGTAGCTCGTCTACTATAAAGGTGACCGCTAAACTCCCGAGCTATTACTACTCTACGAATACGATAATATTTGTTTTTATATTTTTAACTTAATAATATCAAATTCTAATATTTAATATTAGCACGTAACAAAAACAGTTTACCCTTAAGTACAAAGTGCGTATGCGTATGTCACCTATCTAAGAAGATAAGTGGATAATAGCATAAAGTTGCGTAGAGTGTTCGCTACTTGTGCAGTTGCAGCGTGCAGGTTCACTCGTCAGTGTACCAGGTACGTAACTTTTTATTTTGAAGCATATGAAAAAACACTTCGTTTGTATAAAATTGCAATTTACATTTTATCATTTAAAGAAAAGACATCCAAGCACTATTTTTATCTTTATTAATCTATTTATTATATGGCCCACGATACAGGTCTGCAAGTCTAGTGTGAAATCGCCGCTTAACATTTTGATATGGTGCAAACGGTTAAATAAAATATATTTATTTTCATTTTTATGTTTAAATGTTTCAGTTTTATAAATTTTGATTGACCTTGTAGTGGCAATATAAGAATATTCTCTGCCCTATATCGTTCTGTGGGTGTAGTAAGAGGCGACAGAGGGAAAAAAAACTAGTATATGCGCAGCAGCCTTCTCCTTATAACAACTAGAAAATGCGGTGGCCTACGCCGCCCGCCTAGCGGGTCAACTATAGCAGATATTCCTCCTATGAGAAAATCCTGACTATACCTCACACCTGAATAAATGGGGACCATAATACAGCATTGTAGTTTTTATAGTCAGATAGACTTGAAACAAGTGGTGAAATTAAAAATTTTGTACAACCGACTTCAATATAAATAAAATGAGAACATCATCAATATAGTCGAACTCATATAAATACGCAATATTAAGGATAACTCAAAAGTTACTGATCAGATCTTAATAAAATTTATATAGGACCACATAAGAAGTAACACAAAAAATACAGTCATATTGAGCACCTTCTCCTTATATTGAATCGGATAAAAAGATGAGGCTCTCAATTCGATTATTTTTTTAACCTTTTGAGTAGATTAGTAATATCACTTCTAGGTAATATCTAGGATGCTGTACGGATGCTTACATTAAACTTTTTTTTAATGTAAGCATTTTATCTTCAGCTCACCCAACTGCTGATGTAATTTTATAACTACGACTTATATATATATATATATATATATATATATATATATATATATATATATATTCGTGCTGTATAGTAGTAATATCGGTGCGTTATTCTAATTTAGGTTTATTTACTTAAATTCAAAGTAACGTAAAGTCAAGCGATGTATAGGGCAGTCTTACTTATGTAGGTACTAGATGAAGTAATCACAAAGTAAGTAAGACATGTATCGTCGATGGTTGCAGGTGGCTCAGGACCGCCTGTAAGGCAATTATTAGGGTAGGCCCATGTTCGGCAGTAAACCTGTAAAGGGCTGTAATGATGATGATGATAAATGGTGCAAATGAGCCCACAGTCCACCCGTTATCTGAGGGACAAAGTATTTAATGGATTTATAAAGAAATAACAATGTTTTCCTCAGTAAATCAGCACTAGAAATTGAAATTATTAATTTCTTTACTGCTGGCAGGAATTATGTCGCGTATTGTGAAATACCCGGTAAACCTAGACCTACCATGACGTTTATTAAAAAAATAATACAATTTATATAGTCGGCATAGATTTAATCTATGTCACAACAGTTGATCACTCGTGTGACATTCGTTACATTTCTTACTTTATTTATAAAACAAATACAGTATACTCGTATATTATTAAGAGTACGTTATACCTTTTTAAATGTTTATTAAAACATATAAAGATATTATTTACTAGCAGTGCCTGTGACTTCGTTCGCGTGGCATTAGTACTTTTCATATGATAATTGATGATGATTTATTTGAACATTTAAAAGTCGTGAACGTTTAGAAAGACACTAATCTGTATAGAAATATTAAGTTATTCAGTCAATCAGACAAACTAACGAACGAACAAATAAACGGCCCCACAAACGAACTAATGGACGAACCCACGATCTAACCAAGAAACGGCAAACTATACGCTTGTATTTCATAATATTATAAATAGACAACAAAGTAACCGCAATAACGTAATCCATAATTTGCTACGGATTTTCTCTAGCTAACACGCTTGTTTATTTCGGGCAATCTCTTATTTGTTGTACAAAAACCAATTGTACAACAAATAAGAGATTGCCCGAAATAAACAAGCTCCAACTTCTTATTAGTTTGTGGCAAGCTTTATCACCAATTATATGTACTACGGTATGAGGCACCATATTGCCATTAATATTAAAAATATTTGAAATGATAACTACAATCCTATGCTTACCTATAGTTAAGTACCTAATTACATTAAGAAGATGAAAATGAAATAACGTATCTATATTATATCCCACCCTGCAAACAAATGAAAAATAAAACTAAATTCAACCGAGGAATTGACCTTTAAATATATAATAAGTATTATCAGGTCCAAAATCAGTTTTTGACATGGTAGAGACATGCTGCAGCTCTATTATGGTTGTAGCACAAATGGGTTAGCTCGACAGAGGAAGGTCCACGCTCTAAAAGAATACCAGCGTAAAATAGCAGCTTAACGCTGCTGTGTTTCGTATGACAGTGCAGAGAACCGGAGACGCTTTTTACTGGAAAAGAGGCATTCCATCTTAGTCCTCACGTGTGACGACGCATCCGTATTTTGATTCTTATTTGAGAACTAGCTACTCCCCGCGGCTTCGCCCTCGTGGAATGTATTACGATATATTTTAATATTTTTGCGCGGAACCTGATTATTTTATAATATAAAAGTTACTGCTTTTAACATCAGCTATATGATAGTCGAAAATAATATTATAGAGCGCGCGTTGAGACACATCCATCCGCAATAGCCCGCTCGCGCGTTCTGAGCCCGCGTGACAGTTAGCCTTTGCAATAACGTCTTTCGGTGCGGCCATGGCGGCGGCGTTCGCGTGGGGTGCGCACGGTACTGGGCATTATTATATCTTATTCTGTATTATATTATTATAATAATTAGTGTTTACATTCGATTATGTTGAATGTATGTATATTATATATTATTATTATTATACCTACCTTTAGTGATTACCTATGAATTGGATTTTGTTCACAATTTCAAGGGTTTTAATTTTTTTTCACGGAACCCTAATTCGTTTTCTAAAATAAAAGTAGCCTAAGTTACTCCTTATAACATCAGCAATCTACCAGTGAAAGTCCCGTCAAAATCGGTCCAGCCGTTTTAGAGATTAGCCGTAACGAACAGACAGACAGACAGACAAAAATTTAAAAAAAGGCTTTTTTGTTATAGGTAAGTGCCGTATATGCTCCCCTATGTATTAAGTAAAAAGCTGTTATTTTGATATTACAAACAGACACTCCAATTTTATTTATTTGTATATATAAATGTAGATGTCTATTGGCTACAGCATCCACTTACCATCAGATGGACTTTATGCGGGTTTGTCACCCTTATTCTATAAAAAAGGCAACGCATTTATCACTTACCATCAGGAGCACACAGTCCACCTGATGGTAAGTGGTTGCTGTGGCCCATAGACATATACATCTATCTTCGTTTGCGAATTAAAAACTTAGCTACAAGTATATTGAACTGCCGCAATAACTCCTTAAAAAACCGTTACAAAATGATTTATAACATTATTCGCAGTATTTACTTACGCAGAATTGCTTAAATAGTGAAGCGCTTTCTTTTTTCACGTTAATTTTGCTAATCAATGCTCAGCTTTGAAAGGACGATCTGTGCAAAATAAACGAATACTTTTAAACAATAATAGTAAAAAACATTTTTTAAAACAATCTTTTATTTAAATGCTCTAAAAAGAAGAAAATAAACTTTAAATTAAATCAAAACCTTCTATTTATTACATTACACAATTTATCCGATATAATTTTATATCATTTACCTATTTTATCTATTTTATAAAAAACATAATTTCTTTCTTAGAATAACCTACTTCTGTTAATATCAAGTTTTAATGTATTCTTGTTTCAATACATGGTAATTGTATGTTGTCACGAGAACCAAACTTGTGTTTAATAATACCCCGATAGCTTCAGTGGAAGTGGGTGAAATATTGATTGAAAAATTCTAGGACATAGATAAACAAGTGAAGTTAAATAAAAGCTTTTAAAAAGGATATATGTTCCTTTTGTATGCGTTAACATCAATGTCTAATTACCTGTCTTATTTGCACATTTCAAACATGTTAATAATCAGACGAAGAGGGGTTTACTAGCCTGTATATTTTACATAAAATTTGCATTCTCATATAAACATAATAGACTGCCACAAAAAACCTATGAATAGACTGCCACAATAAAGTACTTAAATCCATCGACTTCATGCATGTTTTATCAGATCACCATTCCATCTAATTAGGTGGTCACCCAACACTGCGCTTGCTAATATAAGGCTGACACACATACTTTGGCGGTGTTTCACATCCGTGCCTCCGAACACACGTAAAGCCGTTAGTCACGCTCCTGCTTTCTTCCGGTCACGTCGGATTGCCGTCCCATTAGACTATGAGATTAAGGGATTAAAGAGTGCACCTGAGCTGACTGACCACCACGATCGAAATTCCTTCTGAATTATTTGAGTTGTATGAGCGTCAGTGTGGTTATAGGCTGTGAGGTAATTTGTATAAGGCTGTGAGGTAATTTATATAAATTCTCAAGGGTGGTAAGGCATTTGTGGACTTTTTTCATTAAAATTAGTTGCTAATTTGCATGGGCTGCAGTATTCACTTACGATAAGATGAACTGCTAGCTCATTTGACATTTTAACAACTGCCCTGTTCGCAAAAACGACACAATAGTTAACCAATTGAAATGTTCATATATGTCTCTTATATGAAACTGACGCTTATATATGCATATTCACTCTTATATATGACTTCATATATGAGGGACACGTGAAAATGGTTAATTGGTCAATAATATTGTAAAAACGTGGCTTTCACCAAGAGGGGCAAAAAACCAGTTAGATTATATTTTATCTAACACCAAAGAGCAATTTACGAATATTGAAATTATTAATCAGCTTTATTTAAGAATGTCCTTAAATGAATTAAAAAAAACAGCACGAATAACACAGATTAAAAATAATAGAAAAACATCTCATATCCACAGGAATTCTAAAAAAGGGATTTAAAAAACTGAACTCAGTCAAAACCTGGATTCCAAATCTAAAACAAAATCTATCCGGAAAAGAAATTTACTCAAGACTTAAAATAATAGAAATAGCAACTAATTTCTATAAAAACTTATATGCAGAGTAAAAAAATGTTCCAATGAACGCTCCTGAAGTAAATGCTGGATATCTATCATCCCTATATTCACAACAGCTTCAAAGGTTTACAATAGCTGAGGTCATTAAGAAGATAGAGACTCTAAAGGAAGGAAAAAGCTGCGGACCTGACAATATACCCAACGAGATATTTATAATAGGGAAATATCTATTAGCTCCAATTCTCACAATATTTTTCAATAAAATCCTAGAGTTTAAAAAAATACCAAAAAAAATGGGCAGAATCTGATATAACATTATTATATAAAAAAGAAGATCCTGCTGATATTTCAAACTATCGACCTATTAGTTTACAACCAAGCCTCTATAAGTTATTTGCCTCATATTTGGAACAACACATCAGTACTATCACTGAAAAATACCAACCAATAGAACAAGCATGTTTTAGAAAATGTTTCTCAACTAAAGACCATATACATACTGTTGAGCAGGTCATAGAGAAATACGAAGAATACATTTAGTATGTGGAAAGGTCTGATAGAATGTAAAGTACCACTAGAAACGATTGAACCTCTACAAGAAATCTATAAAAAAATATAAGTGGAGTAAAATTAGACAAAAAAGGTCCGGCAATAAACATTTGTAGAGGTGTCAGACAGGGAAATCCCTTATCACCAACAATATTTGTCACCGTGCTTCAAAGTATCATGAAGAAACTTAACTGGTCCAAAAAGGCATAAATATACAAGGAAATTACTTAAGCAACTTAAGATTTGCTGACGATATAGTCTTATTTTCAGAAACAGCATCACAACTCGAAGAAATGATAAAAGAACTTCACTCTGTCATCCACGCTATTGGCTTGGAACTAAACACAGATAAAACAAAAATACTTTCCAACAACTTAGAAAGGCCCTTTGAAGTAAACAACCAAACATTGGAGTATGCTCAAAAATATGTATATCTAGGTAAAGAGGTATCTTTTAAGAAATCTAGACAGCGTGAAGAACTTAACAGACGTGTGAATTTGACCTGGGGAAAATTCTGGAGTTACAAAGAAATGTCGAAGTCGAACTTTCCTCTAAAACTTAAAAAGAAAATTTTAGATTCATGCATTTTACCTTGTCTGTCCTATGAAAGCCAAACTAGGATATACAACACCTACACAAAAAGAAAAATTGAAACATGCCAGAGAGCTATGGAACGAAGCTTACTTAATCTGAAACGTAGACAAAAAACGAAATACTGAAATTAAAAAAAGAAAAAATGTTATAGATGCTCTATCTCATTGTAAGAAACTTAAATGGAAATGGGCTGGGCATATTGCACGTATGGAAGATAAAACATGGACTAAGAAAGTCACTACATGGGTTGGCCCTACTGTTAAAATAAAAAGAGGTAGACCTCTAGAAAGATGGACGGATGAAATTGAAAGGTTTGCTGGAGACGATTGGATTTCAGTGGCCAATGATTGGGAAAAGTGGAAAAATCTGGAGGAGGCCTATACTCGTAGAGAGGTCCTTAACAATAATGAGATAAATAAAAACTCATTAAATATGTGTCAAAAAGTGGACAGTCATTATTGATTGTAACGATAATTTTAGCTGATTTAAATGTATTTTCTTTCATAATCTGATTATTTTATAATTTTGTTTCTAATTTTAAATTATTTAATGAAATTAATAATTAAGTTAAATTAATAATTAATGAAATGTATTTAATAATTTTGTTAAGGAAATAAATGGGTTTATAACATAATAATATGGTAAAAATACTTCTATTTAGTCTAGAGTCAAATATGTAGCCCAGCGGTTATAGTTTCTGCTGCGGCGCTGCAAGTTTCAAGTTTGAATCCCTCACAGAACAACTTTGGTTTGGCCGTGTGTAATTTATTATTTTAAATGCTTCTTCAATCCAGAAGAAATTCCTAGCAGGTTTATTTTTAATAAAAACAAAAAATAGTATCACAATATTATCTCCTTCGTTTTATAAAACAAAATGCTTTGTCTGTGTATCTCGATTAACTTTCAAAAGACTGCATAAAAAACGAATTTTCTTAAAAGTTGATTCTGTGAAGTAGATTCAAAATACGTATGCGTTGAACGTTTTCAAAGCTGAGCCATGAAATATGAAAATACTTTACTTGCTATTTCGTGCACTATTTTTATGACAGAATACAGTATGACAATATGTTGTTTGTTAAACAAAACAATAAGATGTATCTATAAATATGAACAAAATTGATTTTATTATAATAATGTCTGCAATATCACATCTTCTATTTCCGCGTCTTTATTATATGATAATGAAACGGATCGGTAAACGCAGTTTTTTTATTTTCTAGTTGTTATTACGAAGGCACTACTGTCCTTCCTCAGCTTCCCTCATACGACACGGGACGATATGGATAGTGGATATTCATATACTGCCATTACGTGGTTAATATTCGTTACGGCAAGAACTGGTAATTCTCAACAAATAAAATCTACTAAATGATAGATCTGCACGTGGTAAAGCTATGCTGCAGCTTACTGGTATAACTGTAGCACGAATGGGTCGAGGCATTCCATATTAGTTCTCACGGGTAACAACGCATCTGCATTTTGATTCGTAATCGAGGATAGATGTAGATGTCTATGGGCCACACCAACCACTTACCATCAGGTGGACTGTGTGCTCGTTTGTCACCATTATCCTATTAAAAATACCCGTTGGCACTTGGCGGCAATGTCAACAATCACGTTATCAACGTCCATAATCGCCCTTAACTAAGTACTAGCTCCGGGTATTATTAAAACTAACGTGTGATTCAGTAATCACTTACTATGTGGCTGATATAAAACATTTTTGAGCAAAATTAGCATGTCAAACAAAACTGAAAACGACACATTCTAACGATGTGCGCACCGGATGTATCCCATATGTTCGCGATGAGCGTCCACAAAAGCTTAATCGGACGCAGTTTAATAAACTAAAGGTTTTTACACTCAAATGGCCGTCATAAAAGATAACAATAGCCTGACGTTAGAGATTCGAGACTTAATTGCGCCTAACGAAGGCTATACGCCCCCGTGGATTGGAGTTTTCGCAGTTCGGTAAATATCTAGACTAACGTTGTAATAATAACCGATTTAATTGTTTTAAAAATCTCAATCTTTCAATATTCACTTAAAAAATATTTTCCATAGTAACACTTTTTTTTATAGGATAAGGGTAACAAACGAGCACACAGTCCACCAGATAGTAAGTGGTTGCTGTGGCCCATAGACATCTGCACCTATCCTCGATTATGAATCAAAATGCAGATGCGTTGTCACGCGTGAGTTCCAATAAAAAGGGTCTCCGGTTCTCTACACTCACCATACGAAACAGCAGCATTAAGCTGCTATTTTACGCTGGTATTCTGTGAGAGTGTGGTCCTTTCCCGGTCGAGCCGACCCATTCGTGCTACAACGATACCAGTAATATAGCTGCAGCATGGCTCTACCACGTTAAAACGTTTTGCATGTAAGGTTTTTGTTTTAAATTGTAATAGAATTTTTTCATAACTAATACTTAATATTCTCACTAGAATAATCACAGCTTATAATTAATGCGTGTTGTAGACATTCTTTTAAATTGTTATTGTATAATTAATCTAACAAAACTTCTAACAATGTCGTAAAACACATTTTTTCGATGTTCGGTGGTGATAACAAAATCCATTGAAGTATCTTACCCCGTGAGTTCAGTAACATCTATGAAAAATGCGAAGCGGATGTTATGGTCTGTGACAGAAGATTATGCAAATATAACATATATATATATATATATATATATATATATATATATCATCCATAACATCTGGATGATTGGCGGTCTACCACTGTGCGATTTAGAAAAAGTTTTCTGCCTCGCACAACTTTCTTTTTCCGAACTGATACGACCTACCTACTCTTTTTTAAAAGGCCGGCAACGCATCTGCAATTCCCGTAGTGTTGCATTTGTTTATGGGCGGCGGTAATCACTTACAATCAGGTGAGCCGCATGCTCGTTTGCTTTCAACTGTAAAAATAATATATGTTCCGGAAAGATATAGAACCAATATATAATTACAGGCTTTGAGGTCTTCCATCTTAGATCTTAGAGTTCTTTACGTGGTAGAGCCATGCTGCAGCTATATTGTGAAACGATAAGTAGCTTACAATTAATGTTTATAACCCGCCAATTACGGCTATTACACCTAATAGTTCCTACATTGAAAGGGTAATGCCAATGCGTGCTCGGACTGATAACGAAAATAACATTTTTTATATATACTATCTTATTATGATACAAAAATATTGTTTTACTTTTTTATTTATACGATGACATAAAAAACGAATATTAATCATCAATGGATTTTTTTTTTAAATTAATTTTTTAATAAAATTAAATTAAAGAAGGTTACAGATGCGTTATCACCACTAAGGACTAAGATGGAATGCTTAATAATATAAAAAATTCTCAATAATATTTTATCATTAAAACCACAGGTCTGTCTATATATATATATATATATATATATATATATATAGATATATATATATATATATATATATATATATATATATATATATATATATACACTGTAAATAAAATATATCTTAAGCATAATTTAACTTGTAAAAAAAAAGATTACGTATTCACCCCATGCCTAAGGTAAACAGATTGAATTTTATTTATTTTATATGGGCAACTTTGCCATTGAAATTCGAGCTCAAAGAAAACTTTGCAACATAAATCAGATGTTTTCAATACAAATTCAGAGAAGAAGTCGAATATAAACTTCTTTGAACAAGTCTCGAGATGACTTGCTTCTGAATATCAATCCTTTGAAAGTAAATATTTTATTATATCGCCCTCCGGTGAAGGCGTAGTTAAGCACAATTGTAAGATACTCGTACCATTTGTCTGCTCCTAATATTTGTCGGAATAAAGATATAATGACATTTAAGTTCTTCTTAGAAATTAAGATGAATAACAAGCTCTACATCGTTCACGTTCACACAGAAACTCTCACAGATACAGAAGTATTTAGTAAACTTAACATTATAATTAGAAAATCGTTTAATAGATGTCATTCAACAAAATAATACATATATACATACATAAACACTCACGCCTGTCACCCAGAGGGGTAGGCAGAGACTACGGACTTCCATTTGGCGCGATCCTGACACACCTCTCTCGCCTCTTTTACATCCATATATCTACGTATACACGCTCGTCGGTTAAGGGTACTCCTAATCTGGCCCATTTTTAATGTATCGCCGATTTGATCGATAAACCTTCGTCTAGGGCGTCCCTTCCCGATCCTGCCGTTCACTTCTGCAACATAAATTTGCTTTGTCACTCTTTCCTCGTTCATTCTTTCTACATGACCAAACCATCGAAGCATTCCTTTCTTAATCCTTGTCACAACGTCATCTTGCAAACCACACTTTTGTCTTATCAGACTATTTCTCACCCTGTCATTCAGATTCAGCCCTAGCATACTCCTTAAGGACCGCATTTCTACAGCATTTATTCTACTCTCATGCTTCTTCTGCCAGACCCAATAAAAAAAAATTCCTGAAAATATCGCTTTAATAGGAGTAAAGTTAAAAGTTTTGAATTTCTATTCTTTGGATGACTAGTTATGTGAAAAAATCATTTTTGCCTTTTTTAAATAGCTTTTCTGTAATTTTTTTTCATAAGTTTTTACGAACTTTATTCTGAAAATGTTTGGTGTTGGATATTTGGTTCGAATTCGCGTAAAGAAATTGCACAAATATTTCCGCGGAGAAACCTTTATATTTGCTAACTGTTAGTATTGTGTGTGCTAAGAACCTACTTCTGGTCGTATCACGTGCCTTTGTAAGCGTACTTTTATGGCACTGTAACACGTACTTTGTAGCCGATAGCTTTGAAACCTTATACAATAACAATCGAGAAATCACTTAAATATACTGTTTCTCTTTTGTTGAATGCAATTAGCTAAGAAAGGGCAAGGATCTTCTACCACAAGTATCTTCATACCTAAAAGAAGTCCTCAAACTTGTTCTAATTTAAGAATATATTGTAAGCAATAAGCTTTCATTTCATTTACATATGAGCGAGTTGATTTTTTGTTTGTGGTTAAGTCTTTCAATTTCAATATATATAATCGTTGGTGCGTCTGTTAGTGATCGTGTAACTTCTAAACGACTTGACCAATTTACAATATAATTGTTTTATCGAGGTGATAGTTAATAGCAATGCTAGGATACGATTAATGTCACTGTAGTCAACTTTTTAAAGGAGATGTATAGAGAATGGGCCCACCACAAATTATGGCGTAACCTAATGAAATATGTATCTACATGTCAAGTTATTCGTTATAACCTACAGATTATAAAATTAATATTAGTTTTACCGTATCTAACGGGAATACTGAGAAATTAACAATTAATATAAATAGGCTTCGGTATATAATAAATGCCATCTTTTTATGAGAATGTGTAGTAATATTGGGGAAAATAGTATATTTTAATGACTGTAAGATATCGCTATTATCAACTTAAAAGAAAGCTACTGAGGACTATACCCTTGGCTATAGATAATGTCCAAAATATTATATATAAAACAATAACTTTTTATTTATATGTTGAAATAAATTATAAATCATATAAATGCCGGTAGTGGCGCTATCTCTTGAACAAAACGTGTAAAAGCTATGTAGTGCTCTTACAACCTATGAGATGGCGCTAGTATCAACGTAAAAGCAAGTTATAAAGGATTCATACTACTGTTCGTTACACGCATTTTTTTTTTATATTATATTAGCCAGGACACAGATATCAAACAACTCTTTTTTTTTTCAAGATTTTTATAAAATCTTTAGGAAGTTTACATTTAAATTGGTATTTTTTTGTGTACCTAATAAAATTAAGTTACGTTAAAATTTCTAGTGGGCTCAAAAACAATTGTCTGCTTTAGTGTAGTCAAATTTTTGTCGTCGTCATAATAGCCCTTTACAATTGCACTGCTGAACATAGGCCTCCTCCAAGGAATGCCAAAAAGCACGATCCTGAGCCACCTGTATCCATCGAATTCCTGCATATCTTACCAGGTCGTCACTCCATCCTACCACCCTACACTTCGCTTACCGGCACGAGGCTGCCACTTGCGAAACTTTCATCCCCATCGGTTATCGGTTCTACGAGCCATTCTATTGCCTCTTCAGCTTCAGATAAATCATATTCACATTATATGTTAGGTAGCAACGATATGTGGCTCTGTGAGTAATTGATAAATTAAAACATGTCAACCTACCAGAATGGACAAAACAACGTAAGGTAGCTAGTTTTCTTATATTTTAGTCCTTGTTGTTTCTCCTGAACATGTGATGATGCACGGACCTGCTTTGGGTAGCTCACGTCGTGACTTGATTTATACTTCATATAAGTTTAAGTTTCCCGAATATTCCCTTACTGTAATGCATCTCCGCAGTTTATCTCAAAAAGACTTTGACAAGCTAAAGAATGACGGTCTTAATCTCGATTTAGCCTCATTAATTGCAGCACCTACTGTTGACGACAAGGTCTTTATTCTTAACCAGAATGCTCTTAGCTTTTATAATGCTAGATTGAAGCATCCCCCTGCCCCAAGAATGACAGAGGGCGTAAGGTCGGCCATGTCTTGACGTAATCGTACTTTTCTTCGTTTAAAAATAGGTCATATTGAAGCAAATTGGTTATATTTTAAAGCAGCCTGAAATAAGTGTAATCAGATGGTACGTGCAGCTAAACGCTGATGTTTCCTGTATGATAATTGTATTAGTTTTTTTAATAGAAAAAAGGGCAAACGAGCATGCGGCTCACCTTATGGTAAGTGACTACCGCCGCCCATGAACAACTGCAACACCAGGGGAACCAGGGGAATCGCAGATGCGTTGCCAGCCTTTTAAAAAGGAGTAGGCTCTTTTCTTGAAGGTCCCTAATTCGTATCGGTCCGGAAAAATCGCTGATGGTAATCGATTTCACAAAGAAGTTGTGCGAGGAAGAAAACATCTTCTAAATTGCACAGTGGTGTACCGCGAATCATCCAGATGGTATGGATGGTAAAGCGAGTTTTGTCGCGATGTGCGACAGTGAAATTGAGCGGCTGGAATTAGTCCGAACAATTCCTCAGAGCACTCCCCGTGACAGATGCGATAAAATACGCAAAGAGATGCAACATCTCTACGCAGTGCCAGTGTATCGAGCCGATCAGAAAGGGCTCGGTCGTCAAAGATTCGAACCGCTTTGCGCTGGATGCGGTCAAGTGGAAGGAGCTGGCACTGGGGTGCCCCGGCCCAAAAATGAGAACAGTATTCCATGTGGGGCCAAACTTGCGCTTTGTAAAGTTGCAAGCAATGTGCCGGCATGAAATACAGTCTCGCTCTGCTGCCAAGCACGCCAAGCTTTTTAGAGGCCAATTTGGCCTTTCCTTCCTAGTGACCACGAAACTGCACACTATTCGATATATCGATGCTAAGGATTCCAATACCAGCTGAGGCAGCAAGGGGAGTGCCTTGAAACTGAGGAGATACGACAAAGGGGTTCTTTTTAGCGGTAAACGCGCAAACTTGTGTCTTCTGCTGATTGAACTGGACTAAATTTAGTCGACCCCAATCCGAGACTTTGTTAAGCAAAGACTCGACTTCAGACACAAGTTAGACCCGGTACTCGGCGAAGTTTTCCCGAGAAATATGGGCACGGCCGGTATATAAGGCATCACCAGTGCTGTCGTCCACATAGCAATGAATGCAACCAGTTAGCAACATATCATTGATATGCAGGAGAAACAGCGTTGGTGATAACACACAGCCTTGTGAAACACCAGTGTTGATAGGCTTGAAATCAGAGCATGCACCATCTACTACGATCTTGATGCTCCGATCAGCAAGGAAACTGGTGGTCCATTTGCACAATATCTCGAGAAGCCCATAGGAAGGAAGCTTCGAAAGAAGCGCTTTGTGCCAGACCCGATCGAAGGCCTTCGCTATGTCCAAACTAACGGCCAATGCCTCCCCCTTAGACACTACTGCCTCCGCCCATCTATGAGCCAGATAGACTAGAAGATCACTAGCTGATCGACCCCGACGAAAACCGTACTGGCGATCACTAATCAGCTGGTGATCCTTGAGGTACCTCATGAGCTGGCAGTTTATAATGGATTCCATTATTTTGGAGAACAAGGAGGTGATGGCGATAGGCCTGTAGTTGGACGGGTCTGAGCGGTCGCCTTTTTTAGGGATCGGGTGGACCAAAGCTGTCTTCCATGAATTCGGGACTACACCTTGGGAGTAGGAGTACCGGAAAAGACGCGTTAAAACCGGTGCCAACTCCGGAGCACACGTCTTCAGCTTAATTGGAGGGACTCCATCGAGCCCACTCGACTTGCTGACGTCTAGGGAGAAGAGTGTTTTGCGAACCGAGCGCTGTATAAACCGCACATCCGGCATGGAGCACTCACATCGCGGGATGGTCGGCGGTGTGTTCCTTCCGTCACCTAAAGTCGAGTTGGACGCAAAGAGGTAGCTCAACAGATCGGCTTTCTCCTTTGCGGCATGGGCCAGTTAGTCGTCTTCTCTGTGCAGAGATGGAAGAGATGGCTGACAGAAGTTCCCTTGGACAGCCTTGGCGAGAGACCAGAATGCACGAATTCCCGAAGAAAGGCGAACTAGCTTCTCGCCAATTCTGCCGATGTGCTCAGATCTTGCCTTGGCATTGGCGCTTTTGAAGGACCTGGAGGCGGAATTATACTTCTTTTTAAGTGCGCTGGTGTTCACATCCCGAGACGTTGATGTGTCAGCTCAGGCCCTGTAGCACTCCTACGTATAGCGCGATGCTATTTTACAGGAGCGACCAAACCAAGGCTGGGATCTGCCTCCGATGGGCATCACAGAGGACGGAATAAAAAGTTCCATACCCTGAAGTATCACATCAGCAACAGAATCGGCAACAATGCTGGGATCTTCCGGCGAGAAGCACACCCGCCCCCAAGGGTAGGATGCAAAAAAAGACCGCATCCCGTCCCAATCAGCTGACCTACAGTGACAAACACGGTGGCAAGCTGCAGATCGCAACTGTAATTGGACCGTGAGTGGCACCATAGTCCGGATCAGACAATGATCCAAAGAGCCCAGAGGGGTATTGACGGAGACCTGATATCCGTCCGGATGAGAGGTCAGCAGAAGCTCCAACAGGGAAGGTACATGGTCTTCGACATCTGGGATCCGCGTAGGCGAAGTAACCAGTTGTGTTAGACCATATGCCAAAGCAAAGTCATAGACAGATCTACCCGCATGATCGATTAAACGAAAACCAAGCCTTTCAGCGTGGTGGACGTTAAAATCACCGAGTATCACGATCGTTGCGGATGAAACCTGTTGTAGCATGGAGTCTGGAGTCATTTGGACATGGTCGATGAGTCGGTCTGTGTCGACATTACCGCTATGGGACCTATAGAGGCACCCGTAGACACGGGGATGATCGTCGCTGTCTACGTGCAGCCATAGGATGGACAGGTCCGTACCTTCAAGACTGCCGAGGCATCGAAACCAGATGTCCTCTCTGACGTATACGCAAACTCCAGCCCGGGGCACAAAGGAGTATTCCAATTTGTACCCCGGGTAGGAGAGATATGAAATATCAGTCGGAGAGAATACCTGATTCTCGGTTAAAAAGAGCAAAGCCGGCTTCGCCATCTCTAGATGGTAATGGACAGCGTTAAGGTTGGAATGAAGTTGCCCCGAGCAGCATTAGTCGCGGGCGGAATTTTGCCCCCCCCCCCAGAATACGCGGGGCAGCCTGAGCACCCACGCTCAGGAGTGAAGTAGTTTGGTCGTGGATGCTCAGCGAGGGATTCTCCAGGTGTGCTTGTACCCTCCTGGGGTAGTCTTTTATTTAATGCCACTACCATGTTGATGGGGGGAGGGGGGGGGGAACTGGGCCTCCGGCCACCTGCACTCACCAAGTGCAACGCAGAGATAAACCTCTACTTCACGCTGGTATTCTGTGAGGTCGTGGTAACACCCCGGTTCGAGCTGGCCCATCCGTGTCTCTACCACTGTTAAAAGTAACTCTTCTCCAGCCGTAGTGTGGAAATTTCTAAGATCTTTTGGTCTTTGTAGGTTAGCTACATTAGAATGTGGTCCTTCTCTATCACTCGATGAAATTTTGGCGGCGCTGTCGTTGCGCCACAAGCGAAACACATCGAATCCTAAATCGCGCTAACAAAGTTCCGAAATTAAAGCAATATATATAGAATAGCTCCAAACTATCACTCGGAGTGTTGGCCGCTCCCCGGGCAGAACACCTTTCCCGGCGGGAGATCTCCCCTTTTCCTTCCTACGGCCACAGTGGTGACCCCGACGTGATATGAACACGCAACTAACAACCTTCGGAAACTACAACTTCAAAACCATCGACATCGTCCTCAAGTACCCCATTTCATTCACTCCCGAGCAGATATTGTCTGCAGTCTTCACATTCTGCAAAAGCCATCTAGCTTTATAAAGGTTCATCGCAGCACTGGTATAATAATAATTCCTGTTCCTTCAAGCTACTCTCTGCGCTACAGTGTTCGGCACGGCTCTGAGCCTTACTGCTCGCCTCTGCTTCCAACCATTTCCAACATTTCGCTTCTGCAAAAGCATTGGACCCTATAATTCGCCCCCAAACTATGGCCTCCATTGCTTCTGTGCAAACTCCTAACATTCGTACCTTTAATTTTTATCCTGTTTCTCAAGGTGATGTCAAAAAGTCTATTTTAGCAATTCAGTCCAAAGCGGTGGGTTATGATGAGATTAGTAGACATTTGGTAGTGTTTGTACTAGAGCATCTTCCTCTGACAGTTTCCCACATTATAAGTTTTGCCTTGATTCAAGCCAGTACCTAAATCTATGGAAGAAGGCTTTTATAAAGCCTCTCCCAAAAGTTCCTACTCCCATTCTTCTCAATAATTTTTATAATAATAATAATAATAATCATCTTTATTCAGGCAAATTACACCCATATCCAGTAAAATCAATAAATTTAAAATCAGTCTCCTAAATTTTAGCAATAATTAAATCAATTTCAATACAAAATAACAATTTTAAAATAATAAATCCAGTCAATGTAAATAGGCAGTAATGTCAGTATATAAATAAAATAATGAAATAAAATAACATAAAATTAAAATTAGTAAATAAATAACAGAATTACACACATTTATCAGTCTGGAGACGAGATCAATAATTAAAACTTTCTCTGAGGCAACTGTGCTGCAATAAATTAAATTAAAATCAATCTACACAATTAAAGCAATACAATACATAAATCAATGTCAACAAGATAACAACTTTAAAATAATACATCCGGCCAATTTCAATAAGCATTAATGTCAGTATATAGAATAATCTAAGCAGATAAAATAAAATTAATACATAATTAACAAAAAAAAAAAGAACTATAAGAACACACTTTTATTAGACAGGAGACGAGATTAATCAATACTTTCTCAGAGGCAGCTGGTCTGCGACATGCCTTTCGCAACAATGCCGGATAATATAACCGTCTAACCTTCCTGAGATCATCGCTAAGACAGTGTTGGAGCTGGCCCGCACTCTGCGCACCAGGGACGCGGCCCGCTTGCGCATGGTGGCATTGAAGCAATCGATGCGCGCATCCGCAAACATACCAGAGGCGCTACAAAACCGAGGCAACCCCATCACCGCCCTAAACGCATTATTGTATTGGACGCGGAGGACGCTGTAACTCTTCCTACTGTAATTAGCCCATAAGCTGCACGAGTAGAGCGATGTGCAGAACGCTCGGAAGAGTGTAACCTTGACCTCCTTCGAACACCGCGCAAACCTACGGGCGATCATGTTAGCTCTGACAGACAGCGCCCTCCGTTCCCGGTCCATATCAGCGTGATCCCTTAGGTCGAATGTGAGTAAATGCCCCAGATACTGAAACTGTTTAACCCTTTCCAGGGGTACACCATTCAATTTTATTTTAGGTACATTATCAGGACATTTCGCACCAGCGGCCTCAAAGATCATGTATTGACTCTTTCTGACATTATACAATAATCCGTGACCACATGCATATTCCTCGCATTTCCGTATCAGCTTCCTCAGGCCGCAGACCGATGCACTCAGCAGCACCATGTCGTCTGCATAACTCAGATTATTGACACAAACACCGTCAATGTGGCAGCCGACATGCTGACTGCTAAGCGCTACGATCAGCCCGTTGATATATAGATTGAATAGGGTTGGTGATGTTAAGCCACCTTGCCTGACTCCACACTCACGCCGATACGGATCCGACATTACCCCCGCCCACCTGACACTATTGGCCTGGTTTGCGTACCAGTACCGGAACATGCTGATAAGTTCTTGAGGCAAGCCTATGCTTTGCAGCTTGTCCCACAGCAGGTTATATGTCACCAGGTCAAAGGCCTTGGAAAGGTCGAGGAAGCACGCGTACACAGGCGTCCTGCGATCAGTGTAGTATTTGACGGTTTGCTTTAGACACAATATGGCGCTTTCAGTGGACAAGCGAGGACGAAATCCAAACTGGTTATCGTGGAGCGTTACATGTTTATTCAATTGTGTGTTGAGCAAACCGTCAAACACCTTTGCAATTACGGTGGCAAGAGAAATGGGCCGATAGTTACACTTGTCAGTCAAGTCACCCGTCTTGTTCTTCACTATGGGTACCACCACGGTTTTCATGAAATCTGCGGGCAGGTAGGAATGGCTCACACACAGAGAGTAGAACAAAGCCAAGACCCTAGCTAGGTGAGGTCCAGCATGTTGCAAGTGCTCAACACTAAGTCCGTCATGTCCCGGGGACTTGCCTCCTGACATATCTCCTATAGCTTTTGTTACGTTTTTTGCCAGGAAACTAGTCCCCACTGTTTGTGTGTCCAGGTCAGTGCTGAACACTTCCACTACCGGATCCAACAGGGACTTTACAGAAAACTGGCTCTTGAAAAGATTTGCGATGTCCTTGGGATTGTTCATGCCATCGACGCACACAGGAAGGCCAGGTCGTACATTTATTTTACTGGTGGACTTCCAGAAGCCGCGAAAATCTCCTTTGCTATGTTTCACAGCAAGAGCGTCCATCTTTATTTGGTCTTGATGATTTTGGCACCATTTTAATCGGGACTTGAACACTCTTCTGCTATCACACATTTCTTTGTAAAGAAAACCTGACCTGGGTCTACCACACAATACCCAGTCATTGAATTTAGATCTGGCCTCCCTGTGAGCCTCACTGACGTGTCTGTTCCACCCAGCTATGCGCGGGCCACCCCCAACCCTCCTCGCGCCTCCCCGACTCGCCAAAGTCGCCGCGCCTTGGAGAGCGGCAACAATGTCAGAGTAAAGCTTATCCAGAACATGCCTGTGGCCACGGTCACTACAAAATCGGTCAGCACAGTTTGCACACTCAGAAGGAAAGTCTATTAATTTTAGCCTATTATGACACTCTTTAGCGTACACTGTGATTTGCTCCGCACTCTTTATACCCCATACTACGTCTTTGTTAACATTGGTTACGCTCGCAAAGATCTTAGGATTTATAAAATTTAAATTACAACTAATTATAAGTGGGAAATGGTCTGACCAAAGAGTGTCATACTTAATATCTACACCGACGACAGCCTGCCTCGCCGCGAGAGTTGTGACACAGTGATCCAGCCAACTGCTGGTCCCGTGAACGTCACTAATAAAAGTAAAAGTACCAGAGTCCAGCCCTAGCATATCTACATCTATACATGACCATAACTGGTCATTACAAATACTAACAAGTTCACTGTAAAACAACTCACCCGGGTCCGCATTGAAGTCGCCTAAGATAAACACTGCTTCAATTCCATATTCGTCAATAATAGCGCTTACCGCACTCAAACAGTCTGTAAATTCCTGTAAATTGTCGACAGAGTTTGTCGGCAA
This sequence comes from Parnassius mnemosyne, assembly GCA_963668995.1. Classification (NCBI taxonomy): domain Eukaryota; kingdom Metazoa; phylum Arthropoda; class Insecta; order Lepidoptera; family Papilionidae; genus Parnassius; species Parnassius mnemosyne. The sequence continues at coordinate 22,245,625 of CAVLGL010000084.1, read as the reverse complement.
GTAAACACTCATCACAATTATGGGTCTATCATTTGTTATAATTTTAATTGCACAAATGCGTGAATTTTCACAATTTAATATTGCCACCTGCTGGAATGCACTATACCGCCATAACAACGCGACGCCGCCATAGGGGCGCCCGCGTAGGATGCCTGCAGATGTATCGACCGCTGATGTCGCCACATAACCAAAACCGCTGTCGATCGTGCCAATAAAGGGTATATCATGATTCAGAATCCAAGTTTCCTGAAGACATATTTTTGCTTATTCAATTTCCCTTTTTTTTCAAAAATGTTAGAATCCTGAGTTTACAAGAAAATTTATAATTTAATTTCGAAGCACAACCTACTAAGTATATTTCAGTCTGGGTTTCGCCTTGGTCATAATACCACTACTGCTTATTAACGTTACTGATAATATTAGACAAGGTATGAAAGAAAAAAAAATAACAGTACTGGTACTAGTTGATTTCTCTAATGCTTTCAACACAGTTGATCATGAAAACATTCTTTCCATACTGTCTCATCTGAATTTTGACTTTATTGCATTGGAATGGTTTGCATCTAATCTTCACAATCGACAGCACTCAGTCTGTGTGAGGAAAATGACCTCAGATTGGGCTGATGTGGAAGCTGGTATTCCGCAAGGCGTTATATTTCTCCCGTAATTAAAATGTATATATTATGGAGTTAATTATCATTTTTGTTCTGTGTTCTTTTATTCTATATTATATGCCTCAAGACATTAAGTCCGCCCTTTGTATTCTTTTGTTTTAAGTAATGCAATAAAGAATAAATAAATAAATATTTTAATACAATACGTTATATAGATTAAATTATGTACATTTTATTTTCTGTGAATAAAATATCACGAAATAAGTTAAACAAAAGTCGTTACAGAGAAATTATTATTTGTGGGTCCGCCAATGTATTCCGACATTTTTTCACAATGTATTTGATAAAACGTTGAATATATCCCAATACAAACATCACACTTAACAACAGACGGATTATATAATTTAAGCATCTTTTTTTTATTTTAACTTATATCAAAAGGAATCTTGTGAAAGTAAATATCTTACGGTAAGACAATGCGATTTAGATTGTAGTCAGCTAGTAGCTTACAGCCACCACTTGACTTGATAAAAAAGCATAAATGTACTTCTAAAATTAGATTTTTTAAATGTAAAATGTTTGTGAATATTCAACTCTTGTTTTTGTTACTTTGACAAGATTTTGCCCGCGGCTGCCTCCGCGTCGAGGTCGGATAAAAGCAAAATTTCAAAAAATCACAGCCCATGTTCACCTTTTGGCTTTTGCGCGAGACTTATTCCGCGTTGTAGTCGAAAATAAAATTTTTGTTGCTAAATTTCATAGTTATCATTTGTGTTGATTTGCATGTTTTGGTACTCGACGGTGAAGGAAAACATTGTGAGGAAACCTATATGTCTGAGGAATATAATTCGGGGCTAGGTAAAGTCAACCAACACGAACTACAGGTAACTAATTGCTCCATAACCATCTTAAAATGAAAGGAAGCCTATACCCAGCTGTAGGACTATATAAGTAGCAACTTCAATTTTTACATAATAATAACGTTTGCCTAGTATAGTTCATTTTCATTAAAAAGTTATAATTCGTATTTTACTTTGAGCGCCATTTATACTACAAAACTAAATAAACTTTTATAAAATTTGGTGCTTGATAAATTAATTTTCTAAAATTAGGTTATTTGAAACTGCAAACAGTACTATTTTAATTCAAAATTAAATTCAAAACTAACAACTCTTTTAGTTTAAATAAGTTACTAACTAAAATGTCTATGAAATGAAATGACAAAATGTTCTAATAATACTCGTAATATCTAATATATAAAAATTAATATTTGTTTTTTCGTATTCTGTTTTCATACGAGTATATGCACTATCATATCGTTCATCAGATTGCGCTAAAAATTTGTCAACATATTGCTTGCTCTTCCGGGAAGGTTATAGGCATAGTTGGATCCGGTAGGTGGCGTTGTCCATATATCACCTGTGCGAAGCCAGGGCAGACCGCTAGTATTCTATAAATAATTATATTTGTTGTATTGGCAGAAATAAAAGGCGCAAGCATGGGTAACTCAGAGGACTATATATTTGTGCCATTAGTTTTAGAGACTCTTGGTCCGTGGGGCTCACGTGCGGATAAGTTTTTAAAGAAATCGTATCTGCGACTGGTCGTCGACTAAGTATAACCATTCAATGAAAAAACGCGACTTACTTTCTTTGCATTATGCTACGAAGAGTAGTTCTGTTCCCGCCCAAGAACTACGTATAATGACTTTGGCCAGCTTTGCCAGTTTTGAGTGAGCAACGCACGCACTTGCCCAGCGTGGCAATCTACCAAAAAACTAAACATGTCTCACAGTTCCCGTTCCTCCCGATGTACCTTACCGTGATGGTGACCAATCCCGATGTACCTTACCGTGCTGGTGACCAACAATAGGTAATTAATGGTACTTCTCTACAAGCTCAAACTTGCCATAGCGGCGATGGAAAGAGCTATGCTCCCAGTTTCTCTAGCGGTTAAATTTCGTTATGAAGAAATCCGCTGAAGGCGCAAGCTCACCGAGGCTTGCAAGGCAGCAAGGTCACCGATTATAACAAAGTGTTTGCAAGCTAAAGTGGCAATGGGCTGGTCACATCTATTGCAAATGACAACCGTTAGAGCAGTCGTGTCATAGAGTGGAAACCACGATTAGGTAAACTCGTGGGACGCCCCCTGGCCAGTCGAAAGAAGGCGGCTAGCAGCCACTCAATGCGTGAAGCCGAAGATCGAGCTACATTATGGTTGTAGCACGAATGGGTCTACTCGACAGGGATATGACCACGCTCTCATAGAATACCAACATGAAATAGCAGCTTAATGCTTCTGTGTTTTGTATGGTTAGTGTAGAGAACCGGAAATAATTTTTACTGGAAACAAGACTTTTTGGCTTTTAATCGGATAAATATAGACGTTTCTTTACGCGGTAGAGTCACGCTGCAGCTATATTATAGTTTTAACACGTACAGGTCGGCTCGACGGGGGTAGGAGCACGCTCTCACAGAATACCAGCGTAAAATAGCAGCACAACGCTGCTGTGTTTCGTATGGTGAGTGTAGAGAAACGGAGACCCTTTTTACTGAAAACAAGACATTCCATCTTAGACCTCAGGGGCGACAACGCATCTGCATTTTAATTCTTAATCGAGATTAACAGCATCCATTTACCAAGTATGCACGTTTGTCACCCTTATTCTATATTAAAAAGTAGGTACACTGCCGTAGGCTGATGTTAAAATTTTTACAAGCTTTATATTTAATTTTATTCACTAAAAATATAGACTAGTTTTATAGGCTTTATTATTAATTTTGAATTATTGGAATAAAGTAATAATTCAACATAAAAGCAAACAAATCCATATTAATTTACAATAACCATTTCAATTTACAAAATTTATATACCACGTCAAACGATATTTCTGAAAACAAACACAGCCGGCACTCGACGAATATTTGCCCCGGGCCTGAATTGTGATGAACATGTATCATATTCCTGTGTAATGTATATTGTATAAACAAGCCGTACGCACGTTTCTGACTCTGAATTTAAAATTTAACTTAAAAAGTAAGGTCTCACTGTTAAGTACTAATTTCCGCAGCCCTACATTTTGAATTAAAATAATTGGATTATTTTAAATTATTTACCTAACAAACGAGACTGTACAACCAGTGCGTGTTGCCAGTGATGACATATGGAACTGAGACGTGGTCCTTCACTGCTGGCCGGATAAGGAAGCTCAAGGTCGCTCAGCGAGCTATGGAGAGGGCTATGCTCGGAGTTTCTCTGCGTGATAAAATTAGAAATGAGGATATCCGCAATAGAACCACAGTGACCGACATAGCCCAACGGATTAGTAAGCTGAAGTGGCAATGGGCCAGCCATACATCGAAGAACCGACAACCGATGGGGAAAAAAGGTTCTCGAGTGGCAGCCTCGTACCGGCAGGTGAAGCGTAGGGTGTCTCCCCACTAGATGGAGTGACGACCTGGTAAGATATGCAGGAAGTCGATGGATGCAAGTGGCTCGGGATCGTGCTTTGTGGCATTCCTTGGGGGAGGCCTATGTTCAGCAGTGGACTTGTGAAGGGCTTTAATGATGATGATAATGACCTAACAAATATTATAAGCTGATAAAATACTTAATAATATTTCAATTCATAGATGGTAGGACTCCTCCTTTGCTCTATCTCTATCTAATAGCAATGCTTGAAGGTAAGTGTGTAGAGATCCTAATTACAGACAGTGAGGCATTCCATCTTAGTTGTCAGTCTAAACATTCTGTAGCCTTTTTTGTTTTAAATCGCAGTGGCTGCAGATGTCCATAGACTGCAGTAGCCACTTACCATCAGGTGGGCTGTGAATTCGTTTGTCAGTTCACTTAAAAAAACAAACCATAGCAGTCTACATTGCACATAGACCTACAAAATTATATGGAGAAGTCGCTTTAGTGAACTCTTGGAATTCGCCGCTCGTGGGATTATAAGTATGCTGTCAAGTCAGTATTATATTAAAAGCGTGCAAGATTATTGGTTCGTTTTTAGGGTTCCGTACCCAGAGGGTAACCAACGGAACCCTATTACTAAGCCTCCGCTGTCCGTCCGTCCGTCCGTCCGTCCGTCCGTCTGTCTGTCAGCGGTGTAACTCATGATCTGTAATAGGTAGACAGTTGAATTTTTCACAGAATGTGTCTTTCTGTTGCCGCTATAACAGCAAATAAGAAAAATTAAAAAATATTAAAAATTAGGCTCCCTATAAGGAACGTGCATTACGATGGTACGGAAGTCTTCATGCGCCAGTCTGACTCGCATTTGGCCGGCTATTTATATAGTATTAGTAGCGCAGTAGCTAAGAGTTTGGATGCACTGGTGCGGGGTCGCAAATTCGAATCTCGCTTGGAACTAATATTTGTATCACCTATACGAATATAGAGTTACTTTGGGTCTGAATTTTTGTTGATGTGCATTTTATGTGCGTAAATTGGTTTCACGATACTGGAGGAAATTTTAGTGTGCAGAATAATATTTTTTAAATAATTATTTGAAGTACCTATAATTTTTCGAAAAGACAAATTATTAAAGACGTTAAAATTTACTAGCTAAAAATCGCTTAACATATAAAATGGTAATAACTACTTTGAAGAACACTTCTTCCCTCCTTTCTGCGTTCACTATCGGTGCCACTAAGCCCAACGGGATTAAGTGTCTCTTATTGCATACAACAGAGAGTTCTAAATGTTTTAATTTGAGCAAAACAATTCGGTTTGAGAAATTTAAATATTTTCTATAGAAAAATTTAAATTTCGAAAACAGATTTATACCTCACCCACGTCGAACGTTAACAAAAGCTAGCACCAACGCCGTTTTAAAAACTGTGCTCTCAAATCGCTGCTACAAAAAACAACGTGGCGTTGGAGACTGGACGCAATTTTTTGTGACTAACGAAGGCGAAAAGTTTGTGAATATTGTTCATTTGGTTTTTCACAACTTGGACAATAGTGAAGCGATGCGGCGCGGATGAACAATAGGTCGGCGAAGTATTAGTAAACTGTATTATTTAATGCATAAAATTAATTCAATGCGCCGGCTAACACGAAAGGAGATAAGCCACTTCGGATTAGGAACCTAAAATGAAACATATCAAGAGAAGCATGGATAAGCACAGTACCTTAATAAGATCAATATGCCTGAGCTATGATAACATTAAATATATTCACAATAGAAAAATTCTGATTTCTTCTTAATTTAAACATGTGCACTATACAAACTTACAACGATTAAATAATTTTAAGACAACATTACTCGAAGATAACGCCTTGCATTCTATGTAATTATCGCCATCTTTTTTTCTTTGGTAGAGCGCACTGATGATTAGGCGATCGGACGCGCGCCGAACAGTTTCTTGTTGTTCAGGAAAGTAAGAGGAAGTATCGTGTCAGCCAACTTAACTAATAAAATAGATTAACTTAAAAATACCAAACTCGAAGGTGTGTGAAACCAGACACTGTTTCCTAGATTTATATATATACTAGCCGTTCCCCGCGACTTCCCCCGCGCGGAGTTATTTTTCGCGGAACCCTAAAATAAAAGCAGCCCAAGTTACTCCTTATAACATCAGCTATCTACCAGTGTGTATAAATATTGACAAATATTGACATTAATATTTATACGATACTAACGTCACTCAATTGTTTTGCCTTCCCGGAACCCCTCCACTAACACTCAAACTTTATGCTATGGTATTAAAGTTCAAATTGACTTTTAAGTATTATTACGAATATTTTGTATGGGAATATAGAAAAGTGTTGTTTTTAGACTTTTAAAAAAAAACCATCTTCGTACTTCAAGGAATATTATAAAAATAGAATTAGCGAAATCGGTTCAGCTGCTCTTGAGATTTGCGCTTAGCAACACATTCAGCGATTCATTTTTATATTATAGATATATTCTTTTTTTAAAACGTTACCTCCACACTAGGATTTTCTCCTGTATCGTGAGGAAAGTTTACATACATAAATTTCACAAGGACAAATATCCAGACCCGGAACAATTATTTGTAGGCCATACAAATACTTGTTCCGTGCGGGATTCGGGCCCGCTGCCCTTGGTGCTGCAGCTTATTGCTAAGCCACTTCGCCACGGAGCCGTCAAATATATATAAAGAGCGTGGTAGCGCAGGGTTAAGGATCTGTAAGTATGTCCGCAGTTGTGTTACGCTCTTAAAGGTGTAGAGAGCCAGAATAGTTACAGGCTGTGAGGCATCATACGTGGCAGAGCCACGCTGCAGCTATATTATGGTGGTAGTACGAATGGGTCGGCTCCACCGGGGAAGGACCACGCTCTCACAGAATACCAGCGTAAAATAGCAGATTAACGCTGCTGTGTTTCGTATGGTGAGTGTAGAAAACCGGAGACCATTTTTACTAGAAACGAGGCATTCCATCTTAGTCCTCACGGGTGACAACGCATCTGCATTTTAATTCGCAAACGAAGATAGATGTAGATGTCTATGGGCCACAGCAACCACTTACCATTAGGTGGACTGTGTGCTCGTTTTTCACCCGTATCCTATAAAAATATATTAAAAAATCATTAAGTGGCAAACCACCTTTTCGGCCTAGGAATTCGTTTGGACACTTATTATTACGAAGTTGCCACACGAGAACCTTTATTTCCCATCGTTCGTCAATTCGTCGAACTACATATATGACCAACCTGTTTCCAATTTAGTTTACTGATATGTAATTTGGCATGTCATAACAATTTCATAAAAAATATATAATTTCAAAATTGTATTGTTCATGTTTATCGTCCTCGGCAGTGAAAAACCATTTTTGATAAAGATCAGTTGCAAGTTTTGCGGAGGGCTCATTTCTCACTTCAATATAAAAAAAATTTTTTTTCCAATTAAAAATAACTTTTTTATGTGTAATAATTTCGTTTATAAAACGTGCATCACATCAAACAAATGTTGTTGTCTCCAATTTCCAAAGCAAACATCGTCGGCGCTTGTTGTAAAACTTGCCCCCGGCGTGAGATACGCGACGAACAAGTTTCGTGTTCTCGTATAATGAGAAATGCATAAACAGTTTGTATACCGAACGCACCTTTCTCGTTCGCAAAATTATAAAAAAATATGTCCATTACTTTTTTCGTGACATTGACTTTGTGAATTTTAATAATGTGCTTGTAACATTGATGTTAAGATATTTTACGTGTCCTCCAGACCGAATTCCAAAAGCCACCTGCGCAGTACAGGATTATAGTCCCCAAGTGTGCGCAAGCACACACAACAATCTCTATTGCCTCATTTTCATATCCCAAAGGGACGGGAAACCGATACGATGAGAGAGACGTCATATGCAGGGCCCACGGCTTTCGTGCTTCTGAAGAACGAGGGTGAAGCACCGCCAACTTCACTGCTATTACTACTGCAACAACAATCAAGTTTACAATCACTAGACCAATAATATATTTTACATACCTCATCATCGATGTCAAAACATGTATATTTTATCTTTTAGCTTCGATAACTATCGAACATCGATAAATCATTGGGATATTCAATTATCAAAATTTCAGCAGTATTAATTACCATACTTAAACGTTACAATGGCTGTTCAATTCTTTTGCGTCACTAATATATCCTGTACTATAGACTAATATATCCTGTACTATAAATTATCATTTATAATACATAATATGATGTCATGGATGGTGTGACAGTATAAGGAAATCAAGCCTTTTCATGTTTTAAGAAATATTTTTAACATCAGATTTCGTTGAAGAGTAAAGACACTCAATTAATAACTTCAACACTGAATAAATAATTTTCGATTCTATTTAATACTAGCGACGCGCCCGGCTTCGCCTAGGTGGTGTCTATTAATGTCACGTATGGCATATTTTCGATTTAATATAATCATCAACGACAATTCTTTTTAAAATTTTCGATTTTACATATCTGCAAGCTTTTCGGATGAAATATAACCTGTTAAAATATGAAAATATTTTCACACTCATGTGATTTTTTATCATGTACTAAAGAAAATCTCTCGAAATTTATAATGTAGAGCCATGCTGCAGCTATATTAGTATAATTGTAGCATGAATGGGTCGGCTCGACTGGAGAAGAACTACGCTCTCATAGAATACCAGCGTAAAATATCAGCTTAACACTTCTGTGTTCCGTATGGTGAGTTTAAAGAACCGGAGACCCTTTCTACTAGGAAAGAGGCATTCCATCTTAGTCCTTACGGGTGAAAACGTATCTGCATTTTGATTCGCAAACGAGGATAGATGTAGATGTCTATGGGTCACAGCAACCACTTACCATCAGGTGGACTGTGTGCTCGTTTGTCACCCTATCTTATAAAAAAAGATTTTATTTCGGAAATTTTTAAGACATGGTACAATACTTTAAAAAATCTTCAATTGCTGTAAAATATTTGTGTAGAAAATCAAAAGAAAAGTAAAAGTATTTATACTCACATTTTCCACATATATGATGAATTAAAAAGAATTGTAGCTATTTCTATAACAACATTTTTCTTCTGAATTTCTTTAAATATTAAACAATGTTTTTCAAAGAAATCTTCAGTTATTACGGCAATATTTCTACAGAAAATCATTAAAAAATCCAACGAGTACAATATATCTATTAAACAAACAGAAAGTAATTACAAAAACTTTCATAATTAATAAAACTGTTTACTTTAAACAAACGTTTTAGTAATAAAAAACTTAGTAGGATTAAATTATCAAACAAAGCACAAGAACATACTCGTAACATAATATAATTTATTGTTAGAATAAGAAGAGTTTAAAATTAAAAAAAAATGGTAACATTCACAAACAATATTTATTTTTATTTAAACATATTTAAACATTAAGTTATGTTTATTAAACACTGGCTTTAAGCCGCGACTTCGTTCGTTTAGACTTAAAAAAATGCAGACATTATCATTGGTGTTTTAGCCAATTTTAACTCAGTGTTTATTTAGCTATTATCTAGAAAGTTATGAGCTATAAGAGAAATTATTAATAATAAAAATTTAAGATCTATTAACTTTTGGTTCATCTATTCCGGGCATTAACCCGGACAGACAGTTAGGCCGACAAAAATTTTAAAATAGTTATTCATGTCTTAAATAGCGTGCAAATAAAACCCTGAGCTTAAAGACAGTTATATCGATATTACAGACATAATTTTATTTATATAAGTAAATAACGACTAAATAGGACAGCATTATAGCATTTTACAACAGTCAATCATTTGCATGGAAAAAAGGTAGGTAAAGTAAAAGTCTAAACGTGATAGAGCCATACTGCAGCTATATTAATTGTATAGTTTTCGCATGAATGGGTCGGCTCGACCGGGTAAGAACCACGCTCTCACAGAATACCAGCGTAAAATAGCAGCTTAATGCTGCTTTGTTTCGTATGGTGAGTGTAGAGAACCGGACACCCTTTGTACTGGAAAAGCGGCATTCCATCTTAGTCCTCACGGCTGACAAAGCATCTGCATTTTGGACGACGGCAGATGTAGATGTCTATGGGCTAGCAACTACTTATCATCAGGTGGACTGTGTGCTCGCTTGTCACCCTTATCTTATAAAAAGGTAATGTGGTGATATGGTGGTGTAAGAATATGCAATACCCCATATCATCCTTTGGGTGTTGTTAGATGCAACGGAGGTAAATAAACGAAGCAACGGGTAGCAGCGTCCCCCTACTGACAACTAAATATCAAAAGCTGAGGTTGCTAACCCGCCTTTGGTTGACAGCTATGGAAAATATTTCCCCCTTTATGGAAATCTGTAGGAGATGCCTATATTCAGCAGTGGACTTTTGTTACGCTGTAATGTTGCTGATGGTGATGATACAAATAATTATAGTATCAGGAGAATACCTATAAGCTTCACGTAATATGTATAAACATTATAAAAGGGAAATCTGCTTATGTAAGTAATATATCCGCGGCCGAAATTTTACACGTGTATCATCAAAGCTGTTTTGTAAACATAGAATTTCAATTCCTGTTATTTCTATAAAAAGTTCACAGATATAGAAATATATGCATATAAGAACTTTTAAGACAATGTAACGATAATGTTACAGATAAAGTAGGTAAACAAGAAATGTCCGTTTTGTATTTAAATAAATAAACCACATAAATGTACTTATAATACATATTACATTAATATTATAAAAATTTGCATCCTTAACTTATAATTTTATATTATTTTAATTTCTTTTCCTTGCATAAATACGGGAATCTTAATTTATCAAAGCTAATTGTATCCTTCTGAAAAATATTTTAACTTAAATTAAACGTGCCGTCTTTGCTTGCACTGGGCGGATGTTGAAATTAGGGTTACCATAATTTCTTGGATTTTTAAATATTCCTGATAACAACTAGAAAATAAAGTTGAAAACTCACATGCCAAGCTAGGCAACTACAGCAATAATAAAATCCAAGAACGTAGAAAGTAGTAAAGTTACAGCCTAGGCCTCCTTCCATGTTACCATAATAGCCCTTACGTGCTAGAGACACGGTGCAGCTATATTAGTGGTATAGTTGTAACACGATTGGTTCAGCTCTACCGGAGACAAACGACGCTCTTACAGAATACCAGCGTAAAATAACAGCTTAAAGCTGTTGTTTTTCGTATGGTGAAAGAACCGCATACCCTTATTACTGGAAACGAGGCATTCCAACTTAGTCCTCACGGGTGACGACGCATATGCATTTTGATTCGTAATCGAGGATAGATGTAAATGTCTATGGGCCACAGCAACTATTTACCATGAGGTGGACTGTTTGCCACCATTATTCTATAAAAAAATAAATAGCTGATGGTTCAAGAACCCTATTATTAATCTTCAGAATGTGATATTGCATTTATAACCAAATATTATTTTACATGATACATAGAAGACATGTGGTGGTAATGTAAGAGATCTTCATGAAAAGAAACCTCTTACGATACCCACAGGATGATTCTACCCTGTGGGTGTCATAAGAGGTGACAAAAGGAAACTGAAACAGGAGATGGACAGCAACAATTCATCCATCCATCCTTACAGCCTTTAGTCCACTGCTGAACATAAGCGTCCCCCATCAATTGCCTCATCATTGCCATAGTTGTCACGTTCGGCAGTAGAATATCCCTTTGTCGTATCTTACAACACCAAAGGTACGATATGGGGGAGTGGGTATTCTTACATCACAATACACGGTTACGGCAGCAGCATTTCTTGCAAATAATGAAAAAATGCGGTTGCAAAACCGCCGCCAAATATGCCAACTATGGCAAAAGGGGGATTTTTGCCATAGTTGCCATATGAAACAATCTATGGGGTAGGCCTATTTTCGCAAATGATTAATAATAATATTGATGGTGATGATACAAAGGATGATTATTATAAAGTAATTATTACACTATTAGGAGAACCACTATCTGATTCACGTATTACATAGTATAATAAAAAAACAGAGGCAGTCATGAGGACTGCCGACAGAAGAGAAAACTCAATGATATAGACACGTAGTAGTCGACATCATCGGTGAAGTCAACCTATAACATTTTCCCCTACCAAAATCGCTCAATGCGGCTAAAGAAGTTTTTACTTGAAATATTTAAATCTGCTGATCTGAATAAGATGCACGGCCGATATTTTACATGTATATCTTAAAATACCTTTGTAAACATGGAATTTCAATGCCTGTGATTTCCATATCAGAAGCAAAATGCGAGATTATAGTTCGGCACGATATAGTACTAATGTTTAAACTGACACTTATTTCAATAAAATATATTGAAATTAAGTGTCTTGATTTTCCCCATAAATTATGGAAATCCTATTTTAGAACAATAAACGCGCAATTATGGATGCAAATTTGAAAATAGAAGACGCTTATTCCGACGTAATGCTGTAAAAGTCTCTGTCTACAACAATATAGAGTTTCAAACGACTTGAAAATAATTATTTCTTAAGAAAGCGGTAGAGGTAATTTCAGTCAGCGGCAAATAATATGACTGTGATTTCAATTCGCTTCACGAGCTGCTTTATTTTATTCCTTTCATTTAGAATATGTACTTATTTGTTTTCCATTTAATTAAAATTTACTTTGTAATTTAAATCATAGTTTATTTTTATTTTATAAAAGCAAATTTATAACAATATTAGATTTTGTTGCATTTAACTAGCTTTATTTCGGTAGTTAAGGTAAAAACTGTATATAAAAATGTCAATCATTTGAATTCATAAATCTTTACATTTACTTCTTATACCAAGAATAAAATGGCAAACGTTTAGCAACAATCTTTTCAACAATCAATTTATTCAACAAACGTAACAATTGAAAGGAGAATGTATGAACCGCGTGTATTACAGTGTCATGCGTTAACACACATTTATTTTTTAAATTATCTCTAACAAAGGATTCCTTGTTCACAGGTACCATGAGAGAAGCAATGGCGAAGCAATCGAAGCTGGTGATACTTCTAGCAGTGTTAGCCTTCGTCCAAGGCTCACGGGGACACGCGCGGACCTTTACGAGATGCCAGTTGTCGCGGGAACTGTTGCGATACAATTTTCCACGAAGCTTAATACCTACTTGTAAGTTTAAAAAATTATATCAGCTATAATTATACATATACTATTATAAACTTTAAAACCCACTGCTTTTATCTTACCGGCGATAGTATCAAAGATCTCGGTTGTAGTTACGGTTATTTGATTAAAGGTTGCAGCTTATATACATGCCAATACTGGGCACGAGTCTCCCTTCATTTCTGTGAGAGTTTTAGGGCAAGGAAGTGTCCGCCACGCTGCCCCAATGCGTGTTGGCAAACTTCGCATGTCTTCGACCATTTCGACACTTTTAAAATAACAGGTAAATTGCATAACTATTGGCTGTTAAGAGTTTTAAACTAGAAAAAAAACTTTTGTATAAGGTTATACAAGTAAGTTTTTAAAGCGCCAAAACATTTTATGTGATAACACAAAGAAGACCTAACAAGCATACTTCGATAGTTTAATTCTCAAAAGCATTCCCAAAGTTGGTATCATTTAATGAAACACAAAGGCCACCTAAAACAATACAAACATAGACAAATTGTACTTTGAATACAACGTCCCTATCTAAAATCGCAAAGCGTATTTCTACAGCGCTACTGCACTTATCCAACCTACATTTAATGCAAACTAACGAAGACTTGCACCAATCCCGAAGGCATTAAGGAAATGCAAACTCGGAGCAAGCCGTATAACAGTTGCATTAGCGAGCATAGCGAGTTAATCAGGCAACACGCTTTAGTTCGTCTCCTCTGAGGCGACGTATGTTACATTAAAATTATAAATACATGCTTTGTCAAGACGTAGTTATAACCGTTTGTAAATTACTCCACGCTAATATTTGATGAACTGCACTCCGTTCAGCTTCACATTAACATGTTTAAACACGGCTGATTAGTAACTCTAAATATGATAGTGAGGTGGTTACGTACCAAGTTTGTTAAATTTGCGTAAAAAGTTAAATGATTAAACGTTAAAAAAATTAGAAGACAAAGTTTATCGAAGAGTTTAGATACTATTTATTTAATTATTATGTCGAAATTGTTTTACCCTTTTACTATTTCGAAGTCTATTTATATAGTATTTATTTTATAAGTTGTTTTAGCTCGTAATTATAAGTAGTCCGAGACTTTGTTGGTCAGGCCACCTAATTACCGTGTCGCGGGCCAAATACTAATCTCTAAAGAAGGTCGTTTCATTGACGAAGATAGAGTTTCGAGTAGCCTTGAATCAATAAGAACAGTATGCGGCGATACCCTACAACATAGATTAAGTACCTAAAGACCTAATAAGCTATTAGGGCAGTGTAGGATTTTTTTACTAAGATTTTTGGCTTGGATTTTTGTCCTTTAAGCCAGGTCTGAATATCATGTGATATAATCATTTATGGTACACTGCTTCACAAAATGTTGATGCGTCACATTGAGTAGTTTTAGGGAGGTTTTGACGGCAACTTGAGCCAGCAGACAGTTGGCGATAGTATCTCAGGGCGCCTAAGCGGAGAGATACCTTATCTTGAGATTCACATCACCATTGCAGCACTCGTTTTACCGTTTCCACTAATGGTTCACATGCAGACATTAAATACATCTGTGTATTCGTACCGCTTTTACATATCAAAATCTATTTCAAGCCATTAATTTAACAATAATATACAAACAGCAATCCGCCGCCGGTGAAGCTCCCGCCAAAACTCCATCAGTGTACGATGAAACCCTACAACAAAGATTAAGTAAATTCCTACTCAGGTAGAAAAGGATGCGATTGAAAAAGGTAACTCAGAACTGTGTCTTGAAGCAATCTCTCACAGATAAAGCAGAGTAGGATCATCGATGGTCTGTAATAATAATAAAAATATCTAATTTGCACCATAGTAACTTATAGTTAACCTTTTTTATATAAGCAAAGTTACATACGAGTACACCGTCTGCCTGATGATAAATTGATGCTAACGCGCATAGACATCTACACCGACTCCCGATTGAGAATCAAAATAAAGATGACATATAACTATGTAAAAATATATGGCTTAACTATAAAAAATATAAAAGATTTTTATGGAAACAGAGCCACGTTGCAGTATATTATATGTAGCTGCAACACGAACAAGGTCGCTCCAGGACCACGCCTGCACATAATATATCTATTATTTCATTCTATGTTTAAAAGATTTGGTATATTACCCCTCCCGTTACTATAGATTTATGAAGTTGGCGTGTTTTTATTTAAATATGTCATTATTTGTTAAAGCAAGTGCTACATATCCTCTAAAACGACGTGACCTAAACTAACTTGTCCTGGATGTTATTCCTAGGCTCTTTAAATATGACAAAAGTTGCCTAAATATGTGTGTAAAAATATATAATTAAATACCTAAAGAATTAAAATTACTAAGCGAAAGACTATATAGGAAACATTTGTAATTTAATTTTTTTATAGGAGAGCAAACGAGCATGCGGCTCACCTGATGGTAAGTGACTACCGCCGCCCATGTACAACTGCAACACCAGGGGAATCGCAGATGCGTTGCCGGCCTTTCAAAAAGGAGTACGCTCTTTTCTTGAAGGTCCCTAAGTCGTATCGGTCCAGAAAAATCGCTGATGGTAATCGATTCCACAAGAAGGTCGTGCGAGGAAGAAAACATCTTCTAAATCGCACAGTGGTGGACCGCCAATCATCCAGATGGTGTGGATGGTATCGGGAGTTCTGCCGCGATGTGCGTTCGTGAAATTTGGCGGCTGGGATTAATCCGAACAATTACTCAGAGCACTCCCCATGGTAGATGCGAAAGAAAATGCAAAGGGATGCAACATCTCTTCGCAGTGCCAATGAATCGAGCCGATCGGAAAGGGCTCGGCCGTCGACGAATCGAGCAGCTCTGCGTTGGATGCGGTCAAGTGGAAGGAGCTGGCACTGGGGAGCCCTGCCCAGAGATGGGAACAGTATTCCATGTGAGGCCGAACTTGCGCCTTGTAAAGTTGCAGGCGGTGTACCGGCATGAAATACTGTCCCGCTCTGCTGAGCATGCCAAGCTTTTTAGAGGCCAATTTGGCCTTCCCTTCCAAGTGACCACGAAACTGCACGTCACTCGATATGTCGACTCCGAGGATACCGATACTGGCTGAGGCAAGAAGTGGAGTGCCTTGAAACTGAGGAGATACGACAAAGGGGATCTTTTTAGCGGTAAACGCGCAAACTTGTGTCTTCTGAGGATTAAACTGGACTAGATTTAGTCGCCCCCAATCCGAGACTTTGCTCAGCAAAGACTCGACTTCAGACACAAGTTTGTTCCGGTACTCAGCGACGTTTTCCCGAGAAATATTGGCACGGCCGGTGTATAGAGCATCACCAGTGCTATCATCCGCATAGCAATGAATGTTACCAGTTAGCAACATATCAATGATATGCAGAAGAAACAGCGTTGGTGATAGCACACAGCCTTGTGGAACACCAGCGTTAATAGGCTTGTAGTCAGAGCATGCACCGTCTACAACGACCTTGATGCTCCGATCTGCAAGGGAGCTGGTGATCCAATTGCACAATTTCTCGGGAAGCCCATAGGAAGGGAGCTTCGAAAGAAGCGCTTTGTGCCAAACCCGATCGAAGGCCTTCGCAATGTCCAGACTAACGGCCAACGCCTCCCCCTTGGACTCTACTGCCTCCGCCCATCTATGGGTCAGGTAGACTAGAAGATCACCAGCTGATCGACCCCGACGAAAACCGTATTGGCGGTCACTAATCAGCTGGTGATCCTCAAGGTACCGGATGAGCTGGCAGTTAATAATGGATTCCATTATTTTGGAGAACAAGGAGGTGATCGCGATAGGCCTATAGTTGAATGGGTCTGAGCGGTCGCCTTTTTTAGGGATCGGGTGGACAAAAGCTGTCTTCCATGAATTCGGGACTACGCCTTGGGAGTAGGAGTACCGGAAAAGACGCGTTAGGACCGGTGCCAACTCCGGAGCACACGTCCTCAGCACAATTGGGGGGATTCCGTCAGGCCCACTCGACTTCTGGATGTCCAGGGAGAGCAGTGCTTTGCGAACCGAGCGCTGTGAAAACAGCACATCCGGCATGGAGCACTCACACCGCGGGATAGTCGGCGTTGTTTTCCCCCCGTCATCAAGAGTCGAGTTGGACGCAAAAAGGGAGCCTAAAAGGTCGGCTTTGTCTTTTGCGTCATGGGCCAGTGAGTCATCCTCCCTGTGCAGAGATGGTAGTGATGGCTTACAGAAATTCCCTTGGACAGCCTTGGCGAGAGACCAGAATTCACGGGTTCCCGAAGGAAGGCGAACTAGTTTCTCGCCAATTCTGCCTATGTGCTCTGACTTTTCCTTGGCAATAACTCTTTTGAAGGACCTGGAGGCGAAGTTTTACTTCTTTTTAAGTGTGCTGGTATTTACATCCCGAGTCGCCGAAGCCGCAGCCCAGGCTTGATAACACTCCTGCTTACTGCGTAATGCAGTCTTACAGGAGCGACCAAACCAAGGCTGAGATCTGCCTCCGATGGGTACCACAGATGATGGAATAAATAGTTCCATTCCCTGTAGCACCACATCAGTGACAGAGTCAGCAACAGCGCTGGGATCGTCCGGCGAAAAGCAAACCCGCCCCCATGGGTAGGATGCAAAGAAAGACCGCATTCCGTCCCAATCCGCCGACTTGTAATGCCAAACACGGCGGCAACCTGCAGAACGCAACCGCGAAGGAAGCGTGAGTGGCACCACACTCCGGATCAGACAATGGTCCGAAGAGCCGAGAGGGGCATCGACGGAAACCTGATATCCGTCCGGATGAGAGGTCAGCAGAAGGTCCAACAGGGAAGGTGTATGATCCTCCACATCTGGAATCCGCGTAGACGAAGTAAACAGTTGTGTCAGACCATATGCCAAGGCAAAGTCATAAACAGATCTCCCCGCATGATCGGTTAGACGTGAACCGAGCCATTCGGCATGGTGGGCGTTAAAATCGCCAAGGATCACGATCTCTGCGGATGTGACCTGTTGTAGCAAGGAATCTGTAGCCATTTGGACGTGGTCGATGAGTCGGTCTGTTTCGGCATTACCGCTATGGGACCTATAGAGGCACCCGTAGATGCGCGGATGGTCGTCGCTGTCTACGCGTAGCCAAAGGATGGACAGGTCCCAACCTTCAAGACTGCCGAGGCGTCGAGAACAGATGTCCTCTCTGACATACACGCAAACTCCAGCCCGAGGCACAAAGGAATGCTCCAATTTGTACCCCGGGTAGGAGAGATACGAAATATCAGCCGGAGAGGAAACCTGCGTCTCGGTCAGAAGAGCAAGGCCGGCTTCGCCGTCTCGAGATGGTAGTGGACGGCGTTTAGGTTAGAGTGAAGTCCCCTGATGTTGCAGAAATTCACGGATAGCGTGGCAGGGGTCGCCTTGGTGTTCTTGCTCAGTTTGCCCCTAGCAGTTATGCTTTTGAGCGGAATTTTGCCCCCCCCCCCCCCCCCCCCATAATACGCGGGGCAGCCTGAGCACCCACGCTCAGGATCGGAATAACATGGTCGTGGATGCTCAGCGAGGGATTCTCCAGGGGTACTGGTACCCTCCTGGGGTAGTTCATCGTGTAATTCCGCTACCATGTTGATGGGGGGTGGGGGGGGGGGGGGGAATTGGGCCTCCGGCCACCTGCACTCACCAGACGAAACGCAGAAGCAGAGCTTCTACTTCGCGCCGGTATTCTGTGAGGTCGTGGTACCAACCCGGCTCGAGCCGGCCCATACATGCAACAGCAAAAACTACTGCGTGGCTCTACCACCGTGAAAAATTGAATGTTTTTATGAATAAATTTTTTTTTTAGATTTATACAACAATTAATATTGTCTAAACATTTTAAAATTATAATTCACATGCTATTCTTAGCGAAACACGACTGCACTATATAAATTGTAACATATTTTATACCGTGGTTCCTGCAAATAAGGATTAATGATTTGTGATTTATAAAATCTATTTAAAAACAAGCTTTTAAATACGTTACGAAAGCCTACATCAGATCTTTTCTAAGATACCATATTATTGCGACGTCATCGAAGTTACTTGATCATGTCAAATTTATTTTTAATCGAGGATAGATTTAGATGTCAGGACACCAGCTGTACTCGTTTCTCACACTTATTCTATAAAATAAAAAAATCGTCTCAAATATTACATTAATACGTACGAAGGAAGTTAATATAATTAATGTTAACCTAAAAGAGCGATATTCGCATGTCTGATGTCTGAATAACGTCCCAGAAACCATAAAATGTAGAAGTTTTCGAATGTCGAAAACTGTCATTATCTCCATACCGGACCGCTGTAATGGCCGTTTAATGCATATCGTTTAAAAAGTAACATTTTCTTTGTAGACTTTGTTACATTTACATATCTTGGTATTTTCATAATTGTTTTATCTTATGGTAAAAATTAACTTCCATTCTTATTAGGAATGCATACACACTAACAACAGGTTTCGAACCTTTGCAAATAGGGAATGTAATTTAGGGATAATATATCTACAGATGTTGGACAAGTCCACCTCGTTGGTCTAGAGTGCGTAAATGCGACTGCGGTTTGGTTTGGTCAAGCCAAAAAAAAATGATTACTGGAATCAGGCGCTACTTTGCGGAAATTCATTATGTTGCAGTTGTTAGAACTTAATTTGCTTGTGTCCGCGTAATGAAATAAAATGCCCAGATAGAAGAGCACCTCCCACCTATCCATTGCGTTCACTGGTCCCGCCACCACCACAATAGGAATGACACACCGTACTTGATAATACGACACGCATTTCGACCTCTACACGAGGCATCCTCAGTTGAAGTAGACTCTCCGGTGGCTGACCGCTGATTTAAACAGGGTTATTTTGCAATAACCGGCCAAATTTACTGAGAAGGTTCATAATAAGTAATAAAGGCAAATGGTGAAGAAAAATTAAATTAAAAAAATCTCAAACATTCTGTCCATTTTATCTTTTAAATTCAAAATGCTTGGTAATGCATTATTTTAACTGATTGTACTACGCACGCATACATTCGTAAGGATCGATCGGTGGGCAAAAACGTTGTTGCCTATAAATCACATTCAATTTGGGATAATCTATACAAATAAATAAAATTGAAGTGTCTGTTTGTAATGTCAAAATAACAGCTTGTTACTAAATGCAAATTAAAGTATATACGACACTTATAACAAAAACAAGACTTTTAAAACTTTTGTCTGACTGTCTGTCTGTTTGTTCCGGCTAATCTCCGAAATGGCTGGGTCGATTTTGACATGACTTTCACCGACAGATACCTAATGTTATAAGGAGTAACTTATTCTACATTTATTTTAGAAAAAGAATTAAGTTTCCGCGCAAAATAATTAAAACCCTAAATTACACGCGGGCGAAGTCGCGGGGAACAGCTAGTTTCAAATAAAAGTAGAAGCATTATTTACTTGTATTTTCAAAAACTGCAATAATGGTATATCATTATTTATATATTTGAATTTAAGTTTAAAATATGGCTACTCTTTTAAAAATAGCCCTGTATACAGTGGAGTAGCTATGTAATCAAGAGCTCAAACATAAGATTGGGGCCCTATATAAACTAGACTTAATACTTTATAGGTGCAAAACTACTTTATCTTCAGTTCCTTATCGCCCACTGCAAGACATAAAGCAAAGCTACTTACTACCTAGTATTATGTGTAACGCAGCAGATATTATTTAATCGTCCTACCTAAAAATGTTCTAAATGTGAAAGTTTGTTTGTTTGTTACACTCACGAAAGCTACTGGATGGATTTGGATGAAATTTTGCAGACGAATAGAGATCGACCTGGGTAAGACATACGATAATTTTATCCCGATAAAAGGGGCCCGTTGGATAATTTTCAATATTGGTCCAGACGAACGAAGTCGCGGGCGGAAGCTAGTAAATATTAAAGAGCCCTTTGACCTTGCGGGCCCCGGGGCATTAACCCGCCTAGCCCTACCATACCTACACCACTGACTGTATATACATAAATAAATGCATATTTACTAGGTGGAAGGAATTTTTTACTGTCTCGGAGTTAGGAGTCCGTCTGAGCATCTCTAACGGTACCCCTCTCTTATTACTGCCGCTAAGCATTGCTGTATTTCGGTGTAAAGGATATAAAGAGCAAGTGTGTAGTATTCCATCTTCAACCTCAGATTGGACAATGCATTTGTGTTTTCTTTGTATGAAGTTATGTTGCAGGTTGTATGAGGTCATGAGCTCTTTTATAGAAGAGGGGAAATATGTGCGAACTTCACGGTCTACCTGATGGTAAGTGGTTGCTGTGACCCATAGACATCCACATCTATCCTCAATAAAGAATCAAAATGCAGATGCGTTGTCACCCGTGAGGACTAAGATGGAATGCCTCTTTTCCAGTAAAAAGGGTCTCCGGTTCTCTACACTCACCATACGAAACACAGCAACGTTAAGCTGCTATGTTACGCTGGTATTCTGTGAGAGCATGGTCCTTCCCCGGTCGAGCCGACCCATTCGTGCTACAACTATACTACTAATATAGCTGCAGCATGGCTCTACCACGTATAAAAAAATGTAAATCTTCTTTCTGCTTCTTTATCAATCCGTAATAATTCACTGCTGGATATGGTTCTCTCTCGATATAGTGAGGATTCTTCTTAATAGGGACGCTTAGCAGGCGAATTGATGATCTCAATAGCTGACATCGCTGGCCTTTAACGTTGATATCACTGATCTGGATATTTTACGCCTGGTAAGGCGATCTTTCGGAAGGCATAAGATTTTTCTGATTTTTTTCCTCTAGTCGCCTCTTCGACACCCACGGGACAAAATGGAGTGATAGGTTTCCATACGCCGCTACCACATGACCCAAACAATGAATACTTAAATATAAATAAAAAATAAAATCATGTGACGTCAAAGCTTCTACCAATATTTTATAATATCATGAATCCAATAACGTAATATTCATGTCACAGTCCATATGCCAATATTCCAAGCAACTGGGCTCAGTTTAATATTCGGAACGCCGCGTATAATTATACATTGTCAATCTGTCGCCACACCGTCCGATATCCTTTGAAGCCGAATCCATAATACTGAATTATTAACCTAAATACAATGCAAATAAACTTTTGTATATCTTAACTGTATGCCCCTATACTACTTTTTAAAGGAATGATATCGCATCTGCAGCTTCTCTATGGTTCTTAAAAAGTTTAAACGTAAAACAACTTAATATACGAACACAGAGGAAAAAATTAATAAATAAGCAGACAAAAGCAAATTCTAATGTTTCTTTTGTGGTTCGCATTTTTCCACTTTCCATTCCTTCTTCACACGGATCCGGGAGCCTCAACATCTACTTCCATATTAACTTTACAAACAGTATTAAAAAACTATAATAAAGAAAAACTAAAACTAAAAACTTAAATGATCATCCAGTCATACTGCCCGTGGTACGATGCCAAGAACGCTGGCTACGTTTCCTCTCCGAATGGTTTCTTTTTTTATTATTTTAATTCGAAAATATTAGCACGACTATTACCAGCAGTTGATACACAAGTCTCAATTCTACATTAACTTGTATATTACAATAGTTTACATACACATACAAATGTTTGTATATTCAAATTTAGATTTTTATATCAATTAAAATAGCTAGACATAAAAAATTCTACTACATAGATTATCTGTGGTAAGTTTATTTTCACAGGATTTAAAAATTGCATCGGAGTTGAGCTTCGCTACGATAAGCCACAATGAGTACATATGTTTACGGTTGCAGATATTTAATTAAATAAAAATAAAATGTATGTTGAACACCATAGTGTAGATTCGTTATAACAATCCGAAACTACTCCAATTCAAACCGGCAAATGTCCGCTTTTGATTTCAAGACAGTTGTATTAATTTGAATTAATTCGGATTAGAGTGAGGGTGCGGCTTTCGACCTTGTACTGTGTCAATTAAGGCGGCTCCAGTTAACAATTTTAAACTTAAATGAAAGGGGATCTCGAAATGTTTTGTCATCTGAATGATGTCCCCTTTTTATGCAAATACGAGATCTGTCCCCGACTCAGAGTTTCGCGTGAATGCTTATAAAGGTCGCTGAGAGCAATTCATTTGGTTTGCGCGGGCGACTTAATGTTATTATTTGAATTAAGAATTTGGAAGTCGCCGAATTTAATTTACTTAAACAACTGTCTGACTTCTATATTTCTTATTTTGTTTTTTAAGTGAGCGGCAGTCTTGTTTGTGTAAACTTAAAACTGTCAGACGTTTTATTTCACCTATTTATTAACGTCAGCTCCCATACCTCCTAATAAAAGAGAGGAGTTTATTACTGCTCGTATATGTAACAAAAATATTTTCAAGACAATTGTTTTGGACTTCATTGATTTGTTTTTCGAAGGATTATAAAATTTTCTTAGTGGCCTGATATTAATTTCAAACAGATTTGTATTTAATTTCCATTTTCTTCTAATAATATGAGGTGCTTTATACCAGCTAAAAAAAAAGCTGGCCCAGAAGACGTTGGTCTTCAATTTTCAATATATAAATCGATGAATTTTACCCCAAATTCACTCAATAAATTCGCAATGTTTACCTATAACTCGACTGCAGTGTTACCTTCCTATGGGGCCTAGAATTTGTAACCGCTTCTGATGCTGCCCCGACTCTAAACGAGGTATATCTCTGAAATTGGATATTGCCAAAGTGTATACCATCGGAATATCACACTGTTACTATAAAGGTATCTATTATTAAACATTTTGTTAAATAAATCACTGACACTATGCACCAAGCAAGGAAGGCAGGCTATGCAACGCTAGAAAGATTTCTCAAACCGATATCTCCAAATTTTATAAATAAACTAACTTGATTCCAGGCTGTTGTATTTAAAAATAAAATTAAGAATGTTTCTGTAACAATTTCAAGATTAATATCAATTTATTTTAATTTTCACGCTGCAGACTCGAGCAGAATAACTTTGTTATACATAAAAATAAAGAAGATTTGAAATAAAGTCGCATCCATTATTTATTCTTTTTTTTAAAGATTTGACAAATGGACTGTACTTAAAGGGGTCCTCGTAAAATTCGTGAGCTTTAAGAGAAGCTTTTTAATTATTTAAAAAGCTTCGCTAACAGCCTTAACGGGTGAATCATCTTTAAAAAAATACTTGATATTGTTTTAATTGTAATTATTTTATTTTAATAAACTCCCAGAAGACTACGAATTAATTCTGACGTCAGGTTTTTTTGAAATGTTTATATTTTATTCTATTTTAGTTACTATGAGATTTAATGGTTATAATTATTATTTTTTTTGCTCTTTTGTACCCTTCTGATGTCGAGTTCAGACATAAGCCAATGTGCCAATGTCAGTGTCAATGTTTTTTTAACTAATATAATAGCGATTCGGCAGGTGTTGTACTACCCTCAAAATAAAAAAAAACCCGAATTCACTCAATTACACAAAAATCTTCAAACTCTGTCCAGCCGTATATATATATATATATATATATATATATATATATATATATATATATATATATATATATATATATATATATATATATATATATATACATATATAAATCCAGGTATCCAGGGGTATACGTTTCCTACACTCACCATACGAAACACAGCAGCATTAAGCTGCTATTTTACACTGGAATTCCGTGAAAACGTGGTCCTATCCCGGTTGAACTGACCCATACGTGGTACAACCATAATATAACTGCAGCGTGGCTCTACCACGTAAACGTCTCAGCGACCTTGACATATTCGGAAATATTTTAAGTTCCTTAAAAATGTAATGACAGCGTAATAGAATCCACTACCGCTTATCATCACATGGGTATACTGAGGGGTGACAGCGGGAAAATGAGGTGGACAGCAGCAACTTCTTGATAACTCGCAAAATAATGAGAAAACTCAAGTCAAGGCGCCTGCCAAGTGTGGCAAACTATAGAAAATATGCTTCTATGATGCCCTTAATGGGCAGGCATGTTCAGCAGTGGACTTTTGATGTACAGAAAAGAATAATTGACATATAGGTTTCCTCACGATCACGCAGTAAACCATATCTTAGGATAACAATTAAATTTCAAAGATGCTGACAGAATTAAGTTAAAATCATAGTAAATGTCTTCAAATGTGATAATATAATGGTCATTATTATAAGTCAAAGAATATTCAAAAGGAGTAAATAAATTTTATAGTAAAATCATACAATATTACTAACCTAAATATGAAATGATAAATATCAAGGTATTGTTCACAGGGGTTTGCCTGATAGAACATGCGAGTGGACGCACTACGGACAAGGTCACAAACCACAACAACTCCTATACTAGTTACGGACTCTTTCAGGTGAGCAAAATTACTAAAAATGAAAATAATCTTAGTATAGTTCTTTCCAACGCTGCGAACTGTGATCCAGCAATCCTGCTGGTTCCTGTATTATTTTTCCTACAAGTATGAAAATAGGATTAATCTAAGTCTCGAATAAGATGAGTCAAACTTTTATTATTGATCAACGTTATGGTCTGGAATATTCAGAAGTGTTTTTGAATTTTGTTGTGTAAAATTGAACAAAATTCGTACATCTGTTAGAATATTTAAACTTAATCTTATAATAGGCATATACTTAATATTATAGATAAGTCTCACGCTTAACGGTATACAGTCGAGCATTATAATGAAAGTTTAAAGCTGATGTCGTACTTTCATTCATACATCGTTAGACAAATTGTCATTTATGACGTTGATGATAGTAATGATATTAATCATAAGTTAGTTACTTAAGAACTATAAGACTCGTATATATACGTATCATCCTTTCTTTGTTGAAATAATTGTTTTGCTAATTGTATGGTATACAGAAAATAATTTATTCTAATCAGAATTAGCTTAAGGCTCCGAATTTATTAATATTATAATATGGATAATTGACTAATTAACTAAGAAGGTAAATTCCGGTAATAAACTAAGTGATATGTGAAAGTTTCATCATCATCATCATTACAGCCCTTCACAAGTCCACTGCTGAACATTGGGCCTCCCCCAAGGAATGCCACAAAGCCCGGTTCTGAGCCACCTGCATCCATCGACATCCTGCATGTCTTAACAGGTCATCACTTCATCTAGTGGGGGGTCACCCTACACTTCGCCTACCGGTACGGGGCTGCCACTTGACAACCTTTCTTCCCCATCGATTGTCGGTTCTACGAGATATATGACCGGCTCATTGCCACTTCAGCTTACTAATTCTTTGGGCTTACTCAAAATCTCATGTGGAAAACGATAATGGAAATGATGCTGCCATACTCGGCCTTCAGCTTCGACAGATATACTTGTATTGTGACACTTTGTGCTACATTAATGATTTTTGTGTGACTAGCGACCAAAGTCACATTGGAAGATTCCGGATCTTTTTTTTTTAATCACGACAATACAGCATCGTACACATCTGCGAAAACACTCGACGTTTGTTATTCAAAAATCTGTCTATCCTACCTTCTCCACCATAGACCCCTGGGATAATAGTCACAAAGCGCATAACGAGGTGTTTTTAACCTACTTCAAAAAAACCTAAGAAAAATCAAAAGGCAAAGAAGGGGTTTGAAAGCAAAGGAGACGCTGCCTGCTTATATTATCAAAATAATATCTGAGAATGTCTAAAGAAAAGTCGTGAGACGTATTCCCCAAATGGTGGGGACGAATTTAAAAGTATATTACTGCTCAATGTGAATAATTTGAAAAGACAGAAAAGATCTAATATATAAAAAATAATTTTTGTTTGTGCGTATTTTATGCGCTGCCAAACCATTCATCAGAAAGCTTACACTTACGCGAAGGTTATAGGCATAGTACAACTAACTTTTATTAGAGGCCCGCGTGTCGTACAGAAAAAAATATTTAAAAGTTATATATCATTCAATTTCAATGAATGTATTATCATCATTCCCAATTAAACAATATAATATGATTTCGCACGTGGTAGAGCCATTATGCAGCTATATTATTAGTATAGTTTTAGCACGAATGGGTCGACTCGTCCGGGGAAGGACCACGCTCTCACAGAATACCAGCGTAAAATAGCAGCTTAACACTGCTGTATTTCGTATAGTGAGTGTAGAGAACCGGAGACCCTTTTTACTAGAAAAGAGGCATTCCATCTTAGTCCTCACGGGTGACAATGCATCCGCATTTTGTTTCTTTATTGAGGGTAGATGTAGATGTATATGGGCCACAGCAACCACTTACCATCAGGTGGACTGTGTGCTCGTTTGTCACCCTATCCTATAAAGAAAATATATATATAATATCTTGTGCGGCAGCAACGCGCCGCGTACCAACAAGTTAAGAATAAATATTATATTTTGTAACGCTTTTATATCTTTCCTGAATTGTCATTACATATCTACATTACTTAGAGTAACAAAAACTTAAATAATACTCGTAATTAAACCTACCCATTACAACAACGTTTTTCGCTAAATCGTTCTACCTAAGCTCCGCCATCTTTGGTAAGACTGTGGTAATAAATTACAACAAAAAGGGTTTCACATTTTTCTTTATGTTTAGTCCATTTTTTGACTACTTAACGTAATGAGATTATATGATACTTCTTCTTCATTTCGATTCGTTATCGTAGGTATATGTTTAAAATTAATAAAAACGGCAAAAGTGCCTGAACTGCGCTTCAATGCGCTTTCATAGAAGAAAGTCTGTGCATTGTGGGCCGTATCTTATAATATAAAGCCTGATATTAAAAATAACGTAACGCTCATGCACCAACTTTGTGCGGGAAACAATAACGTGAATTTTATTATATTTTTTAAGTTATTCCTGTCTACTATTATGGCAAGAAAGTTGGTACTTTTCTTAAGTCAGCAAGCATTATTGGCACTTCTACGCAAGGAGTAAAGCAATATAGTAATAAGTCTGTGTTATTGGTGCTATTATTTGATGGCAATGTAAGAAATGTATGTGTACGAGTCTGTGGTGGTGCTAAAAGCCACCACCTTTTTCGTCCCTTGGATGTCATTCGAGGCAACTACGAAAAAGTTCATAAAGATATGATAGCCTCCTTTACAGCCTATTAAACTTCCCTGCTGAAAATAGGCCTCCCCCTTAGATTGCCTCATAGGCATTCATAGTTGGCACGCTTGACAAACGGGTTAGAAACCCAATTTTATATTTTTAGTCGTAATTAGGAAGACGGTGCTGCCGATCTCCTCATTTGTTTCCGTTTACCCATGGGATGGTAAGGGGTAGTGGATATTCTTATTCGTAGTACACCGCCAGCCTCATGATGATGGATTTATACCATCTTATTAATCCATCTTCATTCATTTTCATCAACCTTCATCGCATTTATTTTATTTTTATTGAAAAAAATACTAATTCAGCCGTGTAAGGAAAAGGGCAGATATTCCGCTCGGTAAGATATTTAGCCCATTCAGTGGTTCACGAAATTATTGGAATGGTTTATTAGCAACTACGGCTTCTAGTTTGCATGATACATAGGTAAAGTTGAAGGTGCGAGATATGAGGTGCTGCGGTAACCAAGCCACCTGCCAAGCGAAGAGAATACGGAAAATCTAATTAAAAATGGTCCAGGCTTTCATGCTGGCTAAAGGAAAAGATATCGGCATATAGTTGTAAATGAAATATCATTTGGTTGCAGTGTAAGTAAAACCATCGCCACATTTCGTCCCAAGTGCTGTCAGAGACGACAATGGGAAATACCAGAAAGAGGTATTATGGTGGTATACCAACTCTATTACACCAGACCTGAAATACCCAGATCGGCAATGAACTGCAGCGTTAAAGGTTCGAAACCTCTGATACTGCGATCGTCAGTTACTATTTAATAATGCACTAAATAATAAATCTAATGTATATCATAAATAAAGCATTATTATTATTATTATTATCAGTCGGTACGAATTTGGAGGATGGGGGCTAGGCGAAAAAAAGTGTAAGATTTTTTCGTCTCGAGTGACCTCTTCTGACGTAGTGTAGACGGTCTTGGCGGCTATAAGGAAACAAGATGGAATAATATCCATCTCCTTCGCACTTTTTCTTATCTTGCCATGTAAGAAATATTATTTTAAATGACGCTTCATTTTAATAGACGCTATTAATTCATTTATTTGTATTTGTTAATCAATAATAATAAGTTTATTAGTAATAATATAATACGAAAGGAACTTTGTTCCAACCAATTGTTCCACGACACCCACGCATGTTTTTTTTTAAATAAAACTGAAGTAAAAAACCAACTTACATTCCACCTGATGGTAAGTGGCTACTGCAGTCCATGGACACCTATAGCCTACAGCTACAGATTCCTTTTCACCTCTGAGGACTGCGATCGAATGTCCACAACCTGTTATTATACTGGCTCTCAGAGACCTAAAACCAGAGCACAGCAGTACAAGCACTGGATATTTCGCGGCAAAGTTAAGTAAGTGGGTGGTAACAGACCAAACCCTAGGTAGATTTGGAGTTATAACTACTATTAAATATAACATTTGATATGGTCCCAATAAATAATCGACGAAAATATGATAAACACCTCATTGCCTCTGAGAGATAGCGGTTCTTTATTCATTCATTAAAGCCTATCAAAGTCCATTGCTGAACATAGGTAACCCCCGTAGATTGCTTCAGGAGAGTTATTTTCCATATTTGCCACGTTTAGCAGGCAGAACACAAGCGCAGTTTTTTATTAATTTGAGTGGTTATTAGGAAGATGCTGTTTCATTTGTCTGTATTTTCTCTCACTCACAGGTTTTTATGGGGTAGTAGTTTCTCTTTTGCCACGACTACACGGCAACACTAGATGGTGATTTACCATCTCGTATATGCCAGATATAAAATAGTTAGGGAGATCTAAAGCAGTGTTTAAGGTAATGTGATCTTGACCACCTTGCTACGTTTATCGATTAATTTAAATCTGAGTGGCTCATGTCTGGTTTGATGGGTATCACAAGGTAAGTATTATAAAATTAAACAACCTGTAAATTTCATCTTAGTCCTCAGAAGTGACAACGCATCCTTTCCATCCTTCCAACTTTATTCGGAGTTAGTTACAGGTCTCCATAGACTGATGTAAGTTTTTAACATCAGGTTGGGCTATTAGTCTTAGTATTATTAGAGACATTCCATCTTAGTCCTCACGGGTGACAACACACCTGCATTTTGATTCGCAAACGAGGATAAATGTAGATGTCTATGGGCCACAGCATTCACTTAACATCACGTGGACTGTGTGCTCGTTTGTCACCCTATACTATAAAAAAATAGTCCATTTGACACTCAAATGTGTAAATATAGAGGAATCCTCGTAAAGAGTTACAAATGAGCACACAGTCCACCTGAAGGTAATTAGATGTTGCAGCCCATAGACATCTACATCTATTCTCGACGAAGATTTATACGTGGTAGAGCCATGCTGCAGCTATATTAATAGTATAGTTGTAGCACGAATGGATCGGCTCGACCGGGAAACACACTCTCACAGAATACCAGCGTAAAATACCAACTTAAAGCTGCTGTGTTTCGTATGATGAATGAAGAGTACCGTTTGAACTTTACGTGACTCTACCACGTCTAAAACTAGACCAAAGACAGTATTTATCGTATGTTGTCGAAGTATTTTCAACTTTACGTGACTCTACCACGTCTAAAACTAGACCAAAGACAGTATTTATCGTATGTTGTCGAAGTATTTTCAACTTTACGTGACTTTACCACGTCTAAAACTAGATCAAAGACAGTATTTATCATATGTTGTCAAAGTATTTTCAACTTTACGTGACTCTAACACGTCTAAAGCTAGATCAAATTCAGTATTTATCGTAGGTTGTCAAAGTATTTTCAACTTTACGTGACTCTAACACGTCTAAAACTAGATCAGACAGTATTTATTGTAGGTTGTCAACGTATTTTCAACTTTACATGACTCTACCACGTCTAAAACCAGATCAAAGACAGTATTTATCGTAGGTTGTCAAAGTATTTCCAACTTTGCTTAAAATGTTTGTATTGTATACTACTACATACTACGTTACTAGCGTTAAATATTCATTATTATCAACATCGTTACAGCCTATCACAATTTAACAGCTGAACATAGGCCGCCCCTAAGGAATTCCACAAAGCACGGTCCGGAGCCACCTGCATCCAACAACTTCTTGAATATCTTACCAAGCCCAACTGCCGTGCAGTGCAATCCATTGCCCTCCACTTTGCTTACCCTTACAATGTTGCCAAACAAAAATGTTTCTTATCCATCGGTAGTCAGTTCTTATGAGAGCCACTTCTTCTTACTGGTCCGTTGGGCTTTTCGTTCTTCTTTGCGTTATCCCGGCTACTGCCAGAGTCCGCTTTAATGCTTATTCGTCTCCACTTTCCTCGTCTAAAATGTTTTCGGTAGTGAGTCCATTGACCTAACAATAACGAGCCAACGCGTTTTGGGTACGCAGAGTAGTCTTGCTCCTGCCGCAACGGTATCAAGGCATCGGATGCCTCGCCGGCTTAGGTAAGGCATGTCCGTACCAATTTAACCGACTTCCCTCAAGCTATTCAGCCACACGACGTACTTCATGACTGCCCTGGATGTAAGAATACGTAAGCAGTCTCTTTTCTTAATGTCGCTTAATTTTCAGGATTATATGGCTTAAATAATAATTGTTGCAGAAACGACAGCGCTATAAATTATTATAACAGTAGTTTAGGACCGACTCATAAAAGACCAGTTGAATATATAATAGTCATGTTAATAATAGCCTTAGTTAATTGCAAATTACATAGAACTAATATTACTTTATCATGCAGAGTTGATAACTTCATATTGGCAACTAATTATAAATCACGTGTAATTATGTGTAATACATTACACATATGTCTGTCATATATCTATCCTTTCCCATAATTCTTAAAGTGTAATGCAATTTTAATAATATTTATTTTACCAAAATTAAACAAAAAATCTAAAAAATCAAACCAATTTAATTTCGACACGGATAAATTTTTATGTATGTTACTGATTGACCGATCAGCCGTCGATTATGGTCTCATATAAATTTGACGGAAAAATTCAATCTCAAAAGATGAGAAAACATGGGAGTAAATATTTTATTGTAATTATTTAGACCACATTTTAGTTGTTGCCTTTGAATTGTGATGTTCCTTAAAACACTCGAATAGTTATCCAACTATGCAGGAAACCATGTAGGTTTCCTCACATCTAAGAGACTACAAAAACTCGAAAACATTTGAAGTCCATTGACACGCATTGGGGCTACGCGGCTGACATTTCTTGACCCTAAGGGTGTTACCACACCAATCGATCTATATAGATCAACGTCGTTTGCATATTTTGTGGCGGTCGCTGTATTTCAAGTTAGATCATTATACTCTCTTTTTTTGACAAGGACGTCTCCCGTTTTAGGGAAGGGATAATGATGATATACTGCCGTCTTAGAAAAGTTAAAGTTACAGCCTATATACGTCCCACTACTGGCCGCAAGCCTCCTCTCACTCTTGAAAGTTTTTTTAGGGCAAAGAAGTATTCGCCGCGCTGTTCCATCGCGTGTTGGCAAACTTCCGCGTCTTCGAAATATTTTTTTCTTATTTCTCAGACATTCATGTTTCCTCAAGATGATTTGCTTCACCGCCAAGCACGCGGTAAATCAGCACTTAAAATTGCAACTAATATTTCATTGGTGCCGTCGGAGATTGAACCTGGGTTTTTTCCATAGGATAGGGTGACAAACGAGCACACAGTCCACCTGATGGTAAGTGGTTGCTGTGGCCCATAGACATCTACATCTATCCTCATTTGCGAATCAAAATGCAGATGCGATTTCTCGCGTACTGTGAAACTTACAGCGAGCGCTAACCATCTGAGCTACCACGGCTCTTCATCGAAAGCCAAAAGTTTTTTACCGATAGTGGCCCACGGGACGTATTGGAGAGATGAATTACTTTAGACTCGGCAAATCGTCATTAGCCTTCATTCCTAATCAATAAATATTATCTATACGTGGTAGAGCCATGCTGCAGCTATATTAGTAGTATAGTTGTAGCACAAATGGATCGGCTCGACCGGGAAAGGACCACGCTCTCACAGAATACCAGCGTAAAATAGCAGCTTAACACTGCTGTGTTTCGTGCGGTAAGTGTAGAGAACCGGAGACCCTTTTAACTGGAAAAGATGCATTCCATCTTAGTCCTCACGGGTGACAACGCATCTGCATTTTGATTCGCAAAAACAAGGACAAATGTACCATCACCAGGTGGACCAACCACTTTCCGTCAGGTCAACTGTGTGCTTGTTTATCATCCCATTCTATAAAAAAATATTATTTTTAGATGACAGGTTTAAACAGGAATAAAGGTAGAAACATATTCATTTGAAAACATTCCGTTTAACGATAGGGGTTGGTAAAACTCATTACCGCTGAAATCTGCATAATTTATATGGCATGACCAATTAAATATCTACGTGAAATTAGCAGCAACGGGCACAGAGCACATTAACATATTAACGACAGATTAGGGCACGTTCATCCTGGTTTCGATGAGTATTCCATCGCCTATCTCTAACTTTAAATCGATCGTTATTTTATTGCATTATCCAACTATTCAAATTACTATAACAATATTGCTTAATCGAATTTAGAAAGCGGAAATACGTTTTATTGCTATCGCTTGTTCACTAATATTACAGACAAAGTTTTTTAACAAAGTTACAGGTTTGTTTAGATCTAGACTAGATAATTATAAACCACTATTTACGATTTAAACCGCAATAATAGTATTAATTATGTGTTACGGTGCAGTGACAGAAATCAAAAGAAAGAAACAATAACATGTTTTTTAAGTATTATATCATGAGATACTATTAAAAGTAAAAATTTAGAAAATTTTGTGAAAAATAAGGTATAAAATAATAATAATGATACTGGTAAATGCTAATGGTAGTAATAATATATAACATGCTTTGGGGTATAAAACTAAGCATTGATAAACAAAACAAAAATTCAAATTCTTGAAAATTATAGTTCATAAACCACAAATCTCAATAATGATATTATTTATGATTGAGAAATAAAATTATGTATTTTATTATTATTGTGGTTATCTATAAAATTTTCTCATCTGGTTGGGCTGTTTAAATATATAATTGTAAACGAAATATATAAACATACATAAATATCAATAAAATAGAACAAATACATAAAAAATACATAAATATATAAAAAACCCAACCAGATGGAATCCCTCGGCAGGGGAGACCAAACGGCCTAGGGTTAGGGGGAAAGGGAAAGAAACCGGCGGACGATGCGGGCGGTATCGAGGAGCACCGCCTTCTGCATTTGAGCTTGGAGCGGTCCGTCAAGGAGTCCCAGTCGCCTCAGATGACCCGAGAGGCTAACTGGGATTAACCCGTTCGCAGAAACGATCACAGGAATAATTTCGGCCGGCAGATCACCCCACATGTCGGTCACCTCGTGAGCCAGGTCCAGATATTTTGTCAGCTTATCTGTTTCTTATTATTATTATACATCTATATTCTCCCTATTATAGAGGTAACTTAAACCCTAATCACGGGCCGAAGCCAAGCGTGAGCAGGTGCTAGGTGATGGTGTAAGCGGAGGTGACGGATGAAGTGGTGAGGAATTTGCGTGTGAGTCGGCAGGTGTTGAGAATGACAGCTTTCTGCAGGGTGTAAAGTGTGTGTTGGGGTACTTGCAAAATATCTAAACTGCGTTGTAGGCTTTTAGGTGTGACTCCAGTAGATGAGATAACTATTGGAACTATATGGATGGCTTCTGCTTTCCATTGACGCTTCAGTTCTATTGCTAAATCTTGATATTTTGTAAGTTTTTCAGCAATGGTGGATTGAATGTTATGGGTGTTTGGTATGGCAATGTCAATAAGGTAAGTAGTTTTGTTATTTTTGTCATACATTGTGATATCTGGCCTATTGAAGTGGATAGTTTTATCCGTGATAATGGTCCTGCCCCAGTAAATTCTATGATTATTATTTTCTAATATAATGTCCGGTTTATATTTATAATATGCTGTCATTTTTTGTATAAATTTGAATTTAAGCGCAAGATGTTGGTGTATTATGGAAGCTACCTGGTCATGCCGGTGTTTATAGTCGGTTTGTGCAAGGGCTCTACAGGCGGATGTAATGTGTTGTATGTTTTCAGGACTAGAGTGGCAATGTCTGCAAGTATCGGTGGGAAGGTTAGGTGCGCGTATTATGTGTCTCTGGAAGTTTCGAGTATCGATAACCTGGTCCTGGATCGCTAACATGAAGGCCTCCGTCTCTGGGAAGAGTTCACCGCGCCTCAGCCATGCGTCCGACGCTTTTTTATCGACATGTGGCTGCTGCAGGTCGTGATAGTGCCTTCCGTGTAGGGACTTCTGTTGCCATGAGGCGATCTTCTCTTTTACGTCAGTGATCCGTTCGTTGCGCTGTGTATTTCGGTTTGCAAGGTTAAGTGGTGTGAAGCGTTTGTCGGCTAAGGTTACTATTTCATGGAGAGGTGAGTGTTCTGAGCGTTGATAGAAATATTGTCGAAGGCATTTGATTTGTTTATTATGCAAGTTGAGTACATCTATTATACCTCGTCCTCCATCGGATCTTGAAAGAGTCATCCTTTGTACGCAGGATCTAGGGTGGTGCTTGCGGTGAGCCGTTAGAGTGGTATTTATAATACGTTGTAGATTGGTAAGGTTACCTTGAGTCCAGCTTATTATACCAAACGAATATGTCAGTATGGGGATTGCGTAACTGTTGATAGCTTTTGACATGTTGCGGGAGTTGAGCTGAGACCGGAATATACTATTGAGCCGATGTTTAAATTTCTTTTTGAGATCTTCTTTCGTTTCCTTTTGATGAATCTGTCGCGCTTGTTGGAAACCTAAGTATTTATATGCGGCTAACGGTTCTAGGGGTTCAATCGTGTCTCCTGATATTAGGCTATAGCTATTACGGTTAATTTTTCCGTTTTTAACCGAGAACGTTTTGCATTTGTCGATCCCAAACTCCATATGAATGTCGTTTGAGAAAGATTGGGTGATGTCTGCAAGGCGGTGCAGTGACTGTGTAGTGTTACTGTATAGTTTTATGTCATCCATGTACATCAGGTGTGTAAGAGTGGTGTGTTTGTGTGGAGTGATGATAGAGTAACCATGATTGGTTTTGTTCAGCATTTGCGAGAGAGGGTTTAATGCGAGACAGAACCATAAAGGGCTGAGCGCATCACCTTGGAATATTCCTCGACGTATTGGAATTTCTGGTGTTTCTAAACAAGAAGTTCCAATGGTTTTTAAAGTAGTTTTCCAGTGCTGCATTGAGTTTTTAATTGTTGTTAGTTGCTATTTTTTTTTTTTTATTATTATTATTATTACCTGGAATTACATTACGTTAGTATTTGTGAAATTTAACTGTACTACTGCTGTAGTAAAAATTAAAATCAAATTTTATTTTACTATTTTAGTATACATCTTGATTTACCAGTTAGGTCTACCAGATATATCAGAGATATGAATTGAATACCTCTCAGCCTCGGGGGTAACAAACATCTCATGCCAGACATCTCCCGGCTAAACCCCAAGGTGTTCATTACTTCTCATTTTGTTGGAATGTTTATACACACTATCGCAGTGTGTGTAAACATGTGTGTGTGTTTCCAATAACTTCAAATAACATTTGAATGTTCAGCTTCATTTCAGCAAATCTTTAACATCATTGAGAAATCAAATTAGTTTGTGCATCATTAAAACAGTTAAGTTATTCATTAAAATTTCGGTCATAATAACCAACGTCAGTTGTGTTACGAAAACAAACTGGGTTCACAACTCACCGCTATCTACGTGGATTAAAACGTGATATGCATACAATGCTTAACAATTAGCTTTTCTGAACGAAATTTGCATGATTTAAAATGATAATCGCGGAAGCGTCACTCCGACAAATTGTTCCGCGATAGGGTATTAGTTCGTATATTGCTTAGTCGTTGCCCCCTAGTTCAACCCGTGCATAGTAATTGAAATCCAAATGGATTGTTTATTCACCTTTGGCGTGTTTCCCGCCACTAACGGTTCGGCGCTATGCACAAATTACATTGTTTGGTTTGGTGAAAGGCTAATTACTGTTAAAAATGTTTGCAGCTGTAAAGTGTTATTATAACTTGATAAACAGTTATTATAGTTATAAAAATATGTATTGACAGCGCGATTTGAATTGACGTCTCTTGCGCAGTGGCTTATCAATTAACTGCGATTCTGTGTGCTATTAATTATAATTAATAGCAGACAGATTACAGGCTTTTTTCTCCTCATCGCTAAGAAACCGCGGGAAAATATCACAATCCGTATTTTTTTTTATTTGAGGACCTACAATACCTACAGCTTTAATTTTCGCCTCTAAAAGCTTGGAAAAAACTCTTCAAATATTTGAAAGCTTCGGACTCATGATTAAGAGCCTTTACAAGTTGCTTAATACGAACCAGTTTATTATGCAATGGCGGCATTAATATATTTTTAGGATCAACGATTGCTTCCCATTTCATATTGCATTTTTGTACTTCGTACTTAGTACGTTCAGGCCAATATTTGATGGTAGTGAGGTGCATCATTCCTACTATCCCACAGGCAAAGATAGAAGGAGTTTTTAGTATATCCGCATTCCAGTTAAAAAACACACCATCTTGAAATCACTATCTTTCGCAAACACATACTGTCTCTTATGTCTTTTTCGATTGCTTGCGATAACGCAAATATTTTCATATTTCATATTTCATTATAATCAAAAATGGTCAAAACGCTATAACTTTTTTAAAAGCAAATATTTTCGATGCACAATCGCACTGTTTAATATATTTTTGCTCATACAATCAAAATAAATTGAATTAATCCCATGCGCAAAAAAATTTTATTTTTTTGTTGACTGGTGTTTTTTATTTAATAACCGCTTACTAGCGGTGTAAAAATATTCACTACCGTGGGTGTCGTAAGAGGTGGAAGAAAAAAAACTTAGGAGATGAGCAGCAGCGTCTTTCTAATAACTATATATAATAACAACTAATATAAAAATAAAAAACTTTGGTTTTGCAGCCACATTTCCATGCAACTATGGCAAATATCCCTTGATAAAATAAATCCCAGTGAGGCAATTTGTGTGAGAGGTAGACCTACCTTGCCACCCGTACTATAATACATAGTATCGCACTGTATTTGTCAATTGTACTATATATTATAGAAAAATAAAAAAGTACGTAACTACTATATTTTACCCATAACTCCACTGTCGCGCTTTTTTATATTAACTGTGACTGGAAGTCTGGAACAAGTAAGTTTTACGGAAAGAATTTTCTCCGGCATCAATATAAAATAGAAAGAAGAAAGAAAGAGAGCATATATTCATTTAATTGAAAATGAATTTTAATTTATTTTAATATGAATCTAAATTGCTCAGATTCCTATAATTATTTTAAATGTATCATTGATGACCAAAGCGCAGAGCAATAACAAGTATGTATATGGAAAGATTAAAAATAAATGAGTACTTTTTTTCTGAATTTCCCAAAAGTGCTATATTTTTGCACCTTTTTTGGGGAAAATACTATATTTTTTCAAAAAAAATGATGGCAACCCAAGGTAGACCTCTAGTTTAACAGTGGACTTTTGATATGCTGTGACGATAACAGTAACTGAAACTGTAATAATTGTTTTGGTATTGGGTGTTTGATCATGTGCAATTCATGTGAGTAAAATAAATAAAACGCCTCCGATACAAGAGAAATACTCAATGTAGCAACGCTTCTTATATAAAGAAAAAATGACGATAAGAAGACCTTAGTGAGTTTAGTAAAAGAGTACATACTTTTACTAAACTTTAGTATTTTATAGACAAGTAAAATAAAGTAGCAATGTATCTAGATTCCACTGCTGTGCACAGACCACTCTTCAGGTTTTTAAACCCCGGCGAAAACAGAGGGGTGTTATATAGGTATACATAGGTTTATATTATGTATCTGTATATAGTTATTCTATTTCACGATGAAGTTTTGACTTTGGTTGTGTTAAGCCGTGCACATACACATTGTGTAAGTGTGAGTAGGCTGCGGGCGCTTAGGTATAGCGCTCCCGAGTCCTTCGCACACAAAAACAATGTGTATGTGCACGTCTAACAACAATTAAAGTCAAAACTTCATCAGGAAATACAATAACTATATCTGTTTGTGGCATCATAGCTCCTGAACGGATAAACCGATTTTGATTAAACTTTTTTCGTTTGAAAGTGTGTTTTTTCGTTTGAGAGTGTTCTTAGATATGTTTCAAGAAAATCTGTTCAGCCGTTTGAAGATCATCAGCTCTTTTTGTGACGAGGGTTTTTAAATTTAAGTTACGCGAAGTAATGAATCTATCGCGCTACTCTTCTTTCTGTTGGTAGACTACACTTGTCCTCTAAAGGTTTTTTTTGCCTGTACGATACTCTCCCCACGATGTTTTCCCTTTTCACATAATTTAATTAATTAATTTACACTTCAACAATTAACAATTTCCATTCCGGTTATGGTTGAAATTGGCTTGCAGGTGTACACGGTAACGTTATCTATAGGCCTTATATATTCTACACGTGGTAGAGCTACGCTGCAGTTATGTTATGGTCGTAGCAAGAATGGGTCGGCTCGACCGGGGAAGGACCACAATCTCACAGAGTTAGAGCTTAAAATAGTGGCTTAATGATGCTGTGTTTCGTATTGGTGAGTGTAGAGCCGGATACTCTTTTTACTGGAAACAAGGCATCCCATCTTAGTTGTCAGGGGTTACAAAACATCTACATTTTTGGTTCTTAATCGATTGTAGATTTAAATAGTTTATGGGCCACAGTATCTACTTACCATTCAGATAGACTGTGTGCTCAATTCTTACCGTTATACTATAAAAAAAACTGACAGTCGTAGGACTGCACGTCATAAGTCATAACTTCTTAGCTTCACAAACTTGTAAATATTATTTTTGGTTTGTTAAGAAATATTTTTTGGGAAGTAATTTTTGATATAATTTGTTTTAAAAAACTTTTTATTTATTGCACTGTTTTAATGAAAAAGAAATGATTATTATCTATACTATTAATATATATATAATGATTATTATCTATTATTATTATCTAATTTTATTTTACAAAATTTAATCGTTTGAATTTTCAACGTAACTCATCAATTTTATGTATCTGAGCGTGGCATTCACACGAGTTCAGTGTTTTTTTTCCATCGCAAATGTGCCCAACGTGCCTAAAGAAGTTTTCACGGCAAAAATTAATTTTCCATGCTGGACTCGAATCCCAGGGACCGCCATAATGCTACCAAACACAGACATTGCGCTACTGAGTGGTGAAATTGTGATAAACTATTGTAAATTGCAATGTGCAAAAGATACAATTAGCGTAATGGCTCCATGAAAGTCGAATTGCGCAAGCATTAGTGGCAAAGTGGTAACAATTATGTCCTATCTCTCACAGCAACCGCACTCGGAAATAATAATAATTAACGGAGTTTATGAGAGGATGTAATAAGGAAATTATGGCATACACTGTCGTACAGTTCGTAATTGTACAAAGAAATTATAGTATTTAGAGTTATCACAAAAACTTGGTTTAAGGCGATACCCCGACCAAAACCTTGCGATAGTGCGTTTTTCAGAGACTATTATCTCATTAGTTATGAGAAATAAACTACATATAAAGCACATTATTAATGTTCGATATCCTATCATCACATTCCACGTTCTAATTTGTTTTTAAGTGTGTTATAAATGCATTCAAAATCTACTTTTAAACTTTATTACTAAAATTATTGATTACATACATCTGTTGCTAAAGGCAACGCTCTAATAATTTGAGGATTACACTAATGGATAGATAATTTAAAAATCTATATTCTTTTTTAAAAGTTTTTCTTTTTTAATTAAAATAATTCGAAAAATTGTTTGAATTCTATGATAAAGCGGCGTACATCTGAAGACAGAAAGGGTTATTTGGTCAAGGAAATGCCTTAATAAACTATTAAAATTCATATAAAATATTATATTTTGAGGACGTGCTAACAGTTTGAGGGCGAAAGTTAAAGGTGCAAATTGTATGTTCGTTGACTGTAACAATGACCACTTAATAAGAAAACGTAATGGATTGCTATTGATATAATAATTAACAATGTTTGTGCAATATAAATTCCGTGTAGTGGCGGTGTAATTTTACTAATGTGTAGTGGCGATGTAATAATATCCACTACCCCATATCGTTACGTGGGTGTCGTAAGAGACGACGGGGGAAATTGAAAGATGTGATGGACAGCAGCATCTTCCTGATAACAACTAAAAATAATTTAAAAAAACTGCGGTTAACAACGCGCTCACCAGCCATGAGGCATGAGGCAATCTACGTGGGAAGCCTATGTTCATTAGAGGACTTTTATAGCCTGTAATAGATGAATGAACTAATGAATGCAATCTCAACTGATGTTTAAGTTATATCTTACTAACACTTATTTAGCATGTGTGACTTAGATAATAATAATATAAATCAAACTTATATTTATAATAAAGTTCAGACGTGTGAACGGCGTGAGCATGCACTTATTGCTATGTTTTGGAAGCAATATTTAACTTTATTTTCTTAACGAAAGCCTCCAACCTTCTTCCTTGATTAACAAAATATCTGTATTTATTTGGCACTTAAATATTTGTATATTTAACTCTCTCTCTCTCTAAAA
This sequence comes from Parnassius mnemosyne, assembly GCA_963668995.1. Classification (NCBI taxonomy): domain Eukaryota; kingdom Metazoa; phylum Arthropoda; class Insecta; order Lepidoptera; family Papilionidae; genus Parnassius; species Parnassius mnemosyne. The sequence goes on along the minus strand of CAVLGL010000084.1, from coordinate 22,203,630 downwards.
ATGTCTGTATTTTCAAATTTGTAACAACCAGAAAAGTTTCAAAGTTAAAGTAACAACCTTTATCCGTCCCAGTGCTAGGCACATGTCTCCTATTATTTCTGAGAAAGTTTTTAACCGACTTCAAAAAGAAGGAGGTTTTTTTTCTTTTCGTCGGAATCTTTTTTTATGTATATTCACCGATTACTCGAAGACGCCTGAACGGATTTGGAAAATTCTTTTCTTGTTTTAAAGAGTATTAATTAATACTTCCCAGGCGGTCCCATTTAAATTTTAACGAAATCTGTCAAACGGTTTTAGATAATCAACAAAAAAATATTTGTATTGAAATCGGTTGTACAAAAATTTTAATTTTACCAGTTGTAGAGCAAGGAAATGTTCACCGCGCTTTCCCACGTCATGGTACATCGACATTTAAAATTGCAATTAATATTTTATTGGTGCCGGTGGGAATCGAACCCGGGTTGCTTGCGTACTGCGAAAATAAGAGAGAGTGCTTAGCTCGTGAACTGCGGCGGCGCTAAAACATAAATTTTTCCTACAACAATTTATTTAATATTTGTTAAATATTATTGTATGATAAAAGAGAGACTTTGTTGACTAAAAGCTGCTAAAAGCTCAGATTATAAAACAAGCTAAAAGGTTAAATCTAATAATGTATTCTCCTGCTTTTATCGTCATAAGCCTTTAATATTCATTGCTGGATGGCATAAATTGAAAGATTTGCTTTTCAGAATGCTATTGGACGAACATTTGTTTACTTTCTTTTAATATATGACTTTACCTTACTACTTAACCTTTTAACTAAACAAGAAGGCAATACTTAATAACAATAAAACATAAGATTTTTAATTTTTTATATTTTTGATAAAATACAAAAAATGGTCCGATGACATGTATTTTCGGAGTTATGAATTTTTAAAGGTTTCAAAAATCCGAATTCGGATACTTTTGTCTCGTTAAAATATATAAATAAATGTACAAAAAAATCATGATTTTATTTTCACTTAAGGATATAATTAACTTTTGTTTAAAGGATTTTATAAAATATCTTTATATATATTTTTAATAAATCTAAAGTATCCGAATTCAGGACGTATATGTACGTACATATTGAGCTGAACTGGTACATAGTATAATGCCATTTCGTGAGGATCTCTAATTCCATACATTATATTTATTGGTTTTAAATATATATAAATCGTTTTAAAACCCCTTATCAGCAGCAGAAACGATAGATATACCCACTTAAATCTTCTTCTTGAGCCTAAAAAGTTTACTACTGGTCATGGAAATCTCCCGATGTTAGGAGGATTTGTTACTGCTATCCGGCGCCGGTCTGGATATTTTACATCTGGCGTAAATGAGATGATATATCGCCATCTATCAAAAGTCTAAAAGAGATATTACTAACATTTCCTATAGTCGCCTTTAACGGAGCCCAATGAACGTAATGGTGGAATAGATTCTCTTCCTCTACCACCTCCACAGTATCAAAATAATTTGTAGAAGTAATATTAGAAGAGTGCAACTTAAATCAACTAATCCGTCATTTGCTTTCAGGTATATTTATTCGATTTGTTTTGTTGCAGTTTAAGTTAACGATTATGCCTTGGATATTCTAATGATTATTTGTGGTATTTAACGATACATACTCTCGTTTTCAATTTATTTAAAAACATCTAGCGAGTTTGTGAAAAGGTTTCAGATGTTGTGCATTTTTTTAAAGAACTGGAAATGTATTTATATAAAAAAAATTATTAATATCTTTTATTAATTATATTTTATATAATATATTTTAATGTATTTCTTAATGTATTTTCAATAGGTTGAAAGCATTCGAATTTGGAATTTTTCTAAACTTAAAAAATCATAATTCATAACTTACAAGAGTTAAGAATGGCAATATAATGATCATGATGAAGAACACATAATTTAAAATTAAAAATGTTGTACAACCGACTTCAATATAAATTATTAATAATAACTGCAAAGCTATTTGTCAGACCTTGATCAAATTTATATGAGACTACATGTGAAGCACCAGCTTTCAAAAAAAAGAAGAATCTTTGAAATCGGTTCTCACAGTAAAAAGTTATGAGGTTACAAACATAAAAAAGAACATACAGTCGAATTGAGTACCGTCTCCTTTTTGAAGTCTGTAGAAAACTAAAATCCAAGACCAATAAAAAGGTATCGTCAAAGCATACGGTATAAAAATCAATACAGATTAAGGAATTGTAACGCGCTTAATTAATATTTTATTTTAATCTTCTCTTCAGAATTCGAATTGTTTGTGGTTACGGTCAGTAATTAAGTGACAGCTTATCCCTAAATCTGCTTTAAATTAGTCTGGAGCCCGCTTTAGCCTTATAAATTATTATAAGTCGTTCTAATTTTCGTTTCAAAGTTGTTTATTATAGCCAAGATTAAAGGCAATATATATTTAATCATCTGAAAAATTTGTTAAAAAGTACATCACATACTTTTAAGTAGTACAGACACCTTACTGCTATACTCGTATTATAATCGTAGCACGAATGGGAAAGCACCTCACCCTTACAGACTTGAAATAGCTGCTTAATGCTGCCGTATTTCGTATGGTGAGTTTTATTTTTTGAATAAAGGTGAAAAACGAGCACAGAGCTCACCTGATGGTAAATGATTGCTGTGGCCAATAGACATCTACATCTATCCTCGATTACGAATCAAAATGCAAAAGCGTTGTCACCCGTGAGGACTAAGATGCAATGCCTCGTTTCCAGTAAAAAGGGTCTCCGGTTCTCTACACTCACTATACAAAACACAGCAGCGTTAAGCTGCTATTTTACGCTGGTATTCTGTGAGAGCGTATTCCTTCCCCGGTCGAGCCGTTTCGTGCTACAACTATATACCAGTAATATAGCTGCAGCGTGGCTCTACCACGTATATAGAAAACCAGAAGTACCATCTTCACTGGAAACGAGGCTTTTTTTTTAGACCTCAGCGATGACAACGCATCTGCATTTTGATTCTTAATCGAGGATAGACGTCTATGAGTCAGAGCAGCAACTTACAATCAAGTAGTCTGTGTGCTCGTTTGTATCACTTATGCTATTAAAAAATATCTACTGGGTCTTATGTGATGCTTTTTTGTCAGGAACCTACGCGAGCGAACACACACGAAGTCACCGAAAGGATGTATTTTTCTTTTTTTCTTTTTCTTTTTTATATAGAGTAACGATTATTGCTTGTAACCTTTTTTGATCTTTCCTATTTTATACCTCTTTTAAATTAAATATAATGTAATAAAAAATGTATAAAAACAAGCTTTCATAGGCTTCGCTAGGTACATAGACCCCAGAATTAGATTGTCTTACCAACTTATTTATTGACATTATAGAGGTTGGTCTTTATAATATTCCCTCACGTTTAAATAGTCTTAACTAAAGAGACGAAAGAAACGTTCTTGAAAACATAGTTACGTGTAAATATAAATTAATTAACATCATTGGACATTTATAAAACGATATTTTATAAGACGACAAAATTTTATCCAGAAACTTAAGAATTCTGATTAAATTTTATCATAAGCATCTGCGTTAATAAGACGTTCCAGAAGGCCCTCTCTTAGGGATTAATTATTTTCTCCTGTCAGCGAGGTAGAAAGGAACGTGATACATTTGTCACAACAGTTTTAAATTATTTATTCTTGATATAAGCAAGAAGAGGAAAAGTTTGCCAATTTATTCAGGACACGTGTTTATTTAATTACTTTAACATGAAGCTATTTTGAGTTTAATGGAATTACTTATGTGTCTTTTAATTAATGTTCGAAATTTGTTTTATTAAAAGAAAATCAAAAAAAATCCTCCCATTTATTGCTTCATATGGGATATGAAGCAATATATCGGATATTTCTCATAATTGCCAAGCTTGGCGGACAGGTTGGCAACCGAAGTTTATTTTTTATTTTAGGTTGTTATTAGGAAGACGCTGCTGCCCATCTCCTGTCTTGTTTCCCTCTGTCGCCTCTTACTACACCCATTATACGATATGGGGTAGTGTATAATTTTACATCGCCACTACACATTAGTAAAATTACAAACTTATAATACCCTATGTACTTATAGTTTCGGTATGGATTTTGTTCTCCTATATAATTGTAATTATTATTGCTTATTGCATTCTTATATTACCTACTTAAAATGTCCCAACAAATATTTAAGTAAGCTTAAAATTTTTAACATTCTAATTAGTTTTGTTCTTAATACGTGCAGATACTTGTTTTAGTTGTACCCACTGAGTTATATGTACTACGTAGTAGTGCGTAGTACATATATATATATATATATATATATATATATATATATATATATACATATATATAAATACTTATCTTCACGCACAATCCCTGACGGGGTAGCCAGAGAGAACAGATCGCCAAGTGTCACGATCCTTACATACCTCTTTCGCTTCTTTCAGATTCATTATCTTCTTCATACATGCACGTCTAGGTATCCGAGTACTTTTGACCCTACCCTCTTCGAGCAATTTGCTCACATGGTCTTCGAAAGTTAGTCTCGGTCTACCTCGACACCTTTTAATATTAACTTTCGCGCTATATATTTTCTTCACCATTCGGTCTTCACTCATTCGCTCAACGTGTCCAAACCACCGAAGCACGCCCTTATCAATTTTTGTGATAAGGTCATCTTTCAAACCTGCCATATTATATATATATATATATATATATATATATATATATATATATATCGATGGTTGTATCCTTAATTGCATCGCAGTATATTTGCTGATTATAAATATAATATAAACAATTTGTTAATTACAATAAAATGTTTGTGCACCAATGCAACACAGGCTTTGTTTATATAATTAAAATTACATGATACCTAACAACTATAATTCATTGCAATTTTTTGGATGAACCATTATATAAATAAATAAACTCATCTTATTCATCAAAACTTCACTACTGAACTTACGCTTCCCCGATAGATTTTCTCATTGATAGAGGATATTTTTTCATACTTGCAACGCTTGGGAAGCGTGTTAGCAACCGAATCTTATTTTTAGCTTTTATCACGAAGATGTGGTTGCTCATTTCCCGTTTTATTCCTCTATAAGAAAAGTAAGTCCAAATAAGAGAATTTACCACTCCTATATTATCCCATGCGATAATATGTTACTGATGTAAGTTACGAAATTCTCATTAATCATAATGCTATCATGATTCACCTGACTTGGATCACGCACGCATTTTGAAACTGTATGTACCTGAAAATGAATAAAAATAGATTATTTAAAAGCTTAAATAAAAATTCTATTAAAGGCTCGACTGCTGCTAAAATAAATTTGAATGGTGCATGTTAGAGCTACATTATTACCGTCTCATCGGACTATGAGTGAGGGAATAGAGAGTGCGCCTGTGCTTGCGGATACACTCGGGCACTGTAATCCTGTCCTGCGCCGATGGCTAGTCTCTGTTGAAATTATCCGCCGTGACCGAAATTCAATCTGGAGGACTTTATGGTACAGCATCGTAGCTCGATCATAATGACATAGTAGTAGTAGAGCCACGCTGCAGCTATATTATTGTTGTGAATGGGTCGGCTCTGCCGGGATAGGACAACGCTGCTATAAAATACCTTCATCGACTGAATATATTATTTTGTGTGTTACAATTTCGAGACTTAAGTATAATAACAATAAACATCATTTTATTTACAAATATTATATTTATTAAAATTAAAAGTAGAAGAAAATAATGATGTAATAACGGTTTTCTTTATCGTACATAATGCGTATGTAAAGCAAAGGAATGGAATAATTTGCCAGGATCTGTCTTTCCACCTGATTACAACGTGGGTGTCTTCAAGGCAAGAGTGAATAAATTTTTGTGTTCTAGCGATTGATTTGGATTTTTTACTATGGAGGAAACTATAAGTAATTGTATTTCTAAAGTGAACAATTAATAGAGTGAACTCTTGAATATCTTACATATTAATTGCATAACTAGAGGATAAGTAATAACGATCAAAGGAACGCAATTATTTCGCAATTACGTACGTATCGCTCCCTCAGTACGCCACTAAGCGAAATCGGGGCACTCACCGCCTTTGACTGCATCACCACTTAACATAAGGTAGGATAATTGTCAAGTATTGGCTTTAAGTGTAAATATAACAATAACAATAATACATAATATATTGTTTTTAACATATTATTATAAGCCAGTGCTTGACCACAATCCCACCTTGTGGTAAATGGTGAAGAAGCCTTAGATGATGGGATGATAATAATATTGATATTAATAAACGGCAAAATTAATGAAATACGAATATTAATTCATATTTAAAAGGTTTACTTCAACCGCGCATAAAAGTTACTCGCACTCATTTTATTATATATAATTCAAAATTTAAAATTTTGTACAACCGACTTCAATATAAATTATCAAGAATAACTCAAAAACTATTGGTCAGACCTTAATCAAATTTATATGGGACCACATGTGAAGTGCCAGCTATCAAATGAAAAAAAACCATCGAAATCGGTTCACCCAGTAAAAAGTTATTAGGTTTATTTTTTATAGGAGAGGGGTCAAACGAGCATGCGGCTCACCTGATGATAAGTGACTACCGCCGGTAACACACATAAAAAGACATACTGTCGAATTGAGTACCGTCTCCATTTTGAAGTCGGTGGAAAAGTAAGCTTGACAAACGAGCACACAGTTCACCTGAGAGTAAGTGGATTTTGGGCTCATAAACTCTAACAACTGTCATTTATTAAGAAATAAGTGACTGATGCGTCACTCCTGATTACTAAGATTGAACGCCTCGTTACCAGTCTCAAAAAAGAGTCTCCGGTTGTCGTCACTCATTCAACAAATTTTTATTTTATATTTTATTTTAGATAGGTTATACACCTACGCTCCTTATGGACTTTCTAAACAACCACGGGGCAAAATGGGATGATACCTTTTATACCTCGACTACACAGCGTAATTCAATTCATGGCACTTTATTATACAGCGCAATTGATATTTCTTTGACAGTATTCGAAATAGGCCAGAATATTATTGTTTTGTATTACACTTCTAATTTTTCTCTAGAAGGCCTTCATAAGCACCTGCTAGACCTGACCTTATCAAAAATTCGCATAAATTAGTTTAAAATAGGAGTCTTATTTAAAATCAATTTGAAAAAAGTTGCCCACCAGCGAGCTGGGTAGAGCAGCACCGATACCCTCGCACTAATGATCTGCTCCCCATAATAAGTCTGTGGGTCCTTGGTTCGGAAGTTTCAAATGGATACACCGTATTTTCTTGGTCACTTGAATAATACTTATATAATTAATAAGAAACACGTTATTTCGAAGAAAATATTTTAGTTAGGATCTTCACAGACATAATATCTGCATTAAAAATGATTATACCGTGTAGTGGTTTGTAAGAATAATCACTACCTACTCCATATTGACTCGTGGGTATCGTGAGAAGAAAACTTATGTCTGAACCTTCTTAATTCACTGTTCATGAAAAACTAGTAAATTAAATCTCTTCGCATGGTTTAAAGCATCCAATATATTACATTAATTATTACTACTAATTTGAACCTTAATCGGATCCGACATCTGACTAGTGAGAGCAGAGGCATCCGTAATACAATTAAAATCGAATTTGACATCCGACAAGTGGTAACGGGCAGCATTACACTTCCCATCTGTCATCAGACCATACTAACTACACTACAGCCAAACGGTTTATTTATTGCTTAAAAACATTTATTTGTAGAGTAATAACTATCTATACGTTTAAATATGTTTGTGGTGTTTAGGGTTCCGTACCCGGAGGATAACCAGCGAATATCGTATTACTAACCATCCGCTGTCCGTCCGTCTGTCTGTCAGCGGGCTGTATCTCATGATTCGTAATAGGTAGACAGTTGAAATTTTCACAGAATGTGTATTTCTGTTGCCGCTATAATAATAAATATTAAAAATAAATTAAATTAAAGGGGGGCTCCCTTACTAGAAACGTTTGTGATGGTACGGAACCCTTCATGTGCGAGTCCAACTCGCACTTGGCCGGTTTTAATAGTACTCGTGCAACTCGGGTTCGGTCCTCGCCGGTTACAATGAAATTGTGTATTGCAATTTTATGTGCTTATTTATTACATTTGCATTTTATACATTTGAATGTCTGAGAAATAAAATAAATATTTCGAAGACGTACTAAGTCCGCCAATACTTTTTGTTTTCGTTAGAAACGATTGTTTACTCCGATTTCAAGCTGATTTAGCACGTGCGGGGCTATAAAGGAAAACGTAAAAAACCCTATACGTCTGTACGTGTGTAAAACTTCGAGGATAGATAAAGCTAAGCGGCAGGGAAGCTGCTCTGAAACCCAGCATTCAGAAATAAGAAGAGGTCTGTGCCCAACTGTGGAACATACATATATAGACTATTATTATATATAACTTTAATTTCTAAAAAAAATTAATAATAACCACGCTCCTACGTATCTGCGGACTTTACATATCCTCAAAGTATTTTTAGACATGCAAGTTGCCTTACAATGTTTTTCTTCACCGCCAAGCACTTAAAAGCACATAAAATCCATTTCATTGGTGTCGACCGGGGTCAAACACGGGTTGCTCCTCTACTGTGAGATTTACAGCGAGCGCTTATCCCCTGACAACCTGTTAACATTATTACCTACATTCAATATTTTTGTATATTTTTTATTTAAAAAAAATGTTTGTTTTATTCTTTTATCTCCTTAAATATAATTGCTTAATAATAATTAGTAATTTTGGTAAGATTTACAGTAGACCGAACTCACTGCAATCAACAATTAAAGTCACAATAATTAGCAGATTGAAACGGTGCTATGATAACGGCATCCGTACTACGTTGATACATTCATAATAATTGGAAGTTACGGACTGTCTATTATTCATATTACATATGCCCATCGCACATAATGTAAAACGACTCAACACCTTGACTTAAGGTGAAAGCTCCAGGGTGACCCGCGAAATTCAAATTTTCTTACGTTTTTTGGACTTTGCAGGTCAGGGTCACGTTGAATGTTTAACAAAATATGATTCGCGACCGTAACGAGTATGTTTTTACAGAATTATTATCATTAAAATCACCAATACAACCCTCCAAGTTCATATAATTCCTTTGAATGAGTTTTTCTGGAAATAGCCATACAATAGGATTATACGAACTTAGAGGGTTGTATTGATGATTATAATGATTATAATTCTGTAAATACATACTCGTCACAGTCGCGAATCATATTTTATTAAACATACAACTTGACACTGACCTACAAATTGCAAAAAACGTAAGAAAATTTGAATTTCGCGGGGCACCCTGGAGCTTTCACCTTAAAGCATTAAAAGTGCCTAGTTTTTAATAGTCTGTCATCAAACAGTTGCACAGAGTAGAAATAGTCGCCAGAGAATTTTGAAATTTTGCCGACAGTTAATTCTTGACAGATTGATCGAATGGGCTGTGAATTTTGTGTGATTTCAAATGTTCCTTCTTCAATAGTATGTGGAGTATATACTCCACATACTATTGAAGAAGGAACATTTACAGTTAACAGTTAGAGGTATTAAAAAGTAATAATAGTACCGTTGCATTGCTGAATGAACAAACAAATGTTACTAACTCACCTCTCTTAAATATCTTTAAGCCTGCTCTCTAATAATAGAGAACCTCGCAATATGGTCGTTTGTCACCCTCACGGTAATCGGCGATTGGTTGCGTGGTTAGAGGGTGGGCGTTGCGCGGCGGTTTGTTTTTAATTTTACAAACGGCTGCGTAAGTCCGGCGGTGATTGGTCGCATGTTTTATCGCATGACGTAGTCGCTCGCTCCTTAAGTAGAGAGCGGTTGCGTCATCGGTCTGTATAAAAGGCACTTGTTTTGGCGCGGTCAGCTACCGTAGAGTCCATATCACCGGAGGATGCCTCGTGTAGAGGCGAAACACGTGTCGTATTATCGTCAGTGGTGTGTCTTGCCTAGTGTAGTGGTGTTGGGAGTAGCGGTGCTGGGATTAGTGGTGACGGGGATAGTGCACGCAATTGAGGGAGGGCGGGAAGTGCTCTTCATTCTAGGTAAGACACATCATTTTATTTTGTAACGCGGATATTTGCGAAGTAAAAATTTTTCTAAAAGCTTTTCTGTATTTATTTATGTTTTTTTACGTGATAGAGCTGATCGTGGTGGAGATTAATGATGGAATCCTAAGCAGATGGTAGCACTCAGCCATTTTTCCTATTGTAATTTGGATGTTTCTTTTTTTATTTTAATAATTTCGCAAAGCATCCTTGGTAGGAATTGGTCTTCTTTTGGAAGGGTTTGTGATTTACAAAATCTGATGATCTGAGACTGCACGCTTCCCGAAGCATCGATGTACACGTCAGCTATACGTTCATTTACGCGGATTACATATACGGAATATCAGAATGCAGGATGATTCGTCACATGTATTCCATAAGATCTGAAATACACTCATCTTTTTACGCGTTATCATTTTTACCTGGTAGAGCCATGCTGTAGCTATATTACTGGTATAGTTGTAGCACGAATGGGTCGGCTCGACCGGGGAAGGACCACGCTCTCACAGAATACCAGCGTTCAATAATTAAAATAATAGCAGGCTAACGCTGCTGTGTTTCGTATGGTGAGTGTAGAAAACCGGAGACACTTTTTACTGGAAACGAGGCATTACATCTTAGTCCTCACGGCTGACAACACATCTGCATTTTGATTCATAATCGAGGATAGATGTAAATGTCTATGGGCTGCAGCAACCACTTACCCTCAGGTGGACTGTGTGCTCGGTTATCACCCTTATCCTATAAAAAAAATTATGTTAATAAGGTTGATGTTATTTTAATTTAATTAAAGGACGTGGATAGAGAAATAAATCAACGAACACTAATTAAAATAAAACTATTTTTAATGCATTTAATTTCAGTATTAATTTTACATTTTAATAAGTAATAACCGAACCATTACAGTCTTTTTAAGATGTCTATGGGCCACAGCAACCACTTATCATCTGGTGGACTGTGTGCTCGTTTGTTACCCTTATCCTATAAATAATTAAAAAATCTTTTACACGCAACTGTCGACTGGACATAGCCTTTCTTTGAACGGACAACAGTATCCTCTATCCATTCCATAAAAGTCCAATGTTGAATATGAGGAAATCTTTGAGGGAAACCCATACTTCATTTCCTCATAGTAAGAATTTAGCGATAGTTGCTACACTTGGCAGGCTGGTTAGAAACCGGAATTTTCTATAATTATGAGTTGTATCAAGAAGACGCTGCTGCCGATTTCCTATATAGAGCTATGGATATTCTTACACTGCCACTACTCGGTTAAAACAGACAAACACGGGGACAAAAATACTATATTCGAATTGCCTAATGAAAGTTATAACCGTAAAATGACACTTTGATGAGAAATAGCGAGCAGAGTGCAATTGAGAGTCCGGTAATTGCATGTTTATTGAAGCTGCATCGGGCGTGCTCTAATCTGTCGTTTATAGTTTAATTTTCCTCGTTGAGTATATTGGCTAATTTCCACTAGTGCGACTGATTAGTTCAATCGTCGAACGCGTCCAACGTTTTTCCCAGTATTCCAGCTAAATATAAATCCTCTTTTGAGTTGTAAACTACTGAGGCAAAATAATTTAATCAGGTTTAAATATTTTCAACTCTTATTATAATTTATATTCAGTTGAACTACTGGGAAATAAGAATAATTATTTCAAAAGTATCAGCAGTGACGAAATCAGTCAAAATGAAACGCGATGAAATCCGTAAAATTAGTTATAATTTAAAATTAAAAATTTTGTACAACCGACTTCAAAATAAGTTATTAAGAATAACTCAAATATTATTTGTCAGACCTTGGTCAAATTTATATAGGACCACGTGAGAAGCACCAGCTTTCAAATAAAAAAATAATCATCGAAATCGGTTCACCAGAAAAAAGTTATGAGGTGACACACATAAAAAAACACACAGTTGAATTGAGTCTCCTTTTTGAAGTCGGTAGAAAAATGTATTTAAAATAGATTTACTATTATATAAACCAAATAAACTGATTTTAAAATAATGACAATAATGCCAAAGGATGAAAAAGAGGGTGACATATTTAATAACACCTTCAAATGAAACTTCAAAATGATAACAGTTAACAGTTGATACCCGGATAAATATCGCATTCTATTCTTTGCACATTTTTTTTACATGAGAAAATGCATACGAATACCCACTTCGCGGCGGCAAGGACGGGTTCGTAATCGCAACGACTAAAACCCAATGGTGTTCCACCTTCGCCGTATATTGGCAGTGCTACGGGAACGCTTTCGTAGGCCAGGAAAAAGTGAGCACTCGGAAGCACCAACTTTCCTGACTCCAGCAATGGATCTGTTCTGGGGCTCTACCGCCAACCAACTTTCATCCGTGGAGGGTAGTAGAGCGGCACATTGACATTGCTCTCCCCCCGTAGCTACTAGAGTTACGGTGGCTGGGGCGAATGGCGTATCATCATTCTAATATTCCTCCTCCCCGCGACTCCACCTCGGCTGCTACGGGAAGAGGGAGAGGACACCCCTCCCGCCACAGTCCACTAACATGCATCCGGAGTAGGCTAGCAAGCTATCTCTGGTACTGCAATTCTTAATTCGCCTGCCAAGAGTGACGAGGCCTTATACAATGAAAGAATCCCATATCCTTCAATGGACTTTTACATGCCGATAATGACAAAGATGTATTATATCCATAGAGATAAGGAGTTCCACAAGGATACAAGTCGCGGCACGTAAGTCTAGCGCTGAACGGAACTTGGAGGGGACGCGCACGAATCGAATTGCACGAATGTGACTTGAGAGCCAATCAGCATGAGCGAACGATACGTACGAGCCAATCAGCGCGACTTATGCTCAATAAAGTAATCAGAGCGACTTATGCGCTATACCGGTCACCACTAGACTTTCGTGCCGCTACTTATACAATTACTATAAGATTAAGTGTCTCACAATGTAGCCGTCGTGTTATCTCACACTCCTGTCACATAGGTGATTCGCATATAGCAATCCACATTAGTCTCGTACGCGAAATATGCATTATTCAATGTCGGAACCGCGACAACGTCACTCCAACAAATTACTCAGCGATAGTGTAGTAGACCTACATTAGTTTGTCATTTGCTTAATTCGTATATGGTAATTGAAATCCATATGGATCGCGAATGAATCTCTAGCGCATTTTCCCACCACAAATCAGCATACAACAAATCAATCGCTTAATTGGAATCGAAATTTAGATGTATAGACTAATTACAATTACAAAGTAAGTAGTTTCATACCCTTTTGGCCAATAGAACCTGTTTCAATGCTTATTCAACTAGTGGATGAGGTTTGACGTCAACAAGCACGCTTAAGCTAACACTATTTTACGTCACGATAAGGCAGCGCAGTGTGTTCGGTAAAATTGTTTCCGATATGAATGTAAAAATATTACAATTCACGTAGGTAAAACGCCCCCACGATACAGGAAATAATCCTAGTGGAAGGAATAATAAACATTGTCACTCAAAGGGGTAGGCAGAGACTAAGGACTTCCATTTGGCACGATCCTGACATACCTCTCTCGCCTCCTGTACATCCATATACCTACGCATACATGCATGTCGGTTAATGGTACTCTTAATTTGGCTCATTTTCAATATATCGCCAATTTTGTCGATAAACTAGGGCGTTCCTTCCCGACTCTGTCGTTCTGATAGGAGTAAGTTTATTTAAAAGAAAAAGTAATAATATAATTCGATCTATACTAATAATAATATTCTTTAAATTGACCAAGCAAGCTTAAAGAATATCATAACATTATTAAATTACTAATATTCTTTAATATCATCTGTGGAAGATTTATACTCCTGAGTGACGTTTGTGCCGTCCTCGATTTTTATAATCAAAACATAGAGATACAACACACTTTTACGTGAAAATCAAGAGTAGATTTACGTTACCATATTACTTTACAGTAGCTACTCGTAACTAAGCAATCGTTGGTCCATCGCAACTTGCCTCTGGATGGGATAAGCATTGTCTTGTAGTAAGTAAAACAAGTGATCCGTGAGATCCTGTGAGTCTCGAGAGTCACAAACGTTTTACAAATTTAACGAAAAGACTTACTCCAACCCTGACATAATTAATAAAATATAAATGTAGAAGGAAGAGAACAGTGTCGGTATTGCGATGCGCCGAGAACAGGAACCCCTTTTTTGTGGGTTTCTGTGTCGAAGAATATTTCTTATCTCAGGGGTGAAAACGGATCTGCATTTTAATTGTTAATGGAGGATAGCCAATGTCAAATATTTTTATACAAAATTAGTTATTACAGAGTACTTTTGAAAGTCAATAGCTATGACGTCGCTTCCCTACTGGGAAAAGACTTTGTCAGGAAACTCATTATCTCAACGCTTTCTTATTTTTAAATAGTTAATCTAATTTGTGATTCCCTTTCTTCATAAAAATGCGTTATACATGAGTTATAAATAGATGTAGGTGTCTATGGTTCACAATATCTTAGTTTTTATATGTATCAAGTTAGGTATCAATGATTGTCAATTTTGTTATCAGTTTTATCACTATTATTTTTATTCGACTTTGTTTAAATTTTTAGTGTTCTTTTATTATAAAAAACAAAACTTATGTTTGGCGACTGATCATGAGTTAAGGGCATTGACTGAAACCCAGCCCTGTCCCACTGCAGCATAATGTAACCTGCAAGTATGTTTTATAATATTCACATAATACAAATATGTATTACGTTATCACACTATTTTTATAGAATAAGGATGATAAACGAGCACGCAGTCCATCTGATAGTAATTGGATGATGTGGCTTATAAACATCCATATCTAGTTCTCACCCTTGAGTACTAAGATGGAGCTAATAAAAACGGGTCTCGGTTTCTCTACACGGAACACCAGAAGAAACACAGCAGCATTAAGTTTCTATTTTTCGCTGGTGTTAACTGAGAGCGTGGCCGGTCGAGTCGCCCTATTACTTACTGTAGATGAACTGTTTATCGATATAAATGTTACAACAAAGGAAACAAAATTAAAAAAAAACTCGTGAATTCCCTTTAATTAAATCATGACCTAATTTCTTAATAACAACTAATATTACTTAACGGAAACAGCAACATTAATAAAACTATAACGTATAATAATAGTACATGCTATTACTGTCAAATAAACATTCAAAAAAGGAAAGAAAAACGCCGCGTATACAAGAGAAAAAGCAATCAAAGTAAATGTCATGTTGGTTAAAGCAAACGTATTATTGCCAACATAATCACAACTATGGCTGCCCTGAAAGTAAGCTGACTCAACTCTAGTTTCTTCTGGTCAATTTGCTTAATGCTACGTAAAACATCTGCAAAGACAGATGAAAGCCAAGATATGTAATAAGATTAAAGTAATACTTTACCAAAAATGTATTAGAATGTGGCAAGTTGGTTGCAAATAATAACTAAACTTACTTTTTTATACAATTTAGTGTGTCAAACAAGCACACAGTCTCCTAATGGTTAGTTACGCCTTTTTATATTCTAAGTTTATGGTAAATGGATGTTTTGGTCCATAGACACCGTAGGTGTTTTGTTAGCACGTACCATGAAAGACAAAGATGGAATGCATCGTTACCAGTTCTTATCGACCACCAAACAGGGCTTATCAGCATTGTACTGCAATTTAGACTGTTGTTCTCTAACATGGTATTTGGAAACGTGGAGATGTATGGAACTTTCCATTCAAAGATACACTCTTTTCGAGGTGTTAACCCTTTCGCTGTCCCGTGCACTACATATAGGTCATTGCTATTGTCTTACTATTGTGTCTAAAAACCGGACAGTGAATGTGTTAAGTTTTGTATGTATCCAGATAAATCAACTCATAATTTTTTTTTAATAATAATCATAATACATGAGTTACATTCAAGCTGTTTAGTGTTTACTGAAATGAACTGGTAACAAAATTATATAATAACGCACATTAGAACTGACCCAAACGCCATGGTGTCGTTCGTTTGAAACAATTTGAGCGTGAATATAATTTTAATTTCTATTTAAATTACCTGTTAAAATTCTAAAGACAAATATATACTGCACATTGTGTTGCTCATAATTGTAACATAGTTTTTGCTTGAAATGGAAAGAGTGTATTGAAAAGAAAGATCATCAACATTACATTATTAAAACTACCTATACTCCAGCCTAATCGAACAAACGAAAAGAAAAAAGTCTGTGCTACAAATGAGGATACATTCTCTAACATGGTATTTGGAAACGTGGAGATATATGGAACTTTCCATTCAAAGATACACTCTTTTCGAGGTGTTAACCCTTTCGCTGTCCCGTGCTACATATAGGTCATTGCTATTGTCTTACTATTGTGTCTAAAAACCGGACAGTGAATGTGTTAAGTTTTGTATGTATCCAGATAAATCAACTCATATTTTTTTTTATAAAAATCATAACACATGAGTTACAAAAATTATATAATAACGCACATTAGAACTGACCCAAACGCCATGGTGTCGTTCGTTTCAAACAATTTGAGCGTGAATGCTTTATAATTTTAATTTCTATTTAAATTACCTGTTAAAATTCTAAAGACAAATATATACTGCACATTGTGTTGCTTATAATTGTAACATAGTTATTGCTTGAAATGGAAAGAGTGTATTGAAAAGAAAGATCATCAACATTACATTATTAAAACTACCCATACTCCAGCCTAATCGAACAAACGAAAAGAAAAAAGTCAGTGCTACAAATGAGGATAAATTTAATATCGTATACAGTATAAATCTTTTAACAAGAATTGACTTCGCAACGCAATGCATCATGTATCAATGGTCCGTGACTACATTACATGAATCCCTGTATAGCAAAATCAATTTGCTGACCCTACACAAGCGGATGCGAAGTGTTACAATAGATCACCTCTTGTTAGGACTGTAGTGGAAGTAGGCCAGGTCAATGTACACTCACCCTTCGTAGTCCGAAGTTCACTATTTGAGATATGAATGATACATGTCTCAATACAATATGGACAATACTATTTCATAAAGCTACGAAAAAAGTTCCATGCTTATTTTAACTCCAAAGATATTCACAAAGACGCACTAAATAATTTTTAAAATATGTATTCCCAGATTACATACTTTTGTATTTGTTTACTGGGAGGGAGACCTGATCACCTGAAATACAGGTTCGTCGGCTAGTTTAGGCATCAGTCTCTCACATTAATTTGTGCCTTTTGTTTGTCAAAAATCGATATTGTTAATTTAATGTGGTAAGAAAATAAATTATATTATTATTATTATATTATTAATTCTAGGTTTAGATTTTTTATTTTAAGATGCTAGCAACACAGCTAAATATTACATTTTTATAGTAAATGGTTAAAAAACTAAAATAACTTTAAAGCCTATATACGTCCCATTGTGTGCCCAGTTCAAAGCTACGCCAATCGTGCCACTACCTCACACGACCTGCTAGTTACTCGATTCCAAAGAATTCGTGAATCCTTCAGAGGACAATACGTACGTACGTACACGTTTTCACAACCAAATCCCAGAAAAAACATATGCATTATCTATTTGTAAAAAACATAAAAAAAATATTAAACAAAGTTTTAGTCAAGTTACGTACTCTTTAATTTTATATCTGTAGCGTTATGTTACATAATATATAAAATTAAAGAGTACTTACATTATAATTATTTCTTTGAAATATAATGTTATTTTATGACCCATTCACGACTAACGTCGGTTTTCATAAATACGCCGTTCTCCAACCCACAGGAAAAAAGGCATTTATATATTATGTTTTAAATTACTATAATATTGAAGTTTTGTATGATAATTCTTTCAATGATATGAAACGGCACCAAGAGACGTTCATCAGAACTATACGAGTACATTAGCAATCTTGGGGGAAAGTATTAGCTAGCAAGACGTTATTTACCGAAAGCCCCGACTGATTTCAATCGCTTCGATCGCGACGTCGAGGGTTTCATTTAGTGATGGAAATGCTTTTGTGTTATCGATAAGTAATTTTGTTTAACTGATTTCATGCAAATTTTTTTCTTTTCTTTTTATTTTAAAAAAACGTTACCCCCACAACAAAAATGGGCACATAAGATATAAAATACCGAAACTGGTACAGCGACGGAGAGAAGCGCAGAGAATAGTTAAGGACTAGTGATGCAGTTGTACTGTCGCAATAATTATATTTTTAAATATGATATAATTATTCCTCATAGTATAATTAAATTTACAGCCTATAGACGTTCCACTAGTGGGTACAGATCTCACATTTCTCTTCTGAGAGGGTTATGAACCAATTAGTTTACTGTACTACTCCAGTGCGTGTTAACGGACTTCACATATCCTCGATATATTTTTTACGTGGTAGAGCCATGCTGCAGCTATATTAATAGTATAGTTGTAGCACTAATGGGTCGCCTCGACCGGGGAAGGACCACGCCCTCCCAGAATATCAGCTTAATGCTACTGTGTTTCGTACGGTGAGTGTAGAGAACCGTTAGTCCTCACGGCTGACAACGCACCTGCATTTTAATTCGCAAACGAAGATAGATGTAGATATCTATGGGCTACAGCAACCACTTACCATTAGGTGGAATGTGTGCTCCTGTGTCACCCTTATTCTATAAAAAAAAATCCTCATACAACGTTATATACATACGTTTCTTCACCGCTGAGAACGTTTCGTGTCATCGTGTCGTCGCTGACTTTTATTGCTGCCAGTTGGGAAAAGAACATAGTTTACTCGCATACTGTGAAAGATATGGCTGATCTATGACTACTACGACAAACGATTTCATAATTTCATTATTATTAAACTGTAATAATAGTACTTAATACTAATTCGTTCTCTACGTTATTAAGACCGTAAAAGTCACACATTACTTTTAAATAAGTGTACGTGATGGTGTATTATATAAGAGTAAAGCCGAACACGTGGTAAATCGCACTTAAAATTACAATTAACAATTTCATTCGTGCCGCCGGGAATAGAACTTGGGTTGCACGCATGCTGTGCAATTTACAGCGAGCGCTTAGTCTTTGAGCTACCTTGGTTCTCCTTTCAAAACAACATTGTTTATCTTAAAACGAGATGATTTTACTTGCAACAACTTTGCTGAAAATCCATCTATAACAGAGTAATAAGACCCAGAATCCCATTCGAAGAAACGGAGATACATCGGCTAAACCGTTGAAATACGTTCACGAAAGACCTACATGTCGTGGCAAATTGCACATTTTAAATTGCACTCGACATTGTAACGTTCTTTTTTAAATGCAAGGGAATAAAAAACTTTATTGCTGGCAATACTTCGGTGTCGAGTCGCGTTGATTGAAAGTAGAACCGTATGTGTTTTACGTTGTCGTAGTGTTGGACAATCGATTTGCTCAGTTACGTCCACTCATACCTTATAGCCTATAAAATGTTATGTCATGTTTATTTAATTTAGATTTTGCCTTTGCCCAATAGTGTTATTTTAAAGGAAAATAATTTAAATTAACACTGAGTGTCAGAATATTCACTATCCCATAACATCCCGTGGGTGTGATTAAAGACGACAGAGGAAAATCGAACAGGAGATGGCAGCAGCATCTGTCTGATGGCAACTCAATATAATAAAAAGCAGCGGTTGTCAACCCGAAGCATGACAACTATGGCAAATATTCAGCGGTGGACTTTAATAGGCTTTTCTACGTGGTAGAGCCATGCTGCAGCTATATTAGTGGTACAGTTGTAGCACGAATGGGTCGGCTCGACCGGGCCAGGACCACGCTCTCACAGAATACCAGCGTAAAATAGCAGCTTAACGCTGCTGCTGCTGTATTTCGTATGAAGAGTGTAGAGAACCGGAGACCGTTTTAACTAGAAATGAGGCATTCCATCTTAGTCCTCACGGGTGACAACGCATTTGCATTTTGACTTGTAATAGAGAATAGATGTAGATATCTATGGGCCGCAGCAACCACTTACCATCAGGTGGACTGTGTGCTCGTTTGTCACCCTTATTCTATAAAAAAAATTATGTTAATAATGTTGATTTTATTTTAATTTAATTAAGGGACGTGGATAGAGAAATAAATCAACGAACACTAATTAAAATAAAACAATTTTTAATGCATTTAATTTCAGTAGTAACTTTACATTTTAATAAGTAATAACCGAGCCATTACAGTCTTTTTAAACCATTAAATGACGCTCAACTTTAAAGCTTCATTTTCCGTAACCGCAAAAACTCTAACGTTTTCCTTTTAAAATTACACCGAGCGAGTGCCGATTGCTATATAAGTTATTCTGCGCAATCCGATGCTCGTTTCTACCGCTTCTCGTTTACTGTTGCTTGCAATTTTAAATCAGATCAGTTTATTCTAGATTTGCAACGTATCATTCGTTTACTGGCAGCGCGGGTGTGCGATGAAAGGTAGATTAAACATCAGCAGTTTCGCGAAAAAGGATTTTATCCGTATTCATATGCAGTAAGAAACAAAAGACTAATGTGTGTCTAGATTTTCATTAAAATGGCGTGGACGTTATTAACGTCTTTCGTCGATATCGAGTCGCTAGTTACAAATTTCAGTCTTTTTTTTTTCAATTCAAATTTTCTTTTTTAAATAGTAATGTATTTGTTCGGATAATAGTATCGTTTAATATAGAGTGAGTACACATGAATCAGGACAGATATTTACAAAAACCATTTCTATGCAAATAAATAGAATGCAATTTGTTACTTCGACAATGGAGCGCCGGGTCTAATCCCGCTACTACGTCTAGCACTCGGGTTGGAGTCTAGACGAATGGAACTGAATGATCCACCGCGACCCCCTTCTCCCTTAACGAATAAATTGAACCAACGTGAACCACGTAACGAGTCCCCGGCCCGACCACAATGCAAATCGCACCTTAGCGAGCGTGACGACGACGCTTCGGGCGCTCCCTGAAGCGGCTGAATCAGCGTCTTTCAAACCAAATGTACTGGCAAATTGAAAATTTTAAAGCTCTGAAATAGAGTAACATGATACAATAACCGCCCATAAAATATGTAACAACATAGGTCACTGTTACTTTTAATAAAAAATATTACTGGAGACGAATATTTAAAAACAAAATATCATCCAGTGCCACATGTAGATGCATTGTCACTCCTAGAAACTTAGATTAGACTAAACTAAGACTAGAAACTAACAAGGCATTCCTCGTTTCCAGTAAAAAGGGACTCCGGTGCTCTACACTCGCCATACGAAACATAGCAGCATTGAGCTGCTATTTCACGCTGGCACTCTGTAAGAGCGTGGTCTTCCTTGATCGAGCCAACCTATTCGTGCTCAAACACAATAAAACTGCAGCATGGATCTACCACGTGTTTCCTGTGTATTTTTAAGGCAATCACTTATCCCCTGTACTACCACGGTTTTAAAAAACTATTATAAATACATATTTAAAATATTGCATCATTTCGACTGTCATTTAAATTATTATGTAAATTAATCGCTGTATAAACCAGCCAGCCAAATTAAATTTGAGACATTGTTTGTTATAGTTAAACTATTTTCAAATACTCTGCAGCGCAGTGTAGCTACTATCGGGTAAACGTCGGTGCTTTACGTATAATTACTCTGTGGCTATGCACCGAATATAGCCACAACTCCTTACTTCCACAAGAAAATGTATAATCAAAGTCCGCTTCATATTCGTATATTATTACTTAGCCCAACAAGAATTTCAGTAAGTTACATTTACCAACGGCAAACATTTTTTCTAAGAAAACTTAAGATAAAGAAAAAAGATGCATTTTATTAAAAAAAAATAAAAAAATATTCCATAGTTTTTTACAGCTTTGCCTTGTAAGCCTTTAATGAATATTAACTTAATATAAAATGAACCATAACCGTAAGAAAATCGTGACGTGCTTAACAAAATCTTTAAGTACATTTGTTGTACGCTTCCTACAAAAAAATTTCACCAATTACACTTCACTTAGAAGTTCGTTTGATCATGTATAAATTGCATAAATTGATACAAAACTATGATTTGATTTATCATACCTAAAAGATATAATATTGCCAATCCATCTCAGTCCCAGGTCAGGAATGGTAAGTGCAGCGAAAGAAGTGTGTGGAACAATAAAAAGGGGCAGTAGTAAAAGAAGAGATGCATGGTGGAATGATGAAGTGAAAGAAGCTGTAAAGAAGAAGAAGAAAGCATGGTTAGACTACTTGGCCTCTAGTAATGATAAGGATATGAGAGAGAAGATGAAAGAAAGATATAGGCTGCAGAAAGTTCACACGAAAGCACTGATTGAGGAAGTGCGTGAAAGCGGACGAAAGGTTGTCGCACAACTTTAAGGAGAACTCCAAACTCTTCTGGAAAGAGGTTGGAAGGACCCGAAATGGTGCGATGGCCTAAAGAATGAACAAAGTGCTTTCGAGAACTAATGACGTCCTCTCAGAAAAATCGGACGTCATGCAGCGATGGAGCGAATTTTATAGAGAAATGTATGCGTGTGATGATCTTAGTGGGGGATCCGGGGATGACGCCGTGACTGGTACGCCAGACCCGGACCTCCATGACACTGAGGTTATCAGTATGAAAGAGATTGAACGTGCGATTCGAAGTTTGAAATGTGGTAAGGCTGCGGGACTAGACAGAGTTACTGCTGAAATGGTCAAGTATGGTGGGCCTCGCTTCTAGGACAGCTTCCATCTGCTGTGCAATTTGTGCTGGTGGACGGGGGATGTCCCGGATGATTGGCGATCCGCAGTCATTGTGCCTTTATATAAAGGTAAAGGTTCACATTTTGACTGCGGGTGCTATCGGGCGATCAGCTTGACCAGTTTAGCAAGTAAAGTTTACTCGAAGGTTTTGACACGTAGGATGCAAGAGAAATCGGAAAGATTTCTATGGGAGGCACATTGCGGATTTAGACCTGGAAGAGGATGCACGTATCAAATGTTTTCTCTCCGCATGATCACGGAGAAGCTCCCGGCTGCTAACCAGAAGATTTTCTGTGCTTTTGTGGATCTTGAGAAAGCATTTGATAAGGTTGTAAGGAAGAAAATGTGGGAACTGTTGCCGGGGTATGGTGTGGATGGTCGATTGCTAAGGGCTGTGCAGTCTCTTTACTGTGACTGTAAAGCCTGTGTGCGGGTAGGGCATGACCTGTCACCCATGTTTAACGTCCAAACGGGCGGCAGCGAAACCTGGGTATGCCAGAAGAAGCATAAAAGTAACTTGAATGCAGTGGAGAAACGATCTCTTCGTAAAATGTGCGGCGTTACTATGGCCGACCGAAAGCGAAACGAAGAGATTCGCAATATGGCAGGTTTGAAAGATGACCTTATTACAAAAATTGATAAGGGCGTGGTTTGGGCACGTTGAGCGAATGAGTGCAGATCGAATGGTGAAGAAAATATATAGCGCGAAAGTTAATATTAAAAGGTGTCGAGGTAGACCGAGACTAACTTTCGAAGACCATGTGAGCAAATTGCTCATGTGTGTGAAGGGCGTTAGTATTAATAGAATCAGAGCCCGGTCACTCGAGGATAAGTCGACCAGTGGTCGGATCAGTCAGCTGATTTTAAAGGATGCCAGCAATTTGTGAATCGTTTTAAATCATGTGGTAATGTCGAAGAGGGTAGGGTCAAGAGTACTCGGATACCTAGACGTGCATGCATGAAGAAGATAATGAATCTGAAAGAAGCGAAAGAGGTTTGTAAGGATCGTGACACTTGGCGATCTGTTCTCTCTGGCTACCCCGTCAGGGATTGTACATCTCAGTCCCAACAAGCAGCTAGTGCTGTTGGTCTGCTAAGTTTGCAACACATTTATTTTGCTTTTATGTTGCATATTTTTTTGTTCATTTATATTACAGCAAACTTTAACGATTACCTTAAGTCTGGGTTCTTTTTATTTTTGATTAAGAATACTAGATTAAAGGCCTTATTTAGGGGTTACCTATATGCGCAGTTTCTTTTGCCTCTTCTTCTCCGTACAGAGTACGGAGTACTTTACATACACCTGAGTACAAATGGTTTTAAGCAGTGATAGATTAAAAATATGTTGACGTTTTATAAACGAAATTTTACTTAATTTCTTACGTTGAAAAAGAGAGTTTTCACCTAATAGTAAGTGGTTGCTGTGGCCCATAGACATCTACATCTATCAACGATGACGAATCAAAATGCAGAAGCGTTCTCACCCGTGAGGACTAAGATGAAATGCCTCGTTTCCAATAAAAAGGGGCTCCGGTTCTCTACACTCACCATACGAAACACAATAGCGTTAAGCTGCTATTTTACGCTGATATTCTGTAAGAGCGTGGTCCTTCTCCGATCGAGCCATGCTACAACATGCTACAACATGCTACAACTATACTACTATTATAGCTGCTGAAAGGGTCTACCACGTAAAAAAATGTATACCATTTCATTTCACTGTGGTAAACTCCATTATCTATGAACTCCCTTGCACTCGCACTTTCAAAAAGTAAAAAGTCTTTAATACGCATTTTTTAAATTTTAATGTCGTATAAATATATTAACATAATCCCCAACTGCTAATAAATAATAATGTATCACCATATAAAATATATAAATAGGTAGTCCGAAATGCAATTTCAGTAGAACCTTATCTCACGGAGCGACAGCGAGCAGATAGGAAGGCGGTCGACGAAGGAAATAAGTATCAAGTGTCGAATAAACGTCCGGAAGGCTGAGCTCTGTTGCGATCTTATATTTCTTATTGCGTGTCGTCTAGTGCGGCGTCTGGGTTGTCATGTCTAAAGCCGCACATTGAAGACTTTTACTAAAGACCACTCTGCTTTTAACACCTTCAAATTTTGTTTTATTTTTATTATCATATTGATTTGGTGGTTCCGTCTCGCGGTGGCTTAGCAATGCTTTATGGCCGATGCAAATTAGCAATGAGTTGAGGGCCGCGGGTTCGTATCCCTCACGAAACGAGTATTTGTGTGGCCTAAAAGTAATTGTGCCAGGTCTGAATGTTTGTCCTTGTGCTACTTTGATACCTTATAGAAACAAAAGTTTCTATAAGATATCAAAGGGGACATCTCATTAAAGAAAACAGCGCAGATTACGTAGGTATTTGTGCTAGTTGGTAACATATGGATGGCATCAGGTCTATGAATACTAACTTTTATTTCTCAAGTAGGTAAGTTCATGTAATACATAGGTACAACAAAATATTAAATTAATTTGCACACACACACAACACAAACACTCACGTCTAAATTTGCTTTGTCACTCTTTCCTCGTGCATTCTTTCTACATGACCAAACCACCGAAGCATTCCTTTCTTGATCCTGGTCACAGCGTCATCTTGCAAACCACACTTTTCTCTTATCACACGCAATAGCAGCACTTACTGCCAAGTCATATTATATAGTAGTCAAGCACTAGGTTATAATAGGTAAAAATAAAACTAATTTTACGGATTTAATCGCGTATACTCGTATTAACTTATTTTATATTCCCGACGTTTTGAGCACTTTACACCACCCATGGTCACGGGAGGGGGGGGGGGGGGACTGAGGTGACAGTAAGTTCATACTGCGTAGATCGGAACATAAATTTATAATTTTTAATCTGGAGGTAGCTGTGGTTAACTATAACATTGGGACGTCATACACCACAGTCCCCCCGTGAGCATGAGATGTAATGTTGAGATGTAAAATTATTTATTTTTATTTATTTATTTAAAAATATTTCTTGCACTTAAGAGGTACAATTGGCGGACTTAATGCCTTTAGGCATTCTCTACCAGTCAACCACGAGCTAAGCAGAGAAACTTAAGCAGGTGCCATAAAAACTTGAGAATATATGCGTGAATTTAAATACCTATATAAACATATACATACTACACTTGTTAATACAAAAATAAATATATATAACTACAAATAACATAAATAATATACTCTATATATGATACATAAACATACATAATTTTAAACACATACATTTTAAGCATACTTACATACAAACATAATATAAAAAACAACTTAAGTAATTTATAATACACTTATACAGAAACATTTAAATAAGAATGTCAGTTGCTGAAAGAAGAAAGGTAGTGATCAGTCACCATTCTTTTAAACGCTGTAACAGAAGTCGGTTTCCTGATATAAGGAGGTAATTTATTCCATAGCCTTATGGCCTCAGCGGCGAACGACTGAGACATAAATTTAGTACGGCGAGGAAAAACACATAAAGTAGTTCCCTCGGAGGATCTCAGGTTACGATCGTGGGAAGAGCCCAAATACTGAAACTTGCATTTCAGGTATTGGGGAGTGCTTGGATCATATAGGATTGAAAATAGCGTGTGAAGAATTCTGATGCACGCTTATGGATAAGGAGCCATTTAAGCTTAGAACGATATAAGGATACATGATCGTATTTACGAAGGCCAAAAATAAAACGGATGCAATTATTTAATAAACGATCCAATTTGCACAGAAGTACTTGACTCACATCAGGGTAACACACATCAGCATAATCAATGACCGGTAAAACAAGTGTTTGCACCAACAGAGCCTTAGTCTCGGTTGGAAGAAAATTCTTGAAACGATAAAGGCCACGCAGGGTGACTGGCACTCTCCGTCTTATTTCAGCTACCTGAGATTGCCAACTTAAATTAGCATCAATCATTAACCCAAGGTCTTTAACTACATGTCTAAGAGGAATATTTGTGAAAAATTAGTTTTATTTAAATGTGTAGTGTTCGCGTAAATATAAGAAATCATTAGGTAAAAATACTTTAATGATCTTCTGAAACAGCCCTCTCAGCTGAACGGAAAACCATTCCATCCATCCATTACAGCCTATATAAGTCCCCAGCTGAATGGCATATGTCTTGAATAGGCCTCCCCCTTGGATGGCCTCATAGAGCGGATATTTTTTTA
Source organism: Parnassius mnemosyne (assembly GCA_963668995.1). NCBI lineage: Eukaryota > Metazoa > Arthropoda > Insecta > Lepidoptera > Papilionidae > Parnassius > Parnassius mnemosyne. Next base: position 22,176,558 of record CAVLGL010000084.1, on the reverse strand, counting down.
TAGGATAGGGTGACAAGCGAGCACACGGTCCACCTGATGGTAAGTGGTTGCTGTGACCCATAGACATCTACATCGATCCTCTATATAGAATCAAAATGCAGATGCGTTGTCACCCGTGAGGACTAAGATGGAATGCCTCTTTTCCAGTATAAAGTATCTCCGGCCACCCACACTCACCAAACGAAACACAGCAGCGTTAAGCTGCTATTTTACGTTGGTATTCTGTGGGAGCGTGGTCCTTCCCCGGTCGAGCCGACCCATTCGTGCTACAAATGTAGCTGCAGCATGGTTCTACCACGTATGAAATTGTTGTATTTGCCATAGTTACCGCGCTTGACAGGTGGATTGCTATTAACAGCTAACTGTTTTCATTTTCCTTTTGTTTTAAATGATTCAGTACAAACTTATTCTGGACTATACTGTTACTTTTATAATCTTTATTGATCTTTCGAAGCCAAGCACCAGCTCGATGTGGATTGTAAGTCTGGCGCACACGAGGTAGTTATACCGCCAAATATTGGAAGTCGTTATACGTTTCCGGCATTTCTCATAGTCTCCTAGAGACAAAATTGGATGATGGTGCAATGTCGAATTGGTCGGTTTATAACATTACATTCAAACTTTAGGTACTTACATTAACTAACATTTAACAGTGGTAGAGCCACGCGGCAGCTTTTGCTGTCGCACGGATGGGCCGGCTCGAACCGGGATGGTACCACGACCTCACAGAAAACCAGCGTGAAGTAGAGGTTTACCTCTGCGTTTCGCTTGGTGAGTGCAGGTGGTTGGAGGCCCTTTTTACTGGAAATGAGGCATTCCATCTTAGTCCTCACGAGTGACAACGCATCTACATTTTGATTTGGAATAGAGGATAGATGTAGATGTCTATGGGCCGCAGCAACCACTTACCATCAGGTGGACAGTGTGCTCGTTTGTCACCCTTATTCTATAAAAAAAAAAAAAACAAAAAAAAACATTTCACAGAAAAATATTATACAGGGTGTTTTTGGAACGCTCCCGAAAACTAAGACAGGCGACAACACCAAGTATACCTTTGATCATGGGTCACAAATAAATTCGATCCTGATGAAAAAAAAATCATCTTTTTACAAGGTTTTATTAGCTTTATTCACGCGCCATCATGTTAGTACAGCTAAATGAAACGATAATTTCATAAAAAATATCATGAAAATACTGAAACATAAAACCAGCAGTGGAATGACTGAATTGATATCACCTGACCTGAGCTAGATAAAGGTCAATGTACGCGCGAACACAAATTCGCGCGGCCCGCAACTAGCGGGCCTTCCAACAATACCTAATAATTTACAACACGTGTCTAAATACCTAACTTATCTACTTAACCTACTATTTTGCCATAGAATCATAATAGGTGTTTTACTAGCTACTTAGAACTTTGGAAGAGGTGGGAATTAAAAATGGATAATGTTTACATGAGCATTATTTGTTATTTCTATCGTAAAATATAAAGTAGTTTGTAACAAGAAAACTTTAGCTAAGGGTAACACGCCGTCTATTATGACGTCTTGGGTCACATGGAAGCCAGATGTTAATGGTGTGTTGGTGTTACTGGATGCTACTTGATCATCACTTTCATCTTCGCTTGAGCTTCCGTCATCAGGTCGATCACATGGTAATTTTTTCGGTATTCTTCCTCCACACTTTTAACTTTACTGCACAATTTTCCCCATTCACCTTCTCCTATCATATTTACCTTTTCGATCACTAGTTTAGTCATAAAACAATAGATATAAATAATTTTTCTTTCCTTCCTTTTTAAAACATCGTCGCGAGTCGCAAAGTAAGCTGTGTATGCGACTGTATTTTTGGAGCGAACAAAGCGCGGGAACCAATAGCATGCAGGCACACTAATACTGGCGGATTGTTCCCCCGTCGCGCGCCTTTCGTACCAATATGTGATAAATCGCTCAGTGCCCAAGTTCAAGGCCAGCGTTTGTTTTTCACCGTTCGCGCGTACATTAACCTCCATTAGTCAGGTGATATCAATTCAGTTTCCACTGCTGGTTTTATGTTTCAGTATTTTCATGATATTTTTTATGAAATTATCGTTTCATTTAGCTGTACTAACATGATGGCGCGTGAGTAAAGCTAATAAAACGTTGTTAAAAGATGATTTTTTTTCATCAGGATCGACTTTATTTGTAACCCATGATCAAAGGTATACTTGGTGCTGTCGCCTGTCTTAGTTTTCGGGAGCGTTCCAAAAATACCCTGTATATAATCAGCTTACTAATAATTTGGAATGGTGGTTTTATGGCCATTTTTCCTTGTGTAGAAAAGAATAATTTAAAATTAAAAATTTTGTACAGCCGACTTCAATATAAGTTATTAAGAATAACTCAAAAACTATTGGCTTGACCTTGATCAAATTCATAGAGGGACCACAAGAGAAGTACCAGTTTTCAAATTAAGAATTAAGTATCAGCTTTCATATAAAAAAAAGAATCATCGAAATTGGTTCACCCAGTAAAAAGTTATGAGGTAACACACATAAAAAACATACAGTTGAATTGAGTACCGTCTCCTTTTTGGAAGTCGGCAAAAAATTATTACTATTATTGGTCAAGACCTCCAAAATTAGTTGACCTACAGTCATAGTTCACAAGTTTGTATTATTTAGGCCCAGTGTACTACATATTGAGTACAGTTTATGGCATTTAGGGAGGCGTTTTACTTTGCTCGTTCTACCGCTAAACGTAATCATCTTTCTAAGAAAGTAGCCAGAATGGATCACTTGGAAGATTTGTTCGAGCTCACCACGCTATACAAACGGGTATAAAATGAACTGGTATTTCAGACCTTATCTTCAGAATTTGAGTTGCAGATTTATGGATCGATTTTACTCCATTAACTGATTGGCAAACGTCGCTCATCAAACAGCAGGGTGCACTACATACGAGTATGTAGTGCACATCAAATCCCAATCTCATTTGTAAATGAGATTGAAATTTAGGAAAAATGTTAGCAGATATCCCTTTTTACCACAGCTTTGACTCAATAAAGCGAAATAATGATGGCATAGCCCAAATACGATCCACTGCTGAGCACAGACTTACTCTCATTTCTGTGAGGATTATAAAAGAATTAGTTTAACTCTACTAGTTTGCCGTGTAGTGGCGGTCAAGAATATCCACTACCCCATATCCTCCCGTGGGTGTCGTAAAAGGCGACAAAGGGAAACAGCCAGGAGATGGGCAGCAGCATCTTCCTGATAATAGCCAAATTACAATAAAAAAACTGCGGTTGCCAACCCGCTCGCCAAGCGTGGCAACTATGGCAAATACCCCCCAATGATGAGAGCAACAAAAAAACGGCCCCCAGTCCCCGGCGGCCCCGCTATTCCTGGCTACGGTGGCGACCATGGTAACGGCGGGGCAGGGGGTGCTAAGAATCTCCGGTGGAGGTTCGGTTGCCACCTTAGACGACTCGACCTGGCAACGTACAACGCACGTACCCTGAGGACTGACGAGAAGATCGTGGAGCTGGAAGAAGAGATAGACAAGTTGCGCTGGCATATTATAGGATTATCCGAAGTCCGAAGAGAGGGGGAGGACACGGTAATCCTCGAATCCGGCAACTTGCTCTATCACCGGGAGGGCGACCATCTGTCCCAAGGAGGTGTCGGACTTATCGTCCACAAGTCTCTCGTTAACAACGTTGTAAAAATCGGGAGTGTGTCGACGAGGGTTGCGTACCTTATACTCAGAATCACCAAACGGTATTCGCTGAAGGTCATACAGGTTTACGCACCAACCTCGGCACACCCCGATGAGGAGGTGGAGGAAATGTATGAGGATATCTCTAGAGCCATGCATTCCTCCAAAACCCAATATACGGTGTTAATGGGAGACTTCAATGCAAAACTAGGCACAAGAGAGAACGGTGAGCTGAAAGTAGGGAAATTTGGAATAGGGCAACGGAACCCAAGGGGCCAGCAGCTGGCCGACTTCATGGAGAAAGAGGGACTCTTTATGATGAACTCTTTCTTCCAGAAGCGGCCCCACAGGAAGTGGACCTGGTCGAGCCCCGACGGTTCCACAAAAAATGAGATTGACTTCATTATGACGACCAGACGACAACTGTTCAGTGATGTCTCCGTGATCGCGAGGGTGAAAACTGGTAGCGATCACCGAATGGTTAGAGGCACACTGAACCTAAACGTTAAGTTGGAGAGGTCTCGTCTAATGAAGTCAACGCTCCGTCCCCCTCGTGCTCTGTTCCAAAGTCCCGAAACCTTTCAGCTCGAGTTACAAAACCGTTTTCAGTGCCTGGAAGACTGCAATGAAGTGGACGATATGAATGTCAAGCTCGTGGAAACTGTCCATGCGGTTGGAGCTAAGTTCTGCAAGACCCGCCGCAGAAGAACACAAAAACTCTCCGATCACACTCTTAATCTCATGGCTGTTAGACGGGAGATGAAGCTACATTCTTCAACAGACTTGACAGCATACAGGCATCTGAACAGACAGATCTCCAAATGCACGCGGCGGGACTTACGCAACTTCAATACAGCTCGTATTGAAGAAGCGATCGAGCGGAACCAAGGCTCCAAAGTCTTTGCCAGAGATCTGTCTGCCAGAAAGATCCAACTGTCAAAGCTGAAGACAGAGTGTGGCAGCATCGTTTCCGGGACACCTGAGATTTTGAGTGAGATTGAGAGGTTCTATGGGCAGCTGTACACATCATCGTTGGAGCCACACGCAAGTGTGAGTAACGATCCAAGAGCGAGTCTCATCCGACACTATTCCGAAGATATCCCGGATGTCAGTCTGAGCGAGATTAGGATGGCTCTCCAGCACCTTAAAAACGGTAAGGCCCCAGGCGAGGATGGAATTACAGCGGAGCTTCTGAAAGCGGGTGGAAGACCGGTACTTGAAGTCCTTCAGAAGCTCTTTAATTCCGTCCTCCATGGTGGCATTACACCGGAGGCGTGGAGCAGAAGTGCGGTGGTCTTGTTCTTCAAGAAAGGTGACAACGCTCTCTTGAAGAACTACAGACCGATTTCCCTTCTGAGCCGCGTCTACGTGCTGTTTTCGAGAGTCATTACGAATCGTCTCGCGCGCAGACTTGACGACTTCCAGCCTCCCGAACAAGCCGGTTTCCGAAAGGGCTTTAGCACCATAGACCACATACATACCCTTCGGCAAGTTGTACAGAAATCCGAAGAGTACAATTTGCCACTATGTCTGGCGTATGTGGACTATGAGAAAGCCTTTGATTCCGTCGAAATTTGGGCGGTGCTGCAGTCCCTTCAGCGGTGCCAAGTTGACTGTCGGTATATCGAAGTGTTGAAGTGCTTGTACAGTAGGGCTACGATGGCTATCCGAGTACAGAACCAGAGTACGAAACCTACCCAATTGCAGAGAGGTGTAAGACAGGGTGACGTCATATCCCCGAAACTCTTCACCGCTGCTTTGGAAGACGTTTTCAAGCTTCTGGACTGGAAAGGATACGGTATCAACATCAATGGCGAGTACATCACTCACCTTCGATTTGCCGACGATATAGTGCTTATGGCAGAATCGCTGGAGGACCTAAGCACTATGCTCAATGACCTTAATAGTGTTTCCCAACGGATAGGTCTTAAGATGAACATGGACAAAACAAAGATCATGTTTAATGTCCATGTCACACCTATGCCGGTAGTTGTTGGGAGCACTAAGCTCGAAGTTGTTGACGAGTATGTTTACCTGGGACAAATAGTCCGACTGGGTAAGTCCAACTTCGACCGAGAGGTCAATCGACGGATTCAACTCGGCTGGGCAGCGTTCGGGAAGCTACGACACATCTTCTCGTCAGACATACCTCAAAACCTTAAAACGAAATTGTACAACCAGTGCGTGTTGCCAGTGATGACTTACGGAACTGAGACGTGGTCCTTCACTGCTGGCCGTATGAGGAAGCTCAAGGTCGCTCAGCGAGCTATGGAGAGGGCTATGCTCGGGGTTTCTCTGCGTGATAAACTTAGGAATGAGGATATCCGCAGTAGAACCAGAGTGACCGACATAGCCCAACGGATTAGTAAGCTGAAGTGGCAGTGGGCCGGCCATATGGCTCGAAGAACCGACAACCGATGGGGAAGAAAGGTTCTCGAGTGGCAGCCTCGTACCGGTAGGCGCAGTGTAGGGCGTCCCCCCACGAGATGGAGTGACGACCTGGTAAGACATGCAGGAAGTCGATGGATGCAGGTGGCTCAGGACCGTGTTTTGTGGCATTCTTTGGGGGAGGCCTATGTTCAGCAGTGGACTTGTGAAGGGCTGTAGTGATGAAAAATGATAGTTTACCTCGCTGCTCTATTGCGTACTGGCGAACCTAACCTCGAAATATATATTTCTCAGACATGCAAGTTTGCTCACGATGTTTTCCTTTACGGCCTAACACCTGGTAAATCAGCTATTAAAAATAAAATTAACAATTTCATTAGTGCTGACGTTGATCAAACCCGAGCCCTCGAGCGACCACGGCTCTTCCGACTGATTAAAAAGTTATTTAATATAAGCACCAAAAATAAGAGAGGATTAACATCCAAATAGTAATTAATAAAAAAGCGGACATTCAGTTTTACAACGGAACACAAATTTCTGAAAATCACGTAATATTCCAATAATCTCTAACTATTTGCACAAAAATTCTAAACAAAATAATTTTTAAATAAACGCTAAAAATTAATTAGACCACTAATATCCGAATATTATACAAAATGCGGACATTCAGTATTATAAACGAACACAAATTTATAAAAACGACGTAATATTCTAATAATCTCTAAATATTTGCACCAAAATACTAAACAGAATTATTTTTAATAACCGCTAAGAATTCATTAGGCGATTAACATCCAAATAAAATTCAAAATGCAGATCTTTAGCTTTACAACGGAACACAAATTTATAAAAATCACATCAGATTCTAATAATCTTTAAATTTTGCGCCAAAATTCTAAACAAAATTATTCTTTAATAACGTTATTAACCCAGGCCGCTATTGTGTTATTCCCCTATGACACAACACTATCTAACAACAGCGCAAAGAACATAGAATGAACCGTTTAAAGTTTTCGTATGCAGTAATAGCATCAGAAAATGTTTCTTTTGTGAGCCGTTATAAGTAGTTTCACGGTGTGAGAATTTTAAAACAACGGCTTATTGAGAGCCATTTGGCCTGTAATGTGGAACCAACGAAATGCAGTCTATTTGTTTGCTCCTTTTCTTAAAGTTCTTTTATAAACTCAATACATTATGTGGTTAAAAATAACAAATTATAATTAATAATTATGTATTACATGTATATACATATCTAAGGCATATTATGTTATAAATTACAATATCATAACAATATGTTCCTAATTTTGAACTCGATAACGTTATCGGCTTTATACTAGTTATATCAGAAAACATATTTCTGGCAAATATTGAGTCAATCATGTATATGCAAGTATGGTTGATTTTTTGTAGATTAAAAGTGACAAACGGGCACACACTCCACCTGATGGTAATAAGATGTGGCGTCCCTAAAAATCTACATCGATCTTCAACACTGAGGACTATAATTTAAAATTAAAAATTTTGTACAGCCGACTTCAATATAACTTATTAAGAATAACTCAAATAACTCAAAAACTATCGGTATGCCCTTGATCAAATTCATATGGGACCACACGAGAGGTATCAGCTTTCATATAAATAAAGAATCTTCGAAATCGGTTCACCCAGTAAAAAGTTATAAGGTAACACACAAAAAAAATAAAAAATAAACATATGCGTCGAATTGAGTACTTACCGTCTCCTTTTTGGAAGTCGGCAGAAAATAGAATGCCTCGTTACGCGTAAAAAGCGCCTCCGGTTCTCTACACTCACCATATGAAACATATATATATATAGTCAGCGGATTAGTAGTAGATAGTATTAATAGTCTATCTCGCTCATTTCTCCCTCACACTATTTTAATAAATATACTGATTTTTATTACAATAGAACATAGCCTGATAGAATATACTTAGTCAGGTCATAAATTCTGTCACATGTTTAATATAAAATAATTGAAACAAGTTTATTCATTATGTAACCATTTATATACCAAAATGAACTTAACAAAACATAGATTCTTATGACATTAAAGTTTATTCAAAATGACCTCCTTGATTTTGAATACAGGCCTTCAATCTGCACGGCCAGTCGTCTATCGCAGCACGAACGAGGTCCATGTCAATATCGGCGGCTGCCTTAATCAAGGATGTCTTGAGTGACTCCAAATTGGGATGAGGCTTTGAGCACGCCTTTTCCTCCAAGTGTTGCCATATCTTGTAATCTAACGGATTCAAATCTGGACTGGAGGAGGGCCAGTCTTCGTGCCGGATGAAGTCGATTTCACTCGCCGCCAGCCAGTCTTGTGTGCTCTTCGCTCTATGAGCTGGCGCCGAATCTTGTTGGAATACCCAGTGCCTGTTATTGAAGATGGTATGAGAAACAGGTTCCACAAGGTTCGTCAGGACTGTATTTTGATACACAACTGCATTCGTTTTTACACCTTTCTCACAAAAATGTACCTCTGTTAAACCCCAATAAGAAACTCCCAACCATACCATGAGCGAGGATGGAAAATGACAGCGTTGGACACGCGGAATACGGTTGCTCGCTTCTTCACTACTGTGTGCGTACACCTTATCATTTTGTTTGTTGTAGCTCTTTTCTACGGTAAAAATTTTTTCATCCGAAAAAAGAATTTCCCGATAATTTTTTCCCGCATACCTCTTCAGCCTCAGGTCCATTAAACGAGCATTCAGACGATGTCCTGTTTTTATTCGATATGCCCGAAGCCCTAAGTTTTTATTTAACACCCTTTTCACCGTGGTTCTGCTTAACCCCATCTGAAGGGCCAACAGTTTCTGCTTACGTTTGGGATTTCTTTGTATTCGCGCCTTCACGGCTTTTATCACTGCTGGAGTCCTAACAGACCGAGGGCGACCACTTCTTGAACTGTCATCTACACTAGAGTCTTCATTGTATCGTTTGATGATACGATAAACGAATCTTTTGGTTATATTCAAATTTTTCAGTATTTCAAATATTTGAATTGGCGCGTAACCGCAACGATGCAACGCAATAACTGCAACACGGTCTTCTTTAAGCGTCCACTTCATATTTAAAAATGAGTAAAATTCTAAAAAGTATACAGTTTTATTTTCATGAACAATTCGAAATTCGAATTCAATAAACTTTTTTGTGGCCAGCATTCTAAAAGAAAAGTTTTTACTGTGTGACAATACTTATGACCTGACTAGGTAATAGAATAGAATAATTTTTATTCAATATAGATTACAAGAATACTACTCATTGAAAGTCATTTTAAGCTATACCACTGGTTTGGAAAAAATATACGTGGTAGAGCCATGCTGCAGCTGTATAGTATAGTTGTAGCACGAATGGGTCGGCTCGACCGGGGAGAGACCACGCTCTCACAGAACACCAGCGTGAAATAGCAGCTTAATGCTGCTGTGTTTCGTATGGTGAGCGTAGAGAACTGGAGACCCATTTTACTGGAAAAGAGGCATTTTATCTTAGTCCTCACGGCCGACAACGCATCTGCATTTGAATTTGCAAACGAAGATAGATGTATATGTCTATGGGCCACAACAACCACTTACCATTCACCCTTATTCTATAAAAAAAAAACCTTTGTCCCGGAAAGAACCTCTCTATCAGCGAAAAAACTTTCAGAATAGGATCAGCAGTTCCAAAGATTTCACTATATAAACAAACTTATATTAAAAATATTTTACACATATTTATGAAATAGGTATAGATCAAAGTACCTAGTTTTCAATTTAATAACAGTAATTCGTTTAATGATATATCGCAAACTAATTGAGCAAATTTCTTTTAAACCCCTGATGCAAAAAGAGGGGTTTTATAAGTTTGTCCGCTATGTGTGTCTGTCTGTCTGTCTATGTGTCTGTCTGTGGCACTGTAGCTCTTAAACCGATTTGTATGCGGTTTTTTTATACTTAAAAGCAGATTTTCTAGCGGTGGTTCTTAAACATGTTTTATCAAAATCGGTTGCGACGTTTCAAGGTCATCAGCTGTGTTTAGTTTCGAGGGTTTTTAAATTTTTCAATTTAATTTATTCAAAGTACTGCCTAAAAGTTCTCACGAATAAAACCGATACAGAGATATATTGTTCGCTGCAAATAATTTTATTTAATAAATTTAAGTTTAAATCTTTCCCTCGTAATTATCCAAATGATACAGTCAGCAATTATTAATCAGTGAATGTTAATTTAAAATTATGGGCGATAATCACTATGCGGTTAACGCTGAATTTAATATAACTAAATTAACAAGGGACATGGAGAATCGGTGAAATTTTGGTGTAATGCGATGTCGCAGTGGACATTTCGTGCTCCACAAAAAATTATTGTCTCTCATTAAGCCCTGTGGTCGGGATATTAATCGTTTAACCGCGTTGAGTATTGCATTATTTTACAATCCTTGCGCTTAAAATAGAAAAAGTTGCAAGTGTGTACGCAATATTTATCACTAAATCTATAAGGATTTAGTGATAAATATTGCGTACACACTTGCAACTTTTTCTAACAATATTGTTAACTCTTGTAACCTGAGTCAGAGAAATTTTCGTTATAGATCAAAGACATAAATAATATTTTAATCATTTTATTTTATTTATATAAATTGAAACATCTCAACACCTCATGATTTTTCTCTACCGTCCGAGGAAAAACTTTCCCTCGAATGTCCTTTTTAAATGTTTCTCCATTCTTGAATTAAAGCTTTGGAACTACTTACCTCTGTTGATTAACGAGCTTTAATCTTTAGTTTTTTTCAGAAAGCAAAACAAGGAACATTATTTGTCTTTGTAACTTCTTCCTTTCTCTCTCTCTCTCTTCTATTTCATAATTTATTGTTTTGTTTTATTTTTTGGGCATATTGAAATATTTTTGGGTTGTCTCAAAGAAATTGCTGTATCCAAAGACTCTCTTTTATTTTCCTTCAATATTTGTATTATTTTTTAGTATTGTATTGTATAAATTTCTATTGAGGAACTTTTTCCTTATGGAAGCTAAAGCAAAATAATATAAAGATATACGTAATAAACATATAGTCACGACTGTCTAACAAACGTACTTGATTCTAATGTTTCTGTAAAATAAACAACAAAAAATTTTATGTAATAATTGACACAGATGAAAATGGCCTATTTAAAAAAAAATATTTATTCACAGCACAGCAATTAATTGTAATTAATCGCTGTGCAATTTAACACTGATAAAACTCCCTGGAGTCTGTCTGTCGTTTTACTGAAATGGGTATTTGGTAAAATTAAAACCCTTACGAGTTATAGCTTAGTCGAGAGTAGCTTTAAGTCAATTAATATGACTTCTATTTTATTTTTATCGTTTATTTTATATATACGTTCAAAAACAAATTAGATGATACAAATCTAATAAAATTACGAATTAAACTCCTAATTTAACCATACAATGTCAAACGACTGCAGACTCTTGAAATATTTATTAGCTGTGTTATAAAGTTCTGTCGTCTTAACCCAATTTCATAGTCAATAGGCAAATTATTTGTCAATCGAATTCATCTTAAAGGCAGGAATTTATTCCAGCCGCGCAGTGAAGTCATTACGTTGACATTCCCGAAAAAAAGCTCGTTTAAAAATGCCCGATACGCATTTCTCCATTAGGGGCGCGATAAAAATGCAAATTTCGAACGACATGGCCGCTCGCCTGCATTTTGTATTTTGTCAGCAAACACGTTTTTAATTAATTCGCTTATTTATTTGAACGTCGCAATGACGATGCCCACAGCAATATTATCCATATCGTTCTATATTACGTTGGTTGGGATTTTCACAGGGGATTTTATGAGCGCTTATTGGCCCATTTTATTGTTGTATTTAGGGCTTAATTGAAATCGTACAAATTATTATATCCAGCTTGTTTATCTTTATTTAACGTGTTATTTCGTTAAATAATTATTTAGCTATTGCATTGTGATCTAGCTTGATACAATGATCGCAATTTCGTCGTTTAACTGACAAATTATGTTTGTATATATACATATACGCGTATATAAAATGGATATATATATATATATATATACTTACGGATTAGTAAGCTGAAGTGGCAATGAGCCAACAGCTTCAATAACCGAAAACTAAAGAGGAAGAAAGGTTCGCGAATGGCATCTCCGTACCGGTAGCCGAAGTGTAGGACGGTCCCCCACTAGATGGAGTGACGACCTGGACCGTGCTTTGTGGCATTCCTTGGGGAAGGCCTATGTTCAGCAGTGGACTTGTGAAGGCTGTAATGACGATGATGATGATAATGATACGCGTATATTGTATCTCGTAATTTCTTACAATATAATTTATGTAAAAAAATATTATTTTCATAAATAATCCTCGTAGCTGAATTTAATTTATTTCTAGGGTTATAAATAAATTCGTTAAATAAATTTGTATAACAAAATTCGACGCTATACTGTATTGTATTATGAATTGATGAATATAATAAGTCCTAATTGCTAGGATTACCGCCAGACGGCGAGCTTTAGAAGGGTGAATTAGTTTCGAAATAGAATTCGAAGCAAATTCTAGGATTAATCAAATCAGAGCTGAAGACAATCTGAACGTCCGAGTATTATGTAGCAGACAATATTATTAGAGCATTGTGATCAAAACTACTTAGCGAAGAGCCAAATGAAATGTGAATACAATTAACTTAAATCTGAAATAATCTAATAATTGTTTTCTACTAGAAAATAACTTTATTTGTATAGTTATTTTAAAATGGTTTTTACGTCGCGGTATTCTGATGCAGACTAAGACCAAAGTAATAAGATAGACGGAGCGTCTAGAAGTAATAAGTAAAGACATCTAAAAGAAAACCGTTAAATCCTATTAAATCCGCAGTGTTCTCGAGCCGACCAACGTACGCCTAATCGTAGCAAAATATAGGGCTTTATTCATTAGTTTTAAGTGCTCCGTCTATCTCAATACATCTGAAGATGCAAAATACAATAATGATCGAATATTTATAATGATGTTCTCGAAGAATTTGTCGACCAACATCGAAAATTATCAACTGTCTTAAACTAAATATCAGGTTGATCGATAAATTCTTCAACAATTTTTTATTTTGATTTATTTTCTAGTTAAAGCTTCTAAACGCTGTAAAATTGTATTACATTTGTAATATGTTCGTGAAACTTCCTAGAAAAGAGTATATAATCACTACTTCCTAGGATCTCGCGCGATTTGAATCTTTAGGTATGGCTCTGATTGCCAAATATTTTACTTTTAGCGCAAACTACGCGGAAACTGTGCTTGAGCAGCGGTCAGTAATATTTGCGATACGTTTTATTCACCGATATATAATAAAAACTTAGTTTGATGGTTCCCGTCGGGGAGATATGAGTCTCGAAGCTCAACCTCTACACACGGTAGACAAACTTTACAGCGCTGTTATGAAGAAAAACTGGACGCTTCCATTGGTAAATTAAAAAAAAGACAGAAAAAAACACCTACAGTCCGTAACACATACAGTCCCGAAAACCAACAGTTCGTGATTTTGCAAAAATGTGTGGCCTTCAATAAAACATGAAAGAGCGAAAAATTCGCAAATTCAGTTTTCTACAAACAAAAATGTCTACTAATATAAACAAAGTGCAAAAGAAAACGTTACAGAATACAGTGCTACTCTTATAGCCGGTTTTATGTAAAATGTCTGTTGAAGTTTTAAAATTCGTTGAAGTCATTAAAGTTCGTTGAAAACATGTATCTAATGCCCAAAATTTCCATAACTTGGTACCATCTAAAAACTTGCAATATCATTCCGCTATTATGGACAATTTTGTAGGTCCTCAAGTTATATAATCTTTTCTTTTTTTAATAGGATAAGGGCGACAAGTGAGCACACAGTCCACCTGCTGGTAATGGTTTCTGTGGCCCATAGACATCTACATCTATCCTCGTTTGCGAATCAAAATGCAGATGCGATGTCAGCCGTGAGGACTAAGATAGAATGCCTCTTTTCCAACAAAAAGGGTCTCCGGTTCTCTACACTCACCGTACGAAACACTCCATCATTAAACTGCTATTTTACGCTGATATTCTGTGTGAGCCTAACCGGTCGAGCTGACCCATTCGTGCCATAATATAGCTGCAGCGTGGCTCTACCATGTTTATAACAAGCTAAATTAAAGAACTATACTATATACACACTATGTTACATGACGCGCATTTCGTCACTGTCTATCTGAAATGATATTTTAACCCGGCGCCAATAATGCAATCCCGCCGTATGTTGTATGGCTGTATGTGCGAGGAGATACAACCTCCTTCTTTTCGAGGAAGCGCTGTACACTAAGACTGCATCTTATCACCGAGTAACATGCATTAAATCAGTACGTTAAAATGACCCAACGTCATCGCAGGTAAAGTTTGTGACAACTTGTTTATTTAGACATGATTTTTCAAGTTTAAAAACTCAAATAAAAAAAACATTTTCATTTAGTATTGTATAATAAATGACTTTTATTGTAAATAAAAACCAAATAAAATATGTTGGGACATATCGACTCGTTATCATCATCCGCGTAAATATTTTCACACTATTAGCACCGGGTTAACTATAACGGGAATTCCAAAAAAAAAACACACTGATTGGAATGATATTGTTATTTTCAGATCAGTGCTTTCTGCTTTCTATCAAAAATAATGAAATATATTTTCAAGGAATTATTTATTTGTTAATAAAAACTGATTTAACTTGTTTGCAGATAAACAACAAAGAATGGTGCAAAAAAGGCAGAAAAGGCGGCCACTGCAGCATGAAATGCGAAGGTATTATCCGCTAATCTAATTAACACAATGCCTCCAATTACATTTCGCATCTGTTACTGAATGGAGATTTGCTTTTCATATTATCTATGCTCCGCGGCACGTGTGTGCTTAACCTCTCGGCGTAATGCTCATTTAATTCCGATAATTTGCAAAATTCCACTGCGCGAATGCAGGGTTATCTTTATTGTCAACAACAAAAATAAATAATCCTTTTCTATGCAAAAATTAAAAGCCTTTAAAAGCAAAAAGCGGTATGTTGTTTCATAATAATTATCATATAATTGACAGTGTTGTAACTTGGTGCTACGTTTAAGGACATTGTTGTTATTTGTCGTTTTCTACCGACTTCAAAAAGGAGCCGGTACTCAATTCGGCTGTATGTTTTTTTAAGGGTGTTATAACTTAAATACATAACCGCATAACTTCTTACTGGTTGAACCGATTTCGATGATACCTTTTTTATTTGAAAGCTGGTACTTCATGTGTGGTCCCATATAAATTTGATTAAGATCTGACCGATAGTTTTTGAGTTATTCTTTATAATTTATATTGAAGTCGGTTGTACAAAATTTTTAATTATTGCTGTTGAAATCAAAAGTTGTGTGATGTTTTAATCAAAAGTCCACTGCTGATTATAGACATCCCCAACCTCATAGGAAGGATGTTTGGCATCATTTTCACGCTTGGCATGTGTTTTGGCATTTGTTTTATTTTCGAAGTATAAAATTCTTTAGTATCGTTGTGATTTGGAACTTGATGTAAAGAAAAAGCGACACTAATCATTTAAAATTAAAACTTTTGTACAACCAACTTCAGTATAAATTATTAGTAACTAGTTGTTTTCCGCGACTTTGCCCCCGATTGAATTTATGAGTTTTAATTTTTTTGCGCGGAACTCTAATTATTTTTCTAAACTAAAAGTAGCCTAAGTTACTTCTTATAATATCAGCTATCGGCCAGTGAAAGTCCCGTCGAAGTCGGTCCAGCCCTTTTGAAGATTAGCCGGAACAAACAGACAGACAGACAGAAAGACAGACAGACAAAAATTTTAAAAATTGTATTTTTGTTATAAGTACCGTATGTACTTTCATATGTATTTAGTAAAAAGCTGTTACTTTGACATTACAAACAGACCCTTCAATTTTATTAGTTTGTATAGATAACTCAACAACTACTGCTCATACCTTGATCAGATTTATATGGGACCACATGAGAAGCACAACCTTTCAAATACAAAAAAACCATCATCGAAATCGGTTCATCCAGAAAAAAGTTATGAGGTAACACACTTAAAAAAACATACAGTCGAATTGAGTACCTCCTCCTTTTTGAAGTTGGTAGAAAAGAAACAAACATATAGATCTATAGGATTTCGCCTGCGAGAGATTGAAATCGAATACAGTATGCAGTGTCTCCTATTATCTCGGTGTCCTCTTTGTGCAGTGCTTTTTTACAAAAAATTAAAATTAACAAATTTATCAAATAAATGAAACTAACCATTGAGTTATATGTACTACGTACTAGAGAAGCCATTCCAAACAAAAATTGTGTCCTACTCTATGTCTTCGCGCATGCGCGGGAGTAGTAGTCGCGCATGCGCGAAGACTTTAATTTAATAAAAAATAAGATATTAATATAAAATAAATATAAGAATTTAATATAAATATCATAATTTAATCTAAACAAACATATTTCTAAATAAAATGTAATAATAATTATTTTATGGAATTCACAAATCTTCAATTTACGCAATATTTAGTTTGTATTGATTGCACTACAGTTCAGTTGAACATAGTCAATGTTCGGAATGGCTTCTCTAGTACGTAATACATATAACTCAATGAAACTAACCATATTCAATTAAATTATCTTATCCACTCCATTAATTACAATCCACGATTTCATGATTTCATTTTCTGAAGGTTCCATTTCTAGCGCGTGTGAGCTGCACGCATGTTTTTCTTATTTTTTAGTTGTAATTGGGCAGACGCTGATGCCCATCTTCTAGTTCGTTTCCCTCTGTCGCCTCTTATGACATCAAGGGGAACGGTATGTGGTAGTGGATATTCTATCACCGCACATAAAGAAAATATTATGTGAAGTGACGGTGTAAAAAATCCCAACTTTCCATCACTTATTCTTGTAAATTGGTTTCAAAGCGTCAGTAACCTAATGCCAGGGCGCGGACAGCGAACTCGAAAGGTCATGGGTTCGAATCCGCTATTCGACTACTGTCGTGAACAACTTCTAACCAGGGGCGTGGCTACCGCCGTATCAGCCGTATCAATGATACGGGGCCACCGGGCTGCAGGGGCCCCGAACGTATGTAAGCAAAAATTCTAAGGACTTCTATGGGACAGGATGTTGGTTTGAACTGTTTGGCTAGCTTAGTTTCTAGGAGTATTAATTGTAAGTAATAACTTATAATCCATATATAATTATTTTAATTCAACACGAGAGTTTTTGTTCCTTTTGTGAAAAATCTTTACCCTCCATTTGGGCCCCCCGACAAATTTTGATACAGAGCCCCTCTAAAACACACTACTCAACTGCTTCTAACACAAGCATCTTAAGCTTACTAGAAGTGGTTAAAGGGAATATTAGAAATGTTTAATAGCAACACTAGTATTTAAAAAAAATAAGAACCGTAGGCCACGTTGTAGAAGATAAGCATTCTGCTACTTGATAGTGAGATGTTCTGAAAGTCATTTTAAAATATTTTTAAGCTATTTTAAATTTTTTTTTTTCAAAATTTGTTTAATAAAAATGTAGCTTAAATTAAGTAAGATGGCCTTAGAAAACATCGTTCGTGTACTCGTAAGCAACATATTTTCGTTCGCGTTCGAGGCACCTTGTAAGATATAGTCAACAACATTACTCAAAACGGCCCCGAGCGTGCGCCTTTAAATACAAAAGCATTAAGCTCGGAGTTTATGAAATATTGTTTATGTATAACTCATTACTAAGGTAGTGAAAAGCGTAAAATAATCCAAATATTCTATATATTATTAATATTATTACCGTAATAAAACTCTAACATGACGTCTATCTGAACACGCATCACGCAAAAACCTGGGAACCGATTTGAACGGGACTTTCACTGGCAGATAGCTGATGTTATAAGGAATAACTTAGGTTACTTTTATTTTAGGGTTCCGTGCAAATAAATTCCACGCGGGCGAAGTCGCGGGTAACAGCTAGTTTTAAATAATCTTGCTTGATGTAGTGAATCATAGTCTTAATAATGCGTTTTGACTGTCTCGTGGGTTTAGTGGTTGTAAACGCGACTGCTAATCATGAGGTCCCGGGTTCGAATCCTGGGTCCGACCAAAAAATCTAGTTATAGAGTTTTTTCGTCAAAAAATTTTCAGTAACTGCCCGGAGTGAGGAAGTTGGCGGTGTCTCACCCCCGTGCCTCGGTAAATACGCAAAGCCGTTGGTCTTACGCCTGAACTCTCTCCAGTCGTGTCGGTTTACCGTGCCATCGAACTATGAGAGTGAGGGAATAGAAAGTGCCCTTGTGCTTGCACTATGGCACTTTAATCCTGTCCAGCGCTGATGGTTAGTCTTCTTTGAGACTGGCCGCCATGACCGATATTCGATCTGGAGGGCATTGTCATTATTATTTTTGTGACGTTCAAATAAGTTGACGAGGACTATACCACTGTTTAACTGGCTATGAAGGATTTTATACATGGTAGAGCGATGCTGCAGCTATATTAGTAGCATAGTTGTAGCACGAAAGGGTCGGCTCGACCGGGGAAGGACCACGCTCTCACAGGATATCAGCGTAAAATAGCAGCTTGACACTGCTATGTTTCGTATGGTGAGTGTACAGGACCGGAGACCTATTTTACTGGAAAAGAGACATTCCATATTAGTCCTCACGGGTGACGACGCATCTGCATCATTGATCCATTAGGCCATCGATTACTTTGGATTACTATAAATCAAATTCAAATTTACATCGATAATGAGATTGATACCATAAAATTTGGCACATATAATATGTTTTTTTTTTTCATGTAAAAAGTTTTGCTATCCACTTTGTTGTAACTAACCACTAGATGTCGCTGCAGTGCATCAACTTATGTACCGGTGAACCGATCGCCATAAAAATTGTTATACACAGACAGATTTTCCTAGTATATATTCCTAGTATATAAACAAAAGAAATTAAAATCAAAAGAAATTTAAAACGGAAGAAACAACAAGACTTTTATTAACAAACGCCATGTTTTTCTTTAATTATAACAAACTAAATTGTAAGTCTAACAGCTATTGTAAATCGCTTCTGTTTAAATACTTTTGTCTGATATATAAGTACCAATTTCTTAGTTCAGTTAAAGCTTTTTCAACAGGTATTGTACTTTAATATAATACTGATAAAATTAATGCAGTAATTTCTTATTGTGTTGCCCGCAATCAATAAATTTAACTCCCATTTGATCAAAACAATTGAAATGCACAATAAGCAATAGCATTACTGTTGGCAGCTATACACAATAACGGTCTCTCTTTTATAGTTGACTATCGCTTACTTAAATTTAGTATTAATTATCTCTATACATGTCTCTTTCTATTGTAACTTTATGAAAAGAAAGAGAGCAACTTAAAACATCTTTTAAATTGATATCATTTTTATGTATGGTTTAAGAATTCTATTAGAAGCCCGCCGTAGCAGGAAATCAATGAATATATTCTTTATTGTGCATGAATAAATACACATTAAAACGAAACCCAAAATGAAATTAATTATATAGAAGATACAATAGGTGGTGTTATCGCTCTAAAAGCGATTCCTTCTAGACAACCTTTACGCAAAGAACTATTGTTTACGACGAATGGTGACTAGAGAGGTTGTACATAGATTAGACAATTAAATAAAAGAAAAAATAAATAAAAATAAAAACACAAGATGAAAGTGGAGGTTAGGTATGATAGATACAATTAAGGAAAAGTGGACGATCCACAACAACAATTAAATTTAAAAATAATTATTTAAATTCAAAGTTACAAACAGTTATAGCGTACCTACAAAAATCATAAGTTTATTTTACTTTCGCCATGTGGTGATGGCGTATCCAACATCCCATTTAATTCTATGGGTGTCATAAGGAACTCCTAAGAGTTAAGAAAGAAATTTACGTAGTGCAGTGTCTCGCTGAAACAGACTGCAGTTCGAAGGATGGAGAATCATCCCATTCAATAAAGCCAATAAAAGTCCACCCTAGTAGCACGCAAGCTGTATACCAGCTGTATTGAAGTTCGTTTTTATACTAGAGGCTGTATTTTCCGGCTGTATTAAGGTTGTATAAGCATTTATACAGTTCTTATAAGTAAAAAAAGTCACAAAATATACAGCTTTATGCGTTAGTAGCGCTGTACAGTAGCTGTACAAACACAAAAGAGGCGTATAATAGCTGTATTACAGCTGTTATTTGGTGTGGAAGGAAACTATTACACTACAGATAATTGTCTTATCTGTAACTTTTAAAGACAAGTGAACAAAAACATCTTTACTTTGGATGAATATAATTGTAATTATATAATTTATTTAACGATTGCGATATTTAATGTCAGAGTAATAAAATATATTTAATTAATTAATATTATACTCGAATTGGAGTTCAGATTTGACGGTGATAATTGGTGAATTAAAAGTGCAAAATAAGATTTAAGGTAAACTTGTATATCTTTTCTATCAAAAAATTTCCGCGCCAGCAAAATAACCAAATAATATAAGGACACAATACTAAATACGGTAACTAAACATCGGTTGTATAGGTTAGAAAAAAAAATTAAATGAATTGTTATGAAGGCACATTTGAGCACAGTGATCATTAGTCACACTGAAAATAATGGTATATGCTCAGACTGACGTCTAATATGCCTAAAATTATATTTTTGCATACCTTAAGCGAAAGCGCAAGGTATATTCTACTATATTTTTTATGGGTCCTTAAATGGCGACAATTTTCTAAACAGCCTGTACGTTTCGAGTGTCTTAAAGTCTTATTGGCTGTACTATGTATGTTATGGATTAAATCATGCAGCCATTGATTTTTAATTAGTTGTAGTACAATATTTTTATTACTTACGCTGTATAGCAGTTTTCTCAACATAATATATAATTCTCTTGTCTTGGTAACAGTGTTGGATAACTTTTATTTAGATTTAACACGATTCTAGCATTTCCAGCAGTGGTCTTCGAAAAGCTTTAAGATGTGTTGATGTTTGTAATGGTAAAATTGATAAAATAAATATTCATTAACCACATTAATAGACCCTAACCAAGCGAAACCGGGGCAGGTCGCTGGTATGTACAATGTACACACATTTTATGTAACTTTGGGAATAAATATGCCGCCAAACTGTCGCCTGTCCATTCTGTTTGCGAATTCACATACAGTTTTTGTTCGTTAATGGCGTTGTCGGTAATTAAAAATGACATATGTCACACCCGCAGTCTTTTTCATTTGCTTTTTATCCAACAGGGCGATGCAATTATTAAACTAATGTGTTACCCAGAGTTGCGTACAAATAACTAATTTTAGTTTACAAAAACATTATGCACGTTTTACAGTTGCACAAGATAAAATCCATTATACGAGTATCATACTTAACTTTATATTTGAATTTATACGTCAAACATAATCCTATTAAAAAAGTCCCGCTAGGTTTCTTGCTCGTCCTTCTCAGGACTTAAGTAAGAGGATTTATTGTAGTCAGATAATTGGAAAAATAAATATATTATTTATTTTATAATTAAATTATTTTTCTTGTAATCATTAAAGTAGTCACAGCTACATAATCAACTTCCATATTATAAAAAATAAAATAGGAACTATCAGATACTCGTAAATGTCTAATCGTAATTAAATTGGAACATAATGATGCAGAAAGACTAATATTTTGCTTTATTTTTAATGCTAATATTTTATTTATTCTTAGGAAAATAGGTTCAACAAAATAAAATTAATATTTCTTACATATATTATTAGGTACTTTGCTTATTGTAGTATTGTGATGGCGTAAAGAAAACCAATACTCCATTTTATCCGCTAGATGTCATGAGAGGCAAGTTAATGAAAAGGCAGAAATTCTCTCATTGCTACCAACAGAGGGCTGTATGTCCATCTCGTTTACTCCAGATCAGTCAGACTGACGACGGGATTAGTGTCAAAATTGCGAGACGTCTAGTACCGCGATCGCAACGAACATGGCAATGTTTTTAATGTAAAAACTTCTTTATGCACGTTGGGCACTTTTGGGATGGGGAAAAAGCGCTAAACTCGCGTGATCATCACGCTCAGATATATAAATACAGATGCATATATGTATCGTCTTCACAAACATATATGTATATATATATTATGTTTGTGAAGCTAAGAAGTTTTTACTTCTGAAGTGCAGTCACTCCTGCAGTCTATGGATACCGCCAGTCAATTTTAAATTAAGAATCACCTCCAACGACTAAGATGTAATAAATACATCACAGCCTGTAATTATTCACACCAGAACACAGCATTACCTAATATAAACAAAACTTCCAAATAAAAACAACATTCAAACAAAATTTCATTCATTCTTCTTCATATGTTTAGTTATTTTTTATATTAAATTTCAGATCTCTTGAATGAAGACCTGGCTGACGACGTGAGGTGCGCGAAGAGAATTTACGACCGCGTCGGATTCAAAGCCTGGCCTTCATCTTACGCCTACTGCAAGGAGAAGAGCCTTCCCGACCTGTCCCGCTGCTAACTTTTATGTTTTCATATATAAGCTATCATTTATTTTCTACTATGTTTTGTATTTTTCGAATTCAAGCGAATAATAAATCGATTTTTTTAAATAAATATTCATTATTACCGTCGACGAACCAAAAAGTTAGGCTCTTCTTTTCTACCGACTTCAAAAGGGAGACGGTACTCAATTCGACTGCATGTTCTTTTTTTATGTGTGTTACCTCATAACTTGTTTCTGGATGAATCGATTTCGATGATTGTTTTTTTTTTTTATTTGAAAGTTGGTGCTTTTCATGTGGTCCCATATAAATTTGATCAAGGTCTGACCAATAGTTTTTGAGTTATTCAAAATGTTCAAAATGTTTGTTGTTAAAATGTTGTTAAAATTTTTAATTATGTTTGGTGAACTGATGATAATACTCCCAAGAAAGCGATCTCTTATATATTTTTACTTATACAAAACTGAAGTAACAAAAGAGCTTACATTCCACCCGATATTAAGAGGCTACTGCAGTCCGCGGCAGTGTTCCCAACTCTACAAATTTTTCCGCAGATGTACGAAAGTTTGTCATCATCTAAGGAACTACGGAATTTGAGTTGAAATCTACGGAATTTGATTTCCATGTTAAATAAATTATAAATTTTTAATTTTTACTATATTTCACAGTCCTTATAATAGATTAATATAGTAATTAGATTTTTAAAAACTTAACAAAATCATTTTTTTACCATGAATGAAGTAACTGTTTTTGTATAAAACTATCCACACATATTTAAGTGTTAGTTATTTGTTTTTTTTTTTTAATTTAATTAAAAGATAACCATTATTTTTAATCAATTTTTATGGTACTTTCTTCTTATAATGTGTGCAGCTTGATTCAAAGTCTGCAAATATATGGATATTTTGAAATAGCATGTACGAAATTCTACGGAAACTTTTATACCAATCTACGGATTTGGAAAAATTCGAGTTGGCAACACGGATACTTACATTTGACTTCAAACAGATAAACTAAAAACAAAAGACTAAGATTACATGCGTCACAGCCTCTGTGGACAGTGGTGCTTCAAAAAACGTTTTTTTATATTTCGATTACCTTAGAAATATTGAAGTAAGTTGAAGAAACTTACTTTTTCGCTCGTTATTTTTTACAATATTTTTTTGATAAATTTTGCTTGAACTAAAAAAAAATTCAATCTTAAAAGCATTTATAATAAATATATATATCTTTATATATAAAAATTACGAGTCACGTTGTTCGTCCGCGATGAACTCCTAAACTACTGAACTGATTTCAATGAAATTTTGCACACTCTGTGCAGTTTGGTCTAACTTGAGTAAGTGACAGGATTTTTTATTTGAAGGGTCGTCGGAAAGGGCAGAACAACGTCTGCCTGGACAGCTAGTATATATATATATATATATATATATATATATGTAACATAACATATGTAATAATATATATATATATATATAGTTCAAAGATATCGCATAAAAATCCAAATATATCTGACAAAAACAAGAACTGTCTCTGAAGACAGATAAGACAGAACGTTACATTACACATATAGAACAACGTCTTCTAAAGCGTAACTTAATTCTTCTCTTTTAATCTGTTTTAAAAGCTTAATTCGACTCTAGAAATTAAGTCACTTCTTACTGATTTATACGTTCTGATTTACCACGAGCTCAGCAGGGAAGAAAAATACTGTGAGAAACCCCGCATGTCAATTAAATTTAAAAAAAAAACGATAAATGTGAAGTCCACCAACGTGCATTGGGACAACGCGGTGGATACTTCCAGGCCCTAAAACTCTATCCTCAGAAATGATCAGAGGCCTGTGTCCAGCTATGGGACGTATATATGCTGTAATTTTAAGTGTTAGCGCTGATAAAGATGCACTTCTTCACGTAACGAAGCTGCAGCTATATTATGGTCGCAGCACGAAAGGCCATGCTCTCATAGAATACCGCGTAAAATAGATATATTATTTCGTATGGTGGGTATAGAGAACCAATTACCTTTTTTCCTGAAACCAAGGCATTCCATCTCAGTCCTCAGTTGACAACCCATTTACATTTTGATTCTTAATCGGGGGTAGATGTAGATGTCTATGAGCCTCAGCATCCACTTAACATTAACTTATTCCAAAGAAACTTTCTATTCCTAACTTATGCATGTCTAATGTAATGTTTATCCAATTAGATAATAGATACAATAGAATGCAGTGACAGGGATACTGGTATATTCACAGCAGAACCAAACTCGATAACCAACAAACTGTGTATTTGGAGCAGAGGTTCAAACTTACCTAGGATTTGTTTGTCCGCCACGGTAATCTATAACATCTTTGTCAAAGGTTTTTAATTATAAGCATATAGGTTTAACAAAATTTAAGCAAACTGCGCTCATGAAACCGAAGCTACTGTATATCTCGTTTGTTTACATAACTAATCTAACTTTATGCTGCCTTTCCACTAGGGATGTGCGAGGTAAACGATGCGAAAGTGAGAAGCTTAGCACCTCGCACATCCCTTTAGGAAAGGCAGTCTTAAGTCTGTTTCTAAACATAATTTAGTAATGATAGTCCAAAATATAGGCAAGTAATGTCTAGATGGTACTAGATGCTGAAGTCGGTAATAAGAGGGGTGTTATATGTTTAACGTGTGTATCAATGTATCCGTTTATCTGTGTATCCGTGTATCTGTGTGTCTGTCTGCGGCATTATAGCTCCTGAACGGATGAGCCGATTTCGATTAAGTTTATTCCTTTTGAAAGGTGTCTTAATCGAGAATATTCCTAGCTATGTTTCAAGAAAATCTGTTCAGCCGTTTGAAGATCATCAACAGTTTTTGCGTCGGGAGTTTTTAAAAATTTTAATTTAAGTCGTGATTTCAAATCCTCATCAACCCAAAAACAGTCCACTTCTGACAAACCGATGAGGAAGAAAGATTCTCGAGTGGCAACCTCGTACTGATAAGCGCACGCCCTTGTAAAAGGTACAGGTGACTCAGGACTGAGTTTTGTGGCATTGCTTGTGGAAGAACATAAGCTTTCCTCATGTTCAGCGGTGGACTTGTGAAAGAATGTAATGATGATGATTAGGTTACATATGTAACTACACGTAGCATATATGCCTATTGTACCTATGTAACTAAATTGTGTGAGGCAGTAGCAATATGGCCGCCGGCACTGTTGTAACACGTCTGTATATAATAAACTACTATTTATTACAAGGACTTTATCTCACTTCTAGTGTGATAGAAGTGACAAGTGACGCGGACATCATTCATCATTAGTTAAAGTGGTGACCCCGACGTGATACAGTGCCGTGCTCGTTTGTGTTTCTGTATAGTGCATACTATCGAAAATGAGGTCCAAGGAAGAAAAATCGGAAGCAGAATTGTCTCGAATAACGGTTTTGTCGAGAATCCCGGAATTTTGGGAGGATCAGCCGCGCACCTGGTTCATACAGGCCGAATCCGTACTATACAACCAGAAGCTCTCAGATGCTGCTAAATACCATCTCATCGTCATTATCATCATTACCGCCCTTCACAAGTACACTGCTGAACATAGCCCTCCCCCCCCCCCCAAGAAATGCCACAAAGCACGGTCCTGAGCCACCTGCATCCATCGACTTCCTGCACGTCTTACAAGGTCGTCACTCCATCTAGTGGGGGGACGCCCTACACTTCGCCTACCAGTACGAGGCTGCCACTCGAGAACCTTTCTTCCCCATCGGTTGTCGGTTCTTCGAGCTATATGGTCGGCCCATTGTCACTTTAGCTTAATAATCCGTTGGGCTATGTCGGTCACTCGGGTTCTACTGCGGATATCCTCATTTCTAAGTTTATCACGCAGAGAAACCCCGAGCATAGCCCTCTCCATAGCTCGCTGAACGACCTTGAGCTTCCTCATACGGCCAGCAGTGAAGGAGCACGTCTCAGATCCGTAAGTGATCACTGGCAACACGCACTGGTTGAACAATTTCGTTTTAAGGTTTTGAGGTATGTCTAACGAGAAGATGTGTCGTAGTTTCCCGAACGCTGCCCAGCTGAGTTGAATCCGTCGATTGACCTCTCGGTCAAAGTTGGACTTACCTATTCGGACTATTTGTCCCAGGTAAACATACTCGTCAACAACTTTGAGCTTAGTGCTCCCAACAACTACCGGCATAGGTGTGACATGGACATTAAACATGATCTTTGTTTTGTCCATGTTCATCTTAAGACCTATCCGTTGGGAGACACTATTGAGGTCATTGAGTATAGTGCTTAGTTCTTGCAGTGATTCTGCCATAAGGACTATATCGTCGGCAACTCGAAGGTGAGTGGTGTACTCGCCATTTATGTTAATACCGTATCCTTTCCAGTCCAGGAGCTTGAAAACGTCTTCCAATGCAGCGGTGAAGAGTTTCGGGAATATAATAGCACCCAGTCTTACACCTCTCTGCAGTTGGATAGGTTTCGTACTCTGATTCTGTACTCGGATAGCCATGGTAGCCCTACTGTACAAACACATCAGCTCTTCGATATACCGACAGTCAACTTGGCACCGCTCAAGGGACTGTAGCGACGCCAAAGTTTCGAGGAAATCAAAGGCTTTCTCATAGTCCACATACGCAAGGCAAAGTGGCAGATTGTACTCTTCTGTCTTCTGTACAATTTGTCGAAGGGTGTGTATGTGGTCTATGGTACTAAAACCATTTCGGGAACCGGCTTGTTCGGGAGGCTGGAAGTCATCAAGTCTGCGCGCGAGACGATTCGTAATGACTCTCGAAAACAGTACGTAGACGCGGCTCAAAAGTGAAATCGGTCTGTAGTTCTTCAAGAGAGCGTTAACGCCGTTCTTGAAGAACAAGACCACCGCACTTCTGCTACACGTCTCCGGAGTAGTGCCACCATGGAGGACGGAATTAAATAGCTTCTGAAAGGCTTCAAGTACCGGTTTTCCACCCGCTTTCAGAAGCTCCGCTGTAATTCCATCCCCAACTTGCCGTATTTAAGGTGCTGGAGAGCCATTCTAATCTCGCGTAGACTGTGTTCCGGAATATCTTCGGAATAGTGTCGGATAAGACTTGCTCTTGGATCGTTACTCACACTTGCGTGTGGCTACAACGATGACGTGTACAGCTGTCCATAGAACTCTCGTCCCGGAAACGATGCTGCCACACTCGGTCTTCAGCTTTGATAGTTGGCTCTTTCTGACAGACAGATCTCTGGTAAAGACTTTGGAGCCTTGGTTCCACTCGATCGCTCCTTCAATACAAGCTGTATTGAAGTTGCGTAAGTACCGCCGCATGCATTTGGAGATCTGTCTGTTCAGTTGCCTGTATGCTATCAAATCTGTTGGAGACTGCAGCTTTATTTCCCGTCTAACAGCCATGATATTAAGAGTGTGATCGGAGAGTTTTTGTTATGCTGCGGCGGGTCTTGTAGAACTTAGCTCCGACCGCATGGACAGTTTCCACGAGCTTATCATTCATATCGTCCACTTCATTGCAAGCTTCTATATAAATACCATCTAGTTATTGCCAAGCTGAGGAAGCATGTTGTACAGTAAGTCACGGATGTCCTGGTGAATCTTCCAGCTGAAGGAAAATACGACCTGCTGAAGTAAACGTTACTCATCATTTTCGAGTAGTCCGAAACGCGTCAAATCACCAAACTCATTGGCGAGATGGACCTTGGAGACCAACTCCCATCTCAATTGCTGCGTAGAATGAAGGATCCGGCCAGGGATCGGTTCAAGGACGATACTTTGAGCGTATTATGGCGTATAAGTCAGTGGTAGATCCACGCGGCAGCTTCTGCTGTCACACGGATGGGCCGGCTCGAACCGGTGTGGTACCACGACCTCACAGAATGCCAGCGTGAAGTAGAGGTTTACCTCTGCGTTTCGTTTGGTAAGTGCGGGTGCCGGAGGCCCTTTTTACTGGAAATGAGGCATTCCATCTTAGTCCTCACGGGTGACAACGCATCTGCATTTTGATTCGCAAACAAGGATAGATGTAGATGTCTATGGGCCGCAGCAACCACTTACCATCAGGTGGACTGTGTGCACGTTTGTCACCCTTATCCTATAAAAAAAAGAACCACCTACCGGCTGCCGTTAGTGCTATACTGGTGGTCACCGGTACCAAAAACCTCAAGACGCTAGCTTCTGTAGCAGACCAGGTTATGGAGACGATGCGACCTATCGGCGTTGCAGAGATAGAATCGATTTTGTCAGGCGACGCTCCCATCATTGCTGAAATCGCTAAGATAAGATCAATAAGCGACTGGATAAAATGGCCATGGTCAGATCGCGGTTCCAATTACGTGGTGAGAGGACCCGAGCCCACTCACACTCTTAAGGTTGCCGCAGCAATTGGTTATGTTTCTACCACTATTGCTTCAAGGCTAGGGCGCAAAAATGTGTCCAGCCGTGCGCTTGGAAAACGGAGGAAACGGTAAATTAGATGTTGCGCAGAGGGAGGCGGTGAACAACTGCACAGGCATCTCCAGCTCGCCTCAGCATACGAGATAAGTCCAGCAACCTTATTTTTTTAATTGACACTGGTGCCAATATCACAGTTTTGCCGCGGAACAAAGTGCGTGTTAAATCGTGTGGTAATGACTGTTCTGATTATATTTTATACGCAGCAAATGGCAGCAAAATAAGCACTTACGGTGTTAAAACTTTAAATTTAGATTTAGAGCTGCGCAGAGCGTATCAGTGGACATTTGTTATCGCGGAACTGCGTCAACCAATTTTAGGTGGAGATTTTTTAGCGCATTATAAATTGTTGGTCGACGTAGCGTCACGCAAACTAATTGACGAGGTAACAAATTTAAATGTTTTGGCTCCTATTTTTTACTGTCAAGAACAGTCAGTTTAAAGTATAGATAAGTGTCACCCTTTTTATTATATTTTAGCGCAGTATCCTGATATCACCAAGCCGGTTTCATTTAAAGAACCGCCCAAACATTCTGTATACCACCATATAGAGACTGGTGCACGCTAAAGCAAGACCGTTACCACCGCATCCGCATCGTCATCAAAGAAGAGTTTAGGCTTATGCAACAGTTGGGGATTTGTAGGCTGTCGAAAGGTGCGTTGGCAAGCCTTCTACACGTTGTGCCTAAAAAAGACGGCCAAATACGACCATATGGCGATTACAGGGCTCTTAAGGCAATAACAAAGCCCGATAGGTACCCTATACCGCGATTGCATGATTTTACATATTTATTAGAAGGTAAAAAAATATTTTCACGAATCGATATTAATCGCGCTTATCATGTAATAATGGTCAACCCTAACGATGTAGATGTGGCGGCGTAGGCGTCGCACCAGAAGCGAAACACATCGAAGCCTAAATCGCGCTAACAAAGTTGCGAAGTTAAAGCAGTATATATAGAATAGCTCCGAGCTACCACTCGGAGCGTTGGCCGCTCCTCGGACAGAACACCTTGCCCGGCGGGAGATCTCCCATGTTCCTTCCACCGCCACATAGAGAATACCGCCATAATAACACCTTTCGATCTCTTCGAATTCCCACGCATGTGTTTTGGCATGCGTAATAATGCGCTGTCTTGAGGGCTTAGATTTTCTTTACACCTATATCGATGACGTCATCATTGCAATTACGGATATGACGTCACATAGAGAGCATTTGAATATCGTGTTCGAGCGGTTAAATAAATGCGGTTTGACTATCAACCTAAATAAATGCTTATTTGGACAGTCTAAAATAGGTTTTTTTGGATTTTAAGGTATCTATGGAAGGTATTCGTCTTCTTAAAGATAAAGTTGATGCTATATGTGCTTTTCCGAAACCAGTAACTGTTGAAGAACTCAGAAGATTTTTGGGAATGGTTAACTTTTATCGTTTACATTTGCCCAATGCTGTAGAGTATCAAATGGGGTTAAATAAGTTTTTTTAAATTCTAAGAAGACGGACAAGACTAAAATTAATTGGGATGGGAAGTAGAACGAAGCATTTATTCAATGTAAAACAAAGTTGCAAAACGCAGTAAGCTTATCGTATCCGAAACCCGATAGCCCGCTTGCACTTATGACGGATGCATCGAATTCAAGCGTAGGAGCGATATTGCAACAGCAAGTAGGTATGGTCACCGCCGGGATATTTTTCGAAAAAATTATCGCCAACTCAGCAGAAATACAGCACTTACGATAAATAACTTATAGCTATTTATCTTGTAGTGAAATACATACATAAACACTCACGCTTGTCACCCAGAGGGGTAGGCAGAGACTACGAACTTCCATTTGGCACGATCCTGACACACCTCTCTCGCTTCCTTTACATCCATATATCTACGCATACATGCTCGTCGGTTATGGGTACTCCTAATCTGGACCATTTTCAATATATCGCCAATTTGGTCGATAAACCTTCGTCTAGGGCACCCCTTCCCAACTCTGCCTATTACTTCTGCAACATAAATTTGCTTTGTCACTCTTTCCTCGTTCATTCTTTCTACATAACCAAACCACCAAAGTGTAGTTTGCAAGATGCCCTTGTGACCAGGATTAAGAAAGGAATGCAGTGAAATATTTCAGAAATATGGTTGAAGGTCAAGATTTGGTAATTTTTACGGACCATAAACCCTTAATTTTTGCCTTTTCAAAAACCAATAGCGACAATGAGTTACCTAGGCTCGTGAAACAACTACTTTTTCTTAGCGAGTTCTCTACGAACATTAAACACATTGAAGATGATTAGAATGTACCTATTAGCGGACGCGTTATCAAGGACAGAGACCGTAACTTGTCCAACCGTATTAGATTATGCAGCAGTCAGCAGTGTACAAAGTAATGACAAGCAGCTAGTTAGTCTACGCAATTCCAATAAGTGGAATTTTAAACAGATATTTATTCCTAGTAGCGACTTTTCCGTTTGGTGTGAAAGTCTACCAGTCGGGTGAAGCCATATTTACTGGAACAATTTCGGCGCTTAGCTTTCGACTCTATTCATAGTCTTAGCCACCCCAGAATCCATTCCTCGCGTAAGCTAATGGATAACAGATTTTTCTGGGTTAATATGAATGAAGACGTAGGTAAATGGGCCAAGTCCTGCATTGCATGTCAACGTGCCAAAGTTTATAGGCATAATTCATCGGAACTAGGGAATTTTCCGTTGGCGGAAAAACTTTCCCACATTCACGTCGACATAGTTAGTCCACTTAATATTTCCTTGCAAGACTATAGGTATCTCGTAACAATAAAAGATCGACAGACCAGTTGGCCAGAGGCGTTTCCAGTAAGGAATATATCCGCAGAAACGTTTTCTAAGGTAATTTTCGAAGGGTGGATTTCGCGCTTTGGCTGCCCCATTCAGCTTACTAGCGAGCAGGGCGGACAGTTTAAAAGCAATGTTTTTCAAAATTTAATGAAGTATTCAGATATTTATAAAACCAAAACTACTCCTTACCACCCGCAAAGCAATGGGCTGGTTGCGAGGTGGCATAGATCCCATAAGGCCGCGCTTATGGCCAGGTTGGATTCTAAGACCTGGGTTGAGGAACTACCTATAGTTTTGTTAGACCTGCGAGCAGCCCCGCGATCACATACTGGCGTTAGTGCCACCGAATTAACATATGGTCAATCTTGAAGGCTGCCCGGAGATTTTTTCGGTAATAATACATCACAGCGAATATGTCGAACGGTTACGAAAAATGATAAGCGAGCCTAAACCTAAGCTGACGGCACATAAGGAGGCTCGCACGGTATTCATTCATAGCGATTTAAATACGTGCACGCACGTTTTTGTTAGGAGTGACCTTGTACGGAAGTCATTACAGCCTCCATATGAGGGACCATTCAAAATGTTAGAACGAAAGGGAAAAGTTTTCCTAATACAAATGCCCGGTAGAGATGTATTTATATCCGTAGATAGGCTTAAACCCGCTTATATTAGCGATAGCCAAAACGTAACTAATGTCAACAATACTATAGTGATAAGGATATTTCTTTAAATGACCGTAATATTAGCATAAGCGGAGCGGAAAAAGTTGATCGCCCGCTCAGTTACACCACGCGTAGCGGCTGTATTTCGATGAAGCCGTTTTTAGTACGTTTCAATTTATAATTGTAGTTAGGTCGACTCAATGAATATTGTTTAGCATTTTTAGGCAAATTATTTCTTGTCGGCGCTGACTTTCGTGTAGTAGATACATACTTTCTCCGAATAAATAAACTATTATTTTAATATTAAATATGGATAACACGGTGAGCCCAGTCCGAAGCGGTAATGAAGGAAACAATACTACGATCATATTAACGGCAGAAGAAATACAGGATCATAACGGTTATCACGAAAATCCGTTACGGGACAGCCCAGGTTAAAAAGCGGGTGCGGAAGCAAATGGGATTCGTGCAGGAACAAACCTTACAAATGACTCAAGTTGCCACAGCCAGCTTCCGAAGAGCTCACGATGCGCTCAAATCGCAGTGTTTGGCGATATCAGACGTATTGTTTGGTTTGTCTAGCTTGTAAGTAGTGTTTAAGTAAATTTAAAATTTGGTTTACTACTTTTGGTAATTAAATTTATTTTAACTATAGCGAATTAAAATATGTAATATACCTATGTTTTGATTTATAGCATTTGCAACTCGTTGTTAATGTTAATTGCATGTAGGTCGAGCGTCGATGACTGGTGACGCTTCAAATGTAAATAATTCCCAGTGTTTAGACATATGATACCACATGTTTGTGCATTACAAGTGATAAGCATTACGTTGTCACCCGGTTCTGTCTATACCTAATTGTTTGTATATTCAAAATTTATTGTATTTGTATCTTAAAAAATAAAAATAATATTTTTGGTGGGGGGGAGTGATATAACTACACTTAGCATATATACCTAAATATAGTACCTATGTAACTGAATTGTGTGAGACAGTATGACCGGCAGCCGGCACTGATGTAACACGCGTGTATATAATAAACTGCTATTTCTTACAAGGACTTTATCTCATTTCTATCACACTACACGGACATTAGTTATTAATTAATTAATATACAAATGTATATTAATATACATAAACATATAAAAATGGCACTTGAAACAAAGACACCCCCCCATTTGGGTGGTATTAAAAATGTAAAATGAAAACAAACCCCTGTCAAAAATATAAATATGTTCAAGATACAACCAATATACGCCTCCCCTCATTTCTGAGGGGGTTTAATAAATGTATTATGAACTCATAAATACTAATTCAAGGCTGGCATAGAAGAGGTCACCTCAATGAAGTCCCGAAGATGGAAATGGAACAACGAAATATAATATCCCGTTTACAGTTTATTTTTAGGTAAGCATACGGGTGCTCTTAACCCAGATTTTTTGACTACTAAAACAATTGTAGGTCAATGCGAACTTTTGACTCTCTGAATACAATAACTTGTAAAAGGTTTTATGTAAGAAAAACAAATCATTTTTTTCTTGAACTTATAAACAAAAAAAAACAGACTGTATAATAAAAGTACACTGAGCATAATATTTCACCGTGCAATGGTGGTGTAGAATATCTACTACCCCATATCGCCCCGTTGGTGACGTATACGTGGCCAGCAACGTCTTTTTTATAACAACTAGAAAATAATAAAACTGTGATTGCAAACCCGCTTCCCAATCGGATCAACTACGGCAAATATTCTTCTTATGAGGTAATCTATGGTGAGGTCTATGTTCAACGGTAAACTTTGAAACGCTGTAATGATAAATAATGATGATGAGGGTCCACGGGGACTGTGATTCACACTATGAACAATTTCTTTTCACGTACAAAGATATACATGATTATCTATCTTATCTCGTGTGCAATATCGGAATTATAACGCAATTGTTGTTAACTTTGTAGTGTCATCATCATTAGCCAGTCACAGCCAATCTAAAAACCACTGCTGACCGTAGCTCGTGGTAGAGCCACGTGGAATAGCTACCCTGAGGGTAAATTATGGTTGTAACACGAATACGTGGACTCGAGCGTAAAAGGACCACGATCTCACAAAATACCAGAGTAAAATATCAGCGCATTGTTATTGTGCTTCTTGTGGTGAGTGTAGAGAATCGGAGACCATTTTTACTGGAAATGTAGTATATCATTAATTGAAAATAGATGAGGATGTCTATCGGCCAGAGCATCCACTTACCATCAGGTAAACTTTGTCCATTTTTGACACCCTTATTCTGAAAGAGAAAAGTCTTCCCCATAGACTCAGTATTCATACTATCATATTATCTATCATACATATTGGCCATAGTTGTCATGCTTGATGGGCGGGTTAGCATCCGCAGTTTTTACTTTATTATTGAATTGTTATCACGAAGATGCTGCTCCTCATCTCCTCTTTCAGTTTTTCTCTGTCGTTTTTTATGATACCCACAAGATGATATGGAGTAGTGAAATCTATTTACACCACAACTGCATGGCAGATGAATCCGAATGACAGGGTGAGAAATTGTTTGATAAGAGAAAAGTGTGGTTTGCAAGATGATGTTGTGACCAGAATTAAGAAAGGAATGCTTCGGTGGTTTGGTCATGTAGAAGGAATGAATGAGGAAAGAATGACAAAGCAAATTTATGTTGCAGAGGTGAACGGCAGAGTCGGGAAGGGGCATTCTAGGCGAAAGTTTATCGACCAAATTGGCGATATATTGAAAATGGGTCAATTTAAGAGTACCTTTAACTGACGAGCGTGTATGCGTAGGTATATGGATATGGAGGAAGCGAGAGAGGTGTGTCAGGATCTTGCCAAATGGAAGTCCATAGTCTCTACCTACCCCTCTGGGTGACAGTCGTGTGTGTTTATGTTACGTATGTATGCATGGCAGAAATTACATTTATCTCTAGTATAATTGGCTAAAGAGAATCAATCACTGCACTACATGGGTATCATTTACGACTACTGGCATATAATAAATGGCTTCTCATAGAGGACGATATAACTATCCCTGGCGTAAAACCAGCCAACATTTTGATTTTTAGTCAAAATGAGATGTAGGTGTCTCGAATCACTGCCATCAAGTTACCCCCGGGAAGACTGGATGTTAGTTTTATTTTTATAAGCCATAGCTTGATTACTGTTCCATCTGATGGTAAGTGGGGATGCAGCCAAAGATGGCAAAGCGCACTGAATTAGCTTAATAAAAGTATATTTACTATATCCTTGAAGACACCCACATTATAATCGGATGGAAAAACAGATGCAGGTAAATTATTCTGCTCCTTTGCTGTACTTACTTACTAGGCTTACTATTAGTTTATCACTCTGACTTTTTTTAAATCAAAGGCAAATCCTATTACAAGAAGTAGCAAAATGTTATATGACTCGTATTTTTTAAATTTATTATATTTTACCCATAGAAAAATCACATTAAATATCTATTATAACCAAACAAAAATATATTATACATTACTTAGGTAAAGCGCCTGTCAATATATTAGTGTAAAAATTACTAAAATGTAAATTGCTATACGAAAGTCTCAGGAGTAAAGAATATGTAAGTACAAAAAAACAAATATTTTTGTAACTTTATGATTAATATTTTGAAATAATACCTGTTTTGCTCCATATGGCTTGTTTCAGAAGGTTATATTAAATCTGTCGCTTACCTGAAACAAACGAAAAGAGAATATATTTAAAAATATATACTTATCTTGAGGTTCTAATGAAAATATATTATATCACTCGTAAAATTTAATATGACACGTAACGTGATATAAATGTCACATTTCTTATTTTTATTCATATGTTTCGTTTTAACAACAAATTGTATAAATCATTGCCACACATTCAACGATAATAAAATACAACAAACTGAGCAATATTTTTAAAGCAATCTAAACCGTAAATTTAAATGTTACAATTTTTGGTTATGGTATGTGGTAAATACTCAATATCCATAGTCAATATCCGTTTGCGGTAAAGTAAAAATATAGTTAACTTACTTTTGATAGGCTGTCATGAATGAATTGAATGAATACTGAATGAATTTGTATTCAAAGCTGTTAATAATTTTGGGTTCCAGAAGAGTCCACAAATTATTAGATGAATGATACTTTATGTGTAAGTGTGACAAGCGAGCACATACATTCTCAATGAAGAATTAAAGGAAAGTAAATGGCGAATGAGCATACAGTAATAAGCAAATAAGCAAGCCTCATCTCATTTAAAAGACAATTTTCAAGCACGTTAGTGTAGGCCACGCTACGCCAAACTCAATACATATATATTATGTGACCATGGCGAAGTTGACAACATGTAATCTAAATGTATTTTTTTTTTTGGAAATATGGTGAAGAAACTTTAAATAAGTTTGAAATACATGTTAATTCCACCTAAATCTGTTCTTCTTTTCTAGTTCATACCCTCTTGTAATTGAGAGGAGGCTTTCATCCTAAAGTAAAACCAAGTCAAACATAACTAAATTTGTTTTCTAAAGCCCGTAATATTTAACTTTTATCAATTAATAAAATTAACGAATGTTTGTACAAAAAGTACCTAAACAAACCATTTACCTCGGAAAAAAGGTCGATTCAATCTACTGGCTCTCGGTCCTGCACAGTCATCGTTTAATTTCCGCAAGTCACGGATTAACCTAATCTAATTTAACTTGATTTTGTCGAGTATAATTCGTTCAATATAAAAGAACTCTTTTGTAATAAAAGAGGCCGAAAGAGTGAACATAGCCTTACTATATTGCTAAATTTGAGAATAGCTGTTTAAGCTTCATCGACATATCTTTTTTTATTCATCCTTGCAACCTTCTTATAGTAGTGCATTTTTGTAGAAGGGGGCAAACGAGCATGCAGCTGACGTTGTAAGTGACAACAGCCGCCCATAAACAACTGCAACGCCAGGGGAATTGCAAGTGCATTGCCAAACTGTTAAAAAGGAATAAGCTGATTTCCTGAAGGTACTACGTAAGTAGTAATAGTCCGGAAAAATCTCTCGTGTA
The DNA here is from genome assembly GCA_963668995.1 of Parnassius mnemosyne. NCBI lineage: Eukaryota > Metazoa > Arthropoda > Insecta > Lepidoptera > Papilionidae > Parnassius > Parnassius mnemosyne. The sequence continues at coordinate 22,138,923 of CAVLGL010000084.1, read as the reverse complement.
TGTATGTACGTATGGTGGATTTTGACGGGTGAAATTAATCCGAACAATTCCTCTAAACACTTCCCGTGCGATTGAAAATGGAAAACAATGCAATATCCCTACACAGCGCCAGTGAATCAAGACGATCTCGGGCCGCTCTTCGCTGAATGCACTCAGGGGGGTAGCTCTTTAGCACTGGGGTGCCCTGGCCTAGAGTGAAGAACAGTATTTCATATGAGGCCAAACTCGTGCCTTATAAAGTTATAAGCACTATGCTAGCATAAATACTGTCACGCTCTACTGAGTACGCCAAGATTTATCACTAGATATGCCGACACCCAGTATTCCGATGGTGGAATAAATTGAAGAAAAACGACAAAAAGGTTATTTTTAACAGTAAATCGAAAACATGCACCTTCTGGGGATCAAAGTGGACTAGACTTTACCGTTTACAATCCGAGACCTCGACTTCAGACACAAGTTTGTTCCTTTTCTCGACGACGTCTTCCCGAGAAATATTGGAACGGCCGGTAAAAAGCATCATCAGTGTTGTCATCCGCGTAGCAATTAATGTTACTGGTTTGTAACATATTACTGATATAATGTATTCACCTAATTTCATTCACAGCAGTCAGTTTCAACGGAGACTCGCCATCTGCACAGGAGAGGGCTAAAATGCACGAGTGTGTGCGCAAGCACAGGTACACTCTATTCCTTCCGATAGAACGGTAATCTGACACGAACGGCGGAAGATGAGGCGCAACACCATCGTTATCCTGACTTCAGACTGCCACTGAGAATTTTTTGACGGTTTTCATTAACTGAATTTTGGCCCGGACCGGAATTCCAATTCGGGATAACGTGATCAGTAGTCACACTTAGGACCACTAAAAGCATAATACTAATAAATAGGAACGGTAACAAATACTGATTGTAAGTGTCGATTGAATTATTGTGCCTTTTAATCTTTAATTTCGCAAAAAAAATACATATCGTATTTAATAGAGAACATCCCTATGTCACTAATTCGCTTTTTACAGATTATGCTGACGGAATAGCAGATCTATTCCTTTTTAAATTTGAATTTATGTACTCCTGCCTCGTTGCGTTAGCTCAACGGAGACGTTCCTTTTTTATATTTCAATTTAAAGACGTCGCGTCGTCTTCGTATAATACTTACCTTTTTCTAATTCCTAGACTCTCAAGTCTTGAATTAAAATCATGTACTTCGCCTACAAATGTCTGTCTCTTTTTCTGTCTCTATATATGTTTATCTAACTATTTCTTTTGGTGTGTACTTCTGAAATACTGCAAAAGTAAAATAGGCTTTTAAGGTTATATTTTTGTTACACATTAAAACAGTCGTCCCCCCCCTTAGAGAAAGGGGGCGCAGGCGGCGAGTAGCCGCTGAGAGGTGCGCCTAACTAAGGCAAATTAAGAATAGGGAGAAGATTTGGCCTGAGCCGCCAGGAGGCAGTCCAGGTCAGTCGACCGCTTGGGGGTCCGAGAGAGACTTTCTCGGCCTGCGGACTCGATAGCGAAAGGGAAGTGGGGCTGCACAGGAAGCTGCCTCACGAATGAGATGATTGGGGTGAGACTCTGAGGCTTTGAAGAAGTTCTTAGAGAGTCTTTTGAAAAATTGTTGAATTTTTTCGCAGCCTATATTCATACAGCCTTTATACACTCTTACACCGGAACACAGCAGCACCTACCCAGACCCAGACGAAGTCCTAGGCATAAAAGGAGTCACATTACCTCATGACATGGGCTTCTCTCGTCGTGTGGAAGATTGATGCCCTAATTGCCACCCTAAAGACGCGCCTTAACAAACAAAAGACGCCGCGACGTTTTAGGATTAGCAAGCTGTTAAGATACGTTCTATTCGAATTAGAAAGCAAGCAAAAGGGAGAGCAACAAAGTAATCATATAACAACAAAGCAACAAGAAAACCTTTCTAAAAATACAAACTATACATATTCAAATAGACTCCGGTAGATTAAATGTTTTTCAATACCACTATACCCTTCCCAAACAATGTAGTAGTAGATTTAAGCACATGAAAGTGACTTCAAATGTACAGTTATATAAATTAGACCATAGGTGCATAATGCATTGTTGTGTAGGGAATGTAGTAGAGTTTGTATTGGTCATCCATGCCCTTCAAAATGAAACGCAACAAAACAGTGTTGATGATTGATGCCAAGAAAGGAGTGATTTGACCAGATTGACTGCCCGACATCGTAAATTAATTATTTATTATTTGTATAATTAATTATTTTTAATAAATTGGAACCTTAATGCTACCTATTCTGTCATTAACCTATGTATCTTTACCTATGCTAAACTACCTAGTTGGGTTAATAACAAATACCGTTTCTTATATTATTTCAGAACTTTATTTTATTTATCTTTTTATTCCAACTTATTAAAAGTTTTAATTGTTTAAAACTACGAAATTCTATTATTACAGAATAAACGCTGTTGTTAGACATATTAGGTTATAAAAGTATTATTAACTTTATTTCTATCGTTTTTTCTGCGCTTAAAGGAACCGCCGGAGGCGATACACAGACAGATAAATTACATTTAAACAAAACTAGTTTTTACAAATTTTATCGAGTATCTAATCCGCAAAACTCGTTTGATTTAAATGTGTAGTGTTCGCGAAAATATAAGAAACCATTAGATGAATTACAATTACAGGGATTCACTGTTTGATGCATTTAAATTTATTATAAATTGCATATTAAATTAGGTACCTACTTATTATATCTTTATACAAGTATAAGTAAAGAATGAAGCATCGAATCTTCCATGTCAAGTGGATGCTGTAGTCCAATACGTACATTTATCCTCGATTAATAATTAAAATGTAGATATGTTGTCATACCTGAGGACTAGAATTGAACTATAGACTGCCTCGTTACCAGTTTAAACTCACTCACTGCACGAAATGCAGCACCATTACAGTATTATTTCACGCTGGTATTCGCGAGGGCGAGATCCTTTCACGTTCAAACCACCTATTCACGATGTATCCATAGCACTAACACATGAAAAGAGGAAATGAGATAGATATTAAAGACGAAATAGTTTCACATAAGATTCAAAAGTCACAAAAGCGACACATTTCTTAGAAAATATGACTTTTCCCGTGTACAGTGATTTTATTTTTACGATGGAACATTTACCCAAGTTTATTTTAAGTATCTCCCATCTTAAGTAAAGTGTGTAATAAAAGTAGATATATACAAATCTGAGTTATTAAGATTGATGCGTACGGGTGGTTCAGACTTCAGAGAACGTTATACTTTTGGCCGTTAACAGTAACCCAAAAATACTTGTGTAGCGGGTAGCGACGACAGCGCCGCTACACTTGTTTCGTGTATCAGCTGTGTTTGAGACTACATTATGTTGACAATTAGACTGCCTAGTTGGTGTAATGATCTAGTGGTGGGTTTGAATCGTGAGTCAGGCTAAAATCAATTATAGGGTTTTTCTGTCAAAGAATTCTCAATAGCAGCCCGGAGTGAGCACGTTGACTGTGTTTCACTCCCGTGCCTCGGAAAGCATATAAATCCATAGGACCTGTACCTGAACTCTCTCCGGTCATGTCGGGTTACCGTCCTATCTAAATCTATACACATGGACACAATAATCCTGTCCTGTACAGATGACTAGCCTCCGTTAGGACTGGCCACCGTGACCGAAATTCGGTCCGGAATAATGTCTATTATGTTGACAATTTCGACCAGGATAACGTCTTCTTTGACAAAAAATTACGCTGACTGACATGTTGCCATGTTTTGTTTAATTCTACTTCTTCTTCTTTCTACTGTAACGGTATATACGTGATAGAGCCACGGTGCAGCAATACGTATTACGGTTTTAGCCCTAACGAATCGGCTCGACCGGGGAACGACCAAACTCTCACACAATTCCAGCGTAAAATAGCAGCTTAACGCTGTTGTGTTTCTTATGGTGAGTGTAGAGAACTCTTAGTCCTCAGGGGTGACCACGCATCTGCATTTTGATTCTTAATTGAGGATAAATGTAGATGAATATGGGCCACATCATTCTCTCACCATCAGGTGGATTATGTGCTCGTTTGTCATCCTTATTCTATAAAAAAACAACGTGTAAAAGCCCACAACTAGACGTGAACCTCAGCCGTTGTGTGGAATATTTACCTAAATTGTCACGATTAGCAAGTGGAGCGATCATTTCAGTAACAAACATGTCGCAACTTTGACAAACGAGATGATAGCTTCATCTATACAAATAAATAAAATTAAAGTGTCTGTTTAAAATGTCAAAATAACAGCTTTTTACTAAATGCATAGGCAGTACTTATAACAAAAAAAAATTAAAATTTTTGTCTGTCTGTTTGTTCCGGCTTATCTCCGAAATGGCTAGATGGGTTTTGACGGAACTTTCACTGGCATATAACTGATGTTATAAGGAGTAACTCAAATTACATTTATTTTAGAAAAATAATTAGAGTGCCGCGCAATAAAATTAAAACCAATGAAATTCAATCGTAATAAATACCACGCGAACGAAGTCGCGGGTAACAGCTAGTCTACCATAAGATCTTTCTGGAAAAACCATAAGTCGCCGCTGACGACACTCGTTGGACGATATGGATGATTCTCCTGCCATGACAAGTTTAATTAAATTATAAGTATTAGTTATTAAATCGTTATAGTTTGCTGATTCATCAAGTCCACCGCACAGTCAAATTCGCGTATAAGCCGCTAAGTTAATATCCGTGAGTTCTTTTGACGCACTCGCTCAAGCCGTACGAACTGGGAACTAGTCGCCATGTCTCGTTACTGAACTCAAAGCTCCGGATATTACTTCGACGCGGTTAGTTTTCTGTTTTATTTTCATGCACCGACTCCGCACTACGCCGTATGATGAATTCCGCAAATCCGGATTTGACTTATAAAATAATATACGGATGCTATGTTACATCTGAAGAGAAAATTCCACCCCTAACGGTGGAAAAATAGAAGATGAAGATTGTTAAAGGCATGTAAAATAAAATATTGATTTATTTATGTATAATTTGCTAATTCCGTCAGTACTTTTAAATCAAGTTTTGGTTTTGGTTTTGTTAAATCATTATTTCTTGTTTGGTACATTTTCTTACATCTAATATTTTATTCACTAGATGGTGTCACTTGTAATATATGTCACGGTATGGCTTGACTCATAGAGCATTATATATCTTACAATTTTTTATTCAATTTATTTCAAACCCCACATTATTCTCTTCTTATGTCCTGCTGGATGATGTGATGTCGCGTTGGGTTGTTCCCTTTTCTCACACTCCGGTTCCGAACATCGTCTCGTAGATGTTCGTGCTTCGTCGCTATTAGAGTTGTCTTCCATTTTTAGAAATGGAAGAGAATTTGTATCCCTCTACGACATCCTGACCATAGATAAGAGTGTAATCCTGACGCCGTGCGTGTCCCGTAGTCGCAACAAAAGTCAACCTCAGGCCTCCTCACCCTTAAGTATTCAAACTTGCAAGACAAAGAACTTATTCTTATTTAGACGACATTCTAATTGTTACTTTATTCAAAATGGTAAATAGTTAAAAGTAAAAAGCGACTTCAAAAATCAAAAAGAATGTAACAATTACTACATAACAGCTTCTGAAGTCAGTAAGAACACTGACTTTCGAAGCTATTGTGACTAAACTATGGTAGAAACAGTTTTCTGACTTTAATGGAATTGTATCTCTACATTTGACTCCAAATATTAAATTATGTCTTAAATACAGCTAATGGATACTTACAGTCAACTTCAAAACTTCAAAGAAGACTACAAATGCGTTGTCACGCCCGAGGACTAATATGGAATACCTAAAAAGTGTAATTAAACTGGGTCTCTTTACCCTTCAGACTGGTACAAAGCAGTACAAGCACTGCTGTTTGGCGCCAAGAATACGTAAACAGATACAGAAACGGAAACTTTTTTTATTTAATATAGATTATAAATAATACTTATTGAAAGTCACTCTTTTGTTTATAATTACCACTGGTTCGAAAAAACTCTCTGTCCTGGGAAGAACTAGCAAGAAAAAATGCGGGGCTTTTTTTTTTAAATAACAGCTTACAATCATGTACAATTAACCACACAAAACAATAGCAGTAAATAGAAATAGCTTGGTAGCGATCACCTAAGAGTGGTACCCGGGCAAAAAGGTGTTCTACCTGCTAAAACAATTATAGAAGGGAATTAAATACTTAAAAGGATTTGGCTCTTACGTAATTCCATTGAGTTGTTAAATCACTAAACAGTATTGAGAAAGGGTTTAGCTTAGTGAAAAATATAATTTCAAGAAAATTTATTTATAAATGTATTTTTACGTTGTAGAGCCACGCTGCAGCTATGTTATGGTTGTAGCATGAATGGGTCGGCTCTACCAGGGTAAGATTACGCTCTCGCAGAATACTAACGTAAAACAGCAGCTTAATGCTGCTGTGTTTCGTATGTTGAGTGTAGAGAACCAGATACCCTTTTTACTGGAAACGAGGCGTTCTATCTTTGTCCTCAGGGGTGATAGCACATCTGCATTTTGTTTCTTAATTGAGTATTGATGTAGATATCTACGGACCGCAGTATCACTTACCATCAGGTGGACTGTGTGCTCGTTTGTCACCCTTATTCTATTTATAAATTCAAGAATAATAAAAAAGTGTGAATTATTTCCGCTATATTATGGAAAAGAACGTGTTTTTGAACAAAAACGAATAGTTCCTAGTTTTACATAAGTATTGCTCTAGGGTTCAAGTCTAGGCACAGTACAGTATCAAGTAAAAACTTACTGGTCCCTTTAAACTTAGTTTATCTAAAAAAAACCGGCGTGAAATTCAGCTCACTGTAGCTTATATGTTTCACTACTAAAAAACTAATGAAGAAAATAATTATGAAAATGTCTAACTTTCGGTCACACTAAGAGATAGAATGAGCACTTAATTTCCTAGGATTATTATCTTCTATGTGTCATTTTATGTATAATAATCCAATTTATAACAAAAGTATGAATAAAAATCCTAGACATATTAATAAAAAGACGGCGTGTACAACTTTATGATAATTCATTGTAAAAGCTTTAGATTTAATATTTCCATGAATAAATTTTCGACTTACGATATAATTTTCATACAACTAGAACAAATATTTTAAACGAATCCGCTTAACGCCAAAGAAAATTATCAATTTTATTCATGACTAGCTGTGCCCGCGGCGTAGCTCGCGAATATAGGTTTACTTAAAGAATTTGACGTTTAGGGTAAGAGAATATTAAACGATTTATATCATTACTGTATGAATAAGTGGTAACAAAATAAATCGATATGCTCAAAGTTCTTAGTCGTTTATGATAGAGCTTCTGTGTAAACGACGATAGAAGTAGACTTAGCCGGGGCGTACAGAAAAAGATTACGGGGACTACTAACGCGGGAAAAACAAACATAGAGTTGGCCATGTGCAAAACAATCAGTACTGAGGTCCACTCCTGCAACGCGTAAAGTTTGACCTTGCGTTTTATTTACGATCGTCGTATAACACACGCTGAGTGGGAAACACATTTAAAATAGGGATGTTAGATGATCATTGATGTTAAAAATTAAAACTTCGATGTTTTAACATCGATGTTGACATATGTCAAACATCGAAACATCGACGTCAATGAACCCATAATCGATAATTGGGAACTTGCAAACAATGAGAACTCGCGAAATCAATATAACTAAATATTGCATCTGCTCTGAAGATTAAAAATTTTGTATAATTCAGAATTTCTGAACGCATCGTTAACCTAAAAAAATGTCAGTATGGTGAGTCAAACTTAATTGTCAAGTGTCTCCTGTAATGTCACAATGGTCACTGCTTTCGCTTTATTTTGTAGTGTCGTTGTCGGTTGTCGCATAATAACTATTCTACGTAAATTGATATTCAAGTTAATTGTTACTTTTCCCTTGCTGTGTATACCCACATAATTTTGAAACAATGTGTAAGTATCTACACATATACAAAAACCATCGATAATGGTCAACATCGATGTTTTGAGTAGCCTAAACATCGAACATCGATGTCATCATCGATGTTATTATCCCTATCTTGAAACTGAAGCCTGAGCCGTGGTAGCTCAGATGGTTAGCGCTCGCTGTAAGCTTTACAGTACTCGAGCAACTCGGGTTCGATCCCCGCCGGCACCAATTAAATTGTTAATTGCAATTTTAAGTGCTCATTTACCACGTGCTCGGCGGTGAAGGAAAACATCGTAAGGAAACCTGCATGTCTGAGAAATAAAAAAAATATTTCGATGACATGTGAAGTTCGCCAACACGTATTGGGGCAGCGCGGTGGACATTTCCTTGCCCTAAAACCCTTTCAGAAATGAGAGGAGGCCTGTGCCCAGCTGTGGGACGTAAATAGGCTGCAACTTTACTTTACTTAAAACTGAAAGGAAAGTTATTTGGTATTAGAGGGATTCTGGGTACAAAACAATATCACTATCACGACATTTATTGCAATTTAGCTACTTTTAGTCGAATTGAATAATTGAATTGAATATTTCAATATCTCTTTTTTCTGGTTTTTGTTTCTGATGATTTTTGTGATGTGCTGTCTATCCTACACCCTTCGTCAGACTTTCAGTGAGTCTCAATACGATTCACCTGTGAAAAATCTTAACACCGCAATTCAGAAAAGGTTGTAATTTGTTCAACGCCATCTATTACGTTCTTTGTGAGAAAACATTCTTTTTTAATTTAAGGAATACATATTTTTTACTGTGTTTTAAGTACTATAATAGAACGATACGAAATATATTATAATAGAACGTTTTTTTTACACACGAATCTTTTTATTACTATTTCTGAGATTTTGTGGCACCATTAAACAAATTCGAACCTACATTTCAAAATAATAATCATAACTTTCGATAGAATTGACCAATTTCAATAAAACAAAGATTAAATGAACTTGATTTCAAAAATTTTAACCTGCCTTTTGTATCACATTTTTGCCACACCACCATCTATCGATGAAATTGGTTAACTATTGTACTTTAATTTAGTTTAGATAATAAGGTTAATATATTTTGTATATATTTATTACGTTCTTTATGTAATACTTTTGTTTACTGCGTTTTAGATATAATTATATCATTATAGAACATTATTTTATATCATTTAACTATGAATTATAATATGATATTAATTTTAAAATGTACTTGATGACTCATCCAACGCCACTATTGAACAAATTCGTACCTATACTTAGTACCCATACTTCAGAATATTTGTCATAACTTTTGATGGAATTAACCAATTTTAATGAAATAAAGACTAAATGTAACCTGAATATACACTTAATAATTTCCTTAACTATTCTTATGATATAAATTAGTACTTTATACGTGATACGTTAACAAACAAACAGACAGACAGACAGACAGACAGACAGACAGAAAAATCTAAAAATGGTAGAAATGTATTTATTTACTTATTTTTAGTACCTATCAATCACTTCTATTACAAAAATATAAAATGTACAGACATCTGCTATTTACATTTTTATTATATGTATAGATAGCGTATTTCATAAGCTAAATGACAGAGTAAATATTTCGAGAATCCAAATACATAATATTCTTTTTACAACTTTAAAAATGCGCAAAGACTTTTCTTTTCGATTGGAACTGTTAAACTTCTCAATGAATAAGGCCGGTTTTTGATGATATTGACATCATATGTCTTCATAGAAATATGATCTCAATATCATCACCACTCAGCCTAGTATGTAATAGCTATATTTATATTCAATCAATACAGCTGTCTTAAATCACCGTTAATTATTCAATTTAAGAAAAGAAAATTAATGTATCGAAAAAAGTGGTAACATAAATAACGTATTTTGGGTCAGACTTTGGGTAGGGCTGCGCTCAAAAAATTTGATTCATAATATGTGGATTCAAGATTTAATCGAAGAATTGAGAGAATTCAAACTCTTATAAAACGTATCTCCGAATAGATGAGCACGTCTTCAATTATAATTTAAGAAAATTGACTCCTTAATATATTTTAAAGAATAGAGATTAATAATCAACCGTGACAAAATTGTTGATTAACGTGACGTTAGACAAACGGCTTAGACGCCATTTAGACGCCGTTTTTCTGTCCCCGTTTTTAGGTTATAAGTATGATCATTTTTGTCAGCATGCTGTCTAGATCATAACTAATGATCATAGATCATTTCAGTCCTCATTTTTAACGAGAGACGTGACGAGAACCGCAAACCGTTTGGTGGGGTAGGTATATGGATTAGCGGTGCGTTAATCATACATTTTAAGTGACCGGAACACAATACAAGAACACATGAGTAAAGATTATGATTAAGAATGTTACATGTCACACACACACACGTCCAGACCCGGAACAATTATTTTTGACAATACAAATTACAACCCATAGTTACTAGTTTTTTCTTTTTATCGTGTTATCTCTATTAATCAAAAAGATTTTTATTGTTGATTTTGTTCGTTTTCTGATACAATAAAGCATTAATTAGAATAGGTACGAATTTAAATAAGAAAACGAACTAATAATGAATGAACTCATGAATTTAATGTTTTATTCATTAATAAAGTATGTATTTATAATACATAATTTATTAACAATAAAGTATGTATTATAAATAAAACACAATCATAACCTACGTATAACTGTACATAATTATATGAATATTTTGATCATTGTAATGTAAAATATCATAATTTTCTCATGAGAACTGCTGTGTATGTACTATACAACATGTAGAACTGCTTATGAATCATACGAACATCAATATCGGCCGTAGAAAATAGAACCTTTCGCCTATAAAAATAAGAAACACGTACGTAAATAACATATACGTCTACATGGCCAGTTACGTTTGACATGTTATCTCTTAGATTTTAAAGAGAAATAAAAACAAAATTAAGGGTCATGGCAAATTGGTGGTACTGATGCAATAAAAACCAAACAATGCAGTGGTAATGTCATCCACGGCCGGATTCCCACGTCTCTTCAGGTCGTTGACATTCGATCGATCGGAGGTAGTTTTTTGCCATCGATTCCTATGCCCGGACTCGAATGCCAGGATCGTTAACGAGGTAGGTTTCTTTGTTTGACGTCGGATACCTTCAAGAAGGACGTCCAATGCACTACAAGAAAGGAATGGGTGGCCATCAGAGATAATTCCATTTGATAATTATTAAAGTGTAACGTCATTTAATAATATAATTTTTAGAACGATGAACAATAGTAATTATTTTTGTACTACTATCTATCTAAATTTGGTATTAAAATTATTTTCGTCTATATAATCGTTAAGATAGGTATAATCGAAAAGGTATTGTCATTATCAATTTTATAAGAAATTACCATACTTAATGGATGTTGACCATACGGTCAACTTAATCTTTATTCTTTTTTATCGTATGGCAGTTGAACACAATGGATTCCAAAATCGATACGAACAAGGTCGTGGCTCATTTTTGTACGATGTAACTGTCATATAAATTATTCAATACTGACGTAAATGTCTAGAAGTTACACATACTTGTGTCTTTGCCACAACAGATATTTGTGTGTTTGTGTGTGTATAATAAATGCATAAAACATTATCAATATTGGATATAGTATCACACTCATATAATTTATCGAAGTTATCAATATCTTCCTTTCTACGTATCTCTCTTTTACAGTACAAAATAAAAATATGTAAATTTTACAAAATAAATAAAACATTTCTTTTTTAGAATCCCGACGTTTCAAGGTTCTTGGCAACAATTGGTACCCACGATCCTCATAGTGTGTATGTTTTTATTAAAGGTTCAGCTAAAGCAATCGTTACTTGAACCTTGAATTTATCACTGGCAACTTAACTTCCAATAAGATAAATGGTAAATTAAAAAGATCTATACGCGATTTCACGAGACTCCATTCATTAATAAACATTTTAGGGTGTAATCTAGAACATAGCTCGTTCTTCTTATGATCGCCAAGGCTTTCATTTTCAAATTTGTGGACATGTATTAAGCAGCATCTTATCCGTGAATAACGTAGCTGGTTATGCTTTAAGTAATATAGTTGTTTAATTCATAAAGTAAGCTGTTCGTTTAATTGTTTGTTACCCTAAATAAAGAAAAAAAAGAAACACTTTTTTATAGAATAAGGTTAACAAACGAGCACACAGTCCACCTGATGGTAAGTGAATGCTATGGCCAATAGACATTTATCCTTTTATCCTACATTTATCCTCGATTAAAAATCAAAATGCAGATGCGTTGTCACCACTGAGGCATAAAATGGAATGCCTCGTTTGCAGTAAAAAGGATCTCCGGTTCTCTACACTCACCATACGAAGCACAGCAGCGTTAAGCTGCTATTTTACGCTGGTATTCTGTGAGAGCATGGTCCCACCCCGGTCGAGCCGACCCATTCTCAGACATGGCTCTACCACGTAAAATACTACATAATATATATATATATATATACGAGTATATACAGGTAAATACACTTCCAGTTTATATGTTACTCTCCTAAGTAAAGAAGTGTAGTAAGCCGAGTGACCTTTTTAGCTAGCATTAGGACTAAAAGGGTGTTATTTATCCTATATCCATACATAATCTACCTACATATCCTTTTTATTAAATCTTTTCGGCAATTTAAGTGCGATAAATACATAAAAATCCAACGTTACATTTAAAATTACCCAAATTTTGATATTCCCAGCCGACCCTATTTTGTGCATTTTAGGTTCATTTAAAATTATTAAATAATTAAATTTGTCTTCAACGGGACTTGACATCGCAAACTAAAAGGTTACCACCATCTTAGCCATCAGGACGTTAATTATTCTAGACTATATTTGATTCACTTTTAACACGTAAATCATTTTGTACATTATCTTCATTACAGCCCTTCATAAGTTCGTTGCTGATCGTAGCCTTACCTCAAGAAATGCCACAAAGACCGTGGCTTCATCATCATTCATCGACTTCCTGCATCTGTTACCAGGTTGTACCTCGTCTCGTATCCCGGTCGTCTATTTATAGTAGGGGCCGCCCCACACTTCGCCTACCGTTACTAATCTACGAAGATACCACTCGATTACCTTAATTCCCAAGTGGTTGTCGATTCTTCGGCCTTATGGCCGGCTCATTGTCACTTCAGCTTACTGATCCATTGCGCTATGTCAGTTGCTATGGTTTTACTACGAATACCCTCATTGCGAAGTATATCGCGCAGTGAAACTTCGAGCATAGTCCTTTCCATAGCTCGCTGAGTGACCTTGAGCTTCCTCATAAGGACAGCACCGCTGCTGTCCTTACCGCGTCTTAGATCTGTAATCCTGAGTAAAGTTTGTGTTCAAATGTTCAGAGCTTTGTTACGTACTTATAAGCCGAAAATCCAGTATGGATTTAAGATACTAAAGAAAATGATGAGGAAAGCTGCAAAGTTGAATACTTATAGCCTGTTTATAATTGCAATTTAAAAAAAAAACTTATAACGCAGTGTTAAATGTTGTAAATATGATTATAGATTATACTTTAGGGAACATATAATTTAGGTATTTTCCCGAAATTCTATATGATTTAATAGGATTTTAAAAATATGATATGCCGACAGTTTTATATCGTCGTAGTTGACTTTCTTTTCGATATGTCAACCAACCAGTAAAAAAATTATAAAAGCTTACTTAAATACTCTTTTGAATGACATTATATGTAACAAACATGAACACGTAGCATTTTAACTTCAAAAGATATTTAGCGTAACGAACCTAGCACTTTTTATTTAGTTTGTGGTTACAAACTTTGCGGCCAATGCAGTGGTTCAGTCAACGACTTTGCCGTATTTCATCTTATCAGTTTTCATTATAGTAACTGTATATATATATCATAGTGTCCTAAGATATGCATAACCATAGAAAAAAGTTTACCTCAATCCAAGATTTTCTAATTGAAGACATTTTAGATTTTATACAACTGTGCTAACATAATAAATAATAATATCAATTATAATGGAGGACCATGTTGCTGCTCAGGAATAGGTCAGCAATACCCGGGAAGGACCAGCATACTCCTTACCAGGTATAGCTCACGGAATACCAGCGTAAAACAGGAGCATAATGCTCATTTAACACCTTATTCTACAAAAAAAACATACACTAGCATTAACAGGTATTTCGAGTTAAGGATTTAAACAGTGGTAGAACCACGCGGCAGCTTTGCTGTCGCACGAATGGGCCGGCTCGAACCGGGGCGGTACCATGACCTCACAGAAAACCAGCGTGAAGTAGAGGCTTACCTCTGCGTTTCGCTTGGTGAGTGCAGGTGGCCGGAGGCCCTTTTTACTGAAAATGAGGCATTCCATCTTAGTCCTCACGGGTGACAACGCATCTACATTTTGATTTGTAATAGAGGATAGATGTAGATGTCTATGGGCCGCAGCAACCACTTACCATCAGGTGGACTGTGTGTTCGGTTGTCACCCTTATCCTATAAAAAAAAAAGAAAAAAAAGGATTTTTCGTATTTGCTGTCTCTAAAATTTACGCAGGCCGCTATTTTATGCAGGTATTCGGTAAGACCGTGATCCTATCTCATTGGAGCCGACTCATTCGTGTTACAAGCAGCGTGGCTCTACCACGTAAAAAACGTAAATTTATTGTAAATATATACGAGTCACTGATGTAACAAGAGACGGTTAAAAAGGAAAATAAATGTAAACTTATTTCAGCTAAAAGACGTAAACACAATTTCCCTTGACTGGAGAGACCAAGAAAACATTCGAACAGCATACTTGATTAAGACGATCGACTTTACAGCACACATCGGAACAATTTCGAATAAAAATTGCGTGCGTGCCTTACGTACTTTAGAATGAATTATTGCGCTGTGTATGACGCGTCATGTATGCGATATTCGACTTTATGCCCTAACAACGATCCGTGATGATCGTTTGACATGTATGAAACCATCTCTTTTTAGTATTCCAACATAATTCGGATCGCTCGTATTGTCCCTTCCCAAACAGGGAGGAATGTCGCCTCCATACTGAAATTCCATACCTTTGTACTTTTCTGCTTCTAGAGTTATTAGATGGGTATGCCCGAACACGTGTTAGGAAACAAAGAATAAATATGTAACTAAAAACTACCCAAGGCCTTATTTAATCAATGCTGAATTTAATTTGGCGTTGCCATTGTCTGCGTTCTTATTGATCTGGCTTACTGTAAGGTCGTTCAAAATTTCACTTTTTTTTTCTTTACATTCTTAGTATTGATTTTTAATGATATTTTCGATGTAGTGGTCAGGAATGTCAATGAGCATTCGTCAAATAATTGTATTATTGGGATAATAGGTTGGCTCGACCGGGAAAGGACCACACACTCACAGAATACCAGCGAGAAATAGGAGCGTAATGCTGCTGTGTTTCATATGGTGAGTAAAGATAACTGGAAACCATTTTTACTAGTAACGAGGTATTCTATCGTAGTCATTAGGAGTGACAATGTATCTGCATTTTGATTCTTAATCGAGGATAGGTATTAATGTCTATGGGCCAACGCATCCACTTCCCATGAGGTCTATATTATATAGACATTATATTACATAATATATGTATTATGTTACAATATAACATAATACATATTAATATGTAGTAAGATATACCAGCCTATCAAAATTCACGTTCATTGCTTAGACACATAGACTGCCTCATAAAGGGGATATTTGCCACAGTTGCCATACGCTTAACAGGCGGGGTGCTAACCGCAGTTTTTTTTATTTAAAATTTTATCGCGAAGATGCTGCAGCCTGTTCCATCTCCTGTTCAAGATTCTTTAGACTGGAACACTGAAATGCAAGCATTGCTAGCATTTCACGCTATAAATAGGTAAGAAAAGAAAAGGACCTAACCGGACGGACTTCAGAAAAGGACCCAACCGGACGGAATCCATAAAAGGATCTAACCGGACGGACTCCAGAAAAGGACCTAACCGGACGGACTCCAGAAAAGGACCACACTGGACGGACTCCAGAAAAGGACCTAACCGGACGGACTCCAGAAAAGGGCCTAACTGGACGGAGCCCAGAAAAGGACCTAACCGGACGGACTCCAGAAAAGGACCTAACCGGACGGACTCCAGAAAAGGACCACACTGGACGGACTCCAGAAAAGGACCTAACCGGACGGACTCCAGAAAAGGGCCTAACTGGACGGAGCCCAGAAAAGGACCTAACCGGACGGACTCCAGAAAAGGACCTAACCGGACGGACTCCAGAAAAGGACCTAACTGGACGGACTCCAGAAAAAGAGTCCTAGCACATAGCAAAACACTTGATATCTATCCTATAACAAAATCAAATTGCAAACACTTTATCACACCGGGTGACTAGGACGGAATGCTTTGTTAATAGTAGCGTAATAACCCTGAAGTAGGTCTATGGCCTCCTACTTATGTAGGCGTGCGTACAAGTCAAGTGTCATACTCTCGTGTCTTGAGTAATCTCTCGCTAGTTGTCACAGCTTGAAACATGCACAACATGTTAGACTGCACTTAGTAGCTTTTGGGATATTAAATGATGTATAATATCTTTAAACTGCGATTCTCTTGCATTTTTTCTACATAACCAAGACAAGGTCATTTTATTTCCTAATGATGTTTTACTCGTTCATAAATTCTTGAGAACTCATTACCAAGAACTCAAAACTTGAACTTAACTCAGAAAATTGAAACTATTCGTTAAAACTTCGAATTCGAAGCTAGGTCCCGTAACGTATCAGCAAGATATTGCTATCACTAGAGCAGACCTCAACAGAAGTTATTACAATTGAAGCGAACTCACCGTACAACCCATATATCCATACCTAGCTAGTCATGTGTCACACTAAAATTGGAAAGTAAAGATAATATGTTCTTTATTCCACGCCCACGCTTTGCGTGTGGGCAGCCATTGGACCAAACCACAATGACACAGTGGTATGGTAAGGGGCTACTTATTGAATCAGACATATTTAATATTAGCATACGCGATGCGGAAAACGTTTTAACTATTTCATTTTCAAACAACTTCAAAAAGGAGGAGGTTCTCAATTCGTCGAATTTTTTTTAATGTATGTTAATCGATTACTCAAAGACGCCTGAACCGATTTGGAAAATTCTTTTTTGTTTCAAAGGGGATAGTTCCGTTTAAATTTTATCGAAATCGGTCGAGGAATTTTTAATAAATCAACAATAAATTATATTCAAAATTTATCACTTGTATTTATTCACTTGCGACCTGCCCCGGCTTCGCCTGGATAGTCAAATAACCTTGAGCATGCAGTGTACTGCCGCCCGCACTCTGCGTACGCCCATTTATCATAGAATTCACACAATTTTTTGAATTAATTTTAATTAAGAAAGAAAAGCTAACTTTAAAAATTAAATAAATCGTGAATAATATAGATTTTTAAATTATCTATCCATTAGTGTAATCCTCAAGTGACTAAAGCGTTGCCTTTAGCAACAGATGCATTTTATCAATAATTTTAGTCATTTTTTAAAAGTAGATTTTAAATGTATTTATAACACATTAAAACAAATTAGAACGTGGAATGTGATGATAGGATAGATGTCGTTTATTTCTCACAACTAAAGAGATAATAGTCTCTGAAAAACGAAGAAAAACGCACTATCGCAAATTTTTGGTCGGGGTATCGCCTTAATATCTGTGTCTGTGTATCTGTAATTACCTCAACAGCGCGTGGCCAGACGCTGGGAGTAGTCGGTGTGGATCTCAATGCCATCTATTTTTTTTTTACGACAAGCTCGTGTTAGCAACTCAGGAAATCTGTTTTCATTAATTCCCGATGTCTAAACAACCAAAATTGTAATGAGGAAGCATTACTGTAAGGAATAACAACTAATAGGAGAAACAAAAAAAGAGCTTAACTGTCTTTTTTATGAATGTAAACTCTTTTGTTCCGCCTGCGCCATTTTTGTGTGTATATTTAAAATTGAATCATTATACTTCGTTTGTATTGGTCGAGTGGTTATTTGAACCTGAATTAGTTATTAATTTATTTAATGACATAAATTACATGTTTATTAAAAAAAAATATATGCGTGAGTGTCGTGGAACACTCGTTTGGAACGAAGCACCTTTCGTAGTATATTATTATTGATATACGTATTATTAATTGATTAACAAATACAAATAAATGAATTACTAGCGTTTATTAAAATGAAGCGTCATTTAAAATAAAATAATATTTCTTTCAGGACAAGATAAGAAAAAGTGCGAGGGAGATGGATGCTATTGCGTCTCGCTTCCTTATAGCCACCAAGGCCGTCTACCCCGTAGGGTAGACGGAGGAAGATTTTCCGTCACGACCCCTTTTAACGTATTAAAAGGGGTCGTGACGGAAAATCTTACACTTTTTCTCGCCTAGCCTCCATCCACCAAATTAGTACCGTCCGATAAGGAACTTCGTTCTAAAAAACAAGTTTATAACCTATAGTTTTTCATTATAGCCCATTACAAATCCACTGCTGGCTCACCCAAGGAATTCCACAAACACGGTCACGAGCCACGTGCATCAATTGACTTCCTGCATGTCTTACCAGGTCGTCACTCCATCTAGTGGGGAGACGCCCTACACTTCGCCTGCCAGTACGAGGATGCCACTCGAAAACCTTTTTTCCCGGTCGTCGGTTCTTCGATCTATATGGCCGGTACATTGCCACTTCAGCTTACTAATCTGTTGGGGCTATGTCGGTTATGTTTACAGCCTATAAAATACGGGACAAAGGCCTCACAGCTACTATATGGATTCCTATGTGTATGAGCAAGCTTGCTGCTACCGTCCGTAACATATGCCATTCTATGTATTAGCTTCCAATTGCTCACTCTTTATTACAGGGTATAAAGGTCCTCCCGCATATATTGAATTTTAAGGGCTTCCGGCCATAGTTGCCACGCTCTACGGGCGGGTTGGCAACCGCAGTATTTATAACTTTGGGTAGTTATCTAAAATGCGGCAGACCATCACCATTTTCAGTTTCCCTCTGTCACCTCTTGGACTCTTGGACCCATGGGACGATATGAGGTGGTAGATATTCTTACACCGCCACTATACGGTTAGAAACTCTCTCGCTGGGACAGAATGTTTGCCATATCTGCTTACCTCTGTACCAAGACACAGTTCTACTTTATTATGTGTCTAATGACACAAGCTCCGATAATTCGGAGAAGACAACCATTTCCAAAATTTGTCTAACTCTTTTTTTTATAGGATAGGGTGACAAAGGAGCAAACAGTCCACCTGATGGTAAGTGGTTACTGTGACCCATAGACATCTACATCTATCCTCAATAAAGACTCAAGATGCAGATGCGTTATCGCCCGTGATGACTAAGATGGAATGCCTCTTTGCCAGTAAAAAGGGTCTCCGGTTCTCTACACTCACCATACGAAACACAGCTGCGTTAAGCTGCTATTTTACGCTGGTTTTCTGTGAGAGCGTGGTCCTTCCCCGGTCGAGCTGACCCATTCGTGCTACAACTATACTACTAATATAGCTGCAGCATGGCTCTACCACGTAAAGAACTCCGAATATCAATAAAAATACTAATAAATATCTTGAACACTATCATCTAGTATGATAGTATTCAATATATTTATGTCTGTATTAAAAGTATATTTAACTGTCAACGACATTTAACTTATCAAAACGATTATGACCTTTCATGTTTTTAAATCGAATATTGGAAAAATAGTTTAAATAACATGATAAAACTAAATTTATCGTTATCATTATGGAGCAGTGTTTAATTATGTTAATCTAACTGGGCTCTACGGATTATATCGTTAGCCAGTTTGTATTTGAATTAAAGCGTGCATGTATCTTGATTTTTATTTAAACTTATAGAAAAGTCAGCGTGTCAGTCTACTGAATTAATTTACAGTTGCTGTAAAATAGTTTTAAAGCGTAATTGTATAATTACACTATGTGTTAATAGCTGAACGAATTATGATGAATTTTAGTATGAAGTTTTTTTTTATAGCATAAGGGTGACAAACGAGCACACAGTCCACCTGATGGTAAGTGGTTGCTGTGGCCCATAGACATCCTACATCTATCCTCGATTACGAATCAAAATGCAGACGCGTTGCCCCCGAGAGAGTTTCCAGTAAAAAGTATCTCCGGTTCTCTACAATCACCATACGAAACATAGCAGCGTTAAGCTGCAATTTTACGCTGATATTTCGTGAGAGCGTGGTCCTTCCCCGGTCAAGCCGTTCCATTCATGCTACAACTATACAAGTAGTAATATAGCATGGCTCTACCACGTAATAAACTTATATAAGTCTTAGGTCTATATATAAGTATTAGGTCTTGGAATCATAAGCAGGATACTTTTTATGTAAAAAAAGAACACGGTTCCTGTGGTATATAATTCAATAATTCCCTCTGAACTTTAAATGTGGAACGGATTTTGAAGAAATTTGGTATAGAAGTTTCCTAGATCCTGAAATAATTAAGATAAATAACAAAATCTGTAAGAAACGTCAGCGTGCTAAATCAGCAAGTATCTCTAGCAGCAGTGCAAGTTGACTGTGTGGAATAAGTACACGATGACGCACAAGCATGCGATAGCGGCCTTAAATCACAGCCTGCATGACATCCACAACATTAGGCTCTGATGGACAGTGGCATCGTTTAGTTCGCAAGCAACTATAGACAAGCTGCCAGTTATTGAGAGAGCCACTCCGGCGGATGAAATGTACTTATGTACCAAGGCGTCGCCACTGTAGTTCAGTGTGGAAAAGAACTATCTGATATACAAATGCGTGTGCAAATTTATTATGAGCAAGAATCAAACTGGTCGACTGCAAACAGACAATTCTATTTAAAAGGTTACCTAGATCTTATTAATGATTATAGTAAGTTCCCAAGTTGGCATTTACAGGGTATTTTCCGATATACACTGCGAGCACTGCTCGGTGCTCTCACTGGCGAAAAAGTCGTTCTGTTATGTACTGTCAGTATACTGCCGCAATGCCCTAGGGAAATATATGACGTCATAAATCGCTGCCATTTTTGTACTGTGAGCACTGGCGCTTTCGAGGTAAGGTGCTTTTAGTACTTTGATCACGTGATCAAAAACATAACAGCGCCTAGAAATTTAACAGCTTCCACTAATAACTGTTATTATTATTAATTAATATTGTTATGCAAATGAACTGGTCTATTAAGTTTTATAAGCAACAACATTCGAGTAGAAAATGTGTACATGATAAATATTTTCATTTGAAAACAGTGTCGAAATATGAGGATGTCAGTATACTGGACTGCGTTCCGTTTTAGCCAGTAACAGTAACAGTATAGCAAACTAAAAAGGAACGGCTTCACAGTATATTGAAATAACACCTTACAGTGGTCACAGTGTATATCGGAACACACCCATAATCATTAATAAGATCTAGGTCAGACTTTTCAAATGACGGGTATTCACTTGGGCACTCCGTGCTCGTCGCTTTATCAGCTGTATGTTGGCTGTTCGAGAGTATCAAGAGCCCAAAACCCACACATATGCTGTATGTGCTTACTGTGGCGTGCAATAATGACATTCAGTGTGACGTTATTGTGTTATTTATTTATTTCATTTATTCAGAAAACCAACAGCGTATATAGTAAATATTAACAAAACTAAAAGTAATGAAAGAAGAACAATCTAATAGATAAATTATAAGCTATTCAATGTAATGAAGGTGGTCATAAGTTTACAGGATCAGCGGAAAGTCAGGTAGAATGATATTTTATATATATATATATATTCATACTTATGTACTTATGTAAACTTTACGAAAAGATTTGGAACGAAGTTCCTTATCGGACGGTACGGGTTCGGCGGATGGGAACTAGGCGACAAAAAGTGTAAAATTTTTTTGTCACCACTCCTTGTGTCATAGTGTTTTTTATTTTGAATGACGCTTCATTTTAATAGACGCTAATAATTAATATATTTACATTTGTTAATCAATAATATAATACGTTTATCGATAATAATTTACTATGAAAGGAACTTCGTTCCAACCGATTGATCCACGACACTCACGCATGTTTTTTTAATCCGAAAAATTTAAAGATTTCTTTGAAAAACACAAAAAGTTGTTGAAATTAAGTTCTTGATTATCTAAATCTACATAACGCCACGTTAATAGAACCTATCTAGGCGAAGCAGGAACGGATCGCTAGTATGTAATTAAAGTGACAATACAAAGATCGTACATAACGAGTACAATACATCGTACATCATAGTCAAAATGATATCCAATTCCGAAATCCACCCGTGAAAGGCCGCGAGTGTACATCTACACTAAGTTTTACACGCGTCTTAATAACGAAATGTTAAAATAAATATGTTATAAAAGTTTTTATTACGAGGGGCACACTGAAATGATCGGGAATAGAATATTTCGGATTGAGTTACAATAAAACCCTTTTTACAATTTGAATACTGGCCTCTTAGAATCCTAATGACATTCAAACAATTAAAAAAATGTTTAAAAACAAAAACTATCATGGTTTAAAGTTGACACGTCGTTAATAGAAATGGAGCTCACGCGTGAACATTTCCCTGCCATAATTTATCACAATTTTCGTCGCGGCTTATCTCAAGATAAATGTCTCAGCGAACTTGTTTCGATTTATGATGTTGAAGTACCGATTCAAACGACAATATACCGCTAGTATGCCGAGTTCCGACGCGGTCGTGTGTCGCTCAGCACTGTTTCTTCTGCAGGCCAACCAAGAACAGCGGTCATGCCTGAAAACATCGCAGCTGTGCGAACTTTTATATTAGATGACCATCTAGTGACATACGAGCAGATTCGGGCTGTTATCACTATTGGAATGACTGCAATTCAGTCGATATTACATAATGAGCTGTGTGTAAGAAAGCTAGTTCCTACTGGGTTCCCCACAATTTGTCCGAAGAGCAAAAGGCGGCTCGTGTAGATTGGTGCCGGAATACTCTGCAACGCTTCAACGGAGGGAAGTTAAATGCCGTTTATAATATCTTCTCAGGTGACGAATCACGGATTTATTCATACGAACCTGAAAGAAAACATCAGTCAGCAGTTTGCGTCTTTGAAGAGGAGGTCAACAAACCAACGTAAGTGGTTCGCTCCCGCAGCGTGTCAAAGAAAATGGTCGCTACGTTTGTTTCGAAAAAGGGGCATGTTGCTACAATTCCTTTACAGGAACGCAGAACGGTTACCGCTGAGTGGTATACCACGGTTTGTTCGCCTGAAATGATAGCCGAACTCCGAAAAAATAACCCGAAACGTCGCATCATCTTACATCACGGTATTGCGAGCTCCCATACGGCTCGGAAGACATATGATTTTTTGAAGCAGGAAAACGTTGAGCTGATGAGCCATCCTCCGTACAATCCTGACCTGAGCTCAAACAATTTCTTTACATTCCCTAGAATGAAAGATTTATTACGAGGTCAACGGTTTGAAGACCCCGAAGCAGCTGTGGAAGCGTACAAATCAGCCATTTTGTCAACATCAACTTCAGACTGGAATTACTGTTTTAATGATTGGTTTGCACGAATGGAAAAGTGCATTAAGTTGAACGGAGAATACTTCGAAAAACAATAAAATACAGTTTAGTGCATGTGGCTTTTCTTATTCCCGATCATTTCAGTGTGCCCCTCGTAACATGCTTATGTTAGCTTGGTATGTATCTATGTAACGGAATTTTTGAATGTGATTTTCATCCCTTTCAAAACGTCGGATTCATTTGAAACTTCGCACACTTATCAACGACCGATAACAATGCAATAATTTTAATAGTTTATCCTTATTATCCTTGCCAAGATCCTCAGGATTTGCGAATAATTCATAACACAACTACGATTTCTGACAGTTCCATCTGCTGTAAGCCGCGTAAAAGAACTTCGTTCCAAAAACATAAGCTTTTGTAGTTAGCCGCACTAAAAAATAGAAAATAAATCATAGTTTAAAAAAAACGAAAAAGTAGAAAATAATTTTTAATAAGTTTAAAATATGAAAATAGTGATTAACATAAAAAATGTATTTAATATTTTTAAATGTATCTCAGGTAATGTATTACTCGTCATGTAACTTTTAACTCATCTGGAACTAAACCTAGGACCTAGGCCCAAATCCTGGAGACGCCCTTGTAGAAAATTATATACGCCGTAGTATTATCTATTACGTATTCATTTATAATCTATAATATCTAAGAATTTATTGTACATAACGTCGAAACGAAACGGTACGTGACTGGTTTATTACATGTAACAAGTTCCATTGATATCCGTACGACGGCCATTCACGCCCGTCACAGCGTAGGCCTGCCGCTGCCGCCTGCGAAGCCATTGTTGTTTAACGCGTGGGTAGTTTTATAATCACCTTAAAATTACGAGTCAGCGACATGAAAATTAACACGTTATTTTGAAATTCTGTAGCCGTTCGTTCGAAATAAATACTGCAAAGTGATTTTAATTAAGCAATTTAGTAGATAACAAACGATGAAGGTTCGAGTCTTGCTCGGTCCAATTACGACTCGGCACATAGTACTCTTAATTTAGTTTAAAGGCTGCGACGGTGCATTTTGTACAATGTCATTATCGTTTCATTTAAGGAGTTTGAAATTTTGCCAAGTATCGGCTCTTTATTGACAATAAAAATTTGAAAAATTTGCAAGTATTTTTGGAGCAGAATCGATTTGGATAAGCAAAACACCATCTCAAGTCGCGTAGACGCCGTAAAAGTGACTCGTGAGAGTGAAATCAAAAAGGAGAAAGCTTGTCTTGCCGACGGCGGTGATTCCGGCAATTCCTCTAAACTTTCAGAGCTAGGCCCATGTCCAGCTGTTGACTAAGCAATGTAACTAAATCACGTTCCATAAATAAAAATTGCACAAAAAATTTGCTGCTCTTGAGTGGATAGTGAACCGAGCAATTCAGCCCCCTCAATGGTGATAGCGTCTCTTGCTTTAACAAAAACATGGCTAAATAATGCAAATGTTTATTTAAACATTGCGCAGTCGACGTTTAAGTACCTAATTTTAACAAATTCGTATACTAAGAACGTACTTTTATGAACGTGATATTTTGCAACTTTCAACTATTTTAAAATATTTTTAGCTAAACTTATAAGAAAAAATTAAACTCTCTATTCAGTCTTATTTTAATTTCAGATAGCATTTCAATTGACACCTGTTTCTTACGTCAATGAATAATCTGGAGCTAAGTTTGTCATTACCATTATTTCCTCGTTAGAGCCATTTCTCTAATCGTTCCTCATAACCAATATTTTATGCAATACGTAATTTTTCCAGAGAGTAAAGACACAAGATCATTAAATTGCTTTGTAGTTTTATAAAAGATATTTCTTCTACGTTGCCCTAGAATTAAATATTTAAAATAATGTGTTAATTTTATTATAACGAGTAATTAAAACTTCGGTAAGCACGTAATATTGATTTCATAATTATACCATAATATCAAAGTAAAAATCTCAATCAAAGTTTGAAACCCATTTTAATTACAGTTCAACTCTTAACTTATTATACAGGCATTATAATGTTGATTAATTATTTAGGTTCTGCCCACACGAGTTATAACTTTTAACGTGGTTATATTATGTAATTTCTAGTAAGTTCGATTAGAGAAACTTGATTTAAATAATAATATTATTCGTACCGACGCCGACCTACCGACGCACACGGCACAGTTTTTATCTAAGATGTTTTTTTTGGTTTTTATCAACTTTTTGACAGTTGTTCACCTAATAATAAACCTTTACCTTTATATTGGAAAACTAATCTACAAAATACAATTTTTTTTAACATCGGTCTTATTGTGATTGCGCAAGGAGGTAAATATAGCTTAGATGATTTTCCTAAAGTATCACCACGATCAAAAGGCGGATGGGTGAGCGTATAACTGATAGACTCACCAATAATGCTGCTTCTTAATAATTATAACTTTTAACACAAAGTAAAAGTCGGCGTTAAAGAACTAAAAAGAAGTTAGTTTTTGCTACCTTTAGGGGTGGAATTTTTTCTCCAAATTTATATGGGACCACTTCTGAATTATATTCTACTTAATAAAAAAAAGAATCTTCGAAATTGGGTCTCAATTGGCGAAGATATCGCGTAACATACATATAAAAAAACATACATTCGAAACGTGAGTTTCCTGCTTTTTAGAAGACGGCCAAAAAGAAATATAACGATAGGATTCACCCATCGAAAATTTCAAAGCGAGATAACCTTTGAATAGAATGAATAAAGTTGTAAATACATCTATTTTTGCGACGTAAGAAGCTTCCTATTGTAAATTATTTTTTGTCATGTAGATAAAGTAAGACGATATTTCCAGTGAATTTGTTACCAAAAGGTGTAGTTGAAACATGAAACAAACCTGCTTATCGTTGATATGGGTTCGCAGGTGCAGAAGGTCAAGATAAATCCGATATGTTGTAGACATTACGGTCCAAGGTAATTGAGCTTGAAGTTACTGCTATGGGCTTTACTGATCTTTATGACATAAGATATTTGTATGACCCTTTTGATCTAACATTCTACTAACATGTAGTCTTATTATCAAACAAATAATATCTTTCTTAATATGTAGAAATCCAATATCACGATGTTCGTTCACGCTACTCTCCGAAACCGATATTAATGATTTTTTTTTAAATTTGTATTTCTTGCTCCAACTTGAGAGGTAGGATAATTTTTATCCCGATAGGTGATTATCTTATTTTATTATATTTAATTGCTAATTTAACAATTTTTTATAGGACAAAGGGTCGTCGAATAGGCAGAATACCGCTTGCCTGGCCAGCTAGTTATTTTGTAAGTATCTTTTTGGCGATAATGCTTCCGGTAGATGGCGGTATATATAAATAAGTAGGAGGGTAGTATCTACTCAGACGAACTGCTAGATAGAAGAAAATCCTACCACCTTGTAAAGTGCTCCACGGTCAAGGACACCAAACACAAACACACAAACCTTCATATTAACAAAACAAAAATACATAATACAGTAAAACGAGCCGACCCATTCGTGCTACAACTATACTACTAATATAGCTGCTGCATGGCTCTACCACGTACGAAAACGATATGGAGTAATGGATATTCTTACACCGCCACTACACCATCTCGCTTAATTCAGACTTAATATAAGCAGAGCGGCGATGGGCAAAAGCAGAAACATCTGATACTGCAATTATCTAACCGACCAGCTTTGTTAACGAAAAGTAAAACCCGACTTCAAATTGCTAAAAAACAAGTTATATAGGGGACCACCCTTGTAATCATCTATTTAATAGAAAAAAGAATCTTTAAAATAGTTCCTTAATCTACGAAGATATCATATGAAATTCTTTAAACTATAGTCCAATATGAAAAAAAAACCCTATTTTGCACCTATGAGTGCGGAATTTATTCTTTAAAATTTAACGGGACGACCCTTGAGGTAAAACCCATTTAATGAAAAAAGAATGATTAAAATCGCTTCACAATCTGCAAAGATATAGCGTGACATACATACACACACCCGAAAAAACATACACCCGAATTCAGAACCTCCTCCTTTTTGAACTCGGTTAAAAAGAAGAGATCTTTTTCAGAAATAAGGCTTGTGTTTTTAAATATAAAGGAGCTACTATTTTTTTTAACCTTATTATCTTCTTTTCCTTCATAAGCCCACATAAGCGGAATAATACAATGCTAATACCCCATTTCGTCGCGAGGTTGTTATAAGAGACGACTATGGGAAGCTCATTGTTTTCGACATAATATGGCAGTATAACCATTCCATTTCCACCAAACATGTAATACCGTGGCTGCCAATACGTATTGCCAAGCGTAACGATTCTGAGAAACACGGTCCCTACAACGGAAGACTTGTTGGCTTAGTAAACCCGCAGTCCTCAGCGTTGCAACGCTGAGGACTGCGGGTTCAAATCCCACACGGAACTATTTATTTTATAGAATAAGGGTGACAAACGAGCACACAATCCACCTATGGTAAGTGGATACTAGTGGCCCACAGACATCTACTAGATGTAGATCTTTAGTTAAGAATCAAAATGCAGATGTGTGACCGCCCATTGAGGGCTAAGATAGAGTGCCTCACTTTCAGTAATAAGGGTACCCGGTTCTCTACACTCACCATACGAAACATAGCAGCAGTAAGCTGGTATTTTATTCTGTGAGAGCGTGCGCGTTCCTCGATCGAGCCGATCCATTCGTGCTAGCTACCACCATAATAATATGGCTGCAGCATATGCATAATATGTGGTATATGACCACATATGCCACATATAGATTTGTATGGCCTACAAATAATTGTTTTGGATCTGAATGTTCGTCCTCGTGAAATTTATGTACTCCTCCACGTACAGGAGTCCTAGTGTGAGATTAGAGTATATAAAAAAAAACATGCGTGAGTGTCGTGGAATACGCGGTTGGAACGAAGTTGCTTATTATAGATAAACGTATTATATTATTGATTCACAAATACAAATAAATGTGTTACGAGTACTAGCGTCTATTAAAATGAAGCGTCATTTAAAGTAGAATACACTATGACACAAAGGGTAGTGACGAAAAAATCTTACACTTTTTGTCGGCTAGCTCCCATCCGCCAATCCCGTACCGTCCGATAAGGAACTTCGTTCCAATAAAAACAACTTAACTACCATAAGTTATAACAACAAGATGCCTACAACTCAGCCATTCCAATTTATCATACATTTACAAAATCGATATCGTAGGCACATTAATATATGAACAGGGCCATTCCGAACGCGTGAAAATTGATTGGAACGATGTTAAATCGAGCGAGTTTTCGAAGTGTGGGAGTAGCAGCGATATCTTCACACCTATAAAACCCACAGCGTGTCGTAAAAAGCAACTGCGTTATAAACATTCCACATAATATATCAATTTATTAAAATGCAGACTCGATGTATGCGGTTTTAATATTTTTTACGATCCCGTACGTATAAAGTTAATACAGCCTACATACGTCCATCTCAACGGTACAAACCTCCTCACATTTCTGAGAGGTTTCTGAGAGGTTAGCCAGCTGTCTTGCTCCAGTGCATCTATACGTACAACACCTTGACCTTAATATTTTTAACTTTCCAAACATACGTAAGTTTTCTCATGTTATTCTTCACCGCCAAGCACGTGTTAAATCAGCATTAAAAATTGCAATTAACAATTACCTTTGAGACGGTGGGATCTCGGATTTTTTGCGTACTATGAAATTTCTAGCGAGCACTTAGCCCTTATGGTTAACTTTTTTTATATGACAAACGAGCACACAGTCCACCTGATGGTAAAAGTTTGCTGTGGCCCATAGACATCTACATCTATCCCCGATTACGAATCAAAATGCAGGTGCGTTGTCACCCGTGAGGACTAAGATTGAATGCCTCGTTTCCAGTAAAAAGGGTATCTGGTTCCCTACACTCACCATACGAAATATATTACCGTTAAGCTCCTATTTATGCTGGTATTCTGTGAGAGTGTGTTTCTTTCCCGGTCGAGCCGATCCATTCATGCTACAACTATACAATTAATATAGATGCAGCATGGCTCTATCACATATATGATATTCTCACGTATTTTATTTTTTTTATTTTATTTTATTCTTTTTGGAAAACTTACAGCTAACATTAACAATAAATAAATGAATAACAACTAGAAGGCCATTTAAAAGTTTTCACCTATAAGCAATATGAACTTAAAAACAATAATTCTAGTCGGTAAAAGATAAACATCGATTAAGACAAATACAGTAAATTAAACAAAATTAAACAGAAGAACACTCAACAAAAGAATTTTTGCGCTAAAATATTTTTTAATTGAGAAACACTGGTATTAAACAGATCCAAGTCAACGCTATTGGAAATGTCATTAAAAGTTTTGCATGCACGTATCATAAAAGAATTTTGCCTGTATTTATTCCGCGTATGCGGCACGTGAAGTAAGCGAGGCTTTCTTAAGAGGGTACCTCTTGTTGTAAATCCTAGCTTATTCAGTAGCTCCGGACAGTCAACATTACCATTTGCCAATTTGAAAAGATAAATCATATCTGCTATGCGCCTACGTTCGTGCAGAGGCAAAATATGAAATTTTTTACATCGCGAAATGTAGTTATCAGTGTAAAATTGCGTTTTAAATTGCAGAAAACGTAGAAAACGCTTTTGTACTTGCTCAATCCTATCTATATAAATGTTATAATTTGGGTTCCACACTTGAGAGGCGTACTCCAAATGGCTGCGAACAAGAGCGCAATAAAGTATCTTATATGTTTTAATATTATGAAAATCAGTGGAAAATCTCAAAAGGAATCCAAGTGCTTTATTGGCTTTTTTAATTATATTCTCAATATGTGCATCAAAGAGTAATTTAGAATCGAAAAATACACCAAGATCCTTTACTAATTGTAATCTCTCTATACTAGTGTTTTGTAATTTGTAGTGAAAGACAATGGGATTGGGTTTACGGGTAAATGTAAGTATAAAACACTTGGACACATTCAAGTCAAGTTTGTTGTGTGAACAATATCGTTCAAGTTCATTGAGATCACGCTGCAGACCAAAGCAGTCAGAAGTATTTGTGATGGGGCATAAAATTTTCATGTCATCAGCGTATAGGATTATTTTGGAGTAAGTAAAACAGGAACCTATATCATTTATAAAAATCGCAAACAGCAATGGACCTAATAGCGATCCCTGCGGTATACCTGAAGGGATTTGCACAGTTGCTGATGTGTAACCATTGAGTACTACTGTCTGACAACGATTCTCAATATAAGACTTAAACCACCTAAACAGATCGCCGCTGATACCTACTTCGAGTAGTTTGCTGAGAAGTATATCGTGATCTAAGCGGTCGAACGCTTTACTGTAATCAGTGTAGACTACGTCCACTTGTAAGCGCTTAGACATGATGGTAGTTAAATAGTCAGAACAGACAATAAGGTTCGAAACAGTGGATCTATTTTTTAAAAAGCCGTGTTGATAATCACTGAGTGTTTGTTTGATGCCATGATATACAGACGAGTATACGATTTTCTCAAAGATTTTGGTGAATAAACAGAGCTTGGATATTGGCCTATAGTTTTCTACACGGTCATTTGGGCCTTTTTTATGGATGGGGGTAATAAATGCAGATTTCCAAGTAAGCGGTACTATTCCTTCCTTAAGCGAACGTCTGTATATTATTGTTAACGGTATAGTCAAGCTTTTAGCACACTTACTTATAAGAATGGGCGGTATACCATCTGGACCTGCAGATTTATTCAGGTCAATAGAATTTAAGAGCTTAAAGACTTCAGTTTCGCTAACTTGTATCGAGTTTATACCCGACACAGTCTGTGATCGCCAATTATCGGGTTTGTATCGGGTGTCATAGTTACTGCGATTTTGGTGAAAATTACTATTAAAAAAATCGCTAAACATATTACAAATAACATCCCCTTGGTTTGATGATATGTGTCCATATTTCATTGTAGATGGACAAGCGTTTGACGCTTTTTTATATTTCACGAAGGACCAGAAGGTCCTTGGCGATTTATTTATGCTGAGTTCTACCTTTTCTATATAATTGTTGAACATTTCGGATTCTAATTGTTTGGCGCGATTACGTAATATTGAGAAAGACTCATAGTCTGACAAATTGCCATATTTTTTATATTTGATGTGATATTTAAACTTTTCCTTTAATATTTTTATAAGAGGGGTTTTATACCAGGGGGGATATTTAGAAGATGATTTTACTACTTTTATTGGTATGTAAGTGCCGCACAAGTTGTTTAATCGAGTATACAATAGTGACAATGCATCGTCCACTGTGCCCTTAAAAAGATCGTGAGACCATGTAAAATTATCAAGCTTTCGTGATATAGAGGAGAAATCAGCTAAATGGTACATAAACTTAGTCCTTGGCTGGACTGGTAAAGTGTGGTACTCGACAAAATCGGCTAAGACATTGAGAGCCACATGATGAGGGTCTTCAGGCACTAAAGGGTCGGTACATTTTGTTGCGGATAAGTGATTATTACAAAAGATTAAGTCGAGGATTCTGTTGTTAACATTGGTATGAGAGTTATATTGCTGCAGATTACACGTACTTAAGGTATCAAAAAAATCGTACTGAACGGATCCCTCAATATTTTCAGGACAAAGAGAGTATCCATCATCTTCAAGAGTCCAAGATATATTTGGTAGATTAAAATCTCCCAAAATGATGAAAGCATCAGTTAGATTGGTTGTTACTATGTCGTATAATTTTGTATAAAAACAAGCTAACTGTGCAGATAACGAGTTACCCAGATTTTGCCTGCATAAGTAAATCGTACAAATATGTAATTTATATGTCATTTTCGGTTTGGAACGCCGAAGAGTTAACGATACCCATATGTCTTCGGCAGAAGAACGCCAGTCGACCCGCTCCTCCACTGCAAGCTCACGCCTAACAGCAATAAGCACACCACCTCCCAACGTTTGATTTGTAACACTGTAGTTTCTATCACGTCTCCAAACAACATAACGGTCATCAAAGAGCTCGTTATTACAAAAGTCATCGTTAAGCCACGTCTCCGTCAAGCATATAACATCATAATTGTTAATACATACATTCCTCAGAAAAGTTGATGCCTTTGTTCGCAGACCACGTACATTTTGATAGTAAATCTCAACAGCCATCATTAAAATCATACAAAAACACGGAAATAGCGACGAAAATAACATACCATAACATAATATGAAATGTGAATACGCACCTAAAGTGTGGTGGTGAATAAATAATATTAATAAAAAGTATATGAATGTGTTTGAATACAGCAAGTAACATCGCCAATTTGTTTAAAATGTAGCAATCGTTAAAAAAATAAGATGCGTAATGAATAATATAAATATTTACGAAGAAATAATATTGATTATTTATACAACAGTAAAATACCGCAAGAAGTAATATAATATTTTTCAAGCTAAACGCTATTTTAACTAATATCACAAATGGTGTAAGGTATAAATAAAAAATGCACCCAGCAGCTATTAAGCCAAGCGACAACAGAACAACAACGTGTACCGTCAGTGATAAAACAAATAAATATAATAAACTTAACGTACCAGTGTTTCTCAAACTTGTTTCACTAATTACAAATAATACAGAAATAGGCAAATTTATATTCAGAGAATCTTCTTTAAATCTGCCTCCGTTTTTATTGCATGTGTAGGAGAGGTCGCATTCTTTTTCATTAGAATTGTACAGTTTTTTACCCATGTATAAGAAAATTTTTTCTCCATAGCAACAGCTTTTGCCTTATTAAGTAGCTGTTTATTCTCAAACGTAAGGTGGTCATTGATGAAAATCTTACCATCACTGCTGAATCCTAAATCCGCAGCAGTTAAATATTTACATTTTTTAGCAGCAGCTATAAAATTATCTCTCAGGTAACGGGTGTGAAGTGACACAATGATGTTTTTACTGTTTTTATTATTACGCTGAGGTACTCTTGCGACGTAGTTGATTTGCTCCTTGGGAACTTCGTAACCTATTTTACTACCAATAATAGAGATGATAGTAAACAGATTTTCAGACGAGGTTACAGGAACGCCTTTGATCTCAATGTTGTTCAGGCGCGATCTTTGCTGATTTTCGCGTACAGCAGCCTCAAGCTTCTCCAATCGATTTTCAACAGGTACAACGTCATCTTTAGTTTTTTGTAAAGACTGAATTTCTCGATCGATCTCGGTCAGTTTTTTAGTGAGTCCCTCAACCGAAGTATGCACATGGTTCAACGAATTTTTAACGTCCATCATTTCACTCTTCATAACCTTAAGATCTGAAAGGTCGGCCTGGATAGTCTGGACACTTGCAATTAACTGTGGTAATGACGATATTTGTTTAGTAATCTAAAAAAAATCTAAAAATAAAATAAAGTTATTAATTCGGCCACAAAGCGTGATGATGAGAAGCCTATGTCCAACAGTGGACTCTCACAAGTCATAAAATAATAAAGAATAAAAAGAAATAGTATGTACTAAGAAAGTGACGAAATATCGTGAGAAGTGAATTTTATTGAGGATAATTTAATATTACCTTGTGCAAGATACTCCGCGAATAATTGATGATAGGTTGCGATATTAAAGCCGCCTCCATGTCGTATTAACGCAGCACGAAACTTAAGTAACGCCTACTTCAACATTTTGCAAATTGTTTACAACAAGATACTTATTTGTCTATGAATACTTAGTTATCTTTATCATACGCAATATATTCAAGCCGGTTAGGCAGGAATTCATATATTTTTATACTGAAATGACAAACTAACTTACAGGCTACTGCAGTCCATGGACTTATATTGGACTTATAATGGACTTATATTATACTGGCTCTTGGTCATCATTGCTTCAGACCTATTTGGCGGCAGAAATAGGTAAGGAAAGGAGTCTTATCACCTATTAGGTAATATATTGTTGAAGTTACACTTCTTTTGGGGCGTTTGGGAAAAATGATGAAAGTGAATTTTTACGATGCACGCGCACACCGACACCTAAAAACGACACCATGAAGTTGTTACGATGCGCGCGCACACCGACACCTAAAAGCGACAACTTCAGTGGGTAATTGTCTATCAAGTTTTTTTTTATTTTGTTACGCTAAAGAAGTATAACTTCCTACGTGCTTACATAAGTACACGCACACTCTTTTTATACTTTACTTTCACACTAGGAGTTTCGCGAGTATTTGTATACACATAAAATTTTCATGGTCAAATATTCAAACCTGGATCAATTATTTGGTGGTCGACCAACTAGTTATTCTGTGCGAGATATGGGTCTGGTAATGTTAGAGCGAATATATTAAACGACATAGGAGAGGATCCTATATTTGTGCGAGCATTTGTCATTCTAATTCAAACAACAGAAAGATAATTATTTTTCTGTTGTTTGAATTACACAGTTGAGTTGTGTGTGTACACAACCTTCTTTATGATAAGCAAAGTTATTACAAGCCCATTATTGATTTATGCTGAACTACCTACCTCATTGGGTCATTTGCACAAATTACCACAAAGTGCTACCCCAAAACACCTAGTTCCATCAATTTATTGTGAGTCTCTTTAGGTTATTACTTCATTCAAATGATTAAAATTTAGTTTGATAATAACAAAGATATTCATACTTTAAATACTAGGAACAACCACAAACTTGTAATCCCTAGGAATGAGATGAAATTATAATAGAACCAGCATGGTAGCACATGCTGGTTCTATTTTAATTTATATAAGTTTTATAATATAATTGGGTTTCTTGCTGAGTCTTCCCAGGACAAATGTATTTTCTGAGGCGGTGGTTAATAAAATGTATATACTATTCTAATCTATTATATTGAAAAAAGAAGATGGTGAAAGTATTTATTGATGAGAAAGCATCATCATTTTGATTTTTAATCAAGGATTGATGTATGTGTCTCTAGGCCCTAGCATGTTAGCATCCATTTACTGCGCGCAGGGATATTGTCAACCTGCTTAAGTGCTCGATTCTCCTCACTCACTATATCACGGCATCTTTATGCCTATATACATATTTTAAATCCATAATTCCCTGAAAGCGTTACCTCATAATACTTCTTTTAAATTTACATGCTAGGCTAGGCGAATAAAATGGCACATATTCCTCACGGCTCTTGACGTCGATATCGATAATCACAGTTGGTACGCACCTCACGTTGTACAAAAGATGTTCCTAACGCATTTGAATAGCAAAACACCTTCATTAACTTTTATTAATTACTACTCATCCATAAATAATTGGAACACAATACATATGTCTCTATAATACGAGTATCTCAAGGTAACGAAATTGCTTTTATGCCTAGGAGTAGGTAAGTACCATCCTTTATCTATTCCTGCGACAACAGCTACTGCTCGGATTCGGTCTGAATGACATGTAGAGTCAGTATAATTGCAGGCTGTATAAGTGTATAACATTCCGTCTTAGTCCTCCGAGGTGACAAGGCAACTGTAGTATTCGTTGCTTGAAGTTGGTTGCAAAATTAAAATATTAAATTATTCTTTATTATTAGAAAATTTCAAAAGTCTATTTGCCGTACAAATAACCTTTATAATTTTGTTCCGTACGATCTCTTAAATTTCTAATTAATTTATATAAAATTTTAGGAGTGCTTTGTTTACACAGTAGCCTAATGAAT
This sequence comes from Parnassius mnemosyne, assembly GCA_963668995.1. Classification (NCBI taxonomy): domain Eukaryota; kingdom Metazoa; phylum Arthropoda; class Insecta; order Lepidoptera; family Papilionidae; genus Parnassius; species Parnassius mnemosyne. The sequence goes on along the minus strand of CAVLGL010000084.1, from coordinate 22,102,598 downwards.
TAGAATACGGACTGAGATATTTAAAAAGTCGTGGGTTTGATACTTACACTCGACTACGGTCGTGAACGCGTTGGAGTGGTTAACGGAATATACTAATAAAGTTTGCATAGCTATTTTTTATATTTTAGTGAATAAGGTACACAAACAGACGGTTGTTATATACAATTTTAAAATTAAAAGTATGATGGTGTGGATCTAAACTATAATCCAAAATAGTATACACAGCATAATAATATAACTCCAGATGAGGAAGCTCGAGGTCGCTCAGAGAGCTATGGAGAGAACTATGCTCGGAGTTTCTCCGCGTGATAAACTTAGAAATGTGGATATCTGCAGTAGAACCAGAGTGACCGACATAGCCCAACGGATTAGTAAGCTGAAGTGGCAATGGGCCGGCCATATAGTTCGAAGAACCGACAACCGATTGGGAAAAAAAGTTCTTGAGTGCGGACTCGTACCAGTGGACGAAGTGTAGGGCGTCCCTCCACTAGAAGGAGTGACGACCTGATGTGGAGTGGAGTGGCAAACACGATGACTTTTGAAAATATCAATTATCTAAACAGTGGTAGAGCCACGCAGCAGCTTTTGCTGTCGCACGAATGGGCCGGCTCGAACCGGGGTGGTACCACGACCTCACAGAAAACCAGCGTGCAGGTGGCCGGAGGCCCTTTTAACTGGAAATGAGGCATTCCATCTTAGTCCTCACGGGTGACAACGCATCTACATTTTGATTTGTAATAGAGGATAGATATAGATGTCTATGGGCCGCAGCAACCACTTGCCATCGGGTGGACTGTGTCCTCGTTTGTCACCCTTATCCTATAAAAAAAAATTGTTTAACTCACTCTATTTTTTAATATCTTCATCTGTCATGTGGAAAGCCATGGAATGTAAATAAATGGCAATTTAATTTTGTTTTCTTTTGTTAAAATAAATTTTATTCGGCTGAAAAATCTCGAAATTTTCGGTGTTTTCAGCAGCCTTGTAATAATTTATTTTACTAAATACACTTCGCTCTGCCTCACTCACTCCGCGCTCGGTCACCGACGTGAGTGGAATACTGTACTCGTATCGTTTGCTTATAGCAGCGGTAATAGTGGTAATAGGCAGCAAAAACATCGATCACTGTAGAAATACAAAATATTACAAATACCAAAATTGATACCTACTTGACCAAGGTTATTATTTTTATCTATAATCACATATACTTATTAAAATATTTTGTTTCGCCTAAAGAACGTAGGATTTATATTATATAAATATACTTATACTTACTTATTCGTACTGGTGAAGTGTAGGGCGTCCCCCCACTAGATGGAGTGACGAGTGCAGGGGGCTCGTGACCGTGTACTTGGGTGAATGCTCCTGGAACTCCTCGAAGAGTAGAACTAGGTGTGCCATGTTTGCCCGAGTTTGGCCTCATTTTGGTAGTTATGATGAGACCTTATCTCCGGACTTGATAGAATAACCTGAAGGTGTACTTTGGTGACTGCTACTAGAACTTTTGACGAGTAGAACTACAATTTGCATTTTTTTATTTTTTTCACGATCATATGAGCATTATGACTCGTTGAAATTTGACATAAAATTATCGGAAAATTGGAAGTATAGTAGTGTGTATAATTAAACTACTTTAAAAATTTACGTATAATCATATTATACATAATTTTTTAATGCGCTTAAGGCATGCATAATTGGATTTACTAATATATATTATTAATATTTATCAGGTTTCCGCTGAAAATCAGTGCTGCTTTAGTACCTGTGGTAGCTCACGCTGAATAGTAATGCTTTGGTATCACAAAGCGGAAATTAAAATGTTTATTTTACATTTACGTTACCTTTATCTTGTATGATTTTTATCTACTTTAAAATATAATACCATGACTGTATTGATGCCTATAAAGCAACACGGGCCGGCGACGTACCGGACATACCAGCCGGTACGTCGGGGGTATACCAGCGTAATATAGCAGCTTAACGCTGTTTTGTTTCGTATGGTGAGTGTAGAGAACTGGAGACTCTTTTTACTGGAAACGAGACATTCCATCTATGTGTATTTCTAGACAATCTGTATAACATTTCCTTAATCAATTTTAATGTTTTTGACATAGTTTTCCTTCGTTTATCTCTATATATATATATATATATAACTAGCTAGACCTAAGCACTATGCTCAATGACAGTCCGACTAGGTAAGTCCAACTTCGACCGAGAGGTCAATCGACGGATTCAACTCGGCTGGGCAGCGTTCGGGAAGCTACGACACATCTTCTCGTCAGACATACCTCAAAACCTTAAAACGAAATTATACAACCAGTGCGTGTTGCCAGTGATGACTTACGGAACTGAGACGTGGTCCTTCACTGCTGGCCGTATGAGAAAGCTCAACGTCGCTCAGCGAGCTATGGAGAGGGCTATGCTCGGAGTTTCTCTGCGTGATAAACTTAGGAATGAGGATATCCGCAGTAGAACCAGAGTAACCGACATAGCCCAACGGATTAGTAAGCTGAAGTGGCAGTGGGCCGGCCATATAGCTCGAAGAACCGACAACCGATGGGGAAGAAAGGTTCTCGAGTGGCGGCCTCGTACCGGTAGGCGAAGTGTAGGGCGTCCCCCCACGAGATGGAGTGACGACCTGGTAAGACATGCAGGAAGTCGATGGATGCAGGTGGCTCAGGACCGTGCTTTGTGGCATTCTTTGGGGAAGGCCTATGTTCAGCAGTGGACTTGTGAAGGGCTGTAATGATGATGATGATGATGAACTAGCTCCTCCCCGCGACTTCGCCCGCGTGTTATTTGTGGTTTTAATTTTTTTCGGCGGAACTCTAATTTCTTTTCTAAAATAAAAGTATCTCTCCTTATGATATCAGCTATCTGCCAGAGAAAGTCCCGTCAAAATCGGTCCAGTCGTTTCAAAGATCAGGCGGAACAAACAGACAGACAGACAGACAAACATTTTAAAAAATGCTTTTTTGTTATAAGTACCGTATAGACATTCATATGCATTTAGCAAAAAGCCGTAATTTTGGCATTTCAAACAGACACTTAAATTTTATTTATTTGTATAGATTCTTCTATCCGTGTGTATGCGACTGAACTCCTCCGTTTAATTCATCAAAATCGGTCCGATTAGATCGATTGGACCGATTTTTATGATATTTTGTGCGTTTAATTGATTCGAGAATGGTTTACACTCACAATTGGTCCCGGTAGGTTGCTCTGTTTTTGAAATACAGAAATAACCCGTGCGAAGCCGGGGCGAATCGCTAGTACCTACTGTATAAGACATTTAAATGAATTCCTGATTACAAGATGGATGGCTACTTGATTACAATTACAAGTAAGCCACGTTGTGGCTCTATATATGGAAATCGTACTTATGCAAGCGTGAATAATTATCTGTCTTGATATCGGCTCTTTTTATGTCAACTATATTGAAAATTGCTTGGAACAATTTAAGCTCCAAGATGGTCTTTCCATGTACGAATGAAGTCGCAATCAAATCTGTTTGGTTTTACCGTTTGTATCCGAATGATTTTGACACCATCAGAAGATAACATTCTAAAGAATAATACTTCAAGAAAATTTCCGCCATTTTTTATTGTTACTTTATCTGTGAGACATTTTTCGGAACGGAGTTCCTTATCGGACTAGGCTTTTGGTGGGGGCTAGGCGACAAAAAGTGTAAGATACTTTAATATATAGTATCGTACTATATTTTAGTCAATTGTACTATATATTATAGAAAAATAATATAGTACGAAAAATACTATATTTTTCCCCTAATTCAACTGGCCTTGATGTTGATGATGAATGTTAAATGGAAAGAAGAAAGAAATAGATAATAAATTTAATTAAAAATGAATTTTTAATTTATTTTAATATGATCTTAATTGCTCAGAATTATTTTAAAGGTTGGTGGCTAAATAGAAGAGCAATAACAAATATATTATATGGAAAATGCATAAAGATTAAATATCAATGGTTATTTTCCTGAATTTCCTAAAAGTACTTTTTGCATCTTTTTTAGGAAAAATACTACATTTTTCAAAAAAAAGTGGCAACTCTAGTCACGACCCCTTCTAACGTAGTGTAGATGGCCTTGGCGGCTATAAGGAAGTGAGAAGGATTAATATCTATCTCCCTAACACTTTTTCTTATATTGCCATGAATGAAATATTATTTTATTTTAAATGACGCTTCATTTTAATCAATAATATAGTACGTTCATCAATAATAATATACTACGAAAGGAGCTTCCTTCAATCACGCATGTTTTTTAATCATTATCACATACGCACACATTTACTAACGCACGAATGAATTCTGTAAATGCATGCGTACATAGTCACAGAATAAATAATAGACATAGTGCAAAAGCATCAACCCTGTTGTACAATACGAGTACAATATCTTTATTTACTATCAAACTACTCCTTCTGATGATACGTAGTAACCTACAGCTCTATTCGTTAACTTGTTGGCATCAAAATGATAGTCACATTGTCGCACATTGCGTCGTATGTCTTAAAATATGTTTGTCAGCTCTAATGAAAAGCTTTGTAGTATACGAAGCCATGTAGTTCTGCGACTTTGGTTTTGCTGTCAAAGAAGTTAGCAAATATGCCTTCTGGAGTACTAAATACACGCAACCTAGATTAGGCACCAGCGCACCACAAAATAAACTACAATAAATATTTCCTATGTTCATCAGTAAGTCTATTTATGGCTGAGAAATAAATATATATTATTTTCATCTTATTTAACTTCACTGTGATAATGGATGACCTTTGAAACAGAAACAGAAACAGAAACTCGTTTATTCAATATAGATTATAAATAATACTTATTGAAAGTCACTCTTTTGTATAATTACCACTGGTTCGAAAAAATAACTCTGTCCTGGGAAGAACCAGCAAGAAACCCTGCGAGACTTTTTTTTTAAATAACAGCTAACAATCATGTATGTTACACAAATTAACAACAAAACAGAAATAGCTTGGTAGCGATCACCTCATTTCCAGGGGTTGTTATCATCTATAAATTCTTTGATATTATAATAACCCTTTTTGTACAAACTTAGTTTAATAAAGTTTTTGAACTTTGGGCTGGTCAAATTTTGTATATTTTCTGGAATTTTGTTGTAAAAGCGTATACATCGCCCCAAGAATGAATTACTGACTCGATGGAGTCGAGTAACTGGTACTACTAGCTTGTGTCTGTTCCTAGTATTTACAGAATGAATATCACTTATTTTTGTAAAACTACTTTTATTTTTGTGTACGTACATTACATTTTCATAAATGTATTGAGAGGCCAAAGTTAATATATTAATTTCCTTAAATATTTGTCGCAGCGACTCTTTAGGCTTTAAATCATAAATTGCTCTTATGGCCCTCTTCTGTAAAACAAATATAATTTCAGTGTCAGCTGCGTGTCCCCATTATGCTATGGAAATAGCTAAAGTAAACTAGTCTAGCTGTTTTCTAGCTTTGAAAAAGTTTACGTATTTACCTTCTATCATCAAAATCCTTGGTCGGATTATTAATCTAGTACAGTGCCAGTGAGGATCAGTATGGGAATTTTAAAATAAAAATGCAACTCTTTCTTACGATTGATTAGAAAACCGATACTGTCTATCAAGTGACGCTATTAACTAGGTAAGAAGAATGTTCTTTTTTTATTAAAGTGCCAAGTAGTTTTTATGAACTGTAATATTAATGGACATAAGCATTTTTGAAATTGGTAATGTTTAACGCTCGATAGGTTACATCTGTCGCATCACACTCGTAAGTCGCATAGCTTACAATAATTATGCCCGTAGCAATCAATCAAAAGAAGGCGGTAATTCCCCCTGTTACCGACTTGATCGATCGTATCCCTGCGCCATTAATTAGGAGACGTCTATGGCTTTTTCTTATGGATTGACTTGTCTTTAATTAGCTTTAATGCGTAACCCTTTAAACTGATCCCTATAATAAATGTGCATTGTACGTTCAACAATTCCTCAGCAATTACATAAAATAGAATAAATAATAGAGCTTCCTTTATTAAAGTTATATGAAGGCTCAGTAGCGCAATGATTGCGCTGCAGGTTCGATTCCCATATGAAATACATTTTTGTATAACCTTAAGATAATTTTTCCACGTCTTAAACATGTAAAAAAATTACTAAGTAATTAAATATTATAGTTTCAGAAAATTGAAAGATTACACATTGGTTATGAGCTGTGATGTAAGGATATTAGGTTATAGTAAGTAGTCAACACTTACTATTAAATCCTAATAAGTATTCTGGAGACCCTTTTACTGGTGATGACGCATTCTGTCTTAATTCTTAAGGACATACACTTACATTATATGGGCTATGTCCGTTTGTCACCGTTATTCTATATAAAAATAAACAAAGTGTATTCCATTTTTTTAACGTCTATTTTGCTGTTTTATATAAAATGAGTTCACACATTTATCAATTATGATCACAAAATATTAGTTAATAACATGTTATTAACGTTAGAGAAAAACTGGAACAATGGTGCAATGCTATAGAATCACGCAAGGAACAAGTATTTTTGTATGGCCTACAAATAATTGTTCCTGGTCTGGATGTTTGGCCTTGCGATATTTATGTATGTAAACTGTGATACAGGAGAAAATCCTAGTGTGAAGGTAACGTTTTTCAAATAACTTTTTTTTTTTGATAAATGTATGATATAGTATGTATATAAATGTATGATATAGCTCAGGACCATGCTTTTTGGTACTCAATTACATAAGTTCTGCATTTTGTGATATCGTCGTTTCAAACCTGCGACTGCGAAAAAGAGCTACTTTACAAGAAACAGAAAAATAATAATATTGTATGTTACATTCATTAGCGTCCTTTTACATTATGCATATATGCTTATATTATGCATTAACAATCAAGAAAAAGTATTTTCATTATAATGTTCTTTCCTATTTATTAAAATATTTGATTGTATACTTTCAATTAAAACAAAAATAATTTTGGCTGAAATTGAGGTTTTCGATTCTATAACAACTTTAAGCTCATGATTGTAAAGATGAAAATTAGAAATAGAAATAGAAACGTTTTTATCCATTATACATTATAAACAATACTTATATAAAGTAACTCTAATGTTTAATTTACCATTGGTTCGGAAAATAACTCTGTCCTTGAAAGAAACAGCAAAAAACGCAGCGGGACATATTTATTTCCTTATGAAAAATATTTGCTTACAGTAATTTAAAATGTTACACAATTAACAAAACGAAACAAATTAGAAATATCTTGGTGGCAATCATTTAATTCCATGGGGTTATTATCACTCATATTATTACACAATCTTCTTTTAATAAAGTTTCTAACTTGACAGAGGTCAAATTTTGTATGTTTTATATTTTGTTGCAAAAGCGTATACATCACTTCCAAGAATGAGTTACTGATTCTATGGAGTCGAGTTACTAATTAAATATTAAATCAGGATGGGGAGAATCGCCTTCTATTTTTTCTAATATAACAAAATTATATACGAGTAGGTACACACTGAACTAAAGCACCAGCGGGATTAGCTAAGTTAACTTTCTACTTTCGTGAACGCTAATAGAAAACTATAAAACGAATAGAACTATACGACATAATATATATCCTTAGGCTTATTTTTAACGATTGTAGATTGTAGAAATCAACTTGACTAACTCCGCTGGAGTAACCAATAATAGAAGGAATAGTTACAAACACCGAAACAAGTTTCTTCCCACGTTAATTAGAATGTTACCATTTGCATAGGAATAGTGACCTTATCGTTAAATAATTACACGGAGCTGTGTTTATATTAATATTATACGAGATAAGTACATCGTTTAACCCAAATAGCGGCCGGCACAGAGTTTGAAAGGCCAATTTACACTAACTAATTGTGGATGATTAAAGTCCCTTAACACTTTTCGTCTAGTAACGTATGTTCATTCTCCCCTTATTATCGAAATAAATATTTATGAGCAACATAATTTACTAAGTTGGTGTTAGAGACACGCTGCCGCTATATCCACCGTCAACCAGTAGAGTAATGATGCTGTGTTTCGATGGTGATGGTGGGTGTAGAATATGGGAGACTTTTTCAACTGACAGCATTTTAATTCATAATCGAGGATAGGTGTAGATTTCTATGGGCGTCAGTATATCCACTTACCATCAAGTGGACAGTGTACTCGCTTATTACCTTTATTATTTAAAAAATAATAATTCATATTTACGAAGGTCAAGATTTCGCATTATTACAAAAGCCCGTCATTTGTACAAAAATAAAATGTGTCGTTAAATATTTTCCCGAACGAAGAGGCCTAGTTTTGTTTTATTGTAATAAATCTAAAGGTTAGGTTTTTGTAGTCGATAAATCTGGTTTTATTTTAAATTTATTTAGTGAAAACACTTCTTAATCTCAAGCAACTCAAAAGCACGTGGGCGACCCGACCCAATAAAGACACCATCGATCATTCATACCTGATCTCAAGCTTCGGAGAGAAATCGACTATTTCGTCAGTTCTTGATAACATCGCTTTTAAGCGTTGCTTAAATATGAATTTAGGGTCTTTTAAATGATTAATGGACTACTATATCCGCATGTATTAGACACATGTGAATCACTTCATAAATTATTCTACCGATGAAATAATTAACGTCTTGATAACAAATTTTGGTAGGATTTTAATATTATAAGAGTGGAAAACGAGCCAACAGTCTACATAATACTTTAAACTTATAAAGCTGTTAATACGTTGTTAGCCCTGGGTTTAGGCCTGTACTTATTCTTCCTCTCTCACACCCATCCTTTAAATCGGAATAGAAGTTATGTTTAGATGCGTAGAGGATTTTTTTATAGGATAGGGTGACAAACGAGCACTCCGTTCACCTGATGGTAAGTGGTTGCTGTGGCCCATAGACATAAACATTTATCCTCGTTTGCGAATCAAAATGCAGATACGTTGTCACCCGTGAGGACTAAGATGGAATGCCTCTTTTCCAATAAAAAGGGTCTCCGGTTCTCTACACTCACCATACGAAACACAGCAGTGTTAAGCTGCTATTTTACGCTGGTATTCTGTGAGAGCGTGGTCCTTCCCCGGTCCAACCGACCCATTCGTGCTATAAACTACTAATATAGCTGCAGCATGGCTCTACCACGTATAAAAAATCACTACTGTTAATCCGCATCATTACCATCAACATCATCAATATTCCGTAGAGAATATTCCTTAATCGCCAGCGAGTTAGATTGATGATCGCAGCACCAGATGTGTGCGCTGCTTCCCGTCACCGGCCTGGATATTTTACGTCTGGCGTAAACAATGCCATAAAATTTTCTTGCCCCTTCTCGTCTCTTATGATACACACGGAACGTGTGTGTTTGTGTGTGTGTGTGTGTGTGTGTGTGTGTGTGTGTGTGTGTGCGTGTGTGTGGGTTTGTGTGTTCCCCTTTTATTAGCACGCTCAAATCATAAAACCTAACACGTAAGGTAAGTGTTCTCTATCGTTAAACTAACGTATTTTTTGCGATATTAGTATGCCTTCTTCGTTTCTTTGTTAGAAGTGGGTTGCAGTTGCCGGTAACCATGGCTGGCGATAGCCGTTTACTATCAGCTGGATTGTTCGCTCCAGTACTACTAGACTAGCTCGCTTCTCGCTTGTTACCTACATACACCTTATTACACTTAAAAAAACTGATAGTGCCTTAAAAATATCTTTTCTTTTCTTCTTTTATAATTTTATCAATCGCCAGCTTGAATAAATATTCGTTAATTAATTCAATTCAAATTTTTATTTTTGTTGAAAAGTCAATTATCTTAAAATATTGATATAGCTCCCAAGTCCCTAACCGCAAGCCTCTTTTGTCTTCAACGCAATAGCACAGACAACATAATAAGCCTGACAAAAAAAAACAAAATGGCTACGCCGCAACCAGGTTATAGAATAAACAAATATACATAATCCTAATTGAATTCGCTAAGGTCTAAAGCGACTAGCTCCGCTTTATATTATCATTCAACTTCCACCTCACGACTTTGGTAGAGTTGTATTTTTAAAAAACGTCTAAGAGAGGCATTGTGTGTTGCGTAATTAGAAAGTAAGCAGCCATATTATATTTTTAATGGGTTGAAAGTATCTTAGATTTTGTATAAATATAATCTTAAGTCAAAATTCTTGAGTGTTCTTTATAATCTTAATGGAAAGTGCACTCGAAAGTAAGAAATATTTTTGAAAATTTTTCCATGCCCTAGCCGTTTTGCCGTGGTCCCATTCTATGGTCTCTATGAGCTTATAATAAAAAAATATTTAGAAAATCTCTAGGCCTCTTATAGTTCGGGAACTTAACTCTTAAAGCTCTTTTATAGAATAAGGGTGACTAACGAGCACACAGTCCACCTGATTGTAAGTGGATACTGTGGCTCATAGACATCTACATCAATACTCGATTAAGAATCAAAATTCAGGTGCATTTTCTCCCCTAAGAACTAAGATGGAATGTCTCATTTCCACTAAAAAGGTTCTACGGTTCTCAACAACCACCATACGAAACACATCAGCACTTCCACAGTCGAACCGACCCGTTCGTGCTACAACTATAACAGCGTAACTCTACCACGTATAAAGGTTATGAGCCTACGGCACACTACACTGCTGAATCACAAACCTGGCACTTAACAACCTCGATTTCACGTATCAAGTTGAATACCGCCTCTACCTAAAATTATACTTAACTATAACTGAAATCGCAGCGTAGGCGTGTCGCCGGGTGTAAACTATTGCAAATAGTATTTTTTATATAATAAAGATAATAGTAAAGCTGTGAGTGTACGTGGGTTGTATAGAAGGTGTGTAAATCTGTGAATGTTTGTGCAGGAATTAGCAGCATTCGCACAGGCAAATGATTTGTTAAATAAAATAAACATTTATTATCCAACTGTAAAGTTAATAAAATCAAAGAGTAGTGGTGATTTCTTAAAAAATATAGTTTTTTTAAGTTTTAAACATTAGTACCTAATATCTTTATTGTGAGCAGACAGACATATACGAAGAAAGCTACAGGAGCTTTATTAAGCCATTGAACTACTAACTGCAATAGAAACGTTTTAGAAAATGACAACCTTATAAATAAAGAAATAATAATAAATAAATGTTCAACTTCAACCTGACCACTCAGCAGGTTAAAAATCACTTTTTTTTTAAAACGTTACCTCCACACTAGTATTTTCTCCCGTATCGTGGAGGCAGTTTACAAACATAAATTGCACGAGTACAAACATCCAGACGCGGAACAATTATTTGTAGGACATACAGATACCTATTTGTCCGTGCGGGATTTGAACCCCAGTGCCCAGCCCCCAGTGCTGATCTCATTGCTAAGCCACAGCGCAACGGAGCCATTAAGCTTGTTTCAAGATTTTTCAATCTGGTCACTCTACATATACTTATATCTCTAATATGTCTTATCTGTGGTAACACCATCAAGTGATCAAAGCTCCAACCGACTAACGCGTTCATTTATCAAATGATCCGTGTCCTATAGTAGCGACGATATCGGAATAGATTTGTTTTTTTTTTAATATTTGGTGTGACAACTAACTAATAGTCCATAATCGTAAGTGGTACCTCCTCCGTCTCAGCCAACCTCACAGATTAATGCTAGCCATGTCAAAGTGTATACCGACAACTGTTTTAAAAGAAGTCGCTCTTCTAGTAACGACACATACCATCTTTATTTTTACCATCTTTATTTTGGTTTTTATACGTGGTAGAGCCATGCTGCAGCTATATTAGTAGCATAGTTGTAGCACGAATGGGTCGATTCGACCGGGGAAGGACCACGCTCTCACAAAATACCAGCGTAAAATGGCAGCTTGATACTACTGTGTTTCGTATGGTGAGTGTAGAGAACCGGAGCACCATTTTATTGGAAAAGAGGCATTTCATCTTAGTCCTCACGGGTGAGGACACATCTGCATTTTGATTTTTATTGAGGATAAATGTAGAAGTCTATGGGTCATAGAAACCACTTACCATCAGGTGCACTGGTTGCTCGTTTGTCACCCTATCCTATTTTTTTTTCATTTTGCATTTTGATTCATAATCATGAATAGATTTAGAAATTTATGGGCTACAGTATTCATTTACAGTAAATATTCTGGATATATACTTACTCTGTATTTACAAAATTAAGAAAGATCAGAAATTGCAGCCTCGTGTCGATAAGATCCAAAGAATATCTCGTAACATTAACAGTAGCAAGATTGATCATTTATTAAAAACATCAATTCGTAAAAGCAAACTCAAAGCGTGTTCTATCAACAATCTACATACAAGGCATTCATAAAATTAATAGCCCCGAGGCACAGACTCCTAAACGCGTACTAAAATAAATACTCACTCCACTAGACTCCCTAAACAAGAAAACTGATTATCTTTAAAACAAGATTGTGTAAATATTAAGTTTCTTTATACAGTTGGTAACCTTTCAATGAGTTTCGGTAAGTACCAATATTTGAATTGGCTCTTTGTTTTTTTTTAGTAGTTAAAATAAAACAAAAACCCGAATTTGAGGATTTGTTGTAATCGCTTTAGAATTTATTGATAGAAAAATAAAAGCTTTTAAAGGGTATTTTCATTATTATATGTGTACATTCAAAATATACGTTCGAGCTATCAAATTCATTGTGATTGTGTTTATTTAAAATATTTAAGCTGTTGAAATATTGCAAACGCACTGGTTTTTCATGTTTTATGGACGACTGCTTGTTTATTTTTAAAATTAAATAAATAAATTCGGTTTTTATATACTAATTCAGTATGAACATGTATTCTTTTTTTTCTAGGATCGGGTGACAAACGAGCACACAGTCCACCTGATGGTAAGTGGTTACTGTGACCCATAGACATCTACATCTATCTATCCTCAATAAAGAATCAAAAAGCAGATGTGTTGTCAACCGTGAGGACTAAGATGGAATGCCTCTTTTCCATTAAAAAAGGTCTCCGGTTCACTACACTCACCATACGAAACACAGCAGTGTTAAGCTACTGTATATATATTCAACTTTCTTATCACAAATAGTTTAAATATTCATTTTACAGGAGTCAAAACTTGATCGCAGGTTATACGTATGTATCTAATTGTAATAAGATATAACATCTTATACACAATTTATTACGGAGTCATCGCTTTTATCTTGATTCTTCATGTGCTTTCGGGGAGGGGGCGGGCGTGAGGGGTACGTGTAATTTTTAATTATGTTCCAATCTACGCTTACCGAATCCGAACTTAAGTTTTTGTAGTGGTATGCTTGGTTTAATTTTATTAATTACAGGAACCCCAACAGCCAAGTACCTTCTCTATTGAACTGTTTGTTTTGTTTTTTATTTCAATAGCCGGTTGCGAAATATAATTACAGTAACTTCGGAGGGAGACCGCTTTCTGTGAAAGTTTTTGTGTTCTTAGACGCAAACGTGTATCAGGTAAAATTGTGCACATTAAAATACAATATTAATATCAATAATCTAAGACAATACATTATCTTTATTTCACGTGTCAAGAACGAATAAATTCCGTACGAATGAATTCCGTATCGCTCGGGCGCTGCGGTTCGAATTGCGACATTGCGACTTTAGCGAGACTGCGCGATCGCATCAAAGACGTAAATTAAAAACATCTTAGGATCGCATGACTGGGCGCTAGGAACAGCAACAATGCTTTCACTTAGATTATTAATATCAATAATCTAAGACAATACATTATCTTTATTTTACGTGTCAAGCACTTAAACGCCTTTTTCCCTCCTTATGCACTATCATTTTAAAATAATTTGTGTGATAAGGGATTGTCATTCGCCAGGATGCCTAACACTTCAAAATTTCTTGCAAATTCATTGCCATTATGTAAGGATGATGAAAAAATTACCAATGAACTCAATAATTGACCATTACAAAAGAAAAATAGTTATAGCCTATATACGTACCACAACTGGACACAGGCCTCCTTTCATTTCTGAGAGAGTTATGAAGTAAGTTAAGCGCCTAATGGTAGGGTGCAGACCGTGAACTCGGAAGGTCGTGGGTTCGAATCCGCCATTCGACTACTGTCGTGAACCACTTTTAACACAAGCATTTTAAGCTTACCAGAAGTGGTTAAAGGGAATATTAGCAATTTTTAATATCATTACTAGTATTTAAAAAAAATTGTTCTCTGCGCCACTCCATTGCGGTTCGCGGACTTCATATATCTTCAAAATATTTTTATTCCTCACACATATAGACCATGGTAATACTGGTTATTGGTGGGGGCGACGTATTGTCGGCTTGACCGAGGAGGAAACATTTTTTTTATAGGATAGGGTGACAAACGACCACACAGTCAACCTGATGGTAAGTGGTTGCTGTGACCCATAGACATCTACATTTATACTCAATAAAGACTCAAAATGCAGATGCGTCGTCACCCGTGAGGACTAATATGGAATGCCTCTTTTCAACTAAAATGAGTCTCCGGTTCTCTACACTCACCATACGAAACAAAGCAGTGTCAAGTTGCCATTTTACGCTGGTATTCTGTGAGTTAGTGGTCCTTCCCCGGTCGAGCCGACCCATTCGTGCTACAACTATACTACTAATATAGCTGCAGCATGGCTCTGCCACGTATAATATTTGATTATAAATCAAGATACTGATTATATCTTAATCCTGCATCATATACATAGAACTAACAGATTTCTAATATACAATTGTATCAGCTTCTAGTAGCAAAGAAATCTCAAACATCAAAGTTCTTGCCCGCTTCGCTTGTGAAAAATTGCAGGGATCATGCCTTGCGCTTGTGCCAAAGGATTACTAGAAGCCTTTGAAGTTTATCCAACGAACTAGGTAATACCTATGTTTACTTAGGCAGCTCGCTTGTAGAACTTCTACTTGCCTCCTTGCGTCGCTTTTATACGACAAAATAATTTTTTCGGACATTTTCATTTACAAAAGGTAAATATATAAGCCCCCAATTTGCTAAATACGTAATCTGCAACATAATTTATGGCGTGACTTTAATAAACTTTTATTCGGTAGCTAAAACTCTACTACATTTCAAAAATTCTAAAAAAAATTATCCATCACAAAATATCAAAGCTTAGCTAGTACTAATTTGTGTACGTCTTTAAACATTTTCCAATAAGGATATAAAGTATCCACCGTAAACAAACTATAACATACATAAGCTCTCAAGCAGATCACCCAGAGGGTTAGGCAGAGACTACAGAGTTCCATTGGGCTCCATCACATTTACGTGATAGAGTCACAGCCTCAGCAGCAGTCTGCAGCCACATTACGGTTGTAGCACGAATGGGTCGGCTCGACCAGGGTAGGACCACGCTCTCACAGAACACCAGTGTAAAATAGCAGCTTAAAGTTGCTGTGTTTCATAAGATCAGTGTAGAGAACCGGACACCCTTTTTATTGGAAACGAGACATTCCATCTTAGTCCTCAGTGGTGACAATGGAACATAATATTATGTTCCGTTGTCATTAAAATATTCCAGTCCACCTGTATTATTAGGGTTACTTGTTTCTCATTTATTACTGACCATTGTAGATTCGTCTTTGCCGACAATTTTTTTTATTATGCATGATTTTCGAAAATAGAGCTCGCAATAACAGTTCAAATTAAACCTCAAAACCACAAAGGCAGTTAATTATAAATGTGATTTTAATTAGTGAGAATAAACCTAGCAATGAATATCATCTATCCTCATACAAAGCATTCCTTATATATACAACCCGAGGGCTCTGACTCTTTAACGCTAGCTAAATAAATACTAAAAGTTCGTTAACTCTACAAATAAGAGAACTGATTATCTTTGGGTCAGGCTTAAGTAAATATCTACTTTCTAATGAAGTTTTTACAATGTACAACGTTTTATTGTTACAGTCGTTATGTTCACTGTATTAAGTTCATTTATAGAATAAGGGAGTCAAACGAGTACACAGACCACTTGATGCTAAGTGGATGCTGTGGCCCATAGACATCTACATCTATCCTCGAATCAAAATGCGGATGGGATGTCATCCCTCAGGACTAAGATGAAATGCCGCATTTCCATTGACTAAGATGAAATGCCGCATTTCCATTGACTAAGATGAAATGCCGCATTTCCATTGACTAAGATAAAATGCCGCATTTCCATTGACTAAGATGAAATGCCGCATTTCCATTGAAAAGGATCTCCGGTTCTCTACACTCACCATTCGAAACACAGCAGTCTTAAGCTGCTATTTTACGCTGGTATTCTGTGAGAGCGTGGTCCTTCTTCTATCAAGCCGACCCATTCGTTCCCCAACGATGTCAATAAATAATCACAGAAATGTAAATGAGCAGGTAACTTTTGACGCTCATTTTTTTAATTAATATTTCCAAAACAAAGTCAAAGATACAAATTCATTTAATGAACTTCTGCAGCATATCCAATAGCGGAATCTCCTCCACTAGCTTTATCTCGTCCAACAAGGGGTTACATGCCATCGTTTTTAGGTTAAAATGATCTTTTATTTTAAATCGAATTAATAAATTTTTGGTTCAACAGGGTAAATCGAAGTGTTCAGAATTAAGAAGTTACCCTAAAATACCAGTAAGAAAGTAATCTTCGGCGCATCTTTAACCCTTAACGTTCAATAGCTAATAAATAACTTAAGAGATACTCGAATTCTCTAGATGATAAAACCCGAAGGAGATAAATCGCTTATTCTAAATCATTAGGTGTAAGAGAGATATAACAACTTTCCCAAATACAATCTTTTTACGTAATTAATCCTGTAAAGACTTAGCTGGCTCGTGGCAATCTGTAATAACTATGATAGATCATCTTATCCCTATATAGCCTTCATACACATGGTAGAGCATCGATGCAGCTATATTATGATTGCATCACGAACAGGTCGTCGACCATTCTTTCACAGAATACCAGCGTAAAATAACAGCTTGATGATGTTGTATTTCGTATAGTGAGTATAGAGAACAAATACCCTTTATACAAGAAATGAGACCTTCCATTTCTAATCCTTTTGCTGTCCCGTGTACTACATATAAGTCATTGCTATCATCTTCTATTGTGTCTCCAAACCGGACAGTGAAAGTGATAATCCTCTTGATTCTATATAATTTTATACATATATAATTTCTTTGAGCATTTTCTACAGAATGAAGGTGACACACAAAGTCCACCTAATGCTAAATAGATTCTGTGACGCAGAGACACATTAATTGCAAATAGTTGAAGATATTCATAGTCACAGCATAGACATCTTTATCTTATTATCTCATTTACAATAACTATGGTTCGTTAAATTGAACAAAATTTTCTAAACTTATCCCAACGTTTATTATGTTTAAAGCTTTCCAATCACGACCCATAGTGAAGTGACCTCAATAACGGTTAACCACTATTACAATATTTTCGCACCTCTCGGGAGCGAAGTTGATTTGACGCAGCGCCGTGTTAGCGCGATAAACGCTAAATTATTGTTTATGGTGTTGTTAATGGCGGTGTTGCTTGGATTACGTGCGTTATAAGGTGCACATAATGTGGGTTAGGTTATTAAATATAACTTTTTTTTTATTTATTCAGGACATCAAACAATTACATAATAATGCTTAAACCAAATAACATTTTATAAATAATATTAGTCATTATGTATAAGTTCATTTCAAATAGGATGGCAGGATTCCACTTGAGACTTAGCAATTACAGCTGTAATGTTAATCTATTGTTGTGTGATTATTTTATTGCTTTAACACTTGAAGTTAAGCATCTGTTGATAATAATGAACCAGTATAGCTGGAATGACGAATTTTGGTACTTGAACATTAAAACAAATTAAATTGTAGATAAAAAACCTTTATTACTTTTAACTTAACTATTTTAAATACTTATAACAACTTGTTAATATTTTGTTTAATCAATCACTCTGAAGAACATTCATCGGTATTTGTGTCCTCACACGTATTTATTATAAACTAGCTGTGCCCGCGGCGTAGCTCGCGTATACAGGTTTTACATAAAGAATTTGTCGTTTAGGTAAGAGAATATAAAACGATTTATTTCATTACTGTATCAATAAGTGGTAACTAAATAAATCATTATCATCAAAGTTCTAAGTCGTTTATGATAGAGCTTCTGTGTAAACGACGTTAGAAGTAGGCTTAGCCGGGGTGTACACAAAAAGGTTACGGGGGCTACTAACGCGGGAAAAAGCAACATAGAGTTGGCCATGTGCAAAACAGTCAGTACTGAGGTACACTCCTACAACGCGTAAAGTTTGACCTTGCGCTTTATTTACGGTCATCGCATAACACACGCTCACTGTAACTGGGAACTGAACGCGCTTAAAACTGAAAGGAAAGTTACTTCTTAATAGAGGGTTTTTGGGCAGTGCTGCCAGATAAAAAAACTCATTCAGCTCTAGGACAACACAAAAAGCGCTAGATTTCATGAAAACAGCGCTTTAAAAAAGCCCTAGATTTCGCGCTAAATTAACTACAAACAAAGTTTGTGTTTTTTTTTTATATAATCATAATAAAGAAAACAACATTAAGTTTTTTTTCTGGCAATATTTTTTTGATGTATCAATACTTCGCAGGACATCGACTTATATTTATGGCAATTGCTGTCAACAGTAATTAGTACTGTACGAACAATAAAAATGTCATTAATTGTTTTAAAGTGCAATGTATTTCGTAACTTAGTTTCAGATGTCAGCATCTGATTGCGGTTGCTACACAGTTTCTTTGTGTTATAACTTCTAAGTAACTTTTAACTTAGCTGTGCTCTAAGCAACTGACTGAAACTGAATAAAGCAAAATAAATGCGTTGCCAAAACCATGAACGAAAACTTTAATAAAGGGGATTTCCCCGCTTATAGTCGTCGGTAAAAAAATCAAGTTGATCATCCTAAAGGGGAAGCCAGGAGATCCATAGCACAGGGTATCCTAGTTTGGACTCGTCTCCCACGCTCTTTGTTTTGTGGAAAAAATATGTTTGAAAAAGATAAACTGCAATGTACTATTTGTGGGAAAAATAATAAAGGTCATTATTATTATTATCGGTAATGTGGACTAACAGAGCTGCTATAAAAGAGTTAGATAGACCGCTAGTCGCTACAATTTTGAAATGTGTGCTAAATACACCAAAAAGCGCTGGATTAAGCGCTAGGTGCTAAAATTTCGAAATGCGCGCTATACATCCAAAGGTTTTGTGTATATTATAAATACAATATCACGACATTTCGTTGCAAAATTTTTATTTTTGGTCGGGTTCCGTTGTATGGCTTCGATGGATACAAATTTCTTCAGTAAGTCTCAATACGATTCATCGGCGAAAAATCTCAACACAGCAATTCAGAAAAGTTTGTAATTTGTACAACTCCATCCATTACGTCCTTTGTGTGAGAAAACATCCTTTTTAAATCTCTTTTTGTGTTTTAAGTATAAATATATTAATTATTATGGAACGTTTTTTTTAACACAAATCTTTTTATTACTATTTCTGAGATTTTATGGCGCCATAGAACAAATCCGAACCCACATTTCAAAATAATAATCATTACTTTCGATAGAATTAACCAATTTTAATAAAACAAAGATTAAATGTAACTCGAAGATACGCTTTATGATTTTCTTAACGATTTCTTTGAAAATAAAAGATGTTTACTTTAGACGTGATGCGTTCATATAATAACAGACAAATAGACAGACAGACAATTCTAAAACTTATAAAATGTTCTTATTTAATTATTTTCAGTTCCCCATAATTATTTTAGCCACCAAAATATATATACAATGTACAGAAAGAGACACAACATGTTATCATCATTTTTATTATATGTATATATTTAAAGAGAGATGGCGCTGCTAACATCAATTCTAAAAATAAAAGACATTAATTGACGCGATTGATACATTATATAAAACGTAAGAGAACTTATAAATCAGTGCCTGCACAGTAAGCAAAAAATAAAGTTTGACTCTCGCCAAAACCAACGCAATTGTTAATAGCTCTTTTAAAATTTGATTTACCACATAGAGTACTCGGCGGTAAAGAATAAATTGAGTTTGTCAACACGCAGTAGGGCAGCGAGTAATATAATAAAGATTAGCAGTAAATATGAAACTCATCTACAGGAAGAAACCACATTGCAATTGCATTACATTTTCACAACACCACCATCTATCGAAGAAATGGGTTAACTATTGTGCTTCAGATTTAAAGGTTAATATATTTTTGTATAATATATTTAATACGTTCTTTAATACTTTTGTTTACTGCGTTTTAGATATACATAATTATATCATTATTTTACATAATTTAACTATGATTTATGATATGATATTAGTTTAAAATGCACTTGATGACCCAAACAAAGCCACCGTTGAGCAAATTCGTACCTATACTTCCCTACCCATACTTCAGAATATTTATCATAACTTTTGATGCAATGAACTGATTTTAATGAAATAAATACTAAATGTAACCCGAAGATACACTTTATAATTTCCTTAACAATTCTTATGATATAAATTAGTACTTTATACGTGATACGTTAACAAACAAACACACAGACAGACAGACAGACAGACAGACAGAAAATTCTAAAAATGGTAGAAATGTATTTAATTACTTATTTTTAGTACCCCTCAATCACTTTTATTACAAAAATATAAAATGTACAGACATCTGCTATTTACAGTTTTATTATATGTATAGATGGTTGTATCCGATCCCTCGAAAATTCTTTTTCCACTCTTATGACATGGTCACAAACATTCTTCCAAAAAATTTTTTTAAAGATTTTTTATCTACAATTTAATTTGTTTTAATGTTCAAGTACCAAAATTCGTCATTCCAGCTATACTGGTTCAGTATTATCAACAGATGCTTAACTTCAAGTGTTAAAGCAATAAAATAATCACACAACAATAGATTAACATTACAGCTGTAATTGCTAAGTCTCAAGTGGAATCCTGCCATCCTATTTGAAATTAACTATAACCAGCACCGTTATCCACAAAGTAATATTAAATTGGTAACAGTAAATAATAAATGCACAATAAACAGAGAATAAGTAAAAAAGGGAAAATAAAATAAAATTGACAGTATTCAGTAACATAAAAATCAAAATGAGACAAAAGGGAAAAAAATACAAAAATACAAATTTATCTTGTAAAATATTTTAAGATACTATTGAATGTCTACCAACTTTCTTAGAACGTTCTTGCGAAATTGTAACTGTGATAACTTTTTTCCATAGACCGGTAATTGTTATAATATTTTAGTTGAAATCGACTTTAATTCATACCATTAATTCATATCATCACCCAAAATCTCCACTACCAAGTTGGAAGGTGTTAGCTCAGTAACTACGTTTAAATAGCAGCCGAGTCGCATACCAGACGTATTGCTTTTTACTCTGATCTAAATATTATAGTAGTGAATTTTTTTTCTATATGTATGTTGTAGTCTATTTTTTATAGGATAGGTTGACAAACGAGCACACAGTCCAACTGATGATAAAGGGTTGCTATGGCCCATATACATCTACATTTATCCCCGTCTGCGAACCAACCAAAATGCAGATGGGTTGTCACCCGTGAGGACCAAGATGGAATGCCTCGTTTCCAGTAAACAGGGTCTCCGGTTCTCTACACTCACCATATAAAACACAGCAGTGTTAAGCTGCTATTCTACGCTGGTATTCAATTCAGTCTGGGGATGTATTACTCTCTTACCTATTTCTGCCACCAAGCATCAGTGCATATTGTTGTCTGAAGGGAATGGAGAACCAGTACTCGTGTAGAAAAAACAACTGGTTGCATTCTCGTACTGATAAGCTAAGTGAATGGTGGAAAGAGTAGCAAAATGTACAAAAATTATATTTTGTAATTGTTATGAATACGATGTTAACCGACCACCCAGTCTCATCGTAACAGATGACTTAAAAGCAGTCCTGAATTTATTTTCTGCCGACTTCAAAAAGGAGACGTTACTCAATTCGACTGTATGTTTTTTTTTATAGAAGAGGGGACAAACGAGCATGCGGCTCACCTGATGGTAAGAGACTAACACCAGGGAGGGAATTGCAGATGCGTTGCCGGTCTTTTAAAAAGGAGTACGCTCTTTTCTTGAAGGTCCCTAAGTCGTATCGGTCCGGAAAAATCGCTGATGGTAATCGATTCCACAAGGAAGTCGTGCGAGGAAGAAAACATCTTCTAAATCGCACAGTGGTGGACCGCCAATCATCCAGATGGTGTGGATGGTATCGGGAGTTCTGCCGCGATGTTTTTTATGTGTGTTACGTCATAACTTTTTACTGGGTGAACCGATTTCGATGATTCTTTTTTTATTTGAAAGCTGGTACTTTACATATGGTCTCATAGTCCCAAAGTCAGACGAATAGTTTTTGAGTTATTTTTAATAATTTATGGTGAAGTCGGCTGTACAAAATTTTTAATTTTTAATTATATAGTTTCCGAGATATGGTGGTAAAACTTAATATTAAATCCTCAAATCTACGCCAGAAAACAACGTTAAAGTTATGAGATATCTGATACTGCGACCATCAATCCTCCTAACAAACATGGTGGTTATTGGAAATTCTCCCTACAGTCCAAGTCCAGCAGTAGAATTATAAGAGTTGGTAAAAAAGTCGCTTACAGATGTCGGCCTTAGCCGTTAGCAGTCGTAAATTCTATTTCTTCTGCTGACACCTCACTTAGAAACGGAAGAAGTATCGTACTTTCGATGGTGTTCCTAGTATGTTAGGGTTAGAGGTTTGATTGATGAGATTGGGTTTAGTAGAGGCGGTAATAGAACACGCAATCAAGGGAGGGAAGAAGGCGCTCTTCAAACTAAGTAACATTTTATTTTTCACGCAGATCTTAGTAAATTAATTTTCACGTCTTTAATATACAGAAGTTCCGCAAAGTAACGTCTGATTCTATTAATTAACTTGTAGAACTGACTTCCACACGACAGTCCTTAATACAGTTTCGAAAAAATAGACACGTGTAGGTGTAGTTTAATTAATTAACTTTGATATAACTTGTGTTGAACTAGCAAATTAATTAATAATTTTGCTTTCGCAGTATAAAATAATTAAAATCAGCAGACTAAAAATTTAATTTTATACGCATGATTTGGCGTACAAAAGCAGACAACAAAAACTGTTCGTGGAATTATATAATTTAAGCACAAATATATAAACGTACCTTGATTAATAACGTTAAACAACGTTATGAAGTGATTAGAATATTCATTACTGACAACACGAGTTCTTGCTTCGAATCCTAGGTTGCTTTTTTTTTTTAAATATAAATTGTTGGTTTTTGAGTATTATGCTTTGCTGTGCGTTTGATGCTTAAGAAGACTTTTCATTACGTTTAGTAAAATTGGTGTACCAGTTAGCAGAATTAGTGTTTCAATTGTATTCGACGTAACGCACATAAATTTAGACTATAATATGTTTGTACCTTTAATATTAAGCACTTTGAAATCGTAGTTGAAGTGTTTCTCGCACTCGCTCTGACCCTGCCTAACCCTAACATCATTCACACCAATGAGGCATTTTTCACCCGTTGACCCAGTCGACTAGTGAAACTTGTGGTTCGTTGATGTTAAACCGAAGGTTGTATTTAAGACGATGTTAGAGTAGTGTTGTTTAGATAATTTAATTTACGTGCGCTTCCCGCCGAACTGGTTCCCGTCTTGTCGTGACAGGAGGGCTTAATATCTATGGCTTTGCGTGTTGATTGAATACGGCGGGAGAAGTGTACTTGCAGTAGTACGGCAACTGACTCTGATAGAGCCGCACTATTGATGCAGGGATTTTGGGGCGGCAGAGGAGAGTAGTGTCATCGTGCATTGCTCTCCCTACCCTCAACAATGGAATCGTAGTCGGCGGTGGATCCTTAGACCAGACCCACCGATGGGGTCATGAAAGTTGGTGCTTTCGAAGGCATGTTGTTTCTGGACACATGTCCTCCACGAAACAGACAAAGAAAGGTTGTACAGGTGGAGAGGGAAGCCATGTAGATATAAGTAGGCCTGTCTTGCATTCCAGCACGTCTTGCCTGAGGAGAAGTAGTCCCGTCTCGAAAAGGTGCGGCTAGCCACTGGTGGAAACGGGATCGCGTGCAAAAGTGGTTCTGTGGCCCTGCCCATTTGCGGCAAAGGTAAATCATTATGGGGTTTTTTATCGGTGCGACCGTCTTTTCCTCCGCGAGGCGAGTATTTGTACAATTTTCCTAAAGGAAGAAAATATTAATGGGTGGCATCAGGTACACTATATTGGGACAACTGTGTGCATGTTTATCTGCCCTGACACTTATGTAAATATCATATACATTGTAATAGTTTACATTGGTTCTGAATCCGGTCTATTAAAAGATTGTCGCTGTTGTCGAGATCGGATATACAGGACATGATTCCGTGTTCAAAAGAAAGATACCTACACTTTATTTTTCCATGAATTAAACGTAAATTATGCCAGAGATAATTACCTTCACTTGGCATGAGTTTCAGTGAAAATACAGCTCTGATCTCCAATGATGAAAAGCTTTAAGGTTTCAATCTCGAGAGGAATAAAACTATAAAAAATGCAAAACTATATCCACCAAGCTAAAAATTTACTATTCTAGGCATTAACTATTCTAAATCTTTTATTAATTTCAATTCCAAAATAAATAACTTACAGTTGAGAAATAAAATTGAAAACACTTATTCGCCGTATCAATAAAAATTGCGTTGTTTATTTTTAAAATACTTTTGCCCGTATTATACAAACAACTCTAAAACCCCACTGTCGACATTTAGACGCCAACGAGGAGCGGGTCCCTCGCTGCGATGCTCGGCGTGACGCCAAATTCGATAGAGACTGTACGAGCTAGCGTTACCAATGTATTTGACACTATATTCTTATCAATTATTCTAACCGTCGGACGAGGCAAGTCGATTGAAAACAACACACAAGCGTGCATGGACATTATATTTGGCTTTTGAGTGAAAGATTTTATTACGTCATCTAAATGAACAGGCACACACTCTTGTTTAAAAAAAACAGATTTGCGTTATTATAATTTTAAAAAAGGAATAACAATTCACTAGGTGATAGGTCTACATTACTGCCGTAAAGTCCGTTTGGTAAACTACGTATCTCTTACGTATTTGAGCCGCCAAATAGTAATGCCTGCTCCACTGTGTTCCGATTTGAAGGATACGGAGAGTCAGTACAATTATAGGCTGAGAGGTATTCCATTATGGCTCTTAGAGGTGAGAACCTGATAACGCATCTGTAACTTTCCTCGTTTGAAGTTGTTTGCAGATGTTAAGGGGATGCAGTAACCACTTACCATCAAGTGGACTGCAAGTTAGTTTGACACTTTATTTTTATAAAATAACCATTATCATCAAAACCCACACAAATGATGATCAAATTGCATCTCCCAGACTGTCTGTGAAATTAAGTCTAGTAACTCCCTTAGCCTCTAAACATTCTTATTTTCGGATTATTTAACGTTGAGTTTAGCACCGTTTTTTTCATCAGCGACAGCATCCTTGATCACCATTATTGTCAGTTTATTTCTATAATATGTAATGAAAGACGCCCTTTACTGCATTTTTACCACATTTTTAATAACTAGCTTTCGTGTATGTCAGTTCGTGTTGAAAATATTAAATGATTTTAAACTAATTTCCCGATGAGCTAGGAACTTGAAATTTTGAACATAGCTCAGAATTGGATGACAATGTAATAATATGAATTTTAAAATACATCATTTTTAATAGTTTCACTTGTTAATCATATAAAGATAGCGTTTTTCTACGTTCCTAATCAGATTTTCTGAAAGCGCTGCATAATTAGGCAAGTAAAATAACCCTAAAATGTCCGTAATCCGTAAAATAAACTTCTGTAGGATGCTTAACTCCTTTTTGAAATCGGTTAAATATACTTCGATCCCTAAACTTCGGTTACATTTTAAAGGCCAACACAATTGAAATTTAAATTCGGATCAGGGTTGAAACACACAACTTTACAAGGTAGAGCCCGAGGCCAACCTTGACTACCTTACGCTATCATAATATATTAAAACATAGTTCTAGTGTGGCAGCCATCTTAAGCCAAAGTTTGTTCATGTTTTTATTAGGTGTACATACGTGGGTTATACTGAAAGTTTTCAATATGAAAATAATAATGTATTAACTGTTTTTCAAAGTATTCTCAATTACATTTTAATCACTTCTTCATTAATTTTTCTTTATAGAATAGGGCTGTCAAATGAGCACACAGTCCACCTGATGGTAAGTGCTTGCTGTGGCCCATAGACATTTACCTCTATCCTCGATTACAAATCAAAATGCAGATGCGTTGTCACCCGTGAGAACTAAGATGGAATGCTTCGTTCTCAGTAAAAAGGGCCACCGGTTCTCTACACTGACCTTACGAAACACAGCGGAGTTTAGCTGCTATTTTACGCTGGTATTCTGTGACTATGTGTGTTCATTCAAACCATTTTTGAAAAGAATGCTGGTTGAAAGCTATTATGGCCACTTCAGGCATTTTAAATGTCAAACTCCGAATCATATCCTTGATTTTTGTGAAAATAATGAAATCACATGGTGCGAGGTCTGGACTGTGTGCTCCAACTTTTCAGAAGCCAAAAATGACTGTGCCTTGTTCGCAAACATGTGTCTTGAAGCGCAGGAGCCAACTGGCAGGGTACGGACCACTAATTCAAAAGGTCGTAGGTTCGAATCCGCCATTCGACTACTATCATAAACCACTCCTCATTTTAAGCTCACCAGGAGTGGTTAAAGAGGATTTTAGCGATGTTAATAACATTGCTAGTATTATAAAAAAGATTTGTTATTACCCTTCTGGATTAAGATGAAATGCACCGTTACCAGTAAAAGGGTCACCCCTGAAGGTTTCAATAAAAAGAGTTCTCGTCTCGTTACTTACCATAAAAAACCGGCCAAGTGCGAGTCGGACTCGCGCACCGAGGGTTCCGAAAAAACCCGTAGGTATATAAGTTTAAAATTATTAAAAATATTTTTATTATATGATGTAACTAAAATTTATGCTTTTCGCAATTTTCCCTTTATCTGTGCTATAATACGTTGCTTCGTACCAAATTTTAAGATTCTGAGTTCACGGGAAGTACCCTGTAGGTTTTGATTCCCTTGCGAATGTCGAAAATTTGCTGCATAAACGGGCATCTTTTATCACGTATTAAGTTAAACATTTTGCTACTTTACATCCAAATGCACTGAAAAATAGCGATTTTAAATGCATTTAATAATGGCAGCATCACATTACGTCCTACGGTAAAACTACGGCACATATAACGGTATAGTTAAAGTCAGGCAAGCAAAATAAGCTAAGACGGGATAACGCTAACAGATGACCATACACAGACAGTAAAAAAATGTTACAGGCACCGTTCTGTTCGCTTCGAAAAGTGTTTTATGTTGAACTAGCTGGTACACTGCGCGTTGCTGCCGCCGAAAAATAATTGTGCAAATATCGTTTCAAATTTGGAAGACTTATATTGTTCAATTAGGAATAATGCGTAATACATATTGAAGTTGAGTGATAAACTTACAAATAAATTTGTCGGTACGATACGCGCGCCACCTACTGTAAGTTAATTGTACTATGCCTGTAAACTTGACGGAAGTGCAAGCAATAAGTTGACAAAGTTTTATCACAATCTGATAAACGGTATGGGAGCGCATAAAATACAAACAAACAAAAATCAATTTTTATATATTAGACTAGCTGTTCCCCGTGACTTCGCCCGCGTGTTATTTGGGGTTTTAATTTTTTTGCGCGGTAACCTAATTCTTTTTCTAAAATAAAAGTAGCCTAAGTTACTCCTTGTGACATCAGCTATCTGCCAGTGAAAATTCCGTCAAAATCGGTCCAGCCGCTTCGGAGATTAGCCGGAACAAACAGACGGACAGACAGACAGACTGACAAAAACTTTAAAAATTGTATTTTTGTTATTAGTACCGTATATATTTTGAAATGCATTTATTAAAAAGCGGTAATTTTGACATTACAAATAGACAATTCAATTTTATTTATTTGTATAGATATGTCAAAAATCTATACGTGTTGCTCAGAATTGTAATCTATGCATACATTCATATACATACATGTAAATACAATTGAAGTGTTTGCCTGTAATATTGAAATAACTGGCTCCTAGTAAGCTCAGGGGGTTACTTGCATGCTATTAAGACTATCTATCTGATTGTCTGTCTGTCTTTCTGGGCTAATCTTCGGAATGGCTAAACCGATTGTGATGAAACTTAAGGAACAGATAGAGAGCAACGTCGGGAGGGATCTAGGCTATATTATATACGAAGAACTTGAATTAAAAAAGCGAAAAATTTATAAAACATGGTCTTTGATTATCTTAAATGTAAATAACTGCAGTTTGATAGATCATGTCCAGACGAAGCCGGGGCGGGTCGCTAGTATTATATAGTATACAATATTAACACTTTAACCCTAAAGGTCACGCTCTCTGTGTGGCAACTAGGTCTTGAAGTGTTTAGTTAATTTGAAAATTAATGTCATTACGTTTTTATAAACTGAGTTCTTGTAAATAGATGTAAAATGTATTCGTGGTAGAGCCATTGCTACAACTATATTACTGGTATAGTTGTAGCACGAATGAGTCGGCTCGACCGGGGAAGGATCACGCTCTAACATAATATCAGCGTAAAATAGCAGCTCAATGCTGCTGTGTTTCGTATGGTGAGTGTAGAGTACCGGAGACCTTTTTTACTGGAAAAAAGGCATTCTATTCTATCTAAGTCCTCACGGCTGACAACGCACCTGCATTTTATTCGCTAACGAGGATAGATGTAGATGTCTATGAGCCACAGCAACCACTTACCATCAGGTGGACTGTGTGCTCGCTTGTCACCCTTATACTATAAAAAAATGTATTCACAATAAAATTTCTCTTTGCCTTTAAGTATAACGTGATCAAACAGGTGTAGTTGATAAAAATTGTTTGGTAAGGAAAGCAAAAACCACTAGGTGATAGGACTCATTTTCTGCCTAGGACTTCGTCTAGGTAGGTCTCACACTCTCACTTGTTTCTGCCACCAAATAACAACGCTTGCTCCGGTGTGTTGCGGTCCTAAGGCTATACAGAGATAGTTTAAGGTGAAAGCGCCAGGGTAACCCGCGAAATTCAGAATTTCTTACGTTTTTTGCAATTTGTTGGTCAGTGTCAGGTTGTATGTTTAATAAAATATGATTCGCGACCGAATGAGGTTTTCTAGAAATAGCCATACAATTATACGAACTTAGAGGCTTGTATTGATGATTATAACGACAATAATTCTGTAAACACATACTCGTTACAGTCGCGAATCATATTTTGTTAAACATTCAACCTGACACCGACATGCAAATTCCAAAAAAACGTATGAAAATTTGAATTTCGCGAGACACCCTGGAGCTTTCACCTTAATATCAGACTGTGAGCAATCTTTATCCTCAGACGTGACGACACACCTGTAGCCTTCTTTGTTTAAAGTTGGTTGCAGGTGTCCATGGACTGCAGTAGCCACTTACCATCAGATGGACTGTAGTTCGTTTGTTTCTTCAGTTTTATTAAAAAGAAGGTGTGGCTGTATCGTGGACTCGCCCGTGTGTTGCACGTGAACACGTGTATGTAACGAAACGACCTCAAAATGGCGGCTCACGCTCCTCATTCCACGTAGAGATTTCTTTGATCCTTTAGCTATCGAGTGGTGTAATTAAATGTTGGATGTAGATGATAGATATGTAGCTACAACAACTATATCCCCGATTTTGTTATCATCAGTTTTCTTTTTTTTTATAGGATTGGGTGACGAGAGTGAACAAGCAAACAGTCCACCTTATGTATGTAAGTGGTTGCTGTGACCCATAGACATCCACATCTATCCTCAATAAAGAATCAAAATGCAGATGCGTTGTCACCCGTGAGGACTAAGATGAAATGCCGCTTTTCCAGTATAAAGGTCTCCGGTTCTCTACACTCACCATACGAAATACAGCAGTGTTAATCTGCTATTTTACGCTGGTATTCTGTGAGAGCGTGGTCCTTCCCCGGTCGAGCCGACCCATTCGTGCCACAACTATACTACTAATATAGCTGCAGCATGGCTCTACCACGTTTCTGAATTGACTATCACCATGGAAGCTAATTTAAAGACGTATTCACGTCAAGGGATGAATTTAGTCCACGCATTTTTTCTCTTTAAAATGACCGACGAAGTAAGAGCCGGACTTGCGCATAAATTGTTCCGTACCGTAGTAGGGGAGTTCCTTTTAATTTTAAATTTATTTAAAATTTTATTAATTGTTTACACATTCTGAGTAAATTTCAACAGACTACCGATCACAGATCAGGAGATACAGCCTGCTGACAGACATACGGACGTACAGACGGACGGACGGACAGCGGAGGCTTAGTGATAGGGTCCCGTTGGACAGCCTTTGGGTCCGGAACTCTAATAAAACATAGATGTGTGCGCGTAATTTGAGAGTTTGGGATAAATAAGATGTCTATTTATTACTAATATATTAATTGCAAACAATTTAGAGTTTTAATTAAACTTCCTAAATAATCATTACGTTTACTAATATTCTACTCGATTAACCGATACGGCCTTTTACTTACGAACAGTGACGTATCTAACGTACCAAATTTCCCTTTTAATTATAACTTCTAATTGCAGATCACGTTTATATCTGAACGAGTTTTAATGTGATCAAAGTGCGATGAAATCAGTCCCTTCTTACCTAACGCGAACATCAGATAATAAACATGAACTTTTTTATTAAATTATATGGTTCAATTGTTTTTCATAACATATCATATTTATATTTAATACGTACTTGTATTTAAAGTATGGCCGTCAATTTCAAGTAATTTCTCAGACAAAATATCTCTATAGATATTTCAGAGAAATAAGAAAAAAAAAATATTTCGGAGACATGTGAAATTCGCCAACACGCATTGGGGCAGCGTGGCCGACACTTCCTTGCCCTAAAAACCGCTCAGAAATGAGAGGAGGCCTGTGTCCAACAGTGGGACGTATTATAGGCTATAACTTTAACTTTCAACTTTTTTATGCGTTAGTAAAGCTCTAAAGTTCACCGCAGTAGACTATTGTCTATTGTCTGGTCAAAAACCGGAAGGCAGTGCCTTCGTAATCGATCAGTATGATCTTCAAAGGCTATATGATTCATAGCTCATTCGCTCCATACATCTAAGTGTTAATAGATGAGGACATTAATGGGTTACGTGCTCAGGAATCCACAGCTTGTAATATATTAGTCTAAGATTAAACCTATCAACACGAGTTATGCTTTAATACATTCAATATTCTATATCGAAACGCGCCATTAAACAATAATGTAATTAATTTGTTATTTGTACTGGTTTTTGTTTACTATACTGATACCTTCGCCACCAGATATTTATTCTTTCTTCTTCATCGGTCGATATAGTCCACTGTTGGACATGAGTCACTTCCGTTGTAGAGAGAATTTACCTTAATCGTATTACTTCTTATACGTATTTATACGTATAACTAACTGTTCCCCGTGACTTCGTCCGCGTGGAATTTATTACGCTTAGATTTCAAGGGTTTTAATTTTTTTCGCCCGGAACCCTTATTCTTTTTCTAAAATAAGAGTAGCCTAAGTTACTTCTTATAACATCAGCTATCTGCCAGTGAAAGTCCCGTCAAAATCGGTCCAACCATTTCGGAGATTAGCCGGCAACAAAAGACAGACGGACAGAAATTTTAAAACTTGTTTTTTGTTTTAAATACCGTATATAATTACATATGCATTTAGTAGAAAAGCTTTTATTATGATACTAGCTGTCCCCCGCGATTTCGCTCGCGTGGAATCTACTACGATTTCATGAGTTTTAATTTTTTTGCGCAGAACCCTAATACTTTTTCTAAAATAAAAGTATCCTGAGTGACTTCTTATAATATCAGTTATATGCCAGTGAAAGTCCTGTCAAAATCGGTCCAGCCGTTTCGGAGAGTAACCGGAATAAGCAGAGAGACAGACAAAAATTTTAAAAAAATTTTTTTGTTATTTAACCGTATATACTTTCATACGCATTTAGTAAAAAGCTGTTATTTTAACAGTACAGTTCGGTTACAGGACGTTTCGGGTGATTTATAGCAACCCATGGTCACGAGGGGGGACTTATGTATAATAAACGCGATAAAATCAGTAAAAATAGTTTTATTCCATTAATTTAATTTCTTTAAATATTATCTACATTCGCATAAAATGTGGTAAAAACAAATCTCCGTGGAACAAACTATAGATACGTTCCATACCATTTAAGCTAATACAAGCTATCACGGCCTTATCTTACGACATTCATCCCATATGAGGAATGTTTTAAATTGCAACGATTTTGGTACGCCACTTTCGTTTCACCTACTTTTTTAACATACCATACCACTGTTATATCCGTCTGTGAAGATTACTCCATCCTGGTTTTTACTAGAAACTTCTTAAATTTGACTTTATTGCCTACTAGCTGTTTCTCGCGACTTCGTCCGCGTGTAATTATTTTTCTAAAATAAAAGTAACCTAAGTTACTTCTTGTGACATCAGCTATCTGCCAGTGAAAATCCCGTCAAAATCGGTCCAGCCGTTTTAGAGATTGGCCGGAACAAACAGACAGACAGACAGACGGACAGACAGACAGACAAACACAAACTTTAAATATTGTATTTTTATCTTTTTTATTATTATTAGTACCGTATAAACTTTCATATGTTTTTAGTAAAAAGCTGTAATTTTGACATCACAAACAGACACTTCAATTTTATTTATTTTTATACATGTATAGATAACGTAATGACTGACAGAGGGACTACCTAGATAATAATATCCGTTTAAACTCGCCTCATATTTCTTTCCGTCAACCATCATTAATTCATCTTTTCTTATAGTTCTACATTTATGTTCCTATATTTCTATAATAAGTACTTAAGTTTACTACACTGTTAGCATAATATAATGAGAAACTAACATAGAGTTCACTAATACTTCATACAGCATAGGTAATTAGGTAACTCCGAAGAACCGGGCACGGAATTTCGAAATGTCATCTCACGGCGCGGCCTATTATTTTCACCCACGCAGTTATTCAGATGTTTTGTATGTTAGCAATTTAACCAGTTTCATATTTGTTTGGTCATAATATATTGATATACTAGCTGTTCCCCGCGACTTCGCCCGCGTGTTATTTGGGGTTTTAATTTTTTTGCGCGTAACCATAATTCTTTTTCTAAAATAAAAGTAGCCTGAGTTACTACTTGTGACATCAGCTATCTGCCAGTGAAAATCCCGTCAAAGTCGGTCCAGCCGTTTAAGAGATTAGCCGGAACAAACAGACAGACGGACGGACAGACAGACAGACAGACAAAAACTGTATTTTTGGTTATTAGTATCGTATATACTTTCATATGCATTTAGTAAAAGGCTGTAATTTTGACATTACAAACAGACACTTCAATTTTATTTGTTTGTATAGATTTTAGTATATTTTATCTAAACTATGACTTGCCAAGCTATAAGTGGCCATGCTGACTAGGATACAAGGATAATTATTGATTATGAGACTGCATTCTGATTCTTAGTCGAAGACAGATGTAGGACACGACACAACCACAACAGTCCCTTATCATCAAGTAATATGTAGTACTTAGATCACATGCTCGTTTGTCACTCTACTTGTATATATATATACATATAAAAAATACTACGTCTATTGTTTATATATACCTATATACTAGCTAGCTAGCTGACCAGGCAGGCGTTGTTCTGCCCTTTTCGACTACCCTTCATATAAAAAATCAAAAAATTCGTAAAAAAAAATTTTGTGTACACTTATCAGGGTAAAAACTATCCTATCTCTCAAGTTGGACCAAACTGCACACAGTGTTCATAATTTTATTGCAATCAGTTTAGTAGTTTAGGAGTTCATCGCGGACACACAATGTGATACGTAAGTTTTATATATAAAGATATATATATATATATATGTATATGTATATATATGTATATGTATATACACATATATATATATATATATATATATATATATATATATGTATATAATTATAACACAGCATTGCAATGTCAAAATTTCTTAAATATTAACAGGCCTTTATTTCACAAGCGGTCATGGTAGAAATCATCTAACAACCGAAGTAGGTATCCGAATAATCCGTACGTCATTCACCACGCTTTGGTGTTTATTGCAACTCCCTCTAGCTTGAAAGAGATTTACACCTAAAATTATACTTTAATAAGTTGATTGAAAAGAAGGGAACCACCTAAATCGAACATTGGTAAGAAACTAGGGTTTTGAAACCCACGTGTGTTCACCCAACCTCACGAAGTGGGTGGCAAACGCGCGACTTAAGACGTCTACATCCTACGCAGGAGTTTTCTGACTATTATTTTAAAGTTACTTTAGTTATAAATTATAAAATTTACTTTTATGAGCCATTTTTCTAGCAAATGGACTTGGATCGGAAAGCATGACTTTAAACTTCCGATATTTCCGGTCATCTTAGACCTCAATGACGCATTGTGATTAATATGTTTCTTATATCCCAACCTATTATATAAAAAAGTCTGATCGAATAGGCAGTCGTTTGAAGATGCCTCATTCAAACAACTGCCTACTCGAATAGTCAATGCATCTTATTATTGACTTACTAGACTTATAGGTTGTAAGTTTGAATTCCAGTTAATAACCGTGTACAACAATTGTGCGTTACCTTGTATTTAAGAGTGTGCATTAGAACTATCCGGCAATCTAACAACATTTACCAAAAATTTAAACTAAAATACCCATATGCTTCAATGCAGTGATTACAGGATGTTTTATTGTGCTGTTTTCCGCTAGAGAGTGTTTCAATTCAGTCGATCAAACATAGATCTTCCCAATAAGTTGCAACATAATAGGGATTTTGCCACACTTGCCCAGCTTGGCATGCGGATTGGCACCCGCAGTTTTTTTTTTTAATTCAGGAAGATGCTGCTGCCCATCGCCTGCTTCCTTACTCACGCCATCACGCCGCTCTAACAAGAAACTGATTTTTTTTTCAAATACATCTCCTACCTTACGTAAATCTTAACTTATTTATTTATTGTAACCTTTATTACTTAGATAAGATATCTTCAAGTCAGGTTCTTGACTAACTGTTATTGCAAAGTACTAAGAACATAAAGGTTACAATGTACAAGTTGCGTAAATTTTGTGACACATAAACAAAATCCCTTCTCTCCACGACTTGTATTTATGTACTTACATAAATTATTTATTAAGATTATTATATTTTACCTATTTAAATACACCATCTTTGTAATAAAAAATAACTAATACAACATTCTGATTGTGCGTTGTATTTTGTCAGTTATATACATATATAAAAAGTTCATAGAAAATATTTATTATATAAAGACCTTTATTATATACTAGCTGTTCCCCGCGACTTCGCAGGAGTTCAATTTAGAGTTTTAATTTTTTTGCGCGGAACCCTAATTCTTTTTCTGTAATAAAAGTAGCCTAAGTTACTCCTTATAACATCAGCTATCTGCCATTGAAAGTCCCGTCAAAATCGGTCCAGCCACTTCGGAGATTAGCTGAAACAAACAGACAGACACACAGACAGAGGGACAGACAGACGGACAAAAATTTTAAAAATTGTGTTTTTGTTTAAAGTACCGTACACACTTTCATATGCATTTAGTAAAAAGCTGTTATTTTGGTATTACAAACAGACACCTCAATTTTATTTATAAGTATGTATATGTATAGATTTAACAGGTCGATTAAAAAGAAAAGTTAAGTTGATTATTGAATACATCTACGAAAGCAAATGGGAAGCCGTATACAAATCCACTAGATCCAACATTATTCGTTGGTGTTCGGGTTACGATGTGTTTTGATTATTCCAAGCAGTGTACCGAGCCTCTTTTCAATGTTGTTATATAAACTTTACATTACTCGTAGAAACGCGTAGATTGAAACTAGTGAGTATCAGCATAATTATTAGATACCTACGAGTATACGTCTATAAGAACCGTGGTAGCACAGGGCTAAGCAAAGGCTAAGCGCTCTTGGGACGTGAACTAGGCAGGTTCAACAGAAACACCAATGAAACTGTTAATTGCAACAAGTGCTATTTTACCACGTTCTTGGCCGTGAATGAAAACATCTTCAGGATACCTGCATGACGGGGAAATTAAAAAAAATAAATTTCGCAGATAATTTTGTTTATAACTCAGTATAATTTTGTTTATAACTGCAAATGTTTAATAATAATGTTTTGTATGTTATTATGCTAATGCGTAATGAAGGTAAAATGTAAGCTTTTCGAAGTTGATAACTTTCATTTATTTTTGAAATTTTTAACCATGGATAAATCTGTCGAAGCCAACCCGGTTACTATTAACATCATCAGCAACCCAATTTTAAGCCGACGTAATCTATCGATATAAATGAAATATAGTCAATGTTATTGTAATAGGGTATTTGAGCAAATTCGCAGGCAGTCCTCACTTTTCCGTATCCGAATAAAAAACTAATTAATAGACCCTGAAGTAATGTGTACTACTTACTAGAAGAGACGCCGAGACTTTGTCCTTTGCAACACACTTTAGAGCCTATGGGCTCAAAGCTCAAACTTACGAGTACTTAGTCTGTGCTATAAAAAACTACTTTGTGTCTCTTTGCACGTGCTACGCACTGTTACACAAATTGTATTCACGGTTTCTCCTCTAGTAGGTACGTAGTATATATTACTTCAACGATAATAGAACTGTCACTGGTCTGTTTCTCTCTTTTTGCTTTTGTGTTTCCTTTAATGATCCTTTTTATTATCTCCCATAATAATTGGTAATAGAAAAGCTTGTAATAAAAACCTCTGCACAAGATTGAAATAACAGCGTACAGTAATCTAGAGGCACTCTGTTACGATTCTATGAATGAACTTAATTCAACGCTGTATAAACAAAATGAATCAGTCTTTACACTCACCTTTCTGCTCTAATGACCGCTCATTGTCGACAAACAAGCGCCCACTGGCTCAATGCGAGCAACAGGCACAGCACTATGCATGATGTCACTTCCTATCCCATTCCATTCATAAAACAAAACTATCATAGATATGTGTCATTCAAAACTCAAATCCGGGAATTCGAAATTTGTGTCACTTGCAACACTAACGCACTGGAACTCGTTTTATACCGTTCCGAATTTCGTTCGTTTTATTTTCAAAATAAAATATAGATTTTTTTATCCGAAACGTGTGTGTCAGTCGCCGCGCGCGCACGTTTGAACGCGAAGCCTCCGTATTCGCCCCCGCAATTTTAGACGCGTGGGCGCAAAACCGACCTGGGCGAGCTAAAGCGAATTTGCGTAATATATTTCGTTAATAAGACACACAAAAACCGATTGTTTTTAATATACAAATACACTATAATCAAAAGCGTTCGATTCGGGCGTATTAAAACGACCGATGACTGCAGGGGAGCGCATGAAAATGGCGAGCTCTCTTTATAAGCTCATGTTAGAATTTTAAATGAGTATCGAATAATGCATCGGACATAAAAAGCCATCGTCGGCAGCTAACAATATTATGTGTGCTGTTGCGTTGGGAAGCGACTTGTCGAAGAGGACCTTGTATGGAGAAACGGGTTCGTCTGCAGTCCCACACGTTTCGACTTTTTGTCGTACGCTGCAGAAAAGAGCTAGGGAACAACGTCCATTGTAGTGTGATCTACCTCGCTTCCCTACCATATAGAAAGCCGATATATAAATTCAGTAACAAAAGGATTAGCGGGTGTCTTCTTCAACTGGTCAGTTTAACCAAGGAAGGAGCATTGTACAGGTCGTGTGCTTGCAAGCCACGTTCCTCTGCTGGCTTCATACATTCGTAATGAAATCGTCGCCCGCACTCCCGAGTCCTAATTAGACGTTCTATTTCGCCACGACTTGTCGCTAAAGGGTGCCTTTAGCGTTGAAAATCGCTTGGGATTTGAGAAGTGGATTCTCTTACTCTCTAGGAATTTTAGATAGAATAAATACAATTGTAAAGACTAACTTTATTCCGTTCTGTAATTAAATTACTATTGAAACTTAGGTACAGTACAGTTTAGTAATTAAGTTACTTTTATAAATTAATCCGAATAAAGCACTTGCAATTTTTTTTGTGTAACACTTAAGAAATATTTGCTTAATTTTAAATTTCGACTTATAAAACAATTCTTAATCAACGTCATCATTAGGAGCCTTCATAAAGCCCCCAAAGAACACCACAAAACATATTTTTGAGCCTTTGAGACACCTGACTATAGCTGAGTAATAGTGTTCTGGGCCATTGACTTTCCACATATCTTACCTGGTCATCACTCCATCTACTGGGGGATCGCTCTACACTCCGCTTACCGGACACAAGGCTGCCTCGAGAACCTTTTTTAACTATCATTTATTTTGTTGATTTTTGGAACTATACGGCTTGTCCAATGCCACTTCTGTTTACTAATTCGTTGGGTTATAATGTTGTAGATATAATCATTAGTAAAATTTAATTAAAATTTTACTTTAAAATGTATAACATTACAATGATAATAAAAACTTTGCATCTATAACTTTCCTTTTTACTCAAAAATGTTTTTTATACAATTGGTTATTTGAAGGTATTCAAGCTCCTTTAAAATAAATAAAATAAAAAGTAAAAGGCGACCAAAATGTTAAAGCAACCAATAACTTTAATGTTTTGCAATCTCTAAAATGGAATTCAAGCGTTATCCATGGGTATACCATTTTTTCTAGAATTCTTATAACGGGGACCCTTTTTACGGGTATCGACGCATTCCATCTCAGACCTGAGGGGTGATAACACATTTGTATTATCATTCTAAGCTACGGTAGATGTAAGTGTTTAAGAGCCATATCATCCACTAACCATCAAGTGGACTGTGTGCTCGTTTGTCATAATCATGTTTGTAATAAAAAATTAACATTACCACATAATGCTACCATGTAGAGGTGGCGTATGAAAATCCATTTATCATATATATATAATATATATATATATATAAGTAAGGTTGCAGCCTATTTACGTCCCACTGCTGGGCACAGGCCTCCTCTCATTTCTGAGAGGGTTTTAAGGCAAGGAATAGTCCGCCCCGCTGCCTCAATGCGTGTTGGCGAACTTCACATGTCTTTGAAATTTTTTTTTCTTATTTCTCAGACATGCAGGTTTCCTCACGATGTTTTCCTTCACCGCCGAGCACGTGGTAAATCAGCACTTAAAAAGCCATGGTAACTCAGATGGTTAGCGCTCGCTGTACGCTTTACAGTATGTGAGCAACCCGGGTTCGATCCCCACCGGCGCCAATGAAATTGTTAATTGCAATTTTAAGAGCTCATTTACCACGTGCTCGACGGTGAAGGAAAACATATATATATATATATATATATAATTTATATTAGGCGTTAACTAACAGTAGTTCGAGATGATAGCAAGAAACCTAACTAAATAAATAACCGGCTAAGTGCGAGACGGACTCTCGCATGAAGGGTTCCGTACCATCATAAAACACGTTTCTAGTAGGGGAGCCCCCTTTAATTTTTAATTTATTTTTAATTTCTTTATTTTTTGTTATAGTGGCGATATTCTGTGAAAATTTCAATAATTGTCTACCTATTACAGCCCGCTGACAGACAGACGAACGTACAGCAGAGGCTTAGTAATAGGGTCCCGTTGGTTACCCTTTGGGTACGGAACTCTAAAAAGGTTAAATTTTCTTAAGTAAATTTAACGAATCCTTTTAGATTCATATCGATTTCACTCGTTAGGGTATACATGACATTTATCTATCCTTTTTATAACGTGGTAGAGCCACGCTGAAGCTACATTATGGTTGCAGCACGAATGGGTCAGCTCGATTGAGGAAGTACCACCCTATCAGAAAATCCCAGCGTAAAAACCACCCTAATGCTGCTGGGTTTTGAAGAGAACCTAAGATCCTTTTTCCTGGTAACGTGGCATTCTATTTCAGTCCTCAGAGGTTTCAGTTTACGCATCTACATTTCTAAGTGACAGATCCATGCTGCAGCTATATTATAGTTGTAGCTCGAATGGGTTGAACCGGACCGGGGAAGGACCACACTCTTACATAATACCAGCGTAAAATGGCAGCTTAATACTGCTGTGCTTCATATAGGGAGTGTAGAGAACCGGAGACCCTTTTTTTTTTAGAAAAGTGGCATTTCGTCTTCGTCTTCAGGGGATGATAACACAATTTTCATTTTGATTCGTAATCGGGGATAAATGTCTATGGGCCACAGCATCCACTTATCATCAGGTGGATTGTGTTTTTGTTTTGTTTTAATTTTTTTTTGTTTTTAAAAAACGTTACCCCCACACTAGGATTTTCTCCTGTGTCGTGGAGGCAGTTTACAAACATAAATTGCACAAGGACAAACATCCAGACCCGGAACAATTATTTGTAGGCCATACAAATACTTGTTCCGTGCGGGATTCGCCCCCAGCGCAACAACTGATTGCTAAGCCACTGCGCCACGGAGCCGTACTTGTTTGTCACCCTTATTATATAAAAAAAATATTCTTAATTGATGAAACATAAAAAAGTAAGTTTTATACGTGGTAGAGCCAATCTGCAGCTATATCAGTAGTATCGTTATAGCACGAATGGGTCGGCTCGACTGGGAAAAGACCACGCTCTCACAGTATACCAGCGTAAAATAGCAACTTAATGCTGATCTAAATTGTTACACCCAGAAAAAAATTATGTACACATAAAAAAAACAAGAACATACCGTCGAATTGAGTACCGTCTAATTTTTGAAGTCGGTAGAAAA
Organism: Parnassius mnemosyne; assembly: GCA_963668995.1. Classification (NCBI taxonomy): domain Eukaryota; kingdom Metazoa; phylum Arthropoda; class Insecta; order Lepidoptera; family Papilionidae; genus Parnassius; species Parnassius mnemosyne. The sequence goes on along the minus strand of CAVLGL010000084.1, from coordinate 22,061,556 downwards.
GTGAGTTTTATACGTGGTAGAGCCATGCTGCAGCTACATCAGTAGTATATTGGAGCACGAATGGGTTGGCTCGATCGGGGAAGGACCACGTTCTTACAGAATATCGGCGTAAAATAGCATGTTAATGCTACTGTATTTCGTATGGTTAGTGTAGAGATTCGGTCACACCTTTTACTGGAAACGAGGATTTCTATCTTAGTCCTCACGTGTGACAACACATCGGCGTTTTTATTCGTAGTTGAGCAGCGTTGACGAATTTGGGCTCCATGGACTTTCATGCAAGAAAAGTGCTGATAGGTTTTCACGGCACGGTTCCTTGAACGATGTCATCCGAAGAGCTCTTTTCTCTAAAATATTCCCTCGGTCTTAGAGCTTTGTGGAATATTTAGAGACGTTGGCAGGAGACCCGACGGTATGGCATTGGTCCCTTGAGAGAGAGGGAAAGCCCTAGTGTGGGATGCTACTTGCGCATATACTTTGACAGTCTCTCATCTCAAGGGTACCTCGTTTAGAGCTGGGGTGGCATCAGAGTCAGCAAGCTCAATTTCTTGCTTGGTCTCATTAGTTGTCGGTAGTAGAGATCCAAATCGATGGTTTTGTCCAGTGGTAAAAAGTAGGTATGAGCACTAGCGCCTAAAAATCAAGATTCCAACGTTTTGTCGCATGAAATTGTATCTAACAATCATATTGTTAACATAAATGATATAAAAAGCACATTGTCAGAAAGATAAATGTTTGTTGAACTTATTTTTTTTTCTAATCGATTTGAATTGCTATTTTTATAATAAAAAAGTGGTTTTAGTGGCTTAGGGTGTCGATTTATCAAACCCGCATGGAGGGGTACGAGTAATCACGATAACTTTTGAAAATATCAATTTTTTAACTCAATCTATTTTTTAAACCCTTCGCCTATCATGTGGGAAGCCATGGAATATAAAAGGCAATTTTGTTTAGTTTAGTTATAATTAATTTTTTCGGCTGAGAAATGCCGAAATTTTCGGTGTTTTGAGCAACCTTGTAATAATTTATTTTACTAAATACACTTTGCCTCACATCTTACTCGCACTTCGGGCTCGGCCACTGTCGTGAGTGAATAACTGTATCTTAATAATTTCTTATATTTATGCGAACACTACACGTTGAATAAAACAATTTTTTACGGATTTTATCGCGTTTAATTTACTATTTTAATTCCCGACGTTTCGGGTGATTTACAGCAACCCATGGTCACGGGGGGGGGGACTGAGATGTTTGACGTCCCGATGTCGCAGTTAGCCCGGCTAACTTCAGTTTTTTAATATTAATTTTTGGTTCGATTTACGCAGAATGAACTTACAGTATCTTGAATTCTTGCAGTGATATGGTTGGGTTTGGATTTAATTTTGTTAATTATAGGATCCCAAGCAGATGGCAGCACCCATCCATCTTCTCTATTGAAATTAGGATGTTTTTTTTAATTTCAATAGCCTCGCGTATCATCCTTGGTAGGAATCGGTGTTCTTTTGCGAGGATTTGTGGTCTATCAAATCTGATGTAATGGCGGGGACGATCTTGAACATGTTCACAGACTGCAGACTTCCCAGAGCGTCGGTGCTTCACGTCAGCTATATGTTCTTTCACGCGGGTTTTAATAGATCTTTTTGTTTGTCCTATGTGTATATATGTATGTATGGCTGCGTGCGCGCGCGCGTGTGTGTGTGTGTGTGCTTGCGTGCGTATGTGCATGCGTGAATGCGTGCGTGCGTGCATGCGTGTCATTTTACTTTCTCGGTCCACCTAGCTGTATTATTATTATTATTTTGTGATTTTTCTAATATCTCTGATATGAATGTCATTTGTTATCCGAAATAAAGATTTATTATTATTATTATTATGTCAGAGAGACCACATTCGCAATCAAGCTTGTACACTCCTGCATCTTGTAGAGGGATATTACACTTGACGGATGGTAAAAATTGACTAATCTTCTTCGGCGGCTTGAAGTATGTTTTAATAGAAGATCGCTTCAAAATGTAGCCAACCTTGTCTGTAACTCCTCTGACACAGGGTAGCACACGCTTGACTGAGGTCGGCTTCACTCGGTCACTGTAACGTAGGCGCGGAATCCGAAGCTTGTTGTCTTGCAATACTTGCTCCACGTGCTGAAGCTCGGCGGTCAGATGTTTTCTGTCACAGATTCCTCGTGTTCTTTGAAACAAAAATTTTCCCACGGTAGCCAACTGTGATGGATGATGGTATGATTCACTATTTAAATATCGGTCGGTATGGGTATTTTTCTATACACAGTGTGTTGGTCACAGTAGTGTTATCAGAATTTCGGATGACTAAAACATCTATTGTATATTCATTATATCCACCTCAATTTTATGTTATATTTAATAATTACTGCCGCTTTGTATTGAATATTTAAGAAAGTCGGTACATAAATGTTATAACAACATTTTGGTGTTGGAACAAAAAGTGACAGGTAACGAACATTGTTTTAAAATTATTGTAATTCTTATTTAATATCATTCCTTTTATAATTTAAAGATCTATTCTATTACTCGGATTTTTACATTATCTGCGGGTTTCTTTTCGAATTGTTTTAACGATAATTTGATTTGAGACTTGTAAATAAAAAAAAAACAACAACAACTCGATATTAGCTTAGTCTGCTCCTTCTGTTTTCGATCTTTGTTTTCTTTTATTATTTATAATAAATAGTAAAATCAATACTCGCAACGCCAAGACGCGCCAGATGGAGAACCAACTCCAGCTTGCGCTCCAAGAACTTAAGGCGTCCAGGGAGCAGTGTGAACTGTTGCTTAAGGAAAGGGATGATAATGAAAAATAAATAGTTAGCATAATTGCCAAAAACACACAATTGAAATGTGATATGGTTAAGTTAGATACAGAATACACAAGTGTTATAAAAGAAAGAGATCAGTTACAGGGAATGGTAAATGAGTTTGACCGATGCAGCAAGGAATATGAGGAAGCTCTCAGGTTCATTGCTGCATTGAAGTTACAGTTGAATGAGGCTAATGAGCAAATAATACAATTTAAAACATATATAGATAATCTTAACGCCTCCCAGACTCAAAGCCTGTTCTCTGAGCTTGTGCAATGGAATACTTCAAAAGTTTTACAGCAATTTGCAACAATAGATTTGACTGGTGACGACTCTTCCACTTCAGGAAACTCAGTGAGGATTAATTGCAGTAAAACCAAATTCAAGAAGTATATAAAAGTTAATAAATACATAAGGAAAGTAGAAAAATTAATAAAAAATAAGATTAATACAAAAAATTATGTTAATTTATGTAAACAAAAGCAAGCATTGATATATGAACTTAAGTTGTATTCAATTGAGGTGGATAACATAAGAAAATGTTAGGAGACTGACGTAGAGTGCCTTAAATCAGAAATATTATCTCTTACAAATTCTCTTCAAACTGTATCTGTAAATTTGACATATAATTGTAATAATAGTAATGACAAATTTCATTTAGTTGATATAAATAATTTAATAAAAAAGTTTTGGACAAAAGATAGGTATTACCTATCCAAATATAATTTAAGACTGATAGCAAATGTGCTATCTTATTATTTACTTTTTAACTCAGCCAAGTTTTGGCTACCAAGACTGCTTTTATTGGGCAGGATAATTATTTGACAATTACTTTGGAATCAGTTCCAACTAATTTAAACTAGTAAATGCGACAATAGAGGCAATCTCTAGCAATAATAAGAGCTTAATTAACTTTGAATGCAGCCCACAAATAAGTAATAAAAATTGTTTACACCTGGTGCATCAAAATATACAAGGCATGATGGGCAAAGAATTAGAAGTTGAATTGTTTTTAAATAGTAACAACATACATATGTTTGTATTACTGAACATTGGCTAAAAGATTATAATTTCATGTTTAATTTCAGAAATCACCAGGTGGTCAGTTCCTTCAATAGAGAAAAAAGTTTACCTGGTGGCTCCTTAACACTAGCAGATAAATCATTATTATATAAAGAACGTAAGGATATAGTGAGCCTCTCTGTTGAGCGAACTGTAGAAATGGCTTGTGTCGAGCTCGAGCACCTCATTGTTGTAAGTGTTTACAGACCCACATGTGCTACTTATGACTATTTTGAAAGGATTGTAGAAGAAGTTTTCCTCAAACTTAGTAAACAGAACAAGTCTGTTGTAATATGTGTAGACTTTAACATCAATCTCCTTCAAACTTCTTCCATTAGTTAGTTTAGCTCATTGTTTAAATCGTATAATCTTGTTAATTTATTCTTAGAACCAACACGTATTGCTGGGCCTAGTGCGACCTGTATAGATAATATTTTTACAGATGTTAAGCCCTCGCATAAATCAATTATTCAAAATTTAAGTTCAGATCACTGTGGACATTTGGTATCATTGCCTTACGTACACAAGAAACAGAAAAATAAGAAAGTTGTGTTTGTTCCAATAAATGAACATCGCTTGGAGAGGTTTAGAAGTAATATAATAAAAAGACTTCCATCACTTTCATTTAAAAACAGTGCTAATTATTTGTATGGTACGTTATTTAAAATTATAACTCGTGAATTTAGTTGGATATTTACTTCTAAAACTTTCTCTTTTAACAGTCGCAAATCATTTAATGAATGGGCGACAGTAGGAATTAGTACGACAGTAGACAGTAGACAGTTACGACAGTAGAAAGAGTAGGCGAAAGTTATACGAGCTTTATAATGAAAGAACATATAATAGTAGTGTTATATTTAGAGATTATGTAAAAACATATTCTAAAATATTTAAAAAAGTGTGCACCACAGCTAAGGCTATACATTTAAGTAACAAAATTTAAAATATTCTAAAATATTTAAAAAAAGTGTGCGCCACAGCTAAGGCTTTACATTTAAGTAACAAAATTTAAACTGCATCTAACAAAATTAAAATGACCTGGAGAATAATAAATAAAGAAACGGGCAAGGTCAAACCGCACAACTCGGATTTTCAATTGAATATTAACAATAATTTAACTTGATTTGATCAAGAAGTTGCTATGGCTTTTGAGAAACATTTTACTATGTTCCTTTTTTGACAACTAAATCATTAAACTCTTCTCCTACTGTCGCCGAATTATTGCGCAAACAAAATGTAAAGGCTTGTTCAAATACTTTTAAATTCCATAGAGTACTGCCAAAAGATATCGTTAAATATTTAAAACTATTGATGATAAGAAAACGGCAGATTTTTGGGGGATTTCCGTTAAAGTTATTTTATCTATAATAGATATAATAGCACCTTATCTAGCCACTATATTTAATACAAGCGTCGAATCTGGTGTGTTTCCTGATTTAATGAAACATAGTAAAGTCATACCTTTATTTAAATCTGGTAGTACATTAAACCCCGCCAATTTTAGACCAATTTCTGTACTACCAACATTTAGTAAAATTTTTGAAAAAATAATTTTAGATGAGATGTTAAGTTTCTTTAATATTAACAAATTGCTACATAGAAATCAATTCGGTTTTACAAGGGGTCGCTCGACAACTGACGCTGGAGTTGAGATTATTAAACATATTTTTTGTGCATGGGAGAATTCAGAGGATGCTTTGAATATATTTTGTGACCTTTCCAAGGCCTTCGAGTGCGTTCACCATGAGACATTAATCAGGAAGCTACAGTACTATGGTGTCAAGAACATAGTGCTTAAACTTATTATTTCATATTTAAGTAATAGAATGCAGAAAGTTATTATCAATAGTAAAATTTCTTCCGGCTCACCTGTACTAATGGGTGTCCCTCAGGGCTCGATTCTCGGCCCATTCCTATTTCTAGTGTATATTAATGACTTACCTTCTCTTGTAGAGGATAATCATGATATAGTATTATTTACTGGTGATACTTCCTTGATTTTTAAACTTAAACGTCAATCATTTAAATGTGACGAAGTGAATAATGCTATATCAAAATTAGTGCATTGGTTTAACGTTAATACATTTAGTTTTATTTCCGTTTAAATGTAGATTTAAACGGAAATAAAACTAAATGTATTAAATTTACAACAACGAATGTTAAAAATCTGAGTACCAATGTGTTTTTAAATGGGGAAGAACTGAGCCCTGTTGAATCCACTGTTTTTCTTGGCATCACTCTCGACGCAAAGCTTCAGTGGGGCCCATATATCCAAACTAGCAAGCAGACTAAGTTCTGCAGCCTGTGCTGTAAAAAAGATTAGAGGTCTCACTAGTGTCGAGACAGCTAGATTAGTTTATTTCAGTTATTTCCATAGCATAATGTCTTATGGAATTTTGCTATGGGGAAATGCGGTTGATTCAGAAACTATTTTTGTTTGTCAGAAGAGGGCCATTAGAGCTATTTACAACCTAAAACAGAGAGAGTCTCTTAGAGATTAAAAAAAAATGTTCACTTAGCTTAGTCCGTAACTAAATTGGAAATATAGTCTCAGGCGCTGCGCACTTTAAACTCACTTTTTAATATAGGATAGTGTGACAAACGAGCACACAATCCACCAGATGGTAAGTGGTTACTGTGATTCATAGACATCTACATTTATCCTCAATAAAGACTCAAGATGCAGATGCGTTGTCACCCGTGAGGACTAAGATGGAATGCCTCTTTGCCAATAAAAAGGGTCTCCGGTTCTCTACACTCACTATACGAAACACAGTAGCGTTAAGCTGCTATTTTACGCTGGTTTTCTGTTACGGTATTACGGTTCGTCCTCATATTATATGAAGAGGCGTATAATATTTATTTAATAAGTAGCCTCTTACCCTTATGATTTGATCGTGATGAAATGTCTATAAACTAATGAAATCCATCAGTGCTTTTCTTTAAATAGATATTGTATTATTTTTAGTAATGTAATCATGTCGTAAAACTGATAAAACATTTACATTTAGAAAAATGACGCCTGGTAAAAAATATTAGCAAAGTTATATCCTTACACATACGACTATGGACGAATAAAATAATGGGGCTTTGAAATTGTTTTAGAAAGGTAAATAGTGTATAAATGGGTATATTTTGAAACGGGAATTTAATTTTTTTTCTACGTAGAGCCATGCTGCAGCTCATTAATATTGGAAAATTTATTTAAAAAAAAAAAGTCCCACTGTGTTTCTTGCTGGTTCTTCCCAGGACCACGAGAGGACCACGCTCTCACAGAACACCAGCGTAAAATAGCAGCATAACGCTGCTGTGTTTCGTATTGCTGAGTGTAGAGAACCGGAGACCCTTTTTTACTGGAATCGAGGCATTCCATCTTAGTCCTCACGGGTGACAACGCATCTGCATTTTGATTCGTAGTCGAGGATAGATTTGGATGTCTATGGGCCACAGCAACCACTTATCATCAGGTGGACTGTGTGCTAGTTTGTCACCCTTATTCTGTAAAAAAAACGGGTATTATACACTTTTTGAATGTTTTAAACATTTATATATCAGTATCGAAACCCGGACGAGGACTAACATATAACCGGAATAATTTAATTTGTGGCCATACAAATACTTGCTTCGTGGGAGCTTCGAACCCGCGACTGGCAGTGCAACAGCTAAAGGTTTAGTCGCTGCGTTACCGAGCCGTGAACTAATTTACTATAAATTACGTGCAAATAATATGTAAGTTGCAACATATTATGTGCCCCTAGAAACTGGAAAGACCACCATTATCATCATCGTCATAATTACAGCCCTTCACAAGTCCACTGCTGAACATATGCCTCCGCCAAGGAACGCCACAAAGCACGGTCCTGAGTCACCATCATCCATCGACTTCCTGCATGTCTTACCAGGTCGTCACTCCATCTAGTGGGGGTGACGCACTACACTTGGTCCGCCGGTACGAGGCTGCCACTCGAGAACCCGAGTTACCGATATAGCCCAAAGGATTAGTATGCTGAAGTAGCAATAGGCCAGCCATATAGCTCGAAGAACCGACAACCGATGGGGAAAAAAGGATCTCGAGTGGAAACTCCACGCTCTGATAGAATACCAGTGTAATAATATAAGCATTAAAAATAACATATACAAAACACTTTCATAATTATTTGTGATGATCATAGTAAAAATAATGGGTCATGCCATTACTATCATCTAATATACTTATTCAAAACTTCACTGTTGAATCTAAGCCTTTCCCATAGGTTGCCTCATAATATGCGGGTCGATAAAAGCGTTTTTTATTCAGCTGTTATACCCCTGTTGCCTCTTACTACACTCACGGGATGAAATGGTGTAGTGGATATTCTTCCACCGCCACTACATGGTTAACTTGCCTTTGGTTTCGTCATAGTTATGAATTTATGGTGTCGTCATCGGTTCTTAAAATACGTCTGCAAAAATTCAGATTATTTAGACACCTGGAAGTGGGTGAAAACTGAACTATAAAGTTCTATTACCTGCTTACATTCATAAGGCACACTCAAAGTTCTGCGCTCCTGGCTGCTCAAGAATATTTGAATTTCAATTGCTATATTTTTAAAACATAAGAAACTAACTAATTAATTAAAATAACTATTGACGGGAAGTCGCGCGTTAATTACTTTTTATCGCAAGTTGAAGTTCGTCATCAGAGATTTAAGGGTGACATTTTTTTACGATTTCAAAAGCGCACTCTCTCCGCAAGATTGCACTGCTTCAAACTGCGCCTTCAAAATGCCTTTATAAGGGAAGCACCTCCTTTGAGCACCGCAGAATTTGATCGTGGCCTTGTTTCTCTCCATGATGAAATTCGTGGAATTCGATCCGCAACTGCGATTACTGAGGAAACTCTTAGGCGGGTAATTGGAGAAAACCGGCGCATCACCTATGAGGAGATTCAAGGATATGTAATTTTTTTTTTAATTTGGTGCATAGCAAGACCTAAATTCAAAATTTTTAAATCAACATATAAAAATTAGAAAACTTAGTTGTACATTCCGAAATAAAAGTCTTCTGCATGGTTCTTTGAATACAGACACCAATTGAGGCAGTTAAGAAGCGTTGGATGTTGTTGAATAAATGATTGTTTTTTTTCTCCCTCAGGGGTTCTGTCAGCACGATCTTACTTGATGAGTAACTGACAGTTAATGCTGAGTAGAACACGGCCATTTGTTTACGCAATGTCTTTGAAAAAGTTAGAGGAAAACAACCAAGAAGTCGTATCTTATTGCACCATGACAATGCTGCGGCGCACACCGAGATCAACACAAAGTCATCCTTACAATACAGCTTAGGCTAATAAAGCGTATAAAGCGTGTATAATTTAAAATTAAAAATTTTCTACAACCGACTTCAATATTTATTAAGAATAACTCAAAAACTATAGGTCAGACCTTGATCAAATGTGAAGCACCAGCTTTCAAATAAAAAAGAATCATCGAAATCGCACATAAAAAAAAACATACAGTCGAATTGAGTACCGTCTCCTTTTTGAAGTCGGCAGAAAATAGAAGTTCAATGCTGCTGTGTTTGGTATGGTGAGTGATACTAACCGAATGCCTTTTAACTAATAACGAGTCATTCCATTTTAATTCTCAGACATGGCCAGCTCTTAAGGACTACAATATTCATTTATCATATTATGTGGTCTGTGTGCTCGTTTGACACCTTTACTTAGAACTATTTTGCTGGAAAGATCAGCTGTAATCGTCACGCTTGGCAAGCCCAAGCGTGACGATTACAGCAAATCTGATTTGGCAACATAGTAACAAATGTCTAGAATCTCGATGCTGTTCTTTGTCACAAGCTTTAATATTTTACATAAAGGCTTCAATAAAGAAAAACAGGCGGAGCGGAGCGCTGCGTACATTTCAAATGACGCCAAAAACAAGCCAAAATCATGTATGCTTAACTATGCTATGTAATGCAGTGTCATATATAAGTTATTACAAATTACAATGTAAGAGTAAATGCTGTTGAAGCGTATCACTCAAATACTAAGACTGTAGGATGCAAAATAAAACACTATTTACAGTAACGTCTTGCTAATGGTACTGAATTTATTATAAAACAACATAATATTAGAACAATGCAGTAAACTGACGTCATGCACGAGCACGCGCTCCAATTACGCTAACATACTCGTAATATTAGGTCTTTATCTATGTAATTGCCGTTTATTATGAAATAATTTAACGTTATTTTTTTGTAAACTTTTATTTCTATCAAATATCACTCACACAATCGTTGCATCTTTGCCAATACAGTGGCAGTTTATTGCTGCCCTTCTTGAAGAAATCAGCTGGACCACAGGCAACAAATTCTTCAAAGACATTATGTACTGCCTCTCGGATATTGAATTTTTTAATTTAAATTCTGGAAAAAGTAGAAGTCAGTAGGCGCACGGTCTGGTGAGTACGGCGGATGACGGAGAGATTCCAACCCCAGCTCTTGTGACGTTTCCTCGCTGAATGGCTACACTTAGCTTTGAGCGTGAAAAGAACTAGCCTTCTTATCACCAGCAGTGACGACCAGTCGCAGATAGTTTTATACGTGGTAGAGCCATGCTGCAGTTATATTATGGTTGTAGCATGAATGGGTCGGCTCGACCGGGGAAGGACCACGCTCTCACAGAAAACCAGCGTAAAATAGCAGCTTATCGCTGCTGTGTTTCGTATGGTGAGTGTAGAGAACCGGAGACCCTTTTTACTGGCAAAGAGGCATTCCATCTTAGTCCTCACGGGTGACAACGCATCTGCATCTTGAGTCTTTATTGAGGATAGTTGTAGATGTCTATGGGTCACAGTAACCACTTACCATCAGGTGGACTGTGTGCTCGTTTGTCACCCGATCCTATAAAAAAAAAAAAAAGAGTTCGCACCGCACGGGGACCTCAAGGCTGATACTTGCATTAATTAACTTGCATTATTACTCCCTGGCATTGTTTCTGTTGTGAACTAGAACCCACAAAATTGAATTAAAAAAAATAATAGTAAAACATGATTAGTAGTAGACGAGTAGCCAATTCAAACCGAAGACTTTCCGCGTTTGCGGTTCCCAGACTATTGAAGGTACTATTTAAATAATTTATTATATTCTCTATTCAATACAAAGGCCTTTCCATTTCATTTCTTAACGGCATGATGAACAAGAATTAAGGAAAACTAAAAGCATCAGTCAATTTTGTTAACAAGGTTTTTTATCAAAAATAACAGAAAGTTTTTACAAATTATAATTTAAAATAATAAATAACATGTTCGTTGCTTATAGCTACTTACTTTTTTTCAATAGCAAATATTTTCAAGTTTCATTTAGAATATGAAACTAAAATACAAAATGGAAACCAAACCTTTAGACTCCTAAAAAGAACTTGTCAAAATGCCCGGCATGAGGCCAGCCCAAGTGGATGCATAATTCATTATTCGCAAAATGATACGAGCGCCAACAAGGAACAAGGACGCCATGCGACCGTGTTTTTGCGTATTTTTTACCCGACTGCCCCATAAGGAAGGTAATATTTTTCAAGGGTAGGAGTATGTATGATGTATATAAGACTATTTCTTTGGCATGCACGAAGCGGCTTGATGGATCGTTAGATAGATAGATAGGTATATATTTAAGACGTATATATGTAATACGTCAATAACATTTTTATATAAAGTCTAACAATATAGCGTAAGTATCTATATAGTATGTCTTTAATGTTCAAATATTAACATGCTACTCAATTTTAATATGTCGATAAATCTCATAGTGTCACAGTCAGTGATAGCCATAGGTGAGACTAAACGGCATCTTAAAATTGAACAGCGTTTGAGTATTTGGGTATAAGTATGTTTTTTTTATAGGATAAGGGTGACAAACGAGCACACAGTCCACCTGATGGTAAGTGGTTGCTGCGGCCCATAGACATCTACATCTATCTTCGTTTGCGAATCAAAATGCAGATGCGTTGCCACCCGTGAGGACTAAGATGGAATGCTTCATTTCCAATAAAAAGGGCCTCCGGCCACCTGCACTCACCAAGCGAAACGCAGAGGTAAACCTCTACTTCACGCTGGTATTCTGTGAGGTCGTGGTACCACCCCGGTTCGAGCCGGCCCATGCGTGCGACAGCAAAAGCTGCCGCGTGGCTCTACCACTGTTAAAAATCAAAATGTTGTTATCGTTATGCATAATCTATAGTAAGAACAAAGATACTAGGTTCATCAATTAGTTTATAAGAGAAACACCATGAAACTCTAGCATAAGTATATGTAAATTGTATTTATTTTTCAACGTAATCGTCTTCTAAGCTAATGTATTATGAATAGCGTTTCAAGTTGGTTAATTCCTCCGACACACATCACCTCATAGTCGCAGTCAAATTTTATACCACGCAAATGCTTTTTCAGGTGAGTAAAAAGTTGAAAATCGCCCGGAGTTCCCACCTAGAGTTGAAACCAAGCAAATCGGATGGCAGCGCCTGCAACATCAGATCAATAGGTAGGGGCATTGTCATGATGAAAAAGCACTCCAGCAAGCAATTTTCCTCGTTTATTCTTTAGTTCTTCGAGTAGTTTATTGATTAATGATGCGTAATAATCTCCAGTTATTGTTTCTTCTGTACTTAAATTGTCGATCATTATTATACCTTCCGTATTGCCATTATTTTTCCAGCAGACGCAGACACCTTGAATCTCTTTGCAAACGGTCTTTTCCACACCTTGCTTTGGTTTTTCGTCTGCGGGTCCAAAAGGTGTAACAACATTTTATCTAGGGTTACGAAACTAGCGCAAAAGGAATCTGGATCTTCCTAAATTATTGCTAAACTTAGCTTTGAAATGTCAATTCATGCTTTCTTATGGGAGTCTGTTAACATTCGAGTAAACTCAGCGCGCCTTTTTGAATTTTCAGGTATGACTTAAAATAATCTGATTTGTACCAAACGAAAGTCTTAGAATCTCAGCTAAATAACAGATGGTCACACGTCGATCTACCTAACAATTTCTTCAATTTTTCTTAGCGTTTTCTAGCGTAGCGGCCGTTGTTGGCCGCCCGGAGCGAGTGTCGTCATTGCAGCCGGTTATGCCGTGTTTAAATGCAGCGCACCAATATGCCACTGTAGAAAAAGACGGATCACTGTCTGTAGTTCGGTATAAAACACTTTTTGTGGAAAAAAATTCAGGCAGAAATATTTAATAATTGCACGAAGTTCCAGTTTCTCCATTTTGCATACGAATCAATCAATCAATCAATTCCTACTTAATGTTAAGTTTGATAAAAAAAATTGGGTATAGTTATTAATTTGCCTAAACTGCCTAAACTAAACTCCCTCCACGATACAGTAGAAAATCCTAGTGAGGTGGTAAAGTTTTTATTAAGATAAAAAAAATAGTGTTTTCTCGGCCTTGGCTACTAATGAATTTAAGATTCGAAAAATAGAACGTATTTCTACTCACTAATAAGTGAAAACTTATTAATCAACCGGTATTTGTATGGTTGTAGTTATTAGGAATTGCACCCATTACATGTTCTCTGCTTACGCTGGAACTGTCAACTAGTAGAGAACATCTTGTTGCCTTTTTGTACATGGTGAATATGAATATATCTTTTCCTTTTAAAGACCACTATGAAACATATTTTGGTTATTAGTTTGTTACATTTACCTTATAAGCTTCGAGCCAAATTAATAATATCATTAGTTTATTATTTGCTAAAAAACATTGCAAGATACATTCTACGTGTACAGTCGAAGTTTTTATTTTTAATAATTTATTTGTAAATGTCTTCAATCAAAGTCAAGTCAAAATTCCATCTAGGGATTATAATTTAATATATTATCTATACATATAAATTAAATTGAAGTGTCTGCTTGTAATGTCGAAATAACAGTTTTTTACTATATATATAGCGTGTATTAGCGAGGGTAAGCAGAATATAGTATTAGCGAGTTCAAGTTTACCTCGGTCTCGGACGCTGTGAAGCAATCTACACGCCACTATAATAATCCTTTTCAAGTTCCATTTCTTTCAATGTAATGTTTTTACATATTTGAGACTATTAGTTAAGTCCGATAAATCGGTAATCTATTGGACAATGGTCGAACAAAGCTTAAACAGCTAGTCGCAAGATTACAACCATATTTCATCACTGGAAATGGCAACTACAATATAATGGCGTAAAAGTTATTGCGCTGTTAAGATATTTTGTTTTAAATATTACGATGGTAAGATTTCTTACGAGCATACATTATAAATAAGTGTGCCTGAGGGATCAATTCTTGGCCCATTCCTGTTCTTAAAGCAAACAGATTTAGTTCTGGAGATTATGTTATAAGAACGATTGGAAGTACCGCAATAGTGAAAAGGCTAGATTGGTTTATTTTAGTTACTTTTAATAGCTTAATGTCTTATGAAATTTTTCTATGAGGCAACAAAGGTTGTGCTAAAGAGGGCAGGCCAATTTATAAATTAAAATTGTAAAGAGTAAAATATATTAACTTAAAGATCGCATTATATTTATGTATATATAAAATGTATATTATAAGTAATACATACTTTACGTATATAAAAACATAAACTGCTTTGATATGAAATAAGATATTCATACTTTAAATACTAGGAATAAACACAAGCTTGTAATGCCAGTTACTTGACTCCACATTGTAATTAGTAATTAGTTTACGGGGCAGTTTAAAGGCCTTTAAGAAATCCAAAAATATTCAACGTTTGTCTATCAAAAAGAAAATAAAAAAAGGAATGCATTACTGAAAATAACAATAAAATGGAATTGGTTGATCGCCCCCATGATGGTTCTGTTATCGTATGGCCGGTACAATTCATATAATTAATTGTACAAAATAATCTATCTATACATATAATAAAACTGTAAATAGCAGATGTCTGTACATTTTATATTTTTGTAATAAAAGTGATTGAGGGGTACTAAAAATAAGTAATTAAATACATTTCTACCATTTTTAGAATTTTCTGTCTGTCTGTCTGTCTGTCTGTCTGTCTGTTTGTTTGTTAACGTATCACGTATAAAGTACTAATTTATATCATAAGAATTGTTAAGGAAATTATAAAGTGTATCTTCGGGTTACATTTAGTCTTTATTTCATTAAAATCAGTTCATTCCATCAAAAGTTATGATAAATATTCTGAAGTATGGGTAGGGAAGTATAGGTACGAATTAGCTCAACGGTGGCTTTGTTTGAGTCATCAAGTGCATTTTAAACTAATATCATATCATAAATCATAGTTAAATTATGTAAAATAATGATATAATTATGTATATCTAAAATGCAGTAAACAAAAGTATTAAAGAACGTATTAAATATATTATACAAAAATATATTAACCTTATTAACTAAATCTGAAGCACAATAGTTAACCCATTTCTTCGATAGATGGTGGTGTAGTGAAAATGTAACAATGTGGTTTTTTCCTGTAGATGAGTTTTCATATTTACTGCTAATCTTTATTATATTACTCGCTGCCCTACTGCGTTTTGACAAACTCAATTTATTCTTTACCGCCGAGTACTCTATGTGGTAAATCAAATTTTAAAAGAGCTATTAACAATTGCGTTGGTTTTGGCGAGAGTCTAACTTTATTTTTTGCTTACTGTGAAGGCACTGATTTATAAGTTCTCTTGCGTTTTATATAATGTATCAATCGCGTCAATTAATCTCTTTTATTTTTAGAATTGATGTTAGCAGCGCCATCTCTCTTTAAATATATACATATAATAAAAATGATGATAACATGTTGTGTCTCTTTCTGTACATTGTATATATATTTTGGTGGCTAAAATCATTATGGGGAACTGAAAATAATTAAATAAGAACATTTTATAATTTTTAGAATTGTCTGTCTGTCTATTTGTCTGTTATTATATGAACGCATCACGTCTAAAGTAAACATCTTTTATTTTCAAAGAAATCGTTAAGAAAATCATAAAGCGTATCTTCGAGTTACATTTAATCTTTGTTTTATTAAAATTGGTTAATTCTATCGAAAGTAATGATTATTATTTTGAAATGTAGGTTCGAATTTGTTCAATGGCGCCATAAAACCTCAGAAATAGTAATAAAAAGATTTGTGTGTAAAAAAAAATGTTCCATAATAATTAATATATTTATACTTAAAACACAAAAAGAGATTTAAAAAGGATGTTTTCTCACACAAAGGACGTAATAGATGGAGTTGTACAAATTACAAACTTTTCTGAATTGCTGTGTTGAGATTTTTCACCGATGAATCGTATTGAGACTTACTGAAGAAATTTGTATCCATCGAAGCTATACAACGTAACCCGACCAAAAATAAAATTTTGCAACGAAATGTCGTGATATTGTATTTATAATATACGCAAAATCAGTACTGCCATTTTAGCGCTTTGGGAACTAGATTTAGCGCTTTTTTGGAATGTATAGCGCGCATTTCGAAATTTTAGCACCTAGCTTAATCCAGCGCTTTTTGGTGTATTTAGCACACATTTCAATATTTTAGCGACTAGCGGGTTATTAACTCTTTTATAGCAGCACTGTGAGTCCACATTACCGATAATAATAATAATGACCTTTATTATTTTTTCCCACAAATAGTACATTGCAGTTTATCTTTTTCAAACATATTTTCTCCACAAAACAAAGAGCATGGGAGACGAGTCCAAACTAGGATACCCTGTGCTATGGATCTCCTGGCTTCCCCTATAGGATGATCAACTTGATTTTTTTACCGACGACAATAAGCGGGGAAATCCCCTTTATTAAAGTTTTTCGTTCATGGTTTTGGCAACGCATTTATTTTGCTTTATTAAGTTTCAGTCAGTTGCTTAGAGCACAGCTAAGTTAAAAGTTACTTAGAAGTTATAACACAAAGAAACTGTGTAGCAACCGCAATCAGATGCTGACATCTGAAACTAAGTTGCGAAATACATTGCACTTTAAAACAATTAATGACATTTTAATTGTTCGTACAGTACTAACTACTGTTGACAGCAATTGCCATAATTATAAGTCGATGTCCTGCGAAGTATTGATACATCAAAAAAATATTGCCAGAAAAAAAACTTAATGTTGTTTTCTTTATTATGATTATATAAAAAAAAACACAAACTTTGTTTGTAGTTAATTTAGCGCGAAATCTAGGGCTTTTTTAAAGCGCTGTTTTCATGAAATCTAGCGCTTTTTATGTTGTCCTAGAGCTGAATGAGTTTTTTTTTTATCTGACAACACTGCCCAAAAACCCTCTATTAAGAAGTAACTTTCCTTTCAGTTTTAAGCGCGTTCAGTTCCCAGTTACAGTGAGCGTGTGTTATGCGATGACCGTAAATAAAGCGCAAGGTCAAACTTTACGCGTTGTAGGAGTGTACCTCAGTACTGACTGTTTTGCACATGGCCAACTCTATGTTGCTTTTTCCCGCGTTAGTAGCCCCCGTAACCTTTTTGTGTACACCCCGGCTAAGCCTACTTCTAACGTCGTTTACACAGAAGCTCTATCATAAACGACTTAGAACTTGATGATAATGATTTATTTAGTTACCACTTATTGATACAGTAATGAAATAAATCGTTTAATATTCTCTTACCTAAACGACAAATTCTTTATGTAAAACCTGTATACGCGAGCTACGCCGCGGGCACAGCTAGTTATAAATATTATGTCTAACATTATCCCACTAGGTTTCTTGCTGGTTCGTCCCAATAATACTTTATGTTGAATAATAATAAACTGTTCTGTTCTGTCCTGTTATGTCCTGTACTATTCTCTTCTAATCTATCCTATTCCATTTCATTCCATGCCATGCAATGCCATTATATTCTATTCTATTCTACATTATTCTATTGTATTCTATTCTATTTAGTCCATCTGGTTGTACAGTCTTGTTTTCAAGTCTTGAGGTACAGATGAGGAGAAGAGTGTCACAACTCACAATAGTAATCTCCCAAATGCTACCCAGCTAGTTGGATCCGTTTGTTTGAACTTTCGATCGAAGTTGGAATTACTTATACTATTCCAGTCCACTCTATTCCATTCTATTATATTCTATTGCATACCTGAAGCGCAAAGCGCGAAGGTATGTCCTGCTAGAGCCTAAAAATTAAGATCACAACGTTTTGTCGTATGAAATCGTATCTAGCAATCATATTATTTTACGGTGGTAGAGCCATGCGGCACCTTTTGCTATTGCACGTTTGGCCGGTTCGAGCCGGGTTGGTATCACGACCTCACAGAATACCGGCTTGAAGTGAAAGTTCTGCTTTTCGTCTGGTGAGTGCAGGTGGCCGAAGGCCCAATTCCCCTCAAATCAAGTTAGCGAAATTAAATCAAAAACTAGCACCCCTGAATCAAAAACAGAATCCCTTGCTGAGCATCGACGACCATACTACTCCACTCCTGAGCGTGGGTGCTCAGACTGCCCCGCGTATTCTGGGGCAGGGCAAAATACCGCTCAAAACAATAACTGCTCGGGACAAACTGAGCAACAAGACCAAGGCGACCCCTGCCACGCTATCCGTGAATTTCTGCAACATCAGGGGACTTCACTCGAACCTAAATACCGTCCACTACCATCTCGAGACGGCGAAGACGGCCTTGCTCTTTCTGACCAAGACGCAGGTGTCCTCTCCGGCTGATACTTCGTATCTGTCCTACCCGGGGTACAATTTGCCGAATGGCTCGATTCAAATTTAACCGATCATGTGGGGAGATCTGTTTATGACTTTGCCCTAGCATATGGTCTGACACAACTGGTTACTTCGCCTACGCGGATTCCAGGTATTGAGGATTATACACCTTCCCTGTTGTACCTTCTGCTGACCTCTCATCCGGACGGATAGCAGGTTTCCGTCGATGTCTCGGCTCTTCGGACCATTGTCTGATCCGGAGTGTGGTGCAACTGACGCTCCCCTCGTGGTTGCGTTTTGCAGATTGCCGCCGTGTTTGGCATTACAGGTCAGCGGATTGGGATGGAATGCGGTCTTTCTTAGCATCATACCCATGGGGGTGGATTTGCTTCTCGCCGGATTATCCCAGCGCTGTTGCTGACTTTGTCACTGAAGTGGTGCGACATGGAATGGAACTATTTATTCCATCATCTATACTAACCATCGGAGGCAAATCTCGGCCTTGGTTTGGTCGCTTCTGTAACTGTATTACGCAGTAAGCAGGAGTGCTATCAGGCCTAGGCTGAGGCTTCGGCGGCTCGGGATGTAAACACCAGCGCGCTTAAAAAGAAGTATAACTTCGCCTCCAAGTCCTTTAAACGAGTCATTACCAAGGCAAAGTCAGAGCACATCGGCAGAATTGGCCAAAAACTAATTCGCCTTCCTTCGGGAACCCCTGCATTCTGGTCTCTCGCCAAGGCTGTCCTAGGGAATTTCTGTAAGCCATCACTACCATCTCTGGACAGGGAGGACGACTGACTGACCCACGCCGCAAAAGAGAGAAACGACCTTTTAGGCTCCCTTTTTGCGTTCAACTCTTGATGAGAGGGGGAACACACCGCCGACCATCCCGTAGTGTGAGTGCTCCATGCTGGATGTGCAGTTCTCACTGCGCTCGGTTCGCAAAGCACTCCTCTCCCTGGACATCTACAAGTCGAGTGGGCCTGACGGAATCTCCCCAATTGTGCTGAGGACGTGTGTTCCAGAGTTGACACCGGTTCTAACGCGTCTTTTCCGGTACTCCTACTCCCTAGGCGTAGTCCCGAAATCATGGAATACAGATTTTGTCCACCCGATCCCTAAAAATAATGGAATCCATTATAAACTGCCAGCTCATGTGGTACCTTGAGGATCACCAGCTGATTAGTGACCGCCAATACGGTTTTCGTCGGGGTCAATCAGCTGGTGATCTTCTGGTCTACCTGAATCATAGATATGCGGAGACAGTAGAGTTCAAGGGGGAGGCATTGGCCGTTGGTTTGACATTGCGAAGGCCTTCGATCGGGGCTTCTGGGCTTCCCGAGAAATTGTGCAATTGTATCACCAGCTTTCTTGCAGATCGGAGCATCAAGGTCATTGTAGGCGGTGCATGCTCCGACAACAAGCCTATTAACGCTGGTATTCCACAGGGCTGCATGCTATCACCAACGCTGTTTCTTCTGCATATCATGATATGTTGCAAACCGGTAACATTCATTGCTATGCGGATGACAGCACTGGTGATGCACTATACACCGGCCGTGCCAATATTTCTCGGTTAAACGTCGCCGAGCACCGGAAAAAACTTGTGTCACTTGGCAGGAAGGCCAAATTGGCCTCTAAATAGCTTGGCGTGTTCAGCAGAGTGGGATAGTAGTTCATGCCGGCACAACGCCTACAACTTTACAAGGCGCAGGTTCGGCCTCACATAGAATACTGTTCCCATCTCTGGGCTGGGGCTCCCCAGTGTCAGTTCCTTCCACTTGACCGCATCCAGCGCAGAGCGGCTCGAATCGTCGATGACCAAGGCCTTTCCGATCGGCTCGATTCATTGGCGCTGCGAAGAGATGTTGCATCCCTTTGCATTTTCTTTCGCATTTACCACGGGTAGTGCTCTGAGGAATTGTTCGGATTAATCCTAGCCGTCAAATTTCACGAACGCACATCGCAGAAGAACTCCCGATACCATCCGCACCATCTGAATGATTGGCGGTCGACCACTGTACGATTTAGAAGATGTTTTCTTCCTCGCACAACTTCCTTGTGGAATCGATTACCACCAGTGATTTTTCCGGGCCGATACGACTTAGGGACCTTCAAGAAAAGAGCCTACTCCTTTTTAAAAGGCCGGCAACTCATTTGCAATTCCCCTGGTTCCTAGCTTGCCATCAAGTGAGCCTTATGCTCGTTTGCCCCCTCTTCTACAAAAAAAAAATATTATACATATAAATGATATAAAAAGCACATTGTCTGAAAGATAAATGATTGTTGAACTTATTCATATTTTTTTAATCGATTAATTACTATTTTTACATAAAAAAGGGCGTTTAGTGGCTTATGGTGTGGATTTATCAAGTCCGCATAGCGGCGTAAACACGATAACTTTTGAAAATATCAATTGTTCAACTCAAGCTATTTTTAAAACTCTTCATCATCATGTGGGAGGTCATGGAATGTAAATGGCAGTTTGATTTTGTTTTGTTTAATTATAATTAATTTTTTCGGCTAAGAAATTGCGAAATTTTTGGTGGTTTGAGAGCCTTGTATTATTATATTTTACTAAATAGGGCGCACTGCACCCCGAGCAAAAGCTACAGAGTACTTTATTTACTCCAGTCTCAAAAGCCGTCTTGAGTGGTCGTTTGTTACAGCGGTTTGTGCAGAAAAATATCGATCGCCGTAGAAACACAAAATGTTTAGGCGTTACTTCGCTACTTAAATTGTGTTTCGTGAAGACCGCCTCGGATTAGGTTGTCTAAGTATTGCAGTGAGTCTACTCGGGCCGCTTGATCACTGCCTTAGAAGGTCGCGTTCGATTCTCGAAATAATTTGTTGCTGAGTGAACGGAAGTGAATTTGAACCACCGTTCATCAGTCGTACCGCGTGTTACGTTTTTGATTATAACGGGATTAAGTTGAGTTTTAGTTAAATGTACAATAAAGTTGCTAAACTGACATAGTGAATTGAAGAGAGAATCATTGTGAGGAACTACCGGTTGTAAAGGACGCGTGTGGAATTATAACGTCGATTTAAGTGCCTCTCATTTTTGCGTTGTTATTTTTGTTTCTTTTACGTGTCAACGAGGCTGAATTTTGAGTTTGAGCGATTAATTAACGTCGTACAATTAATTAGCGTCAAGTGGTATAGTGGTTGCATGCATAAGTGCATTCTGACAATATTAATTCGCGTCGACGAGTTGCTTTGTGCCATTTAATTTAACTCGGAGATATTTTCCTGTGTCGGTTATAACCGCTAAACTTTGTGACCCGCGAGAACCAGCGTTCGTATTAGATTATAGATTTGTGCTAAGGAACGTTAGACTTTGAGTGACACCGAGTGTCGCCGCTGGAGTGATACCACATAGGGTGGCGGTACTGGAGTCAGGGTTGCGGCTGATTAAAAAGGGCTAATTCAAGTAAACATACATACACTTCTCACACACTACTTACATTTACTACACCTAACGCCTGAACGAGCCTGGTGGTCCGTCTTCGCTTCGGAACCAGGTAAGTCGCATTAAGTACCTAATCCATATATATTAAATATCCATAGGCCGTTGGGCACGAACCCTCTATTGCTCATCGAGGGGATCACTTGGGCCCTGGTCCAGTCGACTTTTGTCGGGGCAACTGAGGGCCGTAACACAAAATATTCCAAAAACAAAATTTGATACATACTTGACCAAGGTAATTAATAGAATCAGTCGTTACTTTGCGAAAGTCTATTATATTAAAGTTAGTAAAAAATTACTACAAAGTTATTTTTTACCAACTTTGACCAAGGTAACATATTATTATTATTCTTATAATCACAGACTTTTATTACAATATTTTGTTTCGCTAAAAGCACGCAGGATTTATATATAAATATACTTATACGTCTTGGACTTTATAGACCTGAAGGTGTGTCGGTATCTGCTACTGGAACTCCTCGACTAGGAGAACTAGATGTGCCGAGTTGGGGCTCGTTTTGTTAGTTATGATGAGACCTTACCTCCGGACTTGATAGAGTGACTTGAAAGTATACTTTGATGACTGCTACTAGAACTTCTCGGCGGGGAGAATTAGATGTACTGAGTTTGGCCCCATTTTGTTAGTTATGAATAGACCTTACCTCCGGACTTGACGGAGTAACTTCAAAGTGTACTTTGATGACTGCTACTGTAACTCCACGACGAGGAGAACTAGATCTGTCGAGTTTGGGCACGTTTCGTTAGTTATGATTAGACCTTACCTCCGGACTTGATAGAGTGACTTGAAAGTGTACTTTGATGACTGCTACTGGAACTCATCGACGAGTAGAACAAGATGTGTCGAGTTTGGCCTCGTTCTATTAGTTATGATGAGACCTTACCTCCGGAGTTGATAGAGTGACTTAAAAGTGTACTTTGATGACTGTTACTGGAACTCCTCGACGAGGAGAACTAAATGTGCCGAGTTTGATCTTGTTTCGTTTGTTATGATGAGACGTAGCCTCCGGACTTGATAGAGTGACTTGAAAGTGTACTTTGATGACAGCTACTGGAACTCCTCGACTAGGAGAACTAGATGTGCTGAGTTTGGGCTCGTTTTGTTAGTTATGATGAGATCTTACCTCTGGACTTGATAGAGTGACTTGAAAGTATACTTTGATGACTGCTACTAGAACTTCTCGGCGGGGAGAACTAGATGTACTGAGTTTGGCCCCATTTTGTTAGTTATGAATAGAGCTTACCTCCGGACTTGACGGAGTAACTTCAAAGTGTACTTTGATGACTGCTACTGGAACTCATCGACGAGTAGAACAAGATGTGTCGAGTTTGGCCTCGTTCTGTTAGTTATGATGAGACCTTACCTCCGGAGTTGATAGAGTGACTTAAAAGTGTACTTTGATGACTGTTACTGGAACTCATCGACGAGTAGAACAAAATGTGTCGAGTTTGGCCTCGTTCTGTTAGTTATGATGAGACCTTACCTCCGGAGTTGATAGAGTGACTTAAAAGTGTATTTTGATGACTGCTACTGGAACTCCTCGACGAGGAGAAATATATGTGCCGAGTTTGGCCTCGTTTTGATAGTTATAATGAGATATCACCTCCGGACTTGACGGAATGACTTAAAAGTGTACTTTGATGACTGCTACTGGAACTTATTGACGAATAGAACTACAATTTACAATTTTTTATTTTTTAACTATTCTTGGGCATTGTGAGTCGTGCATTTTTGGATTTTCCAAACTTTTTTTAATTGAAGTTTGACAAAAAGATATTTTAGAAAATTGGAAGTATATAAGTATAAGGTTATTAGTGAAAACTTGTGTGTATTTAAACTACTTAAAAAAAATAAGTATAATCATCTTATACGTAATTTTTAATGCGCTTAAGGCATTAAGGCTTTATACGTGGTAAAGCTTTATAGTGTAGCACGAATGGGTCGGCTCGACCGGGGTAGGACCACGCTCTCACAAAATACCAGCGTAAAATAGCAGTTTAGCACTGCTGTGTTTCTTATGGTGAGTGTAGAGAACCGGAGACCCTTTTTACTGGAAAACAGGCATTCCATCTTAGTCCTCACGGGTGATAAAGCATCTGCATTTTGATTCGCAAACGAGGATAGATGTAGATGTCTATGGGCCATAGCAACAACTTACGATCAGGGGGACTGTATGCTCGTTTGTCACCCTATCCTATAAAAACATGCACAATTGGATTTACCAATAGTTTTTTATTCTATTCCATCCTATGCTTTTCTATTCTGTCCTATCCAGCCCTATTCTAAGCTATCCTATTCTATTCTGCTCTATTCTATTCTATTACATTCTATTTCATTCCCTTGATTCCATTCGATTTCAATCAATTCCATTGTCCTCCATTCTCCCATCCAATTCCATTATATTGCATTCCTTTCGAATTTAGTCGTGTTTAGTCTATTCTAATTTATTCTATACTATACTATTCTGTTCCATTCTATTTTATTCCATTCCACTCCACTCTTTTTTTATTCCATTCCTTTCTATTATATACTATTCTATTCTATTACATTATATTAGACTTCATTCAATTCCAATCAAATCCATTCTACTCCATTCTTCCATTCGATTCCATTCCATACAAGTACATTCCATTCCACTGCGTTTCATTCGAATCTAGTAAAGCTTATTCTATAATATTCAATTCTATTCTATACAATTATATTTTATCATATTCTATTGACTTCTCTTCTCTTCTCTCCTCTTCTACATCACTCTACTCCACTCCATGCTAGTGATTATACAGTATTATTTTCAAGTTTTAGGGTATTTTCGAAGTATGGTATATTGGATCTGTTCAGACCTTTTGTGTCCTAATTAAGCAAGCTCTTCGATATCTTTAAGTGTAATGCTCCCAACTAACAGTCTAAGTGTGATATGGACCCTGACCTTTGTCTTGACCATGTTCATCTTAAGATCTATCCGTTAGGAAACACTATTGATATATGATAATTGAGCATAGTGCTGAGGTCCTCATGCGATTCTGCCATAATGGCTATGTCACCGGCAATTAGAAGGTGAGTGCGTTACTAGCCATTGTTCTTATAACTGTGTTCTTTCAAGTACACTAGCTTAATAATTTAAAATTTTGTATAACGGACTTATTAAGGATAACTCAAAAAGTATTGGTCAAACTTTGATCAAATTTATATGGGACGACATGAGAAGCACCGGCTTTCAAATGAAAGAAAGAAAGAATCATCGAAATCGGTTCACGTAGAAAAAAGTTAGGAGGTAACACACATAAAAAAATACAGTCGAATTGAGTACCTCCTCTTTTTTGAAGTCGGAAGAGAAAATTATCCAAAGCTTCGGTAAAGAGTTTCAGCCTTAAAACATCACCTTGTCTTACACCTCTGCGCATGTGGATAGTCTTCGTACTTGTACAATGTCCTCACAAGTCTCAGGAAAGCACGTACGACTAAATCGGTCAACGTACTCATTTCAAACACTGTAATATTTGAATGGGATATCTATGAGTCACGGTGACAGGTCACGAGTGGCGTAAGGTTGTCTGAACACAAGCGTGTCTAATTCGATTAGTTCGGATTTATGTTTTGTACAAGCTTGAATTAATTCTAAGCCAATTCAATACAGTAAGTTACATTTACATACTAAATAAGTAATTACATTGGCAAGTAAATTAATGTTGCTTAAAGATTTCTAGATATTTCCTTTTTCTATTTTATGTTACGTTATTTTATGTACGTGTTTTAAGCGTGGTAGAGCCATGCTGCAGCTATATTATGGATGTAGCACGAATAGGTCGGCTCGACCGGGGAAGGACCACGCTCTCACAGAATACCAGCGTAAAATAGCAGCTTCACACTGTTGTGTTTCGTATGGTAAGTATAGAGGACCGGAGACCCTTTTTACTGGAAAGGAGGCATTCCATCTTAGTCCTCACGGGTGACAACGCATCTGCATTTTGATTCTTAATCAAAGATAGAAGTAGATGTCTATGGGCCACAGCAACCACTTACTATCAGGTGGACTGTGTGCTCGTTTGTCACCCTTATCCTATAAAAAAAACGTTACGTACATAACGTACGTAAATAAGGTCAATATAGAAAGTATCATTTTGACGAAAATCTTCGTCATCATCATCGTTATCACAATCATATCCTATCAAAAGTCCACTGCTTAATATAGGCCTCCCCACAGATTATTGCCTCAAATGTAGCTTATTTTCCATAGTTGCCACACTTAGTAAGCCGCCGGTGACCGCAGTTTTATAATATTTTTAATTAATTATAACAGGAATATACTTCTGCCCATCTCCTGCTTCATTTATTTCTGTCACCTCTTACGACATCCACGGGATAATATACGGCGTAAAATATGCCAACAATGAACTAAGAAATTGATTGAATGGTTTTGTTTAATAGGATCATCCGTCTACAATGGAATTACAGTAACTATAGTCTAACTGATCAATCAGCTCAGATCGCAATGGGACGTATAGCTCGAAGAAACGCCAACGGATGGGAAATAAAAGTCCTTGAGTGAGAGCCTTGTACCGATAAACAAAGAGTAGGGTGGCCCTTCACTAGAATAGAGTGACGACCTGGTGAGACATGCAGGAAGTCGATGGATACATGTTGCTTGGCAATGTGTTGTGTGAAATCTGAAAGCCCTGGTCGAAGCATATTAAGTTGCACAGCGAGGTAATAACAAAATATTTATCTTTTGTTTTAGAGCTTTGCAGTGGCTTCCTGGTAGCAGACTAGGAATCTTAATTATTAAACGGGGACGAAAATAAAATCATATACTAGGCATACTTCCTCAGTGGAAAATCTTAGCAAAAGACTTAGTGAGGAATTCGAGGCTTAGAGCCTTGGTAGCTCCGGGAAAGAGAGTTCGTCGTAAATTTCCCAGTAGTAGTAGCAATCTGGATTTCATCCCCGCTAGCACCAATGACATTGTTAATTGCAATTTTAATATAAAAGCTTTTAGAAAAATTTACTTCGCAAATATCCGCGTTGTAAAATAAAATGATGTGTCTTACCTAGTAGAGCACCTCCCGCCCTCCCTCAATTGCGTGCACTATCCCCGTCACCACTAATCCCAGCACCGCTACTCCCAACACCACTACACTAGGCAAGACACACCACTGACGATAATACGACACGTGTTTCGCCTCTACACGAAGCATCCTCAGGTGATATAGACTCTACGGTGGCTAACCGCTAAGTGAGCGGCGAGCCAAAACAAGTGCCTTTTATACAGACCGATGTGGCAACCGCTCTCTACTTAAGGAGCGAGCGACTACGTCATGCGATAAAACATGCGACAAATCACCGCCGGACTTACGCCGCCGTTTGTAAAATTAAAAACAAACCGCCGCGCAACGCCCACCCTCCAACTACGCAACCAATCTCCGAACACTGTGAGGGTGACAAACGACCATATTGCGAGGCTCTCTATTATTAGAGAGCAGGCTTAAAGATATTTAAGAGAGGTGAGTTAGTAACATTTGTTTGTTCATTCAGCAATGCAACGGTACTATTGTTACTTTTTAATATCTCTAACTGCTCCAGCACACACAGCCGCAGCCCTTTATTACACGTATGTAAGACTTTAAAGGAGTGGTCGTTGGCTAGGTTGTGTCCAGTGTCCAAAAGATGTTTGGCAAAATGGGATTTATCGTGATTGCAATTCCTGTACGCGGCTAAATGTTCTTTATAACGTGTCTTGAAATTGCGACCAGTCTGACCCACGTAAACGGCGCGGCATTCGTCACAAACAAGTTTGTTAACACCTAACTTTTGACGAATATCCAACTTATCTTTATTATTACAGATATTTCTAAGAGAATTGTTTGTTTTGAACGCCACATAAACACTGTTTTGTTGAAGAGTATTAGCTACTTTTTCAGATATGGGGCCTAAGTAGGTCAAACTGCTCACAAATCGATGAACACTTTGAGATTGAACCGCGTACAGAGAGTTGCGAACAACATGCTTTTGTTTCTTTTTAATTAAATTGTTAATGAGATTTTATGAAAAACCGTTAGAGACCGCTATTTGATAAATTATATTAAGTTCTTTAAAATAATTTTCTTTACTTAATGGGACAGTGAACAAACGGTTAATGTAACAATAAAAAGCGGCTACTTTATGTTGCCACGGATGATGCGATGACGCGGGGATGACCGTGTCGGTGTGAGTTGGCTTTCGATAAATTTGGAAAACATGTGACGATTCTTTTCTTGTTATTGTTAAATCGAGAAAATTAAGGGAACAATCTTGTTCCAATTCAAGTTTAAATTTAATCTTGTCATGGACTCTATTTATTTTATTGAGGAAAACATCCAGTTGTCTCCTTGTGCCAGTCCAGCAAATAATTATGTCGTCTACAAATCGATAGTAATATAAGATATTTTGATTGACAACTATATGTTGTTTTTCGAAATTATCCATGAAAATGTCCGCTATAAGGGGACTTAGAGGGGACCCCATAGTTAACCCTTCTTTTTGTAGATAGAAACGGTTATTAAACCGGAAATAGTTTTGTTTCATACAGAGAGAGGTTAAGTTAAGAAGATCATTTGTTTCCCCGGGATGAAGATGACGTTTTTCAAGGAGATCTGCGAGTATACGCAAACAGTCAGGGGATGGGACATTTGTGAAAAGACTATCAACGTCTAAAGATAACAATATAGATTTAGGAGGAATACGAATATCTTTAATTTTGGAAATGAGATCTAAGCTATTTTTTAGGCTGTAAGTGGGGTTGATCCAGAGATCAACCCCACTTACAGCCTGGAGAGAGATCCAGTTGGTGGTCCAGATTTCTCTCGAATAAGGAAGTTTAATTTTTTAGCAAGGAAATAAGCTGGTGCACCAATATATGAGACAACTGGACGAATAGGAACATGTTCTTTATGTATCTTTGGTAACCCATATAAAATGGGTGCTTGAGGATTCATTGGAACAAGATTGTTCCGAGACATGTTGTGATCGGGAAAAACATATGATGACTGTTGTATACATAACTTAATATCCGAAGTAAACTTTTTGGTTGGGTCAGACTCCAATAGCTCAAAGTCATCACCTTGGATAACATCGTTAACTTTCTGGCTATACCCACTACTCTCCATAATAACAACAGTATTGCCTTTATCGGCTTTAGTAACAATAAGGTCGTTTTCCCTTATTCTCTGCTTTAGGGACTTAAAACCAGGGAACTCAGGATTGAAATGGGAAGACGCGGGCACAGCGTCTCTTATCGTCGTATCTTTCTTCCCGATCACAACAGCCATCTCCGCGTCAACAGCCATAGTCTCTAACGATTTTTGCGAGACCGAAGGTGTTAAATTATACTTTAGGCCTTTATGTAAAAGTGACAACTCATCTGTTGCAAACTGGACATCGGAAAGATTTTTAACTCGGGGATAAATTTGGTGATATTCTGTATGAATGTCGTTATTACGATTACGGGATGAAGAGGATACAAGTCGTTGTAATTTACGGGACTGAATTTGATATTTCTCATAAACAGCCATTGAAGCAAGTTCTCTGGCTTTCCTATCCAAAATATCAAATTCAATATTATGTAATTTATATGAAAGTTCAGAGTATAATGCTTTAAGGTGGATTTTTAAATTATCTCTATTGGAAAACCAACGACGACACTCCTCATTAAGCCCATTTTAATGCTGATTCACCATGTGCTCATCGGTAAAGGAAAACTTTCTGAGAAAATCTGCCTACCTGAGGCCAAGCACTTGATTAGCGTGTCAGACTAATTGCTCCATAACCCACTTAGAAATCAAAGGTGGATTGTGTCTAGCAGAAAGACGCATATAGGCTGTAAATTTAATTTTACTTTATTTTAGTATTGTTCACTTCTTTAAATATTGTTTATATTTGCACAAAATTGGATAAAAACAAATCTTCAATTATGATTAAGGTATTGAACAAACACACGCACGCACACACACACGCACGCACGCACGCACGCACGACCGCGCACGCACACACACACACACACACACACACACGCACGCACGCACACGCACGACCGCGCGCACACGCTCACGCACGACCGCACGCACACACACATACACACACACACACTCACACACACGTGCGTACGCATGTACGCACAAACGCCGGCACGCACGCATGCACGAACGCTCGCACGCACGTATGCGCGCACGCCTACATTATATTGTTTGTATATACATATTAGTATATACATAGTATTATTTTATTTTAATAGTTTTTTAATATTTATTATTATTAATAATACTTAATATTTTTGTACCGAGAATTGTCGCTCTTTCATTTTAATTATGTACCTATAGATAACATAGGGAAACCTGTAATAAGGCTTAAGTTAAGATTGGATTATTTATTATATATATATATATATATATATATATATATATATATATATATATATATATATATATATATATATATATACTTATATAATTTTATGCTATTTTTTTAAAAGTTGTTTTCTGAATAAATAAAGTACACATAATTTCAGTACTACATATCGTTCGAACTAATACATAATATGTAATTAATTATAAATGAGAGTAAATAAGCGTGCTAAATGAGCAGCCTTTGGCCAGCGTTGAGACGTAGATATATAGGCTGTAACTTTATTTTACTTTAATTTTAGATCGAATACCGGGATAACGCCCGAAAACAAAACGATAAGCTTCTAATTGGATTTGATGCAAATTCTTACAAACAAAACTTGGAGAGACACCGACATTAATAAAGAAGGTAGGTTAAAATTAGCATATGATAATTTCATCTATATTCGTCTTGTCGGGTTACATTTATTGTGTGTAATTTAGCGCGTCCAATAATATAGCCTGAGAGCTGGCGACGAATTTTGGGAAGGTCCTTTGGGCAAGTTGAAATTGTGAAAAAATAAGATTTCGTCAATTGGCGAATCCAGTCCCGCGAGTCTGGCTGAGCGTTTGCGGTTTACCTCTGCGTTTCGCTTGGCGAGTGCGGGTGGCCGGAGGCCCTTTTTACTGGAAATGAGGCATTCCATCTTAGTCCTCACGGGTGACAACGCATCTACATTTTGATATGTAATAGAGGATAGATGTAGATGTCTATGGGTCGCAGCAACCACTTACCATCAGGTGGACTGTGTGCTCGTTTGTCACCCTTATCCTATAAAAAAAAATTCATGTCTGGGAATTGTTTAAAACCGCTAAATTAGTCTGGCGATTTGCAGGTGTTATTAAAAATTACTCAATAAACACGTGATTAAAATTTGAGATTGCCAAAAGTATATTCTTTGGAAACTAAAAAAAAATATTTTTGGAGAAGTCTGGTAATACTTTATAACCGACAAAAATGTCTGGGATTATTTTTGTTGAATTATGTAAAAACTAAATTAAAAGATAAAAAAGAAATCAAGTTGCCAAAAGAACATTTTTTGAAATTTTTTTGCAAATGTTATATACTGCGCAGTAACAAAATAACCGCAAACGCTCAGCTAGACTCGCAGGACTGGATTCGCCAATTGACGAAATTATATTTTTTCACAATTTCAACTTGCCCAAAGGACCTTCCCAAAATTCGTTGCCAGCTCTCAGGCTAATAGGCTGAGGCGAACTTGCAGCGAAAATTTCATGTCTCACTAGAAACATGTAAGGTTTGAAATAAAAGCATTACCGACTTTTAAAAATCGTAGAGCTACACATATCCAGGGATGTCTACAATCATCAAACAACGCGGAATATGAAATTGTATAAAGTTGTTAGTATTTTAAATACTATAAAGGTCTGTAGTTAGCTATGTAAACTGTAATCGTATGAATCTATAACATAGCCTACGCAAACGGGTGTCTTGATAAATCAAGACCTTGTCACGCAAAGACCCTTAATAGAACCACAGAATAAATAATAGTACAAGAAGTAGAACTCTGAGCTGAGAAAGCTCTGAAAAAAATAATTAATAGAGCTATGTAAAATAGGAATTGGAATACCTAATTATTTTTATAGAATAAGGGTGACAAACGAGTACACAGTTCACCTGATGATAAGTGGATGCTGTGGTAAATAAATTTATTCTCAATTAAGAATCAAAATGCAGATGCGTTGTCACCCTGAGAACTAAGATGAAATGCCTCGTGTCCAGTAAAAAAGGTCTTTAGTTCTCCAATCTCACCACACGAAACATGACAATACCAACGTAAAATGGTTAGATACCGTAGTTTAATGCTGTTGCATAAAATTCCGTACCTAACCTAATTAACAGTGTGGTCCTAACTCTTACAAAAAAAAACCAAGCGCAAGAAATCAAAAACAATGGAATAAAAGTTTAAAAAAACTTGCAGAGCATCTAGCAAATAGAACACAGCTTCTATGATTTTATTGATGTTTTGTTACCCGAACGAGGAACTTAAAAACGTCGTACAAAGACGCATTCCTTGTAGTTTTTAGTAAATCTAGATTTATTCAGGAAAATACTGCGATGTTGGAGAATAAAAACAAGATGTTTGCACAATCTAAAAGATTGATTGTTAGATTCGCATGAGAATTAGAAACAGGTTTTTAGATAACTAGGAAAATCATAAACATTCAGAATAGAAAAAAGAAGGCATAGAAGACGATCATTTTGCGCTTCCTCATTGGATACCAATTTAATATTCGGCTGGTACTTCAAAAATGACATTTCTAAGACCAACGACAAATCTTAAACAATAGGTTTCAAAAAAAGTTCTAATAATAATTCTAATAATATATTATTTCTAATAATAATACCTTTACGAGTACATAATAAAAAAATAGACAACAGTAGAGAGCTAGAGAGTTGGCAAGCGAGATTTTTGTTTTGATGTATAGATTTGTTTTTCTTGCAGGTGATTTCTTTGATATGTTTTCATCAGCAAAGATACCTTATAGTGGTAGCATCAGAAAACATCCATAAGAGCGGCTTTAGGAAATGCCAGAAAAATCGAACGAGGATTGGCAAATCGAACTAGCATCTTTATATTTACACGTAGCTTCATATTTATACAATAGCTTCATATTTTGATTCTTACTTTTTTGATACAACCATCTGCATAGTGGACGAAGTATCGGACTACTACACCACGAGCCCTGGATTTGAACCGAATCGGAGTCAACATTTGTGTGCAAAACACAAATTTGAGAGAATGGCTAAAGGAATTACAGCCGCCCTTTGTAAACCCCTTTTATAAAGACTAACAACACATACTGTGGTGTTATTGTGTAAATAAGTAAATAACAAAATCGTAGAGCAATGGACTGGAAAAATTTGCCAGCATGTACTTATTTCCATCTGATTATAATGTTGATGTCTTCAAGACAAGAGTGAATAGGATTTTGCTAAGATGAGCCAGTGCACTTTTACCATTTTCGGCTACATCACTAATTGCCATCCAGTGGAATAATTGTCTTTTACTAGATAAAAATATTGATTTTATGTGTTGTAATTGTTGGCATATATTATAATCTTCCTTCGATCTTATCACATAAAAAATTACGTCTGTATTTGTGCGTGGCTTCGTAGCACTATAATAACTGCGCAATTGATAGCTTGCGTTTATTCGAAAAGTTTCAAGATATAGTAGAACATAATGATAATAGCCAAAACATGCGTTCGTCAATTGATTATTTCTCACACTGTAGTATATTGGTACTTGTATACACAGCTCCTGGCAGCTGGTAAACAGAGCTGGATTAACTGTGTGTAGCTGTCCTTATTGATTTGCGTTCCATCGGAAGGCCAATTAAAGTGCTAAACCATGTAATCCCCTGGTCTTGTTCGGTAGAAATGTACCCTATTACCAAGTGTTACGTTCGTTTTAAACTGTAATATGTATGTTTGCTGTGTCACATATCTGTTCCCGTATTCTCGGGCCAATCAAATGATTATTGACTTACGCTGCCTCGTGCCATTCGTGTCTTTGAAAATTGAAGTCACTAATTTTGTTATCAGTATACTTCGATTACATAGGGCAAAGGTGCCAATATGAGAAATATATTCGTTTTTGCGTATTTCTGGTATAATATCACAGATACCAAGGTATTTTTACCTGATAATATATTTTATTTTATGTATATTTCAAAACTATAAATATTTTAGCAAAAGTACTTAGGCACCGATTCTGTAATATAAGTGATCTAACAAAATAATACACTTTTCCTATGCAAGCATGAAGGTATCCTAATAAGAGATGCTCAGGGTTCCTAATTTGAGATATGTCTCATTATAAGTAACTCCACTTTTGAGCTCATTTAAATGAAAAATACAATTAATTAATATCCTTTTATTAACTTTAATCATACGTTAGAGTAACAATCAGCCTTTATTTATCTTAGAAATCGAAGCCGTTTTTCTGAAATCATTAACAGGGTTTGTATTATGTAGTTGTTGATTTTTCGTAAGCTTTTCCAAACAGTATGCATCTGTATGCATAACCAATGCATAACTTAAGCCTATGACTAAATAGACAATATCTCTATACTATAATTAATGTTTACTGAATAATGGAATCTAAGATTTCATTCGTAAATAAAACCTTAATTTCTGCAACAAAAACTTTATTTTTTTATTATTATACTAATATAAGACAAGCGATGACATAGACTAAATTATTTTAAGCAGGACCATAATATGTAAAAAGGGCAACTCATCATTATTTTCAAAATTGGCTAGTGAATAATAGGCATCGTCTAATATTTTTATTTTACGTAATATTTTTATATTATACGTGGAAGCGCCATGCTGCAGCTATATTAATAGTATAGTTGTAGCACGAATTGGTCGGCTCGACCGGGGAAGGACCACGCTCTCACAGAATATCAGCGTAAAATAGCAGCTTAATACTGCTGCGATTCATATGGTGAGTGTAGAGAACCGGAGACCCTTTTTACTGGAAAAGAGGCATTCTATCTTAGTCCTCACGGCTGACAACGCATCTGCATTTTAATTCGCAAACGAAGATAGATATAGATGTCTATGGGCCACAGCAACAACTTACGACCAGGTGGACTGTATGCTCGTTTGTCACCCCTATTCTATAAAAAAAATTTAACCCATTTAAAAGAAAAATCAGGTTTTACTGATTCTATTTTCATTCAATAGGTTATACATAAACGGTGTTATACAAATTTCAAGAAAATAGTCAATTTCCCATCCCAGGGAAAGTTTAAGAGTTTAAGTAAAAGTGGGAAATAAAAATAATTGCAGTTGCAAACCCGCCTCCCAAGCGTGGCAACCCAATCCCAATCTTGGTGGACCTATGTATGTATGGACTTTAATACGATGTAATGATGATTAAAAATGATGAGAATTACACTACAGATGTATTACGCTTGCAATACGAATGGGTTGTTTCGACTAACGGGAAAGGGAAGGATCACGTGGTCTCAAAGTACTAGCATAGCCTAAGAACATACAGTCAGTCATCGCGTTTGATGTTCTCGGACAAGCCCACATAAACAATAAATTGCTATTGCTAGGGTTGTCAGAACGAGAAGTAATAAAATAATAAAACTAATTTTATTTTATTTTACGTTTATACAAATTAATGTATATGTGGAAACTGATGAAATTAATTATTTATCTTTAAATGAGGTGGACCCACAGTTTTTTACTGCACATGTAGTGTGAATCATTTTAATTTATTTGGTGACAGGATAACCCTAGCGGACAGTTCCCGAGCGGCTAAGGGTCGCTCGGGAAGTGCTCAGCCCGCCTCTCGCCCTGCACCGCACCGCACCGCACGATTGCCCCGTCTAGATCCCTTTAATGACCGACTGTAGTAGTTAGACTGTGGTACTGGTGTAAAACAGTATAATGCCGCCAAATGCCGCTATGTTTTTTATAGTTAGTGGCGAAAACCAGATTCCTAGTGAAGAAACCATTACCTATGTTTTTATTGTATGTTACGCGATATATTTGCCAATTGTGAACTGATTTTAATAAATATACTATAAAGGGTTATTTTTCAAAGAGTGGTCAACTTTCAAACTTAAGTTCAAATATATAAATAATGATATACCGTTATTGCAGTTTTTTAAAATACGAGTAAATGAGGCTTCCGGTTTTATTTGAAATTATCCCAAATTGAATGTGATTTATGGGCAACAACGTTTTTGCCTACCTAGGGCCCCCGAGACGGTCAAACGGTTTGATTCAAACCTCACGTGTTTGACCAAACCGTTTGATGTCGCTTTGCTTTCGCATCCAACAGAAGCGCGCAGTGTGGCTTCAAAGTTCAAACAAGAAAGTCTTATTGCAGTTTCAAAAAATGCCGTCGACTATGGATAAAGATTTTCTCGCGTTTATTGTATTAATGTCTTGCTTAAATAATAAGAAAAAAAGAAAAAGAATTTGGTGTTGGTAAAAATTAAGATATCGTTTCACACACGAACATCTACAAAGAGTGCTAGAAACTAGCGCACCAGATGATTATAAGAATTTTCTGAGGATGGACATTGATTCTTATAAAAAATTATTGAATAAAGTTCGACCATTAATTCAAAAACAGGATACCTACTAACATGAGGCAAGCTATTCCAGTAAATCAAAGATTGTCTATAACATTGAGGTATTTAGCATTTTGGAAATCACACAGAACGTATCGCTTCGAAATTCAACACAAGACTGATGAGGTTTAAGGCTTCACATCGCGAAGACGATCAAACGGTGCTTCAAACAAAACCAAAATATAAATTTCCATGAAACGAACTTCAAACACGATCAAATTGGTTTGACTCTTCAAAACCAAAATCTACGTGTTTGAATCAAATCGTTTGACCGTCTCGGGGGCCCTTTACGAATGTGTGCGTGCGCAGTAAAATCAGTTAACCTTCGGCGTACAAGGTGAAAAATACTCCTCACCTGTACCATGTGGGGTTAAAATAACCCCATAAGACTTAGCCTGCAGTTTGTGTATAAATTAATTTTAATAAATTTATGTACGTTTTTTAGGTATTTATAATAATAAGTGAATAAAAAATAAACAAAGATGTATAAAAATAGACATTTATTAAGAAAAAGTTACAATCGAAAAACTTCTCCATAAAATCAACGAATTTCCAATTAGGTAGTATAAAAAAAAAACAAAAAATATATTTTTGAATGAAAAACGTAATTATTTTGCTTATTATTTAAAACAAGAGAACTGTTTTAACATATATAACTAATAATTACAATCACGGTATGTTATTTGAGAGAGATCGTTCGTTACCTAATTCAGGACAATTTTGGCATATTAAATTTGCATGTTTTTTGCATATAGCAGTACACATTTCAAGAAGCAGCCATTCAGTGTCCTTGTTTCTAATACAGAACGAACATCTCTGAGGCCTCCTTGGCTGCTTTGGTGATGGTCCTGGAACTTATTCATTTAGAATTTCATTCACGTGTTTTCTTGTATCGCGTGGTACATGTGACTTATCTTTTCTTTAGACTCATATTCCTCCAATAACAATGCCGCAATACGATCACCGTTCATATTTGTAGGTGTAATGAATATCTGCACCTATAATAAATACAATATTGTATACATAATACACCTACTGTAGGTGTAACATAAAACCGAAGAAAGGTATACTTACTTTTCAGCGACGTCCTGTACAACGTGGGGTTAAAAATGCCCGGGAACCACTTTATGCACATGCACACACGACTGCGTTGCGCAGAGTAATGACACAGACATGTTAATCGACGTGGCAGGTCTTAAGCTTCAGCTACTGAGAAAATCGAGTCATTTGGTTGTGTTTCAATATGAAATCATGGCATATTTAAAGTGTTGGGGTTAAAATAACCCCACGTGGTACGCCAAAGGTTAATATAATGCATTAATATTACGCATTTTGAATTAAAAAAAAAATAAAAAGAATTTTTGAGATTTTTTGAAATTAATTTTTATTCGCCGTTTGCCTATATTACTTATTCTGAATCCTCTGCAAATTTGGCCAGTTATTGCAAAATAACCCTGTACACTTACCTTTTAAAGATGGTTTTCCTTTTTTAAAGTTTTTAACGGCATTACTTTGGAACTTACCTTATTTATTCTGTGACTTAACATGGTCATCGTCCAATTTAACAAAATGTGATATTTTTTTAAATGTCTACTGAAACTCTCACAACAAAACACAACTTATTCTGAATCCTCTGCAAATTTGGCCAGTTATTGCAAAATAACCCTGTACACTTACCTTTTAAAGATGGTTTTCCTTTTTTAAAGTTTTTAACGGCATTACTTTGGAACTTACCTTATTTATTCTGTGACTTAACATGGTCATCGTCCAATTTAACAAAATGTGATATTTTTTTAAATGTCTACTGAAACTCTCACAACAAAACACAATTTATGCTTACTTACTTACTTATTCAGTTTCTTTTAATATTTTCGATTTGCTACCGAAAGTTTACACGTTATGAATGTAACATGAGATAATTTTCGCGTCAGTTCGATACGGCATCAGGAACGAAAAAATGTCACCAAAAACTCTAGAGTGAAGAGCGAACCGCACAAAGCCTTTTTCAATTTCCGTAATATTTTTTTGAAATATTACATATTATATACTATCTATTTTTAATTTCGTATTTGTTTGAAAACAACACTCACATTAATTATACAGAATAATGTACTTACCTATATAAATTATAAATTGTCTAATCGCAATCATGATTAACAAGTAAGTAGCATAAATATTACGAGTAGATAATATAGTGTCATATTAATTATTGTAAATAATTATCATGTACGCAACTTATAAATAGCACAAATATTACTATTTATGTTTAATAGATAACCAACTAGGTGTTATGTATATCTGTAAAGACACTGTAGACTTTTATGGGACTTTTATAGTGATATACTATAACGAATGACGAATTGACAAACGAATAATGGTGCATTTTGCTGCATTGCCGCTGTAGATGACTGTGATGGAATTGCTAAAGATCTCGATAAAGCCAATGGGCTGTGGTAGCGTACTTTGAATCCGGCATAGAACATGTGCTTGTTTGGATCACAAACGACTAGGTATATGGGTCTA
The DNA here is from genome assembly GCA_963668995.1 of Parnassius mnemosyne. Lineage (NCBI taxonomy): Eukaryota > Metazoa > Arthropoda > Insecta > Lepidoptera > Papilionidae > Parnassius > Parnassius mnemosyne. Next base: position 22,022,466 of record CAVLGL010000084.1, on the reverse strand, counting down.
TAGACGTTATGTTTGTCCATATACATCTTTTTTTTTTAACGTTTTCTTATAAAAATATGTATTTGCACATATATCTTAGTATAAGTTTTAATATAATGTGTGCCAAGGAAATCGTAGACACAATTTTACGTACCAAAATTGTTGTAAATTAATCAGCAACATGAATGAAATTGACCAAAAATTTGTTAACTTTAGTTCAATAACCGAGTGACCTCAGATAATAAATTGTTATCGACAGGAATTTCTTTGAATTTAAACAATAGGGTAAAACCGAGTAATAACTACAGCCGTTTTCTCGTGAGTCTTAAATAATTTATTATAATAATTCGGGCGTAATGGCGGCGTAAGTATATCCACTACCCCATAATCCGTAAACGTCGTAAGAGGTGATAGAGGAATACTATACTATGTGATGTCAGTAACTTACAGCAACTTTCTAATAACAACTAACTAATCAAAACTGTGGTTGCCAACCCATCTGCCTAGCGTGGCAAATATGGCAAATATACCTATACGGCTATACGGCTCCGTGGCGCAGTGGCTTAGCAATGAGTTGCTGCGCTGGGGGCCCAAAACTAAACTGCCTCCACGGTACAGGAGAAAATCCTAGTGTGGGAGTAACGTTTTTTAAACAAAAATAAAAAAATACCTCCTATGACAAATGGTATACAGAAACGGCCGTTTCTGTATACCCAGAGCGAATTTCAGTCACGACGGCCCTTCACAAGTCCACTACTGAACATCGGACCTCCCCTAAATAATAGATCAAAGCACGGTCATAAGCCATAGGTAACATTCAAAGACTTTCGGCATGTCAGGTCGTCACTTTAATATTAATATTTTTTTAAATAATAATATTTTTTTATATTATATTTTTATTTATATTTTTTTAATATTTTTTTTAAATCACTCTGCTTTTTAAAGTTGCTTGCTGATTTTTCCTATGGCAGTGGTTTTTTTGAACCAGTGGTAAATTTGAAATGCCCTTTAATAAAATATTTTTGTAATCTATATTGAAGAAAAACATTATTCCGCTTGCCGTTACGAGACTGTCACTCTGGAATTTTTTTAACCACCTTGCCGGTTCATCAAGCTATATTCGTGGTAGAGCCATGCTGGAGATATATTATGGTTGTAGCACGAATGAGTCGGCTCGACCGAGGAAGGACCACAATCTCACAGAATATAATAGCAGCTTAATGCTGCTGTATTTTTTTATAGGATAAGGGTGACAAACGAGCACACAGTCCTGTCCACCAGGTGGACCTGATGGTAAGTGGTTGCTGTGGCCCATAGACATCTACATCTATCTTCGTTTGCGAATTAAAATGCAGATGCGTTGTCAGCCGTGAGGACTAAGATAGAATGGCTCTTTTCCAGTAAAAAGGGTCTCCGGTTCTCTACACTCACCATACGAAACACAGCAGCATTAAGCTGCTATTTTATGCTGGTATTCTGTGAGAGCGTGGTTCTTCCTCGATCGAGCCGACCAATTCGTGCTACAACTATACTATTAATATAGCTGCAACATGGCTCTACCACGTATAACACTAACTATAACCCTAACAACTAAACCCTTATTCTATAAAAAAAATATAGGCGGCCCGCTGTCTTTTCATCGTACTGAGCTATTGAAAAAGAGAACTTTCTCAACAACATCGAGAAAGTTGTTCTACATCTGTCAGAGGCCAATATCTTCTAGGCATTATAATTTCTGTATTAACGTCATCATCAAAAATGTGAAACACTTGTACCAAAATTGTCAGCTCTGAAGCTCCTTCCCGTCGATAATTTAGGTAATATTAATCTCGCCTTTTCGATTATTATTTTTTAACCCCCGACGCAAAAGAGGGGTGTTATAAGTTTTACCAATATGTTTGTGTGTCTGTCTATTTGTGTGTCTGTCTGTGGCACCGTAGCTCTTAAACGGGTGAACCGATTTGGGTGTGGTTTTTTTTTTAAACAAAAAGCAAGTTTTATAGCGGTGGTTGGTCGTAGTTCGAATGCAAAAATCCTATTAAAAAAAATTGTGTTTTTATTTTTTATAGTATAAGGGTGACAAGCGAGCACATAGGCCACCTGATGGTAAGTGGTTGCTGTGGCCCATAGACATCTACATCTATCTTAGTTTACGAATCAAAATGCAGATGCGTTGTCAGCCGTGAGAACAAAGATGGAATGCCTCTTTTGCAGTAAAAAGGGTCTCTGGTTCTCTACACTCACCATACGTAACACAGCAACATTAAGCTGCTATTATACGCTGGTATTCTGTGAGAGCATGTCCTTCCCCGGTCGAGCCGACCCATTTGTGCTATAACTATACCACTAATATAACTGCAGCATGGCTCTACCACATATAAAATCCTCACTGTACATTTATGAATCTATGACTGTAATAAGGAATAATGAATACAGGCTAATGCTACGAGATATTCTTCTCGTATCTTGGTCCCCGTGGGTGACAACACATATGTAGTGTTCTTTTTTGGGATTGTCGTTCTGTTCATATTTTTTGTCCGTGAATTGTAGAGGCCATGGTAAACATCGTGTGGATTATCTTATTTGTGAACATATAAGCTTTTTGTGGTTTTTAAACATTAAAAATGCATTTTGTATTCATTTTGCAGTTTATTTTCCCTTCTGTTCAATCAAACATAATATAATTAAAAATGTAAGAAACTTATGTACATACCTATAACTCTACTTTGTAACTCCGATTGGTAGTTCGGAGCTATTCTATATATGCTGCTTTAACTTCGGAACTTTGTTAGTGCGATTTAGGCTTCGATATGTTTCGCCTGTGGCGCGACGACAGCGCCGCCACATAACCATTACAGGTGCTTGTACCTTTATCTATTATGTGTTACAGAGAAAGAGTAAGAGAGCCAGTACAAACACAAACTGTGAGGAGGTGACGCATTCTGTCTTAGTCCTCCTTTTTGTCACTGCAGTGTTATCTAAAGTTCGTTTGTTCAAAATCTAAAATCTTCGAAAATTATCTAACGATTGTTAAAAAATATTGACATCAGCTCGACTGAGGAAGACCCACGATCTCACAGATTCATCATCACCATTACAGCCCTCCAAGCACGGTCCCGATCCACCTGAATCCATCGACTTCCTGCTTGTCATACCAGGTCGTTACTCCAAATAGTGTGGGGACACCATTTTACTGGAAAAGAGACATTCCATCTTAGTCCTCACGAGTAACGACTCATCTGCATTTTAATTGTTTATTGAGGATAAATGTAGATGTCTGTGGGTCACAGCAACCACTTACCATCAGGTGGACTGTGTGCTCGTTTGTCACCCTATATTGTATAAAACAAGAATCATCGAAATCGGTTCACCCAGTACAAAGTTATAAGGTAACACACATTAAAAAAAAACATACAGTCGAATTGAGTACCGTCTCCTTTTTTGAAGTCGGCAGATATAGTTTAAAATTAAAAATTTTGTACAGCCGACTTCAATATAAGTTATTTAAGAATAACTCAAAAACTATTGGTCTGACCTTGATCAAATTCATATGGGACCACACGAGAACTATCAGCTTTCATATAAAAAAAGAATCATCGAAATCGGTTCACCCAGTACAAAGTTATGAGGTAACACACATTAAAAAAAACATACAGTCGAATTGAGTACCGTCTCCTTTTTGGAAGTCGGCAGAAAAAAGGATGTTTGGTAAGTTGACGATTGCGGGTTGGCAATTTTTTTATTTTTTAGAAATAGGAGCAAGCAATAACAAATATATATTATGGAAAAATTAATAAAGGTTAAAAATAAATGTGTCCTTTTTTTCTGAATTTCCCTAAAGTACTATATGTTTACATCTTTTTTGGGAAAAATACTATATTTGTTAAAAAAAAAGGTGGCAACTCTATGTTTACCTTAGAAGTAACTTCGGGTACGCCCATTTTTGTTTTAGTTTTTATGATGTGAATCTTGAAGTGATTTCTTTTTACGTAGTGTCTGTCTATTTGGGAATAATTTTATCTGTTTATGAGTAGTATATCATGGTGTTTATGGAGAGAATATATTTATCAAAAAAAAACGTTAAAAAAGCAATCGTGTAGTTAGGTAGGTAAAAGGTTTGATAAGACATGATAAGACATAAGTCATTATGTAGTGCTTTAAGCTTAAAATTAAAACCAAAAACCTTTGTATCACTAAAAGGGAGATTTTTTTTAATATAAGAGGAGGCAAACGACTATGCGGCTTACCTAATGGTAAGTGACTACCGCCGCCCACGAATCTCCAGTACCTGGAGATAAACAAAAAAAAACTAAACTATCTACCGTACCTCCTGTACACGGGAGTGATGCAGATGTACTCAGGAATGATCGATTTCAAATGTAAAGGATCACCATGAATTTCATGAAACCACAGAATATATAATAGTACAAGAAATAAAACACTCATTTGTACTTTTTACAATTATTTACTTCAAACTTTTATGAAAATGAAAATAATTCTCCTTAATAATAAGAACGGCTTTATAAACACGGAAATGATTGTGTACTAAATACAGTACAAAAATTAGTTTAAGAAGCGTTAGGTTTTTTTTTAATATAACAGGGGTATCACCGCCCATTTACATCTGCAACACCAGGGGAATTGCAGGTGCGTTGCCCACCTTTTAGAAAAGAGTAAGCTTTTTTCTTGAAGGTCCCTGAGGTGATATCTGTAGAGTACTAACTCTACAGATATTAAAATATTCTATTTTTTTCTTCTTTCCATTTTACATTCACGACGGAAACATTCTTTCCGTAAAACTTACTTGTTCCAGTCAAAATAATATCATAGATAAGATTTTGGATATTTGTTTTAGAATAAGGTTGACAAACTAGCACACTAGCACAAAATGTAAAACAAAAATATTATTTTTTAAATTAATGGGCTACAATACAAATATACTTAACATTGTTGACAGATAATTAATGTAACTACACTTAATTTTGAGATTGCCACAGGTATTTGGCATTGGACTTTACTGAATCCACCAATTTGGTGATGATCTTAGTGAGGGATCCGGGGATGACGCCGTGACTGGTACGCCAGACCCGGACCTCGATGACACTGAGGTCAACAGTATGAAAGAGATTGAACGTGCGATTCGAAGTTTGAAATATGGTAAGGCTGCGGGACTAGACAGAGTTACTGCTGAAATGGTCAATTGTGGGCCTCGCGTCTGGGACAGCTTTCATCTGCTGTGCAATTTGTGCTGGCGGACGGGGGATGTCCCGGATGATTGGCGATCCGCAGTCATTGTGCCTTTATATAAAGGTAAAGGTTCACATTTTGACTGCAGGTGCTATCGGGCGATCATCTTGACCAGTTTAGCAAGTAAAGTTTACTTGAAGGTTTTGACACGTAGGATGCAAGAGAAATCGGAAAGATTTCTATGGGAGGCACAATGCGGATTTAGACCTGGAAGAGGATGCACGAACCAAATGTTTTCTCTCCGCATGATCACGGAAAAGCTTCTGGCTGCTAACCAGAAGATTTTCCGTGCTTTTGTGGATCTTGAGAAAGCATTTGATAAGGTTGTAAGGAAGAAAATGTGGGAACTGTTGCCGGGGTATGGTGTGGATGGTCGATTGCTAAGGGCTGTGCAGTCTCTTTACTGTGACTGTAAAGCCTGTGTGCGGGTAGGACATGACCTGTCACCCATGTTTAGCATCCAAACGGGCGTAAAACAGGGTTGTGTCATGTCTTCCTGGCTGTTCATACTGTAATCTCGACAGCTGTTTACAGAAGCTGAAAGATGCTGTTTGGGTGTGAAATTGGGTGACATAAAAGTAAATTGTCTGCTGTATGCTGATGATGCAGTGCTTATTGCACCATCAGAGGCAAAACTGCAGGCATTAGTCACGTGTATGAAAGAGGAATGTGAAATTAAAGGCCTCCGTTTGAATGCTAATAAAACTAAGGTTGTGGTATTTGAAAGGGACGAAGAGAGAACGAAGTGTGAAATATGGGTAAATCAGGAATGTCTAGAACAGATAAATGAAATTGTATACTTGGGGAGTGCTTTTAGCCGGGATGGAAGATGTGATTTAGATGTGGACAGGCGTGTCGCTGCCGGGAACAAAGTCAATGGTGCCCTGACTGCGTTAGTCAAAAGGCAAGGCGTAGTGAAGAGTGCACGCCTTGCAATACATAACGCAGTGTTGGTACCGACTTTGTTATATGACAGCGAAACCTGGGTATGCCAGAAGAAGCATAAAAGCAAGTTGAATGCAGTGGAGATGCGATCTCTTCGTAAAATGTGCGGCGTTACCATGGGCGACCGAAAGCGAAACGAAGAGATTCGCAATATGGCAGGTTTGAAAGATGACCTTATCACAAAAATTTATAAGGGCGTGCTTCGGTGGTTTGGGCACGTTGAGCGAATGAGTAAAGACCGAATGGTGAAGAAAATATATAGCGCGAAAGTTAATATTATAAGGGGTTCGAGGTAGACCGAGACTAACTTTAGAAGACCATGTGAGCAAATTGCTCGAAGAGGGTAGGGTCAAGAGTACTCGGAGACCTAGACGTGCATGTATGAAGAAGATAATGAATCTAAAAGAAGCGAAAGAGGTATGTAAGGATCGTGGCACTTGGCGATCTGTTCTCTTTGGCTACCCCGTCAGGGATTGTGCGTGAAGATAAGTAAGTAAGTAAGTAACCAATTTGGTTCCTTTAGTGGTATTCAGAAAAGATTTAAAATTTAAACAATTTTCCTCAAAGTTCATTCTAATTAGTAACCCAGCTTTTATTAAATCAATAGCCATACGATTTCTCTCTTTAGTATATAAATTATTTAGTAAACTTAATACACTTTCACAACATAAATATTACTTACAAGAATTGACAACATAAATGATATAATTTTTTTTAAATTTCATAGTTTCGTTTTGGTTGTATTTCAATTTTAAATTATTAACATTTCGAGGAGCTGTTTGTCTGGAGATTTTGAGTTTTGTCGGGAGTCGGGAGATCATTTAAAATATCGGGAGAATCCAGACGAATCCCGACCAACTGGCAACCCTAGGTCCTCCCCCGGTTGAACCGAACCATTCGCATTGTAACAATAATATAGTTGCAACATGGTGACACGTGGAATATAAAATGAAACTTAATACTAAAAATAATGCTTTAAACTTTGGACAGATGCGAATTCTAATATATTACGAAATAAACTCAAATTAAATGATGAAACTCGAAAATAATATCTAGATAATATATTTATACAATATACGTGGTAGAACCATGCTGCAGCTATATTATGGTTGTAGCACGAATGGGTCGGCTCGACCAGGGAAGAACCACGCTCTCACAGAAAACCAGCGTAAAATATCAGCTTAACGCTGCTGTGTTTCGTATGGTGAGTGTAGAAAACCGGAGACCCTTTTTACTGGCAAAGAGGCATTCCATCTTAGTCCTCACGGGTGACAACGCATCTGCATCTTGAGTCTTTATTGAGGATAGATGTAGATGTCTATGGGTCACAGTAACCACTTATCATCAGGTGGACTGTGTGCTCGTTTGTCACCCGATCCTATAAAAAAAATATACATATTATCTATTTCGTAAAACCATACCAACTACCAATTAATTATAATATAATATAATAATTATAATTAATTTTGCCTTATATGTGAACCCAGTTGTATTAATATAATATGTATTATTACAATTGGGTCCACTTGTGTAGAAACCTTAGCTAATAAACTCAGTTCGGCTGCTTATCATCATGCTTGGGCCGTTAGATGGATTCTCCAATACTTTGTTTTAATAAGTTAGTAATACAATTACAAAGGAGCTTTTAATTATTTTAATACGCGCGTTGGCCATTTTTTTAAATAGATTTTTTTGTAAACAAATGTGTTTTGTATCTTTGTATTTTAATATCAATATATAATCTTCCCTTATATGTAATTATCTAAATTAAATAAAAATACGTATATACATACACAAATATGTATTTGTATGTACATATATATATGTACATTCATCCATACATCCATACATCAATACACTCGGAAGACATTACCCTCCTTCTGGATTCTAGCACAGAATAAAAAACTAGGGCAGTCGCATAAAAATACGCAAAAACGTAGTCGCATAGCGTCCTTGTTCCTTTTGAACTACATATTATATGTATAACATGATTATTATGTACAATGTTTTTCATATAGAGAATTCCGTCCATTTTTAATATACATGAAAAAGATATGTTGTCGAAAAAGAAATGAATAAAAGGGTATAATAATGTTAAAAATGGAAAATGTGCAATAGAAAAAAAATTGTAGCGAAATTAGTTATAAATTGTGACACCAACTTATTTTTATGGAAGAGGAGGCAAACGAGCATGCGGCTCACCTGATGGTAAGTGATTACCGTTGCCCATGAACATCCGCAACATCAGGGGATGTTGCAGATGTTGGGATGGGGAGTATACCCTTTTCTTGAAGGTCGCTAAGTCGTATCGGTCCGGAAAAACTGTTGGCGACAGCATATTCCACAGTTTGGTTGTGCGAGGCAGAAAATTCCGCGTAAAGTAGTGGACCGCCAACCATCGAGATGAGGATGGAATTTCGAGTTCTGTCGCAGTATACAATGGTAGAATTCAGCAGCTGGAATTAATCCGAACAACTCCTCTGAGCACGCCCCGTGATATATGCAGTAGAAGATGCATGAGATGCAACGTCTCATCGCAAATCCAGTGGATCAAGCTGATTGGAAAGAACTTGATCGCCAACGATTCGGGCCGCTCTCCGTTGAATACCGTTAAGTGGAAGGAGCTGATACTGGGGTGCTCCAGCTCAGAAATGAGAACAGTATTCCATATGTGGCCAATCCTGCGCTTTGTAAAGCTGCAAACAGTGGGCCGGCTTGAAATACAGTCTTGATCTACTGAGCACACCAAGCTTTTTTGATGCCAGTTTAGCCTTTCCTTCTAAGTGACTGCGGAACTGTACGTCTTTCGAAATGTCGACGCCAAGGATTCCGATGCTGGCTGAGGCAACGAGGAGAGTGCTCTGAAGAAAAATTGAACATACGACACGGGCTTCTTTTTTGTGGCAAACGCGCAAACATGTCTCTTTTGGGGACAAAACTGAACTAGATTTAGTCCCCCTCAATTCGAGACTTTGTTCAACAAAGACTCAAGTTCAGAAACAAGTTTGTTCCGGCACTGGACGTCGTGTTCCCGAGAAATTATTATCACAGCCGGCGCATAGAGCATCGTCAGTGCTGTCGTCTGCATAACAAAAAATGTTACTTGTATGCAACATATCATTGATATGCAGAAGGAACAGGGTAGGAGATAGCACGCAGCCTTGTAGAACACAAGCATTCACAGGCTTGGACTACTTTACGAGTAGTGTAACTTATTTAATGTTGGTTCTTTTAAAGACTTCGTTTTGTCAAGGATTAGTGCAAGAAAAAAATTATTAGTTATAACCATTTTTACTCTGGAAAACTTCCTTTCCTTTCAATATATTTTATCTTTTATCATTATCTGCACCTGCGATGACTGTATGGCCTAATGATGTATCTTCTTCATCTTCTGTCATTAAAAGTCCACTGTTGAACACGGGCTTCCCCTGCAGATTAAATAATGTTACCCTATGTAAGAAGGATTTGCCTTAATCCTGTACGGTATCCTAGCCTAACCTAAGTAATAAATATCCTAACGTGAGCAATAAATATTAATTGGTAGATAATCGCTTGTTTGCGATAATCCATTAGCGACGAACCTACAAGACTGCGGGAAAGCTCGTCCGCTGATCATCTTTTAAACATATCATAGCTTAGAACCTGTACATCATTCTGACGTTCTAATTGCGGTTGGCAGTTAAAAAAACAGATAGAAGGACATCATAAGTATTCGGTTATCAATATTAGGGTTCACACAGTGATTGCAACTGGTTTTTATTTGTAAGTTCGATCCATTACAGCCTAAAAAAACTCCACTGCTGAACATAGGCCTCCCCATACATTAAAGTATTACTATTTATTATACGTATTTGAATTCCCTCCAAGTAAGTTAATGGAGGTCTATGCTACTAGTAAAACACAAACAGCAATAAACTCTAATCAGATACCACAATTGTTCCGAGTGGGACAGTCGGAACGTAACCAGATACATGACGATTTCCGCCGACTTCCCGTCGTTTGACGACCCTGTACAAAATAACTGGGTTAGCCACGCGTTTTTGGCTTTTATCGTATAGTCTTGTTGTCAGCAGTAGCTTAGGAAATACAAAAAAGAACAAAGAAAGTATGAGATATTTTTATTTAATATTCTTCAGAAAAAAAACCATTCAAATGGATATTCATATTTTTGATTATGAATATTACACTACATTCAATTCTAGATCTGACTACTATCTAGTTGCTTATATCCTTCATCCTAGATTCAGGAGAAGCAGTACCTATATGTTTACGATTGTGAAGCTATATCTCCGTGCTATAATCCTCTATCCCGCACTTTTGGCCAGTCTGAATGCTTTAACGGTTAATTATATTATACATTATATATCGCCGATGAAATAAATTTGTACAAAAACCAAAAAGCGGATTAACACTACAAAAACAGTAAATTGATGTTGGTTGTCGTTCGGACGTCTATTTTGACTCTCGTGTTTCCTAAATTAAACCTGATTCTACGCCTGATTATATTGCACATGGTTTTAACAAATTAAATACACTTTAATGTACACCAATAAATAAGCAAACAACAAACATTATATAAAGGTATAATTAGCAGACTTATTGCATAGAAGCGATGTCTATCAGGTAAACACTGCAGAGGATATAATAACAAATAAAAAGGAAAACTTGTGTTATTATGTTAATTCAGACGCATGTGATAACTTCCAAAAGTATTAGAAAGTTGTCGCCGTGTTGAATTCAACGAGAATCATCCTCATCACATAAGTTTTAATTATGACGGAAAAGATGATGTATGACGACACTAATTCAATTATCCGGCTTGATGTTAAAGTATGGGTAATCTACTAACCACATTACAACGCTTTAACGATGTTTGCCTATCGACTTATATTCATTACAAATTGTAAAAGTATGTCCAACTCTGTATCGTTCGCGTCCTGCTACAGATAATTAAGTGATAATAAAGTTTACTTTGACCCCAAACTTCGACCCCATGATAATATATCTGAGAATTTGTCATTTAGACAGTGGTGTGCGAAACGGCAAGTTGCCATAATGCTTTGCTAAACTTTTTTGCAACACGATGAATTTGTGTGTGATTTTTGTGTGCTTGTGCGTTGTAAGTGCCGCATACGGATCAGGAAGTATGTTTTATGAAATTTATTATTTGTAATTAAGCAGTGATAAGTAAATGATTTTATTACTTAGTTGAGGGTATTTTATAATAAATTTTAAAGATATTAATAAAAATGCTACATATTTATTTTTCAAAATCATTTTATATTTAAAATATATTTTCTGATAATTTTCAAAAATGCAAGAAACATTATACCAACCATTAAAAGTAGTTATTTGTATTGAAAAATAATAAATACATAATATTGCTCAAGGTATAGAAAATTCGATAGGTATTGTAGATAGATCCACGGGGTATGTGCGTATTTATCGTTAGATAATCGTAGAGGTCAGTTAAGTAACAATTTTGTTCTAAAAGATATTTAATATTTCGCCATAAGATTGTGCAATATTATAATTAAATCATTTTATTAAAATCAGCAAATTTAATAATATACAGGAAATATAGATCTGATCACAAATGCTACATGAATTTAATTTTTAAAATTTTAAGAGAAATACAAGATCATTTAAAAGTAAAAACGAAATAGGTAGGTACTTAGTTAATGTTTGATAAATGAACACAAATATTTTATTTACTTAATCATAATTCATTAACTTTCATATTTATGTTTATATTAAATTAAGTGGTAAATAATTGAATTTATTCAAAACTTCCTCCTTTCTTTCAATATACTGTTCCATCTATCATTCCTGATACAGTTTCGCGCCAAAACAAAATATTTTAGACTAGTAACATAGTAACATTGTCTAGATCTAGATCTATAAGAGGTAGTCATAGTAGTTGCGGCTTTCTAGAACCCCGTCCTACCTAAGAGTCCGTTATGTTATTCTACCGTTACCTAAAGCACGGAATAAATAATAGTACTACGTACCTAAAGACAAAATATGTACGCGCCCACGACCTGAGGCAAATACATTTTTACATGATTTATACAATTAGAATAAGTAGGAAGTAACCTGATAGTTTCATTGTCTAGTGACATCTAAGTACATAGAAACTGATCCTGGACCCATCCACTCACTGTATTGTATTCTGCTATGAAAAACAAAGAGTAGGTATAAACATGCTGCATAACAGCAGGTTGTGAGGTTTTGATTGTCAGGAAGTCAGGAGCGACAATATATCTACAGTCTTATCTTTTTTGTGTCCACAAGTGCTTTTTTCAGCAAGTTCTCTGCAAGCTCGCTTATTACTCTATTAGTTATTAAAAATAGTGATATATAAAAGTGACTAACTTCCAACCTATCAGCCTATCGAGACCTGTGTAGGTAATATTCGGTATAAAGTCTGTGCTATGACAATGTGTATCATATATAATAACCTTCTTTTACGTGGTAGAAGAGCCTCTAGTAGCCCGAGTGGATCGGCTCGACCGGGGTAGACCACTCTCACAGAATACCAACGTAAAACAGCCTAATGTTGCTTTGCTTCGTATGGCAAGTGTAGAGAACTGGAGACCTATTTTACTAGAAACGAGACATTCCAACGTAGTCCTCAGGGGTGACAACGCATCTCCATTTTTATTCTTAATTGAGGATCGATGTATATTATGAGTCTCAGCATCCACTTACCATCAGGAAAACTGTGTGCTTGTTTGTCACCCTTAATCTATAAAAAAGAAAAAAAGAAAAGTGAACTAATTTTGTGGGTAGGTAGCAAAATAAAATATATAAACTACCTTACAAACCAGTTATTAAATTACCTACCCATCTTATTGTGTATAAGAATCTAACACGGGCGTTATAAAATAAAATACAAGAAAATATAATAAGCACATCGTTAGCAATTCGCCGCAAATATAATGGTACCGTCTCCTATGATGTTTTTTTTTAAATCCTATAAACAACAACGGTTGCCACGTTACCACAGATACAACGCTTCGCGAGAGTAAAACCTTTACTCTCGATCCAACCAATATTTTATAGATGCGCCAACATAATTATTTACAAGAAAATACTGACAACAAAAGCTGATAAAGTAAAGTAAAAAAGTAAAGTTACAGCCTATTTACGCCCCACTCCTAGGCACAGGCCTCCTCTCATTTGTGAGAGGGTTTTAGACCAAGGCAATGTCCACCCCGCTGCCCCAACGTGTGTTAATAAACTTCACATGTCTTAGAAAAATTTTCTTAATTTCTCGGACATACAGGTTTTCTCGCGATATTTTCCTTCACCGCTGAGCAAAATGCTGCTGTGTTTCGTATGGTGAATGTAAAGAACCAGAGACCCTTTTTACTGGAAATTAGGCATTCCATATTAGTCCTAAGGGGTTACAACGCATCATCATTTTTAAGTATTTTGTAGTGCAGATACGCGGCGCGTGTAGATATTCAAAAATGCCATCTGTTTCATACTGCCCGCTCCGTATCGCCGTATCGTGCGATAGAAAGAGTTGCAAGTCTTGGAGGCTATTGCCCACATTTCCTTTTGAAATATTGTTTCGGGACCAGATGGAAGTTAGTGTAGAACATTCTTTTCTTAACTAAACTGTATGCCAATTAATTGCTCCATAAATACTCCAGCAGAATCCGAAATTGCTCCACCTCTATTGTTATTAGTTAATTTATAATTAATTTTTAAAAAATTTAGGTATCGAAAATTTAATTTTGCTATAAAATATAAAATATCTGCTGTTTAAAATTAAACTGTATGCCAATTAATTGCTTAATAAAGCTCCAGCAGAATCCGAAATTGCTCCACCTCTATTGTTATTAGTTAATTTATAATTAATTTTTAAAAAATGTAAGTATCGAAAATTTAATTTTGCCATAAAATATAATATATCTACTTTTAAAAATTAAACTGTATACCAATTAATTGCCCCTTAAATGCTCCAGCAGAATCTGAAATTGCTCCACCTCTATTGTTATTAGTTAATTTAAAATTAATTTTTAAAAAAATTTAGTATCGAAAATTTAATTTTGCTATAAAATATCTACTTTTTAAAATTAAACTATATGTCAATTAATTGCTCCTTAAATACTCCAGTAGAATCCGTAATTTTTCTGTCTATTTCTATTAGTTAATTTATAATTAATTTTGAGATAGAGTGATCCTATTTGAGTAATAGCGCCATCATCAATAGAATGTAGTAACATTCTATAGTTAAAGTTATGTTATCGAACAAAAATTGATTGACTCTCAAGGTGGTACGTAGATTAGATGCCTAATGGCATAAAACAAAAAAAAAGTATTGATGGGTGTGTTTTGAAATGATGGATTCTTATGAATGGATTAGACAACCATGTTAATAATATTTTTGTGTTTATGCCATCTAGAGTCTTTTCTACGTACCACCTTGAGAGTCAATTAATTTTTGTTCGATAAAATGACTTTAACTATAGAATGTTACCATATTCTATTGATGATGGCGCTATTACTCAAATAGGATCACTCTATCTCAAAATTAATTATAAATTAACTAATAGAAATAGACAGAAAAATTACGGATTCTACTGGAGTATTTAAGGAGCAATTAATTGACATATAGTTTAATTTTAAAAAGTAGATATTTTATAGCAAAATTAAATTTTCGATACAAAATTTTTTTAAAAATTAATTTTAAATTAACTAATAACAATAGAGGTGGAGCAATTTCAGATTCTGCTGGAGCATTTAAGGGGCAATTAATTGGTATACAGTTTAATTTTCATGAATTATAAATTAACTAATACAGAAAAATTACGGATTCTACTGGAGCATTTAAGGAGCAATTAATTGTCATACAGTTTAATTTTATAAAGTACATATTATTTTATGTTTTATAGCAAAATTAAATTTTCGATACTTAAATGTTTTAAAAATTAATTAATAGCAATAGAGGTAAAGCAATTTCGGATTCTGCTGGAGCATTTAAGGAGCAATCAATTGGCATAAAGTTTAATTTAAAAAAATGATATTTTATGTTTTATAGCAAAATTAAATTTTCGATACTTAATTTATTTTAAAATGAATTATAAATTAACTAATAATAATATAGGTGGAGCAATTATGGATTCAGCTGGAGCATTTAAGGAGCAATTAATTGGCATACGGTTTAATTTTAAAAAGTAGATATTTTATATTTTATAGCAAAATTAAATTTTCGATACTCCCATTTTTTAAAAATTAATTTTAAATTTACTAATAACAATAGAGGTGAGGCAATTTCAGATTCTGCTGGAGCATTTATGGAGCAATTAATTGGCATAAAGTTTAATTTTAAAAAGTAGATATTTTATATTTTATAGTAAAATAAAATTTTCGATACTTAAATTTTTTTTAATTAATTATAAATTAACTAATAAAGAGGTGGAGCAATTTCAGATTCTGCTGGAGCATTTATGGAGCAATTAATTGGCATACAGTTTAGTTAAAAAAAGAATGTTTTACGTTAACTTCCATCTGGTTGTTTCGGGCGATAACGTTTTCGCCCCCTTAATACTTTACGAAATGAGTTTCGTTTATTTAATAAAAACACTAGAGGAAGTTTTTAAGTCAATTTTTTTATATGATAGGGTAACAAACGAGCACACAGTCCACCTGATGGTAAGTGGTTGCTGTGGCCCATAGACATCTACATCTATCATGGTTTGCGAATCAAAATGCAGATGCGTTGTCACCCGTAAGGACTAAGATGGAATGTCTCTTCCAGTAAAAAGGGTCTCCGGTTCTCTACACTCACCATACGAAACACAGTAGTGTTAAGCTGCTATTATACACTGGTATTCTGTGAGAGCGTGGTCCTTCTCCGGTCAAGCCGACCCATTCGTGCTACAACTATACTACTAATATAGCTGCAGCATGGCTCTATCACATATAAAATATAGATATTTAGATGCTAATAACTTATATTGTACGCTATATGTCTTTAGAATCGTACGGACCTAGATTTCTTATATGTACAACAATACCAAAACTTATGATAAATTAGGCTATGTAACGAGGGGAAAGCGATATCGCTTTTTGTATGAAAATTTACAGCTTCACAATCCTCTTAATCGAAGATATATGTAGTAAATGTCTATGAGCCATAACATCCACTTACCATCAAGTGGAATATGTGCACGTTTGTCACTCTTATTCTATAAAAAACGTAGTATATCAGCACTTGAAATTGCAATTAACAATTTCAGTGGTCAAGGGGGTCAAACCAAACTACTCGCTTAAAAAGGAAGGAGCCATTTCCTTTTAAAACTACTACTCTTGTTGCCCAATATTGGGAATCAATAACTTCCTATCGATTTACTCTTATGTTTTTGCGATAACTTTATCGCCGGCGGATGGCTCCTCCTATTAAAGGTATCGCTTTTGTGTCTGTGATTAATGTCTAAGCATGTAAACTATAAGCGGAAACAATAAAACTGAAATGCTGCGATCTTAGATAAATTATTACTATATAATCTGAAGTTACATATATGGTGATATAAACTTGGTACATGCTTTAAGACCTCGAGTTATTTTGTAGAGTAGGCGACTTAAGAAATTCGTCATCATAATCATCATCATTACAGCCCTTCACAAGTGCACTGCTAAACATAGGTCTCCCCCAAGTAATGCCACAAAGCACGGTCCTGAGCCATCTGCATCCATCGACTTCCTGCATATCTTAGCAGGTCGTCATTCCATCTAGTGGGGAGACACCCTACACTTTGTCCGCCGGTATTAAGCCGCCACTCGAAAACCTTTTTTCCCCATCGGTTGTCGGTTATTTGAGCTATATAGCCGGCTCATTACCACTTCAGCTTACTAATCTGTTGGGCTATGTCGGACACTCTGGTTCTACTGCGGACATCCTCATTTCTAAGTTTATCACGCAGAGAAACTTCGAACATATCCCTCTCCATAGTTCGCTGAGTGACCTTGAGCTTCCTCATCCTGCCAGCGATAAAGGACAACGTCTCAATTCCACTGTGTGTACTGTATGTACTCGTCAACAACTACGAGCTTAGTGCTCCCAACAACTACCGGCATAGGTGTGACATGGACATGATCTTTGTGTTTGTTCTGTATTCGCATAGCCATCGTAGCCCTACTGTACAAACATTTCAGCACTTCGATATACCGACAGTCAAATTGGCAACGCTGAAGGGACTGCAGCACCACCCGAATTTCGACGGAATCAAAGGCTTTCTCATAGTCCACATACGCCAGACATAGTGGCAAATTGTACTCCTCGGACTTCTGTACAATTTGCCGAAGGGTATGTATGTGGTCTATGGTGCTAAAGCCTTTTCGGAAACCGGCTTGTTCGGGAGGCTGGAAGTCATCAAGTCTGCGCGCGTGACGATTCGTAATAACTCTCGAAAACAGCACGTAGACGCGGATCAGAAGGGAAATCGGTCTGTAGTTCTTCAAGAGAGCGTTGTAGCCTTACTTGAAGAACAAGACCACCGCACTTCTGCTCCACGCCTCCGGAGTAGTGACACCATGGAGGACGGAATTAAAGAGCTTCTAAAGTCTCGCCTCGCCTGGGGCTTTGCCATTTTTAAGGTGCTGGAAAGCCATTCTAATCTCGCTCAGACTGACGTCCGGAATATCATCGGAATAGTGTCGGATAAGACTTGCTCTTGGATCGTTACTCACACTTGCGTGTGACTCCAACGATGATATGTACAGCTTCTCATAGAACCTCTCAATCTCACTCAAAATCCCAGGTGTTCCGGAAACGATGCTGCCACATTTGGTTTTCAGCTTCTACAATTTGCTCTTTCTGGCAGACAGATCTCTGTCAAAGACTTTGGGGCCCTGGTTCCGCTCGATCGCTTCTTCAATACGAGAAGTATTAAAGTTGCGTAAGTCCCGCTGAGTTAAGAAGTATTAAAGTTGGAGATCTGTCTGTTTATTTCCCGTCTAACAGCCATGAGACTAAGAGTGTGATAAGAGAGTTTTTGAGTTTTTCTGCGGCGGGTCTTGCAAAACTTAGCTCCGCCCGCATGGACAGTTTCCACGAGCTTGTCATTCATATGGTCAACTGCATTACAATCTTTTAGGCACTAAAAACGGTTTTGTAACTCCAGCCGAAAGGTTTCAGGACTTTGAATTAGAGCACGAGGGGGACGGAGCGTTGAGTTCATTAGACGAGACCTCTCCAACTTAACGTTTAGGTTCATTGTGCCTCTCACCATTCCGTGATCGCTGCTGATTTTCACCCTCGCGATCACTGAGTCTTCACTGAACAGTTGTCGTCTGGTAGTCATAATGAAGTCAATCTCATTTTTTGTCGAACCGTCGGGGCTCGACCAGGTCCACTTCCACACTTCCACACAGGAAGAAAAAGTTCATCATAAAGAGTCCCTCATTCTCCATGAAGTCAGCCAGCTGCTGGCCCTTTGGGTACCGTTGCCCTATTCCAAATTTCCCCACCTTCAGCTCACCGTTCTCTCTCGTACCTAGTTTTGCGTTGAAGTCTCCCATTAACGCCATATATGGTTTTGGAGGAATGCAAGGCTTTAGAGATATCCTCATACATTTCGTCCACCTCCTCTTTGGGGTGTGCCGAGGTATTCGCTGAAGGTCATACAGGTTTACGCACCACGTAAACCTGTATGACCTTCAGCGAATACCGTTTGGTGATTCTGAGTATAAGGTACGCAACCCTCGTCGACAGACTCTCAATCTTTACAACGTTGTTAACGAGAGACTTGTGGACGATAAATCCGACACTTCCTTGGGACAGATGGTCGCCCTCCCGGTGATAGAACAAGTTACCGGATTCGAGGATTGCCTTGTCCTCCCCCTCACTTCGGACCTTAGATAATCCTATAATATTCCAGCGCAAATTGTCTATCTCTTTTCCAGCTCCAGGATCTTCTCGTCAGTCCTCAAGGTGCGTGCGTTATATGTTGTCAGGTCAAGTCGTCTTAGGTGGCAACCGAACCTCCACCGGAGATTTTTAGCACCCCTTACCCCACCGTTACCATGGTCGCCTCCATGGATTATAAAAAAATAAGAGGAAGTAGCAAAACGCATAATTTGTAGCAGAACTACTGTCGCCAAACTCACGAAACAAATGTATACCGACAATTGTGTACCTTTAAAGGCATTATGTTACTCACCATTCACTTGAGTACGTACCATATTTTCTTAAAAATAGAGATCATATTACTTTTCACCGACGAAGTTTCTAGAATTAATGAGCATATTTAGCGTCTTAACATTAGATTTCGCAATAATAAATTCACACTATTATAGATATAATGCAATAGATATAACGTTGACATTGCCCTACCTAACCTATACTGCTACGAGAATGATGTTAGTGATGTAGTTACTATCCCTGAAAGTGTTCTGGCTTATATCCATATTCAGTATATGATTATTATTATATATATGAAATATATTGACTGAAGAAACAGAATTGAAAAAGGAATATGATAAAATGAGTAAAATTGCAAAATTTATTGAAAATTGTCTTGATGTATTACGTATATGCCCGTAATTCATATGGCCGGGGTATAATTAATTATCTTTAATGGAAGTTTATTGATTGTTAGCTAAATTATCATTTATATTATTTATATATATTTAAACAAGGAAAATAATAAAAAACAATAATTTTGCAATTGTTTATTGTCATTGAAATAACACATATTTGTTAATAATTATCGTTTTCACACTTTAATATTAAAGTTTAGACGCTAATTAATTCAGATACTAATATAGATCATGATATTAAGATTACTTTTATTTCAGCTTCTTTCCAAAAGTCGTGAGTATTACTAAACTAATTACTTACTTCTCTGGCTTAGCAACCCTAACAAAAGTTCATTGATAGGGTATCACCCTATAATTTCGTATATTTTCATAGACATCCAGTATTTGCAAATTTTCATTAATATGTTAGAAGATGGACAGGACTGTGATAAAATTTTATCGAAAACTTTAATATCGGTGTGGTCACAACACTATCGCAGCTATTTTTATTGAAAATGTATTTACAGATAAACCTTAGGGTAACGAAATAAGTTTGGATATTACTTGTAATAAAGACTATTTAATATTTTGTCCATGTTTAGTCAAGTTTCTATCCAAAAAAGGACAACATTACACGTGCCTTTGCTACGAAATACCTCCTTTAAAAATATTTTTCTTTTTACTTTCGTTTTTACACTCTAATATTGCCCAAAACGGCATATTTTCGCATATATTACTTAAGCAACGATCCGTCACCTCGCATCAATTTGAGCCTGCGACTGACAGTCAATTACGCTCTGCTGTCACTAATTCTGACTAGCCTGCTCCGCCCACTTTGGGCTTCCTCTTGATTTTTATATTCCGTGGTCGACACCGTAACCAGGAATAGCGGGGCCGCTGTGGACTGGGGGTCGTTTGTTCGTAACTTTAATTATGGGAGTATATTGCCATAGTTGCCATGGCTGGCGAGCGGGTTGGCAACCGCAGTTTTTTCATTGTTGTTTTGCTGTTATCAGAAAGATGCTGCTGCCCAACTTCTGCCTCAATTTCTCTCTGTCGCCTCTTACGACACCCACGGGTAGATATGGGGTAGTAGGTATTCTTACCCGCCACTACACGGGGACTTAAGAACTTGGGAGCTAATAATATCGTCACCAACTGTCTGCTGGCTTAACCTGCCATCCGAGGTCTGCGCTGCCATCAAAATGTCATAAAATCGTTGCGATGTTGTGTCGCACCATACGAAAAGAAATTTCTTCATAATATAAATTTTACTAAAACATAATATTAATATTTTATAAAAACATTAAAATGGTTGGCTGAAAGCCTTGTAGCCAATGCTACAAGAAATTTTAAAATAATCCACCAACTTTTTTATTTGTTTTGTTTGTAAATAAATATTACAATAACCTTAAATTTGAACAGGTATTTTCTACTATTCATTTACCATATTATATATTTTATTACAGATTCCTTAAAAGACCCGTATATTTGTGGACCGCCGTCATGTGCAGGTAATTGTTTTTTATAGACTGCGTTTTTATAAACCATTTGTCGTCAGCATTAATATTTTAATTTAAAACATTAAATAATATCAAATTATACTATTTTTCCCATAGCAAAGTTTGCCATTATAATTTCAATGACTAATAATTAACAATGTAAGTATGTTTACAAATAAGCTCTATTTACTTAACTACTCAGTAAAATTATTCCATTCATTCCATCTAGTACCATTAACATTAACCTAGATCTATATTTATATTTTACGCATATTTTTATGCACAGATAAATGCAAATGTATATTGTGTACGCGCTTCAAATTTATTTTTTATTTTATTTTAGCCTCCGAGAAATTCAAATATTTCTCCCAAACAGTTTACTACTATGATTACAAAGTAAATGTGGAAACCTATTTTGCTGGATCCAGTAACAACCGGTCATCGCTGGATATCAAAGCTGAAGTAAGTTGTTGTAAAACTTGAACCCTCCAACCACGCAATGCAAGCTTCACATGCAAGTAGTACACCTCATAACAAATGGGCTCTCTGGAAATTGATTTCTAAACTCTGAATTTGATCTCTCAGATATTTGTACTATGCTTACCAACTTGCTTGTCCAGCGTGATGAGTACGAGCAAATATTTTAAGGGCATGGGACATCCCTAAAAACAGTATGTCCTGCAAAAAATAAAAAAGAAGGTGAAAAATTATCATTGTTATAACATGAATCATCCCTTATCCATTAAAATATAACAATCAAATTAGGTTAAACTAAATAAAGTGGCCATATAGTGTCAGCATTATAGAATCCCCTACCTCATGTCATTGGGTGCCATAAGAGGTGAAAGAAAGAAATGAAACAGGATATGTGCAGCAGCGGCATCTTTCCGATTCAAATCATAACAATTATGGAGTTGCCAATCCACCTACCAAGTGTGATAACTATGGCAAATACCTCTCCTATGAGACAATCTACGAGGGACACCTATATTCAGTTGTGGACTTTTGTAAGGCTGTAATATATGAATAAATGAAAATAAAGTCCATAGTAAACTTTAAAACAGAAGACATACTTGATATAGGGTAATTTTGATATTTTGGGATAAATACTTTTTTGAGTATTAGTAATGCGCGTTTCGATGCCAATACTTTGATACTTGTATACAGAGTTTTAACTCAATCCTTACAATGTCAAAATTTAATTTGTGTAACATAGTATGATCAAAATTCTACACTCAAAGAACAAGAATGATAGTAAGAAAGGAATGGTAGCGTCTATATATCAAAAATATCTTAAAATGTTAAGCGTCAGTCCTTTAATAACTCTGTCAAAGAATTTTGTCCTCAGAAGGCATCAAAAAAAAGATATTTAAATTTAAACCTTTTTAGGATATGTCTTATGTCACTTGAAAAGTCATGCATCCTGTGGTCGTTTGATGTTAGCTTATTACATTCTCAACATTATGTACCTACCTACATAATTGAGAGTTTTTAGCTAATTGTATCTCTATTATATATTTGCATACTATAAATGTATATTTCTGGCACGGTTTCAGGGCCTTTATGCCATACTGTGACATTCTCAGAATGGCTAGAACCCAGAGCAGTAAAGCCAGTAAAAAAAAAAAAGTGACATTTTGTTTGTTTTAGCTAGTATTGCCATAACATTAAATGGAATTGTTACATAGTACTATGATTGAGATAATGTATTATTGTAGGAAGTTCATTGTAAGAGACTTATTTTCAACCATATCACTTTTATTTTTATTATTACTGATAGTATAGTTTTTTTTTTTATAGGATAGAGTGACAAACGAGCACACAGTCCACCTGATGGTAAGTGGTTACTGTGACCCATAGACATCTACATCTATCCTCAATAAAGACTTAAAATGCAGATGCGTTGTCACCCGTGAGGACTAAGATGGAATGCCTCTTTGCCAGTAAAAAGGGTCTCCGATGCTCTACACTTACCATACGAAACACAGCAGCGTTAAGCTGCTGTGTTTCGTTTCGCTGCTGCTATTTTACGCTGGTTTTCTGTGAGAGCGTGGTCCTTCCCTGGTCGAGCCGACCCATTCGTGCTACAACTATACTACTAATATAGCTGCAGCATGGCTCTACCACATAATCATAACATTAATATTACTAATAATAACTTAATATAAAAATATTTTTTGTTTGTGTGTTGTGTTGGTATTGTTATAACTTATTTTTAGATGCAATAATTTGCACTTCAGCCAAGCTGCAGCCCAATAGGACTGCAGCTTGTTGCAGCACAATTGGTACAGCTGGACCAGGAATTAACTACGCTCTTCCAGAATACCGGCAGTGAAATGGCAGCTTAATGCTGCTGTTACATATGATGAGTGTAGGGAACTGGAGACCCTTTTTACTGGAAACGAAGCATTCCATCATAGTCCTCATCGATGAATTCTTATTTGCATTTTGATTGTCAATTGAAAATAGATGTGATGTCAATGGGCCACAGAATCCACTTACCATCAGATGAATTTTGTACTCTTTTGCCATCTTTTGCTAATTTATCACTTTTGTATCTTAGGTAGGCTAGAATATAATGGAAATTTGTCTTTCTGCACAAAATTTGGTTGGACTGGGTTTCAAACCCAAGTTACATTTACGTGGTAGAGCCATGTTGCAACTATATTAAGGTTGTAGCACAAATGGGTAGGAACAAACGGGGAAGGACCACATTCTCACAGAATACCAATGTAAAATAGCAGCTAAATGCTGCTGTGTTTCATATAGTGAGTGTAGAGAAACGAAGAACCTTTTTACTGGAAACAAGGCAACTAAGTCCTCAAGGGTGACAATCCATCTGCATTTTGATTCTTATAGGATATATGTAGATGTCTATGGGGCACAGTATCCACTTACCATCAGATGTGTGCCCTGTCACTGTGTGCTTGTTTATCACCCTTATTCTATAAAAGAAAAAAATACGCGAAATAGCCTAGGTTCTTTAATCACTAGAATGTAAAGTTGCGTAATTTTAACAATTACAGGTCAAAGTGCAATTCATTACCCCCTGTGAAGGCCTACTGCA
Source organism: Parnassius mnemosyne (assembly GCA_963668995.1). Classification (NCBI taxonomy): domain Eukaryota; kingdom Metazoa; phylum Arthropoda; class Insecta; order Lepidoptera; family Papilionidae; genus Parnassius; species Parnassius mnemosyne. The sequence goes on along the minus strand of CAVLGL010000084.1, from coordinate 21,998,193 downwards.
TTTACAGAACATAACACTTATCGATCAGGATGAATACTATCCAGTGGAAAGAGCTGAGAAATTTGTGCAAGCTGTCTCTCAGTTTGACCTCAGGTACCTGCATTTTTTTAATTCTACCTACTACAAAAGTCCCAATAACACAGTTATAAGAGTGTATAAAATTATCATAAAGCCTCATTGTCATCTAGCTGCATCATCTAGCATTAAAACTGTCATCTAATCATAATGGCTATTTAAAATAGCCATTATGATTAGATGACAGTTTTAATGTAATTCTATCCTTCATTTTGGTTCTCTTGCGGCGCTAGTACATAGCAATCCATTATTTCCCGTAGTTACAGTAAGAGGCGACAGGTGGATATGAAACAGGAGATACACAGCAGCATCTTCCTGATAACAACTTAAAATAATAAAAACCTGCAATTTCCGACTTGACTGCCAAGTGTGGCAACTATGGCAAATGATCTTCCCTATGAGGCATTATTTTTATAGGCTGTAATGATTTCACTTTTATTTTATTCGGCTTAAACTAAATAACAGGACTAATGGGGCCTAATAATCTTCCACTCACCAGATGTCGCTAGTTGTGACTGTGGTAAAGTTTTATGTTACACAATGTCAGTTAATTGAGGAATTAGTTTTAAATAATAGTTTATCATTATCTAGAGTTTTTTTTTTTTATTTTTCTACTTTTAATTATATTTATAGTTTGGTTTATTCTTTTCTTTTTTTTAAAAAAACGTGATTCCCACACTAGGATTTTCTCCTGTATCGTGGAGGCAGTTTACAAACACAAATTACACAAGGACAAACATCCAGACCCGGAACAATTATTTGTAGTCCATACAAATACTTGTTCCGTGCGGGACAATCTAATTAATATAAAATATAACTAATCTAATTAATATAAAATATAACTAATAATACGGAAATAAACATTAAAGTTTACATTTGGCTAAGATATTATCGTCCCTGCTATGAAATCTGTCAAATATATTGTAAAGTGGCGCCGCCCTGGTGGCAGAAAATGTCGTGGATGCCCTCATTATGTAACCAGCACCATTATCCACAAAGTACTATTAAATTATTATGATACAGAGTAAACAGAGTTTAAGTGAATAAACAAATAAAGTTGACAAAACTCAGCAACCTGAAAATGTCATGAAGAGACAAAAGGACAAAAAAGTAGAAAATTCTTGGAAATATTTTTAATACTATTAAATGTCTAACAACCTGCCCAGAACATTGCGAAAATGATAATAGAGATGATGATATATTTTTATAAAAAAATATGTATATCCTTCCTAGGACAATGAAAAACAACTAGACAAGAACATAGTACAAAAAATGATAATTTAAAAAAACTAATAATTTTCTGCATAAAAGTTTGTTAATACACTTAAATATTTCTGCCAGTATTGCCTAATGAATTCCCACCTGAAAACAAGTAGAAATGCATAGTGGTATTTGGTTCTGAAAACATATTGCCAGCATTATAAAACAACACTCCAATATGTTTCTTAACAGTAACAAAATCATCAAATTATTCTTTTTTTTCAGATTTGCATTCCATGATGGCATCATATCAGAAATATGTCCTGATAACCTGGAGGAAGATTGGGTCCTTAACTTCAAGAGAGCAATACTATCGCTCTTTCAGAATAGTATGAAGAGATTTGACATCAATTTCAATGGAGTTGAGGTAAGAAGTTAAAAACATACTTCCTTGAATAAACTCTTATTTTGTAAGTGTTCTGCATTCAGTTATGTAGAAACACCTTGTACTGTTAATTCTTGTCACATATAGTAATTAACTCCACCATACCGAAGTTTGGTCACGATGGCCAGTCTTAACGGAGACTAGCCATCTGCTCAGGGTAGGAATATATTGCGTGAATGTGTGAGTAAGCACAAGTGCACTCTCACGGTCTGATGGTTGGGAATCAGACATGTTCAGGGAGGAATAGACGCAAGACCAACGGCTATATGTGCTTTTCTAGTCACCGCCCGCCTCGACTTTGTTTGCATTGAACAATTATCTATTTTAATAATTAGGTAGATATAATTTATTTTAAAATTCATTGTAACCATGGTAATAGGTACCACATTTTTGTTTCGGTTTTCAGTGGTTTTAAAATAAATTGGTTCTCATTTCCTGACCTACAGAGATCAAAATATAATTGTCCATGAGTAAAGCAAGAGCAGTCTATATCCATCTGCAATAATGTACCTTTCAAATATTGATAGTATTTTTCAAATAGATGCCTTGATTCCGGAGATACGTATATACAAAGTAACAAAATTCGCACTGTTTTTATAATATTAATTTGTAAAGATATCACTGATATTCTGTTTGGCCAACGTAAAGAGCCGCCCCTAACACAAAATGCATTTTACGTGGTAAAACCATGCTGCAGCAATATTATCGTTGTAACACGATAAGGTCGACTTCACCAGGGAACAGACTAACAGCGTAAACAGCAGCTCAATGCTGCTGTGTTTCGTATGGTGAATGTAGAGAACCGGAGACCCTTTTTACTGAAAACGAGGCATTCCATCTTAGTCCTAGTTATAGATGTGGATGTCTATGGACCACAGCATCCACTTACCATCAGGTAGACTGTGTGCTTGTTTGTCACCCTTATTCTATGAAAAAAAAAGACCAAAAAAACACATTGCATTTAGCTAGTCTTTAAATTCAATTTTTCTAATTTGTTACTGTAGATTTGCACTCTTAATATCATTTTAGTATTATAATGTTTTATATTTATAACATTAATATATTTATTATTTATACTCGTATGTGTGTAAACTCTAATCTAATTCATTTTTTACGAATCTATTATAATGTTTTGAATTTGGATATTCTTCATCATCATCATCGTCATCATCATCATTACAGCCCTTCACAAGTCCACTGCTGAACATAGGCCTTTCCCAAGGAATGCCACAAAACACGGTCCCGAGCCACCTGCAACCATTGACTTCCTGCATGTCTTAACAGGTCGTCACTCCATCTAGTGGAGGGACGCCCTATACTTCGTCCGCCGGTATTAAACCTTTCTTCTCTATCGGTTGTCGGTTCTTCGAGCTATGTGCTATGTCGGTCACTCTGGTTCTACTGCGGATATCCTCATATCACGCAGAGTAACCCCGAGCATAGCCCTCTCCATAGCTCGCTGAGCGACTTTGAGCTTCCTCATACAGCCAGCAGTGGAGGACCACCTCTCAGATCCATAGGTCATCACTGACAACACACACTGGTTGAACAAACTTATTTTGAGGTTTTGAGGTATGCCTGATGAGAAGATGTGTCGTAATCTCCCGAACGCTGCCCATCCGAGTTGAATCCGTCGATTGACCTCTCGGTCGAAGTCGGACTTACCTAGTCGGGCTATTTGTCCCAGGTAAACATACTCGTCAACAACTTCGGGCTTAGTGCTTCTGTCTCAGTATCTCTCTCTCGCCTCTTACGACACCCACGGGAAGATATGGGGTAGTGGGTATTCTTAGCCGCCACTACACGGGTTCATTGCAGTATATATTCATTGTTTATAACTTCTTTTGCAGCAAGACATTCATGGCACATGCAACGTGGAGTACACAGTACGCGGACAAGAGAACACTAGCTTAATTCTGGTTAAGAAGAGGAATCTGGCTTTATGTACGGACAGATACAAGTACATGTCTATATTGCAGACTGTGCGTTACGATTTTCAGAGTGTAAGTTACAACATGCTTGCAACTTTGTTTAAGTCATAGCTACAACCTATTATACATCTCACTACTGACCTCAGGCTTTCTCTCATGTCTGAGAGTTTTGTGTTCGTCACAACATATCCCCAAAATATTTTTTTTTTCTAAAACATCAAACTTTGTCACAATAAGTTTCCTATTCTATTATTTATATGAATTATATTGACATATTTCCAGAAGTTATAATCTCATACCAACCTTCCTAGATTAGTCTTTACCAAATTGTTTGGGTTTAACTAAAATGTATTGTCTACTTAACATTTTGTTTGTTACCATATATTGTAAAAAATTGTGAATTAAAAATGTCTTATCTAAACATCTTAACTAAAAGCAAATTATTTATCGTAAACAAAAAACAATATAACTTTAAAATTGTAAGACATTGTTATTTCTTTTCTTGTAGAAATTCCAAACCTGGCCAGTTCTGAAATCAGAAAGCAAGTGCCGTATCACAGTTGACCATCACATTTACAAAGCTGTCAACTGTCGTGAAAGACATCTCTTCGAACCCTTCTCCGGAAAGAACTCTGGCGCAATATCTACCGTTATTCAGGACTTGGAACTGATCAGGGAACTTAATAAAACTGATATTGAAGTTATGGAATCCCAACCTAAAGGTTAGTGGCTTAAACTTAAAACGAATTGGCCAGTTTTTATTAGGCCTTCTACCTATATTTATTGAAAAAGGTACATAATCGAATTTTAATCCTATAGAATTAAATAATATTATGGTTGACTTTCTTGTTAAACTTAAGCTTCTACGAGTAGTTTCGATAAAATAAAACCTTATTTCCTTTAATAAAAATAACAATATACTGAAATCCTTTACATTTGTTGGATATGTAACATTCATAATATGATAACGATTTCTTATATTTACATGAATACTGCACATTGTGTAAAACTATTTTTAAGAATTTTATTGAGTTTTATTACTTAACTTATTTTTATTTATTATAAGTTTGGTCCAAAGCCGTTCAAACATACTTAAATTTATATTAAAAGTTATGTTTAAAGGTGATTTCGTATTACAAGCGGATTCTCTATATACTTCAATCACTTTGTTATGGTTGTAGTACAAATGGGTCGGCTCGACCGAGAAGGGACCACGCTCTCACAGAATACCAGCGTAAAATAACAGCTTAACGCTGCGCTGTGTTTCGTATGGTGAGTGTAGAGAACCGGAGACCCTTTTTACTGGAAACGAGGCATTCCATCTTATTCCTTAGGTGTGACAACGCATCTGCATTTTGATTCTTAACTGTGGATAGATGTGATTGACAGAAACCACTTACCATCAGGTGGATTGTGTGGTCGTTTGTCATATTCTAGTTATAAAAAAAGTATTTGACTAAAATGTTTTTATAATTTATTAAAGTATCATTTATAAATAAAAGAAAAAAGATGGTTAACTTAGAACTATTATTGTTAGTTTTGTTAGTATTTGTTATGCAAGATTGATTGAACCCCAGATTAGGTGACGGCCTCCTCCAAATATGCGTATTAATTCTATCATTTAACATTCAATGATTTAAGCAAAATATCTTCTAAAAAGGTATTGATAGAGAAGTCGTTATTCGTCAAATGTTTATCAAACAAGCAAATCTCGCCTATCTATACTATTATTACTTATATTATATTATAATAAATCGGAATAGTTTTTTGTTTCTTTAAACACGCTAATCTCTGGAACTACCAGTCCGATTTGAAAAATTATTTTTGTATGTTATAGACAGATTCATAGTATAGGTATAGAGGTATAGCTGAGAGGTGTAGTCTAGCAATATACTACACCTCTTTATACAAGAATATTGATCTATGCTTTATTTAAAAAAAAGCCCGCGATACCATATGCCTATTACTTATACCATGTATTTTGGTATGAGGTATCTTGTGACAAAAAATATTGTAAAATAAAAGTGATTTATGACCATTATTATCAGGCATGGGTTATTAATCCTTACAAACAAAAGTTACTTCATCATCAAGACAGTTTTATGAAAATAAACTTTGCGCTTTATAGCATGTTAATTGGGTGCATAGTTTAAGAGAAAATTAAAAATTTAAATAATTCAACATGGCTAGGCGCACGAACGACGTACCCTAGCCGGCCGATGAGAACCGAGAGAAACCAGCAGTGAACGCTATAAACGAGGTGTCTAGTCGCGCGGCTCAGACACGTGATATACGCGGGTCAAACCGCGGGGCACACCTTGTATTTCAATCGACCTATGATGATAGATTTTCGTTTTCAGCTTGGTCAGTTATACAAAAGCGTTCGAATATCCTTCATCATCACACCCCACAGAATAAAGGTGACACAGGAGAGTTGAAATCCGCAAGGGATGTGCTCAAGTTGCTTTGCTTGTAAGTATTTTATCCTACTGTGGATGTAATTTTTTATTAACGAAAAACATAGTAATCGATTGTAATAATAAGCGGCCAAGTGCGAGTCGGACTCGCCCATGAAGGGTTCCGTAGCAGCAAGTAACATAATTTACGATTTATGATGTTTAAAAAAAACTACTTACTAGATCTCGTTCAAACTAATTTTCGGTGAAAATTTACATGGTAATGTACATCATATACTTTTTTTAGTTTTATCATTCTCTTATTTTAGAAGTTACAGGGGGGGGGACACATTTTACCACTTTGGAAGTGTCTATTCAGTTTAGAAAAAAATATATAAGAAACCTTAAAATCATTTTTAAAGACCTATCCATAGATACCACATGTATGGGTTTGATGGAAAAAAAGTTTTTGAGTTTCAGTTCTAAGTATGGGGACCCCCAAAATTTATTGCTTTTTTGCTATTTTTGTGTGAAAATCTGAATGCGGTTCACAGAGTACATCTAATTAACAAGTTTCCATAGCATAGTTCTTATAATTTTGGAAAAAGTGGCTGTGATATACGGACGGACGGACAAACAGACAGACATGACTCCATCCATAAATCCATTTCCGTTTTTTGCCATTTGGCTACGGAACCCTAAAAATCAACTAAAAACTTAAATCCATATACGTTAATTTATCACAGCCAACAGATTAATTATTAATATGCCACGCTTATTTTATTCTTTTTAGTTCTAAGATATCTTTAATTCTGTCAAGCTTTTAATTTTTATTCAGAGTAAATTTTTATACGTGGTAGAGCTATTCTGCAGCTTTATTAGTAGTATAGTTGTAGCACGAATGGGTCGGCTCGACCGGGCAAGGACCACGCTCTCACAGAATAACAGCGTAAAATGGCAGTTTGACACTGCTGTGTTTCGTATGGTGAGCTTAGAGAACCGGAGACCCATTTTACTGGAAAAGAGGCATTCCATCTTAGTCCTCACGGGTGATGACGCATCTGCATTTTGATTATTTATTGAGGATAAATGTAGATGTCTATGGGTCGCAGCAACGACTTACCATTAAGTGGACGGTGTGCTCGTTTGTCACCCTATAAAAAAAAGAAGTGAAAACTTCTTTAGCCGCGTTGAGCGATTTTCGGTTGGGAAAAAACTTATGGGTTCGCGTCACCGATGACGTCGACATGCTCGTGACGTTTGCGCGAGCATGTCGAGGCGTAGTATAGCGGCCTGTGTACATGTATACGCATATATCATTGAGTTTTCACCTCTGTCGGCAGTCGTTATGGCTGTTTCTGTTTTTTTTTTTATCAAGTAGACTTTATCCACCGTGTAGTGGCGTTGTATGAATATCAGCTACAAAATATCGTCCTGTGAGTGTCGTAAGAGGCGACAGAGGGAAACTGAAAAAGGACATGGGCAGCAGTAGCATCTTTCTGATATAAAATCAAAATTATAAAAAACTGCAGTTGCCAAACCGCCTGCCAAGCATAGCAACTATGGTAAAATACCCCATATGAGGCAATCTATGCCTATGTATATAGCAGTGAACTTTTTAGACTGTAATAGACAGTATGTATGCACAGGCCTATACTTAACAATGATCTTTAGTTAACTGGATACTTACCACCGAATATTGTAATCTCAGAGTCAAGCAAACCCCTGACGGTGAGGAGACCAGCGTTGACGAGAATATGGACAGCGGTTCAATAGTGGGCTTGTGGGGACGACTTGTCAGATCCGCTCGGAAACTGCATCATCCTGCGTTGGCACAGCTGCTCTTACGCGCGCCCACCATTTGTCCGGCTGCAACGTAAGTAATAATTATATACAGGATGATTTTCAATCTACTGAAGACCTTTTGAGAATATATTATTTACTTATTTAAATCGTAACAATAACATCTGCAAGAAAAAAAATATATTTCTACAATTTTTATTTTCATACAAACATAATTTATAGTAATAACTCACACGTTATATTTCATTTTCAGTTATTTCTGACTACTTTATTTTGCACGTGAACGATACAGCATTTGAAATGATATATTTATAATTGTTCCGAGAAGAAATACAAGCAAATAACTTTTAAAAACGGTGTAATTACGTACTTCTAATAAAAAAAAAAACTTTTGCGTCTTGCTCTCGCGCAACGAAGTAAATAGAATGAACTAAACGAAATAATGATGTACGATATACATCGATGTATTAAAACACTCAATGTAAAGTATCGATTCATGGAATCAATACGATGTTTTGTTAATTCATCAACATCGAGTAAACATCGATGTTTTTTGTTCGTTGCATCGAAGAGGCGAACCTGCGAGAATACTATTGTTTTCGCATTAGCGCCACTTTGCGAGCAGTCATCAGTGCTACGTACATTTTTCAAAGCAAAGGTAGACTGTGCTAGCTGGTTGGAGGTGCAAGACCAATGCTTAAATTTGAAGTAAGATTGTACTTATTTTAAAGATATTAAAAACCAGCTTCGGCAGTTATTTATGTTATTTATTTTACCTACGCAATTACGTTCACGATTTTTTTTAAAACTAATAGATGTCATTAAACAATATTTTGACTTTAGATTTAAATATCTTGTACGTAAAACTGTGATCAAGCAATCAAAACCACAATTATATATAATATGGTTTTTAAGGGGGGGAGTAAATTAATTAGATTTTTGTGTTTAATTAATAAACATCGTTTCTACATATAAATTCGTACCTAACTATGTTTTATTGAGCTAAAACATACCTTATAATTATCGCTTACCTAATATTTACAACTACTTACATAATCAAATTAATAACTTAAGTACGTCAATCTTGGCGCATCACTATTCAACCACTCAACTGCGTATGAGTATCTATAAAACATCTGGTTACGCTTGGCTTAATGAGCATTGATACCTCTTGATGGATCTATTACCTTGCCCTATTTGAACTCTTAAGTTCTGAACACTCTTATCTATTGTTCTAATTGGTTCCTTTTAAATATTACTGTTGCGCGCCACTATTAATGTCTTGTACATGGCAACACTAGTTACACTAGCGCCCTCTAGTGTCGAGTAAAATAAAGTGTTGCGCGCCACTATTAATGTCTTGTACATGGCAACACTAGTTACACTAGCGCCCTCTAGTGTCGAGTAGCAGAACTAGGAGAGTCGAGATCCTTCCAGAAATTTCGGGACCGATATGTACTCGAACATTCTAGATGTCGCTACAGTAGAAGGTTCTGGAAACTATCATACATACATATATATTTTTTGTTGTGGCAACCCTGGTTATAAGTTGTAAAAGTAATTGGTCCCGATAAATTTTAATAATTTAAATATTGTAAATTCACCATATCCACCTCAATTTTATGTTATAGCTAATAATTACTGCCGCTTTGTAATTAATATTTAAGAAAGTTGGTACATAAATATTATAACAACAATTTGGTGTTGGAACAAAGTGACAGGTAACGAACATTGTTTTAAAAATTATTGTAATCCTTATTTCATATCATTCCTTTTATAAATTAAAGATTTATTCTATTACTCGGGTTATTACATTCTTTGCGGGTTTCTTTTCGAATTGTTTTAACGATAATTTGATTTGAGACTTGTAAATAGAAAAAAAAAACAACAACTTTACATTAGCTTACTCTGCTCCTTCTATTTTCGATCTTTGTTTTCTTTTATTATTTATAATAAATAGTAAAATGAATACTCGCAACGCCAAGACGCGCCAGATGGAGAACCAACTCCAGCTTGCGCTCCAAGAACTTAAGGCGTCCAGGGAGCAGTGTGAACTGTTGCTTAAGGAAAGGGATGATAATGAAAGGGAAATAGTTAGCATAATTGCCAAAAATACACAATTGAAATGTGATATGGTTAAGCTACATACAGAATACACAAGTGTTATAAAAGAAAGAGATCAGCTACAGGGAACGGTTAATGAGTTTGATCAATGCAGCAAGGAATATGAGGAAGCTCTCAGGTTAATTGCTGCATTGAAGTTACAGTTGAATGAGGCTAATGAGCAAATAACACAATTTAAAACATATATAGATAACCTTAAAGCCTCCCAGACTCAAAGCCTGTTCTCTGAGCTTGTGCAATGTGATACTTCAAGAATGTTACAGCAATCTGCAACAATAGACTTGACTGGTGACGACTCTTCCACTTCAGAAAACACAGTAAGGATTAATTGCAGTAAAACCAAATTGAAGAAGTATATAAAAGTTAATAAATACATAAGGAAAGTACAAAAATTAATAAGAAATAAGATTAATACCAAAAATTATGTTAATGTATGTAAAGAAAAGCAAGCATTGTTATATGAACTTAAGTTGTATTCAATTGAGGTGGATAACATAAAAAAATGTTATGAGACTGAAATAGAGTGCCTTAAATCAGAAATATTGTCACTTATGAACTCCCTTCAAACTGTGTCCAATAAATATAAATCAGCCCAAAATGAAATAAAAGAACACATATTGGCTATGGATAATCTGGTAAAGACTTGTAAATATAATGAGGAGCGGTTTGACTCCTTAATTAAATATCAATGTGAGTGTCAGCGCTCAATGCCAGATTCTTCAAAGTCAGTGTGTGCTGATAATATTATACCACCACAAAAACTCTATGACAGTGCCATAGCAGAGGATATTAAAATAATAAATAACTCAAATATTACTAAAAATAATATAATTGTTTATAGCGATGACATGGGAAAAAATCTAGGCATAACTTTAAATAACTCTTTAAAGGGACAAAAAGTTACAAATTGCTGCATGCCTGGAGCATCTTTTAGTGACATCCTAAATAAAATTATTGTTACTAAATTTTGCCCAAATAGTACAATAATAATTTTTGTTGGTAGAAGAGGCAGTGTCAACAACAAACAGTTATTAAGATATATTGAACAACTTAATAACTTAAATGTACACAAAATTGTCTTGTTCACACTGCCTTATATACAGGGATTGCCACAAGAAAATAATTTAAGACATAATTTAAATATACAAATGCATAATTTAATATCTAATAATAATTTAAATTTGACATATAATTCTAATGATAATAATCATAAATTTCATGTAATTGACATAAATAATTTAATAAAAAAGTTTTGGACAAAAGATAGGTATTACCTATCCAAATATAATTTAAGACTGATAGCAAATGTGCTATCTTATTATTTACTTTTTAACTCAGCCAAGTTTTTGGCTACCAAGACTGCTTTTATTGAGCAAAATCATTTGACATTTAATTTGGAATCAGTTCCAACTAATTTAAATTAGTGAATGTGACAATAGAGGCAATCTCTAGCAATAATAAGAGTTTAATTAATTTTGAATACAGCCCACAAATAAGTAATAAAAATTGTTTACACCTGGTGCATCAAAATATACAAGGCATGTTGGGCAAAGAATTGGAAGTTGAATTGTTTTTAAATAGTAACAATATACACATCCTTTGTATTACTGAACATTGGCTAAAAGATTATAATTTCATGTTTAATTTCAGAAATCACCAGGTGGTCAGTTCCTTCAATAGAGAAAAAAGTTTACGTGGTGGCTCCTTAATATTAGCAGATAAATCATTATTATATAAAGAACGTAAGGATATTGTGAGCCTCTCTGTTGAACGAACTGTAGAAATGGCTTGTGTCGAGCTCGAGCACCTCATTGTTGTAAGTGTTTACAGACCCCCATGTGCTACTTATGACCATTTTGAAAGGATTGTGGAAGAAGTTTTACTCAAACTTAGTAAACAGAACAAGTCTGTTGTAATGTGTGGAGACTTTAATATCAATCTCCTTGAAACTTCTTCCATTAGTATTAAGTTTAGCTCATTGTTTAAATCGTATAATCTTGTAAATTTATTCTTAGAACCAACACGTATTGCTGGGCCTAGTGCGACCTGTATAGATAACATTTTTACAGATGTTAAGCCCTTGCATAAATCAATTATTCAAAATTTGAGTTCAGATCACTGTGGACAGTTAGTATCACTACCTTACATACACAAAAAACAGAAAAATAAGAAAGTTGTGTTTGTTCCAATAAATGAACATCGCTTGGAGAGGTTTAGAAGTAATATAATAAAAAGACTTCCATCACTTTCGTTTAAAAATAGTGCTAATTATTTGTATGCTACATTATTTGAAATTATACGTTGTGAATTTAGTAGAATATTTACTTCTAAAACTTTCTCTTTTAACAGTCGCAAATCATTTAATGAATGGGCGACAGTAGGAATTTATAAAAGTAGGCGAAGGTTATACGAGCTTTATGATGAAAGATCATATAATAGTAGTGTTATATTTAGAGATTATGTAAAAACATATTCTAAAATATTTAAAAAAGTGTGCTCCACTGCTAAGGCTTTACATTTAAGCAACAAAATTAAAACTGCATCCGACAAAATTAAAATGACCTGGAGAATAATAAATAGTGAAACGGGCAAGGTCAAACCGCGCAACTCGGATTTTCTATTGAATATTAACAATAATTTAACCCGATCTGATAAAGAAGTTGCTATGGCTTTTGAGAAACATTTTACTGATGTTCCTTTTTTGACAACAAAATCATTATATTCTTCTCCTACTGTCGCCGAATCATTGCTCAAACAAAATGTAAAGGCTTGTTCAAATACTTTTAAATTCTATAGGGTACTGCCAAAAGATATCGTTAAATATTTTAAAACTATTGATGTTAAGAAAACGGCAGACTTATGGGGGATTTCCGTTAAAGTTATTTTATCTATAATAGATACATTAGCACCTTATCTAGCCACTATATTTAATATAAGCGTCGAATCTGGTGTGTTTCCTGATTTAATGAAACATAGTAAAGTCATACCTATATTTAAATCTGGTAGTACATTAGACCCCGCCAATTTTAGACCAATTTCTGTACTACCAACATTAAGTAAAATTTTTGAAAAAATTATTTTAGATCAGATGTTAAGTTTCTTTAATATTAATAAATTGCTACATAATAATCAATTCGGTTTTACAAGGGGTCGCTCGACAACTGACGCTGGAGTTGAGCTTATTAAACATATTTTTTGTGCATGGGAGAATTCAGAGGATGCTTTGGGTATATTTTGTGACCTTTCCAAGGCCTTCGACTGTGTTCACCATGAGACATTAATCAGGAAGCTACAGTACTATGGTGTCAAGAACACAGCGCTTAAACTTATTATTTCATATTTAAGTAATAGAAAACAGAAGGTTATTATCAATGGTAAAAGTTCTTCCGGGTCACCTGTACTAATGGGTGTACCTCAGGGCTCGATTCTCGGCCCATTCCTGTTTCTGGTGTATATTAATGACTTACCTCACCTTGTAGGGGATAGTCATGATATAGTATTATTTGCTGATGATACTTCCTTGATTTTTAAACTTAAACGTCAATCATTTAAATGTGACGAAGTGAATAATGCTATATCAAAATTAGTGCATTGGTTTAACGTTAATAATCTGCATTTGAACGGAAATAAAACTAATTGTGTTAAATTTACAACAACGAATGTTCAAAATCTGAATACCAATGTGTTTTTAAATGGGGAGGAATTGAGCCCTGTTGTATCCACTGTTTTTCTTGGCATCACTCTTGACGCAAAGCTCCAGTGGGGCCCCCATATATCCAAATTAGCATGCAGACTAAGTTCTGCAGCCTATGCTGTAAAAAAGATTAGAGGTCTCACTAGTGTCGAGACAGCTAGATTAGTTTATTTTAGTTATTTTCATAGCATAATGTCTTATGGGATTTTGCTATGGGGAAATGCGGCTGATTCAGAAACTATTTTTGTTTTACAGAAGAGGGCCATTAGAGCTATTTACAATCTAAAACCGAGAGAGTCTCTTAGAGATAAATTTAAAGAAATTAATATATTAACTTTGGCCTCTCAGTATATTTACGAAAATTTAATGTATGTTCACAAAAACAAAGATAGTTTTAGTAAAAGAAGTGATATACATTCTGTAAACACTAGGAACAAACACAAGCTAGTGATACCAGTTTCTCGTCTCCACAGAGTCAGTAATTCATTCTTGGGGCAATGTATACGCTATTACAACAAGGTCCCGGAAAGTGTACAGGTTCTCTCTATTACCAAGTTTAAATGTTTTATTAAGCTGAAACTGTATAAAAAGGGTTATTATAGTATAAATGAATACATGGTTGATAATAACCCCTGGGAATGAGGTGATCGCTTCCAAGCAGTTTCTAAAATAAATTTTGTAAATAGTTCCTAATCATTTATATTGTAAAATTTATTTAAAAAAAAAAGTCCCGCTGGGTTTCTTGCTGGTTCTTCCCAGGACAGAGGTTTTTTTCGAACCAGTGGTAAAGTAAAAAATGACTTTCAATAAGAATTACACATGTAATGTATATTGAATAAAAATATATTCTATTCTATTCTATTCTATTCTATCTGAGGCCCTATATAAGGCCGGTATAGACCACGACCGGGGCAGTATTGAATTGGCGATACAAGAGAATACTTCGAAGCGAAATAACGGCGAACTGTGTTTTATTATTAGTATGATTTTAAGTTGTAATTAGTGTTGTGTAATTAAATGGTCAATTTTGGTAATTCACTCGGCAGTTTTTAATTATCTCGAATCCCAAGCTCGTAACATTACTATACTCTTTGGTGGAGTTTGGAGGAAAACTTTGACAAGTAGATTACCAAATGGATATGCCGACGCTTGACAGTTTAAAGACAGTCTGATGGTAGTTAAATAAGAAGCCATATTTAATTGCTTTGTTAAGAATATGTTATTACTGTCACTGTTGTTCTATCTTGTGGTTACTATTTTTTAAGTAGTACAGTCTTCTTCGCCAGCTCTTTACAAGGTCACGGCTTAACTTATCATTTGTCTAAATCGCCACGCTTGACGTGTGGACTGGCCTTGGAAGTACCAGCTGACTCGCACCAACTTGGGGAACCGACTTGGGGATCACCGGTTTGGGTTTGTGACATCTGGCTATTAAGGTGGCCATACTACTATTTATCTGAGGCTATGAGATAATAAAATTTACACTCATCGTCATCATAATCAGCAACTTGCGTTAGTCCATTGTTAGACATAGGCCTCTACCAAGGCGCGCGTATTTTCAATAGGCGACTACTATTGAGGATAAGGCTTCAAGCTGGTTGCTTATTTTATTACTAAAATTATTACATAAATTGTTACAGAAAACATATTCTGGACGCGCTACCGTACATTGCCAGTACCGGCTCAGTGGAACTAATAAAAGATAAGGTGGTAAATGAAGACGTAGATAAGGAGACTCGACACGAGTGGCTTATGTCGATGGCTATGATACCTAGGTATGATGATATAGTTTTTAATATAAGTGTTTCTATATCACCCTATTTAGCCCATATCTAAAAAATAAATTAGATTAATAAAACTTACCTTTACTATGATTTAATCACATTAAAATATAATAAGATTTGTTATTTAAAACTGTGCCAGTTCACTTCTAAGTAAACGTGACATTAAGAAACAATGTGTTTGCTGTATTATAATTTTCTTTATCTGCAATTTTAAAGTTCAGCCTTGTTAGATTTTTAACCGACTTCAAAAAAGAGGAACGTTTACGCGATAGAGCCATGCTGCAGCTACAATACTGGTATAGTTGTAGCAAGAATGGGTCGGCTCGACCGGGGAAGGACCACGCTCTCACAGAATAATAGCTTAAAATAGCAGCTTACACTGCTGTGTGTGAGTGTAGAGAACCGGAGACTTCTTTTACTGGACAAGAAGCGTTCCATCTTAGTCCTCACGGGTGCATTTTGATTCTATGATATTATTGAGAATAGATGTGAATGTCTATGGGTCACAGCAACCACTTACTGTGTGCTCGTTTGTCACCCTATCGTGTAAAAATAGGAAGTACTCAATTCGACTGTATTTTTTATGTGTATGTTTGTTTCAAAAAGTATACTTCCCAGGTGGTCCCATATAATTTTTTTCAACGTCTGACCAGCCAGTTGGTCAACTGTAGTTTTTGAGTTATTCTTAGTAATTTATATTGAAGTCGTTTGCACAAAATTTTTAATTTTACCACTTGTTTTATCCTTTGTTAATCAAGTTTATATCGAACTCATTTTATTTTTTGGTTTACCTCTATACATTATCATATTATCTATATATTATATTGTTTAACATAGAGAATGTAAAAGAATAGGGTGCATATACTCTAATTTATTAATGATCTATTACCCAAAGAAGGCTGCTTAACATGTGTTTAATATTTCAGGCCTAAAGTAGAAATGCTTAAGAGCATGCTGGAACTGCTTCAGAAGCAAAAGAATGACAAAGTGATCAGTTTCACAGTATCGTCCATGACGCATTCCTACTGCAAGCACAGCGGTAAATCCTGTGAGTACTTAACATTCAAATCTTTTTACGATTTTTATATTTACGCGAATACTAACACATTGTTTAACACTTTCACTGTCCGAGTTTCAGACACAATAGTAAGACAATTACAATGAACTATATGTAGTGCACGGGACAGTTGAATGGGTTAATAAAACATTTACGAAATTTATCGCATTTGATTTTAAAATTTTTAGTTCCTGATTTTCGAGTGCTTTGAAGCACACATGGCCATAAGGGACAGATGTTAGACGTCCCGATGTCATAGCTAACTGTTAGTACATTCAGCTTATAAAATATTAATTTTGGTCCGATCTACGCAAAATGAGCTTAGGTAAAATTATGTTTTTTTTTATCTTGATAGCCTCGTGAATCAAACTTGATAGAAATTAAACGCGATAAAATCCGTAAAATTTGTTTTACTGTGATTGTATTTACTCTCAGAATGAATAAATGATCCTAGCCTAACCGAATTCGATCACGGCGACAACTTTTGACCACTACTTTCGAAAACTTCAACCTGTCCAAACTAAGATAGAAGCATATTGGTATGTTTCGTTTTTTACTGAGAACGAGGCATTCTCGATCTATGTTAGAGTGACATCATTATTTCTGAAACGGACGGGGAGCAAGTATATGTTTGCTTTAATAAGAGACAAAAAACTGATTGAACTGTTGTGGACTGTATTTACTGATGACATAATTGTATTTTATGTTTTTAATGTGGGCTGTTCTATTGAAAGAATAATAAGACGAACTAAATGATTTGTTATATTATTTACAAATATGTGACACAATTAACTGATTATAATTTATACTATGGGAGCACTAGAGGGATTTTCTTCTTTCTTGTTAATCTTCCTGCTCGGGAGCTCTTCTTGCCGCGGGAAAAATTAATATGTTTTCAGTTCAACAATTACGTTTATAAAACGAATTTAAGGGATAAATGAGCCAGTAAATTATACTGTAGGGAAATTTCATCTTAGTCTTCAGGGTTGACTTCTTTATTCGACGTTGGTAGCAAGTGTCCCGTTGGTTTGACATTCTAACATTATAGAAAAAGGAACAACATAATATTATCTGATAATGTAAAATATCCATGTCCTGTAGCGGAACGTTTACTGATTTATGAGATGAGAAACTTCCAGATTAGTTGAACATCATTTTTGTTACAGTACGTGAATGTTGCGAAGAAGAAATTCCAAAGCAAATCTTGGAGGAATTCCAAAGCATTGTAACAGAGGTTATAGGTAAAGGTCTTACAAATGCACCGAGAGAGGATAGAGACAAAGTATGTATTATATAATCTATACATTTATACAAATAAATAAAATTGATGTTTGTAATGTCAAAATAGCTTTTTACTAAATTCATATGAAAGTATATCCGGTACTTGTAATAAAAACCGGCCAAGTGTTCCGTACCATCGTACAAGATTTAATACTATGTAGGTAAAAACACGTTCTACCTATTACGGATCATGAGATACAACCCGCTGACAGACAGACGGTCGGAGAGCGGTGGTTTAGTAATAGGGTCCCGTTGGTTACCCTTCGGATACGGAACCCTGAAAAGGAACAATTTTTAAAGTTTTTGTCTGTCTGTTTGTTCCGAAAAAAGCCGATGTTATAAGGAGACAGACCGCTGATATTATATAGAGTAACTTAGGTTACTTTTATTTTAGAAATATTATTCTGCGGGTTCCGCGCAAAAAAAAATTCAAACCCATGAAATTGTGTACAAAATCCTATTCAAATAGGGAAGCATAATAATAAATTACTAAAATAAGTGCATATGAAGTCGCGGGCACAGCTAGTAATAAATAAAATATCATCTACCTTTGTTTGTATATCTGAATACTTGCTTATTTATATGTATGTATTTGAACGCATGCGT
Organism: Parnassius mnemosyne; assembly: GCA_963668995.1. NCBI lineage: Eukaryota > Metazoa > Arthropoda > Insecta > Lepidoptera > Papilionidae > Parnassius > Parnassius mnemosyne. Next base: position 21,979,797 of record CAVLGL010000084.1, on the reverse strand, counting down.
GCGTACGTATGTGCGTGTGTATGTTAGTTAGTCCTCTACGTATGTTAGTCCTTAGGATTGACAATGCATCTGCGTTTTGATTTTCGTTCGAGTATGTCACTTATACATACTTTTTAGGATACTGCGTCCACTTACTATCAGGTGGACTGTGAGCTCGTTTGTCAAACTGATTTTTATATTTTATGGATTATATAAACAGGTATAATAGGTAGACTTTGCGCTATAAGCATTTTATACCAAACTTTAGTATTAACCGAAATCTGTTTGTGTTTGTCAAACTTACTAATATAAAAAAGTTTATGAGGTATTATTATTATTGTCCGAATTTCCCTGGACATCGTCATCAATTCATTATCTTGCTATTTACAGCTCGTGTACGCCATCAAAGCCCTAGGTAACATCGGAGGATTCAAGCAGGAATTCGCGGATGTCCTAATAAATATAATTGGCGATGCCTTAGTGCCTGTACCTATTCGACTGACCGCTATCGACGCATTCAGAAGAACGCCATGTACTGAGACACGGTAAACTTAGAATTTATTAAATTAAAATTGTGTAATGTTTATATAATCACGGAGCATGTGCACTTTTCATGGCATATTTAAAAAATAATGTTTTCATTGATGCACATAGTTAGAGGTAACTATATGGGCCCGCGCATATAAAAACTGCGAAGCGTAGAAAAAAATGGACTGGACTCAACATACAACATGTTGTACGATTATTTCTTATCCGGAAGTTTAGTTACGCGCTTGCTTTAAGTCTGGGGTTACGTTGTGTTTTAATGTAATACTTAAAATTTCAGAAATAGAAATAATGTTTCCAAAAAATTACTGGATTTAGTCCATCCCTATATCCGGTCAACGCGAACTGAAATCCGGTGTGTGCGTTGATGTGCCTGAGCACGTTAGTTGTATAATTTCGGAGATTACCGCGTACTATAGTGCTATCCGGTTTGTTAAAGTCCACAATTATTTTGGGAGACATTTTTTAAGCGGGACTTTTAGTCCTTCGTGTGCGTCACGCGATGCAGTTATGAGTAATCTATTTTAAAAGACAAAAAGTTTTTAAAGGACGCGGAATACTGTCCGTCGTCTGCGTTTGTTCCATAAACTTTATTTTTAAATACCACAATTAAACACTCTTGTTTAATCATAAGACTTAAATCGACAAATCTATAGTGTGGTTGATACTAAACATCCATGTAAGAGAATCCACTACCCCACATCATCCCGTAGGTGTCGTAAGGCGACAGAAGGAAACTAAAACAGATGTTGGGCAGCAGCATATTGCTGAAACAGCACAAAATAATTAAAAACTGCGCTTGCCAACCCGTCAGTTATGCGTGGCAACTACAACAAATATGCCCCTCTCTGCACCAGCAGTGGGCTTTTTATAGGCTATAATGACGCCTGTATACATCCCACTGCTGGGCACAGACACCCCTCTCATTAAAAGAGAGGGTTTAATAATTTATAGGGGAAGGGGAAATAATATATTCTTAGGTATTTTGAATGCAATCTGTTTGTCATGTAATAAACTAAATTTCACTACAAAAAAACCGCTTTAAAAAGGACAATGTTAAAACTCGCCTAAGAACCAACATATATTTGACAATTACCAAAATTCTTATCCTTAATTATGCATTAGATAACATTCATTAGATAGTAACGGACACTTCTGACTTGTGAAATCAAAATAAAAAGGACTTTTTCGATTTTGAACTTTGTACCTATTTTTTAATACTATTGTGCTGCGTTTATGGCCTCCTGTGATTTGGCCAATCGCACAATACCTTCACACACATATTTCAAAAGTCGTCATAAACTCAAATATATTATGAAAACGTTTACATTTTAAAATATATCCCAGATTAATATATGCCACAAGGAACTGGGGTACAGTGAAATCATCTATTTTCATTTAAAATAACAATACTATTGTCATTTCATTGGCAAATCAATATTGTGCCACGCAAAAAAAGTCAATAAAGGAATTCCATCCGCGGCTGGTCGTTGCTGCTGGTGATAAGAGGGCTGGTTCTTTTCTCGCTCAAAGGCTAAGTATAGCCATTCAGCGGGGAAACGCAGCCAGCGTTCTTGGCACGATACCGTGGGGTGTAGGACTGTATGATAATTAAGTTTCTAGTTTCAGTTTTTTTATTATTATTATAGTTTTTAATATTGTAAAAAATTTAAGATAAATTTAATAACGTTGACAGATGACAACAAGTCAAAATAGATAGACGTCAGACGTGCTATTGTTTTGGTTTCGTTTGAAAAAATACATTTCTGTAAATGTTTTAGGAATCTAAGTGCACTCTGTAGTTGGTTTGTTATGCGATAAATTTATATTAATTACGAACGTCGGCTTGAACTACGGATATCGATATTCTTCTTTAGCGACCTACCTGGCTTGAATCAGGGACTTTAACCAAATGAGACTGTATATGTTGTATTTATTTGGTATGAATAAAATAAATACCTAATCACAACCTGAGTTTTATTTACCGTATGAATGCTAGGCTAAAACTGAACTCCTTACATTAGCAATAACATAGTAATGTTTGATAAACATAAAACATAACCTCAAAATCTCTATGATAACTGCAAATATCTAAGTTTTCAGAAGTGTCCGTCAGGAGTTATTTGTAATTTTTAAAATCAATTATGTGTAATTTCGGACTTAAAAAGGTATTTTTTTCATTGTTGGTTCTTAGGCGAACATTGTATGGACGCAAAACAATGTCCTTTACATATTATTTGATTACTTTTGGCACGTAAGGAAAAAGCGTTCTGCCCCCTCCACGTGACCATTCCCCTCTATCTCTTTCTCTCTGTCTCTTTCTATTATATACGGTTGTATGTATATTTTCGTACGATTATGGACATTAATATAATAATTTTAATTAAATTAATTATTAAATCACGTTTAGAGTGGAAAAATAACGAGAATAATCGTAATAAATGTAAATAGAGAGTAGGGACAATATTTGGGAGGTCCCCGACCGCACTTTTCTTTATTATTAAAACCATGTTTTCAGCGAGTACTTTCTAGAAACGTTCCGGGAAGATCTAGTAAATATAGAAGTACGCATTGCTTCGTATTTACAAGTGATGCGATGTCCAGACTTGAGCATCATTAGAAGGATATTCCATGCTTTGAGAAACGAGCCAGTTAATCAAGGTAAGAACGACACTTTAAACTAGTTCGCATCATCACTAGTAAAATGCTATTCCAAGTCATTAATATTGCGTAAAATTTTTCTTTAAAGTCGATTCATTTCCCTATTTCGTTTTTTTTATCATGTCAAAGAGAGCCACAAACGCATTCTGTCCACCTTACAATTGACAACTGAGTAGTTGACACCATCATAAAATTAAATACAAATTATAAATTACTACAACATTTTATAATTTGAATTCACTACTTACTAAATAAATGTCCAAAAAATTGTTCAATGTTCAATTTTATTTTAATTTAGATTTTTGGTATTTTAAAATAATTATATAAATAAGATAATATGATCTATTCCAAAACAATTTAAATAACTTAGTTGTCTAAATTACCAAGTAAAAGCGCTCATCTAACAATCCATTGGATAGGATACGCGTATCCTAACTTATAAATTATAATGTATTCTAAAATGACACTTTTTTTGTATGTAACAGCCGCGACATTCGTATGGAGTCACTTAAACAATTTAGGGCAATCCTCATTGCCGTCCCGAGTTGAAATCCAAGGCCTTCTCTCAGGCAATACGATGCCGCAACTCGAGGATAGTCCAGACTTCAGGATGTTCTCTAGGAATTACGAACAGAGTGTTTTCTTCGATCAGTACAATGCTGGTGAGTCAAGATTAGTTTCACTAGTTGCATCATCGAACTTTTCCTGGTTATTTTTTTATTATATATTATGGTTAAATAAATAATCTTTACGTTATAGTGATTGCAGGAGAATCCCCAAATATTCTCTTCTCGATTCGAATTCTTCTTTACCAGTCTGTACACTGCTAAACATGGGCCTCTCACGTACTATGAAATATTTCAAGAAAGACAATAAAAAGTTAACGTTACCGTTACAACCTATTAAAGTTCACTGCTGAACATATACCTCCCCCATAGATTGCTCTCTATAAGCTCTCTATTACCAAGTTTAAATGTTTTATTAAGCTGAAACTGTATAAAAAGGGTTATTATAGTATAAATGAATACATGGTTGATAATAACCCCTGGGAATGAGGTGGTCGCTTCCAAGCAGTTTCTAAAATAAACTTTGTAAATAGTTCGTAATCATTAATATTGTGAAATTTATTTATAAAAAAAAGTCCCGCTGGGTTTCTTGCTGGTTCTTCCCAGGGCAGAGGGTTTTTTTCGAACCAGTGGTAAAGTAAAAAATGACTTTCAATAAGAATTACACATGTAATGTATATTGAATAAAAAATATTCTATTCTATTCTATTCATCATAGGGGGGATATTTGTCATAGTTGCCACGCTTGGCTAGCGGGTTGGCAACGACAGTTTTCTATTTTTAGTCGTTATTAGTAAGATGCTGCTGCCCATTTCCTGATTCGTTTTCCTCTGGTGTCTCTATTTAGTCATATAATTTATATGTTTATAGTAAAGTTTTGCCCTTTTACAAATTATGGAAGTGCAAACAACACACATTCATAATATTTTCTTGCCTTTCGATTAAGATCTTTATCAAAAGCATATATGTATTTATTTTTTATATAAATCGGTCAAAACCTAGAAGTTGAAATGAAGTTCAGTATGAAAGTAAAAATATAAATTTGTGACACATTCGGAATACTAGGATATCTAGAATTTTCTTTAATTTTCAGGTGGTAACTATGAAGCCAATGTGGTGTTCTCTCCTGACTCTTACATTCCAAGATCTGTGTCACTCAACTTGACCGTTGACATGTTTGGAGAATCTATTAATCTGTTGGAGGTGAGTGTTTTCTCATATAAAGTTTAAAAGTTTTAAATTAAACGTAATATAAACGTAAATAAAAACAATGGTAATTTTATACAGAATCTGCATTCCATATTATCATTATTAAAAATCAGTAGTTCAACAGTTATAAGGAATTTTGTTTGAAAATTAGAATGTTGGCTTAGTTCTTTACTGGTTTGTTAAAATTCTTATTTTTTTTAAACTATGCTTTTCATAATATTAAATGTGGGCATTTAATGTCTATGTGCTATTTATTTTAACTTTAATTACAGATTAAAGCACGTGGTGAAGGTTTTGAAAGTTACTTCGAAACATTTTTTGGTAAAAACGGTCCATTTAGCAAAAATGAATTGACTAAGAAAGTAAGCAATTTACGATTCTTCAGGTCCGCAAACGAAGCGGACGAATTACAAGGAAAAATCGACGATCTTGGATACAAAAACAACGCTCTTAAGCACCGTTATCCCATGGCGGAGTTGGGTATCAAAGTGTTCGGCAATGAAATATCATTCTGGAGCGCGGAGGGCTCTGATGAAATAGTTAAATCATTGGAGAGGTTGAATCCTAAACTTAGGATATTGGAGATATTGTCAGGGAAGGTATACTTACGTTATTTATAATTATTATATTGTACTACTGAATATCTAGTCCAAGATCTGTATTCCAAATTATGTAATTTTCGCTCGTCGCACTTACGTATATACAAACCTAGCCTGTAAGCATTTAACGACCGCGGCCAAATAGTCGGAGTACCTATCTACTATGTAGCCATTAGTGACTTCATCGCAGGTCCTGGGACACATCACACAGAGCTGGCTCCAGTGCAAAACACAAAATGTGATTTTAGAATTTGTGTTTTAGTTATGGTGACCGTGGGCCTAACATACGATCTTATCACATAAGAATTGAACCATTAATTAATACTTTAATTCATCACAGCCTATCATTAATGTAGTAGACCCATGCTCCAGTTATATAAAGTTTGCAGGGCGAATGGTTCGGCTCGACAGGAGAAGGACCACACTCCTTCAGAACACCAGCGTAAATGCTACTGTGTTTCGTATGGAGAGCATAGCGACCTGGAGACCAGTTTTACTGGTATCGAGGCATTCTATTTTAGTCCTCAGGGTGACAATGTATCGGTATTTTGATTCTTATTCAGCAGCATTGAGCTGCTATTTGACGCTTGTATTCTGTGAGAGCGTGGTCCTTCCCCGGTCGAGCCGACCCATTCGTGCTAAAAGCATATTATGGTTGCAGTATGACTACAACTAATAATTATAGATATTTTGTTGAGTTTGTAATATTAAACTTATCTTAAATTCTCGGTACTGAGTGCTTTGCAGCACCTATGATCACGTACGCGATGCTAGAAAGTACCATGGATTTTGGAAAGCGATCGAAACGTCAGCTATTTAAAATAAGTTAATAAGTTAGTGGAATAAACTAAATTAGTTTTATTCAAAGATAAATGAATTTCTGACAGGAAATAAAATACAACAAAGCGTCCCTTTTCCTGGACACCACTTTCTCAGTGCCCACTGGATGCGGTCTACCATTAAACATGAACCTAATGGGCACGAGCTACGTAGACACCAAGATGTCTGGGACTGTGGTTGATAAATACGAGCAGTCGGGTAACTTGCAATTTGCCGGGATGATTAGACCCAGGTAAGTCTATGTATATTATAGGTTATTTACAAAGTAAATAGGGAAGTTGAGAAATCGTTGTTGGGTTTATTAATTTTATTCTTGTATAATCTATGTCCAATAAAAACATTCTCTATTCTTTTATATCATCCCAATTCATACCTTGGATTTATTTAGATAACGGCCCGCCCATTGCTTAGGGCTTATTCTCCATATTTTTAGAGCATAATTTAAAAAAATCATCATCATACGTCCATATGCCATTTCGTATATGCCAGATATAAAACACCCTGAATCACAACTGGGAACAGTGTTAAAGGTGCCAGACATCTGATACTGTGATTGCCAAACCGTCTGCTAAGTATTCCAGCTACGGCTACTTTGCTATGTTACGTTATCACAAGTAATTAAGACGCTTTTACTCCGGGTTTAGACTCTCACCTCGTACCTCGCCTCGCAGCTCCCGTGTTGTTGCGAGGTAACGAGTGCCTGTTTCCACTCTCGCGATGCGTTCAGTTTGCGTTGAGCCAGCAACGATGGAAGACATCGAAATAATAGCGGCAGCAACTCTTGCCTTAATAAGTATTTATCGATGCTTGACCATTTTAAAAAGAAGGAAAAATAAATATGTCGTTAAAGAAGAAGATCCTGGATGATATCTGTTCATCGAAATAGAACCTTGTGAGTTTCATAATTTTGCGCCGTAAACCAAGTGAAACGAGAGCGAGAGTGTAAACAGCACGCTGCGTCCCTCGCGAGGCCCTTTGACTCGTGCCCAAAGAATCGCCTCCGACGCTCGCGCCGCGAGTGGCGAGGCGAGCTGCGAGGCGAGCCACGAGCTAGCGTTTACACTCGCACCTCGTGGCTCGCCTAGCGACTCGCTTTGCCGCGAGCCCGAGAGTGTAAACGGGCTATTAAATATATCAAAGATGATTATTAGTATTAAATTAATTTATACTCTGTTCTTATAACATAATGTCGATTTTGCAGTGTTGCAGTAAACATAGCAGCAACCATGGGTGTTGTAGCGAGCACGCTCAGTTCTAGCGCCATTCGTTTAAACGCCCGTTTATATACCGCAACATCAGTCGAGGCGAAGCTGAGTATACGAGGGTTGAACATGTTGCGACTCGACTTGTCGCTGCCAAGGGATAAGCAGGAAATTTTTGCTGCTAAGTAAGTTTTTTTTGTCTATGATCACGATCTTTTGTCATTCGATCTCGACTACAGCAATGACCTAATGTAATGTACTAACATATGTATATCCAATGTCGTCGTCATCGTCGTTGTCATCGTCGTCGTCGTCGTCATCATCATCGTCATCATCATCATCATCATCATTTTAGCTCTTCACAAGTTCACTGCTGAACATAGGCCTATGCTCATCCAGTGTAATGTTTATAAATTAAATTTACGCTGATATTATTTATAGTTCCGACGTTTTCAATGTAACTTTCCAAACTGATTTTACGAAATTGCATTCAAAAATTGGCTGTTATCTTTATCAAAAGTGCGATCAAAAGCTTTGTTTGGAAAAAATATACACAAATTATTTGGAATGAATACATCGTCTTTTAAATAAGATGGGGGGATGGGTAGTGCAAAATAAAGCTTGCATTACACTAATTTTAAATTAGGGCATACAACATTAATAAGAGTGTATTGAAAATAGAGCATATATTTAGGTCGGAGCTCATCATTCTCCACGGCGATCAAGAGCTTCAGCAGCAGGGATTGAACCAGAACAGAATTGAGCAGAATACTTGTAGCTGGACCACTTTCGATAAAGCCATCGGCATCAAAGTGTGCGCCTCTTATCAGGTAAAAATGCAATAACCGTGTTTTCATATCGTTTTATAAATAGTTTCAATATTTACGCGAATACTGCACTATGAATAAGTGTTTTCACATGTTATATCAAGCTTAAATTCAACTTTCAATTTCCTACATTTGTGGTGTGTTTTACAAGGATGGATGAACTCATCTTATGATTATGTAGGGGCGCTTCTAGATTAACTACACTAAGTAGGCAACCGTATGCCAATCGCCGGCATATACTAGAGGACACTGCGATTTGTTGCAAAACGTTGAAAATCTATGTCTAACCGAAAATTGTTACAGTGAAAAAAAAATATATGTGCAGTTCACACGCGGTAGAAGTGAAACCTTCAAATGAAATGAAATATAACATAAAGATATTTCACAGATCACGACAACTGGTTTACTTAATACGATCACTCTCAACCACAAGATCGGCATAAAATATAAGATAAAAGTTTAATTTTATAGCAAAATAAATATTACAATCCTTATTTTAAGACTTGTAGAGCCTATATTTAGTGTATTAAATCAAAAGAATATTTTCTTTCTAATAAAATTGCTTTGTAATAGCGCCATCTACTTCGTTCTATAGGTAATGTCTTTTTATCGAACAATATTTGATTGACTCCCAAGGTGGTACGTACAATAGACGCAAGATGGCATTAATGTATGAAATCGTAGATTGGTATATTAAGATAATTTAATTCAATGGTTAATTTAATTTATTTAATAAATTTGTTAATTTTTTTAAATGCTTAACAGTTAAAATTTATATTAACCATCATTAAAGCACCGCACAGAGAGGATACCGAAATATGTAATATGAAACACTATTTTAAATAGACACGTTCAAGAACTATAAAGATTAATAAATGTGTTTCAGTTCCCGAACATGACGAATCTACCTAACGCGCCTTATTTCATCATGAGCGGACCAGCTAAGTACATATTGTCGTTGGAGAAGGCCGATCCATCGGCAAAGACTTACGCCTTCCAGTACAAGTGGACTAGGAACGTGACCACAGACGTTATAGGTTTTTCATTCGATACACCCAATAGCAAGGCAAGTAGTGTCAGTTGTTTTATTTGCTTAGTTAATATTACACAGATAATTATAATGCAAAATTATAAATTTGTACATCTAATCGAAATCTAATCTAATAGAAATATATATGCTACCTTTTCTTTTTAATTATTTTTAGGAGTAAGAATGACAAACCAGCCCACATGATGGTAAGTGGATGCTGTGTTTTACAAGCACCTACGGTCAAAATCTAAATACATCTACTACTTCTGAAAACTACTATGGAATTGCTAGTTGCCAGTAAAAAGAGTATCCCGTTTTTGTCGTTTACCATACGAAAGTACTGAATTGGTAAAAAACAGCATAATGCTGCTTTTTACGCTTATTACCAATTCAGTGAAACATCGAATACAAATAAGCTTTCTTTTTCATGTACCTTTATATAATATTTAAGGACTTATCACCTAAAAGTTAAGTGATATAATATATTACGTGTAATCAAATGATATAAATATAATATATAAATAGTTTATATTATTTAATTTATATTATTTTCTATATATTATATTTTATCTAAACTTTTAAAGCGAATCTAATAATAAACAATAATCCTCACCAGGAGAAACGTATGATTGACGCTTCATTGATAATCTCGAATACATCCAGCTCCGCGTCCTTAACCCTCCAATCAGCGCGAAGCACATTGAAAGCAAAAGCAATGTATAAAAATAAACAATATGACAAATCCCTCGAAGCCAGCTTGGACGTGGACGGTCGGAAGCAGTTCGACACCGTCATGTCGCTGAAGAGGCACGATATTAAATATGGATACGTGTGGCTGCCTCACGCTTATTGGGTCGTTAATAATGAAACTATCGCGGAGCTATCTGGTAAGTTTGTAAAGATTAATTAATTTATAATTTAGAAGAAATTAAGTGGATATCTACGTTCAGGCTTAAAAGATGAGCCATAATATCCATGGGTGTAATTTATAGTGTTAATTTATCTAGAAGAAAATGTGTAATTCGGAAAAATAAACCAAGTATCCTTGTTTTATTATATCGATTGCATATCTATGCAAATAAATAAAAGTGAAATGTCTGTTTTTAATTTCAAAATTACAGCTTTTTACCAAATACATATAAAAGTATATACGGTACTAATAACAAAAATACAATTTTTAAAGTTTTTCTCTGTCTGTCCGTCTGTCTGTCCGTTTGTTCCGGCTAATCTCCGAAACGGCTGGACCGATTTTGACCGGATTTTCACTGGCAGATAGCTCATGTGACAAGGAGTAACTTAGGCTACTTTTGTTTTAGAAAAATAATTAGGGTTCCGCGCAAAATAATTAAAACCCCAAATAACACGCCGGCGGAGTCGCGGGGAACAGCTAGTTTTTAATATTTAAATAAAACTAATTTTACGGATTTTATCGCGTATCTTAATATATCGCGTATCTTAATAAAGGGTGACAAACGAGCACACAGTCCACCTGATGGTAAGTGGTTGCTGCGGCCCATAGAAATCTACATCTATCCTCGCTTGCGAATCAAAATGCAGATGCGTTGTCACCAGTGAGGACTAAGATGGAATGCCTCATTTCCAGTAAAAAGGGCCTCCGGCCACCTGCACTCACCAAGCGAAACACAGAGGTAAACCTCTACTTCACGCTGGTATTCTGTGAGGTCCTGGTACCACCCTGGTTCGAGCCGGCCCATCCGTGCGACAGCAAAAGCTGCCGCGTGGCTCTACCACTGTTAAAATTTGGCACAAGCTCAAAAAATAAAAAATATATACATCTTTCAATATTTCAGGAAGTGTTAAAGTGAAAACTAAAAGTGAAGTTACGCAATGGGACATTACAACGGACTTTCAAACGCGGCAACTTGCGAGTAGACTTATTGGATATTATACCTTAAACGGACCAACACACGGCGCAAAATTGCAACTCGACTATCAGTTCTACAGAAATCCGAAACAGACTATTAGATTGGAGGGAGTGTATAGCGAAAGGATTATTGGTTACAGGCACGATCTATATGGAGAATTGTCTATGGAATTTACCGCTTATCCAGGGTATAATTTTTACTCCGTACTCAGGAATGTGGTAAGTATAAAGTAGTAAATATATTATGTTTGTCAACAACATAAACTTCAAGAAGATACTTGCCTTTCAAGGCATCAAATTGGTAAAACTGTGGCTTAAGCCAACTGGACTACTGCCACCATATGGCGTAACTACGGAACCTTATCACATTCTCAGTGGCTAACTATTTGAAAGCTGGATTGACCACTGCATTGTCCAAACCTTATTAAGGACTACTGATTCCAGCTTTTAGGGCATTTTTCTTTAAAAAGCTGTACGTAGAAATCTATATCTAATTATGATTTTAGTTTAATAAATATTGTGATCTTTTACTTATTGGAAAATTATGTTTTCAGTAAATTTAATGTAATATTTCATACATTACATATTTATCAATGGCATTACATTTCAGAAAACCCAAAGCCACATGGACATAGGTTTTAATGTGAGTGCATCACGGCAGCAAAAATCCGACCCGGCCTTCACATTCATTTTTAGGCGCATCGACAAACTTAACGGAGTGAAACTGAATACTGAGATTGCTATGACTCGATCACAGAAACCGATTTACTTTAAGTTCCAGTTTGAAGAGGTAAGGGGGAATTTATGGGTTTCCTATTTGTTTTTAGGGTAGAGTAAATAGATCACAGATATTTAGGAACATATGGGATGTCTGATTACCGTCGGATGTTGTTTCGAAGGTTGTTCTGCTATTTTCACAAACAATGATTAGAAAACTGTGTCAGCAGTCTAGGTTCTAATGCAATAAAGTGGTGCTTTTTATATAAGATATGGATGACAAGCGAGCACCCACTCCACCTGATGGTAAGTGGTTACTGTGGCCCATAGACATCTACATCTATCCTCGTTTGCTAATTAAAATGCAGATGCATTGTCAGCCGTGAGGACTAAGATGGAATGCTTTTATTCTAGTAAAAAGGGTCTCCGGTACTCTACGCTCACCATACGAAACACAGCAGTGTTAAGCTGCTATTTTACGCTGGTATTCTGTGAGAGCGTGGTCCTTCCCCGGTCGAGCCGACCCATTCGTGCTACAATTATACAATTAATATAGCTGCAGCGTTGCTCTACCGCGTGTTTACTTACTAAGCAATGTTTTTGGGGAAATAGAACCAGAAACTGTTTTATTTAATATAGACTATAAATAATACTTATAGATAGTCGCTCCTTTGTTTAATTTACCACCGGCTTGAAAAATACCTGTGTCCTGGAATAAACTAGCAAACCCAGGGCAGGGGCACTACTTTTTTAAGAAACGATTAGTTTACAATTATATATTATGTTACACTTTATATATTATATATCACCTCATTCCCAGGGGTTATTATCATCCATAAATTTCTTAATATTATAATAATCCTTTTTGTATAATGTTTATTTAATAAAGTTTTTGAACTTGGCGGAGTACACATTTGGAAAATGGTGTGGTCCATAATTATCTATACTATGTAAGGTTATAACTTCTTGGACCAAATCGCACCCTCACCCATATTTAGTATTTGTACATTTGATTACTTATTGCTTTTTTTATAATTTGAGAAATTCTAATTTGTAAGATTATATTTGAGAATTCAAGTCGAGCTCGTTAATATGCCGTGTGATGGGAAATTTTGTTTTACTTGAACGATAGCATCTATGATTTTTTTTAATAACAACTGCGTATACTGGTGACCCTAATTATTTTTAAAAAAAAAATTGCTTTTATCTGTCTGTATTTTTTTAAGAATAAGGGTGACACACGTGTATCTTTGATTAAAAATTGAAAAGCAGATGCGTTGTTATACCTAAGAACTAAGATAGAATGCCTCGTTATCAATAAACAGGGACTCCTGTTCACTACACTCACCATACGAAGCTCAGCAGCATTAAGCTGCTATTTAACGCTGGTATTCTGTGAGAGCGTAATAATTTTTCGGTAGAGCCGACCCACCCGTGCTGCAACCATAATACAGCTGCAGCGTTGTTCATCACGTTTAACTGTGCACATTTTTTCTGCGTTAATTTTTCTTTCATTTTTCTTCTATAGATCGGTCCAAAATATTCAGCAATGGCCGTACTAAACTTCAATCCAAAGTCGCGTGAGATAATGCTATCTGGCTACTTATTCGCGCCTCCAGGGTCACAGTTATACGTAGACGCCGAACTAAATGTTACCTTGCCGACATTACACCCTTGCACTCTCAAAGCAAAACTACACGAGAAGCAAGCTAATGAGTTTCAGGTAAGTAATAATAATAAAAATTATGTCCTCCAGACCGAATTTCAGGCACGGCGACTAGTCTTAAGGGAGACTAGCCATATGTACAGGACAGAACTATAGTGCTCGAGCATAAATGTAAGCAATGCATTTTTTTTATAGGAGAGGGGGCAAACGAGCATGCGGCTCACCTGATAGTAAGTGACTACCGCCGCCCATGAACAACTGCAACACCAGGAGAACCAGGGGAATTGCAGATGCGTTGCCAGCCTTTTAAAAACGAGTAGGCTCTTTTCTTGAAGGTCCCTAATTCGTATCGGTCCGGAAAAATCGCTGATGGTAATCGATTCCACAAGGAAGTTGTGCGAGGAAGAAAACATCTTCTAAATCGCACAGTGGTGGACCGCCAATCATCCAGATGGTGTGGATGGTATCGGGAGTTCTGTTGCGATGTGCGTTCGTGAAATTTGACGCCTGGGATTAATCCGAACAATTCCTCAGAACACTCCCCGTGGTAAATGCGAAAGAAAATGCAAAGAGATGCAACATCTCTTCGCAGTGCCAATGAATCGAGCCGATCGGAAAGGACTCGGTCGTCGACGATTCGAGCCGCTCTGCGCTGGATGCGGTCAAGTGGAAGGAGCTGGCACTGGGGAGCCCCTATTATATTCTCTATTCCCTCACTCTCATAATCCAAGGGGACGGTATGAAACACGACTGGAGAGAGATCAAGCGCAGGTCTAAGGTCTTTACGTGCTTTCTGAGGCACGCGGGTGAAAAACCGACAACTTCCTGACTCCAGGTTACTACTGAAAATTTCCTGATAGAAAAACCCAATATGATAATATGATTTTGGCCCGACCCGGCATTCAAACCGATTACCTCATGATCAACCACCGTGTTTATGATAAGTAATAGAATCAGGCGTTACTTTGCGGAAGTCCATTATATTAAAGTTGGAAAAAAATTACGTCGCGTACATCCGCTCGATAAAATAAAATGATGTATCTTACCTAATTTGAAGAGCACCTGCCGCCCTCCCTCAATTGCGTGTACTATCACCGTCACCACTAATCCCGTCGCCACTAATCCCAGCACCACTACTGCCAACACCACTACACTAGGAAAGACACGCCACTGACGACAATACGACACGTGTTTCGCTTCTACACGAGGCATCTTCAGGTAATCTAAACTATGCGGTGGCTGACCGCTAAGCGATCAAGAATCAACAGGCTGATAAGTCCACTGCTAGACTTGATCTCTTCCGTTATTAATATATTTGCCACGCTTAATAGCCGGATTGACGATCCCAGTACGTTAGTCTAGCGTTACAGGTGCAAGACATCTGTCTTGCACCTATAACACTGCACCCCGTCACCGATCTGAATTTTTTTTATAGGATAAGGGTGACAAACGAGCACACAGTCCACCTGATGGTAAGTGGTTGTTTGCTGTGGCCCATAGACATCTACATCTATCCTCGATAAAGAATCAAAATGCAGATGCGTTGTCACCCGTGAGGACTAAGATGGAATGCCTCTTTTCCAGTAAAACGGGTCTCCGGTTCTCTACACTCACCATACGAAACACAGCAGTGTTAAGCTGCTATTTTACGCTGGTATTCTGTGAGAGCGTGGTCCTTCCCCGGTCGAGCCGACCCATTCGTGATATGACTATACTACTAATATAGCTGCAGCATGGCACTACCACGTTTTCAATTATAACATAAAACACAATTTTCGCTTATTGGACTTTGTGGAATATGAAAATTTGTAATTTTTACATGGAGTTACAGTGATAACTCACACTTTATATTTAATTTTCAGTTAATTCTGACTATTAAATATAAAGTGAAGGAGAACGATACAGTATTTGAAATGGAAATTTTATAAAGTGTATAAAATTGTTACGAAGTAATAACTTTTAAACAAGCTAGTACCAGTAACAGTGTTATTAAAAATACTTACCCTTTATATAAAAAACGAACAACAAATTTTATTTTGTACCCACTTAATTTTTTTTAAATATATATTTGCCTCTTACACTCACGCGGCGAAGGAAATAGACTAAAGTATGTGAAGTAAACGCGACGCGTAGGTAAAAGCGGAACCTCGTCATTTGAAGTAAAATCTCTTAATTTAGAGAAGTGTAATTTAGTAATGAAACTAATTCTAATAAAATTTTAGTTGTATATTATAAATAACATTTAAAAAAAGTATTGTTCTGAGCAATCTTAACTATGGTTCTGACTCAACGTAGTAATTATATACTCTTAGGTTCTGAGGGGTCCTTTCTAAATATTAACATACTTTTTGGAGCTTTCTACAAAGGTGACCTTGGACTATCTCATGTATAAGTTAAAGACTTGAAAGATTAAATAATTTATTATTTAATAACTGGCTTTACGACTCTAGGTTCTAGCCCTTCTGAGCCTGAAGTTATAATGTATCCTCCATTGTACACTGCTTCACAATATGTTGATGTATCACATTGTGCAGCCCTTGGGAGATTTTGACGACAGCTTGAGTCAGCAGACAGCTGACAGTTGGCGATGGTATCTCAAGGCGCCTAAGCAGACAGACACCTTTCTTGAGAATCACATCACCATCGGAACACTTGTTTCACCGTTTCCACTAACAGTCCACATGCGCGGACACTTAATACACAAAATCGCACCACTTTTACATATCAAAATCCACTTCAAACCATTATTTAAACAATAATACAGGAGCAGAAAACCGCCGCCGGTCAGGTTCCCGCCAAAACTCCTATGTTAAATAAATTCTTTTTACTACACAGCTTAACGCAGTTGGCATTTGGTTCACGGGCGTGGACTACAACGTGGATGCGCTGTACCAAGACCAATCGAAGACCAATCTCGTATCGCACCGCATCAAAGTTATAATAAACAGTAGCCATTTTAAGGACATCTCGGTCGACGCGAGATTCACACAGGATAACCGACAGATCACCTTTATTGGTCAGGTGAGCTTTACCTGTTTTATTTAGTTTTTTTTTTTTTAGCTTTGTAGGACTATCATATTATATAAAACTTTAGTAATCTAATCTTCAAATATATAAAAATTAATGTTTATTTGTTCGTATTTTATGCGCTGCCATACCATTATTCAGATTGCGGTAAGACTGTCAAGTTATTGTTTGCACTTGCGCGAAGGTTATAGGCATAGTACAATTAACTTACAGTGGGTGGCGCGCGTATCGTACTGACAAATTTCTTTGAAAGTTATATATATATATATATATATATCATTCCATTTCAATGAATATATTATCATTCCTATTTAAACACTATAACTCTTCCACATTAAACAATATTTCCACAACTTTGTTTTGCGGCGGCTACGCGCCGCTTACCAGCTATTTTTCTATAATAAATATTTTTAAACTTATAATGGTAGGTAGGTACATAGTCAATGTTAACATAGATTCATTTGTTTATTTTTGACAAATTAATTTACTTTCTCATCTTCAACGACTGATTATAGTTAATAATTAAGCTGTACGTTATATTTTATACTAGCTGTACCCGGCCACGCGTTGCTGTGGCCCAAAGAGTATGTCAGTAGTAAAAAAACATATAAAACACGCGATATTTAACACTCGAATTCAATATTGTGTCAAAATTTAAAGAAAAGCAATTGGTGAAGAACTAGCAAAGATTTAAGATCTTTTTTTTTATAGGAGAGGGGGCAAACGAGCATGCGGTCCACCCGATGGCAAGTGACTACCGCCGCCCATGAACAACCGCAACACCAGGGGAATAGCAGACGCGTTGCCGGCCTTTTAAAAAGGAGTACGCTCTTTTCTTGAAGGTCCCTAAGTCGTATCGGTCCGGAAAAATCGCTGGTGGTAATCGATTCCACAAGGAGGTCGTGCGAGGAAGAAAACATCTTCTAAATCGCACAGTGGTGGACCGCCAATCATCCAGATGGTGTGGATGGTATCGGGAGTTCTGCCGCGATGTGCGTTCGTGAAATTTGGCGGCTGGGATTAATCCGAACAATTCCTCAGAGCACTCCCCATGGTAGATGCAAAAGAAAATGCAAAGGGATGCAACATCTCTTCGCAGTGCCAATGAATCGAGCCGATCGGAAAGGGCTCGGTCGTCGACAATTCGAGCCGCTCTGCGTTGGATGCGGTCAAGTGGAAGGAGCTGGCACTGGGGAGCCCCTGCCCAGAGATGGGAACAGTATTCCATGTGAGGCCGAACTTGCGCCTTGTAAAGTAGCAGGCGGTGTGCCGGCATGAAATACTGTCCCGCTCTGCTGAGCACGCCAAGCTTTTTAGAGGCCAATTTGGCGTTCCCTTCCAAGTGACCACGAAACTGCACGTCACTCGATATGTCGACTCCGAGGATACCGATACTGGCTGAGGCAACAAGGGGAGTGCCTTGAAACTGAGGAGATACGACAAAGGGGTTCTTTTTAGCGGTAAACGCGCAAACTTGTGTCTTCTGAGGATTAAATTGGACTAGATTTAGTCGCCCCCAATCCGAGACTTTGTTCAGCAAAGACTCGACTTCAGACACAAGTTTGTTCCGGTACTCAGCGACGTATTCCCGAGAAATATTGGCACGGCCGGTGTATAGACCATCACCAGTGCTGTCATCCGCATAGCAATGAATGTTACCAGTTAGCAACATATCATTGATATGCAGAAGAAACAGCGTTGGTGATAGCACACAGCCTTGTGGAACACCAGCGTTAATAGGCTTGTAGTCAGAGCATGCACCGTCTACAACGACCTTGATGCTCCGATCTGCAAGGAAGCTGGTGATCCAATTGCACAATTTCTCGGGAAGCCCATAGGAAGGGAGCTTCGAAAGAAGCGCTTTGTGCCAAACCCGATCGAAGGCCTTCGCAATGTCCAGACTAACGGCCAACGCCTCCCCCTTGGACTCTACTGCCTCCGCCCATAGACCAGAAGATCACCAGCTGATCGACCCCGACGAAAACCGTATTGGCGGTCACTAATCAGCTGGTGATCCTCAAGGTACCGGATGAGCTGGCAGTTAATAATGGATTCCATTATTTTGGAGAACAAGGAGGTGATCGCGATAGGCCTATAGTTGGATGGGTCTGAGCGGTCGCATTTTTAGGGATCGGGTGGACAAAAGCTGTCTTCCATGAATTCGGGACTACGCCTTGGGAGTAGGAGTACCGGAAAAGACGCGTTAGGACCGGTGCCAACTCCGGAGCACACGTCCTCAGCACAATTGGGGGGATTCCGTCAGGCCCACTCGACTTCTGGATATCCAGGGAGAGCAGTGCTTTGCGAACCGAGCGCTGTGAGAACAGCACATCCGGCATGGAGCACTCACACCGCGGGATGGTCGGCGGTGTTTTCCCCCCCGTCATCAAGAGTCGAGATGGACGCAAAAAGGGAGCCTAAAAGGTCGGCTTTGTCTTTTGCGTCATGGGCCAGTGAGTCATCCTCCCTGTGCAGAGATGGTAGTGATGGCTTACAGAAATTCCCTTGGACAGCCTTGGCGAGAGACCAGAATGCACGGGTTCCCGAAGGAAGGCGAACTAGTTTCTCGCCAATTCTGCCTATGTGCTCTGACTTTGCCTTGGCAATAACTCTTTTGAAGGACCTGGAGGCGACGTTATACTTCTTTTTAAGTGTGCTGGTATTTACATCCCGAGTCGCCGAAGCCGCAGCCCAGGCTTGATAACACTCCTGCTTACTGCGTAATGCAGTCTTACAGGAGCGACCAAACCAAGGCTGAGATCTGCCTCCGATGGGTACCACAGATGATGGAATAAATAGTTCCATTCCCTGTAGCACCACATAAGTGACAGAGTCAGCAACAGCGCTGGGATCATCCGGCGAGAAGCAAACCCGCCCCCATGGGTAGGATGCAAAGAAGGACCGCATTCCGTCCCAATCCGCCGACCTGTAATGCCAAACACGGCGGCAACCTGCAGAACGCAACCGCGAAGGGAGTGTGAGTGGCACCACACTCCGGATCAGACAATGGTCCGAAGAGCCGAGAGGGACATCGACGGAAACCTGATATCCGCCCGGATGAGAGGTCAGCAGAAGGTCCAACAGGGAAGGTGTATGATCCTCCACATCTGGAATCCGCGTAGGCGAAGTAACCAGTTGTGTCAGACCATATGCCAAGGCAAAGTCATAAACAGATCTCCCCGCATGATCGGTTAGACGTGAACCGAGCCATTCGGCATGGTGGGCGTTAAAATCGCCAAGGATCACGATCTCTGCGGATGGGACCTGTTGTAGCAAGAAATCTGTAGCCATTTGGACGTGGTCGATGAGTCGGTCTGTTTCGGCATTACCGCTATGGGACCTATAGAGGCACCCGTAGACGCGCGGATGGTCGTCGCTGTCTACGCGTAGCCAAAGGATGGACAGGTCCGAACCTTCAAGACTGCCGAGGCGTCGAGAACATATGTCCTCTCTGACATACACGCAAACTCCAGCCCGAGGCACAAAGGAATGCTCCAATTTGTACCCCGGGTAGGAGAGATACGAAATATCAGCCGGAGAGGAAACCTGCGTCTCGGTCAGAAAGAGCAAGGCCGGCTTCGCCGTCTCGAGATGGTAGTGGACGGCGTTTAGGTTAGAGTGAAGTCCCCTGATGTTGCAGAAATTCACGGATAGCGTGGCAGGGGTCGCCTTGGTGTTCTTGCTCAGTTTGCCCCTAGCAGTAATGCTTTTGAGCGGAATTTTGCCCCCCCCCCCCCCAGAATACGCGGGGCAGCCTGAGCACCCACGCTCAGGATCGGAATAACATGGTCGTGGATGCTCAGCGAGGGATTCTCCAGGGGTGCTGGTACCCTCCTGGGGTAGTTCTTCGTGTAATTCCGCTACCATGTTGATGCGGGGGGGGGCGAATTGGGCCTCCGGCCACCTGCACTCACCAGACGAAACGCAGAAGCAAAGCTTCTACTTCACGCCGGTATTCTGTGAGGTCGTGGTACCAACCCGGCTCGAGCCGGCCCATACATGCAACAGCAAAAACTGCTGCGTGGCTCTACCACCGTTAAGATCTTGAACACACGAACATTTGCATTTTTATTTATATAAAAGAAAAAGATAAAAGCTCTAACCTCATTGCAACCTTACTTATATACACATTGTAAATATATTCCAGAGTGAATACAACGAAGACAGTTACCGTACGTTAATACGATACGTACTACTCTCGGAACAGAACTTCACCACTTATGTAGAGGTGGATCTCAGTGGACAGGCCTACAGTCTCAACCTGAATGCTGACCTCAACAACAACACCAACCTCAATATGGACCTGCATATAGATCAGTGAGTCTATTGTATTTTTAGACTTTTCCTATAATTTAATGTAGTGTATTAAAAAAAGTGACATTTTATGCAAAGGAAATTAAGATGTTTCATTTCATTTAGTTCTGCTAAAGCATGTTACACAAAAGGATAAGTACCTAGGATAAGTATTGGGCCTGTCATATAGCTCGAAGAACCAACAGTTGACGGGAAGATTGTTGAATGCCAGCCTCAACCTTGTACAATCAAGCTCAGTGTAGAGCGACTGCTTCTGTACATAGAATAACAACCAGACGTTCGATGTTAGAGTAGAGTAGAGACGATAGAGTTGATTAATGCGAATTGTTCAGAACCGTTTTCTGTGGTAGGCGTAGGCTATGTAATATACAATAACACCTCAACAAGCTATTATTTTTATGGCTACTATTGAAACAGAAACAGAAACTTTTTTATTCAATATAGATTATAAATAATACTTATTGAAAGTCACTCTTTTGTATAATTACCACTGGTTCGAAAAAAAACCTCTGTCCTGGGAAGAACCAGCAAGAAACCCAGCGGGACTTTTTTTTTAAATAACAGCTTACAATCATGTATGTTACACAAATTAACAACAAAACAAATTAGAAATAGCTTGGTAGCGATCACCTCATTTCCAGGGGTTATTATCATCTATAAATTCTTTAATATTATAATAACCCTTTTTATACAAACTTAGTTTAATAAAGTTTTTGAACTTTGAGCAGGTCAAATTTTGTATATTTTCTGGAATTTTGTTGTAAAAGCGTATACATCGCCCCAAGAATAAATTACTGACTCGATGGAGTCGAGTAACTGGTACTACTAGCTTGTGTCTGTTCCTAGTATTTACAGAATGAATATCACTTATTTTTGTAAAACTACTTTTATTTTTGTGTACGTACATTACATTTTTGAGAGGCCAAAGTTAATATATTAATTTCCTTAAATTTTTGTCGCAGCGACTCTTTAGGCTTTAAATCATAAATTGCTCTTATGGCCCTCTTCTGTAAAACAAATATAATTTCAGTGTCAGCTGCGTGTCCCCATAGCAAAATACCATACGACATTATGCTATGGAAATAGCTAAAGTAAACTAGTCTAGCTGTTTCAACACTAGTTAGACTTCTAATCTTTTTTACGGCATATGCTGCAGAACTAAGTCTGCTTGCTAGTTTTGATATATGGGGGCTCCATTGAAGCTTCGCGTCTAGTGTGATTCCAAGAAAAATGGTGGTATCTACAAGACTCAGTTTCTCCCCATTTAAAATTACATTAGTATTTAATTGTTTGACATTTGGAGTCATAAATTTTCATACATTTCGTTTTAGTGCCATTTAAATGCAAATTATTAACATTGAACCAAAATACTAATTTAGATATAGCATTATTTACTTCGTCATATTTTAGCAATTGTCGACTTAATTTGAAAATTAAATATATCATGATTATCTCCTACTATGTAAGGTAAGTCATTAATGTATACAAGAAACAGAAAGAGGCCGAGAATTGAGCCTTGAGGCACGCCCGTTTGTACCATCGACCCGGAAGAACTCATATTGTTAATGACAACTTTTTGCGTTCTCTTACTTAAATATGAAATAATTAATTTAAGAGCATCACTTCTTACACCGTAGTGTTGAAGTTTCCTGATTAAGGTTTCATGGTGAACACAATCGAAGGCTTTGGATAGGTCACAAAATATACCCAAAGCATCCTGTGAATTCTCCCATGCATTAAATATATATTTAATCAGCTCAACACCGGCATCAGTTGTCGAGCGACCTCTTGTGAAACCAAATTGATTTTTATGAAGTAAATTATTTATATTAAAGAAATTTAACATTTGATCAAGAATAATTTTTTCAAAAATCTTACTAAGTGTTGGTAGTACAGAAACAGGTCTAAAATTGGCGGGGTCTAATGTACTACCAGATTTAAATAAAGGTATTACTTTACTGTACTTCATTAAATCAGGAAACACACCAGATTCGATACTAGTATTAAAAATAATAGCTAAATGAGGCGCGATTGTATCTATTATAGACGCAATAACTTTAACGGAAATCCCCCACAGATCCGCAGTTTTCTTAACATCAATAGTTTTAAAATATTTTACAATATCTTTTGATGATACTTTATGAAATGCAAAATTCTTTGTACACGCATTTACATTTTGTTTAAGTAATGATTCGGCGACCGCAGGAGAAGAATTCAGTGACTTAGTGGCTAATATCGGAATATCAGTAAAATATTTCTCAAAAACCATTGCAACGTCCTGATCTGATTCGGTTAATTTGTTGTTTACACTTACCTGGTAGTTTTAATTGCGAGAGTTGATCTTACCAGTTTCGCTTTTAATTATACTCCATGTCATTTTAATTTTATTAGAAGCCGTCTTAATTTTGTTGCTCAAATGCAAAAACTTGGCTGTGGAGCACAATCTTTTAAAAATTTTTGAATATTTTTTTACATATTCCCTAAATTCGACGCTATGATTATATGACCTTTCATGGTAAAGATCATATAACCTATTTCTGCTCTTATGGACTCCTACTGTCGCCCATTAATTAAATGACTTGCGACTGTTCAAGGAGAATATTTTAGAAGTAAAAGTATTATTAAATTCATTGCAAATAAGCTTAAATAATGTTCCATAAAAAAAATTTGGATCATTTTGGTATGAAAGTGATGGAAGTTTTTTCACTATGTTACTTCTAAATTTCTCCAAGCGACGTGCATTTACTGGAACAAACACAACTTTCTCATCTACTTGCTTTTTGTGAACATAAGGTAACGAAACTACTTGTGCACAGTGATCAGAACTTAATTTTTGAATTATACATTTATGCAACGGCTTCACATTTGTAAAAATGTTATCTATACATGTTGCACTAGGTTGAGCAATACGCGTTGGCTCTAAAAATAAATTAAAAAGACCATATGATTTAAACAATGATCTAAATTTAATATTGATTGAGGAAGCTTCTAGGAGATTGATATTAAAGTCTCCACATATTACAACAGATTTATTCTGTTTATTAAGCTTAGCAAAAATTTCCTCCATAATTTTTTCAAAAGTATCCTATATAGAACATGGGGGTAGACGCTCACAACAATGAGGTGCTCAAACTCAACACATGCCATTTCTACAGTTCGCTCAACAGAGAGGCTCACAGTATCTTTACGTTCTTTACATGACAATAATTTACTAGGTAATATTAAGGATTACTGAAGTTAAACATTAAGTTATAAGCTTTTAACCAATGTTCAGTAATACATAAAATATGAATATTGTTGCTATTTAAGAACAACTCAATTTCTAGCTCTTTGCCTATCATGCCTTGTATATTTTGATGCACCAGGTGTAAACAATTTTCATTATCACTCTGTGGAATCATACAATTTAAGATTTGTAAGCTACATTCTAAATTATTTAAATTATTAAAACTGCTAGAGATTACCTCTATTGTCTCATTTTCTAATTTAAATTACTTGGAACTGATTCCAAATTACATATTAAGTCATTATACTGCTCAAAAGTAGCAGATGTCTGTGTAGCCAAGTCCTTGGCTGAGTTAATATATAAACAATAAGATAGCACATTTGCTATCTGTCTTAAAATATATTTAAATAGGTAATACCTATCTCTAGTCACAAATTTCTTAATTAAATTATTTATGTCTATTAAATTAAATTTATTATTATAATTATAACAATTAAATGTCAAGTTTAAATTATTATTACATGAAAAGTTATTCATTAATAAATTTAAATCATATCTTATTTTATTTTCCTGCGGCCAACCCTGTATGTAAGGCAATGTAAACAAGATAAATTTTTTTTCGCATTGAATCTAATGTGTTTTCTGATTTGATTAAACATACCAAAGTTATACAATTAAACCTAATACATTAGACCCTGTTAATTTTTAACTATTTCTATACTGTCAACACTATTTTTTTTTAATGTAAATAATTGCTTCATTAAAATCATGGTTTTATAAGCAATCGCGGATGGCAATTGTTCTTAAATTTATTATTTGATTTTTTAGCAACAGAACCAAAGTTGTTGACTGTGGTAAGAATTCTGCCTGTCGGTAGTAAAATGTGCGTACCTTAGGGCTTAATTCTCGGCTTCTTTTTGTTTCTTGTCTATATTAAAAACTTGCCTTATCTAGTATATAGAGAATGATCATGATATAGCATATATTATTTATGCTGGTACTTTACTAAAATTTTATTAACACCGCCGTATTTCTTGAAATCACTTTTGGAGGGAAAGCTTCAGTAGGGCTTTAAAAGAGCGGCAGTAGGGTTTGTATGTATTTTTGTATTAATTACTACATCCATGTCTGTGTTCCGGTTTGAAAAGTAAGATGGTAACCAGTATTGTAAAAGCTGTGAGGCAACGCATATGTTGCCTTCTTTCTTTGAAGTTGGCCGCAGTTGTTCATTCGATGCACTTACCATCAGGAGGAGCTCGTTTATTATTGTCGTTTAGTTTTTTTTTTTTTCATTTTTCATTTTATACGTCAATTTTTCCACAGACTGCGAGACGTGCAAATATCGTACCAACGTTGGAACAGCGACAGCCAGAAACGTCTCAGCGCATCTATTAACTGGGATGCAAACCGGGACCCTTCACAAAAGCTGAGCGTCGACGTGCAACTGGATCGGCTGGCCAAATGGCACCGAGCCGGCAGACTCACATTACACTATCCTGGGCGACTTATCAACGGGGAATACGAATTTCTGCTCAGAGGTACTTCCATACATAATATATAAACAATTTTGCGAGTTTATATATGGAATACATAAAAACATGCGTGAATGTCGTGGTACACTCGGTTGGAACGAAGTGCCTTTCGTAGTATATTATTATTGATAAGATATATATTATTGATTAACAAATACAAATAAATAAATTACTAGTCTATTAAAATGAAACGTCATTTAAAATAAAATAATATTTCTTTCATGGCAAAATTGTGAAAAAGTGCGAAGGAGATGGATATTATTCCATCTCGCTTTCTTATAGCCGCCAAGGCCGTCTACACTACGTCAGAAGGGGTCGTGACGGAATAATTTTACACTATTTCTCGCCTAGCCCCTATCCGCCAAATTCGTACCATCCGATAAGGAACATCGTTCCAGAAAGTTGTTGGACGCAGGAGGCTCAGGACCGTGCTTTGTGGCATTCCTTGGGGAGACCTATGTTCAGCAGTGAACTTGTGAAAGGCTGTAGTGATGATAATGATGATGATGATATATCAAATCACGTTATAATGCGAAATTATAGGACACATCAACAGCGCATGACATATTACATAAGTACGTAAGTAGTCATCCTAACCTACTATATTAGTATTTCGCAGGAGGCTCAGGACCGTGCTTTGTGGCATTCTTTGGGGAGGCCTATGTTCAGCAGTGAACTTGTGAAAGGCTGTAGTGATGATAATGATGATGATGATATATCAAATCACGTTATAATGCGAAATTATAAGACACATCAACAGCGCATGACATATTACATAAGTACGTAAGTAGTCATCCTAACCTACTATATTAGTATTACGAGTACTAGCACTAGTAGTGCTTAACCGTATTTTTTTTAACTTATTATAAGTAAATTTTATCCGTGGTAGAGCCATGCTGCAGCTATATTATGGTTGTAGCACGAATGGGTCGGATCGACCGGGGAAGGACCACGCTCTCACAGAATACCAGCGTAAAATAGCAGCTTAACGCTGCTGTGTTTTGTGTGGTGAGTCTAGAGAACCGGAGACCCTTTTTACTGGAAAAGAGGCATTCCATCTTAGTCCTCAAGGCTGACAACGCATCTGCATTTTATTCGCAAACAAGGATGGATGTAGATGGCCACAGCAACCACTTACCATCAGGTGGACTGTGTGCTCGTTTGTCACCCTATTTCTATAAAAAAAAAAAAGTTGACTGCGATCCTATTTCGTGGTAAGTGGTGATGAAACCGTAGATGGTTAATCGCACTGTCTTAGCTTAACAACAACGTAATATACACTATTACCACAAGACAGGAGCCAGATACTCTGGACCATGTATTTTTGTATTTTAATTAATTAATTTACCTAAAATAGGTATTTTAATTAATTACATTTCTTCAAGAAACAGGTTAAGGAACATTATAATCTCTCTAACCCCTCTCTCTTCTTCCTTTTATTTATGGTCACTGATCTATCACCTAAAGTATGTTGTCTTTTTAGTGCATATGTTGGTATCCTTTGTTATTATAGTAACCCTCTAACCTATGCCTCGGAAAAGCACTTAAAGCCGTGGGTTCTGCGCCTAATTTCTTTCCGATCCTCTCGGATTGCTGTTCCATCGGACTCTACACTCTGACACTATAATCCTGTCCTGCACAAATGGCTAGTTTCCGTTGAGGCTGGCCACCGTGACCGAAATTTCTCGTAGAGAACATTATTATTATAGTACATCCTGCCCGTTAATATATCTCTTCTTTTTATTTAATTTTTTTATTTTTATTTTTGGGTGTTTTGAAAGAGTTTTTATACGTGGTAGAGCCATGCTGCAGCTATATTTCTGGTATAGTTGTAACACGAATGGGTCGGCTCGACCGGGGAAGGACCACGCTCTCACAGAATACCAGCGTAAACGTATGGTGAGTGTAGAGAACCGGAGATCCTTTTTACTGGAAACGAGGCACTCCATCTTAGTCCTCGCGAGTGACAACGCATCTGCATTTTGATTCTTAATCGAGGATAAATATAGATGTGATAGAGATGGGCCACAGCAACCACTTACCATCAGGTGGACTGTGTGTACGTTTGTCACCCTTATCCTATAAAAAAAGAGATTGTTATGAAGCAATAAGACCGTATTTTCGTCCCTTAATTTTTATTTATGTTTGTTATATTAATCCGTGTGTGAGCAAAGATTATTGTGTTGTAACTGAATAATCCAGATTGGTTCTGCGAGTGGCACGTGCGCATGGGCTGGGCGAACGACGCGACAGTGCTGTGGCGCGTCAAAATGTATTCGGAGGCGCGCGAACAGACTGTGTACGCCTTGCTCTCCAGTCTGGACACACCCTTCGCTGGCTGGCGGGACACGAGCTTCAATGTCATGTAAGTACTATATGAGATCGAGTCCAAAACGGTAATCTTAATGACCAAATGCTCTATCACTTCAAAGTTACTCTAAACACCACAACACTTAACTTTATAAAAATATAAAATCTTTTTTTTTATAGGATAAGGGTGACAAACGAGAACACAGTCCACCTGATGATAAGTGGTTGCTGTGACCCATAGACATCTACATTTATCCTCTATAAAGAACCAAAATGCAGATGCGTCATCACCCGTGAGGACTAAGATGGAATGCCTCTTTTCCACTAAAATGGGTCTCCAGTTCTCTACACTCACCATACGAAACACAGCAGTGTCAAGCTGCCATTTTACGCTGGTATTCTGTGAGAGGGTGCTCCTTCCCCGGTCGAGCCGAAGAAAAGTATCTTAAAATTGAGTTGCGTTTGAGTATGTAGCCATAAGATTAGTATTGTAAAATGCTCACAGAAATGAGAGGAATAAATATGTATAAATAAATTATCTAAGATTCATATATAAAAATAAAGTACTGTGTATAGTGTTGTAATTCGGAGAACATATGCTTTATGAGCAAGTTTTTTTTTTTACATTTACTTGACAAGCAAACTGTCAAGTAAATGTAAAAAAAAACCAATGTCAGCACCGGTAATGGGTACTGTATATACATACTTGCAGTTAACTTTAAGCAAAGAAGGATACAGATGGAATGACTAAAATGGAATGACTCACAACCCATAATTATACTAACTATACTAACTATATACCTAGTCAGGTCATAAGTATTGTCACACAGTAAAAACTTTTCTTTTAGAATGCTGGTCACAAAAAAGTTTATTGAATTCGAATTTTGAATTGTTCATGAAAATAAAACTGTATACTTTTTAGAATTTTACTCATTTTTAAATATGAAGTGGACGCTTAAAGAAGACCGTGTTGCAGTTATTGCGTTGCATCGTTGCGGTTACGCGCCAATTCAAATTTTTGACATACTGAAAAATTTGAATATAACCAAAAGATTCGTTTATCGTACCATCAAACGATACAATGAAGACTCTAGTGTAGATGACAGGTCAAGAAGTGGTCGCCCTCGGTCTGTTAGGACTCCAGCAGTGATAAAAGCTGTGAAGGCGCGAATTCAAAGAAATCCCAAACGTAAGCAGAAACTGTTGGCCCTTCAGATGGGGTTAAGCAGAACCACGGTGAAAAGGGTGTTAAATGAAGACTTAGGGCTTCGGGCATATCGAAGAAAAACAGGACATCGTTTGAATGCTCGTCTAATGGACCTGAGACTGAAGAGATGCCGCGCTTTGTTGAAGCGGTACGCGGGAAAAAAATATCGGGAAATTATTTTTTTGGATAAAAACAATTTTTACCGTAGAAGAGAGCTCAACAAACAAAATGATAAGGTGTACGCACACAGAGTGAAGAAGCGAGCAACCGTATTCCGCGTGTCCAACGAGGTCATTTTCCATCCTCGCTCATGGTATGATTGGGAGTTTCTATTGGGACTTAACAGAGGTACATTTTTGTGAGAAAGGTGTAAAAACGAATGCAGTTGTGTATCAAAATACAGTCCTGACGAACCTTGTGGAACCTGTTTCTTATACCATGTTCAATAACAGGCACTGGGTATTCCAACAAGATTCGGCGCCAGCTCATAGAGCGAAGAGCACACAAGACTGGCTGGCGGCGCGTGAAATCGACTTCATCCGGCACGAAGACTGGCCCTCCTCCAGTCCAGATTTCAATCCGTTAGATTACAAGATATGGCAACACTTGGAGGAAAAGGCGTGCTCAAAGCCTCGTTCCAATTTGGAGTCACTCAAGAAATCCTTGATTAAGGCAGCCGCCGATATTGACATGGACCTCGTTCATGCTGCGATAGACGACTGGCCGCGCAGATTGAAGGCCTGTATTCGAAATCATGGAGGTCATTTTGAATAAACTTTAGTGTCATAAGAATCTATGTTTTGTTAAGTTCATTTTGGTATATAAATGGTTACATAATGAATAAACTTGTTTCAATTATTTTATATTAAACATGTGATAGAATTTATGACCTGACTAGGTATAATGCCAGAATCAATCGCGGGCGCGCGTACAACTCACAAAAGTTTTATAAACGTATATAAAGCAAAAAAAAACCGACCAAGTGCGAGTAGGACTCGCGCACCGAGGGTTTCGAACAAATCCGTAGGTATATAAGTTTTAAATTATTAAAGATAATTTTTATTATATGACGTAACTAAAAATTTATGATTTTCGCAATATTTCCTTTATGGGTACTATAATACGTTGCTTCGTACCAAATTTTAAGATTCTGACTTCACGGGAAGTACCCTGTAGGTTTTGATTCCCTTGCGAATGTCGAAAATTTGCGGCATAAAAACGGCTGTATCTTTTGATTGCGTTGGCTTAGAAGTTTGATTTTTTCAAACTCCAAGGGACAGTAGATTTGAGTATTTGATATGTATTTCAGCTTGATACCTCTACGCGTTCCTGAGAAAAACGGTCTTGACAGACAGACAGACAGACAGACGGACAACAAATTGAGGATAAGGGTTCCGTTTTTTCCTTATGAGGTACAGAACCCTAAAAATAACTTATTCTATCTTGTCTTGTACTATAGGTGGCGCTATCAAGACAACTTACAAGCACTAAACGGCAGTATGAACTGGCAAGAGGACTACCTGGCCTTCAGTCTTCTAGGCGACTATCTGTTCAAAACAAACGAGTTCTATGGTGAAATCAACGCGCTGGTCAACTCCACCATACCAACATTGCCTAAAGCTGCTGCGATTGCGAAACATCGAGTGATCTGGAAGAAGAGCGCGGATACGCTGCTCAGTTTTCAGGTTAGTATCTCTAATTTAAAAATCAAGGAAATCTTACTTTTAGCTCGGGTTCACCCTATTAGCGGTGGCCTACACCTAAACTAAGACTGGTCGTTATAGATTTGCCACAATGTTTTCTGCCGACTTCCAAAAATGAGACGGTACTCAATTCGACGCGTATGGTTTTTTTTATGTGTGTTACCTCATAACTTTTTACTGGTGAACCGATTTGGACGATTCTTTTTTATATGAAAGCTGATACTTCTCGTGTAGTCCCATATGAATTTGATCAAAGTCAAATCAATAGTTTTTGAGTTTTTCCTAATAACTTATATTGAAGTCGGCTGTACAAAATTTTAATTTTAAATTATTGCAATTTTTTTTTCTTTTTGTTAGGGAGCTGCTATTACCATTCGCAGCAATTTAAAGCTCTAAATGTCTTTCATTTGTTTTAGCCCTGCTCATACCTTTAACCTACAATTTGAATTATCTTTAACCTCTCAGACCTTGAAATTTTATTGGATATACTTAGTCAGAACTATGGTCAAGCCAAAGAGTATAAGCCAAAGACAATTTTTTTTAAAAGATGTTAAATGTAACTTAGAGTCATTACTATATATATAAAATATCGAATTATTTGTATGAAGGTCAAGTGAACGCTAGAGTAACGACGATTGCAAGACGATTTGTCGATAAATGAAATGTTTCGGGAAATTATCAATTACTGTGTAGTGGCGGTGTATGAATATTCATATCATTCCGTGGGTTCCGTAAGAGGCGACTGATCCACTGTTCAGTTCCACAGAACGTGGCAACTATGACAAGTATATCCTCTATGAGGAATATAGTGGAGGCCTATGTTCAGTGGGGGTTTTTATAGAATGTAACGGTGTTTGCTGTAATAATAACAAGAAAAAAATGTGGGGGGGAAAAAATGGCGAACATTTTTTCTAAATTTAATCTCGGTGGAACGCGGATACTCCGTGCGATGTTTTGCTGCCCTAAAGGGCAGCGTTGTAAAGGTGGGTAGTATTTATGACCGTAAAATTCTGTGCTCCCCTTTATTGCCATGGCCCATGACCAGCAGTGGGAGGAAACTGTAAGGACAGGAAGGGATTAATTTTATTATTTGAAAAAAAAATTTGTGTGTAAAAAAGTCATCAAACATCATTAAACAATTTATTAAACAAAAGTAGCGTAAACAGGTTCAATTGTTAAAACAGTAATAAATAACAAAACCAAACAATTCTACTGAAAAGAAAAAAAATATTATGTCACTTCTACAACTAAGGCAAATCTAACGAATCGCCATATGTTAAAATTCAATATCTATATGTTAAAATCAAATAAATACTATGAAGAAAGAAACAAGGACATAGAAACACTCTATTTTCATAAAGAAAAGAAATATATAATGTAACTAGCTGGCCAGGCAGACGTTGTTCTGCCCTTTTCGACGACCCTTCATATAAAAAATCCTTAAATTCGTAATAAAAAAAATATTGAGTGTCACTTATCGGGATAAAAACTATCTCTCAAGATTGACCAACTACACAGAGTGTGCAAAATTTCATTGAAATCAGTTCAGTAGTTTAGGAGTTCATCGCGGACAAACAACGTAACACGTAATTTTTATATATAAAGATTATATCGATATACTCAGTAGGAGCCTCAAAAAAAAAATTAATCATAGGTATATACTTTATTACACTATCTTTGACCAACACCATTTTTCTACCGACTTCAAACTGGAGGAGGAAGTCGGCTGTATGTTTTTTTTTATGTCTGTTACCTCATTACCTCCTTCTGGGTGAACTGATTTCGATGATTCTTTTTTTTTATAAGGAATTAACTTTTAAAAACAGTGTAATTACTTACATTTTATATAAAACTAACAAAAAACTTTCTATTGTACTCACTTAATGTTTTATAAATTTTGTAGTTGCCTCTTACACTCACGCGGCGAAGGAAATAAGACTACAGTATGTGACGTAAACGCGACGCGTAGGTAAAGGCGGAAACTCGTCATTTGAAGTAAATTCTGTTAATTTAAAGAAGCGTAATTTCGTATGTAACTAAACTAATTGTAATAAAATTTTAGTTTTATAATTCATATAAATAACATTTAAAAAAATAATTGTTCTTAGCACAACAACTATGGTTCTGACTAAACGTAGTGATCATATACTCTTTGGTTCTGAGGGGTCCTTTCTAAATATAACCATACTCTTTGGAGCGTTTGAGCGATGTGGATTTCAAAGAATTGACAGATTAAAAATTAACACGCATGATACGATATTTCCTATCTTTTGAATTAAAATAAACCTAGCAAGCTAACAGCTTAGCAAAGTGGCGAAGCAATCAGCTTTGTAGCGGTTTCTAACGGTTGCCGTTGAGCAATCAGTTTCAAAATAGGAGGTTCAGATGCCTGAGTGATCAGTAATCGATTGCTGAAAACAGAATTTGAAAATTCGAAACCGTTCTCGAGATAATAGTGGGACAGACGGACAGACATCGTGAAATCAATAAGTGACTTCGCAAGCTTCGCCACTAAATAATTAAAAATTAAAAAAATTGTACAACCGACTTCAATATAAAATATTAAGAATAACTCTAAAACTATTAGTCAGACCTTGATCAAATTTGTATGGGACCACATGAGAAGCACCAAATTCAAATAAAAAAGAATCATTGAAATCGGTTCACCCAGAAACAGGTTATGCGGTAACACACATAGAACATACAGTCGAATTGAGTACCTCCTCCTGTTTGAGGTCGGTAGAAAATAGTAACCATACTTTATGGAAATATAGGTTTATATTATGTAGTATAACAATCTACAATATTGGTCAATTGCTAAAATCTTCCTTTCAAGCTATAACAGACACAGATTTTAAAAATGATTTATCATAATATCTTAATGATATCCAAATAACTTCCTGGGCTGTTATTTATATATTTACTGTGTCGTCAAGTGTGTGTTCCATTATATTTAGATGTTTAAATTTAATTTATTAATTCTTTTTTATTGTTTCGAATATTGGACACTTCTATATCGGCAAATTCTATAATTTCAATGAGTGGGGTACATTATAATACTATAAAATATTAGTAATGTCTAGATTAAAGTCTTAATTCTTTACCAAACAAGTTTGATAAAATACTGATTTTCTCCTTTTTTTTAAAACAACAGTACAATGAAGATGGTATGCTGATGATCAATTCATCATGGCATCTGGACAGAGGACAGAACGAAAATAACATTACTGGGAGAGTCATGCTTATTACACCTTTCCAGGTAAGTATTTTAAAATAAATTAAAAAATAATTTAAAATAAATTTTATCTAAATATGTTATATATAGGTAAAGGAAATTTTATAGAGAGAAGTTTGAAAAGCATTCATCTAAATTTTTTTTTAGTTGTCTGTGCTAAATTCAGTAAAATGGAACAATGGAATTACCTCGGTATCTGTCTATGTGTGTCACACAGGATATCCTCTAAAAGTGGTTCATGTAGACTATGATAGTGGCGGTGTAAGAATATCTACTACTCCATATCGTACCGTGGGTGTCGTAAGAGGGGACAGAGGGAAACAAACCAGGAGATGGGCAGCAGCGTCTTCCTAATAACAACTAATCAAATAAAAAACTGCGGCTTCCAAGCGTGGCTACTGTGGTGAATATTCCCCCCCCCCCCCCCCTCATGAGGCAATCTATGGGGGAGGCTATCAGCAGTAGAACTAAAGTGACCGACATAGCCCAACGGATTAGTAAGCTGAAATGGCAACGGGCCGGCCATATAGCTCAAAGAACCGACAACCAATGGGTATAAAGGTGAAAGCCTCGTACCGGTAGGCGAAGTGTAGAGCGACCCCTCACTAGATGGAGAGATGACCTGGTAAGACATGCAGGAAGTCAAGGGATGCAGGTGGATCGGGACCGTGCTTTGTGGCAAGGGTTATGTTTAGCACTTGTGAAGGGGTAATGAAGATGATGATGATCATAATAATGTTTGATATATTTTCTAGGGATACAGAAAGGGATTCCTACGCACGGAGTTCGTGTTGGGACACAAACGGGACATCAAAGGCGTCACTTACTTGGATTTGGAAGAGAAAGTTGTCAAGATATACGTTGACGGTACGTTACTAAAAGCACACGAGTAAAGAAACTGTACAGAGGCAAAGCTTCTAAGGAGCTGTCAAAAAATTTAAAACTTCAGCACAAGCATGTCCAGCTTTAGTTGGAGTGGTTGACGGGAATTGTATTAATGTCAATACCAATGCTAATATTTTAATGAATTTAAATGAAAGAATAATAATTTTTGTAAAATTTTGATTTTCATCTGGAAACAGTGTTTAAGATACTCAAAGTCTGGTAGCTCTATCGCCAATCAACGTACCATGTTGGTCATTTAGATGACTCCACCTTGGGAAAAAAGGTTTAAGCAGTCAACTATTTTTTAATACGAACGTTATTTACTTTCAGGGTACATGCGCAGAATCACTAACTGTATGTTGGTAATAAATGTAACGAGCCCAGTGGGAGAGCTATCCCGTATGTCAGCGCGATTCGGTTTCGTGGAGAAAGACCGCCATCTTGTTGCGATGGTCGTCACGCCTAACTCCACCACTGGTACTTATTTACATTATATTTGCGTATTTTAAATAATATATATATAAATTACGAAGAATGAAGAGTGTGAATTCACGCCTACTTCCTTTGATATTGTTTGTTAAAACTGCATTTGATTTCTTGTATTACCTTATATATTACATATAGCATGCATGTATTATCTAACAAAAAGTTTAATATTTTTATTTATCAAACTTTTAAAAAAAGTCATATTATATTGCTAAAGAGTACAAGATTTATAATAACCCCTTAGAATGAGGTGATCGCTATCATAATATTTCCATTTGTTTTCAATTAATTTGTACTATAAATAAAATTGTAAATATATGTTTATATTAAAAAAGCTCCGCTAGGTATCTAGCTGGTTTTTTACGACAGAGGTATTTTCAGAACTGGTGGTAAAATTATAAAAACATTTCAATTAGTAGCCTTCTAATCAATGTATATAAAAATTATTTTATTCCATAGAATGGAATAATTAAAATATTACGTTTAGAGTGCGAATATTTCTTATATCGGATCGGAGGAACACACACACATATATATATATATATATATATATATATATATATATATATATATATATATATATAATATATATATATATGTGTGTGTGTGTATATATATGTGTATATATATATATATATATCCCGTATATGTATCATATTAAATTGTATTATATATAAAAATTTTAGGTATCGAAGTGCTACTCAAATTGGTGTCGATGCAAGACTTCAACGTGTTTGGTCACGTCGCTCTCCCAGTGCAATATCTAGACAGGGCAATGGTTACAGCGAAACGGGCACCAGAAGAAGTGAGTATTGCATATACAAAATAGATTGAATAAAACATGAAAGTATCAGTCGTAAATAATAGTTCGACTACGCACAATGTAATCGTATTATAATGGTCTTCAACCTTTAAAAATCCACCGATGGACATCTCTTATAACGTGGTATTAAATCCGGTAAATGAAGGTGAATTGCGTAATAATCAAATAGGTTTATTCGCTGAGCAGTTACAATTAGATAATGAAATATTTGATATGAGCATTCGCGATTGTGATGTGGGGAAGCCTTGGGCGCACGGCCTGTGCCGCCGCCGCTGCCCTCCGTCGTCTGCTTGTGTGTGGACACGGGCAATTCACAGGTGGTCACTAGGCCTCTGCCACACTGATCTGGTTATTTTGGGTGTGTTCCTATATACACAGTGACCACTGTAAGGTATGATATCAATCCAGTATACTGTGAAGCCGTTCCTTATTAGTTTGCTATACTGATTACT
Source organism: Parnassius mnemosyne (assembly GCA_963668995.1). Lineage (NCBI taxonomy): Eukaryota > Metazoa > Arthropoda > Insecta > Lepidoptera > Papilionidae > Parnassius > Parnassius mnemosyne. The sequence goes on along the minus strand of CAVLGL010000084.1, from coordinate 21,942,870 downwards.
GTTTAAAACGAAACGCAGTCCAGTATACTTTCATCCCCATTTTTCGACACTGTTTTCAAATAAAAATATTAACATGTACACGTTTTCTGTTCAACAAGAAAAATTATTATTTGAATTTTGTTGCTTTTAAAAGTTAATGGCCGAGTTTATTTGAATAACAATAATAATTAACTATGATAATAATAATTCGTGAAAGCTGTTAAATCTCTAGGCGCTGTTATGTTTTTTGATCACGTGATGAAAGTATTGAAAGCAATTTATGTCGAAAGCGCCAGTGCTCACAGTACAAAATAAATAAATGGCAACGATTTATGACATCATATATTTCCCTAGGGTACTGCGGCAGTACACTGGCAGTCCATAACGGAACGAATTTTTCACCAGTATGAGCACTGAGCAGTGCTCTCAGCAAAGAGAATTAAAATATATATATACTATAGAGCGGGCATTGGTAAAATGTATATACAAAAACTTTAAGCTCGTGCGTGTGACGCCCTCTAGGTAAAAATAGCAAAACGTCGTCGATCACTAACTTTAAATAAATAGTGACGCTACAGGATAACAGAGGGCGCTTAGTACAATAAAAATAAATTTTCTAGAACAATCTACTAGAAATAATAAAATTTAAAGATTATTCGGTAAGTATACGTTATACTTACGATAACAAACCAAAATCACGTTCATTTTTTGCTCCATATCGTGACTTACAATATCTTAATGCACAACCGGGCATATTTTCTATAAAAATATTTTTTAAAGATATGAAAAAATGAGTCTTGACTTTATGACGATGTCACTAAGACTAACGGAGATATATCCTATAGGACATAAGTTACAGACGACAATTTTGCTGCTGATGTCCAGTCTATTACTACTACTACTTAAATGTCTTTGGCTCGCAGTGTATATCGGAACACACCCTTTACTTGTGTTATAAAAACAATATGATTATACCACTATGTATCGAAGACCAAAAGATATTCCTGGCATTTTTCTATATCACCTTTTACTACCGGCTCGATATGAGGATATTATGTATTTGTTTCTATGACTACCGTGTTTATGTTTCCGTCAGGTGGATTTTAGAGTGGGCTGGGCGGAAATGGACTTCGGGTTCACAGGCATTTGGCACTGGCAATCGTTACTGAACTTTGTGTACGTCTACAAGTTGTACACGCCGCTCGACGGATTCGAGGAGAACGGTCTCGTACTTAAAAATGTATTTGGGAACGGACTCGATACTGAAATCTCCATGCGACTCTCCAAACACAAGGTAGGTGTCGCCATGTTTTACCGGTAAACTAGCCAAACATGTTCTAATGTTTTTTTTTTGTTTTAATGGACTAATACTGTTGTATTTCTGTCAGAAGAGTGAAACATTTATTAGAACCTAAATGAAGAACAATATTGAAATATATACCGGTTTTTCAATCCCTGCTGAACATAGTTGCATAGAGTTATGCGCCTTGCATTGCAGAGTTATTCACGAAGGCACTCTCGACTTATCCCTATTTAATGTGCCCAAAGCTTATATTAAATAACTAAATGAGTAAATACATATATCCACTACCACATCCTATCACTATCGTACCGTGGGTGTCGTAAGAGGCAACAGAGGGAAACAAATCAGGAGAGATGGGCAGCAGCGTCTAACGACTAAAAACAAAAAACTTCTGTTGCCAACCACGCTTGCCAGGCGTGGCAACTATGACAAGTATACCCACTATGTAATCTATGAGGGAGGCCTATGTTAAACAGTGGATTTTAATAGGCTGTACCGGTAACGATAACGGTAATACCGCCAACCAACGAAAGCCATGAGAACATAATTATAATTGGACTTACATCATCATCATCTACAGTTTACACATAAAACCAGTTTACAGCTGCAGTTGCTTCCTCTCTCCCCTTACAGTAAATATTTATATGAATATAATTCTTTACAAAAATTTTGTATTATTATTTATTATACAATGTTATTTATTTTAAATGCTTTCTTTCCAGTTCGGCATAGCGATCCTTCTGGTCGACAACGGCAAGGGATTACTAGACGTTCTTAAGGACCGCTTTCAACACAAGCCCGGCGACCCGGATATGTTTGTGGAGAACTTTGACACTACGGCCAGTGTTGTGCTTGATACACTGTATTATCCCACTATAACATTCCATTCGCATATGATGAAGGTAAGGAATTTTTTGTCTTTTTTGTTTTTTTTTTTTTTTTAAATAGCGTTACCCCCACACTAGGATTTTCTCCTGTATCGTGGAGGCAGTTTACAAATACAAATTGCACAAGGACAAACATCCAGACCTGGAACAATTATTTGTAAACCATACAAATACTTTTGTTTCGATGTACAACAAATTATTATTTGTTAAGTATATTATTGTAAAGGCAAAGATGATAGTTTAAAGACCATCTTTTTATATAATAAATTCATTCATTATAATTTCAATTTGCTACATTAATGATTATTTTAGACAGTCCGTTTTTTGTTAAGGTATTTTAATAATGATTTTTTTTATTTACGCGAATACGACACATTGATTAAAACTCGTTTCTACAATTTATATCACGAATGGTCACATGGGGCTGAGAAAACTATAGAACTAATTTAACTAAAAATTTAAAAAGGACATAGTGACACAAAACACTATATATTAATATTTATAGGTTACGATAGGCTACGATGACGTCATTTCTGTAAAAAGGTTTCGTTTTGCACATCGTTAAAAGTATTTCAATTGACATGAGTGTCGACGATTTTAAGAACAAGTAGCTAAAACAATATATTAATTTGAGAACTAGTGGCAAATTTCAATTTTAGGGTCATTGAGTCTGACCTGGGTAATATTCAACAGTAAACTGTTGTATATATTTACTATCAGGTAGGCTGTTAGCTCTGCTCTGCTAACATCAACTATGATAGTCCACTTCTGACTAGATAAAGACCTCATTCTAGCTTTTCATACATTTTTTACATACATAACGCCACGCTTTTAATCCCCGAGAAGATAGGCAGAGTTCAAAGAGCAACGAGCACGTTTAGCCAAATAATATGATCTTGGAAGGAAAGTTCTGAAAGATGTGGAGTTTTATACGTAGTAGAGCCACGGTGCAGCTATATTAGTTATAGCACGTATGAGTCGGCTCTACCGGGGTGCGACCATGCTCTCACAGAATACCAGCGTAAAATAGCAATTTAACGCTGCTGTGTTTCGTATGGTGAGTGTAGAGAATCGGAGACCATTTTTACTGGAGAGGCATTACGTCTTAGTTCTCAGGGGTAACAACGCATCTGCATTTTGGTACTTAATTGAGATATGTATGGGCCACAGTATCCACTTACCATCTGGTGGACTGTGTGTGACACACACTTATTCTATAAAAAAAGAAAAAAAAAACTGATAGGTGACTAGTCCATCACCAACACAACCATTAATCACCATTATTTTTTAGTATAATATACACAATAACATATTAGTTATTTTTTAACTGCTTATTTAAAAGTATTGTTATTGTTTTAGCTGTTATTAATATGTAAATCATAATATTGTACGTTTTTTTTACAGTTTGTTGGACCCGATGAAGAGGACATTCTAGAAGCAAACGCTACGTTGTATTTGCCTGAAAAACCACCTATAGTTTTAACCGATGTTTTTATTTTGGAGGTTAGTATTTGTTTATTTATTTGCGGCTCGACTATGATTCCACCTGGTAGTAAGTGATGATGAAGCCCTAGATAGTAGATCACACTGTCTTAGCAAATTATACCATTCTTTTCCTGTACGATTTACGAAAGACGAAGCAAACAGTTTGGTGCGAATGTGTGAAATAATCGACAACGAAGGGGTGGCGACCGCCTGATTGTCAAATGGTGGAGAAAGGAAATCGTGTAATTTCTGCGCACACTCTCCAGAATGTATCCTATAGAATACCGACAGGATGACTAGTCCACGCCTGTGCTAAATAGAGACTGGCAAGATGGGCATCAAGTAATTCAGGGTCACCAGCAATCCTCTTAGCAGGCCTCCACTCAGTCCAACGCTGCAAAGTGGCATTTTGCTGCAAGAGCCCACATGAGTTTGCCTTTTTTTATAAAATTGAAGTGACAAACGAACTTAAACTTCGCCTATGGTGAGTGACTACTACATGAACAGCTGCAACCAATTTCAAACAAATAGGGTTACAGATACATTGTTACCTCCGACCTTCTTGAACCAAGATGGAATGCCTCACGGCCGGTACCATTCAGACCGCATATTACAATACCTGAAACCAACCATAACCTTCAACCAACCCAAATTTCACGAACGCACATCGCGGCAGAACTCCCGATACCATCCACACCATCTGGATGATTGGCGGTCCACCACTGTGCGATTTAGAAGAAGTTTTCTTCCTCACACAACTTCCTTGTGGATTCGATTACCACCAGCGATTTTTCCCGACCGATACGACTTAGGGACCTTCAAGAAAGGAGCCTACTCCTTTTTAAAAGGCCGGCAACGCATCTGAAATTCCCCTGGTGTTGCAGTTCTTCATGGGCGGCAGTATTCACCATCAGGTGAGCCGCATGCTCGATTGCCCCCTCCTATAAAAAAAAACCTGAAAAACCTATGGGAAAGAAACATTCTTGTAACACTAAGCTAAATATAAGGCGACTCCCGGTCAATATTCAGCAGTGTATTTGTGAAAGGCGTAATCATAATAATACCAAAAAAATAGGTTTTAACTATTCAAAAAAGAAATTTGAATTCATACACCATCGGCCATGATGGACGAATTCTAATGGGCCCTATACACGATCGGCCATGATGGACAACCACAGTATGGGCCATGATTGTCACAATCATTGCGCGGCTGCCCACACGATCATGCATCCTACATATTTGTATTGTCATCTGTCCGAGATAGACGTTGAAACAGTTGCAACTGTCGGTATTTATTTAATTAGTTTATATAACCATTATTTTTTTCCGCGTTTTTGTCTTTATGATATTTATTCCATATTGAGGGTTCATTTTGGTACAATTCGATGAATTTAAATGTTTCGTCATTTGTCCACGTCGTCGCCGACATTATAATGCACCTAAATTAATCACGTAAAAAGAAACTATGTGCTATTTCGCACCACACGCCCTCACTGTACCGTAAATAAATAAGAACTGAGTGATCGGCGATCGTGTAGACGCGCGCACGATCATGGCCGAACTTTCTTTGATGATTGTCTGAAAAGCCGACACAGCGGCGATTACGCTCGATCATAACCGATCATGGGCGATTATAGGCGATCAAGCCCTCCACACGATCGTGATCGCTAGTATTCGTCCATCATGGCCGATCGTGTATAGGGCCCATAAGGATCACGATTGTGTAGAGGGAATAATCGCCTATAACTGCCCATGATCGCTAATGATCGAGACTCATGGCTGCTGTGACGGTTTTTTGGACAAACGTCAAAGGAAATTCGGCCATGATCGTGCGCGCGTCTGCATAATCGCCGAACGCCGATGCTCTATAAACTTACCTTGTTCTATTTCGGTGTATAGTTAATATATACCGAAATAGAACAAGTAAAAATAGAACAACTTCCTTTTTTTTCACCACTCTGTTATGGTCTTCATTTCAATAATAGTTATATTATAAACATTGAAGTAAATGTACTTACGTACTAGAACAGCTATTTCAAACAAAAACTGTGCGCTACTCTATGTCGTTGCGCATGCGCCGTAAACAGTCTTACCGCGCATGCGCAGGTTTTTTTATCATAATAGATTATGCGTAGGTAGAATGATCAGTAGGTATTTAATTATTGTTTATTTAGAGCACATATATGGTTAATTAATTTATTAAAACGAGTTCAGTTTTTAATAATTTGCATTTATTGTGCATGATATGAGGTAAATTAATATGATAATATATAATATTATCACAATATCATTTTAATTACATTTTTATATAAATATTTTATTAGATAACTATAAAAATTAGAAGGAATCGAATCTAAAGAAATATATTTATTTAAATCTAGAACTGGGTCCCCAAAAGCCCTAACCTAAGTTCGCGTGAGGCATAGACACAGAGCTGATACTTTTTATATTATGCCTTATGAATTACTGTGAGAAAATATAGTAAAACTTTAGAAAGTTCTACCATTTCTGTTTACGTATATAAACTTATTAGTTGTTTTTGCTGAAAATTAATTTCAATTAATAAAATGTATAAATGTTATTGTGAAAATATGTGTTAGGAATTTAATTAAGTGCCTTTAAACAATATAAGTTTTGTTAATTTTTGCCTTCTTCGTACTATATTTATCCTCTTCCTTAAAATGCAAGAAACAAATGTATGTATGATTAGTTGGTAAAAATAAAATAAAAGAATAATCAGCAAATATAAACGTAAGAAATTTAGCCTAATTATAAATATTTCTATTTATTTCTACAAAAAAAAATTGTGAATAATATAACCGTCCTACACTTGCTCACAGAAATGTCGTATCTGAACAAATTTATTTCATAATCTATATTCCATGACACAAGTTGGCGCCAAAGAAATAGTTTTTTAATTATTAATCTATAATATTTTTTATTATTTAAGTATCTTATTTACCGATGAAAAGTGATTCCTTGGTTTTTACTAACATTTCGTGAATTTTATGTGCAATATCTAAGAACACACCCCGGCATATTTTATCAAGATATTTTTTTTAAATCAACACAACACGTGACAACTCTACAAGCGCCTAGCGATCGACTGATTATAGTGCGGTGACATTGCCGCAGTTGAATGGAACAGCGTAACTTAGTACAGTGTCGCCTCTATTACGTAGTATATAATAACTCAATGATTATAAACTAATTAAAATAAATAACGGCAGCTGCTACTGTTTCAACGTCCGTCTCGGACATATGGCAATTCAAATATGCAGGATGCACGATTTTGTGAGCAGCCACGCACTAAGACAATCATGCCCCATTCTGTGGTTGTTAATCATGGCCGATGGTGTATAGGCGGGGTATAGCCCCCATTTATCGTCTACTTCATCCTGACTTGAAAACCATATCTCTGAATTTTTCAGAATCCAATTTTATGTAAAAGAAATGGTAAGTTAACAACCAATAAACATCACTCGACTAGGCAAAGGCCCTTTCTCATCCCTGTGAGGGTCTGAACCAGAGAAAAGTCCGGGGCGCTGCAACAATGTAGACTTAGGGCTTCACATGTCCTCTAAATATTTCCAATTCTCAGAATTTTTTTTTGATTCAACGTCGTATCTCTGACATCGCGACTAATTCTATAATCGTTAGATAAGAAACGGACTAAAATAAGGGAACTACCACAGCGTACTTTTATACGTGCGAAACTTACTTAAAACGGAGATTAGTTAAGTTTTATATTTCATCATCATCAATCATCACCATTACAGCCCATCACAAGTCCACTACTGAACATAAGGAATGCCACAAACACGATCCTCAACTACCTGCCTACATCGACTTCCTGCATCTCTTATCAAGTCGACAGCTAGTCGGAGCACTCGTCACCTTTAAGGGGCAGCCTCTTTTTATATTTATATCTAAAAAAATTAAGAAGCCATAGTGATTACAACCGCAGTTTCTTTTTTTTTAGGAATATACGGTGATGAGAAATACATTAAACCTGGTAACACCATTCCAAGCCATAAAAGAGTTAAAATCTGTATATACGGTAGATATTACGCTTGGGGAAAAATTCAACGTGACATGCGTTGCCTTACTCTATAATGGAACTTACTGGCATGAGGTACGTAAGTTTAAAAATAATTATTTAGAATATATACTCGTAAATATCGCCATCAATTGAAACCTTTAACGTGCCCTCAAAATTAAACTTCAATGAAATACAAGTAAACGAATTCCCGTACCATTGGTCAAGGCAAAAATAAAAATGTTTTTTATATAAGTATTCCTTGTAATCATTGGTGAATAAAAAAATTCTACTCTATAAAATAGTATCGTAGTTAAAAAAACATATTTATTGTATGTGTATAAATAGTGAAAATCTAATTTTACTTGAAACTGAAAACCGACGTAGCTTTGAGATACTTACTTTTAGCAGATTCAAATTCATGTAATGTATGTGGTGGTTGATAACTTTTAGGTGACATGATTATTTCTATTTGGTTAACAGTAAATATGTGCTTGTCCCGTTTAATTTAATATTGTTTCAGTGTGTATTTATAAGCATATTTTCTATATGAATTCCAATTAAAGTAATAATTTAGGGTGTTCTCTACGATTAATATATTTTTTCATGGTAAATTTTTAATATTCTTCAGATCTCTTACAAAATCTTCTATGAATACGAATGTGGTGAGGATGACGCGTACCAGTCGTACTTAGCCTCTGTTGGTATAGCAACCCCCTTGGCAGTGTTGCCAGGTTTAGAAGCTAGAGTCTCAGCCAGACTTGAAGACGCTTTGTGGAAAATGGGTGCCGATATTGCCATGCCATCTTTCGCTGTCACTGCTGTCGCAAGGCTTGAGGTAAGTTAATATTATATTTTTTTTAAATATGAGATTATTTGTTTTATTCTTAAAATAAGTACTGAAATATTTCTGTATTATAAAGAAATCTTGACAAAATCACGTCATAAAAAGTTAAGAAAGCATAATTAACAAATTATGAAATTAATAACATTAAAATATTATTTATTTCACTGATTAATGTTACAGCTGGACGATCCATTTGTTGAGACATCGGGCAGTCTAAACCTTACTTCGGTCTATTTAGAGGACTATTTCATAAAAATGGAATTTAAAAAGGACTTTTCTGACGTGGAGAGTATGGTTGGGGGCGGCATACAGATTCAACAAGGAGATCAAAATAATTATGTGAGTAGTTTATTAAAACAACACTGAATATTATCTTAATTAAAAATTAATGTTTTCCAGATTGTTGGTGAATCGGAATCGTGGGCGTTAGCTGAATAAAAAAGCTTACAATAAACCAAATTTGAATATTATTTGTTGTGTTTATGAATGATTAATGACAAAACAGACTGACTGCCTCTCGTTGATTGGACCACTATAGTCGTAAACTGTTTATATACGTGGTAGAGCCATGCTGCAGCTATATTTCTGGTATAGTTGTAACACGAATGGGTCGGCTCGACCGGGGAAGGACCACGCTCTCACAGAATACCAGCGTGAAATAGCGGCTTGATGCTGCTGTGTTTCGTATGGTGAGTGTAGAGAACCGGAGACCCTTTTTACTGGAAACGAGGCATTCCATCTTAGTCCTCACTGGTGACAACGCATCTGCATTTTGATTCGTAATCGAGGATAAATGTAGATGTCTTTGGCCACAGTAACCACTTACCATCAGGTGGACTGTATGCTCGTTTGTCACCCTTGTCCTATAAAAAAAAACGCGTTTGCTGATCATAAGGTCCCGGGTTCAAATCCGGTCAGGTCGGGTCGTTAAAATCAGTTATTAGGTTTTTTTGTCAAGAAACTTAGTAGCCGCCCGAAGTATGGAAGGATGGAGGTCGTTACTGCTTACCGTCCCATCGGACTATGAGAGTGAGAAATAGAGAGTGCATCCGTGATTGTGCATACACTTTGGCACTTTAACCCCGTCCTGAGCAGATGGCTGATCTCCGTTGAGACTGCCCGGTGACATTAATAACAAAATCTGTTCTATAATCTATAATGTTAACGAAATGTTACAGACTTTATCCCACTGCTATCTCGCTATCAGGTCTCCTTAGTCTTTTCTGAGAGGGTAGTCTTCTATAATATTTTATATTTAATATATTTTGGCCTACTGAAATCATATTAGATATTATAAAATCGGCACTTACACTGCGAACATCTGCAGCTATTCGCAGACGCAGTGTGGCGACCACCACCATCGCGACACGTGCGGTTCAAAGCCCGGGGAGCCTTAGTGCCAGTGCTGGCGCCTTCTGATCTGCTGCTGCAGTACAGTGACGAGGACACCCAGAAAACCCTCACACTAGACTTCACAACAGCGGAGAACTATTATTCCCTGAAAGCAGACCAGAGACCGACCTCGCTTAGTGTGGCGCTAAGCAGTCCGCACCAGGGATTTAGGTAAATAGAATTAAATAATACATTTACTTTATGCATGTTATATAATGCCGGTCATATAGCTCAAACAACCGACAACCAAGGGGAAGAATAGTTCTTGAGCGAACGATTTTCTAACTTAACTATTTCCTTACTTATTTATACTTGCTTGATGGTTTCTTACGTAGAAGAGCCATGCTGCAACTATATTACTGGTATAGTTGTAGCAAGAATGAGTCGGCTCGACCGGGGAAGGACCACGTGCTCACAGAATATCAGCGTAAAATAGTAGCTTAACGCTGATCTGTTTCGTATTGTGAGTGTAGACAACCGGAGACCATTTTTATTGGAAACGAGGTGTTTCATCTTACTCCTCACCCGTTACAACATTTTGATTCTTAATCGAGGATAGATGTAGATGTCTATGGGCCACAGCATCCACTTATCATCAGGTAGACTGTGTGCTCGTTTATCACCCTTATTCTATATATTAAAAAAAACTTGACAATTTGCTTGCTTATTCACTAGATAGATTAATGATTTGGTAAAAGATGCAGTAAGTCGATGCATACAGATGACTCAGGATCGTGCTTTGTTGTATTCCTTGGACTTGGCTTACCACATAAACATCTGTAACTATTCTAGATTGATAATCAAAGTCTGAGTTGCTTTGTCACTCCAGGCTACGACGGAATGTCTTGTTAGTAGAACAGAACCCCTGGTTTATGTCACTTACCATACGGAAAATTGCAGCGTTACGCTGCTATTTAAAGCTGGAATTATTGGAACAAAGTTTCTTATCGGACGGGTCGAATTTAGCGGATGGAAGCTAGGCGACAAAAAGTGTAACATTTTTTCGTCACTACCCCTTGTGTCATAGTGTGCAAATTTTGTTTATTTGTATTATTTATTTGTTTGTATTTGTTAATCAATAATATAATATGTATATCAATAATAATATACTACGAAAGGAACTTTGTTTCAACCGAGTGTTCCACGACACTCACGCATGTTTGTATTTATTTATTTATATATTTATTATGTACATATATAAAGCGTCTCCCACACAGAAGTGGCTTGCGATGGCGGCCAGTTGTATTCGCTTGCAATGTGAGTCTGTAAACCCGTGCGGCCATGTCGCGGCCGCAAGCCCCGCCCTCTCCCGCCTCCTCCGCCAACGCGTGTGTGTTAGCGAGTACGCGGCCAGTCGGTGACCACTTGCAAATTTTTACAACAGGCCGCGTGTACCGCGTGAAAAATGGTGCTAAATTATCCAGTACTTTATGATAATTCGCATCGTGATTACAAAAACATCAGGATTAAAAACAAAATATATGATAATATTGCGGAATATAATAAGACTTCGTCACGGTTTGTCATGGTTACTGACGTCCGATCATAGCACAGACGCCACAGCAAATGGAACTTCAGGCCGCCACTGCAACCGCGGTGGTGTGTTGTTGCAGCGGCTGGAGCCGCGGCTCGCAGTTAGCCGCCACCGCAAACCGCTTGTGTGTGAGAGACGCTTGCGAGCGTGATTCTTTCCTGGTCAATTATAATAAAATAAGGAATACTTACTTTTTTTTTCAGAGCAATGAAAATAATCACCAAATTCGACAAGGATGATGTAATTGGATCGTTCGTTACTGATACGACGGAATACAGTATTACTGGCAAAGTACTTAACAGGAAGCCACTCGATGTAATTTCTTTTACTATTTCTCTGTCATGTTATTTTACACACACTTTTACATTCATTTATAATATACAATAGTGTATGAGTACTAGTCCCGGACGGAATGTAAATGTTTGGTCGAAATCGAAGCCGATTGTTCGGCTTTTGCTGTAACCTTTGGCTTAGGCCGAAGGTTAATTGAAGTTTTGTGTCAGCAACGCAAAGTCAGGAATTTGCATTTAAAAAAGCTGAAATTAGGGGCTTTTTAGGTGCTTATTAGGTGCCAAGTTTAAAAATTAGATACTATAAAATTTTCACCGCAACGAACTGTTAAAATTTGCGTTGCTGGCGAAACGTATCGTTAGCAACCCAGTGACGATAGTAGATATACGATAAATATTAATAGCAAGGAATATAGTGCTAATTAACTGCTGCAAGTCTATACTTGCAGCAGTTAATTAGCACTGTCACAGGGGCTCGGGGGCGTCTTGTCACTGTCTATACAGTGACAAGACGCCCCTAATAAAAATTAAGTCGTTATTCTGAACAAAGCAGATGCAAAAATCACGTCTTCTGGAAGTCCTCGTACAGATTCTAGTACAGATTCGACCTACCTTGCCTATAATATATAACTCGTAAAGAACAAAAAATGCCGTTCATTATCGAGTCCAGGACCACAATTACCTTACTATAAGGTATAATAAGGTAATTGTGGTCCTTGACCAGATAATTCCCAGAATATTACCTTTGTCTACATCCGGCCTCAATAATTTTTCTTGTAATATTTATTGTATATGTACTATCGTTACTGCATTGCTAGCGATGCGTTTTGCCAGCAACGCAAATTTCAACAGTTGTAAGCTTTTAGCACCTAAAAAGCCCCTAATTTTAGCTGACTTTGCGTTGCTGGCGAGACACAACTGTTAACTGATCTGTTGGACTCTTACTATAAGTATTATATTTACCCAATAGCAAAGAATAATTATTTTAACCGACTTCAAAAACGGAAGTTCTCTATTAGACTATTTTTTATGTGTTACGCGATATTTTCGCTAATTGTGAACCGGTTTTAATATTATTTTTTTTATTAAATAGACTATATTTTTATTGTGAAAGTCTCATTTGAATTTGAAGAAATATTCCACCAAAAAAAAGATAATTTCCAATTGCGCTTGGCAAAATAAGGGATGAAATTTTACAGTTAGTAAACTATATTATGTAGAAGACATTCTAGTGGCACTTTGAATTTGTGATATTGCTTATTCGAATTAAAAAGATCAAGTCAGTAAACTTTAAAATAAATTAAAAACCGACGTTACTAAATTAAAAAAATATATAATAATCTCCAAATAATTTAATCGCTTCCGAAGTCGGGGCAAGTGTATCGAAGAATTCAAGTCTCGATATCAGAACCTATTAAATGATGTGAAAATTATTTTATTGTTTTCATTCTTTTTCGTGCTCTGTTCCAAAGTCCCGAAACCTTTCAGCTCGAGTTACAAAACCGTTTTCAGTGCCTAGAAGACTGCAATGAAGTGGACGATATGAATGACAAGCTCGTGGAAACTGTCCATGCGGTCGGAGCTAAGTTCTGCAAGACCCGCCGCAGAAGAACACAAAAACTCTCCGATCACACTCTTAATCTCATGGCTGTTAGACGGGAGATGAGGCTACATTCTTCAACAGACTTGACAGCATACAGGCATCTGAACAGACAGATCTCCAAATGCATGCGGCGGGACTTACGCAACTTCAATACAGCTCGTATTGAAGAAGCGATCGAGCGGAACCAAGGCTCCAAAGTCTTTGCCAGAGATCTGTCTGCCAGAAAGAGCCAACTGTCAAAGCTGAAGACAGAATGCGGCAGCATTGTTTCCGGGACACCTGAGATTTTGAGTGAGATTGAGAGGTTCTATGGGCAGCTGTACACGTCATCGTTGGAGCCACACGCAAGTGTGAGTAACGATCCAAGAGCGAGTCTCATCCGACACTATTCCGAAGATATCCCGGACGTCAGTCTGAGCGAGATTAGAATGGCTCTCCAGCACCTTAAAAACGGTAAGGCCCCAGGCGAGGATGGAATTACAGCGGAGCTTCTGAAAGCGGGTGGAAGACCGGTACTTGAAGTCCTTCAGAAGCTCTTTAATTCCGTCCTCCATGGTGGCATTACACCGGAGGCGTGGAGCAGAAGTGCGGTGGTCTTGTTCTTCAAGAAAGGTGACAACGCTCTCTTGAAGAACTACAGACCGATTTCCCTTCTGAGCCGCGTCTACGTGCTGTTTTCGAGAGTCATTACGAATCGTCTCGCGCGCAGACTTGACGACTTCCAGCCTCCCGAACAAGCCGGTTTCCGAAAGGGCTTTAGCACCATAGACCACATACATACCCTTCGGCAAATTGTACAGAAGTCCGAAGAGTACAATTTGCCACTATGTCTGCCGTATGTGGACTATGAGAAAGCCTTTGATTCCGTCGAAATTTGGGCGGTGCTGCAGTCCCTTCAGCGGTGCCAAGTTGACTATCGGTATATCGAAGTGTTGAAGTGTTTGTACAGTAGGGCTACGATGGCTATCCGAGTACAGAATCAGAGTACGAAACCTATCCAATTGCAGAGAGGTGTAAGACAGGGTGACGTCATATCCCCGAAACTCTTCACCGCTGCATTGGAAGACGTTTTCAAGCTTCTGGACTGGAAAGGATACGGTATCAACATCAATGGCGAGTACATCACTCACCTTCGATTTGCCGACGATATAGTCCTTATGGCAGAATCGCTGGAGGACCTAAGCACTATGCTCAATGACCTCGATAGTGTTTCCCAACGGATAGGTCTTAAGATGAACATGGACAAAACAAAGATCATGTTCAATGTCCATGTCACACCTATGCCGGTAGTTGTTGGGAGCACTAAGCTCGAAGTTGTTGACGAGTATGTTTACCTGGGACAAATAGTCCGACTAGGTAAGTCCAACTTCGACCGAGAGGTCAATCGACGGATTCAACTCGGCTGGGCAGCGTTCGGGAAGCTACGACACATCTTCTCGTCAGACATACCTCAAAACCTTAAAACGAAATTGTACAACCAGTGCGTGTTGCCAGTGGTGACTTACGGAACTGAGACGTGGTCCTTCACTGCTGGCCGTATGAGGAAGCTCAAGGTCGCTCAGCGAGCTATGGAGAGGGCTATGCTCGGAGTTTCTCTGCGTGATAAACTTAGGAATGAGGATATCCGCAGTAGAACCAGAGTAACCGACATAGCCCAACGGATTAGTAAGCTGAAGTGGCAGTGGGCCGGCCATATAGCTCGAAGAACCGACAACCGATGGGGAAGAAAGGTTCTCGAGTGGCAGCCTCGTACCGGTAGGCGAAGTGTAGGGCGTCCCCCCACGAGATGGAGTGACGACCTGGTAAGACATGCGGGAGGTCGATGGATGCAGGTGGCTCAGGACCGTGCTTTGTGGCATTCTTTGGGGGAGGCCTATGTTCAGCAGTGGACTTGTGAAGGGCTGTAATGATTCTTTTAAAGTCACTTTTTACATTTTATAAAATTTAATTATTAAATTAAAAGTTTACATTAGCGTAGTAGTGTTTACAGTAAATCTCATGAGGGCTATGTCCAGCAAAGTAATTTTCGGGCTATTGAAGACAATTTCAATATATGTTTATTTCAGATCTCTCTGCTGCTGATACCCAAAGGGCAAGGACAACAAATCAGTGTACGTATGAAGTTCGAGGCGAGTCACACGGTGTATGGGTTATCCGCGCACATCACGGGCCCAGTGGACGCAACTGTGCACGCTAAAGCGGAACTGGAGAGAAACTTCACCGATATTAATTTCAAAGTTTGTATATTCTGTATATAATACACAATTAGCTCTTAATAATGTAGTATTTTGACCACAACTATTTTTTTTTCAGATGATATATTTTATCTATTATAATATTATTTTTATTTTATAGCATAGGCATGACAAATAAGCACACCGTCCACCTGATGGTAAGTGGTTGCTGTGACCCATAGACATCTATATCTATCCCGGATTACGAATCAAAATGCAGATGCGTCGTCACCCGTGAGGACATAGATAGAATGCCTCGTTTCCAGTAAAAATGGTCACCGGTTCTCTACACTCACCATACGAAACATATCAGCATTAATTCTGTGAGAGCGTATAGGCATATATATAATAATATATATGAAGCATGGCTCTACAAATCTCCAAATCATATTAGTAACAAAATTAAAACGGCTAAGAATAAAATTAAAATGACGTGGAGTATAATTAACAGCGAAACCGGTAAAGAGACACCTCGTAACTCAAACTATCAATTAAAAATTAATAATGAATTGACTAAATCAAATCAGGAAGTTGCAGCGGTGTTTGAGAAATATTTCACTGATGTTCCTATCTTGACAACAGAGTCATTGAATACTTCTCCAACTGTCGCCGAGTCATTACTTAAACAGAATGTTAATACCTGTTTAAAAGAATTTAGATTTGAAAAAGTATTACCGCATAATATTGTAAAATACTTCAAAACCATTGATGTAAAGAAACCGCAGATTTGTGGGGGATTTCCGTTACAGTGATTGCGTCCATAATAGATTTAATTGCACCTCATTTTGCTATTATTTTTAATACTTGTATCGATTCTGGTGTGTTTCCTGATATAATGAAGTATAGTAAAGTAATACCTTTATTTAAATATGGTAGTACATTGGACCCCGCTAATTATAGACCTATTTCTGTATTACCAACTCTCAGTACAATTTTTGAAAAAATAATTTTGGATCAGTTGTTAATTTTTTTTAATACAAATAAATTACTTCATAAAAATCAATTTGGCTTGACTAGGGGTCGCTCGACGTCTGACGCCGGTGTTGAGCTTATGAAATATATTTTTAATGCCTGGGAGAATTCACAAGATGCCTTAGGTATTTTCTGTGACCTTTCCAAGGCTTTCGATTGTGTTCATCATGATATATTAATCAGGAAACTACAACATTACGGTGTAAAAAATTTGGCGCTTAGACTTATTACTTCATATTTAAGTAACAGAACTCAAAAAGTCGTCATCAATGGTAAATGTTCCTCCGGATCGGTAGTATCAATGGGCGTTCCTCAGGGCTCGATTCTTGGCCCATTCCTGTTCTTAATCTATATTAATGACTTACCTTATCTTGTAGGGGACAATCACGATAAAGTATTATTTGCTGACGATACCTCTTTAATTTTCAAACTGAAACGGCAGTCAATTAAATATGACGATGTAAATAATGCTCTGTCGAAACTAGTACATTGGTTTAACGCCAACAATTTGCTCTTAAACGGCAATAAGACAAAATGTATTAAATTTACAATACCTAATGTAAAACATTCGAAAACCAATGTGCTCTTAAATGGGGAGGAGTTGAGTCTTATTTTTCTCGGTATTACTATTGACGCGAAACTTCAATGGGGCCCCCATATATCTAAATTAGCAAGCAGACTTAGTTCTGCAGCATATGCTGTAAGAAAGATTAGAAGTCTCACAGATGTTGAGACAGCTAGGTTAGTGTATTTTAGTTACTTTCATAGCGTAATGTCTTATGGAATTTTGCTATGGGGTAATGCGACTGATATTGAAGCTATATTTGTTTTGCAAAAGAGAGCCGTACGGGCGATTTATATAATTTTTTTATCTAAATTGTAAAGAGTCCCTCAGATAAAATTTTAAAGAAATAAGCATATTAACTTTGGCATCACAATATATTTATTAAAATGTAATGTATGTACATAAAAACATAAATAGCTTTAATAAGAATAAGGATGTTCATACCTTAAACACTAGGAACAAACATAAGCTTGTAATGCCACTTACTATACTCCACAGAATTAGTAATTCATTTATGGGGCAATGTATACGCTTTTACAACAAAATCCCAGAACATGTTCAAAGTTTGTCAATAAACAAGTTTAAAAGTTTTATTAAAGAAAAACTGTACAAAAAGGGTTATTATAATATCAAGGAATACATGAATGAAAATAACCCCTGGGAATAAGGTGATCGCCACCATGCTGGTTCTATGAAAATTCATTTAAAATTGTATAAACAAAATTATTGTTAAGTGAAATTATGTTTAAAAAAAAAAGTCCCCCTGGGTTTCTTGCTGGTTCTTCCCAGGACAGAGGTATTTTCCGAACCAGTGGTAAATAAAATAATGACTTTCAATAAGTATTATGTAATAATCCATATTGAATAAAAATCATTCTATTCTATTCTATTCTATAAAATATACTCTTACTATCTGACCAGGCAGACGTTTTCCGACGACCATATGTCCTAAAAAAATAATTAAATTCACAATAAAGAAAATTGAGGATCACTTATCGGGATAAAAACTATCCTATCTCTCAAGTTGGACCAAACAGCACACATTGTGAAACATTTCATTGCAATCAGTTCAGTAGTTTAGGAGTTCACCGCGGACAAACAATGTGATACGTAATTTTTATATATAAATATATATCTCGGTAATAATGTTGTACATATTTAGACCACGGCTAAAGTATCGATTTCGTATATAATAGATAATTCGGCATGTAAAGAAAATTAGAAGCCATGCTGATATTAAAACCGTTACGAGATTTTTTATTTATAAACTATTTTGTTAATTCTTTTGGAGTCTAAAAAATTTGGGAATTATTTTACCAAAAATCCATGAAATTAATTAACATTTGTTTCTCCTCTAAATGACGTCATAAAGTATGTTAAATGAAGTGATACCAATATTAAGTGAGATCTTGGTTTTTTTTTTTTATACAATACGATTATATTTTTTGAGGTTCATACTTTGCTTGATTTCTAATTTACATTAACTTTGTGTTAGTCATTGCTACGTTACGTGGAGCTGTCTTTCTAAGTTTAATTTTTTTTTAAATTGTCAAGTAATCAATGCGAGGTTACTCCGTCAATTAATACAAAGCTATTTACGCTACGCACAGTCAATAAGGGTACAAAGATTTTTTACAATGATTTTAAACAATGAACATGTCATCTTTGTAACAAGTCATACGTCCAATATATGTTTATGATTACTTTATTATGCTTGACAGTAAAAGTTTATCATCATCCTCATTACAGCCCACAAGTCCACTGCTGAACAACATGGCCCACCTGCATCCATCGAATTCTTGCTTGTCTTATTAGGTCGTCACTCCATCTAGAGCAAGGGGCCACCCTACATTTCATGTACCGGTAGGAGGTTGCCTTTCTTCCCCATCGGTTGGCGGTTCTTGGAGCTATATTTTTACGCTTGACCGGGGAAGGACCACCCTCTCATAGAATACAAGCGTAAAATAGCAGCTTAACACTGCTGTGTTTCTTATGGTGAGTATAAAGAACCGGAGACCCTTTTTACTGGAAAAGAGACATTCCATCTCAGTCCTCACGGATAACAACTCAGCTGCATGTTGAGTCTTTATTGAGGATAGATGTGGATGTCTATGGGTCACAGCAACCACTCATCATTAGATGGAATGTATGCTTGTTTGTCACCCTATCCTATAAAAAAAATATATGGCCGGCCTGTTATCACTTCAACTTACTAATCCGTTGGGCTATGTGGGATACTCTAATTCTACTATTATATAGGTAGGGTAGGCAGAGGCTACGGACTTCCATTTGGCACGATCCTGACACACCTCCTTTATATCCATATATCTACGCATACTCGCTCGTCGGTTAAGGGAGTACCTAACATAGTCGATAAACCTTCGTCTACGGTGTCACTTCCCGACTTTGCCGTTCTTTTCTGCAACATAAATTTGCTTTGTTACTGCAGTGGACTGTATTTGAATTTAATTGTGTACTTTTAACTGTTTAGGGTAAACTATACTAGGGACGGTGGAAGAAAAGATGGTACTGTAGACGATTATATATTGCAACTATTTACAAGCGGCAGTGATTATTATTTACACATGGGAGTCTTCTATGGAGTATTTTCTTGTTTTTCTCTCTTGATGTCTTCTCTCTTGATGTTATCTCCTGAAGTGCCGCCAAAATGAACAATTCGCAGCCCAAAACGCCCTTCTTATATTTCCAAAAAGGGTGTCTCGGCGCGTGCGTGGTATAATACAGTGTGCCGCGCGCTGATTGGTCGGCGGCATCACGTGATATTCGGGTGGTGTGCGGGGTGCGCGGGGCGTAACGGGGTATGAAGAGGCGACGGGGCGGCGTCTCCTCTCGCCGTCCGTAACAGTCACTCTTTCCTCATTCATTCTTTCTACATGACATACAGAACAATGTTACATTTTCAGGTCGACATGCCGCAAGTCAAGGATAAAGAGATATTCTTTAAGTCCCGCGTGGATTCGTACCCTGGACTAAGGAGAGTGATGAGCATTCAAGCCTCCACTCCGCTGCAGAAACTGCGCTATTTGAAAGGAGATACCGACTTTGTGTACGTAGACAATAATTTACTCTTTTTATCTTAATAATTCTTTCTCAATTCAATCCATTACAGACTTCAAAAGTCTACTGCTGATTATAGGCCTCCCCCATGCTGGGGCCACAGTAACGAGAAACGTCAATGCCCAAAAACTCCACAATTATTGCCTTAATTTTAACGCGATAAACTGAGTGGCCACATTTGGGTCGGTCAACGTCATTTCAATTTCAATGCCGTTGAACGGCGTTAAAGTAAACTGACCATTTATTTAATAACTCAAAACGGGACATGGGTTTATTTATACTCCCCAGTTAGCGGGTTAACAATAAAAAAAAATATTATGTTATTTATTTAAAAACTGTAACTTTATACAATTAGTGTTCAGTATAATTATAATCACATTAATTATAATTATTTTTATTTTAGTTCACTTCCAGCAGCTTCATTAAAGCAAAGTTCCTCAGAAAGTAATTATTAAATGCAACATATTTTTTAATTATATTTATATTTGTCAGTAGAACAAATTTGCTTTAATAAAGTTGTTGATGATTTTAAATAAGGGCAAGTTTTTTTTAACTTGATTTTTGTTATCAACATCGCCTTTAGAATTGGAACCTATAAGTAATTTTTTTCAGACGTCCACAATTTATTCATAATAGAAAAATACTTTTTCTACTGGAGCATTTGTATCAGGTATACATAAAATATATTAGATTAAAATGCAAGAGAATTTATGTTGAGAATGTTGGTGAGAAGTGTTTGAATCATCCAACGAATTGCTGCGAAAACTTTGAAATTATCCCATTCGGTTATTTTTGGTCAGTCCCGCTCTCGCACCGTTCGTGTCTGACGAACGGGACAGGTGACCTAGAAAAGGGACAGTCCCGTTCAAAACGGGACGTATGGTCACTTTACGTTAATATTCTTTGAATCTCAAGCAAGATGAACGTTGACACTGCTACACTATGTTAGATGAGTGTCAATTTTTATTATATGAATATATTTTATCATTGCCTAAGCATGGCTCTGTTTGCAGAATCTCAAGATACGTAATAACTTTTTCATTATTCCACTCTATCGTAGCCATACGTGCGACTCCGTTGTGCTCACCGTGCACAATGAGACAAACGTAGTGTGACAGCTTTAACGCGTTAATTTGTGCGTTAATCTCTTTGATGTACCGACACTCGAGTTATCGTTCAACGGGAAACGGCATTGTTCTTGCCGTTGTAGAATTATCGCGTTAAGTGGTGGCCACACCTACATTCAACGCCCATCAACGCGATAATTAACGGCATTTCTCGTTAGTGTAGCCCGGGCACCATAGATTGTCTCACAAAAGAGTTTTGCCATACTTGCCACGTATGGTAGGCGCAGTTTTTTATATTTTTGTGTTGTTGTCGGGAAGATTCTGCTGCCCCTCTCCTCTTTCTGTTTCCCTCTGTCGCCTCTTACCACGGGACGGTAAGGGGTAGTGGATATTCTTACACCGCCACTCCACGGTTAGTGTGACCTAGCCTATACAGGCTTGACCTGTATATGCCATTAATTTTTCTTTAATTTTTTACAAGTTGCAGTAATGGCAAAATTTATGATATTTTTAATTATAATTGTTAATTGTTTATAATTTTTATGTTTTTTTTTATCGCAGATTTGGACCAAAGACCGGATATCTTCTATGCAAATACGAATTGCCCGATATGAAGGGCGACGGCGACCTCAAATGGAGTTTTCTGTTGGGCGACTTGTATATCAGGGTACGTTAATTGTCTTCCTTCTAAATATTTATAACATTAATTGATACTTTCATATTAAATTACATAAATCTCTTGATTGTTATTTAATTAATTTAATTACTTATATTAACAAATGTTTTGTGAATATTTGTTATTGACAGCAATTCTTTTTAATATTAAGTTGATATCAGGAAATTCTGCTGACCATCTTCTGGTCCAGTTTTACACTGTCGCCTCTTAAAATGCCCACGGAACTTATTATACGGTTGATTTTTTTTTTGCAATCTATGTGAGATATCTATATTCAAGTGTGGACTTATCATATACTATAACGATAATAACGATTGTAATGATAATTCTTAAGACTATGTTTAGCTTATAATAGCATAATCACAGCATAACCAATTTCGAAAAGCAACAGTTTGTGTTTTTGTACTATCTCCGGCTGGGACTTTCCAAGTCTCTCAGTCGGCTGTACTAAACGTGTAAAGGTTGAATCAAATGCACTTATGGTACTTTGTTACAGGCACTGGGACAACAACTAGTACGGCAACTTCAAAAGAGTGTGGACCTGAACATTTTCTTCGGGAACAGTACGACGCCCGAAAGACTTGTCAAAACCAACGCCGGGTTTAGAATGGACCTCGATCGTGTCTGGCAGTACGTTTAATGATTACTATTAAATTACAATTTATAGATAGAAGATATCATACTATATCACTAAGATATAGTATGATATCCTACACTTTAATTCTTGTGTATATTTTTAGTATATAGATAATGTTTTACTTTCCAAGTTTATCTAATTAGATTACATCCCTGAGAAATTTTTTTCTTTTACTTTTATTAAACTAATAACACTATAATATATACAAACTTATTGTTTGTCTGCGTCTGACTGCATGTTCACTTGAAACTTAGCTACAAGAAGGCATTCCATTTTAATCCTCAAGGGTGACAACAAATCAGATTGATTCTCAATCGAGGATAGATGTAGAATACTTGAGCAACTACTTGAGTGTGGAGCACAGGAGACCCTGTTTACTAGTTTTAATCAAAGATCGTAGGTGTCTATGGGTATTCGCTTATCATCAGGTGTACTGTGTGCTCTCTTTTTACTCTTATCCTATTTAAAATTATTCCTATTTATCGATTCTATATTTATATATCAACGCATTATCTCTTTTTTCTTAATTTTTTTAAGCGTACATTCCTACATATTTACAATTATTACAATGGATTTACCTGATAACATAACTGAATTAAAAGACTGCTAACCTAACTGACTTTATTCACAAAATTCCAACGAAACCTTCACGACAACTCATCCTCATGCTATTGTTATAGAAACGAGTGAACTACCTTCTTACTCTAAATAATATTAAAATGTTTTCGTTCGAAAGATGGCAGTGTGCAGAAAGACAGTGTGCAGAGTTCGAAAGACGGCAGTGTGCGGAACTGCAGTGTGCAGATAAATCTTATATAGGTTTATGTTGCACTGTACTTATGAACTGTGTATAATATGTATTTTTGTTGCTGTAAAATAAAATAAAAATCTTATAAAGTAACTATTAGCGCCTCTGTGGCACGCAAGGGAACTAATTTTTAACGATTTGACGTCTCATATTACAGGTTAGAAAGAGCTAACCATAGATTATATATTTAAAATTCAACGGCTTATAGTCCTTCTTTTAATTGGTAGAATCCTAAATATTTAGTTGATTGCCGTGTAACTAACTGCCTAGCTGCCCATATAACCGGCTGATTAAATGTTCGGGCTGCGATTGACAAACTATTTCTAATATTTCATTTATTGTATTTTAGGATAGGCGCTAACGCTTCATTCGGGTATATAGTGGACAAACGCATCAATTTAATCATAAATGCGATTCTCCCGAAGCCTAACGTGGACGTGCACACATTGTACATCGACGGCGACATGGGGACGAAAGAGAAGCCCGAGAAAGTTCTAGAAGCAGAGTACAGGACCGACGTTACTAAGATTATTACTGCTATTAGAGGAAAGGTAATTGAACACAGAAACACTTGAAAAATATTGTTATAAGCTTGGGGTTCGAAACAATTATAATAAAACACAATTGTACTACTGATCACTTTAGTTCGCAGTTATTTCACTTCGAAGTATTCGCTTGTATCGCCAATTCAATATTGACTCGGTCGTGGCCTATACCGGCCTTATATAGAGCCTCAGATAGTTTCCAGAACCTTCTACTGTAGAAACATTTAGTATATTCGAGTACATATCGGTCCCGAAATTTCTAGAAGGATCTTGACTCTCCTAGTTCTGCTGCTCGATACTAGAGGGCGCTAGTGGTAACTAGTGTTGCCATGTACAAGACATTAATAATGGCGCGCAACAATATTATGAATTAAGGCTCAATATATAATCATCTTTTCGTTTGTAATCAACCTCTGGACAAGGGAAAAATAACCGTACCACGCCACCATGTACCACCGAAGATTTTACTCTTTGAAACATCTTAAATGTTTCAGGGTCTCTGGCAAGGAAACAAATTCAACGATCTAATAATGGCCACATGGCTTTTCTCTCCTGATGCCTAGTTCACCCCTCTCTCTATCTTCTATTGTCACTTATTCTGTAGTATCATGTCGTGTTCATATTAGCTTTTGCATAGTATTTAGTTACGGACTAGCGTAATACTAAAATTTGTATATGCTCAGTCGATGGTATATGAGTGGCAGAGTCTGCACGCCCTAGACCGAATATTTTCGACCAAATTGGCTATATATTAAATATGGGCCAAATTAAGAGTACCCTAAACCGACGAGCATGTTTGGCACACCCTCTGGGTGACAAGCGTCAGTTTATGTATGTATTGTATTGTTTTCACCGGAAGATGACGTGAGTTTTGTAGTAATATAAAATGCCCTACAGTGTCCGAGTTTTCAACATTTGGGACTGATCCAATCTGTTTTTACAAAACTTATTGGTTGTAAAAGAGAGCAAATGAACTGTTAGTTTAATTGATTAATATGGGAGAATATAACCTTAAAATATAAATGCGGAATGCCTGTGGAAAATACCTCATGAAAGTGATAACAAAAGAAGCAACATACTTGCCGAATCTCCAAATTCCTGGTCATGGCGAATATTTGAGGTACTCCACTAAGGCGACTTCAAAACTTCATAATCACTCGAACAGGAAAATATATGCGGTGCGGCGGGACAAACAACCACTCAACACGGTGTCTTCATAATTGTCCATAGATTAACTTATTATTTTATTCGGGTCGCGTTCATAGACCGAGTCATAAATCAACCTGTCGGGCTATTCACAATCGCCTCGGAAAGCGAAATCTACTCGGATTCGATAACTTCTCGCACCGAAACCAATAAACGCTATTCACATTTAACGTTCGGATAAAGGTCACTTAGATACATCCCATAACTATTGTATCGGCATTTAGTTACATGCATTTACGAATTTTGTAGATAAATAGGCTTTTGTATTTTTTTAGAGTAACGCCTGAACAAAAACATAATGCAATATTTTGGTGTTAGCCATTGATATCGAATATAAAAAATATATAATTTAACTATATAATAAATAACAAAAAAACTGAGATATGTCTCGTTTAACAAAGCAGCATATATATATATGCTGCTGCTTTGTGATAGAAAACTTATAAAAACACACCTTTCACAAAAATTCAGCTTTACGATTAAGTGCAAATATTGAAGTAATTATATGAAAATACGTCTTATAGATAAATGTAATTAATTTTTGTTACCTACCTTATAATTAAAAGGGTTATTTATCTCTTCTAATCATCAATATTCGAAAAGTTTTCGCCAGCCTCAGAGCTCTCGTGAAGTTTCCGATGCAAACTGTCACAATTATCGAAAACAAACGTCAAAGAAGTACGGTCACGCCCCATAGAAAAAAACCCTCGACAGAAACGAGACATATCTCAGTTTTTTTGTTATTTATTATATAGTTAAATTATATATTTTTTATATTCGATATCAATAGCTAACTCCAAAATATTGCATTATGTTTTTGTTCAGGCGTTACTCTAAAAAAATACAAAAGCCTATTTATCTACAAAATTCGTAAATGCATGTAACTAAATGACGATACGATAGTTATAGGATGTATGTAAGTGACCTTTATCCGAACGTTAAATGTGAATAGCGTTTATTGGTTTCGGTGCGAGAAGTTATCGAATCCGAGTCGATTTCGCTTTCCGAGACGATTGTGAATAGCCCGGCTGGAAAGCGAATGCATCCATTGCCACACGTTCACGAAGCAATTCCACGGACATTATTTTATTAAATTAAATTAATTATAGGCTCAAACACATCACGCTAAGCAAACATTTCGTTTGTATTGTTATAAATGCCCTATTTTTCGTTTCATCAGATTCTTAATCTAGAAGAAAGCTTAGACGCCAACGCGAGAATAACCTGGACATCGAACTCGGAATACAAGGACGTGGACAATATACTATCTTACAAATGGGACGTTAACGGATCAAAGCACGTCGACTACACTCTCACCACACCACTGTACGTTAAAGAGCCTACTTTCAACATAAAGGGTTCGTACCAAAAGGATATGGTACATGGATACCAGATACTCAAGTAAGTGAATGAAAGTTATTTAATATTTACGAAATTCGTTCTTTTTTTCTTCTTTTTTTAGTCTTTACTAAAAATTCAAATATTTCTTGCTTAAACAGCTTTATGCAGAAATTTTGATAAATAGACAGCAATTATATGAATTAAACTAGTGACACGTGCGGTCTTCGCCTATAATTGTGGCAAAAAAAAAAAGCTTTTACAAAAATTTACTTCGCAAATATTCGCGTTATAAAATAAAATGATGTGTCTTACCTAGTACGAAGAGCACCTCCCGCCCTCCCTCAAATTAATTATATTATTGTGGCGTTATATAGATTTAAGATAATCGTCAAAGACCATTTTATTTCATCTATTTCTCGATTTCTCAAAATGAGTCCAAGTATTTGAGATAAAATGTAGTCTAGATCACTTCTGGTATTGCTTTCTATCGTGTTCCATTACAATCGGTTCAGCCGTTCTGAAGATTAGCCCGAACAGACAGAGATACAGGCAAAAATTAAAAAAAATTTTGGTTGTTTACGTCTTAGTGGTACGGTGCATATAAGTTCAGCTGAATAAAATGCAGTTATTTCGATATTACAGACAGACCGTTTAATTATATTTATATGTAAATAAGGGTTTCTAAAAATGTACATAAGTATTAAACAAATACACAAATAAATAAATGAAGCTTAATAGTACATTAGGATAGGTGTCGCTAACCGTGTGAAGTTAGCACACACCTTCTTACTAACTTTACACGTTTTAATAATCGGTTACTCAAGTTCTGTGTATCGTACATTACTTTATAGTGCAAATTACTTAAATCCACTTTTTTAATTGAAAGATTGTAGAATAAGAAATGATTATAAAGACGAAAATCGTGTCAGAACAAGCAAGGCAGCAGTGATCTCTCTTTCTTATTATTTTGCTCAAATTCAAGAGAGACATTATTTGAAACTAAAACTATCAAAAATGTTCTTTTTGAGAATTCTAAATCAAAAATATCAACGTCATGTCTGAATGAAGAAGTTTTGTTAGTAAATACAGAGAATCAAAAAGTTTCAGTACAAAAATTACAACATCAATCTAAAGATTTAATGAAACTGGACCAAAGGTGCAACGAGAGTCGATTTACAGAAGTTTTGTATGATCCAGATGTTGGCTTATAATTTATTAAATGATTTATCAAACCTGAATTCACAACGGTCTTATTTTTAGCAATTATAATAAACACGACGATAAACAGAAGTAATAGTAATTGCGTTTTTTGCACGCCTGGCGTGCCATCGATTATTTAATGTTTGGTTCTCTATTAATTGTTTGTGTGTTGTTTAATGTTTAAAACATTTTTTAATTATATAATATTATAAATTTCATGCATGACTTAAGTAAAACATACCGTACAATAATCGGCTAGTTAAGTCCTGCATGAGCGTGACTTAAACGTTGCTTTTAGTCACCGTGTACTATAAAACATTGTTTTATAATCTTCAGGGGTACTATGCATCGTCCGGGCAGCAGTCAGATCGGCGAGTTGGACCTCCGTTATGGCGGCTTCAAGCACACAGACGGACATTTCAATCTCAGCACACCTTTCCAAAAGCTGCCATGGCTGAAATCTATATTTGACGTTAGTATTTTCATAATTCGTTCATTCTTTCATTCAATCAGAGAAGAGTAGGTTCAAATCCACTATTTGTAATGCCGGCGCCAGATACAGCTTTAAACATATGAACACTTGTTTGAAGCTATGTGTGGCACGGGACTTTGCATCAATGTACAAATAAGTGTGCAAAGAAATTCACTTTGCCAAGCGGTGTCGGTTTTTTAGCGTACATCAAAGCATTCAAAGTCGACAGTGTTGAAATGTTTGCGTAGCCTGCCTCACTTGCGCCAAGTTCAGTCGCGCGAGCGTTTTCGAGAGGGACGGTCGTGCGTAGTACCTTTTTAAAAATAGGTCCAATCATAAAGACAGTAAAAAACAATCGAATGAATGTGATTTATATGGTCAGCTGTTATCCGAAAAGATAAAAACCTTGGATGAAGACTTACTTATGAATGAAATAGATAATCTTGTATTTAAATATTTTACTGTATTATATTTGCACATGTAATAAATAATGACATGCACTTAAATAATACGGGCACACTGCATCCACAAAATCGTCGTCCATCTTGTTTCTCGTTTATCAACGTACTGTGGAGAGATGTGTTTGCAAAGCATGTCTGGCAGGTTGCGCCAATAAGTGTTCAAAGAAGTGTGCAAAGTACTTCAAATAAGTGTTCAAATGTTGTTGCTATATCTGGCGCCGGCTTAAGAACACAAATCATTGTTTGTTATTTTTGGCCGAGTTGTAATTAATTTTTGATAAGATTTACTAATCTCTCACCCTGACGCTTATTTTGCTTCATCATCAGTCGCATACATAAATATATAGGGGAAGGGCTTCATCACCATTTACCACCTAGTGGTATATCAAGCACTGGCTTATAATAAAATAATTTCGCTAAAATGTATTAATTTGGGTTTTAGCGCAGTAACCAGTAAAAAGTTGTTTAATAAAGTTTTAAACCCCGACGCAAAAAGGGGTGTTATAAGTTTGACCGCTATGTGTCTCTGTATGTCTGTTTGTGGGTCTGTCTGTGACACCGTAGCTCTTTAAGGGGTGAAACCGCGTTTTTTTAATGTCATCAGCTTTTTTGTTTCGGGGGGTTTTGAATTTTTTTAATTTTAGTTATAAGTACATATATGTGTGTTTTTCTTTTGAATATTATTTCGGCGTCATTTGTTATTTTAAGTAATGTTCTGTCTATCTTTCTCTATTAGTCTGATAATAATATCTGTGTTACAGATCAACAATTTAGAAGAGCACTCGGACAACAAGGTGGACTTGTTCTGGCCTAACAAATCTGCCTCGATAAACACAACTCACGTCTACAAGAAAAGTGAGAATGGCTTCACGCAAACCGGCGCGATATCGTTGTCTGTTCCATTGAACACCCAACACCTTGTCAACACGCAGTACTACTACGTAGAGGACGACAAATCGAGCAATGGAAACGCTACAATTGACTTTGATCACGAGAGATTCGCAAAGGGATCCTTCGTGCAGGTTTTAAGTAAGAGCGAAAGGAATTTGGACCTTGCGACCACCAACATAGAGGTCGAAAATGTACATACGCCTGTCGGTATAAAGTATATACACGAATTTGACAATACGGGAAATATCGTAAGTAATATTTAAAGTGTGTTAATAATTGATCTGTAGTTTTTATTTATGTTTGTATATATATATATATAAAGTGGAAGTTATTCCGCATAATATGATGTGCCGTGATTCCTTCATCTACTTTAGACACGAGATTTTTGAACTGTTTATCCTTGCACATAAAACTGTCGGTTCTAGGTAATAAATAGTACAAACTTAAGACAACTTTATTCCCCAAAAGAAATGATATTCGCCTTCATAATAAAATGAAAATAATAAAAAAGCAGAAATTGTGGCAGTAGCAGTAGGTATGGTATAATATTAGTGAAAAGTTTAATTACAATAAGAAGATTTAATATAATAACAGGCTTTAGTTTTCAACAAAAATCATCAAACGCAACCTTATTACGCACTTAGGTCCGTATTAATAAACGTTACTTAACGCCGAACTCGAGTGCGTAATCATTTGATACGCCCTCATTACGATATCAGCATCTCAAGATCGTTGCTAATTAATAAACACATAAAAACAACACTTGAGAGTCGAGTTTCGTTTATTAATCAGAGTGGCACTCAGCTGATATCGTAAACCTAAACCGCATCTTGAGATATGTTTATTAATAAGATCATAACCTGAAGATTGTACACAAGTACGTGTACTTGAGCTGATTAACGTTTATTAATACGTGCCTAAGTTTTTCACATAATTTTAAAGCAACGCACAACAAACTAATTGGTGATCTTATCGTTCATCGCAAAACAGTCACAGTCACTTGTCAAGTAGGAATGTTTTATTTCTATTTTTGTTTGTTAAGCTTCAAATTTTTTTGAAGGTCTGCATATATTTTTATTTCGTTATTACTTTACGTGAAGCAATTTAGTAAATAGTTATTATTTAGTATATAGTTAGAACAAGTAAAATCTGAGACCGCCTGATGACTACCTACCTACCAATGGGTGCTGTGGCCCATAAGCACCTACACCTACATCCATTAAGAATCAAAATGTTACTGTAAGGACTAAGATGGAATATCTAGTAATTAGTCCCAGTGAGAAGTATCTCTGCTTCTTGTCACTCGCCATAGAAAACACATCAGCATTATACTGCTATTTCACAGTGGCATTCTGTGAGTATGCTGGTATACTGGTTTCCCGATCGAGTCGACCAATTCAAACCAGCTAGCTTTAATAAAGCTCCAGCGTTGCTACCGTGTACCAAATTTCATAAATACATCACCAAGGTTGGCAACAAAGCCAAGCATCTTGCATACATCCACTTCTTTCTGGTCCTGACTTAGATGACACATTATTAAAATGACTTAAGATGGAGTGATTTTTTTACTGGAAATATCTCCTAATGCGTAAATTTCCTCAAAGTCATTAGACTTGACAATTCATATTAATTATTGTTCCGTGCGGGTTGCGTAAAAATGCCGATTAGAATTATATATGTATCTATTCTTCCACACATTCTGCATGTACAATCACTTAGCTTAAAGCTGCTGTGTTTCGTATGGTGAGTGTAGAGAACCGGAGACCCTTTTTACCGGAAATGAGGCATTCCATCTTAGTCCTCACGGGTGACAACGCATCTGCATTTTCGAATTCAGAAATGTAGATGTCGATGGGCCACAGCAACCACTTACCATCAGGTGGACTGTGTGCTCGTTTATCACCCATGTCCTATAAAAAAAATCACGTCCAAATCACTAAGCTTCTTCGGAGAGGTCCTTAATAATTGCATGCAACCGGCTGTCGTAACAATATGATACGAACAAGACAATCCTTTTGATAAATATTGATTAATGTTTGCAGGACGTGAAACAAGCAACCATCTTCCACCTCCAGAACGCGACGAAGTTCAACGTTACAGGCAAATTGGACGTTCTGAACTACGATATAGGCAAGAAGTTGAAACTGACCGCCATACACGGTAACCGAACATGGAGTTTCGACAATAAATACGAAACTTTGGAGAAACAATTGACTCAAGGCAGCAAAATCCAATGGGCGGAGGACGTTTGGATCGACTACGATATACACGTCACTAATATGAGCGTGGTACGTACGTCTTCCTATAATATATACTGCAACGGTTAAGTAGTACGGGCGGTTTCTATTATAATCTCTATAAATAAAAATCAATTGCTGCCGGTTAGTCTCGCTAAAACTCAAAAACGGCTCGACTGATTTGGATGAAATTTTTTGTGTGTGTTTGAATGGGTCCCTAGATGGTTTAGATTTACATTTAGACCCGGTAGGAGCGCTGTTGTATAGATCCAGAAAACAACCGTGCGAATCCGGGGCGGATCGCTCGTTTTAAAATAATATCTAAAAATAATTTAACACCACACTCAAATTCACATTATATTTCATTATATGTGTAAGATATCCACTACTTCATTTATCATCTCGTAGGTATCTGCGACAGAGGGAAACAAATCAGCAGATGGGAAGCAGCGTCTTCCTAAAAACGACTAAAAATAAAAAAAAACTGCGATTGCCATTCCGCTTGCCAAGCTTGGCAACTTTTTTTTTAAACTATGACAAATATCCCCCCTATGAAACAGTCTATGGGGGATTCCTATGTTCGGCAGTGGACTCTTGGTTGTAATGGTAAAGGCATATGTCACAAGCTTTTTGTTTGTTCTTGCCGAAGCCAATGAAATATTTAATCGCAGATTTCGTTCCTAATTTACTTCATGTTTAGTGGTGAAGAAAACAATAAAGTTCTATACAATATATTAAGCTTATGTAGGGCTAATTTTTGAAGCGTTAAAAAAGTTATATGAATAACTTCTTTGAATATACAAATGTAAAGTATTGGAACTATTTTATTCAAATATGGGTATACATGGATCGCTACTTCGGTGGGTCGAATCGTATTTATCTCGAAGGAGTCAGGTGGTGGCTTTCAAGGGTGAACTATCCAACCCATTTCTTGTTACCTCAGGTGTCCCACAAGGCTCGATTTTCGGCCCTTTACTGTTCATAGCCTTTATAAACGACCTGGTTGCGCAATTGAAATGTCCAAGCCTACTTACTATATGCGGACGATTTAAAAAAATTATCTGAAGTGGCTTCGCTTGAAGACGCTGAAGCTTTACAAACGGATATCGAAACCATGGCAAGATGCTGTACTGATAATCACATGTATTTAAATATTAATAAATATTTTATATAGTCCTTTACTACAAAAATTAAAAAAAATAAAATTAACTTTAAATATACTCTCTATGGCCAAAAACTTAACAGGCATGCATTTGGTTGTAATTTTCGATGATAAATTGAGTTTTCGCGAGCATTACAATTATATTCTTATGAGGGGTGTGAGCAAAATGATGGGTTTTGTCTTGCGAAACACCAAGCAGCTTAAAAAGCCGAACAGTATTGTATATCTGTATAATTCACTTGTCTGGAGTGTTCTGAAATATGGTGCAGTCATCTGGTCTCCGTTTTACGCCGTACATACTGACTGCATTCAGAGCACTCAAAAACTATTCTTGAGATATCTCTCTTTTCGTCATGGTTACCATCGCAAGTTGGTTTCCTGCACAGATAGGTTGCAAAAATTTAACATGGTTACCCTGGAAACGAGACTCATAAGGTTCGGGCTTATATCTACATAAAATAGTACACTACGATTCATTATCCGTCCCTGCTTGTATCGATTAACATAAATATTCACTACAGGGCCCGTGACCGTAAGCCTAAATTTTATTGTGACAACACATCATATTACACAACCCCATGGGTTAGGATGTGTCGCCTCTATAATGATATATCCCAGGACTATCCAAATGTTGATATTCTAGGTTCAAATGCAAATGTCTTCAAAAGATCTCTCCGTGATATTCTGAAATTATTGGTCTCATCTGTGTTACTTTTTTATTTACTTTTGTTCTAGCTTTAAATATGTAACAAGTCTCTTGTAATCTGTTGGATGGTTGATTGTAAAGTTACTGTTTATTAATTTTTAATTTTAGTAGATGTAATTTATTATAATGTATTTCATAAACACACACATTCATAACTGTAACAACTGTAAACTGTGTGTTAATAAATAAAATAAAGTAAAAATAAAACTGTAATTTCTAATTCGTTTATGTTGCATTTTATATGTAATCGGGTATTTGATACTATAGTGAATAGAATATCTGTCATATATCTTTTTGTATTTATTATATTACATATATCTCAAAGCTTTAATAGTCAAATTATTATCTGATTTGTATATTATCAAATACTAAAAACTAACTTAACTTAAAATGTAAAATCGATTTGAATTATATAATTTTTTTATTTATTGATGATGGTGTCAACTTCAATTGGGATATTTAAATATGTAATGATATACTCTATTTAAAAAAATGAGAGAAATATTCCCGCAGGGTAGCTTATTTGCTTTAACGCAAATTTTGTCGTTAGCATGTTGGCCATGTTTCAAAATTACTAGCATCTGCTGTATCCCGTAATAGTTGTTATAGGTAATTTTATTGATTTTAGACAATCGCGTGATATGGGCACTATACAATTTTTATTGTTATTTTCGATTTAATTCGTTTTTAAAGGAATTGTGATAAGATTATGAATATGTAAACAGGAGGACACAGAGTCCCAGGAGGTGGTGATGAAGGTGCGGTACCCGCAGCGGTTGCTGAGCGTGGCGGCGCTGTACCGGCTGCAGGAGGCGCTGCTGGAGGGCGACGCGCGCCTCGCGTGGAACGTGCGCGAGCAGGACCGCACGGCGCGCCTGCGCGCGCGCTGGGACAGCCCGCCCGCCGACCCGGCCAACCTGCACAACGTCTATCTCGCTCTCTCACACCCCTCCTTCAAAAAGGTACGCATCACTCTTGCACTTGCTCCTACAACGACAGGGGCCCCACGATCATCAACCCGGAAAGCGACCAATGCAATGTGCTTGTACACAGCTATACTATATACAGGATGTCCCGGTAATGGTGGATAATCTGGTAGGTGCGTGTTGGGGCGGGGGGGGAAGTGGCCTCGATTCCCTAAAAAAATTATATCCCGAACGATTCGCGCTCTACGCCATGTTATATAAAATTCCGAAAATTCGCACTTCTGCTCACATTTGTGGACATCACGTCCGCAGTTTAACGCCTAAATCGGTTTTGTTTCTTTTAATGTGTTGCCTAATAATGATGTTTCTAAATTACCTTCAAAAGTTTTCAACGAGTATGGGTAGTATTTTACAAGACGGCACTAAACATTAGTTTTAATTCTTTACTTTATTTAACTGCTAAGTTTGGGCACCTATGGTGAAAAAAAAAACATGTGACATCTGTATAGCGAACCATTTAAAAAGTTTGTCTACATCATGAGGAGTAGCATACCATGTACTTGATGTCATTACTTACTGAACTATAGCCGTTAATGTGTAAAAATAGGCATTTCATTACAAAATTATTGGCAGATA
Organism: Parnassius mnemosyne; assembly: GCA_963668995.1. Classification (NCBI taxonomy): domain Eukaryota; kingdom Metazoa; phylum Arthropoda; class Insecta; order Lepidoptera; family Papilionidae; genus Parnassius; species Parnassius mnemosyne. The sequence goes on along the minus strand of CAVLGL010000084.1, from coordinate 21,907,691 downwards.
GATTTTTTAACATTGCATGTATTTATTAGATAAGTACATCTGTCGCCCTTCAAAATTTTACTTTACTACGACGAAAGAACCGAAGCCAACCGAAGCCAACCCCCCCCCCCAAACACGCACGTACCAGATTATCCACTATTACTGGGACAGCCTATATACCGAAATACTTCAAAACTTTGATAGCGTAATTAAAACTTCGTTACGTTTAATTTGTGGTGCGACGACAGCGCCGCCACAACTCAAATTTGAAATGAAGTTCAAGATCAAAAATTTAAACAATAGAACCACTTTGAATAATATGGAAGATAATTAGTCGACAACCTTTGAAATACTAAATTAAAATTCCACATACCTAATAAACAGTTAAACAAAAACGAGAATAAAACCAAAACTAAAATAAATGCATGATTGAACTGAATTTGTTCACTACAATAGAATATACACCGTGTAGTGACTAAGGTAATCACCGAGTAGTAGTGGTGAAAAATATGCACTATCCCATATCATCCTGTGGGTGTCGTAAGAGGCGACAGAGGAAAACAATATGGAACTAGAAATGGACAGCAGCATCGTTCTAACAACAACTCAAAAAATAAAAACTGCGATTGCCAAGAGCGATTATGGCAGATATGGCAAAAATCCTCTTAAAAAGAAGTCTATGGGGGAGACCAATATTCAGCAGTAGACTTTTGATAAGTTGTAATGATGATGATGATAGATATTTTTTTTAAAGACATTACCCCCACACTGGGATTTTCTCCTGTATTGTGGAGGCAGTTTACAAACATAAATTGCACAAGGACAAACATCCAAACCCGGAACAATTATTTGTAAGACATATAAATACTTGTTCCGTGTGGGATTCGAATTCACGACCAAGCGCCGCAACTCTGCGCCACAGAGCCATCAATATAATGTCCAAAAACATAAAACTAATTATGAAAAAAAATTATAATACCATTATACGCCACCGCTTGACTATCCCACCTGATGGTAAGTGGTGATGCAGTTGAATATGGTAAAGCGCACTGGCTTAGCTTAACAAAACGTATTCACTCTTGCCTTGAAGACACCCACATTATAATCAGATGAAAGGACAGATGCTCGCAAATTATTCCACTCCTTTGCTGTACGCATTAGGAAAGACAAAGCAAACTGTTTGATTCGAATGCGTAGTAAGTCGACAATAAATAGGTGGAGACTAGCCAATCGTTTGGTGGTCCGATATTGGAATGAAGATGGAGGAACTTGTTAACAGTGGTAGAGCCACGCGGCAGGTTTTGGTGTCGCACGGATGGGCCGGCTCGAACCGGGGTAGTACCACGACCTCACAGAAAACCAGCGTGAAGTAGAGGTTTACCTCTGCGTTTCGCTTGGTGAGTGCAGGTGGCCGGAAGCCCTTTTTACTGGAAATGAGGCATTCCATCTTAGTCCTCACGGGTGACAACGCATCTACATTTTGATTTGTAACAGAGGATAGATGTAGATGTCTATGGCCCGCTGCAACCACTTACCATCAGGTGGACTGTATGCTCTTTTGTCACCCTTATCCTATAAAAAAAAAGGGAAGAATGGAATATAATAATTTTTATTCAATATAGGTTACATGTAATTATTATTGAAAGTCATTTTTTACTTTTACCACTGACCCGAAAAAAAAACGAAACCCAGCGGGACTTTTTCAAAGCATAATTTTTGCGCGATATGTGCGATTCTCTAAGGCTGCTTCACCACTTACCACCAGGTAGGATTGTAGTCAAGCCCTGGCTTATAATAAGTAAAAAAAAAATTACAAAATAGTATTCATACAATTGTTATGAAAACATTCAAAAACGGTATGGTTGCGATCACCTCATTCCCAGGGTTTATTATCAATCATGTACTCTTTAGTAGTATAATAACCCTTACTAGACAATAAATATTTTAAACCGTTTGATAGACAAGTTCTTGCATATTTTACGGAAATGTTGTAAAAGCGTATACATTTTTTAAATTACTGACTATTTGGGAGTTGAGTAACTGGTATAACTGACATGTACTTGTTCCTTGTATTTACAAAACGCACATCACTATTTTTAATAAAACTATTTTTGTTTTTATGTACATACATTATTAAATTTTTGTAAATATATTGAGAGGCCAAAGTTAATACTATAATTATTTCTTTAAATTTTTCTGTAAGGGATTCCTTCGTATCTAGGTCATAAATCGCTCTTATGGCTCTCTTATGTAAAACAAAGATAGTTTCAATGTCAGTCGCATTACCTCATAGCAAGATTCCATATGACATTATGCTATGGAAATAACTAAAATAAACTAATCTAGCTGTTTCAACACATGTAAGGCCTCGTAATCTTTTTTACGGCATATGCTGCAGAACTAGGTTTGATCAATTTGATTATATCAATGTTATGTTTCAGGACGTAACTGTAAAAGGCCAGTACCTAACTACACCGGCGGTAATGTCGAACCTATCCATCGAGTTACAGTATTCGGACTACGAGACCGAATATCTAAAGCTGAATTCTATTCTAATGGACAATTCGAATGGACCGATCAGAGACTACAAGTTCGCGCTGACCTGCACACATCCGTCCACGAACTTGGCCCTGGACATGAAATCTGATATAAATATACACAGCAAATGGTACTACATGACCACGTTCTACAGATTCCAAAAGTCGCTGTTTTATGAGAAGTTGCGACAACATAAAATGCTGATCGATATGAACAACAGTGCAGTTAACTGGGAGGTAATGTTTACTTTGTTATTCGTCACCATCATCATAATCATCATTAGCCCTTCACAAGTCCACTGTTGAACATAGGCCTCCCTTAAGGAATGCAACAGAGCACGGTCCTCTGTCACGGTCGCTTCATCTAGTTGTTGTGTATATATATATATATATATACATATACAGGGTATTTTTGGAACGCTCCCGAAAACTAAGACAGACGACAGTACCAACTATACCTTTCATGATGGGTGGAATATAAAATCGATTCTGATGAAAGAAAAATCATCTTTTCACAACGTTTTATTAGCTTTATTTATTCTCTATCATGTTAGAACAGCTAAATGAAACGATAATTTCATAAAAAAAAATCATGAAAATACTAAAACATAAAACCAGCAGTGGAATTACTGAATTGATATCAGCTGATGTACGCGCGAACGCTGAAAAAAGAACGCTGGCCTTGAACCTGGGCACTGAGCGATTTATGAGTGAGTGGTACGAAGGGGCCGCGACGGGGGAACAATCCGCCAGTATTACTGTGGCCGTACACTATTGGTTCCCGCACTTTGTTCGCTCCCAAAATACAGTCGCATACACAGCTTACTTTGCGACTCGCGACGATGGTATTAAAAAGGAAGAGAAGAAAAATTATTTATATCTATTGTTTTATGACTGAACTAGTGAACGAAAAGGTAAATATTATAGGAGAAGGTGAATGGGGAAAATTGTGCAGTAAAGTTGAAAGTGTTGAGGAAGAATACCGAAAAAATTACCATGTGATCGACCTGATGACGGAAGCTCAAGCGAAGATGAAGGTGATGTTGAAGTAGCATCCAGTAACATCAACACACCATCAACATCTGGCTTCCATGTGACCCAAGACGACATAATGGACGGCGTGTCACCCTTAACTAAAGTTTTCTTGTTACAAACTACTTTATATTTTACGATAAAAATAACAAATAATGCTCAAGTAAATATTATCCATTTTTAATTCCAACCTTTTCCAAAGTTCTAAGTAGCTATTAAAACACCTATTATGATTCTACAATAAAACAATTAATTACTATAATATTATAAAACAATAGCTTTACTTAGCCGTAGTACTTTAGAACGCGACTGTACCCATGCGCAGACACTCCCTCCACTGACATTTAGTTTGCCGGCGACAATAGAATTAGAGGCGGCAATCACTATAAAACTTGCAAGTCATTTTTAATAATAATTTACGTACCTCTTTCTAAATTCAAAGTATTGGCCGGATTAAATACGGAAAGTCAATTAAAATAAAGTAAAAGTATTATTTTTTACATTAATTCTGTTAGATTAATCAATTGTCGATCATAATTGCAATTGATTTTAACTATTAAATTCATCATCATCATTACAGCCCTTCACAAGTCCACTGCTGAACATAGGCCTCCCCCAAAGAATGCCACAAAGCACGGTCCTGAGCCACCTGCATCCATCGACTTCCTGCATATCTTACCAGGTCGTCACTCCATCTAGTGGGGGGACGCCCTACTCTTTGCCTGCCGGTACGAGGCTGCCACTCGAGAACCTTTCTTCCCCATCGGTTGTCGGTTCTTCGAGCTATATGGCCGCCCCATTGCCACTTCAGCTTACTAATCCGTTAAATTATTAAATTATTCAGTACCATTTCATTTCTATTTTCTTATACAAAATCAAAGATAACGATGAAATAGTGTTTATAATTGTGTGAGTACTGAGTAAGTACCCAATTAGGTACGTTTATTAATTTCAATAATTTTTGTAGTAAAGAACTGCTTGTTGCGTCATGGTACAATTGATTGTGTAATTGTATTAAAAATGACAACCATAACTTTTAAATTCCATATGAAGACTAGTCGTAGGGATAAATAAATAAACGTTGGCGATGTCTTAACATACATAACGCTTTAACGGTGTGTGGAAAGTTCCAGTGCTTCAAGGACATTGCCTTATGTGCGCATTTGTTTTAGCGGAATAAATTAATAATTTTAGTTTTTGTTACACTTCCGTGTTGACTGTCACGAGAGACAGTACAATTTTTTGTTTATTAAATTATTCTTGTTATTTATTACTTTATTATTCTTGTCGTTGCGGTTTAAGTTTCTTGTTTTGTTTTTATAATGCCTAACGCGTACGTTTATAGTGCTCGCGAATACGGCAACATGTTAATGTGTCTTGGAGACGCTCGCGGGAATGCTTCGCATGCATTGCGAATTTATCGAAAGAAATTCCCCACCGCTCGACATCCAGCTGACTCTCGGCTGATAACAGCAGCATTTCAGCGAGTGTTGGAAAATCGGCCCATTGCTCTGGTAGCGGCAGGAGGTGGAAGTCAAATGGCTGTTCACTTAGAGGAAATTCGCCGGAATCCGAACCTAGGTACACGAAGTATCGCTCAATTGTTAAGGCGTCGGGATGGAACAAGTGTGTCATACTGTAGAGTTCACAAAGTGTTAAAGCGTAACCGAATGCGCCCATACAAAGTGTACAAAGTGCAAGCGATAGTTACCGGCGATCACGACCGCCGGCGAGTTTTCTGCCGTTGGTTATTAGACCAACAACAACGTGTGCCTGGTTTCATTGAGCGCGTCATTTGGACGGACGAGTCGACATTTACCAGAAACGGCCTGTGGAACCGAAAAAATACACACGTGTATTCCGAGGTTAACCCGCACTCTGTTTGACAAACCGGACACCAAACCCGATGGTCGGTTAACGTATGGGCAGGTTTATTTAAGAATCGCATACTAGGACCAGTGTTTCTGACACAGCGACTTAATGGACAGCGATACCTGAACTTCATAATAGGCGACCTATCGTTGGCTGAATATCGCCGCACATGGTTCCAGCATGATGGTGCCCCTCCACATGTCGTGAGGTTCGCCCGTGAGCGCCTCAATGAGCTATTTGATGATCGCTGGATCGGTAGACTAGAACCACACGCTTGGCCACCTCGCTCACCAGATCTGACCCCGTTGGACTTCTTTCTGTGGTGGTATATGAAAGAAAGGGTTTTTAATCGTGAGTGTGATAGTGCTGACGTAATGCGCCAAAGGATCGTGGATGTTTTCGACAAACTACGTACGGACTGTGTCGAAGAACACACGATGATGCCCCGCCTGCATGAGGAGACGCAACACCGAGCCCAAATCTGCCTCGAAATGAATGGATCACAATTTGAGCCGCATCTCATAAGACCACGGAGGATTTAGAGCGGTAACCTGTTTCATAACTATTTTTTTTTAAATAACTTAGTACTGAACTAATCTGAATAGGTACATAACTGAATACATGAGAATAATAAACATACCTACACGATGAATAAAAACGCGCTAACCTTGGTTACATTTCATTTAAGTATTTTTTCATTAGCGGGGAATCGAACCAGTTATTGGGTTATTTAACCTGTAAATTCGGATTAAAGTGGCTACATGGAGTCAAGCACAGTGGAAAAAAGTAGGTTAAGTAGATAAGTTAGATATTTAGTATTTAGATTTAGTGTTGTAAATTATTAGGTATTGTGGTATGGCCCACTAGTTGCGGGCCGCGCGAATTCGCGTTCGCGCGTACATTGACCTCTAGCCAGCTGATATCAATTCAGTAATTCCACTGCTGGTTTTATGTTTCAGTATTTTCATGATTTTTTTTTTATGAAATTATCGTTTCATTTAGCTGAACTATCATGATAGAGAATGAATAAAGCTAATAAAACGTTGTGAAAAGATGATTTTTCTTTCATCAGGATCGATTTTATATTCCACCCATCATCAAAGGTATAGTTGGTACTGTCGTCTGTCTTAGTTTTCGGGGGCGTTCCAAAAATACCCTATATATATATACACATATATTCCTATAGCGCTGTGCCCGACCGATTAAGCTAGACAACAAAGATAGACAGCTGCAACTCGGGCTTATTAAAAAATTGACGAAATCTCCTGTGTTCTATTTCCTCCTATAAAACTAAAACGAAAATTTATATTATAGATGATATAAATAAAATATTTTCTATTTAAATAACAAAATAGTTTCTAGCTTAGTTTAAATTCGCTTTCTTAGTTTAAATTCAGTTTTTTTAGATTATTCAAGATATTTTAAATAAAGGAATGTGATTACAAAGTAAAGTTACAGCCTATATACGTCCCACTGCCGTGCACAGGCCTCCTCTCATTTATGAGTGGGTTTTAGGCTAAGGAAATGCGAAGTATCACAATCTCAAAGTCAAAACAGTGACATTATAAATTTTATCCCCTATCTTACCACTGCCAATTACATTCACAACACATTCAATTCCTATCTCCACTCTTAATTAAGTGACTATCCGCAGCGCGCAAACGAAACGTACTACTATAAGGTGAACGGTTCTTGGGAGCTGGTGTATCCATTTTATAAAGTGAAGGGTCTCGTGTTACATCCTAACGGTAACGACACAGTATTTGGTGAGCTGTCTATGGCCGACAAATCACTGATAGCTCACTACAATAGCACGGATGGTAAGTTTTTTTTTTATATATTCCAAATACACAAAGATACATACATAAAGTTTTAGTAGTAAATGAATAAAATTTGAAGAAGCGCCACCTAGCGTCTTGAATCAGATTATTATAGAAGAGTGTATTTACACCTTTTTATGTATATAACAATTTCATTTTGCTAATTTATAATATTTAACTAGTTTTTCTAAGACGATTGTTACGATGTTGATATATTCTCTGAAATCCCTTGATTAAAAAGTATCTAGGAACGCGATCATTTCATATACTGTAATATACATACTGTAAATATACCAGATTCGAAGGTATCTCTTAACTAATCGTGTTTTTGTCTTCAGATATCTCTTACCACTTAATCGGTAAGATCGTAGATACTCGATCCGCGAAACTAAACGCTTGGCGCGATTTTGATGACGTAACAACCGTCGATTTGGCTTCATACATTCGTCTGAACCATTCCCGCCTTCTAACCAGCTCTATAATATGGCGACCTCAAATATTCAGCGAGATCAAATCACAAGCTCTCTACACATTGAAGTTTTTATATTCGCAAGTGAATGAAACGCTAATGATAATTAAAGAAGCGCCAATGGAATCTCACCTGGCGTTGCGAGCCATTTGGATCGACGCTAAACCGCGCATCAGAGATTTCTTGGACGATCTGAACGACTTACACGTAATCAAGGACGATTTAGATGAATTCGAACGCTTCCTAAACGAGTCGTACAACAACAATGACTTCTATGTGAAGGATGTTGTTGAGTTCACGTACTATGTGCTAGACGAAATGGCAATAAGAAACCATTTAGAGAGCTTGCCCGGCTTCGTGAACGACATGTGGGGAATGATGGGCAACACAAGCCAGTCTATCAAGCAAAGCCTGACGTACATCGTTGATACTATCAAAATGGCGTATTCGAACTTTTTAGAATCCGTCAATAAGGTGCTAGAGGCAGATTTTATGGAATTGGTCTCGGAAAGACTTGAAGCAATGATTTTGCAGTACGACAACTTTGTTAGAGATCTGCACATGAAACTTCTGGAGTATTGGGAGGAAACCTGGGTGAATGCGACAACGAGATTATCAATTTATTGGCATGAGTTATTAAAATCGATCGAGCCGTTGTTCTTTAAAATATTACATTACACGGAATCCTTTGTATTCACGGTATGGAAGGGCGTTATGGATTTCTTCTACAACAGAACTCAGGAGTTGACTGATTCGCCATATTTCAATTACGTATCGACTTTCGGACACGAGATGGATAAGTAAGTTGCACAGTTTAACAAATAATATATATATACCTAGTATATAGTTATACCTACGTAATTATTATATTTTATTTTTTAATTTATAATATTGGCTATGTAATAAAACTTGACTTCCTGCGCATAGCATAGCAAACAAAATTCAAAGTTTAGGCAAGTTTTAACAGTGGTAGAGCCACGCAGCAGCTTTTGCTGTCGCACGGATGGGTCGGCTCGAACCGGGGTGGTACTACGACCTCACAGAAAACCAGCGTGAAGTAGAGGTTTACCTCTGCGTTTCGCTTGGTGAGTGCAGGTGGCCGGAGGCCCTTTTTACTGGAAATGAGGCATTCCATCTTAGTCCTCACGGGTGACAACGCATCTACATTTTGATTTGTAACAGAGGATAGATGTAGATGTCTATGGGCCGCAGCAACCACTTACCATCAGGTGGACTGTGTGCTCGTTTGTCACCCTTATCCTATAAAAAAAAAAGTTGCCACCATCATTGAAAAATTTTAAAGCTTAGTACAGCGTGTGCATTTGGTCGGAAAAGTTGTATTTTAACAATGGACTGGACCAATGATGCTGTTATCGATTTAATTTTAATTAACATTACTTTATTTAACTTCAATGAAACAAATATTATAATTTTATTAAACATTAAGAAACAGTCGTGTTGAGGCGGCGCGGCGTAAGTAATTCCAGCCTCCCGTATTGTGCAATAATCAACAATATACGATGTTGTTGATTAAGTTTAGAATGATTAAGGATTAGATTAGAAACGAACAAATAAGGTTTTTTAAGCCGAAGATAATAAATCACTGTCTTAGGGTAACAAAAGTCGACTTACTGTTCCATTAAATTTACTACTTTTTATAAATCTCTTAAGAAATGTATTACTTACATGGTAGAGCCATGCTGCAGCTGTATTAGTGGTATAGTTGTAGAACGAATGGTTCGGCGCGATCGAGGAAGGATAACGCCCTCACATAATACCAGCGTAAAATATCAGCGTACCGCTGCTGTGTTTCGTATGGTGAATGTAGAGAACCGGAGACCCTTTTTACTGGAGGCATTCATCTTAGTCCTCGCGGATGACAACGCATCTGCATTTTAATTCGCAATCGATGATAGATGTAGATGTCTATAGGCCACAGCAACCACTTACCATCAGGTGGACTGTGTGCTCGTTTGTCACACTTACCCTATAAAAAAAAAATATTTTCTATATCTTCTCATAAACAAAAAAACATGTGTGCAGTTCACACGCGGTAGAAATGAAACCTTCAGAAAACTACGCTTCGAGAGAATGAGACGAATGCAGAGATCAACAATAAGATAATTTTAGGGTTTATAATTTATTATAATATTGATACCCAGTTTAATTTTTTAAATTATATTGTATTCTACATATATTACGTTACATATTATATAGACTCAAAGTTTTCAGTTTTTACGATTACTTACACTTTATTGTATCTCATTCTCTCGCAGGCTAAGGCACTGCGCAAACGTAGACACTTTTGTGTTTTGAGTGGGACACAAGCTACCAGTGAATATTTCATTTTTATCAATATGAAATCAGCCATTCTTTGCGCAGACGCAGATACTTTTTGTGTTTATGCTTCCACATGACAGATAACGATCGCCAATCAAAAAATGTTCGGTGTAGGTAACTGGAAACTTTAAGTCGACAGTTGAAAAGACACAAGCAACACAAAGCAAATTTCGTTACAATTGTAACTAATTAAAAAATTTAAATTGTACAATTTACGGCGCTGATGTTGATGTGGTTGATTTGCCTGTAAATATTAACGGCAACGACGTCTACGTCGACGTGTAGTCAATACAACAAGTTAAGGTAGTGTTTCTTCGTCGACATTCATCGTGAAACTGACGGAAAACAAGCACCGAATTGTTATCAGTGTTCAGAAGTAGCAACTGGCGGCTGTGTCCGATTGCCGCTAGCGGACACATCAACTACGGTTTCCTGCGATGGTGTGCCGTGTCTGTAGCAAATAGTGTCCACGTTTGCGCAGCGCCTAAATCCTATAGATGTATACGTTCGTCTCTTTTTAGTGTAGCCTTTTCGTTTCATAGAATTTCAAATCACAACGATTGTAAAGGGCTTTTCACCTCAAAAATATAAATCGGCTATTTGGATGTTACATTTTTATTACCAAAACATATTGTTTTACTTCTTAAGGATATACAAAGACTTAGTGAACAACGATCTCATAACCAACATTAAGAAGTACAGTAAAAAGCTTTGGAACGTGGTGTGGAGCAAGATAGAGAAGTACATACCGTTTAAAGACGAGTTTAAGCAGCTGTTCGCCGAGTTCAGGAATGCCTGGGAAAACTTCTTGAAGACGCCTCAAGTCGTTTACGTTATCGAAAAGGTATGTAGTTATAATTTACTTACTACCTACCTAGTTTACAAAGTAAAAAAAAGTTGAAAAGTTTAGTTGGTAAATATACCAAAAGGCTAAAGGGTATTGCTTTTTTGAATTTTGTCTGAAAGATCACAAATACATATTACGCCATTTTTTTTATTAATCCACAGATATCGTTGTAGTCAAAGTTAACAATCAGCATTCTGCGATTATATAACGAACTTTCATTTTTATTTTACAGTACAATGAAGCGTACGTACGACTGAAGTGGTGGTATGACTACTTCTTGATAGGCGAGGCCTTGGAAAAAGTATGGGAGATATTGTATGCAAAGCTCACCGACATGGCTAAAACGGCGCTCCAATATGAAGAGTTGTGAGTATACATTAATAAATATAATACCTAGCAATCAAATTATGGCAGTTTAAGTATTATCAATTCGCAAAACTATGAAGTCGTGGTCTAGTAATAATTTTCAAATACTTTGATCATTTATTAAATATAGACACAAAATTTATGAAAATTGTCTACTTTTCACGTTTGGTTACCTCAACTTATCCCCTTTATGCTTGTTCTTAAAGCTGAAAGTTTATTTTCATATTATTAATTAGAATCTCGATATAACATTACATAAACTCTCCTGCCTGTCACAATACACACGATAGTACATTAGTATGAGGGACTTAACGCACTAACTTTACACGTTTTAATAATCGGCTACTTAAGTTCCGTGTATTATACATTATTTTGTAGTACAAGTCACTTAAAACGGCTTTTTAATTGAAAAATTGTAGAGTACTAAGTGATTATAAAGACAAAAATGTTCTTTCTGAGAATTCTAGATCTAAAATATAACATCATATCCGAATAAAAAAGTTTTGTTATTAAATACAGAGAAATGATTAAAAATACAGTTCAAGCTAAAAATTTACAAAAATTTAAATGGCACTATATCAAGTATTATTTTATATTTCTTGATCAAATGATTAAATGTTTCGTTTGTAATTTAAAGTATTCTAATTGATGTTACTAATTAAAGTTCTATTGTTCTGTATTTATTATTATGATTCCATTAATGTTTAAAACATTTTTTTAATTATATAATATTATAAATTTCATGCGTGACTTAAGTAAAACATACCGTACAATAATCGGCTAGTTAAGTCCCGCATGAGCGTGACTTAAACGTTGCTTTTAGTCACCGTGTACTATAAATAATAGATAATAATGTGTACGTCATAAATCACACACACACACACACACACACACACACACACACACACACACACACACACACACACACACACACACACACACACACACACACACACACACGCACGCACACACGCACACACAGACACACACACACACACACGCGCGCGCGCACACGCGCACACACGCACACACGCACACACGCACACACGCACACACGCACACACGCGCACACGCGCGCGCGCGCGCACACACACACACACACACACACACACACACACACACACACACATAATATGTATATACGTTGCACAATTACGGGAGTTAAAAATGAACTAACTCAAAGTTATGAAGATCTAAGCCGTGATACCCAAAATTCCCACTAAGAATCTAGAAAGTTCTTTATCTGCTTTTAACCGTACTTATTGTATTAATCGTTCTTCCACCATCTAAAAACTTATTAAGGCCTGTTATTTTTCAGACACCGTACACCGAAAACTAACTTCATATTCGACCCTCACGTAGGCGAAATCCGTCTAGAGCAGAAGCTGCCGATGTCCTGGCACGCGTTCAACCGCACGCCGGACTTCTCCGAGATCGCGGAGTACCGAGCTGTGAGGGACTTTATGGACGACTGGCTCACTTCCAACAGGAGCATCTGGTCTTACTATTACGAGATACGACCCTATTTGGACCTTGATAATATCGTGCCACCCTTCACCGGTGAGTACGATTCGTTTTATTATTTTAAATTAACTGCAGTTTTTAACAGTTTTACTCTTAAGATGCCGTTATGGTTGACAAAATAAATAATTTGTTTGATGGCATTAAAAAGTCTTTACTTCACTACTGCCTGTGGTTGTTGTAATACTTCAATTAAAAATATTATGCAATAATGTTATTCCAACGACAAACAAATATTTCGCCAACAGATGGCAAAACAAAAAATAAAATTCACAGATCAAAATTATTTAGGGCGAGTCGAATATTTACCTAAGTTTTGGGAGTTTGTATCATGAGAGTTAGTAATATTGGAGAAGAAGCTACTATAATTTTCCTAAAGTCTCTTGTGAAATCCGTCTCGAAGGACTAAAAGAATAGCTTATTATAAATGGTTAAGCAGACTTCTGAAAGCTCACAACAAATCTAGCAATAACATAACAGCAAACAGTTTTCAACAAACAGTATTTAAGAAAAATGGCAGTGTCCAAGCCTTCTAATCCATAGATAGCACCAGCATCAACTTAGCTATTGTTATTCACGGTACCAGAAAATGAGGGAGAAGTTTAGTCTATGCTAAACGTGGCGATTACTTTAAGTATAACTGAAATCATAACTTATGACGGTAAAAAACGTTCACTTTACAGGGCTGGCAATGATGACAGCGCAAGGAACTCTCGTGACGTTTGATAAGCGAGTGTTCACTATATGTGAAGGCGGCACCTTCCTGCTCACGAAGGACTACCGCAATAACAACTTCACAGTGCTCATGGAGAGCAATGAACAGGGCCTGTACGATCTGGTCGTGCTGGCCAAGAAGAACTTGATATACGTCGACTTGTACAAGGAGGTAAGCCGAAATATCGATATTTATGATCAAAACACCTACATACTAAGTTCCACAATCAGAAGACGTTAATTATTTATTATATTTCACTATTTTGGAAAATTTATCAAGCAAACTAAAACTAAAGCAAACCAAGTTTGATTTCCGCTGACACTAATGAAATCATATTTGTATATTTAAATGCTGATATACCACACGCTACGGTGAGGGAAAACATCGTTTAGGAACCTATAATCTGTTCGGTGGGAGTTGTTAAAAAAGCAGACTTCCTAAATTCATTACAAATTGCGGCCCACTAATTATTTCCGTTGGTAAATGGCTGCCGCGTCGGCTCGTCGTCATCATTGTCATCATCAAACATCGCAAGGAAACCTACATTTTTGTTACATTAAGAAAAAATATTTCGAAGGCATGTGAATCAATCGCATTGTGGTAGCGCGGTGAACACTTCATTGCCCTAAAACCCACTCACTAATGAGAAAGAGCCCGTGTGCAGCAGACGTATATAGACTGTAACTTTAAATAGCATCTATGATATGACGAAGGGAATATTCTGATATACACTGCGAGCACTGCTCAGTGCTCTCACTGGTGAAAAATTCGATCCATTATAGACCAATATGCCAATATACTACCGCAGTACCCTAGGGAAATACACGACGTCATAAATCGCCGCCATTTGTGTACTGTGAGCACTGGCGCTTTCTAGGTAAGGTGCTCTCAGTACATTGATCACGTGATCAAAATACATAACAGCGCCTAGAGATTTAATAGCTTTCACGAATTATTGTTATTATTATTAATTAATATTGTTGTTTAGATAAACTCGTACATTAAGTTTTAAAAGCAACAAAATTCAAATAATATTTTTTCTTGTTGAACAGAAAACGTGTACATGATAAATATTTTCATTTGGAAACAGTGTCGAAAAATGGGAATGAACAGACAGTATACTGGATTGCATTCCGTTTTAAACAGTAACTATAGTATAGCAAACTAAAAAGGAACGGCTTCATATTATACATGTATATCGGAACATAGCCGAAGTCTCTTCCCTACACCAAACAGCGTGCATATCCTAGTTACGATTTTCCAGAAGTCAACCGTTCGAACCAGTATTTATCTAATATCAAAATAATTGAGAGTTCATCATTACACACGGACTGAAAATCATTGTATTTTGTCATTATGTTAATTTCCCTACAGCAAGTGTCGCTGGGCCGCGATAGTCCTCTGACCTTGCCAGCTATAGTTGAGGAATGGCTAGTGGACCGACAAGGAGACTTGCTGATGATAGAGGGCCGCAGTGGACTGGACATTCAATGCAATCTCTTGTTCCGCACTTGCAAGCTGCAAGTTTCCGGTAAAACCACTAGTTTTTATTTATTTATTTACTGTAAGACTTTTACGGTTACCATTGGCAGACTTTGCCTTGTGACGTTCTCTACCATGAGAGAAGTGGAAATAAGTTGCCACATGTAAAAATGTACTTTATGAAATGTAGATTTCGAGAATATAATAAATGAAAACTTGTTTTCGAATCAAAAGACCGAATATAAATTTGAAGCGTTATACAGCAAAAACCATTGTAGTTAAAATGATTGATATTTGGATCAGAATATCATTATCTGACTATGATTACTTTAAAAAAAATAATGTAGTTTTTTTTTATTTCTGTATGTAACATATGGAAACCAAAGTTGTTTACATACCCTCTTATATATAAATAATCTGTCTATGTTATTTAAAATAGTGAACCATTTTATAGTGACAATTTTAAACGTGGTAGAGCCATGCTGCTGCTATATTAATTGTATTGAATTTGAAATTGAATGGTTCGCTCAACCGGAAAAGGACCACGCTCTCACAGAATACCAGCGTAAAACAGGAGCTTTAATGCTGCAGTATGGTGAGTGTAGAGAACCGGAGACCCTTTTTACTGGAAAAGTGGCATTCCGTCTTAGTCCTCACGGGTGACAACGCATCTGCATTTTGATTTGCAAACGAAGATAGATATAGATGTGCCACATCAACCAATTACATCAGGTGGACTGTGTACTTGCTTTTCATCCTTATCCTATAAAAAAAACTCTCTCTGTCTGATATATAAGTTTCGCTGCGGTTCGTTTTCAACTCTACTATGAAAAAATATTTTATTCGAGTTGTGTTTTTATTTTTATTTAATATTCTACCCTCATCTTATCAATTTGGTGCGATTTCTAATCTACAAATCTAGAAATAAAAGTAGGCTTATCCTAAATATCCCTCACGGACTTCAGCAATAAGAGTTGCGTGTTGCATGTCACCCTGTCCGTATTTTCACCAGCCCTGAATTACATTCACAGGTTGGCACTACGCCTCTTTGGGCGGCTTACTGGGCACGTACAACAACGAGCAGTACGATGAACAACAGCTTCCGAACGGAACGTTGAACGCTGACGTGTCTACTCTTGCTTACGGATGGAGCCTACGGACGGGTGTCCCACCTGCGTACACCCGGCAACTCAGCAACGACACACAATGCGATAAATTCTTCAACAACAAGGTGTCCCCGCTGCATCCCTGCTTCACAGTTGTGAGTGTTTTTGTTTATATTGTCTTTAAAAAAGGTTACTGTCTCTAGTTTTTTTCTTTCTAGTGAAAGTGTTTTACATATATATATATATATATATATATATATATATATACACAACTTATTTATTTGTTTTTTTTTATTAAATCTGTTGTATGGTTGCTTTAATTAATTCAACAATGTGTTTATTTATAAGATGCTGTTGAAATAAACCTCTTACTAATAAGATAAATACTTTGTTGAATACGTGGTTTACTGTATGTGTGTTACGTGTGTTTACTGTAAATATCACAATCACTGTCAAAAGTACTTAACTTCTATTTGGTTAGAAATATCAAAGACACAACCATCTTATATCTATTACGGTAAAGTATAATAAAGTCCACTGCCGAACATAGGCTTCCCCCATAGATTGTCTCAAAACCCTCCTCTTCCTCCCTCCTAGTTTTTCCATAGGCATACGGCCATCTCTTGTTTCAGTTTCTCTTCTTCCCTGCTCAGTCTCCTCCTACGACATTCACAGGACGATATGGGGTATAATATGATTGTACTTGTAATAGAGTTGTTTTTGATTGGGGTTTAAATAGAGTAATGAAATACGTCCTCTCTTGAATGCGTTTTATTTGCAACTGTCTATAATAATGTGCACAAATGATAATATGGGTATAACATCCTAAGACATTCACTTCTAAGACATGCGTACGCTAAATTGAATTCTATGCCACAGACATACCGCCCACCAAAGGACGACTGTCCTTTATAAAGAAGTTATAAACATTAAATTTACAAGTAAAATTGTTAATACTATTTTACAAATTTCAGAGGCTAACAAAGGTAATGCACTTAACATAGCATCAAAATATAATACCATTATCATTAAACAATATATAAGGACTTATCACTGTATTAAAAATAAAAAATTAAACGTATTGTAAACATTTTGGCATTCTTTGGGGGAGGCCTATGTTCAGCAGTGGACTTGTGAAGGGCTGTAATGATGATGATGATTGTAAACAATAAAGTATGACTTATCACTATCTTATAAAAAATTTAAACATAATGTAAACAATAAAGTGTGTCTTATCATTATTCACTATCTTATGAATAAAATTAAACATGATGAGAGCAATAAAGTATGACTTATAAATCGAAAAATACATAGAACTTAAGATTAACCCTTTTCTTTTTTTTCTTTTTTTTTCTTTTTTTTTTTTACATTTGAGATATTAATTGCTAATTGCGATATACATTTATTTAGATTCAATGGGCAAAGCACACAATTTGGAAATTGAGCGTTTTAATATATTCGTGCCACATTTAATACCATATACTCGGGCTATACCATCCGGTCCTGGGTACTTCTCCATAATCCGACCGAGTAGCCACTTCCCTGGTGGCAAGTTGTCATCTTTGAGGAGAACTATATCACCTATTTCATACTCTGACTCACGTTTTATCCATTTTGTCCTTTCTTGGAGTCGTGACAAATATTCTGTATGCCAACGTTGCCAGAAATCTCTTACTATTTTCTGAGTAAATTGCCATCGTGTGAGTTTACTTGCGTTGATGTCACGTAAGTCTGGACTTGGTGGCAATATGGGAGCTTCACCAATTAAAAAGTGACCCGGTGTTAATGGGTCTATGACGTCTACGTCTTCAGTGTCGATAGGTACCAAAGGGCGGGAGTTAAGGCATGCCTCTATCTGACATAACACTGTCGTCATTTCTTCTTGTATTAAGTTTCTCGTCATAATTCTTCTAAGGTGGTATTTCGTAGATTTTACGCCGGCTTCCCACAAGCCACCGAAGTTGGGGCTATGAGGAGGTATGAAATGCCACTGAGTTCCGTCGAGAGCTAATGTGTCTATCAGATAGCCAGGGATTTCTAAACGTGCCTGCTTCCAGGCGTCTGCTAAATCTTTATTTGCTCCTACGAAATTCCTTCCCTGATCACTCCATATATGCGAACATTTGCCTCTTCTAGCAACAAATCTATGAAAGGCTCCTATGAAAGATTCAGCGGTGAGGTCTCCGACTAATTCTAAATGTATGGCTTTAGTGGCCATGCATACAAAAATGGCGATGTATGCTTTGCTTGTCTTGGCGCCTCTCCCCTTAGAAAGCAAAATTTGCAATGGACCAGCAAAGTCCACTCCGCTGTGGAGAAACGGTCGGGCTGGAGTCACTCGTGCCTTTGGAAGTTCACCCATGATTTGAGTCCTTATGGCAGCCCTTTGTCTTGCACATACTATACAATTTCGTATCTAAAATTTAATCGCATTCTTAGCTCGAATGATCCAGAATCTATTCCTAAGATAGCAGAGCATGAGTTGAATACCACCGTGTAGGGTTTTCTTGTGTGCATCTGCTATTAACAAAGAAGTCAAATGATTGCTTGAGCTCAGTATGATTGGATGTTTTTGTTCTTGTGTTAATTCCGATCTTTGGAGTCTTCCGCCCACCCTAAGTATATTTTGAGTATCAAGAAAAGGGTTTAATGATTTCAAACTACTTCCTTTTTTTACTCTTCCTTTCATTCGTATATTTTTTATATCTTCTTCGTATTCTCTTTTCTGAACAATTCTTACACATTTTAATAAAGCATTTTCATATTCTTCAGTTGTAATATTCTTTCTTATTTCGTCAGGTTGTTTCTTACTATTAATAAATCTTGAACAATAAACTACAACTTTTAAGAGTTCTTGTAGTGAATCAAAATTTTCTAATTTAATTATCTGTTTCTTTGTTTCTGTTTTTAAATTCACCTGAATATTTTTTTTTCTTTCTATATCAGTCGGTATCAAATTTGGTCTTGAGTATTCTATGTTTTTCTCCTTCAGCCAAGCAGGTCCTTCCCACCACTGTTTACATTGAATAAGTTGTTGTAAATTCATTCCTCTTGATCCAATATCCGCTGGATTATCATTCGTTTTTACATGAAACCATTGAGTATTGCAAAGATTGTCTAATATTTCAACTACTCTGTTACTAACGAACGGTTTCCAACGGTTCGGATCTCCGAACAACCATGAGAGTACAACCGACGAATCCGTCCAAGCAAACACTTTGGTAGGTGATAATCTCATAGCTTCTCTTATGTGTGTTAACAACCTTGCCAAAATAACTGCCCCACAAAGCTCAAGCCTAGGTAATGAAAGTGGTTTTACAGGGGCGACTCGTGTTCTCGAGGCAATAATATTCGTTTTAATTTCTCCTTTATTATTTGCTATTCTGCAATATACTACTGCGCAATAGGCTTTATTTGAAGCATCACAAAAACCATGAAGGGTTACGTTTTTGCTGTCTTCACATTCTGTGTCTATCCATCTGGGAATTTCCACGTTTTTTATTTGTTTAAAACTTTTTCTCAATATTAACCACTCTTTCTCTAAATCTTCATCTATTTTATCATTCCAATCATGGTTTTTTAGCCATAGTTATTGTATTAAAATTTTTGCTGGAATTATGCTTGCACCAAGCCAACCCAACGGATCAAAAAGGCGTTGAATGTCTGCCAAGATATTCCTTTTGGTTATTTCTTTTGGTATCGGCGGCAAATTGAGCTGATAATGAAAAGTGTCCGTACTCATGTTCCATGCTAGACCGAGTGCTTTAATGGTGCTGTCGCTTTTTATATTAATACTGGCCTTAGAACTTCTCAATTCTGAATTGATTTGATTTAAGAAGTTTTTATTATTAGATGCGAATTTATGTAATTTAAATCCTCCTTTTTTGAGTATAGCTTGAAGCTGCTGACCAAGTTTAATGCAGTCCTGTTCTGTCATCGCACCGCTCATACAATCGTCTACATAAAAATCTTCTCTTATTACTTTAGCTGCTTCTGGATAATTTTTTTCTTCATCTTTTGAGAGCTGCACAAGCGTCCTAACCGCAAGATAAGGCGCAGATGAAGTCCCAAATGTTACTCTTTTTAAACGATATATTTTTAGTTCTTCTTTGTTACTTTTTCTCCAAAATATTCTTTGACAATCGGTATCTTCTTTCGTCACTAGGATTTGTAAATACATTTTTTGGATATCGGCTATAAAACATACTGGCTTCATACGCCATCTGATTATCAAACTTCTTAAATCTTCTTGTAATTGTGGACCAACGAGTAATTCATCATTCAGTGATTTATTGTTCGCTCCTTTGCAAGATGCGTCAAACACTACTCTGCATTGTGTTGTTTCTTTGTCTTCTCTTATCACTGCATGATGTGAAAGGTATATTGATGGATTATTTCTTTCCTTATGTGGTATTTCTTCTATATATTCTAACTTAATGTATTCTTCAATTACTCTTATATAATCTTGTTTGAGCGTCTTATTTAGATTTAGCCTTCTTTCTAGTAAATAAAATCTTTTGAGTGCAATTTCTTTTGTTTCTCCTATTTCTTCTAAGTAATTAACATTTTTAAATGGTAGTTTAACCATATATCGACCATCTGTTGTTCTTGAATGTGTGGCAGCGTAAATGTTTTCACATAATCTTTCTTAGGCTGTGAAATTTCTTTTTTCTGTAGTCTCTATATCCCACATATTTCTTAACATGTTATCTACGTCAACATGATGATGCATTACTATGATGTCTTCAGAAGATGAAGTATTTGATATTTCTCCAAATAGTATCCATCCGAAGCTGGTTTCTTGTGCACTTGGAGTACCTGGTGGACCCTTGATAACATTGCCTTTTAATATTTCTGTATATACTTCAACTCCTAACAGCGCATCGATTCTTCCTGGTGTGGCAAAATGAGGATCAGCTAAAGTAAGTTCTTTTAAATGTGTCCAATTGTTCATCGGTTCTATTGTCTTACAAGGTAGCTTTGTAGTCAATGGTGTAGACAAAACGTACGCTTTAACATTGAGTTTAAATTGGTTTTCGTAGTTTGATAATACTTCAAAACACACCACATGACTTATTGATGTTTTGGTAGAACCAACTCCATAAATTGTGCCATGTACCCTTTTTCTTTTGAGTTGCAAAAGTTGTATTGCTCTCTCACTAATGAAAGACGCCTGCGAACCTGGATCAATTAGTACTCTCAACATAGTGACATATCCTGTGTCACTTTTAATCGGTATTAAAGCGGTAGTCAGTAAAACATTTTTAGTATTGGACGTAAAGTGTGAAGCTATTGATACATCCGATTCTTCCTTCTCAGTTTCTTCTACATTTGTGTGTAAAGAGTTTAACCCTGGTGAATGTTTGTTTTCTTCTTTATCAAAGGTCACCTCTTTCTTCTTGTAAGAATGTAGAAGTGAATGGTGACGTTTACCACATACACGACATGATGTTCTTTGCTTGCAGTAATATCCTGGATGACCAGTTGACAAGCAGTTGTAACACAAACGCTTTTCTTTTACATACTCACTTCTTTTTTCGGGATCTAATTTGCCAAATTTTTTGCAATGACATAAGAAATGGTTTTCATTGCATAGAACACATTGAACAGTAGTAGCAGCGGCGCTGATGTGATACGACCTTTGAACCTTCTCCCTTGACGTGGATGTTAATTCAAGTGTATGAATTCTATTTTCCAAAAAACTTACGAAATTATCAAATGTTGGCATATCCTTTGGATGTCCACTGCTTACATAAGTTTCCCAATCTCTGTGTGACTCTTGATCTAGTTTTAGGATTGATATATATATATTAATAACGGATCCCAGGAATCTGTCTTAATATCTAAATTATTCAAGCTGTTAATAGATTCTTTTGTATTATCAATTAAAACTTTTAAATGAGCTGGTGATTGCGTATTTATTTTCTTCAAAGAAAATAATTTCTTTAATATTGCATTTACTATTAGTCGCTTATGACTATATCTATTCTTTAAGGCTTTCCACGCTGGTTCGTAATTTTTATCCGTCACTTGAAAATGGTTTATAGTATTTTTAGCTTCGCCTGCTACACACGACTTCAAATAATGTAATTTCTGTACGTCACTAAGGCTATTATTTCTGTCTATTAATGATATAAATGTGTCCTCAAATGATTGCCATTCTTCATATGCACCGAAAAAGGTAGGTAGATTTATTCGGGGCAGCTTTACGTCAACAACGGGTTTTTCACACATCGGCGAAGTTGAAGGGTTTGTATTATTCCCAGTATTGTTTTTGATATCATTTAACATATCCACCATATCCCCTTTCAAACAAGTAAACACTTCTTCACACTTGTCGTACTCGCTATTTACAAAATGAGATATTTTTTGTCTATCGTTCTTCGATGTTATTTTTAATAAGTTTTGATGCGCCGCACGATATGATACCCAATACTCTTCAATGCATTGAATCTTTACTTCTAAATATCCCTGTGTTATTCTTGTTTTAGGACATTTTTTAAGATTAATCTGAGTTTTGTTAATTTGATTATAATATTCTTCTAATTGTTCGATTATTTCTTCCACTTTTGACATTATAAATTACTCACAAAAGATATAATTAAGCTTCACAAAATATCACTGCAATGTTCGTTGTTGTTCACTTTTATATTACTTGTTGTTCTTTTTTAGCGCAGGTAAGCGTCCGAGCCTCGGGACGATGAACAAAAGCTGTTTACGACGATGTTAGCTCCTTACTTATCCGGCTCGATTGTGACCACTATGTGCTTGTAATAGAGTTGTTTTTTGATTGGGGTTTAAATATGTAATGAAATACGTCCTCTCTTGAATGCGTTTTATTTGCAACTGTCTATAATAATGTGCACAAATGATAATATGGGTATAACATCCTAAGACATTCACTTCTAAGACATGCGTACGCTAAATTGAATTCTATGCCACAGCCAATGATATATATATATATATTAATATGGGGTATAATATTCTTACATCGCCACTACAAGGTTAAATACACAACATGCAAAACAGACCGCTTTATTCTCGTTAGGCTGTCGGAGAAGCGGTGAGTTTGTTGAATTGATGTGACATTTGTAATGATTTCCGTGCCGCAGATCGACGCGCAGCCGTTCCACGACGAGTGCGTGCGCGGCATCGAGGCGTGCGCGCTGGCCGCCGCCTACCTGGAGCTGTGCGCGCAGCAGCACGTGCCCACGCACATACCCGACCACTGCGTGCAGTCAGTTGCTTTTCATCCCCTTATATTTATTGTCTTTATACACGCCAATTTTGCAATAAGCGCCCAAAGCTGCAGAAAAAGTTCAAAATGAGTAATATTGGCAAATGGTAAAAAAAAATAATTAAGATAATCTCAAACATTCTGTCGTTTTATCTTTTAAATTCAAAATTGTAATACATTATTTTAGCTGATTTTACTGCGCACGCACACATTTGTAAGGGTCGATCTATAGGCAAAAAGGTTGTTGCCCATAAA
This sequence comes from Parnassius mnemosyne, assembly GCA_963668995.1. Lineage (NCBI taxonomy): Eukaryota > Metazoa > Arthropoda > Insecta > Lepidoptera > Papilionidae > Parnassius > Parnassius mnemosyne. The sequence continues at coordinate 21,884,113 of CAVLGL010000084.1, read as the reverse complement.
ACACATTCAAACTAAAATAACATAAAATAAATAACTTCAAATAAAAATAGAAGCTTTATTTACTCGTATTTTCAAAAACTGCAATAACGGTATATCATTAATTATATATTTAAACTTAAGTTTAAAATTTGGCTACTCTTTGAAAAATAACCTTGTATATAAAATTATTCTGTCCTTGTTTATATAACTGAAATCCTCCTAAACGGCTGGACCAATTTTGATGAAATTTTGTGTGTGTAATTAAATCTATTCAATAATGGTTTAAATTCGCAATTGGGCCCGGTAGGTGGATCTATTTTTGAGATTCAGAAAACATTCGTGCGAAGCCGGGGCGAATCGCTAGTATTTTATATTTCTTGATTATAGACAAAAGTGTCCTAATGGTAAATGTAACTTGCCATACAAAGGAAATTTAAACCACCATTTGAACTTTGACCTAACTTTGATTGAACAAGTAGAAAAATTAAAAATTTTGTACAACAGACTTCAATATAAATAAAATGAGAACATCATCAATGTACCTAGTCGAAGTCAATTAAATACGCATTATTAAAGATAACTCATAAACTACTGGTCCGATCTTGACCATTTTATACGGGACCACATAAGAAGCATCAGCTTTCAAATAAAAAAAGAATCATCTAAATCGGTTCACCTACAAAAATGTTCTGAGATAACACATATAAAAAATGCAGTCGAATTGAGTACCTCCTCCTTTTTTGAAGTCGGTTAAAAATAATAACAGACAATAGACTTGAATGACTTCTTTACTACAAAATCCCTTCATAACTTACAGATGCACGACAGCACAAGGCGACGTGGTTGAAGAAGGCTCTTTCGTTCAGTTAGAGAACCCGCCCAATTCGACTGACGTGGTGTTCGTTATAGAAGCCGAGCAGTGCAACAAGAACATACGTAAAGCGAAGAACATAGATCTGTTCATAGAGGCGTTCGACAGCAAACTACAGGGAAGTGGCTTCTCTGATAATAGGTGAATACTTTAAAATTATTGAAAACAATTTAAATTTTAAAAATAATACTGTGCTCTAAATGGAATCACAAATTTGTGACTAGTAATATCGGTGGCAAGACATAGGATATGGAAAAATTAAAGCCCCGAGTTTAGAATGTTAAATTATTTTATTATTTTAAGTTATTTGAAGTTACTTACTTTTACTTTTTATGAAAAGTTAATTTTTTTAGTTATCGATCACTAATAAAAAACTAGATACACAATCAGTGACAAAAAATGTCCTTACCGAATGAGCGCCAACTCGAACATTTGGTTGCGCTCTTAATTTGTACGTAGCTTTGTGAATATAAAGGCATTAGGCAATGCATTTAAGGTTGAATTTTTCATTAATGTGTATTTATTTCAACTAGCATTACGTCAAAACGATTGGCAACAGTTTTTAGAGAACTTTTGCATGGGATTGTATATCTAGTTTTTTATTAGTTAGTTATTAGCTCCTAATGGACTAAGGAATATCACAATCTTCATCTATACAAATAAATAAAATCAAAAATCCAAGTCCAAAAAGAGAAGCCAAAGTTGTCAGTACTAAATCAACACAAGCGAATACGGAAAGGTGCGCAGTAGACGAATGAGCGAAACGTATGTAGCGGGTGGAAGGAAAAGGGGAGATCTCCCGGCGGGCAAGGTGTTCTGCCCGGGGAGCGGCCAGCGCTCCGATTGGTAGTTCGGAGCTATTCTATATATGCTGCTTCAATTTTGGAACTTTGTTAGCGTGATTTAGGCTTCGATATGTTTTGCTTGTGGCGCGACGACAGCGCCGCCACATCACCCCCCTGCTCAGACCGGAGGTCGATAGTGCAGTCCGATTGCAGGTGCGTCCTTAATGCCGGTGGGGAATGCATGCTGTGTGCGTAAGGGCAAGTGACGCCGGTGCGAATGATATGCCGGTGTGTAATGCATGCCGTACTACGCACTTGCAAGTGATGCCGGTGAGAACGATGAGCCGGAGCAAGTGCCAGGGATTGCCTTGTAGTCTGCGGTGAGTCGAGAAGAAGGCAAGTAATCTGCGAGAGTGCCGTGAAGCAGAGGCGAGCAGTAAGGCTCAGAGCCGTGCCGAACACTGTAGAGCAGAGAGTAGCTTGAAGGAACAGGAAGCATTATTATTCCAGTGCTGCGATGAACCTTTTTAAAGCTAGATGGCTTGCAGAATGGGAAGACTGCAGATAATATCTGCTCGGGAGTGAATGAATGGGGTACTTGAGTAAGATGACGAAGTTTTTTGAAATTGTGGTTTCCGAAGATTGTTGGTTGCGTGTTCATATCACGTCGGTTGGTCACCACTGTAGCCGGTGGAAGGAAAAGGGGAGATCTCCCGTCGGGCAAGGTGTTCTGCCCGGGGAGCGGCCAGCGCTCCGATTGGTAGTTCGGATTCGGAGCTATTCTATATATGCTGCTTCAATTTTGGAACTTTGTTAGCGTGATTTAGGCTTCGATATGTTTCGCTTATGGTGCGACGACAGCGCCGCCACACGTACTAACTGGTGTCAGACGCATCTCCGTCTCACTGCGTGGCGTCATTATCTGTCTCGGTCGCTCATGGCAAACATGTCCACTATCCATCGCTCTCATCATTTTGCCGTAAAATTAAGAACCTACCAAGAGCTTGTGCGAACATTTGAACTGAGTAAACTGGGTTAGCAAAAATCGGGTTACTCGAGGTTTTTATTTTTTTACTAGTTTTTTTTTTTTAGTATGAAACTAACAAGTATTGTACCATTTTACATTTGGCACTTGCCAAGGCACTTTAGTACATTTTTTTAAAGGAGTTCAAAGTCGACAAATTTCGAAAATTTTAGATTCTTTGTTCAACAAATAGTATTAATTCTAGAAAACTTGGGGCAGTGGTGCCATTATTTTTTACTGTGGTTTTAGAAATGTTATTTAGGGTTACGGTTCCAAAGTTTAAATTAACAAAAATAATAAAAATTAACCACAATAATCGAAAAATGCTTACAGTTTGACCAAATTTCTAGGTTTTTCTTAAATGCTTATAATTTCCAAATTGCATGGAATAGATTTTTTTTCTGGTTTTTCTCATGATGGTTACAATCAATCCTGTCACCCCGTTTCAGCTTGACGTTGAGTTCTGGGACAACTTGTATAGCGTGTAAGTGCTTGTTCACGAGGAACACGTGGGCGTGGGGTGGCAGTTGGCGCGGTGGTTAAGGCGAGCTCGTGTTTCACATTGGTTGCGCGAGTGTTGTCGGAAGTTCTGAAAATGGACGACGAATTTTTATTTTTAATCGAAAATTTTTATCTAAAGTGCCAGATAACAAAAAGTAGAAACTGTACCAACCTATATTCGCAATAAACTATTTGAATATGTAGAATTGGTTTGCATGAAATTAATAAAGAAAGAGAACTGTCGCTAAACTCAAATAAATAAAAATGAAATAAAAACTAATTTAATATAAAAAAATAAAGATATATTATAACCTCCTATATATATTAAAATAAATAATATTCTTATAAATAAAATTCTAGAATATTCAGCTAAAAAAATTAAAGCAAATCCCCCTCTTCTATATTCAATATTAAATCCTGAAACTAATTTTCTTTCCCCTTCCGCAAAATCAAAAGGAGTTCGATTAGTTTCAGCCAATCTTGAAGAAATTCAATATATTCTTAAAGGTATTATTAAAAAAAAAAACAAATATAATCTTGATAAATAAAAAGTTTTATTATATTAAAATCTATAATTAAAATAATTTTTGATAACATAATTAAAGCCAATCTTACTTCATAAGAAATTGTCTGTGCAACAGCCCGTAAACCCCCTAATAAAGAAAAATTAGCAATAACAAACACAAACAAGTTCATATGTTTGTTATTGCCGCGAGCGCGATAGTCGCCAGCTTGCTCGCTATTCCCACCGCACGTGCTTTTTGTACGTGACCACTTGCATGTAGTGGTGAGTGAAGGCGTGAACTCGCAGTAGGTATTAGAAAAATATCGATATTTCGATATATGGATATTTTTTGCCCAAGTCTAACTCGCAGTGTGTGGTGTGCGCAGGTACGCGGTGGTGGCGTACGGCGGGCGCGGCGAGCTGCGGCGGCCGCGCGCGCTGTACGTGCGCAACTGCCTGTTCGCCGACGCCGTGGCCGTGCCCGCGCACTTCGACGCCTTCCACGTCGGTGAGACACCTGCACAAACAAACAAAACCTACACCCTTGTTTACATACATACATACATAACTCTGTGTCACGATACCTCTTCATCGCTTAATCAAATAATAAAAAGTCAATACGTCACTGCTCCAGTTGACATTATGATTGATTTTTTGAAGTGTTCCTAATTATTTCATAAGCTTGTTTTGTGTTTTTGTCTTTGTCCTTCTCCTCCCCATTTGTTTTAGTTTTATAAGGCGGCAAAACTTAAAGTGATCATATTACCCTCACGTACCTTACAAATAAATAAAACTGAAGTCTGATTGTAATGTCAAAATAACAACTTTATACGAAATGTCTGTCAGTTTATTCCGGCTAATCTCCAAAATGGCTGAACGATTTTGACGAAATTTCAACCGGCACATAACTGATGTTAAAAGGAGTAACTTAAGCTATTTTTATTTAAAAATAAAAAGGTTACGCTCAAAAAATTATAACCCACAAAATTCAATCATAATAAATTCCACGCGAACAAAGTTGCAAAGAACAGCTAGACCGCAATAAACATAACACACATAGTCTACATAAATCACACGTAAAACGGTATCACTATATGTTACAAACTCACACATCTCTAGTTTATTTATCTACAGAAACCGCAAATATATACAAATTTGTAGTTTACATTATAACAAGTTTGCCAGCACTAATACGATGAATATAGTACACACGACTTTAACGTTATACGCGTAACCGTAAGGAAGCTACCTTAATACTGTTGATATCTGTTACAAGTTTGTGCTATTTTTGCTCTAACTTGAAAATTTATCACAGCAAAACTTAAAGAAACACATTTTTATGTCTATGTTGCATGAAAATCAAAAAAGTTCCAAGAAGGAACACTTAAATCAAGTTCTCAGCGCACTCAACTGCCTGACAGAAGCGATACGAATAGAATTGGCTAACAGCTTATAAAATTTTGTTATAACTGAAGCCCATATCCAACAGTTGATCTTATTTCCCGATAGTTTTTAGTTTTAATAATGCCACTTACGTAGCTTAGTAATGTGGTGAACTATTTGATAGATATCATGGCGGGAAGGTATAATGTTAAAAAAATATTAAAATTAATATTTCTAAAGTTTTTACTTTTTAGTGTATATCCGAATATATATAAAATACTTTGATTAAAACACACTTTTTCACTTATGGTGACACTGTGTAACAAGTAACTTCAATACCAACTAGCGACATCTGGTGAACGGTAAATTACCAACGCTCGTTGCCTTAAAGGCCGTTTCCATGTTTTATTTGCATTCACTATGTTACGGCCCTGAGTAGCCCTGACAGAAGTCGACTGGGCTAGGGCCTATAGTAGCTCACTTGACGGGCAACTAGAAGATTCGGGCCCAATGGCCTATGGATAATTATTAACTAATGGCTGATAAGCAAACACAAACTTACCGAGTTCCGGAGGTAGAGTCGACCACAAGGCACCGTCAGGTGGTAAGTAAGTGGATGTAAAGTGGTGTGTGAAAGTGTGTAGATGTAACCTGACGTCACCGATGTAATCTGAGAGCAGATCCACAGGCGCTGCTTTTCTTCACAATGTGCGATCCCTCCAGTGGGCGTTCCCCAATAGAGACATTCTGCTTTTATTTCACTATACTAGTTTATCAACTTTATTGTACATTTAATTAACTTCAAATTTAACTAAATCAACGTTAATCGAACTTAAAACAAGTGACACACTGCACAACTTGAGAACTGTCGGTCAAAGTTCAATGTCCCATGTTTAATTAGCACAAAATTATAATAGAATACGAACGCGACCTTCTCTCGGGTCACAAAGTTTTAGCGTTCCACCCGACAAGCAAAAATTCCTTGGTACGATATTAAAATACCACACAAGCAACTCGTCATGTGTGGTACAGAAAAATTGTCTCTTAATGTAGAGATAAAAGTTATGAAAACTAAAAATACCAAGTGGTCAATCACTCTTGATGAGTGGACCTCAATTAAATCCCATCGATACCTACATTTAAATATTCATTTTCAAAATGATGATGGCGAAAATGTCTGCAAAAATCTGGGATTAATAAGGATTGTAGGGTCTATGGGAGCTGAAGATAGTGTTTCACTCATAGAAATTAGATTAGATTCTTTCGGAATTTGTTTAGACAAAGACATCATTGGATTGACAACTGACGGCGCAGCTGTCATGGCGAAGCTTGGACGTATTCTCCCAGTTCCGTTTCATCAATTATGCCTTGCACACGGTGTGCAACTGGCTGTACAAGATGTTTTATACAAAGAAAATCAACAACCACGTGAGGATTCTGAAACATGCGCAGACTCTGACTTAGATGAAAACTCTGATGATGACATTGATGACGTTGACGGATTTGTTGTCGAGCATTCACGGAGACACGGAGTGCTGAGTGATGAATATAAGAAAATAGTTAAAAAAAGTCCGGTCAGTGGTGAAGATATTTAAAAACTCACCGACAAAGAACGACGCCACGCTCCAAAAATATGTCCAAGCTGAATTTGGAAAGGAGTTACAACTATTCCTAGACTGCAAAACCAGGTGAAGCAGTCTATCAATTATGCTGGAACGATTTTTAAAGCTAAAATTATGCATACAGAAAGCATTGATTGATATGAAATCTGGTATTAAACTCTCAGATATAGAAATCTTATGTCTAGAAAATCTGCAAATTAGATTGGACATGATCAAAACTACTGTGGAAGTACTCTGCCGCATAGATGCTACCAGTCTAACGGCGGATACAGCTCTTAAATTTTTGATGAAATCATTAGACAGCCAAGTCATGATGTCTGCCAGGCAACTAGCAATATCATTGAAACGGAGGATTAAAGAGAGGCAACTCTATAATGTTGTCGACGCCTTACAATACTTACACAACCCTAATCAATTTTTAAATGAGACTGAGGAAGACGAAGATATATTTAAAAAAAAACCTACGTATGAAGAAATTAAAAATGTGTTCTATCAAGCTGCATCCCTGGATGTTGACGATTGCACGACCACGTCGACTAATACTGTCTGTGCGATAGTTCTGATCCATCGCCGCTCAGTTTTAAAGAAAAGCTCAATCGTCAACTTTCTCTTACAAATGTGGGTAGTGATCAACACCAGTGAACGAGTGTAATCAGCGCAACTGATTTGCCTTCAATGATTCACGTTGAAATGGCTTTATTTGAAATGGTGGAGGTCGTGGAGAAATCCTAGAAAAAGTTCTGAACAGGTTGCTTTCCATACCGCCGACCAGTGTTGAGTCTAAGAGAGCTTTTTCCACAGCTGGCATGTTCTGTAATAAAATAAGATCACGTCTAAACGATGAAAAACTTGACGCTTTCATGTTTTTAAGATCTCGTTTATAAATTAATATCATAAAAATAGAATTTATTAATTATTTCTTCTCTTATTTGTAACTGAGTTACCTTAAACATTCTTTTTTTGAAACTACAGTTTTATAAAAAGATGGATACCTAAATACGTTTTGTTGCATTTGATTTTATGTTATGTGTAGATTATGACTGTGTTTTGATGTTTAATTTAGTTGATTTTATTTTGTCGTGTCTGAATAAATGCAGATTTTAAATGATTCATGCTGTTTTATTTCAGTTTTATCAAATCATCTTAAAACTTCGAAAAATCCGGATTATCCGGATTTTAATTATAGGAAAATTCAGAAATTCAGATTCCAAAAAAAATCCGGATTTTGCAATATCGAGTCGTAACTTTTAAAATATTTGACCAAACTAAGTAGTTTAAAAGACAAAGTTTGTCTACTTTGAAAATCAAAAGCGATTAAAGTATTTATTTTGATAAAAATCTATTTGTTATTGCAAAATGTGCGTTGGATATAAAGTATCAAATTGTATTGTATTTATAGTTCACTATTTTGGTAATAATGGCTTACACATAAAATATAGATATATACAGTCGCGGAGTTCTTGTATTTAATATTTTTTATTTACATTTAGGGGAAACAATTCCACTATACGTTATATTCGTGTAACTCTAACAGTTTTTGCACCGCACGCCAAAATAGCTCGCAGATGACAGATTTTTTCCGACTTACTTAACATTTATCGTTATAATTAGGCCAATTTACACAATATCTTAATGAATTATGTGTTATTCTGGAGTATAAATTATATACTTGTAAAGTTTCATTAAAATCTATTTAGTAGTTTTTGCGTGAAAGAGTAACAAACATACATCCTCACGTTTAATTGATAATATTAGTAGGATAAACCCCTTTTTGGTATAATTTTTATGTAACCCCTACAATATTATATTTTCTCCTGTTTTGTGGAAGTATTTTACTTATATAAGTTAAATTATTTTAATTAATTGAAAGATTGTTCTTGGTCGATCTGTGTTCCCCATAGATTGCCTCTTTTTTTCCCTAGTAGGGATTTTGCCCTAGTAACCAATCTTAGCAGGTGGGTTGGCAACCGTTATTTTGAGTTGTTATTAAAGACGGGTAATGTCAATGTTCTGTTTCAGTTTCCCTCTGTTGCGCTTTATGACACCAACAGGATGATATAGGGTAGTGGATATTCTTACACCGTCACTAGTCGTTATTCTATCTTCTTTATATATATAAAAATCTATTGCTGTTCGTTAGTCTCGCTAGATTTCGAAAATGGCTCAACTGATTTTGATGAAATTTTTTGTGGGGGTTGGACTAGGTCTCTGGATGATTTAGATTTGGACCCGGTAGGTGGGGCGCTATTGTCGCGATCCAGAAATCAACAGTGGGAAGCTGGGGCGGATCGCTAGTATTATATATATTACAGTTAAAATCAAAACTCATAACCGGTCAAAACCACTTTTAACTGATGTAATTTGGTCAAAATTACTGTTATGCAGTATTTTTGTAGTTAAAAGTGGATTTGACGAACAGTTTTAGTAAAAGCTACTTTTGACTACAATAATTAGTTAACAGTGGTAGTAACCAACATAATTAGTTAAAATTACTTTCGAACGATTTTTTGCAGTTACAATTGGTTTTGATCGGTTATGAATTTTGACTGTAACATATATAAATAGGATTGGCGAAATAAAATTTGTTAGTATGGGAGCCATTAGGGAAGTTTCTCCGTAACGAGCTCCATACAATTGAGGTTTGATTTTATATTGAATATAAGCCAATTAAAATCATTATCAATGTATACGAGAGGTCCTGGGATTTTCGTTCAGAACGCAAACGAGGCTCCTCCATACGTTTGCTATGTTAATAGTAGGTCCGGGGGGCAATACTTGTTGCCTCCGGCACTCTCGTAGTGTTATCACGGTGTGTCGGGACAACTTCCGAGTTATCGTTCTCTTCGGGGATTACATTATTAGGTGTTCGAGGCTCCCGCCCTGAGCGTTTGCAACCTCACAGATCACCCGTTTTCGTGAGGACGGCCGTGACGAACTGACGAATGCTTTGACGTCGTCTCCCGAGTGGTAGCCGTCAACTCGTATTAAGTGTATTGTATGGTGTGTTGTGCAGAGAAAGGCGATGGTGCGGGTGGGGGCGGCGCGGAGGCGGACGTGTTCGCGGCGCTGCGGTTCGCGAGCGCGCTGCCGCTGCGCGCCGCCGCGCCGCGCGCGCTGCTGCTGCTGCCGTGCGCGCGCTGCCGCGCCGCCGCCATGCACGTGCGTTCTCTACTGCCCATCACTCCTCAAACACTTGCAACGCATCTACCTTTTGATTCTTAATCGAACATAAATGTACATGTCTATGAGCCACACCATCCACTTACCTTCAGGTGGACTGTGTGCTCGTTTGTCATCCGTATTCTACAAAAAAAAATACACGTGCTACACGCATTGCTCGCGCACTATACACACTACACACTCTTTGCACCTTATAAATACACACTGCGCGCACTGTCCTCGCCATACGCACTGTAAGTACTACACGCACCACCCGCACTATACACACTACACTTGGAAGCTATATAACACAACACCTATTTATCAATCTTCTACTTTTTCATCAACAACTTCGGACCAACGAAGAGAGATACACAGAACACTGCGTACATTTCAAGTAACGCTCAAATCATACTCAACTTCTTGATACGCCTCATGCACATATCTTTCTTCTTTTTTTTTCACTGCTAAACTCACACATATTATCATACTAAAACGATGTTGGTAATTGCAAATTATTTTAAATGAATATGTGAACGTGAATACATGTTCTTGCGTACCTTGAAATATACGCAGCACTCCTTTCTTTCTTTATTGGTCCCAGTCATAGACCTTTAAAAGAATGTACACAGAAATTGCATGACTTAGCACCTCACACATACTTCTACCATCGGACAAACACCTTCAAAGACAATTTGCTTTATTGTTAGAAATACAGAAAGCGAGTGAAATAATTTGCCAGAACCTGTCTATCCAAAGAAAATTCAAATTCAAATATCAAACGAGATAATAGACAAGACTAGTTTATATTAATTAAAAACAAGTCTACTGCTGGACATAGGCCTCTCCCGTTACTAATAGAATGTTTTGTTAATATTAATTTAGTTGATAACGTCTCAGATAAGGTTTTCTTTCATAGGACAGAATTTGCGTTAATCGACACGCTTGACAGACGTATTGATAATCGCACTTTCAAACACATAAATACTGAGTATTATCTATGAGTACATTTGAAGCTTCTACCTATCGTCGATTTGGGTATTTTACAATGAATTTCCCATAGTCGCCTCTTACGACATCCACGATACGAAATGTACATGTTCAATCCAAAATTCAAAAGAAAATTTGTCAAAATCACTTGTTTATGATTTAGATCATTTTTGTAATTTTGATTTGAAAAATGAGACACCAGCAAGTCTTTCACAAAATTATAATCGCTTGGCTGGTCACCATCCCTTGGTTGTCGACATACCACGCATTCGATCCAAACGGTTTGCTTCATCGTTCATAATGCGTCTAACATAGGAGTTGTAGTGGTATATGCCTTCATTCTGCTAGTAGTGTAATAAATACCTGTACTCTTAGGTTTATTGGGCAGTATAATTAAAGTTCTAGTAGCAACAACGCGCCTCTTCTCATTTAAAACATTTCCAACATTACATGGTGACTCTGCCAGGCCGTGCGCTGCGACAATGCATGCGCGCCGCCGGACCTTGTTAAAACGTGGGAAGTAATAATAAATAATTAGCCAGTCTTTCCATCCGAGTACCACGTGACTGACTGTTTTTAAGGAAAGTGTGAGTAAGCCTTTGTTAAGCTAAGTCAGTGCGCTTTATCATTTTCGACTACATCACCGCTTACCCTCAGATGCGGATAGTAGTCAAGCACTGGTTTAAAATAATTAAAAGAATTGAGACTTCAATAATTATATTCGATTATTTTTAATTCGTCACTTATGATTTTACAGCTGGACTACTCGACAATTTACCACAACCTGATGGAGAACTCTATCACTCTGCACATTCTCATGAACGACGAATTTACGCTCTCGAAGAAACGAGTAGCTAAATATCTATTTGGTAAGCTATTGTAAATTGTTGATTTATTCATTTAGATATTTATAAACATGTGAGTTAGTCAGTACTTGTTTCTATTTTATAAATCTAATTACAATTATAAAATCGAATAAATGATACTCCAAAATATTACTGAAACGATATGGAGTCAAAATAAACCTAAATAAAGGATGAAGAGACAGAAAAATATTGATTATATTATTTTATTATTAAATGAAACAGAAGATGGGCCATGCAGACCAGCATCTTAAACTTTCGACACCTCATTTTATAATTACGTAAATGTTAAAAAATCATAACGTAATGCAAGCCCTACAATTTTGCATTATATTATGTTTTTGTAATCGCACCAAACCTCACGCATTTTGTCGAACCATCAGTCATTTGCTCAGTTATTGGTTACTGTAATTTATGATCTCATCTCTACCTCTATATTTAATTATATTTTGACATTTAAAGACACTACGAATGTCTTTAAAAATAACCCAAAATAAAATGTATATCTATACAAATAAATAAAATTGAAGTGTCTGTTTGTAATGTCAAAATTACAGTTTTTTACTAAATGCATATGAAAGTAAATACGGTACTTACTTACGGTACTTTAAAATTTTTTCTGTCTGTCTGTCTGGTTGTTCCGGCTAATCTCCGAAACGGCTGAACCGATTTTGAAGGGACTTTCACTGCTAGATAGCTGATTTCTTAAGGAGTAACTTAGGCTAATTTTATTTTAGAAAAAGAATTAGGGTTCCGCACAAAAACTTATAAACCCTAACACGCGGGCGAAGTCGCAGGGAACAGCTAGTCAGATATAAATATAAAAAGCTTATAATGTTTTCATGTTAAAAGTTTCCTTTCGTTTCAGGTGTGGATAGCACATTGGCGTATACCAACAAGGATTATGAAAGGCTCGTGGGAGACTTTGGGCTGCGGAAACAAGTGAAATTACCGAAAGACAAATTAGGAGTGTGTACGTCCCTCGCTATGGAGACCAATGGTAAGGATTTTCATATTTATCTATCTATGTATTTACTATATAAGTGGCTTTTTACGTTTCTCCTAGTAGTCTCTTCATATTGTGTTTACTGTGTATGAGGATATCATTATTGTTACGAGCTTGAGGTTTGAGACAACTAAAACTGCGGAGTGAATTACCATAATTGACACTTACAAAAAACTAATTACAACTTAAGATCACCTAATAATAAAACACAATTGTTCTACTGATCTCTTAAGTTCGCTGTTGTATCGCTTCGAAGTATTCGCTTATATCGCCAATTCAATACTGACTCGGTCGTGGTCTATACCGTCCTTATATAGGGCCTCAGATAGTTTCCAGAACCTTCTACTGTAGAAACATATAGAATATTCAAGTACATATCGGTCCCGAAATTCCTAGAAGGATCTTGACTCTCCTAGTTCTGCTACTCAATACTAGAGGGCGCTAGTGGTAACTAGTGTCGACATGTACCATGTATTAATCGTGGCGCGCAACATTATTAAGAATATGCTGCTGTCAATTTCCTGTTTTCATTTTCCGTCTGTTAAAACACGGGATTATCATTATACATAACAATAATAACTCTATCTCTAACTCTGAGTATTTGCACAGACACGACCTAGTGCCAGGATTTCTACACCAGGAGCTCGCTCTGAAATACGGTCTCGTGGATCGGAAACTGCCTTATTATAAGTACTTGCCGGAAGCCGTGCTTGAAAATGACCGCGCCAGGCTCTTCTGGGACTGGGCCATCATCACAGACAGGATTATTCTTGCGAATAAGCCTGATATTGTGCTAATGAACCGGACACGGCCAAGGATATTTTTGGTCGACATTACCGTTCCGTATAGCGAGAAACTCGTGAAAGTTGAAGCAGATAAAAATACAAAATATCTGGACCTGGCTCACGAGGTGACCGACATGGAGTGGTCTGCCGACCGAAATTATACCTTTCTTGCCCATCGGTTGTCGGTTATTCGAACTATATGAACGGCCCATTACCACTACACCTTACTGATCCGCTGGGCTTTGTCGGTTACTCTGGTTCTACTGCTAATATCCTCATTTCTAAGTTTATCACGCAGAGAAACCATGAGCATAGCCCTCTCCATAGCTCGCTGAGCGACCTTGAGCTTCCTCATACGGACAGCAGTATCAAATCGTCTCAAATCCATAACTCATCACTGGCAACGCGCACTAGTTGTACAATCTTGTTTTCAAGTTTTGAAGTATACCTGACGAGAAGATGTGTAGTAATCTCCTGAACGCTACCCAGCCGTGTTGAATCCATCGATTGACCTCTCGGACAAAGTTGGACCTACCTAGTCTGACTATTTGTCCCAGATTATTTGTAAACATACTTGTCAACAAATTTGATCAAATTTGATCTTAGTACTCCGTGTAGTGGCGGGTAAGAATACCCACTACTCCATATCTTCCCGTGGGTGTCGTAAGAGGCGGCAGAGGGAAACTGAGACAAAAGATAGGCAGTGGCATCTTTCTAATAATAGCAAATTACAATAAAAAAAACTGCAGTTGCCTACCCGCTCGCCAAGCGTGGCAACTGGAAATATACCTCCATGACAAAAAGACTGCCACCAGACCCGGCGGTGGCTACGGTGGCGACCATGGTAACGGCGGAGCAGGGGCTGTTAAGAATCTCCGGTGGAGATTTGGTTGCCACCTAAGACAACTCGACCTGGCAACATACAACGCACGTACCCTGAGGACTGAAGAGAAGATCCTAGAGCTGGAAAAAGAAATAGACAAGTTACGCTGGCATATCATAGGATTATCCGAGGTCCGCAGAGAGGGGGAGGACACGGTAATCCTCGAATCCGGAAACTTGTTCTATCACTGGGAGGGCGACCATCTGTCCCAAGGTGTCGGATTTATCGTCCACAAGTCTCTCGTTAACAACGTTGTAAAGATTGTGAGCGTGTCGACGAGGTCATTCGGCTTTACGCACCAACCTTGGCACATCCCGATGAAGAGGTGGAGAAAATGTATGAGGATATCTCTAAAGCCATGCGTTCCTCCAAAACCGACTATAGCCATATAGGCGAGCTGAGGGTAGGGAAATTTGGTATAGGGCAACGGAATCCAAGGTGCAGGCAGCTGGCCGACTTCATGGAGAAAGAGGGACTCTTTATGAACTCTTTCTTCCAGAAGCGGCCCCACAGAAAGTGGATCTGGTTGAGCCCCGACGGTTCGACAAAAAATGAAATTGACTTCATTGTGACGACCAGACGACAACTGTTCAGTGATGTCTCAGTGATCGCGAGGGTTAAAACTGGTAGCGATCACCGATTGGTTAAAGGCACACTGAACCTAAACATTAAGGTGGAGAGTTCTCGTCTAATGAAGTCAACGCTCCGTCCCCCTCGTGCTCTAATCCAGAGTCCCGAAACCTTTCAGCTCGAGTTACAAAACCGTTTTCAGTGCCTAGAAGATTGCAATGCAGTGGACGATATGAATGACAAGCTCGTGGAAATTATCGGAGCTAAGTTCTGCAAAACCCGCCACAGAAGACCACAAAAACTCTCCAATCATACTCTAAATCTCATGGCTGTTATACGGGAAATGAATCTGCAGTCTTTAACAGATTTGACAGCATACATCCAACTGAAGAGACAGATCTCCAAATGCGTGTGGTGGGACTTATGCAACTTCAATACAGCTCGTATTGAAGAAGCGATCGAGTGGAACTATTGCTCCAAAGTGTTTGCCAGAGATCTGTCTGCCTGAAAGAGTCAGAGTCTGTCAAATCCAAAGACCGAGTGTGACAACATCGTTTCCGGGACACCTGACATTTTGAGTGAGTTTGAGAGGTTCTATGGACAGCTATACACGTCATCGTTGGAGCCATACGCAAGTGTGTATAACGATCAAAGAGCAAGTCTTATCCGACACTATTCCGATGATATCCCGGACGTCAGTCTGAGCGAGATTAGGATGGCTCTCCGGCACCTTAAAAACGGCAAAGCCCCAGGCGAGGATGGAATTACAGCGGAGCTTCTGAAAGCGGGTGGAAAAAAAAGCCAGTACTTAAAGTTCTTCAGAAGCTCTTTAATTCCGTTCTCCATGGTGGCACTACACCGGAGGCGTGGAACAGAAGTACGGTGGTCTTGTTCTTTACGAAAGGCGACAATGCTCTCTTGAAGAATTACAGACCGATTTCCCTTCTGAGCCGCGTCTACTTGCTGTTTTCGAGAGTCATTACGAATCGTCTCGCACGCAGGCTTGATGACTTCCAGCCTTCCGAACAAGCCGGTTTCCGAAAAAGCTTTAGAACCAAAGACCACATACACACCCTTCGGCAAATTGTACAGAAGCTTGAGGAGTATAATTTGCCACTATGTCTGGCGTATTTGGACTATGAGAAAGCCTTTGATTCCGTCGAAATTTGGGCGGTGCTACAGTCCCTTCAGTGGTGCCCTACGACGGCTAACCTAAAACAGAACCAGATCACGAAACCTATCCCCGGGTGACGTTATATCCCCGAAATCTTTACCGCTGCATTGGAAAATTATTGTACGTGGTAGAGCCATGCTGCAGCTATATTTCGGGTATAGTTGTAGCACGAATGGGTCGGCTCGACCGGGGAAGGACCACGCTCTCACAGAATATCAGCGTAAAATAGCAGCTTAATGCTGCTGTGTTTCGTATGTGTAGAGAACCGGAGACCCTATTTACTGGAAAAGAGGCATTCCATCTTAGTCCTCACGGGTGCAATACACAGCTGCACAGTGGCAGACTGTACCTTTCGCCCTTCTGTACGATTTTCCGAAGGGTATGTATGTGATCTTTGGTGATAAAGCTATTTCGAAAACCACCTTGTTCGGGAGGCTGGAAGTAGTCGAATCTGCGTGAGAGATGATTCGTAATGACTCTCGAAAACAGCACGTGGACACGGCTCAAAACGGATATCGGTCTGTAGTTCTTCAAGCGAGCGTTGTCGCCTTTCTTGAAGAATTTCCTCCTCCTTTATTTCCCTTATAGTTAGCGTACGGAGTATTCCTAGTAGACTATTGTAAAGAAAATTCTCAGTATGAGACTACTTGGTAAAATTATTGAGTATACCCCAAAAATACATTTGATAAATAAAATAATTCTAGATTGCTTATTTTTCCACCTAAAATATAGATCTTTTGTGAAAATTGATATATCACTTTCGCTATTTATCAAACTTCGATACTTCTAAATCTATATAAAGATGTTGTGAAGTGTATTTACGTAACGCAGGCAGCGTGTGGGCGGGCGCCAAGTTGTCCGGCGAGCGCGGCGCGGCACGGAGGTTCGCGACAGTTGTGGGCGCTCGAGCTGCGCGCTCCGCCCGCGCCTGCGCGCCCGCGCGCTGCGAGTGCCGCGCCGCGCGCCTGCACTGCCGGCCCTGCCGCGACACCGACCCGGTCAGTACCCGCTGCGCACTACACACTGCTCACTGCTCACTGCTCACTGCACGCTACACACGCTCCGCCCGCGCGCTGCGAGTGCCGCGCCGCGCGCCTGCACTGCCGGCCCTGCCGCGACACCGACCCGGTCAGTACCCGCTGCGCACTACACACTGCTCACTGCTCACTGCTCACTGCTCACTGCACGCTACACACGCTCCGCCCGCGCGCTGCGAGTGCCGCGCCGCGCGCCTGCACTGCCGGCCCTGCCGCGACACCGACCCGGTCAGTACCCGCTGCGCACTACACACTGCTCACTGCTCACTGCTCACTGCACGCTACACACGCTCCGCCCGCGCGCTGCGAGTGCCGCGCCGCGCGCCTGCACTGCCGGCCCTGCCGCGACACCGACCCGGTCAGTACCCGCTGCGCACTACACACTGCTCACTGCTCACTGCTCACTGCACGCTACACACGCTCCGCCCGCGCGCTGCGAGTGCCGCGCCGCGCGCCTGCACTGCCGGCCCTGCCGCGACACCGACCCGGTCAGTACCCGCTGCGCACTACACACTGCTCACTGCTCACTGCTCACTGCACGCTACACACGCTCCGCCCGCGCGCTGCGAGTGCCGCGCCGCGCGCCTGCACTGCCGGCCCTGCCGCGACACCGACCCGGTCAGTACCCGCTGCGCACTACACACTGCTCACTGCTCACTGCTCACTGCACGCTACACACGCTCCGCCCGCGCGCTGCGAGTGCCGCGCCGCGCGCCTGCACTGCCGGCCCTGCCGCGACACCGACCCGGTCAGTACCCGCTGCGCACTACACACTGCTCACTGCTCACTGCTCACTGCACGCTACACACGCTCCGCCCGCGCGCTGCGAGTGCCGCGCCGCGCGCCTGCACTGCCGGCCCTGCCGCGACACCGACCCGGTCAGTACCCGCTGCGCACTACACACTGCTCACTGCTCACTGCTCACTGCACGCTACACACGCTCCGCCCGCGCGCTGCGAGTGCCGCGCCGCGCGCCTGCACTGCCGGCCCTGCCGCGACACCGACCCGGTCAGTACCCGCTGCGCACTACACACTGCTCACTGCTCACTGCTCACTGCACGCTACACACGCTCCGCCCGCGCGCTGCGAGTGCCGCGCCGCGCGCCTGCACTGCCGGCCCTGCCGCGACACCGACCCGGTCAGTACCCGCTGCGCACTACACACTGCTCACTGCTCACTGCTCACTGCACGCTACACACGCTCCGCCCGCGCGCTGCGAGTGCCGCGCCGCGCGCCTGCACTGCCGGCCCTGCCGCGACACCGACCCGGTCAGTACCCGCTGCGCACTACACACTGCTCACTGCTCACTGCTCACTGCTCACTGCACGCTACACACGCTCCGCCCGCGCGCTGCGAGTGCCGCGCCGCGCGCCTGCACTGCCGGCCCTGCCGCGACACCGACCCGGTCAGTACCCGCTGCGCACTACACACTGCTCACTGCTCACTGCTCACTGCACGCTACACACGCTCCGCCCGCGCGCTGCGAGTGCCGCGCCGCGCGCCTGCACTGCCGGCCCTGCCGCGACACCGACCCGGTCAGTACCCGCTGCGCACTACACACTGCTCACTGCTCACTGCTCACTGCACGCTACACACGCTCCGCCCGCGCGCTGCGAGTGCCGCGCCGCGCGCCTGCACTGCCGGCCCTGCCGCGACACCGACCCGGTCAGTACCCGCTGCGCACTACACACTGCTCACTGCTCACTGCTCACTGCACGCTACACACGCTCCGCCCGCGCGCTGCGAGTGCCGCGCCGCGCGCCTGCACTGCCGGCCCTGCCGCGACACCGACCCGGTCAGTACCCGCTGCGCACTACACACTGCTCACTGCTCACTGCTCACTGCACGCTACACACGCTCCGCCCGCGCGCTGCGAGTGCCGCGCCGCGCGCCTGCACTGCCGGCCCTGCCGCGACACCGACCCGGTCAGTACCCGCTGCGCACTACACACTGCTCACTGCTCACTGCTCACTGCACGCTACACACGCTCCGCCCGCGCGCTGCGAGTGCCGCGCCGCGCGCCTGCACTGCCGGCCCTGCCGCGACACCGACCCGGTCAGTACCCGCTGCGCACTACACACTGCTCACTGCTCACTGCTCACTGCTCACTGCACGCTACACACGCTCCGCCCGCGCGCTGCGAGTGCCGCGCCGCGCGCCTGCACTGCCGGCCCTGCCGCGACACCGACCCGGTCAGTACCCGCTGCGCACTACACACTGCTCACTGCTCACTGCTCACTGCACGCTACACACGCTCCGCCCGCGCGCTGCGAGTGCCGCGCCGCGCGCCTGCACTGCCGGCCCTGCCGCGACACCGACCCGGTCAGTACCCGCTGCGCACTACACACTGCTCACTGCTCACTGCTCACTGCACGCTACACACGCTCCGCCCGCGCGCTGCGAGTGCCGCGCCGCGCGCCTGCACTGCCGACCCTGCCGCGACACCGACCCGGTCAGTACCCGCTGCGCACTACACACTGCTCACTGCTCACTGCTCACTGCACGCTACACACGCTCCGCCCGCGCGCTGCGAGTGCCGCGCCGCGCGCCTGCACTGCCGGCCCTGCCGCGACACCGACCCGGTCAGTACCCGCTGCGCACTACACACTGCTCACTGCTCACTGCTCACTGCTCACTGCACGCTACACACGCTCCGCCCGCGCGCTGCGAGTGCCGCGCCGCGCGCCTGCACTGCCGGCCCTGCCGCGACACCGACCCGGTCAGTACCCGCTGCGCACTACACACTGCTCACTGCTCACTGCTCACTGCACGCTACACACGCTCCGCCCGCGCGCTGCGAGTGCCGCGCCGCGCGCCTGCACTGCCGGCCCTGCCGCGACACCGACCCGGTCAGTACCCGCTGCGCACTTCACACTGCTCACTGCTCACTGCTCACTGCTCACTGCACGCTACACACGCTCCGCCCGCGCGCTGCGAGTGCCGCGCCGCGCGCCTGCGCTGCCGGCCCTGCCGCGACACCGACCCGGTCAGTACCCGCTGCGCACTACACACTGCTCACTGCTCACTGCTCACTGCTCACTGCACGCTACACACGCTCCGCCCGCGCGCTGCGAGTGCCGCGCCGCGCGCCTGCACTGCCGGCCCTGCCGCGACACCGACCCGGTCAGTACCCGCTGCGCACTACACACTGCTCACTGCTCACTGCTCACTGCTCACTGCACGCTACACACGCTCCGCCCGCGCGCTGCGAGTGCCGCGCCGCGCGCCTGCACTGCCGGCCCTGCCGCGACACCGACCCGGTCAGTACCCGCTGCGCACTACACACTGCTCACTGCTCACTGCTCACTGCACGCTACACACGCTCCGCCCGCGCGCTGCGAGTGCCGCGCCGCGCGCCTGCACTGCCGGCCCTGCCGCGACACCGACCCGGTCAGTACCCGCTGCGCACTACACACTGCTCACTGCTCACTGCTCACTGCACGCTACACACGCTCCGCCCGCGCGCTGCGAGTGCCGCGCCGCGCGCCTGCACTGCCGGCCCTGCCGCGACACCGACCCGGTCAGTACCCGCTGCGCACTACACACTGCTCACTGCTCACTGCTCACTGCTCACTGCACGCTACACACGCTCCGCCCGCGCGCTGCGAGTGCCGCGCCGCGCGCCTGCACTGCCGGCCCTGCCGCGACACCGACCCGGTCAGTACCCGCTGCGCACTACACACTGCTCACTGCTCACTGCTCACTGCTCACTGCACGCTACACACGCTCCGCCCGCGCGCTGCGAGTGCCGCGCCGCGCGCCTGCACTGCCGGCCCTGCCGCGACACCGACCCGGTCAGTACCCGCTGCGCACTACACACTGCTCACTGCTCACTGCTCACTGCACGCTACACACGCTCCGCCCGCGCGCTGCGAGTGCCGCGCCGCGCGCCTGCACTGCCGGCCCTGCCGCGACACCGACCCGGTCAGTACCCGCTGCGCACTACACACTGCTCACTGCTCACTGCTCACTGCACGCTACACACGCACCGCCCGCGCGCTGCGAGTACCGCGCCGCGCGCCTGCACTGCCGGCCCTGCCGCGACACCGACCCGGTCAGTACCCGCTGCGCACTACACACTGCTCACTGCTCACTGCTCACTGCTCACTGCACGCTACACACGCTCCGCCCGCGCGCTGCGAGTGCCGCGCCGCGCGCCTGCACTGCCGGCCCTGCCGCGACACCGACCCGGTCAGTACCCGCTGCGCACTACACACTGCTCACTGCTCACTGCTCACTGCACGCTACACACGCTCCGCCCGCGCGCTGCGAGTGCCGCGCCGCGCGCCTGCACTGCCGGCCCTGCCGCGACACCGACCCGGTCAGTACCCGCTGCGCACTAACACACTGCTCACTGCTCACTGCTCACTGCACGCTACACACGCTCCGCCCGCGCGCTGCGAGTGCCGCGCCGCGCGCCTGCACTGCCGGCCCTGCCGCGACACCGACCCGGTCAGTACCCGCTGCGCACTACACACTGCTCACTGCTCACTGCTCACTGCACGCTACAACACGCTCCGCCCGCGCGCTGCGAGTGCCGCGGCCGCGCGCCCTGCACTGCCGGCCCTGCCGCGACACAGACCCGGTCAGTACCCGCTGCGCACTACACACTGCTCACTGCTCACTGCTCACTGCACGCTACACACGCTCCGCCCGCGCGCTGCGAGTGCCGCGCCGCGCGCCTGCACTGCCGGCCCTGCCGCGACACCGACCCGGTCAGTACCCGCTGCGCACTACACACTGCTCACTGCTCACTGCTCACTGCACGCTACACACGCTCCGCCCGCGCGCTGCGAGTGCCGCGCCGCGCGCCTGCACTGCCGGCCCTGCCGCGACACCGACCCGGTCAGTACCCGCTGCGCACTACACACTGCTCACTGCTCACTGCTCACTGCACGCTACACACGCTCCGCCCGCGCGCTGCGAGTGCCGCGCCGCGCGCCTGCACTGCCGACCCTGCCGCGACACCGACCCGGTCAGTACCCGCTGCGCACTACACACTGCTCACTGCTCACTGCTCACTGCACGCTACACACGCTCCGCCCGCGCGCTGCGAGTGCCGCGCCGCGCGCCTGCACTGCCGGCCCTGCCGCGACACCGACCCGGTCAGTACCCGCTGCGCACTACACACTGCTCACTGCTCACTGCTCACTGCTCACTGCACGCTACACACGCTCCGCCCGCGCGCGCTGCGAGTGCCGCGCCGCGCGCCTGCACTGCCGGCCCTGCCGCGACACCGACCCGGTCAGTACCCGCTGCGCACTACACACTGCTCACTGCTCACTGCTCACTGCACGCTACACACGCTCCGCCCCGCGCCGCTGCGAGTGCCGCGCCGCGCGCCTGCACTGCCGGCCCTGCCGCGACACCGACCCGGTCAGTACCCGCTGCGCACTTCACACTGCTCACTGCTCACTGCTCACTGCTCACTGCACGCTACACACGCTCCGCCCGCGCGCTGCGAGTGCCGCGCCGCGCGCCTGCACTGCCGGCCCTGCCGCGACACCGACCCGGTCAGTACCCGCTGCGCACTACACACTGCTCACTGCTCACTGCTCACTGCTCACTGCACGCTACACACGCTCCGCCCGCGCGCTGCGAGTGCCGCGCCGCGCGCCTGCACTGCCGGCCCTGCCGCGACACCGACCCGGTCAGTACCCGCTGCGCACTACACACTGCTCACTGCTCACTGCTCACTGCTCACTGCACGCTACACACGCTCCGCCCGCGCGCTGCGAGTGCCGCGCCGCGCGCCTGCACTGCCGGCCCTGCCGCGACACCGACCCGGTCAGTAACCCGCTGCGCACTACACACTGCTCACTGCTCACTGCTCACTGCACGCTACACACGCTCCGCCCGCGCGCTGCGAGTGCCGCGCCGCGCGCCTGCACTGCCGGCCCTGCCGCGACACCGACCCGGTCAGTACCCGCTGCGCACTACACACTGCTCACTGCTCACTGCTCACTGCACGCTACACACGCTCCGCCCGCGCGCTGCGAGTGCCGCGCCGCGCGCCTGCACTGCCGGCCCTGCCGCGACAACCGACCCGGTCAGTACCCGCTGCGCACTACACACTGCTCACTGCTCACTGCTCACTGCACGCTACACACGCTCCGCCCGCGCGCTGCGAGTGCCGCGCCGCGCGCCTGCACTGCCGGCCCTGCCGCGACACCGACCCGGTCAAGTACCCGCTGCGCACTACACACTGCTCACTGCTCACTGCTCACTGCTCACTGCACGCTACACACGCTCCGCCCGCGCGCTGCGAGTGCCGCGCCGCGCGCCTGCACTGCCGGCCCTGCCGCGACACCGACCCGGTCAGTACCCGCTGCGCACTACACACTGCTCACTGCTCACTGCTCACTGCTCACTGCACGCTACACACGCTCCGCCCGCGCGCTGCGAGTGCCGCGCCGCGCGCCCTGCACTGCCGGCCCTGCCGCGACACCGACCCGGTCAGTACCCGCTGCGCACTACACACTGCTCACTGCTCACTGCTCACTGCTCACTGCACGCTACACACGCTCCGCCCGCGCGCTGCGAGTGCCGCGCCGCGCGCCTGCACTGCCGGCCCTGCCGCGACACCGACCCGGTCAGTACCCGCTGCGCACTACACACTGCTCACTGCTCACTGCTCACTGCACGCTACACACGCTCCGCCCGCGCGCTGCGAGTGCCGCGCCGCGCGCCTGCACTGCCGGCCCTGCCGCGACACCGACCCGGTCAGTACCCGCTGCGCACTACACACTGCTCACTGCTCACTGCTCACTGCACGCTACACACGCTCCGCCCGCGCGCTGCGAGTGCCGCGCCGCGCGCCTGCACTGCCGGCCCTGCCGCGACACCGACCCGGTCAGTACCCGCTGCGCACTACACACTGCTCACTGCTCACTGCTCACTGCACGCTACACACGCTCCGCCCGCGCGCTGCGAGTGCCGCGCCGCGCGCCTGCACTGCCGGCCCTGCCGCGACACCGACCCGGTCAGTACCCGCTGCGCACTACACACTGCTCACTGCTCACTGCTCACTGCACGCTACACACGCTCCGCCCGCGCGCTGCGAGTGCCGCGCCGCGCGCCTGCACTGCCGGCCCTGCCGCGACACCGACCCGGTCAGTACCCGCTGCGCACTACACACTGCTCACTGCTCACTGCTCACTGCACGCTACACACGCTCCGCCCGCGCGCTGCGAGTGCCGCGCCGCGCGCCTGCACTGCCGGCCCTGCCGCGACACCGACCCGGTCAGTACCCGCTGCGCACTTCACACTGCTCACTGCTCACTGCTCACTGCTCACTGCACGCTACACACGCTCCGCCCGCGCGCTGCGAGTGCCGCGCCGCGCGCCTGCACTGCCGGCCCTGCCGCGACACCGACCCGGTCAGTACCCGCTGCGCACTACACACTGCTCACTGCTCACTGCTCACTGCTCACTGCACGCTACACACGCTCCGCCCGCGCGCTGCGAGTGCCGCGCCGCGCGCCTGCACTGCCGGCCCTGCCGCGACAACCGACCCGGTCAGTACCCGCTGCGCACTACACACTGCTCACTGCTCACTGCTCACTGCACGCTACACACGCTCCGCCCGCGCGCTGCGAGTGCCGCGCCGCGCGCCTGCACTGCCGGCCCTGCCGCGACACCGACCCGGTCAGTACCCGCTGCGCACTACACACTGCTCACTGCTCACTGCTCACTGCACGCTACACACGCTCCGCCCGCGCGCTGCGAGTGCCGCGCCGCGCGCCTGCACTGCCGGCCCTGCCGCGACACCGACCCGGTCAGTACCCGCTGCGCACTACACACTGCTCACTGCTCACTGCTCACTGCACGCTACACACGCTCCGCCCGCGCGCTGCGAGTGCCGCGCCGCGCGCCTGCACTGCCGGCCCTGCCGCGACACCGACCCGGTCAGTACCCGCTG
Source organism: Parnassius mnemosyne (assembly GCA_963668995.1). Taxonomy (NCBI): domain Eukaryota; kingdom Metazoa; phylum Arthropoda; class Insecta; order Lepidoptera; family Papilionidae; genus Parnassius; species Parnassius mnemosyne. The sequence goes on along the minus strand of CAVLGL010000084.1, from coordinate 21,859,055 downwards.
CGCACTACACACTGCTCACTGCTCACTGCTCACTGCACGCTACACACGCTCCGCCCGCGCGCTGCGAGTGCCGCGCCGCGCGCCTGCACTGCCGGCCCTGCCGCGACACCGACCCGGTCAGTACCCGCTGCGCACTACACACTGCTCACTGCTCACTGCTCACTGCTCACTGCACGCTACACACGCTCCGCCCGCGCGCTGCGAGTGCCGCGCCGCGCGCCTGCACTGCCGGCCCTGCCGCGACACCGACCCGGTCAGTACCCGCTGCGCACTACACACTGCTCACTGCTCACTGCTCACTGCTCACTGCACGCTACACACGCTCCGCCCGCGCGCTGCGAGTGCCGCGCCGCGCGCCTGCACTGCCGGCCCTGCCGCGACACCGACCCGGTCAGTACCCGCTGCGCACTACACACTGCTCACTGCTCACTGCTCACTGCACGCTACACACGCTCCGCCCGCGCGCTGCGAGTGCCGCGCCGCGCGCCTGCACTGCCGGCCCTGCCGCGACACCGACCCGGTCAGTACCCGCTGCGCACTACACACTGCTCACTGCTCACTGCTCACTGCACGCTACACACGCTCCGCCCGCGCGCTGCGAGTGCCGCGCCGCGCGCCTGCACTGCCGGCCCTGCCGCGACACCGACCCGGTCAGTACCCGCTGCGCACTACACACTGCTCACTGCTCACTGCTCACTGCACGCTACACACGCTCCGCCCGCGCGCTGCGAGTGCCGCGCCGCGCGCCTGCACTGCCGGCCCTGCCGCGACACCGACCCGGTCAGTACCCGCTGCGCACTACACACTGCTCACTGCTCACTGCTCACTGCACGCTACACACGCTCCGCCCGCGCGCTGCGAGTGCCGCGCCGCGCGCCTGCACTGCCGGCCCTGCCGCGACACCGACCCGGTCAGTACCCGCTGCGCACTACACACTGCTCACTGCTCACTGCTCACTGCACGCTACACACGCTCCGCCCGCGCGCTGCGAGTGCCGCGCCGCGCGCCTGCACTGCCGGCCCTGCCGCGACACCGACCCGGTCAGTACCCGCTGCGCACTACACACTGCTCACTGCTCACTGCTCACTGCACGCTACACACGCTCCGCCCGCGCGCTGCGAGTGCCGCGCCGCGCGCCTGCACTGCCGGCCCTGCCGCGACACCGACCCGGTCAGTACCCGCTGCGCACTACACACTGCTCACTGCTCACTGCTCACTGCACGCTACACACGCTCCGCCCGCGCGCTGCGAGTGCCGCGCCGCGCGCCTGCACTGCCGGCCCTGCCGCGACACCGACCCGGTCAGTACCCGCTGCGCACTACACACTGCTCACTGCTCACTGCTCACTGCACGCTACACACGCTCCGCCCGCGCGCTGCGAGTGCCGCGCCGCGCGCCTGCACTGCCGGCCCTGCCGCGACACCGACCCGGTCAGTACCCGCTGCGCACTACACACTGCTCACTGCTCACTGCTCACTGCACGCTACACACGCTCCGCCCGCGCGCTGCGAGTGCCGCGCCGCGCGCCTGCACTGCCGGCCCTGCCGCGACACCGACCCGGTCAGTACCCGCTGCGCACTACACACTGCTCACTGCTCACTGCTCACTGCTCACTGCACGCTACACACGCTCCGCCCGCGCGCTGCGAGTGCCGCGCCGCGCGCCTGCACTGCCGGCCCTGCCGCGACACCGACCCGGTCAGTACCCGCTGCGCACTACACACTGCTCACTGCTCACTGCTCACTGCACGCTACACACGCTCCGCCCGCGCGCTGCGAGTGCCGCGCCGCGCGCCTGCACTGCCGGCCCTGCCGCGACACCGACCCGGTCAGTACCCGCTGCGCACTACACACTGCTCACTGCTCACTGCTCACTGCACGCTACACACGCTCCGCCCGCGCGCTGCGAGTGCCGCGCCGCGCGCCTGCACTGCCGACCCTGCCGCGACACCGACCCGGTCAGTACCCGCTGCGCACTACACACTGCTCACTGCTCACTGCTCACTGCACGCTACACACGCTCCGCCCGCGCGCTGCGAGTGCCGCGCCGCGCGCCTGCACTGCCGGCCCTGCCGCGACACCGACCCGGTCAGTACCCGCTGCGCACTACACACTGCTCACTGCTCACTGCTCACTGCACGCTACACATCGCATACTACACTTTATTTTAATTGACTTTCCGTATTTAATCCGGCTAATACTTTGAATTTAAAAAGAGGTACGTAAATTATTAAAAATGACTTGCAAGTTTTATAGTGATTGCCGCCTCTAATTCTATATTTGCCGGCAAACTAAATTTGAGTGGAGGGAGTGAAGGAACGCATGGGTACAGTCGCGTTCTAAAGTACTACGGCTAAGTAAAGCTATTGTTTTATAATATTATAGTAATTAATTGTTTTATTGTAGAATCATAATAGGTGTTTTACTAGCTACTTAGAACTTTGGAAGAGGTTGGAATTAAAAATGGATAATGTTTACTTGAGCATTATTTGTTACTTCTATCGTAAAATATAAAGTAGTTTGTAACAAGAAAACTTAAGCTAAGGGTGACACGCCGTCCATTATGTCGTCTTGGGTCACATGGAAGCCAAATGTTGATGGTGTGTTGGTATTACTGGATGCTACTTCATCATCACTTTCATCTTCACTTGAGCTTCCGTCATCAGGTCGATCACATGGTAATTTTTTCTTTATTCTTCCTCAACACTTAACTATACCGCACAATTTTCCCCATTCAACTTCTCCTATCATATTTACCTTTTCGTTCACTAGTTCAGTCATAAACAATAGATGTTACGGCCTACGGCTGCTCCCTTAAAGGGTCAAATCCTCCGGGGCCCATGAGCAGAAGACTTCCCGAGCAGACGTAGGTCAGGCCTCAATGTGGCCACGTGGAATTTCTCTAATTACACTAAAATATATGGGGAAGCGTTCTATACTACGGCCAGTCGACCGGCAGAGGAATCAGACGGAGCTTACTTATCTATATCCAAGGCGCCTGGTCCCTCCGGAGTCGGTCTGGTCGTATGTGTTTGTGTAGTGCAAGGGATATAAGGTGATGTGATGTGTATCTGGGTGTGACTGATGGTGATTGAACCTAGACCTTGGCCGTCGGCAGCAGCCCGAGCGTCGACACCGCTCCAACTTGAGAGGGCCTTCCGAGGCGTTGTCCACAGTCACTTTCCTCGTTCGTCACAATTAACTAACTTAGAGAAGCCACTAACTATCGCTGGGTATAAGGTTAACGCACAAAACGCACACGGAGTTTACGGATCAAAGATCACTACCGTGTCGCGTAGCAACAGTTAGTTCTAGAATATTAACGGCCGCACTAGCTAATATTGCCGAATGCACCTATGCAGATTCTGAGTCGGACACAATGAGTCCCTGGGAAGCTCTCCAGCAGGAATGCGCGTCACAAAATCCTAGACCGTATATTTACGGGCCGCGCCTAATTATTCCGAGTTCCCTAACAAAAATTGACAGCGTGCAGACATTAGCACAGCTAGCAGACGACTACTTCGCCTTTACGCGTTCTCAGCCCACCGCTCGGCCGACGTCAAAAACCGGTATGGCCCAGAGCCGCGCGCCCACTAGACGTCGATTCCGACAACAGCGTTTGGCGCGAACATTAGATATAAATAATTTTTCTTTCCTTCCTTTTTAAAACCATCGTCGCGAGTCGCAAAGTAAGCTGTGTATGCGACTGTATTTTGGGAGCGAACAAAGCGCGGGAACCAATAGTGTGGGGCCACAGTAATACTGGCGAATTGTTCCCCCGTCGCGTCCCCTTCGTACCACTCACTCATAAATCGCTCAGAGCCCAGGTTCAAGGCCAGCGTTCTTTTTCCAGCATTCGCGCGTACATTGACCTTTAATCAGCTGATATAAATTCAGTAAATCCACTGCTGGTTTTATGTTTCAGTATTTTCGTGATTTTTTTTTTAAATTGTCGTTTCATTTAGCTTTACTAACATGATAGAGAATGAATAAAGCTAATAAAACGTTGTGAAAAGATGATTTTTCTTTCATCGGGATCGATTTTATATTCCACCCATCATGAAAGGTATAGTTAGTATTGTCGTCTGTCTTAGTTTTCGGGAGCGTTCCATAAATACTCTGTATACTCCCGCTAAAATGTTATCCGTATCAGTATTCAAAAGTATATAGAAAACTCAATCATGAAAAAATTAAATTAAATAAATGTTTATTTGCAAATCACGTGGTTTTATTATTTCTAACTGATACGCGCATCGGTAAAGGGGAGCCTTTGACATTACTCTTACTGCCCGGCCAAACCCGAGGTACTAAAACTACATCATACCATTTGCAAATAAAAATTTATTTAAAGCAATCAGGTCTTCAATAATTTCCTTCCAATTTATACAAGTGATTTTTTAGACCTGTTGGCCACACTGTTCGAGGTAAGATGTTGGGACGATTGCGAATACCTTTGAACTGAGCCCACACGACATTCTCAAAACAAATAATATCTTTTTTCTGATTGAGCTCCTCAAAACTAACATAGGGGTAGTTTTTTCCGAAAATTTAAATTTCCAACCTAACGTTTGTACTTTGTTCAAGTGCAAACGTTAGGTTGAAAATTTACACATTTACGGAATTTCTCCATACGTGAAATAATCAGTGAGACAGTCATCAAAAATTTTGATAAGTTTTACATAGAACATAAATATTTTTCTACTTTAACTAAAGGCGATCATTTATATTTTTTCAGTTGGAGCTATCTTTCTGGAACTCTGACGACATCGACGAGTTGATTGACCTTGCGATGGATCCTCCAAATCTACCTTCGTTTAGATGATCCTTAACAAATATGAATACAATACTCATTGTATAGCATGCTTTGTAAATATTTAGTTTGAAATTTAGTAATTTGATCATTTAGTAATAAAGTATTTTTACATATAATTGAAGCACTTATAGAAATTTTATTGCCATCGTTTCCTATTCATTTTAAATATTTTTACCCTTATGAAAAAAAACCGTAAGTGAAAACTTATGCTTTCTAATTTGGCCGACAGACTTGATTTTTGACAGCGAAGCAAGGTTCAAACTTGGCAACGGGCAATGAAATATAACACGCCTCAATATTTTTTATTTATTTTTATTTATTTAAGCTTTCATGCACAAAGTTGTACATATGGCGGATTTAATGCCATAGGGCATTCTCTCCCAGTCAACCATTAGGCTAATCAGAGATTATACAAACAAGAGGCGGTGGAGCAGTAATCAAAATAGAAAGCGCTAAAATAAAAAATAAATTGTATATACATATATACATATAAATATACATATACACACACACACATACATAGACATATATACTTAAATACACACAATATATACATATATAAATACATACATACACATATACACGCATACACTACATATACAGAATGGGGTCCCACAAATATGCAATAAATGTAACCACATACTTGTTATCGCCTTTGCTGACGATATACAAAAAATGAACATAATCGGCCCAGTAATTAGGTCAAAAAGTAGAGTTTTAATTTTAAGCAAATTTGAACCCTCTATAGAATTGGGTCACTAGGTCAATGATTCAATGAACTTGAATCCTTGAACATTAAGAAGCGATGTTGCCACGCAGTGCAAACTATTGGTATTGCGACGTATCGACCACATGAGTAAAGAAACCGACCAGAGGGGAAGCTACATACAAACGGCTCGCTGCGAGTACACCCATACATAGCGCAGCGATGTGTGCGTGAGCTCTCACTGACAGGTTCACCGACGCTCCGTCGGGGTACAAACCGGTTTGCGCCGGCTCAGTCAGAGTGTCCATGAAAGGGCTGTTAGTCGTGCGCATTTAAATAAATACACCAAAAATATTTCGATATTTTATACATCAATTAATTTATTAAGTATTTTTGCAATTATTAAATAATTAGATTAGTTTTTTAATAAGTATAATTAAGAAATAAGTTATTATAAATTTATATAGGTAAATAATAAGTTTTCTGTATAAGCAAAAAAGCCTACAGTATGCATGAATAATTCTAAAGAAAATAAGGATATTTCCTTTTTTTTGTACCCGAGAGATCAAGTGACGTAAGTACCTTTTTACGTATACAATAATACTAGGTAATAACATTGATAGGTAAGTGAGAATGTGTTAGAAAGGTGCGTCGCCGAGTGATGATGTCGGTCTCACCTACTTGAAACGTTAGTCAGTCTAACTTTGACAGTGCCGTAGATGGCAGAATATCCTACGTAATAAGGCTAAATGTGTGACTTTATCCACCCACATTAGTATAGAGGTAGGTTGCTTCCTGGGGTAGGATATACAATCGCTAGGGATTGGTGTTGGAGGAAGTGGTGCTGGTGTTGGTGGATAGTGTTGGTGGAAGTGGTGCTGGTGTTGGTGTTGGTGGATAGTGTTGCTGATGGTGTCAGTGGTGGTGGAGGTGGTAGTATCGTAGGTATTGGTAGTAGGCAGTGGACCAACAGTGACTTCATCAACACTACCACCATCACCACCATTACTATCACCACCACCGCCACTGCCCACGACCACCATCACAGCCACAACTACCACCACCACCACTTACACCAAAACTCTTGATTTCGAATTAATAAATATGTTGTTACATTAATATAACTTATAATTAATACACATGATGTCTTATGCTATACAATATTTTTTCCTTAAAATTTTCACATGCATCAGGTGAAAACCCTATCAGAATAGGTATAGATTTTCGACGTTGTTAGGAAGCTTCCCCTCTGGTCCTCTTTACTCTGTGGTATCGACAGCGGTGTCTTTTGTCGGCGTGAATAAACAAGCGGCACGGGGCACGCGGCGTACTTCAAAGTCGACGGCGCAACTGCGCGCGCGCCTTTGTCGTAGAGTAGGACACCTGTTATCGACAATTAGCTTCTTTCAAAGGGAGTAAGTAATAAACGATAAACAAAAAAAATGTTTAGCTTTAAACACTTAGGGTATGGTTTTTTTAGAATTATCGTGTTGTTATGATAATCCTAAAAAGACTACGACCTAAGTATTTAAAGCTAAACTTTAAAGCTTTTTTTGTTTAAGTGTGTTCGTTAAGTGTGTGTTTGTTAAGATTTAGAGGTAATAAATTATTTTAACATGATAAACAACCCATAAAAACAACCAATTAAAAAGTCATACATACTTACCCGTTTCCCAGGAAGTCACAAATCGGTAATTTCGTAAGTTCAATTGTACAAAAATAAACTTTTTTTTAACAATCAATAACTTGTCGATTGTTATCAAATCAAAAATCAAAATTACTTGTATTCAAATGTAGTAGGTAAGTAAGCGTAAAAAGAAAAGTATCGATAAACGATTATTGCACCTTGTGGCCGCCCTATTTATTACTTTTATTTTCGCCAATTTGGAAGTTTAGCTTCCAGTTCACGCGCAATTGTTCCAGGATACAGGTGCGTTTCGCTGCCTACGCGCATCGTAATTATTTATCGTAAGATAATTATCGTATTATCATAAGATAAATACAATTAGCAAATAATTCTTTTACGGTGAAATAGACATTAGTTAATTGACTTTGTGTGTGTAAATAGTGTTTTAAAGTACGTTTATTTTTTCACTGTGATATTGACACTACTTTACTTTTTTTGACCTCACTCCTCTAGACTTCTTTTTATGTGACTTTATTAAAAATGAAGTGTACTCAAAGATTTTCGAAACCGAAAATGAATTGCGCAATCGTATTGTTGCCGCCTTTAACAAATTAAAAGCCCAGTGCCTGCAGTCTCGACATAGATAGCGATCGCCTAACAACCAATATCGGTTGTTAAGTCATAACAATCCTAATATAACAATATTTGGTAGTCTCTACTGTCAAAGTTATCAATTTAATAACGTTACCGTAACAACACTATTGAAAACTTTACAATCTATTGATATGTTAGCAAATATTTTATCAACCATTTTTGAGAGCCCGATAAGTGTACGTTACGATCATAAGCCTCTTTAAAAATTTGTTTTGGAGTTTTATCGATTTAAAATCTATATTCTATCATAATATTTAATTATAAAAGTATTAAGTAATAATGGCGGAATCATATCTAGCATGGGATTTATCAGTGCTAGAACACAGGCGTGTTATGGTTATGCGGCGGCAAATCGCACGAAACCGGCGCGAAAGTGAAAATCCTTTGGATTTAGAGGATAGTGAATTCTTGTACTTTTACAGAGTTACAAAAGATATGTTTAGCGAGCTCGTAGGTGCACTTAGGCCATCTCTTCAAAAACAACGGCCGTACGGACTTTCTGTAGAGTCCCAAGTGAGTGTCATCATGTAAATGCCTATATACCTTTAAAAACTAACTCTTTTTCGTTTGTATTAACTCTTAGTTTCATTTTCTTCTAAATAGCTACTGACGGCACTTCGATTTTATGCAAGTGGGTGCTATCAGCTACCTGTTGGCTTACAGTGGGGTTGCAGCATGAGCCAAAAATCGGTTAGCCGAGTAGTACATGCTGTAACCGAAGCTATTAATGAAAAATTATTGAGAAAATATATAAAATTCCCTATGACCCCTGAAGGGCGGCGAGCAGCTAAAGCAAAATTTAGGAATGCCCCACAGCCATTTCCGGATGCGATAGGAGCCATAGACTGCACACACATAAAAATTCTAGCTCCAAAGTTGCATGAAGAGGCATATGTGAGCGGTCACCATGAGGGACATTCATTAAATGTACAAGTTGTAAGTTTAATCTTCAGTAGTTATTGTTTACCTATTTATTTGCTAGTTAAGTTTCAGGAGCGGTGCTGAAGCTTTTTAAAACAACTAAATATGTCTCCATGAAATTTACACTACAATAATGTATTATTGTAACATAATAGCTATATATTTCAGTGCAAAACTGATTTCCTTAACTAAGTGATAACATTACTATGATGAGAATTGTAATTATAATAAATCTTATTCTAAATCCAAGGGCTTTTATAGGATGGTTAAAACAAGTCTGTTGACTGAAAATATGACACCTTGGTTTAACCAGCAATAACAATTAATTATAGTGGAGTCAGTGTCTTCTGTAATGTTATACTTCATAACATGTTTTCAGTAATCCAATATCAAAAGCTTAATCAGCACAGTTCACAGTCAAACATGTTATTGTAAAATTATGGCTACTAGCAATTATCATGTTTATGAGTAATCTAATATCAAAATCTAAGTGAGAACAATTTGGGATCAACAGGTTTTAAGGCTATTTATAGACTGCATAACTTGCTTTGAAAACATGAACAAAGTATCTTCCCCTTATTATTGATAGTAAAAATAGTCTTATTAGATACATTTTACTCAGCAGTTTAGGTGAAAAAGTTTAGATTATACTAATTAGTCTTAAGGGCTTAAATTGTAATTTTATTGCACCTAGTTACACTCTGGAACATCATCATCATCAATAATAAATAAATCTATTTACTTATTTATTAGCACAAATAGGTACACCCCTAATTAAAAGTATATTTTAAATTATTTTAGGTGTGTGACCCAGACCTGTTAATTTTGAACATCAATGCTAAATGGCCAGGAGCCAAACACGATGCTCACATATGGGCAAATTCACCTGTACGCTCAACCATGAAGCGACATTTTGATAATAGGGAACGCCGTACATGGTTACTTGGTAAGTTAAAGACCAATTTTACTAGAATGGAATGTCTGTAAGACTGCCGAATGTAATTTCGATGTTTAAACTTTTAGGTGATGATGGATATCCTCTGGAGCCATGGTTGATGACCCCAATAAAAAATCAACACCTTGGGACCCCGGAGCGTAGATACACAGATGCTCATGGTTCAGCCAGAAACATCATAGAAAGATGCTTTGGTGTGCTAAAGTCTGTTTTTAGGTGTCTGTCTCATCAACGCCAGTTAATGTATGAGCCATACACTGCTGGCCTAATAGTAAATGCATGTGCAGTACTACACAACATGCGTATTAAATATAGATTGCTGGAACCATATGTCACCACATCCACAGAAATCATTGTTGATAGCTATAATGATGATGGCTTGGAAGATACAGGTAATAATGTTGTTTAGGTAATATTAGATTTTGTTGTCTTAATCTAATATTACCTTTGTTAATCTTAAAATTGCATGTTTCTATTACAGGACGAGTAACTGGCACTGGGCGAGCTATTGCAGAGCGAATAAAAAGAAGATTAATAAATAATACCTTTACTTAATTATCTGTAGTATTATGCTATGTTTGAATAATCTTAAAATTGTGTTTTTATTACAGGAAGAGTAACTGGCACTGGGCGAGCTATTGCAGAGCGAATACAAAGAAGATTAATAAATACTACTTTTACTTAATTATCTATAGTATTATGCTATGTTTGAATAATCTTAAAATTGTGTTTTTATTACAGGAAGAGTAACTGGCACTGGGCGAGCTATTGCAGAGCAAATACAAAGAAGACTCATAAATACTAATTTTACTTAATTATCTAGTATTATGTTATATTAGTTATAATGTTATCATAGTAATGATGTGTATAGTAAATGTTTCATATTAATTGTACAAAGTATAATGTAAATTGATTTTATAAAAAAAAAAAGTCCCGCTGGGTTTCTTGCTGGTTCTTCCCAGGACAGAGGTTTTTTTTTCGAACCAGTGGTAAAAGTAAAAACATTACTAAAAAATTTATATTGAATAAAAATTATTCTATTCTATTATGTGAAGTGAAATAAAACATTAAACATCTTATTTTATTTATTATTTTTATTTATATATAATATAAAGGCATCTGCTATTTTATTGGCAGCCTGTGCTAACGAAAGAGACGCCTCTGCCTGCACTTTTGCCGCCTCTGCTTGCGTTTTGGCAGCCGCTGCTTGCACTTCAGTTGCAACTGCCAGCATCTGTAATTAAAAAATATGTAAAAAGTAGTTATTCATGTTTTAATAGTGTGCTAATAACCCACTGAGCTTAAGCTCAGTATAGTAATATTAATATAAGGCAGTTATTAAACAACAATAATACAGATAAACACATTTATTTGTATATAGATTATAACAACATATTGACCAACTAATTCAGTAAAAAGGGTATCCGGTTCTCTACACTCACAATACAAAACAAAGCAGTGTTAAGCTGCTATTTTACGTTGGTATTCCGTGCGAGCGTGGTCCTTCCTCAGTCAAGCCGACCTATTCATGCTACAACTATACTACTAATACAGCTGCAGAATGGCTCTACCACATAAAAATATATATTGTTGGTTTTTTCTTCTGTTTAGCTTAGAATATAGATATAATATTATAACATACCCTAATTGCTTCTGCATTTGATTCTGCAACTGCCAAAAAATCCTGACGTGCCATATTTGCTTGCTCAGCAACAGAGTGGCGAGGATTCAGATCTAAAAATACCCAAAATTTATTTTATTGTAATTAAAATCACTTTTAGCTTTATTCTGCTCAAGCTGATCATCTTGTGAACTAATGTTTATATTATTAACACTTAATTAAAAATCAAGCTTACTCCTTATCCTTCTGGGCCTCTCTTGTTGAACAGTAGGTGGTGAGGTAATAACAGCTGCTGCTCTGCTGCCACTCACTGCTGAAATAATGAAATACACATGAAATGATCACAATCTTACCAATAGTATAAATGTGATTTTTTTTATAGGATAAGGGTGACAAACGAGCACACCTGATGACATTACCTGATGGTAAATGATTGCTGTGGCCCATAGACATCTACATCTAATCTCGATTACGAATCAAAATGGAGATGTGTTGCCACCCGTGAGGACTAAGATGGAATGCCTCGTTTCCAGTAAAAAGGGTCTCTGGTTCTCTACACTCATCATACGAAACACAGCAGTGTTAAGCTGCTATTTTGCGCTGGTATTCTGTGAGAATACCAGCGTACAATTACGTTTTTGACGTACGTTGTCAATATTTGCAAAGATTTTTGTTTATTTATTAATCACACTAAAACAGCAGAAGATTTATATGAAAATTGGCACACAGACCATTTTGTCTTGAAATAGTGGATAAAACAGCCGAACACAAATAGATAATGTATGTAAATAGGAATTATATGAATAACAAAGCTCAAACTTACTTATTTGTGGTGCTGCTGACTGCAAAGTTACCTCTTGGTCCTGTTGGTTAGTGGGTGAAGCAACAGCTGTAGCTCTGCTGCCACTTGCTACTAAAATAATCAAATATAAAATATATTAGTGAAATATAATCATCTAGAGAGGTATGAATAAAGGTGTAATAAAAATAACATAAACGTACTAATTTGTGGTGCTGGCAATGCTTGATCTTTCTCTGTCTCAAGCAACTTGTATTCATTACCTGTAATTAAAATTTGTGTTTTAATACATTGCAGGTAAGTACATTTAAAGTGCAACAGAATTTACATTATATTTTGAATATACTTCTCTTAGAAACTTACATTGAGACAAAGAAATAACTTCCACCATATCCATCCCAGCCTCCATCTCATGTTGTAATGTCTATAATAATTAGTAAAAGTATTTATTATTGTAAATTGCATTAAAACCAAAAACTAAGATTACGAAGTTTGATTAAGTATATGAAATTGTATATAAGTAATTATTAAGCCACTACTGAACTCACTTCTTCCTCTGGCATTGAGTCGGGGCAGTCACTGCCAAATGTGTACTCAAGACCTATAAGAGACACGATCTTTTTTTCCATCTCTGTCAGTGGAGCAGTGGTGATGCCTTGGTTGCCGGTCTACAACCTTTCTCGTTTTAATTTTGCGGCTTTAGTGCAGGCCCGGCATTTCAAGTCTCTCCATACCTACAAAATAAATAATTATGTATTTTAAGTAAATATTAGTTACATAATGTGCTGGTTGATTTATGTATAAGCCATTAGTAGTAAATCTGGAAAATTCTTTGATAGAAACTTAACTGTTATCCACTGCTCAGGCGTCTTGACGGCTCCGTTGGGAAGTTGGTTTAGCTCATCGGCAACTTCCCTCCAGCCCGTTTGATAGTTATCTCTGCCCCGCAGGCCACTAAATTTTTTGGTATATAAATATGGCCGAGCTTCTAACATGGCCAACAGTGCCTCAAGCTGCCCACTCGTAGCGCGTGATGTACACTTACGTCTGAAACATACATAGAAGTAAATATTAAAAATGCAAAAATTACAGTCTCTAAACAAACCATTCAATAAACAACGATAGATTCGATTCGAGTTGTACTTACTTAACGCATCTCGAAACCGGGCTTGCGCCTGCGTCAGTGTCCCCCACCATCGAAGCCATAATATATATATCATAAACTTTGATAAAAATCGGAATATATAAATATTTTGTTTTATTAAAATAGTAAATACGTTAGGTACGTTGTCAAATCAAAACTGACCGTTTTGTTTTTTTTTGGATTGATTTTTTTTTTTTTTGGAGTTTATGGCCTGGCTTTTTTGGATTGACATTAACATCAGTGTTGCAAGGAGGCAAACTTTTAGGTCCTTTGATATTTAACAAATTACTTCAATTCTTAGAAACGGTAAAATCTGCTTGTAAGTTACTATAAAAAATATTTTTATAACATAAGGTTCCTACTGTTTCTGTACAATTTTCAAAGAAAAGCAATTATTTTTATAAAATTATGTCTACCAATTTTCCCTGTGATTCAAGGAGATTTTTTAACAGCCAATATTTTTTTAAGAAAACACTGCACTATGAATACGTTTTTTGTTAGCGTAACAACATCATAAAGTGAAGATATGTCAGAATTTTGTTCGGTATCTCGGCTGTCGAGACTTGCATTTATCGTAAGCATCGTTACGGCAAACATTTTTTTACGTTATTATTTAACAATCGGCAGTTAGCAATTGCGTTGTTATCTATGTCGAGACTGCAGGCAGCTCTGGATCCTGAACGAAATTTTTTGAGCAAGCTTCAGGACAACATTATGCGCGATGGCGATGGCGATGTAACTTGTGCATTCAAGAACGATTTTGAAAATTTTAAAATATAGGGTTTCATTAAATTTTGTTACTAATATGCAATAATATTTATTTCGTTCAGTTCCATTTTCGCGAAATAAAAAAGTGGCGGTAAAATACCTAAACAGTTTAGTGAGTAAGTTTTTATTTCGTCGCACATTGTCCAACGAACCATAAGCCGTGCCGACAAACAATAACGCTGCCTGCCGCCAACCGCCATGCCAGCCGCGTGCAACGTTGTCACTCTTCCAAGGGGTCAAGGTACGTTGTCTAAACAGACTGTTTACTTTTACTGAATTTATTTTAATATTTATTTGGTTTGAAAATTTCACTTTTTTATTTTACGGGTTTTAATTTAATATTTAATTTTTCTACACTTCTATGGACTAGTATTACTTGTGGTTTAATTTATTGCATATGTGGGACCCCATTCTGTATACACAATACTTATAAATATTATCTATGTCAGAACAAATATGAAATATACATATGTGTATGAAAATAAAAGCTATGTTAGTTCAAACTTGCAACAATTTTTTCACATGCTTACGGACTTGATTTTTAAAAATAAACTTGTTGGAAGCTTTTTAATGTCAAGAGGGATGTCGTTCCAGAGTCTGATGGCCGTGAGGGCGAAAAATTGAGCTAAATAACCAGTACGGTGTAAAAGAGTGAGCAACTTAAGATTAGCCGATGAACGGAGAGAGCGATTATGAGAATCTCCCAGGTATTGAAATTTGGATTTCAGATACTCGGGAGCACATGGGTCGTTCAGAATTGTGAAAATGGTGCAGAGCATTCTGACATATCTGCGCTGACGGATAGGCAGCCAATTTAGCTGAGCACGAAAAGAAGATACATGGTCGTATTTACGGAGACCATAAATGTATCTGATACAGTTGTTAAGTAGACGATCCAATGTATTAAGATGATAATGATTTCTTATATTTACGCGAACACTACACATTGAATAAAACTATTTTTACGGATTTTATCGCGTTTAATTTACTTATTTTATATTCCCGACGTTTCGGTTGCTTTCCAGCAACCGTGGTCACGGGGACCATGACTGATTTTATTCAATATTAAGATGATGTTGAGACAGGTCTGAGCAACACACATCGACATAATCAATAATCGTTAAGATAATTGACTGGACAAGTAAAATCTGGTACGACTTTCCATTGACGTCCGTCGAGTTTGGTGTTGATACGTATTTTTACAGAAAGATTACATTTTTATAAGCACACACACAAAGTTTCAATATGCGGAAACATGTACTTTTTCAGAGAAAAGTATTGAAAATCAAATATTTTTGCAATATTTATGTCAATTCCTACCTACTATGAAACTGACGCCATTTTTTATTATTATTGTCAGTAGGAATGTCGATTCTTTCCGAAAAAGATCGAGTTTTTAAATAGATTCGAATTGTAAGCTGATGTATCGATTCCCAAAAAATCGATTTCTAAAATATCTATATTTTTTTCATGTTTGCATTTATAATGTAAATATGAATCCATTTTATAAGAAAAAAAAAATCCCTTCGTCAAAAAAAATAAGGGGACTGATTCAGAAGAATTTCTGTATCTATTTTGAGACTGCTACGTCTCCGGCGCTGCGGGAAGAGCAGCCTCTACGCCTTAGCGTAACAAATCGCAGGCATCCCTCCTCGCCTCCGCAGCTTCGGCTTGTTGGTCGCCTTCGGCGACCAGCCTTAGCCGCTCCGGCTCGTCCGATGCCTACGTTTTGTTACAGCAGGCGGAGGCTGCTCCCCCTACGCGCCTCCGGCTCTATAAAACCACTCTAGGGGTAGGACACTCGTACCAGGTGGAGTCGGGGTCAATCAATTCGGTTCTTTGACATAAGTTGAACCTAACCTATTTTATTTGTTATCTGCCCTAATAGGTACTGTTAAATAAAACAAATTTCAATAAGAGATCATTTATCATGGTATCTTTCTTGTTTTTCATAAAATGGGTTTATATTTACATTATAAATAAAAACATAAAAAATATAGATATTTTAGATTTTTTGTGAACCGATACATCAGCTTACGATTTGAATCGATTTAAAAATCGTCCTTTTTCGGAAACAATCGACATCCCTATTGACGTCGACATTGACATTACAAAATGGCGCCAGTTTTACGGTAGGATTAGACATTAAACATTGCAAGAATAATTGATTTTCAATAATTCTTTTCTCAAAATTTACGCGTTTCCGCGTGTTGATACTTTGTATGTGTGTTTATAATAGTGTAACTTTTCTGTAAAAATGCGTATCAACACCCAACTCGACGGACGTCCATAGAAAGCTAAGCCTTAAAATCTTGGTATTGGTGGGAAGAAAATTTTTTAATCGATATAGAGATTGCACAGTTCCAGTAGTTTTGCGACTCACCTCCTGTATATGTTTCTTCCATGTTAAGCAACCGTCAACGTACAGGCCAAGGTTCTTTACATGAGGAGAGAATGGTATGACATTATTTTTAAACATAATTGATGGTAGATTGATGGGGTCAATATGTAAATTTACAAACCGTATTCCGAAAGTATGGTGGCAGCATCAGAAATCCATCTAAGTACAACTCCGATAGATGACGATGTAACCATCTCCAATTTATACCAGAAATAAAATACCTAAACTGACGTCACGGAACACAGCTACTGCGATTGTTAACCCGCCGAGCGTGATAATTACGGCAAATCGGGAAGAATATGTAGAATAATAATTGAGAAGTAATGTCCTCAGATCAGATTTCATGAACAGCCGCCGATTTCTATTATTACTTTCATCGTTAGTCTCCAGACGAGTGATTCCGTCCTTCAATGGACGATCGGTAATATGAATTTCAATAATTTGTTGACAGCTATTAATGGGTAGAATAGATTCATCATCCATAGATCTATTGATATTTTATAACAAAAACATTGTAATAGTACCCATGTAATCGTATATTCATATAGGAAGGAATCCGTCAACTTCCTATTATGAAATATGTCAATTTTCCCAATTATGGGATTGTTTACAAAAGAAAATTACACTGCCATCCAATCACTAATAACTAACCAATTGTTTTTTTTTTACTTCTAGGAAAGTATTTTAAGGTATGCGGGTATAAAGTAAAATATTTTAATGCATGTTCTGCTGTAGCCAATTACCATAAGCCATCAGGTGGTGTGTAAGTTCGCTTTGTTTTAAAAAAAAACTTGTAAAGGGCTATAATAAATGCAAATATGTGGTCACGAAACCCATAACATTTTAATTTAAGTTATATTTTAAGGTAGTTATGCAATTATTACTTAAAAAATTAAGCAGTTCAAAATAAGACAGTTGTAAAGTAATAAATAGATATGTCATTTAACCAGTGACAGTACATTGACAACTACATACCATATTGGTTGATCAAGAATTCCACCCGCGATTTCTTTGCTTAATGTTTATCAAATATAGTCCACGGACCCACATACAAGGGATTTCAGTGATTAATAACAGGCTGAAAGTTTATACACAGCTTCGTTTTGACGAGACGCCCAACTTTTATCATTGGACCAAACTCTGATAGTGGGGGGAAAAGCGCGATAGGGAGCGAAACACGTCGATTTGATGAGTGTCCCAAATTAAATAATAACAGTTTCTAAAAATCAAATCTTCGAGAAAATACGATGAAAAACTGAGAAAAACTTGTGGCATACAAAGTGAATGGTACTTTCCGAGTGACCCCCAGCTCTAACATGTCAGAATGGTGATTTGAAAAAATTTGATAATAACAAGCTGATTTTTGTTTTGGGGCTTGCAAAATATATACAGGGTATTTTTGGAACGCTCCCGAAAACTAAGACAGGCGACAGCACCAAGTATACCTTTGATCATGGGTCATAAATAAATTTGATCCTGATGAAAAAAAAAACATATTTTTACAACGTTTTATTAGCTTTATTCACGCGTCATCATGTTAGTACAGCTAAATGAAACGATAATTTCATAAAAAAAATCATGAAAAGACTGAAACATAAAACCAGCAGTGGAAACTGAATTGATATCACCTGACTAATGGAGGTTAATGTACGCGCGAACGGTGAAAAAAGAACGCTGGCCTTGAACTTGGGCACTGAGCGATTTATCACATATTGGCCAGTATTACTGTGCCTGCATGCTATTGGTTCCCGCGCTTTGTTCGCTCCAAAAATACAGTCGCATACACAGCTTACTTTGCGACTCGCGACGATGTTTTAAAAAGGAAGGAAAAAAAAATATTTATATCTATTGTTTTATGACTAAACTAGTGAACGAAAAAGTGAATGGGGAAAATTGTGCAGTAAAGTTAAAATTGTTGAGGAAGAATACCGAAAAAATTACCATGTGATCGACCTGATGACGGAAGCTCAAGCGAAGATGAAAGTGATGATGAAGTAGCATCCAGTAACACCAACACACCATCAACATCTGGCTTCCATGTGACCCAAGACGTCATAATGGACGGCGTGTCACCCTTAGCTTAAGTTTTTTTGTTACAAACTACTTTATATTTTACGATAGAAATAACAAACAATGCTCAAGTAAACATTATCTATTTTTAATTCCCACCTCTTCCAAAGTTCTAAGTAGCTAGTAAAACACCTATTATGATTCTACAATAAAACAATTAATTACTATAATATTATAAAACAATAGCCCAATACCATGTAGTACTTTAGAACGCGACTGTACCCACACTCACTCCGCTGTCGACCTGTATCTAGCTCGGTATGAAACAATACTGCGGTCATAAGAAAAAAGGGCGCATCTAACAATTTTCGAATAAATGAGTTAAATATACCATTCGACTCATGATAAGAAGACGCATCTACTAAATTTTTTTAATATTCACTAATATCAATATTTTAGAAATTATCGTCAGAATTTTAGACGTAGCTGTTGATCACAGATGACATTTTATTAGTAGAAAAGACTTATACAAATTCAACATAAAAGAAAAGACTTATTTAACCAGTTGCTACGTCATCTTTAACAATATTTGCATCGATTACTTAAATTTAAATTATTCTTGTCTTATTATTTTATATCTTATTATTAAGAGCTTATATCTTATTATTAAGAGCTGGTGTTTCACATGTGGTCCCATATAAATTTGATCGAGGTCAGACCAATAGTTTTTGAGTTATCCTTAATTATTTATATTAAAGTCGGTTGTACAAATGTTTTAATTTTTAATTATTATCGTAGTAAGTCTTGTATGATATCCCCTTTAAAATCATTACTCAAGAGTTGCGGGTTGTTATTTTTTGTGTCTCACTACCAATGCTTTTCTAATATTTACTAAGAAAAAAGTAGTAAATTACTATTAGCGTCCTCTCAACTTCAAATGACCTTTCCAAAATATGTAAAAATGTTAAATGAATGGTAGTTTTGTTTTATTTATTAGGTTGGAAAGACCCAAATAGTTATATGCGTCTTTCCTTCGATGTTTTTGTGTTGCCAGGTGTATTTTTTAATCTAAGATGAAAAGGAAAATTCGTTTTATTTAAATAAATAAACAAATTTAAAAAAAAAAAATAAGTTCGTCCTTAAAATCTTCATGTCTCTACGTATATATTTCAATATAGATACCTTTTAATATACTTTAGACACGGGGTCTGAAAGAAAAATTCATCAATTTATTTTTTATTTCCATTTTACGTTTTTGTTAGTTACTTCCTTTTTTATTATGACGGCAGAATGCCTAACCCTGTCGCCTCACGCTTGTGACGCAGTAATTTTCAGCCTTGACGGGGTTCGTTGGTTTTAGTTTTTGAGACAGTTTCGTGTTGATTTTGTACACGCGTGCGCGAGCGACAGTTCAATCGTTTTGTTTAATAAATTTACTTGTGATTACGTGTTGATATTAAAGTTTTTGTTACGTTTTTGGATTCTTTTTTGTTTTAATAATGCCTAACGCGTACGTTTATAGTGGTTATTATACTGCCGTTGGTTATTATATCAGCAACAACGTGTGCCTGGTTCCATTGAGCACATTATCTGGACGGATGAGTCGACATTTACCAGAAACGGCCTGTGGAACCGAAGAAATACACACGTGTATTCAGAGGTTAACCCGCACGCTGTTCGACAAACCGGGCACCAAACCCGATGGTCGGTTAACGTATGGACAGGTTTATTTAAGGATCGCATACTGGGACCAGTGTTTCTGCCAGAGCGACTGAACGGACAGCGATACCTAAACTTTATAAATGAACAGTTGGTTGACATTTTAAACGACCTATCGTTGGCTGAATATCGCCGCACATAGTTCCAACATGATTGTGCCCCTCCACATTTCGTGAGGTTCGTCCGTGAGCGCCTCAATGAGCTATTTGATGATCGCTGGATCGGCAGACTAGGACCACACGCTTGCCCACCTCGCTCACCAGATCTGACTCCGTTAGACTTCTTTTTGTGGGGTATGTGAAAGAAAGGGTTTTTAATCGTGAATGTGATAGTGCTGAAGAAATGCGCCAAAGGATCGTGGATGCTTTCGAGAAACTACGTACGGACTGTGTCGAAGACCACACGATGATGCCCCGCCTGCACCCAAGTCTGCCTTGAAATGAATGGAGCACAATTTGAGCCGCATCTCATAAGACCACGGAGGATTTAGAGCAGTAAGCTGTTTCATAACTATTTTTTTTTAAATAACTTAGTACTAGACTAATCTGAATTGGTACATAACTGAATACACGAGAATAATAAACATACCTACACGATGAATAAAAACGCATGACTCCAACCTTGGTTACATTTCATTTAAGTATTTCTTCATTAGCGGGGAATCGAACCAGTTATTTGGGTTATTTAACCTGTAAATTCGGATTAAAGTGGCTACGTGGAGGATTCGGAGTAAGCACAGTGGCAAAATAGTAGGTTAAGTAGATAAGTTAGGTATTTAGACACGTGTTGTAAATTATTAGGTATCGTGGGAAGGCCCGCTAGTTGCGGGCCGCGCGAATTTGTGTTCGCGCGTACATTGACCTTTATCTAGCTCAGGTCAGGTGATATCAATTCAGTCATTCCACTGCTGGTTTTATGTTTCAGTATTTTCATGATATTTTTTATGAAATTATCGTTTCATTTAGCTGTACTAACATGATGGCGCGTGAATAAAGCTAATAAAACCTTGTAAAAAGATGTTTTTTTTTTCATCAGGATCGAATTTATTTGTGACCCATGATCAAAGGTATACTTGGTGTTGTCGCCTGTCTTAGTTTTCGGGAGCGTTCCAAAAACACCCTGTATATTTTTTTTATAAAAAATGCATCGGCATACAAATTTGTTGGTAATTTTTTTTTGACCTGCACTCGAAAGTTGTCAAGATTATGTTAATCTTTTTTTGATTAATAACAACTTCTTTTTTAATTTTTTCTGTTAAGAATCAAACGTATAACACCATGAAACGATTGGCATACAAAAAAAAATGGAAGCGATTAATTACAAATGAACTTTTCGAAATTTTATAACAAATTAAATCTTGAAAACATAATATGTTGAAGTCCTGTACATAATTTTCGCCAGCTTTTGTTTGAAATTGCTCAAATGGAAAATTCGTATACAATATTACAGCTTATTTAATGAAAATGAATATTATTTTTTAAATTACTTAATTATATAAACAATTACAGCAATAATAACAAGGGAATTGCATGAAAATTTGTTGAAATTTCTTGTAACGAGTGATTGAGCTATTTAACTACTTGTTTATTTTATTATTCAGTTAACAACAATTTTTCAGTGATAGGTAATTAAGGAAAAAATCATTGTTATGTAAAACAAATTGTAAAATCAGTTATCGTCTATTAAAAAAAATTAGTTCTGAAGTTCGAAAAATGCATATTTATAACTCGTGTAGGTACTTAAAAATTAATATAAATTACAGTTATTTATTTATAATTTGAATCTATAATTTATAATCGAATTAAAAGTAATATCTTTATTTTATTATATTAACAAATTAAAATATTTACCTAAAATACATATACCTAATACATGTTGTAGCAATAATTTTTTCACTATAATTTTTTTGCAGTGCCTTATAAAAAAAAAAATATGCTGAACTGTCTGATTTTGCCTCAGGTATAAAATTGTAAGACCCAAATTAAGCATCAGCTCTAACGACTATTTTTCAAAACACAAGTCAAAGCTTTTCATATGGGCTTAGTCGAGCTCTCTTTTCGAAGCTGTTAAGTGATCGTCATCATGGAGTGTTTCTTGTGCAATTCTTTACGTAAGGACGAACGTTTTCGTCCGAAAAGAGAACTTATAAAAAAATTTAAAGAAATTTATGCTTTATACAAGTAAAGTTCTGATAATACACTCAAAATCCAAGCTTTTATTTTTATAACATTAGTTTAATACAAATGAAACCAGTGGTTACAAGACATAAGTACGGAGCACATATTAAATTATTCGATTTTTGTTTTTGTAGGTTAACTAAAAAAATACCATTTTTTGTAGGTCACTATTATATTTAGATTAAGAATTAAGTAAATAATTATAAATTTTTCGTGGCATACGGTTATTAATCAAAAAAATATATATATTAATCAAAATAATAATCTTGACAACTTTCGAGTGTAGGTCTCAAAAAAATTACCAACAAATTTGTATGCCGATGCATTTTTTATAAGAAAATATATATTTTGCAAGCCCCAAAACAAAAATCAGCTTGTTATTAATACATTTTTCCAAGTCACCATTCTGACATGTTAGAGCTGGGGGTCACTTGGAAGGTACCATTCACTTTTTATGCCACAAGTTTTTCTCATTGTTCCATCGTATTTTCTCGAAGTATTGATTTTTAGAAACTGTTATTATTTAATTTGGGACACTCATCAAATCGACGTGTTTCGCTCCCTATCGCGCTTTTCCCCCCACTATCAGAATTTGGTACAATGATAAAAGTTGGGTGTCTCGTCAAAACGAAGCTGTGTATAAACTTTCAGCCTGTTATTAATCACTGAAATCCCTTGTATGTGGGCCCGTGGACTAATAGTATTTATCTTTTTATTAATCACGTCTAGTACATATTTGTTAATTTGTTTTATATTAATATTCATTATCATTACAGCCCTTTACAAGTCCACTGCTGGCCATAGGCCTCCCCCATAGAATGACACAGCAGGGTCTTGTCTCGACTCTTTAACTCTTGATACGAATAATATAATATAAAGGGGACGGCGCGTACGCAGTCCCCACTACCAAAAATTACGCGTCCGAGTTATCCACATTAGGGATAATCGCAGGGGTCAACCTAACCGCAGTGCAATGGAAAGGCCTCGCCCTGGGGGAACCGCCTTCCTGATCACGGTATCCCCTACGCCAGGTAAGTATGATTTCGTTTTATCATACTGCTGAAGTGATTCAGACCGAAAGAAACTCAACATCGCGATCTGAAATTATCGTAAAGTTACGCAGTGACCTCTATCGGTAAATTAAGTAACCAAATTGTATGAACCAAGCTTATGATACGAAAAGTTTCTATAAAAAGTACAGATGGTGCTTTTATAACAAAATTGCAGAAAGAAATTGTGTTCCATGTTGGCCTATGACAAAATATATGAAAAAGGGACGAATTGAATGTAATATGTTATAATGTAAACATTTATACAAGTACATATAAGAAATTGCCGAAAACATTTTGGCAAAATTAAAAAATTGTAGAATATACACTCTGTAAGAATAAATAAAAAAAAACAGGATTGAATCTGAAACCTATATGAGAAGAGAACCGTTAGGCACCCTTTGTTCAGTTTACACCGAACACATTATATACGCGTAGATATTTTAGATTAAAGTTTTTATTTAAGTTAGTACATGTACAGACGCCAAAATTGTCTCGTGTGTGCTCACATACCTAACATTTGTAAACATTATAACAATAATATTATAACAATATAATAAACATTTTGTGCATAAACAGTATTTTAAGTAACATTTACATCAAAAGGTGTTGAATACCACAACATTTTTTGGTCCTTCGAGAGTGAAGTGTGATTGTGATTTTTTCGGTGCTAGCGAATCGGTTTGTCTGGCCTCCCAGAAGCGGGTCGCACAAGGCAGATTGAGAAGGTTCATATATCGCTGGAAGTTCATCGTCACACGGACCCCAAACAGGAAGCGATCAGTTCACTTAACATCTATCGAATACCTATCAACAACGACACTATGGAAGACTTACAAGCAAATCAACAACAGACGGTTTCTGGCATGGAGCAGCTGCTCAGTAACTTCAAAAAGGACGGCGCCGACCGTAGGACTGCTGCTCATATCAAAAAAACGACTGGAGACTGGATACTTACTGACAGGAATTTCACAACCTTCACCTCCAGGTACGTGAGTTGTGTGATGAAAACCATTCCTACGGTTACAGAATCAATACGGACAAGTTCTTGATTTTTATACAAAAACAAAAGACTACATACAAAGTTTCTTACCAACTGAATACAAATCAAGAGCCTCTGCTCCGATCATTAAACCATCAACTTTCAACCCCCCGCCGTCCACGTTGTCAGCAACACCGCGACAAGTGGACCACAGTATTAACAGCATCTATGATTAACGCGGCAACCTGAATGAGATGTTGCGTAAGCAAAGTACCAACTTTAGAGCTTTTAAGCGAACGTTAGCAAACATTGATTTGGATTTGTTAACCGATAACTGGGAATTAGAAGATGCTCTGAAGACCTTGAGTGTTAGATAGAACGCTATCAACTCTCTTCATTGGGAGCTCGACAGCGAGCTGGAGGGTACTACCGTAGCTTCCGAACAATAATTTTCCATCCAAGAGAGAAGCTTTAGCGATATAAAGAAGGCAATCAACAAGAAAATATGGTCAACAACTCATCAAGAAAAATCTACACCGAAGCTTGATATTCCTATCTTCAACGGGAATTATCACCAATGGGTTCCGTTCAAAGATCTATTTACGGAATGCATTCATAACAATAGTTCATGAAAAATAATGCATTTCTGAGAAGCGGTGTAGTGAATGCAACGAAAATCATAAGACCATGTTACACGACGCCTTCCGGTCATATTAAAACAAGCCGCAAAACAATGCGAATGTGAAAAACAGGTCGTCGATGTCGTCAGAAGCTGAAAATAATCGCGTCAGCATAAGTAACTCCAACGTTACTCAACAAAATAACGATTTGACGATTGACGATTGACGATGACGATGACGACAAGATCGCCCTCTTTGAGTGTTTTCCTCTGCTCTCGCCACTTAGTCCGCTGCTGCAGCTCGCTTAAATACTCTTTATGGAACCGGTCCCAGAAGTGCCATTTAATCTGTTCCAATCTTTGATATCTGTTTGGACAATTCTTTACAATAGGTGGTTCTAGTAAAGCAGTCAGCGGCCGGCCTATGAGGAAGTGCCCTGGAGTCAAAGGAGTCATATCAGATAGGTCTGACGTTCGTGGAGTTAACGGGCGGGAATTTAGGATCGCTTCGATCTGAGTGAATACAAGGGCTACACTAAAAGTATCGGGAATGGAATATTTCCACTGTTCCTGTCATATAAATATTTTTTTTTTAATTGAAAAGTCCTTGGTTTTAAAAATCGAATACCATTTATTTATTTAAAAAAAGATTCTTGGTCTTGTCACAAGGTTTTGTCAAACTTGTTTAGTCGTTGAGAAAATGGAATTGACTCGAGAAAATTCAAGTGTGATGAATTATTATGACTTTCGAAGTGGTTTAACACAAAAACAGTGTGTTGACCGGATGATTTCAGCATTTGGTGATGAAGCCCCATCCAAAACCACAATTTATCGCTGGTTTGCTGAATTTCAACGTGGACGTGACAAGCTCAGTGATGATCCCCGTCAAGGTCGTCTAAAAACTGCAGTCACCCAAGAAAACGTTGATGCTGTGCGTAAGCTGATTGAGGAAGATCGACATGTGACATACCGCGAAATTCAGGCTACTTTAGACATTGGCATGAGTCAAATACAAATAATCTTGCATGAACAATTAGGTGTAAAAAAGTTGTTTTCCCGATGGATACCCTTGCGGTCTACGATTGAGAAGGGCCCGCCAAAGTCTACGCCAGTCACGAGGAAGGGATAGGTAAGAGTGACTCGAGGAGGAGGTAAGTTACCCATCATAGGCTGTATTGAGTTACTTTGAATACTAACACACACTATACATTTACTAAATGTACTGCGTGCAAGATTACGTCCACCGATGGGCCAATATTGATCTCGTATAATGCTAAGTAATAATTCAGGCCCACAATGTTTATGATGGACATGTTCTTTCTGAAACAACAGTTTCGTAAATTTATGACGTGCACATAATAAAATGGGATGTTTTTTAGAATACTCACAGATAGAGTTTTGGATTCTACCTCCAACCCTAATCAGATCCTGCTTATCTAAGTAAGGGTTTAGTGATAAAGTTCTTGATTTATGATTTATCTTTTTATTGTTTTTTAATGATTGCACCTCATCTGGAAAGCAATCGCGTTGGCAGGTTTTGATTAGGGTCTGAGTAGACCTATCTATTTCATCGTTACTCAGATCACCACTAAGCCTCGAATCCTTCCTTATTTTAAAATTGTGAATAAATCTTAAGATATATCCTACCACCCGGATCATTCGTTGAAATTTCGAGAACCTATCAAAATCAAATGAAGGCTCAATAGACACACAACATGTATTTACTTTGAGCTCCGGAAGCTCAACATTTTCTATAGGAGCGCTTGGCCCCTCCGCTTTAGGTTTCATTAAAAATGGTGGGCCACTCCACCATAACTCTAAATCTTGAAGCTTGCTAGGGCTGACTTCTCGAGAAGCTATGTCTGCCGGGTTAAATAAAAAAAAAAAAATAATCGAGGCTCAAATTTTAACAGGTTGCGGTGCAGGAGAAACCGTCTTTATTCCCAGAATTCCCATAATTCCAAATAATTGTCCATTCCAATTTAAAACAACGCAATTCCCAGTATCATTGTGTTATGCAATGACAATTAATAAGGCTCAAGGGCAGACTTTTCGTGTTGCTGGAGTAGATCTCGGTGTCAGTTGTTTCTCGCATGGTCAGTTGTACGTCGCTCTTTCCCGGGTTAGCAGTTCTAGAAATCTTTATGTTCACGTGCCGGACGGGTCAACTTTCAACATAATTTACCCGAAAGCTTTGCGCTGAAGTATTTTTGTTCTATAATAAGTACTTATAGAACCTCATGTGAACGTGACCTAAACAATATTACCAATATATTAACTTAATAACACACAAGGAGTTACACTACATCCAAAGCCCAGCGACACTATAACATATATAGGAATGACGTCTTAGCAAAAGTTTTTTAGTCTGATGGGCATTTCCTGTTGACTGACAAAAATGAAAAATCTAGAACGTCTCGAATCGTCTCGCGAATCACGTTGTTTTCCCGTCCCCGGGCTCTTAGAATTCAACATCAGACGTTTCAGATCTTCGATTTTGACGACCCCGTTGTCGCTGGCATAAGCAACAGGATCCGCGTACGAAGTCGCGGGCAGAAGCTACTTAAATAATAAAATGTAAAATAATGAGAACAGTCTAATTTAGAAAATAATATTACCTTCCTGTACCATTATAACAAATGGAAATCAGTTTTGCATGTGCATAGACCTCATGATAGTCATTCCAGAATTTGGATGAATACTTTCCATATTTCGGTTATTGCTATTACATGTTGCTTTCAAACTTCTATCTAATCGAGCGTGAAAGGATCTATAAAACACAGCAACTGTGCGTATTCCTACCTTCCTACAAAAAAAAAGAAAAATATTAGATAATCCCAACATTAAGCTAAGAAAATACATAACAAAATTAAAAGTATTTCCCCTCATATGTAAAAACTTTAATGTTCCCAATCATATCCAGTGGATGATATTCAAACATGTTTTTTTAATATGTTTAAATAATTATTAGGTTCAAGTTCCCACTTTTAGCAATTAAATATATTTTACAAACTATGCATCAATATTATAAGTATTTAATTTGAATAAAAAAGAGATTTATTTTGATAATACTGATTGCGACAATTGCTACTTTATAACCTCAATTATTTACAATTTTTATATTTCATACATTGTTTCTTAAAATTGCTTTTAATGACCGCAATCAGAAGTTGACAATAATCCGAATCTATCATAACGGTTGATTTAAAAAAATTGGAGGAGGATTATATTTTTTAATAATTAAAAAATATAAAATATAAGACCTACTCCTCCATTTCTTAGAATAATTATTAAAATAACCCTAACTGATGAAAGCGCCATCTCTATTGTTTTACGGGTACTTTTTATCTATTAACGTTATTGTTATAGTATTAACGTTTACCTGCAGAGGTCGCTTCTCAATTATCCATGGATTGTAAATCGCGGTGTTAAGTTTTGTTCAAATTGAATGACCTCAGCGAAGCGAGAAATAGAATTCATACTTACCTGGCGTAGGGGATACCGTGATCAGGAAGGCGGTTCCCCCAGGGCGAGGCCTTTCCATTGCACTGCGGTAAGGTTGACCCCTGCGATTATCCCTAATGTGGATAACTCGGACGCGTAATTTTTGGTAGTGGGGACTGCGTACGCGCCGTCCCCTTTTAAGTAATGATGGAGTGGTTACAAACCAACTGGTCGCAAATTGATTCAACTATGCTCATTATTACATCATCATAGTTTAAAATGTTGAGTGTTGGCAATCCAATATCAAAAGATCTAGTCAAAATTAAATATTCTTCTCTTCGACCAGGGGCGGTTATATCTTTTTAGGACTAAACCACAAAATGCTAACATTTTCTACTATCTTTATAATAAATATGTAGATAAAACTACATCAAAATCTACCAAGAACTATTCACATAATATAAACTGCATCAACAACATCTTCAAATTCTATGAATGAAAAGTTAAATATACTGGATAACTATTTGTGTGATCATTTATTAAATTTTAGGAATAAAACGAGTTTGGGAGATTTAATTTTAAATTTTAGACAACGCGGTATTACAATCAATCAGTGAATACAAAACCGTACCAAGGTCAGCTGATAACCTACTACGTATCTATATTAAAGATAATACCAACGCTAAGAATTTCCTTTTCAAAATTCAACAGGCAGAACAAGCCATAACTTGCCCAATAGTAATCTCGTGAGGTATTAAATTTGCAAATTTTAGATGATAATGATATATAAATTAACCATTCATAATGATCCAAGCTATAATAAAACCAAAATAATGAGAAGTTTAATTTAGAAAATAATATTACCTTCCTGTACCATTATAACAAATGGAAATCAGTTTTGCATGTGCATAGAACTCATGATAGTCATTTCAGAATTTTGATGAATATTTTCCATATTTCGGTGATTGCTATTATATGCTGCTTTCAAACTTCTATCTAATCGAACATGAAAGGATCTATAAAACACAGCAACTGTGCGTATTACTATGCGTACCTTCCTACATAAAACACGAAAAATATTAGATAATCCCAACATTAAGCTAAGAAAATACATAACATAAAATTAAAAAGTAGGTATTTCCCCTCATATGTGGATGATATCCAAACATGTTTTTTTTAATATCTTTAAATTATTATTAGGTTCTAGATCCCACTTTTAGCAATTAAATATATTTAAAGTTACTAACAATATTAATTGCAAGCATCAATATTATAAGATTTTAATTTGAATAAAAAAGAGATTTATTTTGATAATACTGATTACGTAAATTGCTACTTTATAACCTCAATTATTTACCACATATTATATTTCCAACATTGCTCCTTAAATTGCTTTTAATAACCGCAATCAGAAGTTGAAACTGTAATCCAAATCTATCATAACGGTTGATTAAAAAAAATGGAGGAGTATTATATTTTTTAATAATAAAATGTATTAAATATAACGCTTACTCCTCCATTTTTTTATAATAATTATTAAAACAAACTGATAAAAGCGCCATCTCTATTGTTTTACGGGTACTTTTATCTATTAACGTTATTGTTATAGTATTAACGTTTACCTGCAGAGGTCGCTTCTCAATTATCCATGGATTGTAAATCGCGGTGTTAAGTTTTGTTCAAATTGAATGACCTCAGCGAAGCGAGAAATAGAATTCATACTTACCTGGCGTAGGGGATACCGTGATCAGGAAGGCGGTTCCCCCAGGGCGAGGCCTCTCCATTGCACTGCGGTTAGGTTGACCCCTGCGATTATCCCTAATGTGGATAACTCGGACGCGTAATTTTTGGTAGTGGGGACTGCGTACGCGCCGTCCCCTTTATATTATAATGATCATAACAAAAGGTTGGATGGACCGACAAGCTGTCAACCGATGAGCGATGAGAAAGAAGTTAATGCAGGTAGATTGCTCAATGCTCGTGATCGTGCAGCGTGCACTGTGGCATTCTTTGGCGGGAGGCCTGTGGTATTTGATAACCTTTACGTAGCATTATAAATATTAAACAAGTTACAAACAACATAATATTATAGACTCGGCCACAACTCAACATGACAAACATCATCCAAATTCTACACTGATTCAAAAGCGATTATTATTTATTTGAATCCATTGACGTGTGCCAAAACCTATAAGCTCTTAAAACTTTATTTATTGTGGAGATGCCAAAATAAAAACGAATGGCTCAAAATATTTAATTTACGGCTAAATACCGTAAATACGCGAACAGAAATGCCGGTACAAAGTCTACTACTCCAACTTAATGTAAAAAAATCTTTAACGGTCCTAGAAAACCTATCTTACTATTCGAAATGTGACTTTTCTAATATCATCGCTTAGCTAACAACAGTGTCGATTTGGCCTACTCTTTACAGGAAAGCGAAAAAGCTTGATAAATTCGTGTCTACGGTTATCCGTTGTTTACGGTACGGGTAAAGTGTTTTGATACAATGGGTTCATTCAAAAGAAATTATAAATATTTTTAATTATTTAGCATTAAATAAACAAGTGTTAAAATTAAAAGTTGTCATCGTTAACATTCATAATAATATATATCAACCACAGAGTTAACTGGCTTTTTGCCAGGAAAAATATATTTGTACAAAAGTTTTTAGAAGTCGAATACATGTTATTCTAATTATATAGTGTCGAAAAGAAATGGCAATCGCTAAGTAGGAATGAGCCATGGCTTGAATATATTTTATTGCATTTCCATTACACTGTGTTTCTACACACTGTGATTCTTCACATTCCGTTTTGTACTGCACTTTTTCTCTTTATACTTTTGAACAATTATGATATGTTTTTCAACTGTTAAAAACAAGGCACATTACTCAAAGTAGGTAGGTGTAGTACTTGGCGCATTACATTGTGATGAGTTTATAATGATGCACAATTTTTTGTTGAAGATACACTCAATTTTTAATTAAATAAGTCAGTCACATATTTTTATTCAAAATTGGCTTTTACAAATCAGTTTTTAAGGCCACTAATGCTATGCTATTCCTTCAAAATGTAGAATATTTTCCTTCCAACCGTTACAATTTATCCTTTTATGATATATTAATTTTTTATAAGTAAAAAAAGTGTAAGGAATCTCATTATGTCCAACGATCTCATCTTTTAAATAGTCATCTTATTTATAATATCCTTTCTTCATAAGACTATGTTTTAGATGCGTTTTGAATTTATTCAAAGGCAAATCCGTAAAATATATTACAGGAAATCTTGTTATAAATAGGTAGTTATACATCTGTAATAAGTTGAATTCCATCTAGTACTAACATCTTCATGTAGTTTGTTTTTTGGAAGGCCAAGTTCCTCTTGAATCTCGTTAAGTTTGTTATAACCACTGTGATTGAAATATTTCACGATTCGTTACTCTGTTGTGTAGGGATGAAACGATACCATCAAGGTATCGATACTTTTACTATATACTATACCGTATCCGTACCGTGATAAGTGTTAGTTAATGAGGTATTCATTACATAAAAATTTAAAAAAAAATAAGCAATGAAATAAGGTCAGAAGTTACAAAAATAATCTGTTGTACGTGATCTAGGGATTTTCCACGACTCTAAGTTATTATTCAACACCCATGTTGACAATATTATAATTAGGGCATCTAAGGCGTTAGGTTTTGTCATTAGTACTGCAAAGGAGTTTAATAATATTAAAACAATTAAAATCTTGTACTGTACTTACGTTCGCAGTACGCTTGAATATGCTTCACAGATTTGGAACCCGATGTATCATACATACATTTCACGGATTGAAAATATCCAACGTAAATTTATACGATATCTTTGCTATCGTACCCATAGAAACTACCGATCAGAAGACTACTTATCCTTATGCAAACACCATCATCTGCTACCTCTGATAAAGCGTCGGGAGATTGTCGACATTGTATTTTTATTCAAAAACCTGTTCTGACAATGTTGACTGTTCTGATTTGCTATCACAAATATCACTGAGAACGCCTATAGTGAACCTTAGAACGAATGCGTTACTCTATTTACCAGCTTCATCATCTAATTATGGAAGAAATACTTTCATGTATCGGTCTATGAATAATTTTAATAATTTTTGCAAAAAGCATGATTTTGATTTGTTTAATACTGGCTATGTATCGGCAAGGCGGGCATTAAGTCGAGAGTTTTTTATGTCATAATTTTATTTATTTTAATTAAGAAACATTATATTGTGTGTTTAGTCCTGCTTTTTCTTTTCTTTTGTGGCTACTATTGTTAGTTTCACTTGGTAAATTTATGCATGTTGTACATTTAAATTAGACTCCATTTTTGTTGCTCATATTTGTGCTATGTACTTTAAACAACGAAATCGATTATGTTAGTGTATTTCTATTAGTGAGAACCTGTTATTGGCTTTTTTGTAAATTTAACTTGTTATTTACTTAAGATATGTAAGCTGTTGGTTTTCCATAACATAAAAATAAAAATAAAATAAGGTTATTTTTTGTATTCTGTTTCCTAAGATCAATAATTTTTCTACATGATTTCCGATAAAACGATTTCTATAAGCATTCACTTTCGCGCCAGATAACGAAGACAATCTCGCGAACATGAACTCATGTTGTCTCATTTGACAAGTAATTAGTAATCACTCATCACCAGTGTCCGTGGGTGTGTGACTGCTCGAGTACCGATATAAGTACTTTTCCTTCAATACTATTTGGTACTGAGTTTTAAAGTATGGATACCCCCAAAGTACTTGGTATCGTTTCATGCCTAATTCTGTGTAAGGGAAATAACCGCACGCCGCCCGCTACCGCATTTGTTTTAAAGCAGAGTACTCGGCCCAATCTAGGCCGAAGGCGAATAGGCGAATCACTACTCGTTCCATGTCTATTGTGGAGCCGCTATATTGATGGAGTCAGTACTTTGCAAGTTTCGATTTATTACGCGTGTCAAAATTATGGGCATCGCTCATTTTGTCAAAGGCATTCCTGTATAGGACAGTTATTATACTCTTTGGTCAAAGGTATTAATATAGTTCCATAGATAAATAATATTGACCATAATGAATTGTGATGCAACAATGAAGATGTTTACATTATGGATTTTTTATATCAGAGGGGGCAAACAAGCATACTAGAGATGAGACATACTTGCAAAATTTAATACCAGGGCTTCTAAGTACGAGTATGGAAAAATACTAGGGTCGAAAACCATGTTTTAAATATACTTGAAAGTATTTGTTAATGTCAATATAAATATGAATGCCTAATTTGATTCGAGCAAAAATTTATACTGAACGTTTTTAATTTTTTTGTTTACGAAATGAAATCTTTCCTTCCTACTTTTCGGCTTAGGACTCTTAATTACCTAATAAAAGTTTTAAAACTGTCTCTAAATTCAATATTTTTAAATAAGTAACTGAAGTAAAACAGATTACCTTGTAGCACTTTTTATTCACCTTATAAACGAATCACAATAATTATATTATACTTTACTTAATGTAGATGATAACAACTACTAGCAGAGCGACTCGCTTGCACACGACTGAAGTAAACTGAACTAAGATACCTATGGCAATTTAATTTATAGTGTACAGCGCTGTTACAACTACCCACTAATCTTATTATTTTTACCTATGTTACTCTATGGTTTTATAATTTATTAAATCGGAAACATATGTATATTTAATAATCATTTATGTATAATAATTTATTATATAGGTGTCGATGATTTCAAATACACTCGTAACATTCGGCCATCCTGAGTCGTATGCGTCCCGCGGCGCTCATTATATTCACCATTTTGCCTCTCAAAGGAGAAAAGAAAATTGAGAAGTGAATTGTGCTATTTCCAAAAAGAAATCATGTAGATGAGATTTATTTTGTTTTATTACAAGTCATTAATAAAGATTTAAACTATTAATATACCTAGTTACATAGAATTATTACGCATAGAAACGCAGTCCAGTACAAAACACGAGCGTTAAAATGATGCAAAGTCACTATGTTAGTGGGCGCGAGTCGAATGTGGCTACCAATGCAGACGGAGTGAAGTCAGCTGAATTCAAATATTTGAAAAATTTCATGACTAGAGTAGTTAGTAAAATGCCAGTATGCAAAACCTCAACTATTTACGTAGTACAAAACCAAGCGGATCGGTCGGTCCTTGCCCTTGTTTATTTCTCACACTTCATAACTTCATATAAGAAGATGGTCCTCCTACACTACACTCCATAGTAAATACTTCTTCTTTTTAATAACTGGCTTTACGGCTCTGGGATCTAGCCCTTCTGAGCCTGAAGTTACAATATATTATAATAATTATCCTTCATAGTATACTGGTTCACAATATGTTGATGCATCACATTGTGCAGCTCTTGGGAGATTTTGACGGCAACTTGAGCCAGCAGACAGCTGACGGTTGGCGATGGTATCTCAAGGCGCCTAAGCAGACATAGACCTTATTTTGAGAATCACATCACCATCAGAGCACTTGTTTCACAGTTTCTACTAATAGTTCACATACGCAGACAATACACAAAATCTCACCACTTTTACATATCAAAGTCCACTTCAAACCATTATTTAAACAATAATACAGGAGCAGCAAACCACCGTCGGTCAGGTTCCCGCCAAAAACTCTCCATAGCCATAGTAAATCGGACAGTTACTATCACAGATTAAATGATGCTTAATGTTACTATGCGTAAGCATCATATTAGTCTATGTTTACTATACTCTGCACTATTTACCCGTAGAAAGAGGAGTGACCAAGTCGATACGATACTAACTGCCGCACTCAAAGACGTTTAATGATTACTTAAGCCATTACTAACTAAAGATTTAAAAAAATTGACTCCGAGTGAGTTGACTTTAAGTAACGCTCCACCCTTAGAGCTAGCCCGCACTCGTGATTTTTGTCACCGTGACTGTTTCGTCACTAATATGAAGTCCATGGATATGTATGGAGACGCGTGCATGTTACGACGTAACAACTGTGTGACATTTTTGTACGCCGACCGGTGAACAAGCCTGTGACGAAACTGTCACCGCGCCGTTTAAGCAGATTAATATTTTCCAATGTTTGGGGTAACTTGTCGGCACAAGAAAAAACTGAAGCTGGTAATTTTCACATTTTTATTTCTAGGTATCTATATTAAGCCAGGTATAAAGTCCTTTTCATGAAAGAAGTACCGCGGTGATTTTTGGAACTAAATTTGACAGGTCGGCCATGTTGTCGTTCGTCGATGTTATCAAGTTCGTTTGTTGTGGTAGATTTTTGTGAGTTTTAAACTAGCTTAGTGCATTTTAAAGATTGTTTACAATGCCAAAAGTTGTAAAAAGTTCGGCTCGAGAAATGATATTGAAGGTGAAAGAATTCTGTGAAGCTGAACAAAAGAATCAAGGTGTTTTAATACCACTGAACAATGTTCGGAAGAGAGTCGCCGTCATAACAGGTACTTGCCATATAATAATTTTTTGCTGTATTGATGGGACTTTTATGATATTATAAATTCGTTTTGCGACAAAATTGAACAAATACATAACGTGATGAAATTAGGTAACCGAAATTAAAACGTATATTACATAGTACATAAGCATTATAAACTTAAAGTGACTATTATTTTTAATTGTTCATTCTTTAATTGCAGGTGTGTCAGAGAAAACTATAACAAGAATTACAAAAGAAGGTATAACAGCGGGAGGTATTCCGAAAAAAATTGTCACCCCGGGGAAGAGTCGCCCGCATCCGAAAAAGTTCGACTTAGACGGGTTCGATTTGTGCGCTATCCGGCAAAAAGTCACAGTTTTTACGTTGTGCATAAAGAATTACCAACTTTGGCTAAATTACGAGCAGCTCTTAGAGAAGACATCAATTTTCAGGGAAGCATCACAACATTGCACGGGATATTAAATAGGATTGGTTTCAAGTACAAGCGATGTCAATCCAGACACAAACTACTTATGGAACGTCACGACATTACCGCATGGCGTGCAAGATATTTGGATAAAATACGAATAAATCGCACTGTGGAAAAACGACCCGTTGTAGACCTATATACACAATACTTATCATACAAAAAGTTGTTGGCAGAGTGAGGAGGAGCCAGGAATGTTTGTCTCAGAGTCATCAGGGAGTCGCTGGATAATCGCTCATGCGGGAATAAAAGATGGATTCATAAATGGTGCATTATTAATGTTTAAATCCCAATCAAAGTCCTCAGATTACCACGATGATATGAACTCTGCAAATTTCTTAAAATGGGTGACGGAAAAATTAATACCTAATCTACCTGAAAGGTCGCTTGTGGTAATGGACAACGCTCCTTACCATTGCACTCAATTAAACAAAGCCCCTTCAATGTCAAATATAAAAAGTAGTATGCAGGAATGGCTCCGGCAAAAGGGTATATATTTTGAAGACACCTGGAGAAAAGCTGTGCTGTTTGAGCTAATCAAACAAAATAAAGGTCCACCGACATTTGCAGTGGATGAATTATTAACAGCTCACGGACACGAAGTATTAAGGTTGCTGCCTTACCATTGCGACCTCAACCCGGTGGAGAAAATCTGGAGCCTTGTAAAAAGAAAGATGGCGGATAAGAATGTGGCGCAAGATCCAAAAGAAATTGTAAAATTAACTGTAGAGGCATTTGAGTCTATTACGGCGGATGATTGGACAGCTCAGTGCACGCATATCGAACATTTAGAGGAGGAATATTTAAAAAATGACGGCCTTATGGATGAAGAGATGGACCGAATAATTATATCTACGGCTAGTGATACTGAAACAGAATCTGATTCAGTTTCCATCCACTCTTCAGACTGATGTTCCTATGGCCGCACAATTATATTCAATAAAACTCTGAATAAAAAATTGTAATGCTTTTCTTTACCCTATTTTCTCATCTTTTCCCTGTAAGTAGGTAGAACACCGCTTATAAAAGTAAATAAAAATATACTTTTTACATAACAGAAATATAGTAAATTATGTAAATGGACATTTTTACCAAAATTTATGTTTAAATAAACTTAAACTAGGAAATGTGACATCCCACGTTTCCCAGTACTGATCATGACCAAAAATCGTCGGCTTTTATTGCTTTGTTTTTAGTTTCTCACCTAAACACTGAAACTATTTAATAATAACACGATACTTACATAGTCATAATAACGTTAGTTAATTGGACTTATTGCATGAGTCATCCCATGAGTGGGTTGGTAGACATTTTGATAAAAATGCCCAAATATACATTTCACTTATCAGAAATATACATGTTTCACTAATCTGAACTATTGTTATAGTATTGGCTTGAGTAATGAAATTACAGTCTATCTAAAATGTATTTATTTCTTAATACAATTTAATAGTTTCATCGAAGTCTGCAGGAAATAATATTTTTTGATAAATTACATATGCTAAATGTAAAATAGGTAAATTTTTACTCATAAATGGCAACACTATGTCACGCGAGTACAGCGCTGCGTCTGGGGGACTTCTTTCATGAAAAGGACTTTACATGTTAGCCGAGCGAAGGTGAGTATCAACATATGGACAGAACATTTGCCTAGCCTCGCCATTTCATTCAGTGAGTATGTTAACTTATTCGAACTTGACTAACATGTACTCTGTAGCACTCGCCTTGTATCAATTTGCCTACGCTCACGTTGGCTGAGGCTTGGCCAACATGTTCTGCCGGCTTTATATACAATTATTATATTACATAGGTACCTACATAGCTAAAACAAAAATTGCACATCGGTAATAGTAGTTGTTTAGTATTTTTAGTCGTCACTGAGCCCGACTATCGAACTTGTAGGTAGGTACAATCAAATGTACGTTTTATGGCGTTGAGTGCCGCCTGCCATTTTATAGAAGATTAATAAAGTTACCAATAGCATGTTTGTAATAAGTACAATACTTAAGTAATTTAAGTTCAGATTTTGTCATATTGCCATGATACAGCCCCTTGCGGTGAAGTAAAGTAAGCCCGTTACTGATATGACTCTGACGGATTTGTTGTAATATTTTGTAATGGACATTCATAAACAGTATCAATAAATTGAATGCCATCTCTGCACCGTACAAAATTATGTAATTTGCAACATGTTTTAACTATTATATCAGCAAAATCGAGACTGACATCAAGGGGCCTATGCAAAATTCGCCATTTATTACTAAGTATACCGAAAGTGCATTCAACCCATAGATTACCTTAATCTGTCAAGCCTTTGAAGTACACATGAGGCAATCGAAGGTCAACTTTGTAGAACGCTCCAAAGAGTATGGTAATATTTAGAAAGGACCCCTCAGAACCAAAGAGTATATGATCACTACACTACGTTTAGTCAGAACCATAGTTATTGTGCTCATAACAATTATTTTTTAAATGTTATTTAGATGAACTATAAAACTAAAATTTTATTAGAATTAGTTTCGTTATTAAATTACGCTTCTTTAAATTAACAGAATTTACTTCAAATGACGAGTTTCCGCCTCGCGTCGCGTTTACGTCACATACTACTTTAGTCTTATATCCTTCGCCGCGTGAGTGTAAGAGGCAACTAGAAATTTTACAAAAAATTAAGTGGGTACAATAGAAAGTTTTTTGTTAGTTTTTATACAAATGGTAAGTAATTACACTGTTTTAAAATTTAATTCCTTATATTTTGCTTCGTAACAATTTCATATATTTTATAAAATTGCCATTTCAAATACTATGTCGTTCACGTATCACTATATTTAATAGCCAGAATTAACTGAAAAGTAAATAAAAAGTGTGAGTTATCACAATAAATCATGTAATAAACACAAATTTTCATATCCCACAAAGTCCGGATTTTCCGGACCGATACGACTTAGGGACCTTCAAGAAAAGAGCTTACACCTTTCTAAACGGCCGGCAACGCATCTGCAATTCCCCTGGTGTTGCGGTTGTTCATGGGCGGCGGTAGTCACTTACCATCAGGTGAGCCGCATGCTCGTTTGCCCCCTCTTCTATAAAAAAAAAAACACAAAAATATTTTTTTAAATAATAAAATTAATCCCTCCCTCTCCTTGCAGTTTCATTCCACTGCTGGTGATGGACCGTTACATCCTATAAAAACCCCCAATGAACATAGGCCTCCACTATATTCCTCATAGAGGGTATACTTGTCATAGTTGCCACGTTCTGTTCCACGGTACACGTACCTTGTTGTATTGAACAGTGGATCAGTCGCCTCTTACGAAACCCACGGAATAGTATGAATATTCATACACCGCCACTACACAGTAATTGATAATTTCTCGAAACATTTCATTTATCGACAAATCGTCTTGCAATCGTCGTCACTCTAGCGCTCACTTGACCTTCATATAAATAATTCGATATTTTAATTGTTGATAATTTTTTATTTTTGGATATGAACATAGTAATGACTCTAAGTTATTTTTACCATTTTTTTAAAAAATCGTCTGGCCTGACCTACTATACTCTTTGGCTTGACCATAGTTCTAACTAAGTTTGTCCAATAAAATGTCAAGGTCTGAGAGGTTAATCTATGATTCAACCATACGTCGTGCCCTCGTGTGTCGATAGTTGTATTTTTTTTCATAGTAGATAATGATTTTATTGCATACGGTCGCTAAATATGCCTAGACAAGCCAAATGCCTCATCTCCTACCAGACAAAATGGCATTTTTTCCATTTTCATCATTAGGCAAAATACAAGCTTGTGGTATATTTAATAAATTTTTAGATTTCTGAAATGCACTGGAGTCGCTTGCTGCACCAGTAGCATTAACGTACAAATTTATAATCTGCACCTACTTATACCATAAGAACTGTGGAAAAGTACTTTTTGTAATTAAAACACAGCGAACCGGTGTTTTACGGCCGAATCATCCTATGTATGTTTGCCGTCAATAGCGCCAATTATATTAAGAAAACTGGTCCGGTGGTAAGACTGATTATTTCTAATTAGTCTTACCACCGAACTGATAAGAACTGACTGAAAAGACTGAAGTCCAATCTTGTTCAGTCTTTTCAGGCATGTATAGGGGATGTAAATTCCAGACTTCGATACATGTAGACTTTAAAATTTCTCGTTCTGTGGCTGTAGTAGCACCTTGCAAATATACTAATGATATGCTGTAGAAATGGGCACCAGTCGCAAGCGAAAAAGAAACAAACAAACTTGAAAAATAATATCGCATTAGTTAGGCCGCGATCTGGACGATAGCGGGGAGCAGCAGCATCAAGCATCCTACATACAAAATCAATGTAAAGGATCGAGTTGCATTGTGGCTGAAAGATTTGTATGAAGCGGCCGCCGCCGCCGCTCCTCTTTTGATTTTCTGATGAAGATATACTACAGCGAAGCTAATATTGCCAAAGAAAAGTACGAATACAATACCTTACGAAGAAAGGCTTATAGAAAGTTTAGATAAAAAAGGGTTGACGATAACAAGTTTATTGAGGCTGTGAGGAGGAATAATAGAAGCAATTGTGATGGCGGTGACAGGAAAAAGCATTTTGCGCTATCCTTGGTGCCATTGTTAAAAGCAGTCCCGGAAGACTATAAATTAAAAGTACAGATCAAAATTTTCAATTTTTTTCAAGACGTTCAGAAATAAAACTCCCACAGAGCCCAGCGAAATTATTCTCCTATGTATATTTAAGTTACAATTTACAAAGGAAGTCGCTACAATTTCAAAATCAACCCCAGGTATTCTGTCTCTCTACATCGGCCGAGTCATCATTCAACTCCTTCTATGTATATTCCATTCCACAAGTCCTCAACATTTACAAAACAAATCCAAATATTTTATGTCTTTACCACCGCCACTGCCGAGTCCCCAAAACCAACTTCTTATACCTGAAGATAGATCATGTCATAAAAATGATTATTTAGCTTCATAGTAAGCTAAGCGTTTTGTTCAATTACGTACAAAAGAACATCATTTGTCATCGTCAAGTTACATAATCTGTGGTCATCGATCGACATTGATTGTCACCCGGCGATCATTCGCATCATCTTATTTGCTTCACTCGTTGTTGTGGATTGTGATACGTACTGTACTATTTTAGATTTCCTTCTGTTGTTTTGACCTCGGCATTGTTTTACGGACTGAGAACTACCACTTGTAACGATTATTCTGTGCTTTTGATTTCTGGATACCGAATTTGCATCTTGCATATTTGTGAGAGACATCATGGAGACTACAGCTACACAACAACGACAACTAGCCCTGCGATTGCTATGTGTTAATTGTAACATTCGTCGATATATATCGTCGACATTTTTAAACGCGATATATCGATATTCAATATTTATTTTAGAGTATCGAATTCGTATCAATTTCGATATTTTGTATTAATCAACAAAACACTAAGCAACTAAGAAAGCATTCAAGTGCTATTGTCGTTTTTTTTTTCGTCATCCAACCGTCCAGTAACCGGGTGTTTTTGAAACGCTCCCGAAAACAAAGACAGGCGATAGTACTAATGATACCTTTGATCATGTGCAGGAAGAAAATTGATTCCGAAGAAAAAAAAAATATTCACGTTTCATTAGTTTTATTCACGCTCCATCATGTTAGTACAGCTAAATGACGATATATAACGATAATTCTATAAAAAAAAAACACAAAAATACTTAAACATAAAACCAGCAGTTGAACTTAAATAAAATCAGCTGACCATAGGGTTATTGACCCTATTGTCGCGTGGGATTGACGCCGAATCCACGCTAGCTGCGTGCAGTACTGCAAATACTAATTATTTACAACACTTATCTAAATACCTAACTTATCTACCTACTATTTTGCTACTGTGCTAGTCTTCACCTAGCCACTTTAATTCGAATTCATAGATTAAATAAACCAAATACAATAAATTTTTAAAAAAAAAAAATTTTAACAACGATTGAGGCATGCTTTTTTATCCGTCACGTAGGTATGTTTATTATTCTGATGTATTCAGTTATGTACCTATTCAGATCAGTTCAGTTCACAGTTATTTAAAAAATAATTTGGTATGAAACAGCTTACCGCTCTAAATTCTCCGTGGCCTTATGAGATACGGCTCAAATTGTGCTCCATTCATTTCGAGGCAGATTTGGGCTCGATGTTGCGTCTCCTCGTGCAGGCGGGGCATCATCATGCGGTCTTCGACACAGTCCGTACGTTTTCGATAAACTTATCGAAAACATCCACGATCCTTTGGCGCATTTCGTCAGCACTATCACACTCACGGTTAAAACCCCTTTCTTTCACATACCCCCACAGAAAGAAATCCAACGGGGTCAGACCTGGTGAGCGAGGTGGCCAAGCATGTGGTCCTAGTCTGCCAATCCAACGATCATCAAATAATTCGGTGAGGCACTCACGGACGAACCTCACGACGTGGAGGTGCACCATCATGCTGGAACCATGCGCGGCGATATTCAGCCATTGATAGGTCGTCTAAAATATCATGTTACCGTATTCACGAGCACTATATACGTACGTATTAGGCATTATTAAAACAAAAAACGTAATAACAAGAATAATACCAACACGTAATAACAAGTAATAACAATAAGAATTTAATAAACAAAACGATTGAACTGTCGCTCGCGCACGCGTTTACAAAATCAACACGGAACTGTCTCAAAAACTAAAACTAATAACGAACCCCGCCAAAACTGAAACCTACTGCGTCTACAGGTCGACAGTGAAGGGAGTGTGGGTACAGTTGCGTTCTAAAGTACTACATGGTATTAGGCTATTGTTTTATAATATTATAGTAATTAATTGTTTAATTGTAGAATCATAATAGGTGTTTTACTAGCTACTTAGAACTTTGGAAGAGGTTGGAATTAAAAATGGATAATGTTTACTTAAGCATTATTTGTTATTCCTATCGTAAAATATAAAGTAGTTTGTAACAAGAAAACTTAAGCTAAGGGTGACACGCCGTCCATTTTGTCGTCTTGGGTCACATGGAAGCCAGATGTCGATGGTGTGTTGGTGTTACTAGATGCTACTTTATCATCACTTTCATCTTCGCTTGAGCTTCCGTCATCAGGTCGATCACATGGTAATTTTTTCGGTATTCTTCCTCAACACTTTTAACTTTACTGCACAATTTTCCCCATTCACCTTCTCCTATCATATTTACCTTTTCTTTGATATTTGAGGAACTTCCATACATCGGCTGAAGAAGAGTTAGAAATATTTTCATGGAAATAGCAATGCTTTGCTGCCCTTGCCATGTGGTTACAGCGATTGCGAGCCACTTTATACAAACGCCAGTTGTCATCACACCTATCACGCTTGAATTTTCTAAAAGACCTGTCACGTTGAGTCATTGCTATGCGAACTCCCCTTGTAATCCACGGAGCTGAAGGTCGCTTGACTCTAATAGCTCACACCGGTGCATGGACATCAAAGAGTTTCAGAGATAATTCAGCGAAAATTGAAACTTTGCCGTCCACTGAAGACGCACCATACACCGGAGAAAAATCAAGAGTCGACGCATCATTTTCTAAATTAACAGGGTCCATTCCATTCATTATTTTTCCAAGTCATCTACTGCCAAATGAAATATCAGTTAAATATATTTGTCTTTACATAAATATTTTCGTAATAGATCTTTTGATACATCAATAACCATTCAATTTAGGCTTACTTATCTGCCTTTAATTCTGTGACATATGTCAGCAGAATAACATACCAGGATGCTATGTAGTATCTATACTAGTATCACGGTATGTTTGCCTTTACATTTTATATCTTCTACAGTCCTTTGAATATTTGTTAAAGACCAAGACGGACCTATTTTCTTTTTCTTATTATTTCTAGGCATTATGTGTACCTTAAAAAATCTTTCCAGTTACCAATCACCAAGAATAGACAATTAGTTATATTATTTTCAATTAACCCGATATTTCCATTTATCCCAAATGATGTTGACATTTACTCAAGTAGATGGTATCATTGGGGTGAAAGTAAACATGCGATTTCATACAGAAATATGAAATGTTACTGTTACGGCCCACAGCTGCCCCTGAAAAGCTCAAAGATCCCGGGGCCCATGAGCGGAAGATTCAACGGGCAGCCGCGGGTTCGATCCCAAATGGCCATATAGAAAAATGTCCTATCATACTACACTATAGGGAGAAGGCTAGTCAAATAAATAGTACGTACCTGGGTTGAGGCGAAGACTGTCCCAAAGGTTCGGTCATGCCGAAGGTGTGTAGGTGAATGTGTAGTGGTGTTTTTAATGGTGTGGATTGTGGTTGACCTGACTGGACCGTTGAAGTCGGCAGCTACCCTGACTCCGGCACCGCTCCAACTTGTGGTAATCTCCAGCG
Organism: Parnassius mnemosyne; assembly: GCA_963668995.1. Classification (NCBI taxonomy): domain Eukaryota; kingdom Metazoa; phylum Arthropoda; class Insecta; order Lepidoptera; family Papilionidae; genus Parnassius; species Parnassius mnemosyne. The sequence continues at coordinate 21,814,267 of CAVLGL010000084.1, read as the reverse complement.
GCGTCACCCACGGTCAATTTCTTTCTTCATGCCACTATTGCCGTCTATCAACTTTATTGTACAGTTAACTAACTTCAAAACGCAACTAATTCAACGTTCATTGGAGAATCAAACACGTTGTAGGTGTGCTGCGCACACACATGCATAATTAGTAATGTTGTATCTAGCTACCATATATATGTATACTTAATAATATTGTACCTCACTACTTAGTACTAAGATTTTCAGTCAGTCAGACAGTAGCTAGTTGCCGTCAACTGTATTACACGCTCTTCTACAATAAATATGTCATTAAGTTATGCAATCTTTCATTATGGTCACCCGTAGAGACGCATATGAAGCAGCTCCTAAACTGGTGACACCGACGTGATAGACGTGATCGACGTGATATTAACACAGTAGTGGGCAATTTTCGCGTGTGTTGTGATCGGTCGGACAATTCATAATAGTAACATGAGTGTGCCGCTTCCGCCACCGCCACAAAACGTGCCGCTTGTTAACGTGCCACTCGTCCAGGATATCCAGCTGCCCGCGCCACCGCCCATTATGGCGCCAGGTGTAGATTCAGTGTCTCTACAGTCCCGGCTCTCGGACTTTTGGACGGATCAGCCGCGCGTGTGGTTCGTACGCACGGCATCGTACGTTGGCATCGTTCTTTAAAGACAGCACTTTCGACTCGCCTGTCACATGGATCTTGGGTGGAAGAGCTACCCACGGTATTACTGGGGCTTCGCGCGGCCGGCCGCAGCGATTCAGGGGTTAGCGCCGCCGAGTTAACTTTCGGACGAAACTTACGTCTACCAGGAGACTTTTATGGCAATTCTTCGAACAACTGTAATGTCAACGACTATTGTTTAGTAGATAAGATTAGAGATACTATTCGTAGTTATAAGCCTACATCCGACAATTCACGTAACTGTCAAAGTTTTTTTGTGCACAAAGACTTACGTAACTGTGAATATGTCTTTGTTCGGGACGATTCAATACGTAAACCTTTGAAACCACCCTACGACGGTCCATATCGCGTGATCAAAAGGGCTTCAAAAGTTTACCTAATTCAATTACCCGATAGGCAGGTACATATTTCTATTGACAGATTAAAGCCTGCATATGTGTTAAAGGAATGCGATGGTAACATAACAACGCCAAGCGACAGTAACGCTGACAACGCAGCGGATGTGGTGCCTGCGCATGTACGGTTCGCGTTACCGCCGCCCACACCGGTGACATCGTCGTCGCCCGGCCCTAGCAACCCGATAAGCGTGAAAACAACGCGAAGTGGTCGCATTGTTAAATTACCTTCACGATTTAATATAAGTTAGTGTTAACATAAAATGTATTATATATGCAATATAATTACATGTTTAAATAATATTCAAAAGTTAGCTAGTATGGATGTGAAAGTATTATTTGCATTGTTAGGTGCAGAATATTTTCATTCAGACTATTCAAGTTACATTACAAATACAAATTGAATGTAATTTTAGATGTATTGTGTTTTGTATTTTGCGTTATTTTGCGTGTACTGCAGTTTCATTTATGTTTAGGTAGTTAGTTTAGTTATAATGTATTTCGTTTCATTTGAAATATTTCCTTTGCAGAAGCATTAGTGCTAAAAGTTTTACAATTTTTACTATGGGCAATTATCAAGAAAAACCAGTTATTGTTTCTCAGGCTCAGAATACTATAGAGAATAAAGTGGATAATTTTCAAATATGGTTATATGTGATAGCCAGTTTTATGGGAGCAATAATATTGTACACTATTTGGATGAAGTTTAATAAGAAGTTCAAAAACTGGCCTCGCCATCAAGTGTTCATAGCCAGCGTTCCAATGTCGGGCCAGAATATGGGTCAGATGATAAGCGCCTCTAGCGCCAGTCTGCAGCACGCGCCCGCGCCTGCCGCGGCAGCCGCTCCCTTCACAGGGATCTCCGTACAGCCCTGCGCTTCAGCGCATTAACAAGTGTTTATTATATAGTTTTAAGTTTTTGTATTCTTTTTGTAAAGGGGGAAGTAATGTAGGTGTGCTGCGCACACACATGCATAATTAGTAATGTTGTATCTAGCTACCATATATATGTATACTTAATAATATTGTACCTCACTACTTAGTACTAAGATTTTCAGTCAGTCAGACAGTAGCTAGTTGCCGTCAACTGTATTACACGCTCTTCTACAATAAATATGTCATTAAGTTATGCAATCTTTCATTATGGTCACCCGTAGAGACGCATATGAAGCAGCTCCTAAAACGTGATAATCGACTCGAGTAGTTCAAAGTTCAACATTCAATATTCCGAGTTCATTTATCACCAAATTACAAATAGGGAACTAACGCGATCTCTTCACGATTCACAAAGCTCAGCGTTCAACCGACAATCGCTACAAGTTACGTAAATTACTTGCCAACGAATTTCCAATCCATCAAATTATTACTGTTTCGTCATCGCGTGAACGCACTAAGGATAAGCACTAGAAGCTAAAAACTCCAATAGTAAATTCCACACGCATCAAAAAACCGGACGTTGGTCGCAATCAATATTAATTCTAAATAATTAATCAAACCGGCGTCTATTTGTCTAGACTCAACAAAAACCTCGTCGTTGCATCAATTTGCTAACAAAACCGACTCTAAAAATGGAGGTTATCCCGGGCGACCTCACGACGTGCTATCGACAGCACTGCATTCAAGCAACTCCGTTGCACTCACGTTCTGCGCTCGCGCCCTCTGCCAAACCCACTCCGCTCGCCCGAACGTCAAAACCGGTATGGTACCGAGCTGAGCGCCCTCTGGCGTCAAATCTTGAAACCAGCGTTTGGGCGCGAACAGTTACATTTAAATTACATGCACAATTATTACTCATGATCCTTATAATTCCTATAAAACAATCGGTAAGACTAACTTTATTTTGCTACACTAAAAGGTCAAATAATATCTGCCTACGGAACTGTTTTAATGCTGGAATTGTTGTCCACATAGATTATTACTGTATATACTTAAGAATCGTTGTGATTTGAAATGCAATGAATCGAAAAAGCGACACTAAAAAGAGACAAACATATACATATAAATGCGTCTAGGAGAAAATGAGATAGAATACAGTGTAGTAAGCGAAAATAACCTAATGGCAGTGTGCGGACCGCGAATTCAAAAGGTGGTGGGTTGTAATCCGCCATTCCAAAACTGTTATGAACCGCTCCTAACACAAGCATTTTTACCTTATAATGATTAAAGGGAATATAAGTAATGTCAATAAAGGTGTGTTGCCTATTATCTTGCCTGTTATATATTTGACAAGTTTATTTTTATAATACGTCTGTTAGAATATTTTTATATATATACTCTATATTCGTAGGTTGGGGGTGGGGAGTGGGGGGGTGTTGTAATTAAAAATGTCATATCTTGATGTTGACAAAGTAACAGCGCCCTTTGATACATTTACTTTTATTAAGAAAGTCCCACCTATTAAACCTACTGATAATACACTGTTTGTCGACAATTAATTTGCTCTTTGGTTTTATTATCTCTTTGCACTTAATATTGCATTTTATGCATTTTTAACGTCAAGCAGGGTGCAGTATTTCATGTTGTAAAAACTACCCATTTCTAATTATTTGAAGTTATAGTGGAGCAATATTTACCTATTTTTTATTTATAAACTACATGAGTGCAATTTAAATAATTAATATTTTTGAGATGTGCTATTTAAAATACATCTGTCAGTATTTTTTTTATTTTATATATACTCCAAATTCGTAGGCTGGGAGGGAGGGGAGGGAACACGGTTAGGAGTTAGGTTTTTTTTTTATAGGATCGAGTGACTAACGAGCACACAGTCCACCTGATGGTAAGTGGTTGCTGTGGCCCATAGACATCTACATTTATCCTCAATAAAGAATCAAAAAGCAGATGCGTTGTCACTCGTGAGGACTAAGATGTAATGCCTCTTTTCCAGTAAAAAGGGTCTCCGGTTCTCTACACTCACCATACGAAACACAGCAGCATTAAGCTGCTATTTTACGCTGGTATTCTGTGAGAGCGTGGTCCTTCTCCGGTCGAGCCGACCCATTCGTGCTACAACTTATAGCTGCAGCATAGCTCTACCACGTAAGACAGTTACTAAGACAGTTAAGGCGGCTACTGACATGCCTGCCGCAGGGTCAATCTAGGGAGTACAGCGATCGGAGCAATATCTGAACTGTCTCTACACACATGCCTGCTGATCAGTATGAGCGATTATGAAAATGTACGTCTCGCTGGACGCACGAGTTGAGAATGGCGCCAGTTTTATCGAAATATCAATAAATCGGTATATATAGCCTTGGCTCTTTTTTATATAGAATAAGGGTGACAAATTAACACATTCCAGCTGATCGTAAGTGGACACTGTGGCCCATAGACACCCACATTTATCAATAAAATAATTAATTAATAATTACAACCATAATATAGTGCTTATAAGCTGCAGCATAGCTCTGGCACGCTATTTTTAGGCTATGAAAGACAATTAAATATGAGTAACGTCACTCGTCATAATTTAAAATAACCAATTTATTCTGTGATATAATTTAACTAACTAGTGCTTAGTAACTATAATTTACTAGTGTTACAAATATCCAGGATAGTTTTCTAAAGATGAGTTTTAATAAATTTAATTACTAAAATTTGTATTTTTGTTTAATTATTTAGTTAATGACATTTTATTTATATTCCAGCAATTTTAATACTATTGGAATATTTTTTTTCCCATACTAGATCTTATGATAAGTTAGGTAACAAATCTCAGTAATGTTACTTGTAAGTTATAATGTTCAAATTTTTTTTTTATATAGGATTGGGTGAGAAACGAGCACACAGTCCATCTGATGGTAAGTGGTAGCTGTGGCCCATAGACATCTACATCTATCCTCGTTTGCGAATCAAAATGCAGATGCGTTGTCACCCGTAAGGACTGAGGTGGAATGCCTCTTTTCCAGTAAAAAGGGCCTCCGGCCACCTGCACTCACCGAACGAAATGCAGAGGTAAACCTCTACTTCACGCTGGTATTCTGTGAGGTCGTGGTACCACCCCGGTTTGAGCCGGCCCATCCGTGTGACAGCAAAGCTGCCGCGTGGCTCTACCACTGTGAAAAATGTGAAAATCACGTTCTTTCTGTGGTTCTGACTTGTACTCATACGTGTGCTCCGGGCGAAAGTCGCAACGAACTGAACGAAATTTCCCCAATTGCGCTACACACGCGACAGCGGCAGGGCCGATCTAGGGAGCAAGGAACGTCTTGCGCTCCTGCCGCCCTGCCGCAGGGCCGACTTAAAAAATTGCCCCTGATTGCCTACACACATCACAATTAAGGAGGCAATTAAGGGACATCCCCACTCCTACATTGCCCCTGCAGCAAGCATGTCAGTAGCCGCCTTTAGAGAATAAAGAGCATAGATTACTGTTACTGTATATCACAGACCTCCCTCTACGATCACAGACTAATATGATACTTATATACTGACTGTTACTGTATATATAGGAGTTTTGACGGGAACTTAACCGGCGACGGATCGCTGCTCCTGTATTATTGTTTAAATAATGGTTTGAAGTGGATTTTACTTATCTTCACGCACAATCCCTGACGGGGTAGCCAGAGAGAACAGATCGCCAAGTGTCACGATCCTTACATATCTCTTTCGCTTCTTTCAGATTCATTATCTTCTTCATACATGCACGTCTAGGTATCCGAGTACTCTTGACCCTACCCTCTTCGAGCAATTTGCTCACATGGTCTTCGAAAGTTAGTCTCGGTCTACCTCGACACCTTTTAATATTAACTTTCGCGCTATATATTTTCTTCACCATTCGGTCTTCACTCCTTCGCTCAACGTGCCCAAACCACCGAAGCACGCCCTTATCAATTTTTGTGATAAGGTCATCTTTCAAACCTGCCATATTGCGAATCTCTTCGTTTCGCTTTCGGTCGGCCATAGTAACGCCGCACATTTTACGAAGAGATCGCATCTCCACTGCATTCAACTTACTTTTATGCTTCTTCTGGCATACCCAGGTTTCGCTGCCATATAACAAAGTCGGTACCAACACTGCGTTATGTATTGCAAGGCGTGCACTCTTCGCTACGCCTTGCCTTTTGACTAACGCAGTCAGGGCACCATTGACTTTGTTCCCGGCAGCGACACGCCTGTCCACATCTAAATCACATCTTCCATCCCGGCTAAAAGCACTCCCCAAGTATACAATTTCATTTACCTGTTCTAGACATTCCTGATTTACCCATATTTCACACTTCGTTCTCTCTTCGTCCCTTTCAAATACTGAAGTGGATTTTGATATGTAAAAGTGGTGCGATTTTGTATATTGAATGTCTACGCATGTGAACTATTAGTGGAAACGGTGAAACAAGTGCTCTGATGGTAATGTGATTCTCAAGATAAGGTGTCTGTCTCCATAGGCGCCTTGAGATACCATCGCCAACTGTCAGCTGTCTGCTGGCTAAAGTTACCGTCAAAATCTCCCAAGGGCTACACAATGTGACGCATCAACATATTGTGAAGCAGTGTACTATGAAGTATAATTATACATTCTAACTACAGGCTCAAAAGGGCTAGAACCCAGGGCCGTTAAGCCAGCTATTAAGAAAAAGAAGAAAGTTACTGTATACAGAGAATAAAGACTGTCACTGTCACAACAAAACAATTTTCTAAAATGTCTCAGAAGCGACAAAGTAAGAATAATGAATCAATAAATAACACATACTTGAAAATTGCTGTAAAAGAATGTGTTAGATACATTTTCTGTCGTGAAGGTAGCAAAATTCCCATCAAAAGAGCTGAAATTTTAAAGCATATACAAAGTGTTTGTGAAACACCCTCTAATCAAGTAAATAATGTGATAGTAGAAGCCAATAATGTGCTGAAGACGGTCTGTACATTCTCCTTACTTACACCTCAATTTTCAAGTTTTATTACTGAAAAAATTTGCTAGCGCCTTATAGATTACGGCTCAACTGTTCCAACCATTATGAGGGATATATTTTGTTTTGGTTAATATATTTAAATAGTCTTTATAGTCACACTTTGGATATGAAGTATTTACAAATGAAACTGAGGCATATTTGTTAATTTGTTGCTAAAATGGGAATGAAATCTTTTCTGTGAGGCTTTTGAGAAACAACTTGACGAGTTTGCTGACCACTGTGGAGGCCGGCATTGTAAATATATAAATAAACCCTTAATATAAAATTAGGAAAAATTTCTGGTACAACTTTCCATTGACTCCCATCGAGTTGGGGGTTGATACGTATTTTTACAGAAAGTTACACTATTATAAGCACACACACAAAGTTACAACATGCGGAAGTGCGTAATTTTTGAGAAAAAAGTTATTGAAAATCAATTATTCTTGCATTGTTTATGTCTAATCCTAGGATAAAACTGACACCATTTTTATTGTTTTTGTCAGTAGAGATGTCAATTCTTTCCGAAAAAGATCGATTTTTTATATAGATTCGAATTGTAAGCTGATGCATCGATTCCCAAAAAATCGATTTCTAAAATAGCTATATTTTTTCATATTTGCATCTATAATGTAAATATAAATCCATTTTATGAGAAAAAAATCCCCTTCATCATAAAATATAGGGGGACTGGTTCAGAAGGATTTCTGTATCTATTTTGAGACTGCTACGTCTCCGGCGCTGTGGGAAGAGCAGCCTCTACGCCTTAGTGTAACAAATCGCAGACATCCCTCCTCGCCTCCACAGCTTCGGCTTGTTGGTCGCCTTCGGCGACCAGCCTCAGCCTGCTCCCCTTACGTGCCTCCGGCTCTTTAAAACCACTCTAGGGGTAGGACAGACTCGTACCAGGTGGAGTCTGGGTCAATCAATTCGGTTCTTTGACATAAGTTGAACCTAACCTATTTTATTTGTTATCTGTCATAATTGGTACTGTTAAAATAAAACAAATTTCAATAAGAGATCATTTATTATGGTATCTTTCTTGTTTTTCATAAAATGGAATTATATTTTCATTATAGGTAAATGCAAACATAAAAAAATATAGATATTTTAGAAATCGATTTTTTGTGAATCGATACATCAGCTTACGATTTGAATCGATTTAAAAATCGACCTTTTTTGGAAAGAATCGACATCCCTACTGACTACAATAACATTACAAAATGGCGTCAGTTTTATGGTAGGATTAGATATAAACAATGCAAGAATAATTGATTTTCAATAACTTTTTTCTCAAAAATTACATGTTTCCACATGTTGTAACTTTGTGTGTGTGCTTATATTAGTGTAACTTTTCTGTAAAAATACGTATCAACCCCCAACTCGACGGGAGTCAATGGAAAGCTAAGCCAGTTGTTTGATACGGTCCCAATGTTTGTGTTACTGATACAGTAATCATGTTCACCAATTCTCAGATTTTTCTTCCTCTAGTATTTGACATAAACTTGTGATTTGAGTTAATAGTACTGCATGATAATATTTTTTTAAAAAGGAGGTATAGTTGTGACATTGGGCATTGATCACAAATAAAAACTAGATACACAATGAGTGACAAAAAATGTCCTTACCAAATGAGCACCCACTTGAACATTTTGGTGCGCTTTTAATTTGTACATAGCTTTGTGAATACAACTTTAGGCAATGCATTTAAGGTTGAATTTACATTTAATTTTTATTTTAATTACATCAAAACAAATAGGGCATCCATGGCTTTTTCTGACTCTAGGACGGCGCCACTAGAAAGTGAGGTATAATATTTTACAGATTTCTTAGCAGGGAAGTTAATTTGTTCAGAAAATGTAAAAGTTATTATTTATTTTTGTACTATTAGCTATATTTTATATTAATAAAATTAAAAGTAAATAAACCAAACCACTGATATTCATAAAAGTAGAAAAATAAAAAAAAAGTTAAAAATGTGCAAAATATTGAAGAGCAAACCACTGACACATTGTTTTGTATATTAATATAATATTCTAGAAACTGATAAACTTTTATGAAAAAACAACTTTTCAATTAAATTACATTGTGTAAGAAAAAAACCTTTAAGTGGCGCAACTATGAGTCTCTGAGAGATGATTACATATTTGTGTCATTTGCTGTAGAGACTATCGGTCCGTGGGTCCATGTGCAGTGAAGTTCTTAAAGGAACTCCATCCGCGGCTAGTTGTTGCTGCTGGAGATAAGAGGGCTGGTTCTTTTCTTGCTCAAAGGCTAAGTATAGCCATTCAGCGGGGAAACGCGGCCAGCGTTCTTGGCACGATACCACGGGGAGTAGGACTATATGATAATTAAGTTTCTAGTTTTAGTTTTTTTTATTATTATTATAGTTTTTAATATTGTATATCATAATAATATTTCTTCATATATGTAATAATTAAAAAATACATTAAAACTTTACCTCAGTGTCAACTAGCAACATCTGGTTTACAGTGGTAGAGCCACGTGGCAGCTCTTGCTGTCGCACGGATGGGCTGCCTCGAACCGGGGTGGTACCACGACCTCACAGAAAACCAGCGTGAAGTAGCGGTTTACCTCTGCATTTCGCTTGGTGAGTGCAGGTGGCCGGATGCCCTTTTTACTGGAAATGAGGCATTCCATCTTAGTCCTCACGGGTGACAACGCATCTACATTTTGATTTGTAATAGAGGATAGATGTAGATGTCTATGGGTCGCAGCAACCACTTACCATCAGGTGAACTGTGTGCTCGTTTGTCACCCTTATCCTATATAAAAAAAAAGAAAATATTAGCCCTCATTGGTGACAATTTTTAGAGAACTTTTGCATGGGATTGTGTATCTAGTTCATTATTAGTGATACCATTAGGTGGACTGACAGCTCGTTTTTTGGTTAGCTTTGTTTTTTTCGTTTGTTTTCTGCTTGTTTGGTTTTTTTTACCTGCATATATATGTATACTAGCTGTGCCCGCGGCGTAGCTCGCGAATATAGGTTTTACTTAAAGAATTTGACGTTTAGGGTAAGAGAATATTAAACGATTTATATCATTACTGTATGAATAAGTGGTAACAAAATAAATCGATATGCTCAAAGTTCTAAGTCGTTTATGATAGAGCATCTGTGTAAACGACGATAGAAGTAGACTTAGGCGGGGCGTACAGAAAAAGGTTACGGCGACTACTAACGCGGGAAAAAGCAACATAGAGTTGGCCATGTGCAAAACAATCAGTACTGAGGTCCACTCCTGCAACGCGTAAAGTTTGACCTTGTGCTTTATTTACGATCGTCGGATAACACACGCTGAGTGGGAAACACATTTAAAATAGGGATGTTAGATGATCATCGATGTTAAAAATTAAAACTTCGATGTTTTAACATCGATGTTGACATATGTCAAACATCGAAACATCGACGTCAATGAACCCATAATCGATAATTGGGAACTTGCAAACAATGCGAACTCGCGAAATCAATATCAACTAAATCTTGCATCTGCTCTGAAGATTAAAAATTTTGAATAATTCAGAATTTCTGAACGCATCGTTAACCTAAAAAAATGTCAGTATGGTGAATCAAACTTAATTGTCAAGTGTCTCCTGTAATGTCACAATGGTCACTGCTTTCGCTTTATTTTGTAGTGTCGTTGTCGGTTGTCGCATAATAACTATTCTACGTAAATTGATATTCAAGTTAATTGTTACTTTTCCCCTGCTGTGTATACCCACATAATTTTGAAACAATATGTAAGTATCTACACATATACAAAAACCATCGATAATGGTCAACATCGATGTTTTGAGTAGCCTAAACATCAAACATCGATGTTGAGTTATCGATGTCATCATCGATGTTATTATTCCTATCTTAAAACTGAAGCCTGAGCCGTGGTAGCTCAGATGGTTAGCGCTCGCTGTAAGCTTCACAGTACTCGAGCAACCAGGGTTCGATCCCCGCCGGCACCATTGAAATTGTTAATTGCAATTTTAATTGCTGATTTACCACGTGCTCGGCGTTGAAGGAAAACATCGTGAGGAAACCTGCATGTCTGAGAAAAAAAAATATTTCGATGACATGTGAAGTTCGCCAACACGTATTGGGCCAGTGCGGTGGACATTTCCTTGCCCTAAAACCCTCTCAGAAATGAGAGGAGGCCTACTTAAAACTGAAAGGAAAGTTATTTGGTATTAGAGGGATTTTGGGTATAAAACAATATCACTATCACGACATTTATTGCAATTTTGCTGCTTTTAGTCGAGTTTTGTTGAATAATTGAATATTTCAATATCTCTTTTTTCTGGTTTTTGTTTCTGATGATTTTTGTGATGTGTTGTTACCCTACACGGCTCTTACAGGCAGGCACCAGGCATAGATTAGGGATGTGAAAAAATAATCGATTTTCATATTAATCGATTATTTTTTTCTTATAATCGATTTTTCGAAGTCGATTTTTTTATAATAAAAATCGATTTTTAATAAATCGATAAAACTATCGTTTACTAAAATTATGGTTTCTTAATGATTTCTTATATTTACGCGAAATTAATTTTTACGGTTTTGATCACGCTTAATTTAACTTTTTAATTCCTGACGTTTCGGGTGTTTCACAGCACCCATGGTCACGGGGGGAACTGAGGTCTTTGACGTCCAGATGAACTACAAATCCTCGCAAAAGAACACCGATAAAATCTGTAAAACTTAGTTTAATTTATCGTTTCTGTTTATTTTGGTTGTAATAAATTGTTAAATGGCACTGAACATTTGTGGCAGTAATTATTTTTAGTTTTTTATTGTTCAAAGTTATATGTTAAAAATTTGTACTGTAGTTTATTTCTAAAACCAGATTATTTTTCGAATAAAATATTTTTTTTCGCAAAAATCGATTATTATCACAAAGCAAAAAATCGATTTTTTATTAATCGATTTTTTCACTTAATGTCACATCCGTAGCATAGATTACTACATATATACTTTAAAGGCTTGCAACTTCGTCAGACTCATGGACATAAATTATTTCAGTGAGTCTCAATACGATTCACCTGCGAAAAATCTTAACACCGCAATTCAGAAAAGGTTGTAATTTGTACAACGCCATCTATTACGTTCTTTGTGAGAAAACATCCTTTTTTAATTTAAGGAAAACATATTTTTTACTGTGTTTTAAGTACTATAATAGAACTATACGAAATATATTATAATAGAACGTTTTTTTACACACGAATCTTTTTATTACTATTTCTGAGATTTTGGTGGTGCCATTAAACAAATTCGAACCTACATTTCAAAATAATAATCATAACTTTCGATAGAATTAACCTATTTCAATAAAAAGATTAAATTAACTTGATAATACGCTTTATGATTTTCTTAAGGATTTCATTGAAAAAAAGATGTTTACTCAAAACGTCATGCGTCCATAAACAAACAGACAGACCGTCAGATAGTACAATTCTAAAAATTATAAAAATGTGTTTATTTAATGATTTACAGTCCCCATAATGATTTTAGTCACAAATTTGCATTGAGTTATATGTACTACGTACTAGAGAAGCCATTCCGAACATTGACTATGTTCAACTGAATTGTAGTGCAATCCATACAAACTAAATATTGCGTAAATTGAAGATTTGTGAATTCCATAAAATAATAATTATTACATTTTATTTAGAAATATGTTTGTTTAGATTAAATTAAGATATATTAATATCTTATTTTTTATTAAATTAAAGTCTTCGCGCATACGCGACTACTACTCCCGCGCATGCACGAAGACATAGAGTAGGACACAATTTTTGTTTGGAATGGCTTCTCTAGTACGTAGTCATAGATTACCTCCTAATTAAAAAAATACGGTCAAATATATATTTATAAATTAAATGTACAAATATATGTATACAATGTTAATTTTTTTAATAAACATCAAATAAAAATTGATCAATATATTTATTTATCATTATCAATAATCAATAAATCCCAAATTTATCGATCAACGTTCCAACCCTGTTCCATCACTATGGTTTGGTACATTCTAAGTTTGACCTTTAAATATCCAATCACAGCGCATTTGCCACGTCCCCCGCAACCCTTGCATAGGGCCAAATTTGGTGAACTCGAAACAGAACAAATATTCAATGATGCGGTATCTATTAGGAGGTAATCTATGTACGTAGTACATATAACTCAATGCAAATTAATATACTATACAATATTCAGAAACAGACACAACATGTTATTACCATTTTTATTATATGTATAGATTTAAAGAGAGATGACGCTGTTAACATCAATTTTAAAAATAAGAGATTAATTGACACGATTGATACAATAAAAAACATAAAAGAACTTACAAATCAGTGCCTGCATAGTAAGCAAAAAAGAAAGTATGATCCTCGCCGAAAAACGAAATAGTTAATAGCTCTTAAAACTTGATTTACCACATAGAGTACTCGGCGGTAAAAAAATAAAAAATTAATGAGATTGTCAACACGCAGTAGGACAGCGTGTCGTTAATATAAAGGTTAGAAGCAAATATGAAACTCATCTACAGGAAAAAATTTTAACCTGCCTTTTTGTATCACATTTGTGCCACACCACCATCTATCGATGAAATTGGTTAACTATTGTACTTTAATTTAGTTTAGATAATAAGGTTAATATATTTTGTATATATTTATTACGTTCTTTATGTAATACTTTTGTTTACTGCGTTTTAGATATAATTATATCATTATAGAACATTATTTTACATCATTTAATTATGATTTATAATATGACATTAATTTTAAAATGTACACGATGACTCATCCAACGCCACTATTGAACAAATTCGTACCTATACTTAGTACCCATACTTCAGAATATTTGTCATAACTTTTGATGGTATTAACCAATTTTAATGAAATAAAGACTAAATATAACCCTATACACTTAATAATTTCCTTAGCTATTCTTATGATATAAATTAGTACTTTATACGTGATACGTTAACAAACAAACAGACAGACAGAAAAATCTAAAAATGGTAGAAATGTATTTAATTACTTATTTTTAGTACCTCTCAATCACTTTTATTACAAAAATATAAAATGTACAGACATCTGCTATTTACATTTTTATTATATGTATAGATTATAACTGTGTTTTATGTAGTTTTAGGGTATCATTTTAGATGTTAGTCAACAAGTTTCTACCTTTAAATTTTACAATATTTTTGTCAACTTCATTTGCATGATGATCTTATTAAGTTTTTTGAAATTAGCACAATTTGTCATCATCACCCATATTGCTTGAGTTATTTCAAGGAAGTAATGTAAGAGGAGCAGAGTCAGTAATCTGTCACCAAATTGTAACCAAATTCAATGACAGAAATAATTCTATTTCCTGAATCTTTGTAGGCATCATAAAACATTTTCATAGAAATTAGTTTCGACGCAAATGATTTGCATTCCCTTCAATGTAAGGGCTGTGGGCCTATACTTTTGCAGCATCATGGCAGTTGCCATCCTAATCATCATCATAATTACAACCTTTTAAAATCCACTGCAGAACATAGGCCTCCTTATTGATTGCTTTGCAAGGGGGATATTTGCCATTGTTGCCAAACTTGGCAGGGGGACTATAGATTTTTTTTAAATGTGTTAATAGAAAAATATTGCTTGTAGAGGTGACAGAGAAAAATACACAATGAGATGGCCCGGTGTTTCTCTCTGTCACCTCTTATGACACCCACAGGGAGATTTAGGGTAGTTTATATTCTTACACCGCTAGTACATAGTTGATTCTAAGGAATTGACCAAATAGTTTTAGTTGTAATAAACTCCATCCATGCACTCTATAATATGTCCCCCGACTTAATATCATTTATAAAAATTGGTAGAGCCAAGCGGTAGCTTTTGCTGTTGCACGGATGGGCCAGCTCGAACCAGGGTGGTACCACGACCTCACAGAATACCAGCGTGAAGTAGAGGTTTACCTCTGCGTTGCGCTTGGTGAGTGCAGGTGGCCGGAGGCCCAATTCCCCCCCCCCCCCTCCCCCCTATCAACATGGTAGTGGAACTAAATAAAAGACCATCCCAGGAGGGTACCAGCACCCCTGGAGAATCCCTCGCTGATCATCCACGACCAAACTACTTCACTCCGGAGCGTGGGTGCTCAGGCTGCTCCGCGTATTCTGGGGGGGGGGGGGGGGGGGGCAAATTCCGCTCGCGACTAATGCTGCTCGGGGCAAGCGGAGCAATACAACCAAGGCGACCCCTGTCACGCTATCCGTGAATTTTTGCAAGATCAGGGGACTTCATTCCAACTTTAACGCTGTCCATTACCATCTAGAGACGGCGAAGCCGGCCTTGCTCTTTTTAACCGAGACTCAGGTGTCCTCTCCGGCTGATACTTCATATCTCTCCTACCCGGGATACAAATTGGAACACTCCTTTGTGCCCCGGGCTGGAGTTTGTGTATACGTCAGAGAGGACATCTGTTTTCGACGCCTCGGCAGCCTTGAAGGTACGGACCTGTCCATCCTATGGCTGCGCGTAGACAGCGACGACCATCCCCGCGTCTACGGGTGCCTCTATAGGTCCCATAGCGGTAATGCCGACACAGACCGACTCATCGACCACGTCCAAATGGCTGCAGACTCCGTGCTACAACAGGTCCCATCCGCAGAGATCGTGATACTCGGTGATTTCAACGCCCACCACACTGAATGGCTTGGTTCTCGTTTAACCGATCATGCGGGTAGATCTGTCTACGACTTTGCTTTGGCATATGGTCTAACACAACTGGTTACTTCGCCTACGCGGATCCCAGATGTGGAAGACCATGTACCTTCCCTGTTGGACCTTCTGCTGACCTCTCATCCGGACGGATATCAGGTCTCCGTCGATGCCCCTCTGGGCTCTTCGGACCATTGTCTGATCCGGAACACGGTGCCACTCACGCTCCAATCGCAGTTGCGATCTACAGCTTGCCGGCGTGTTTGGCACTATAGGTCAGCTGATTGGGACGGGATGCGGTCTTTTTTTGCATCCTACCTTTGTGGGCGGGTTTGCTTCTCGCCGGAAGATCCCAGCGTTGTTGCCGATTCTGTTGCTGATGTGGTACTTCAGGGTATGGAACTTTTTACCATCCCGCGATGTGAGTGCTCCATGCCGGATGTGCGATTTACACAGCGCTCGGTTTGCAAAGCACTCTTCTCCCTGGACGTCAGCAAGCCGAGTGGGCCCGATGGAGTCCCTTCCATTGTGCTGAAGAAGTGTGCTTCCGGAGTTGGAACCGGTTTTAACGCGTCTTTTCCGGTACTCCTACTCCCAAGGCGTAGTCCCGAATTCATGGAAGACAGCTTTGGTCCACCCGATCCCTAAAAAAGGCGACCGCTCAGACCCGTCCAACTACAGGCCTATCGCCATCACCTCCTTGTTCTCCAAAATAATGGAATCCATTATAAACTGCCAGCTCATGAGGTACCTTGAGGATCACCAGCTGATCAGTGACCGTCAGTACGGTTTTCGTCGGGGTCGATCAGCAGGTGATCTTCTAGTTTACTTAAGTCATAGATGGGCGGAGGCAGTAGATTCCAAGGGGGAGGCATTGGCCGTTAGTTTGGACATAGCGAAGGCCTTCGATCGGGTCTGGCACAAGGCGTTTCTTTCGAAGCTTCCTTCCTATGGGCTTCCCGAGAAATTGTGCAAATGGATCACCAGTTTCCTTGCTGATCGGAGCATCAAGGTCGTAGTAGACGGTGCATGCTCTGATTTCAAGTTCCACAAGGCTGCGTGCTATCACCAACGCTGTTTCTCCTGCATATCAATGATATGTTGCTAACTGGTAGCATTCATTGCTATGCATACGACAGCACTGGGGATGCCTTATATACCGGCCGTGCCAATATTTCTCGGAAAAACGTCGCCGAGTACCGGGACAAACTTGTGTCTGAAGTCGTCTGCTTAACAAATTCTAGGATTGGGGCCGACTAAATCTAGTCCAGTTCAATCCCCAGAAGACACAAGTTTGCGCGTTTACCGCTAAAAAGAACCCCTTTGTCGTATCTCCTCAGTTTCAAGGCACTCCCCTTGCTGCCTCAACCAGTATCGGAATCCTTGGCGTCGCCATATCGAATAGCGTGCAGTTTCGTGGTCACTTGGAAGGGAAGGCCAAATTGGCCTCTAAAAAGCTTGGCGTGCTCAGCAGAGCGAGACAGTATTTCATGCCGGCACATCGCTTGCAACTTTACAAAGCGCAAGTTCGGCCCCACATGGAATACTGTTCTCATCTCTGGGCCGGGGCACCCCAGTGCCAGCTCCTTCCACTTGACCGCATCCAGCGCAGAGCGATTCGAATCGTCTACGACCGAGTTCTTTCCGATCGGCTCGATACACTGGCACTGCGTAGAGATGTTGCATCTCTGCGTATTTTATCGCATCTATCACGGGGAGTGCTCTGAGGAATTGTTCGGACTAATTCCAGCCGCTCAATTTCACCATCGCACGTCGCGACAAAACTCGCGTTACCATCCATACCATCTGGATGATTGGCGGTCCACCACTGTGCGATTTAGAAGAAGTTTTCTCCCTCGCACAACTTCTTTGTGGAATCAATTACCACCAGCGAATTTTCCGAACCGATACGACTTAGGAACCTTCAAGAAAAGAGCTTACACCTTTCTAAAAGGCCGGCAGCGCATCTGCAATTCCCCTGGTGTTGCGGTTGTTCATGGGCGGCGGTAGTCACTTACCATCAGGTGAGCCGCATGCTCGTTTGCCCCCTATTCTATAAAAAAAAATGTTACAACTATAAGTTTCAATCAAACTTCATAGGGTGGCTTTCATAGCCTTTGCGCTTCCTCTTTCACACAGCAGGATTCTAAGAAATATTATTAATAAAAATAAATCAAACAAAAAAAATAAAGTGAAATGCTATGTTCATAGTATATACCTATTTAAAATTAATATAAAATATTAATATTTATATAAAAAGGAAAAAAAAATTCCAAAGAACCCACATAATAACATTCCAGGCTCTGACAACCATGTACTATAGTGAAATATGTTGTGCCAAAAATTATCCAGAGTAGACATTATAATTAAAACAATGTAAATTTTTTTTGTAGGATAAGGGTTATAAACGAGCACACAATCCACTTGATGGTAAGTGGTTGCTGTGGCCCATAAACATCTACATCTATTCTCAATTACGAATCAAAATGCAGATGCGTTGTCACCCTTGAGGACTAAGATGGAATGCCTCCTTTCCAGTAAAAAGGGTCTCCAGTTCTCTACAATCATCATACGAAACACAGCAGCATTAAGCTGTTATTTTACGCTGGTATTCTGTGAGAGCGTGGTCCTTCCACGGTCGAGCTTAACCATTCGTGTTACAACTATACTACTAATATAAAATAAAATAAAAATCTTGCTTTTGTAGTCTGTTAAAAAATTTGTACTATTTGACAGGTATATGGATACAAATTGATACAAGTGGACGCAAAGAGTGGGGTACAGTACATTGTGGTACTACATGATGAATGTAATTCTTTACATTCAAGTGTCTCCGACCTCCAACAACGAAGATTATTAAATGCGGCACTAACTCATATATATATGTCTGGTGGAACTGTAAAAGAAGGTTTGTAAGGCTTAAACATCTACAACTATATATCAGTTATCTTATTACAGCTCTACAAAGAACGCCACAAAACTCGATGTTGAGCTAGATGCATTTCTCCATTCTTTACCAGGTAGTCACTCCATCTAGTGATGGGCCGCTGTACACTTCACGTCTGCGCTATCGCTACGTACGAGGCTGCCACCTGGGAGCTTTTCTTTCGCATCACATGTCGGTTCTTCTACCTATATTATGGCCGGCCAATTGCCCTTTCAGCTTGCTTACTCCTAAAAGTTTTTGCAATTTTGAAAAATTACCATCTTGCCATTACTTTTAAAAGTAAAAAACTCAGTAATTTTTCTTACCATAAAATGTTGCTATTACAGAAAGCTATACTAATGGTGCAAGTATAGCTTTAATTTATAAGTTTTTCATATAAAGGCAAGCTTATTCTTTCCCATGGACACATGCAGTGGCCACAGAAGTGGCGAAAGATGTCTTACAGCTAATTTATTCAACTTACATATGAATATACTTATCATATTGATATACTATCTATGACTGCCTCTTGGTCTAGTATCGTAAAGACGATTGCTGATGAGGTCCTGAGTTTGAATCCCATGTGGCCAAAACCAGTTATTGGTTTTTTTCTGTCAAGAAATTCCCACTAGCAGCCTGGAATCAGGAAGTTGACGGTGTTTCACCCCCGTGCCACTGAAAGTATGTAAAGTCCTGACATTTGGTATAGTTAAAATTTATATGAAATTAAGTTAAATAAAACATGCATCGTGTATGATACTGGACGCGGCAGGCGCTCTTGGGTGATGCATATATTGATTTAAATGAAATCAATAATGAAAATCTTGCTTTTAATTGTATTTGCATATAATATAAAAACGTAAGGATGTAATAACATTTCTATAATGAAGGATAAATGCAAAGAACTAATATGTAACGTTATATTTATAATATTGTGTTTGGGACCGTTATGACCAATTGTGTTTGTCCCTTCAAAATTCGAATTCTCGATAGGCCCGGGCTGTTTGTCACTGTTGCGTTTCAATTTACGGTAGTACCTCACACACTTGTTTCAATTGAATCCTCTCCAAGATTTTATAATGCAAAATAATGAATTGATCAACAGATGATATGTGGAAATTCCTTACTGAAACGGGCTTGCTAGAAGAAAACGATTATGCTGGACGCAAACTTTTAATAAACATGATTACTAGACAAATGTACTTACAATACAACAAGGTGAGTTATTTAAAAATAATTTATATAAAATTTATTTATTTATTTAAGAACTTTATTGTTTCGACCATAAAAATTACAAAAGGCGGACTTAATGCCAGTCAACCCGTGGTGAAGTGGTGATAGAATCGTGGCAGGTGCCTTAAAAAACTAAATATAATAAACAGAAATACATATTTAACATATAATAGGCTTATAAATTACACAAATACGTAATAATCCGTATATACCAATTATCTTTAACACACATTATATATACACATAAATGTATGATATATATAAATGAGTACTAATTGATGTTATACTTATATAGACGCCGTTGTTTTCGAAAGATGATCCCGTAAAATGTAAATGAGTAAAAAAATAAAGTAGGTAATCTAGAAATAATCTAGAAACTGGAATTGTGAGAAGATCTGTACTATCTTATATCATTCTGTGTGTGTCGTAAGAGGCGACTGAAGGGAATGAAACAGTGATAATAAAACAATAAAAAACTCAATAGAGACTGAATGTTCAGCAGTAGACTTCTGTTAAGGAGTAATGAATGATTGAATGAATAGACTAGAAGGGAAAGACAAATTTTATTTTATAGAAGAAGGGTGACAAACAAACTCAGTATAAATAGCGGCAAGAAAGTCTAGCGGTGACTGTTATTGCGCATAAGTCGAAAATAAGGTATCATGGAGTAATAAGCTCGTCGCGGGGCGGACGTGCGTATCGTTCGCACACGCTGATTGGCTCTCCAGTCGCATTCGTGCAATTCTATTCGTGCGCGACAGTACCCATGCGCAGCTATCCCATCCACGTTTCGTTCAGCGCTAGACTTACGTGCCGCGACTGGTACATGTGATAGTCAGTGGATACTGTGGCCCATAGACACCATCTGTCCTCAATTAAGAATCAAAATGGTTGGTTACAATAAGAACTAAGATGGAATGTCTTGTTACCAGTAAAACGGGTCTCAGGTTCCCGTTAATAACCATACAAAACAGCAGTATTAGGCAGCTTGATTAGCATATTGAAGATGACAAACTGTGATAGCTAATTTGAATGTCTAAACAACCATTTTGAATCCCAATCACCAGAACTAATGAAACTGGCTTCATTTACGAATAACAACTCTCGGGTGCCAGATTTAACTTTGGTTACTTGCATACTTTGTTATTACCTCGGTTTTATTAATTAGCTTTCGTGTATGTCTGTTCGGGTTGAATTTATACGTGGTAGATCCACGCTGCAGGGGAAGGACCACGTCTCACAGAATACCAGCGTAAATAGCAGCTTAATGCAGCTCTGTTTCTTATGGTGCGTGTAAAGAACCAGAGATCCTTTTTACTGGAAATAAGTCATTCCATTGTAGTCCTCAGGGGTTACAACGCATCTGCATTTTGATTCTTAATCGATGATGAATTAGATGTCTATGGGCCACAGCATCCACTTACAATCAGGTTGACTGTGTGCTCGTTTGTTAGTAATTAATATTAAAATAATTTCCCGATGAGCTTGTGACTTAAAATCTATTATTATACATATAATAAAACTGTAAATAGCAGATGTCTGTACATTTTATATTTTTGTAATAAAAGTGATTGAGGGGTACTAAAAATAAGTAATTAAATACATTTCTACCATTTTTAGAATTTTCTGTCTGTCTGTCTGTCTGTCTGTTTGTTTGTTAACGTATCACGTATAAAGTACTAATTTATATCATAAGAATTGTTAAGGAAATTATAAAGTGTATCTTCGTGTTACATTTAGTCTTTATTTCATTAAAATCAGTTCATTCCATCAAAAGTTATGATAAATATTCTGAAGTATGGGTAGGGAAGTATAGGTACGAATTTGCTCAACGGTGGCTTTGTTTGAGTCATCAAGTGCATTTTAAACTAATATCAAATCATAAATCATAGTTAAATTATGTAAAATAATGATATAATTATGTATATCTAAAACGCAGTAAACAAAAGTATTAAAGAACGTATTAAATATATTATACAAAATTATATTAACCTTATTAACTAAATCTGAAGCACAATAGTTAACCCATTTCTTCATAGATGGAATAGATTTTCATAGATGGTGGTGTTGTGAAAATGTAATGCAATTGCAATGTGGTTTCTTCCTGTAGATGAGTTTTCATATTTACTGCTAATCTTTATTATATTACTCGCTGCCCTACTGCGTGTTGACAAACTCAATTTATTCTTTAGCGCCGAGTACTCTATGTGGTAAATCAAATTTTAAAAGAGCTATTAACAATTGCGTTGATTTTGGCGAGAGTCAAACTTTATTTTTGCTTACTGTGCAGGCACTGATTTATAAGTTCTCTTGCGTTTTATATAATGTATCAATCGCGTCAATTAATCTCTTTTATTTTTAGAATTGATGTTAGCAGCGCCATCTCTCTTTAAATATAGACATATAATAAAAATGATGATAACATGTTGTGTCTCTTTCTGTACATTGTATATATATTTTGGTGGCTAAAATCATTATGGGGAACTGAAAATAATTAAATAAGAACATTTTATAATTTTTAGAATTGTCTGTCTGTCTATTTGTCTGTTATTATATGAACGCATCACGTCTAAAGTAAACATCTTTTATTTTCAAAGAAATAGAATTAACCAATTTTATTAAAATTGGTTAATTCTATCGAAAGTAATGATTATTATTTTGAAATGTAGGTTCGAATTTGTTCAATGGCGCCATAAAATCTCAGAAATAGTAATAAAAAGATTTGTGTGTAAAAAAAACCTTCCATAATAATTAATATACTTAAAACACAAAAAGAGATTTAAAAAGGATGTTTTCTCACACAAAGGACGTAATAGATGGAGTTGTACAAATTACAAACTTTTCTGAATTGCAGTGTTGAGATTTTTCGCCGATGAATCGTATTGAGACTTACTGAAGAAATTTGTATCCATCGAAGTTATACAACGGAACCCGACCAAAAATAAAAATTTTGCAACGAAATGTCGTGATATTGTATTAATAATATACGCAAAATCAGTACTGCCATTTTAGCGCTTTGGGAACTAGAATTTCGAAATTTTAGCACCTAGCTTAATCCAGCGCTTTTTGGTGTATTTAGCACAGATTTCAATATTTTAGCGACTAGCGGGTTATTAACTCTTTTATAGCAGCACTGTTAGTCCACATTACCGATAATAATAATAATGACCTTAATATTTTTTCCCACAAATAGTACATTGCAGTTTATCTTTTTCAAACATATTTTTTCCACAAAACAAAGAGCATGGGAGACGAGTCCAAACTAGGATACCCTGTGCTATGGATCTCCTGGCTTCCCCTTTAGGATAATCAACTTGATTTTTTTACCGACGACTATAAGCGGGGAAATCCCCTTTATTAAAGTTTTCGTTCATGGTTTTGGCAACGCATTTATTTTGCTTTATTCAGTTTCAGTCAGTTGCTTAGAGCACAGCTAAGTTAAAAGTTACTTAGAAGTTATAACACAAAGAAACTGTGTAGCAACCGCAATCAGATGCTGACATCTAAAACTAAGTTGCGAAATACATTGCACTTTAAAACAATTAATGAAATTTTTATTGTTCGTACAGTACTAACTACTGTTGACAGCAATTGCCATAATTATAAGTCGATGTCCTGCGAAGTATTGATACATCAAAAAAATATTGCCAGAAAAAAAAACTTAATGTTGTTTTCTTTATTAAGATTATATAAAAAAAACACAAACTTTGTTTGTAGTTAATTTAGCGCGAAATCTAGGGCTTTTTAAAGCGCTGTTTTCATGAAATCTAGCGCTTTTTGTGTTGTCCTAGAGCTGAATGAGTTTTTTTTATCTGGCAGCACTGCCCAAAAACCCTCTATTAAGAAGTAACTTTCCTTTCAGTTTTAAGCGCGTTCAGTTCCCAGTTACAGTGAGCGTGTGTTATGCGATGACCGTAAATAAAGCGCAAGGTCAAACTTTACGCGTTGTAGGAGTGTACCTCAGTACTGACTGTTTTGCACATGGCCAACTCTATGTTGCTTTTTCCCGCGTTGGTAGCCCCCGTAACCTTTTTGTGTATACCCCGGCTAAGCCTACTTCTAACGTCGTTTACACAGAAGCTCTATCATAAACGACTTAGAACTTTGATGATAATGATTTATTTAGTTACCACTTATTGATGAGTAATGAAATAAATCGTTTAATATTCTCTTACCTAAACGACAAATTCTTTATGTAAAACCTGTATACGCGAGCTACGCCGCGGGCACAGCTAGTTTTAAATATAGCTCAGATTTGGATAATAATGTAAGGATACGAAAAATCAAAAAGATTTAATTTTTAAAAATGCATGTTGTGTTTATTTAAGGCATGATTATTTTAATTTAAGGTTGGAGATGGTGAATTAGCAAGAAACGTTTTCGAGTGGGGACAAAGGACGATAGAAGAAGCACCTAAAATGTATCTTCTCAAGAAAATGGCCGAAGTATGTATTCTACCTCATATATACCAAACACTTGTCGGGTTGTACAGCTTGGATTTTTTTTTTTAAATAAAACTGAAGTGACATACGAACTTACAGTCAGTACAAAGAAGGAGGTTCTCAATTCGACTGTCTCTTCATGTGAACCGATTTTAATGATTCTTTTTTTTAATTAAATTAGTTATACTTTAGGGGTGGTCCCATATGAATCTGGGAAAAAATTTCAGCCCTAAAGGGAGGGAAAATATTGGGCGAAGTTTTTAATGTAACTATTTAGGCGACATTCTAGTTTATAATATTTCTTAGTCACAAAAAAGATAAAAAAAAGATTACCTTTTAATAAAAAGTAAAAACTCGAACAAATAAAATGAATAAAATAATTTCGATTTACACATAAAAGCTTCAGAGGTCCCGGATCAGGGCAAAATCAGTGATTGGATTTTTCTGTAAAGATATTCTCAGTAGCAGGCCGGAGTTAGAAAGTTAGTGGTGTGTCGTGTCTTATTGCCGTCCCATCGGACTATCAAAGTAAGGGAAGAGACCTACACATGTGCTCGTGCACTGTAATCCTGTCCTGCGCCGATGGCCGCTGTGACCGAAATTCGGTTTTGGAGGACGTCAGAGACATGCTTCTACTATACCAATTAAAATTGTTACATTAACGCTACTATGTCTATCCAAATACAGATTCTGAGCATGACAGCTATCCATTTGCAAAGAGGTGTAAAACAGGGTCACGTTATATCCCTATAGTTTCATTAGAAGATGTTTTTAAGCTACTCGATTAGAAAAGAAGCACTATTAACATTTCTCACCTTCGATTTGCCGAAAACGTATATAGAGTATGTTCCGATATACACTGTGACAACTGTAAGGTGTCATGTCAATTCAGTATACTGTGAAGTCGTTCCTTTTCTACCGACTTCAAAAAGGAGATTTTTTTTTTTTTATAGAATAGGGGGCAAACGAGCTTGCGGCTCACCTGATGGTAAGTGACTACCGCCGCCCATGAACAACCGCCACACCAGGGGAATTGCAGATGCGTTGCCGGCCTTTTAGAAAGGTGTAAGCTCTTTTCCCCGTGATAGATGCGATAAAATACGCAAAGAGATGCAACATCTCTACGCAGTGCCAGTGTATCGAGCCGATCGGAAAGAACTCGGTCGTCGACGATTCGAACCGCTCTGCGCTGGATGCGGTCAAGTGGAAGGAGCTGGCACTGGGGTGCCCCGGCCCAGAGATGAGAACAGTATTCCATGTGGGGCCGAACTTGCGCTTTGTAAAGTTGCAAGCGATGTGCCGGCATGAAATACTGTCTCGCTCTGCTGAGCACGCCAAGCTTTTTAGAGGCCAATTTGGCCTTCCCTTCCAAGTGACCATGAAACTGCACGCTATTCGATATGTCGACGCCAAGGATTCCGATACTGGCTGAGGCAGCAAGGGGAGTGCCTTGAAACTGAGGAGATACGACAAAGGGGTTCTTTTTAGCGGTAAACGCGCAAACTTGTGTCTTCTGGCGATTGAACTGGACTAGATTTAGTCGGCCCCAAGCCGAGACTTTGTTAAGCAAAGACTCGACTTCAGACACAAGTTTGTCCCGGTACTCGGCGACGTTTTCCCGAGAAATATTGGCACGGCCGGTATATAAGGCATCCCCAGTGCTGTCGTCTGCATATCAATGAATGCTACCAGTTAGCAACATATCATTGATATGCAGGAGAAACAGCGTTGGTGATAGCACGCAGCCTTGTGGAACACCAGCGTTGATAGGCTTGTAATCAGAGCATGCACCGTCTACTACGACCTTGATGCTCCGATCAGCAAGGAAACTGGTGATCCATTTGCACAATTTCTCGGGAAGCCCATAGGAAGGAAGCTTCGAAAGAAGCGCCTTGTGCCGACCCGATCGAAGGCCTTCGCTATGTCCAAACTAACGGCCAATGCCTTCCCCTTGGACTCTACTGCCTCCGCCCATCTATGAGTTAAGTAAACTAGAAGATCTCCCGCTGATCGACCCCGACGAAAACCGTACTGATGGTCACTGATCAGCTGGTGATCTTCAAGGTACCTCATGAGCTGGCAGTTTATAATGGATTCCATTATTTTGGAGAACAAGGAGGTGATAGCGATAGGCCTGTAGTTGGACGGGTCTGAGCGGTCGCCTTTTTTAGGGATCGGGTGAACCAAAGCTGTCTTCCATGAATTCGGGACTACGCCTTGGGAGTAGGAGTACCGGAAAAGACGCGTTAAAACCGGTGCCAACTCCGGAGCACACGTCTTCAGCACAATGGGAGGGACTCCATCGGGCCCACTCGACTTGCTGACGTCCAGGGAGAAGAGTGCTTTGCGAACCGAGCGCTGTGTAAATCGCACATCCGGCATGGAGCACTCACATCGCCGGATGGTCGGCGGTGTGTTCCCCCCGTCATCTAGAGTCGAGTTAGACGCAAAAAGAGAGCACAACAGATCGGCTTTCTCTTTTGCGGCATGGGCCAGTGAGTCGTCCTCTCTGTGCAGAGATGGAAGGGATGGCTGACAGAAGTTCCCTTGGACAGCCTTGGCGAGAGACCAGAATGCACGGGTTCCCGAAGGAAGGCGAACTAGCTTCTCGCCAATTCTGCCGATGTGCTCAGACCTTGCCTTGGCAATGACGCTTTTGAAGGACCTGGAGGCGGAATTATACTTCTTTTTAAGTGCGCTGGTGTTTAAATCCCGAGACGTTAATGCATCAGCCCAGGCCCGGTAGCACTCCTGCTTATAGCGTGATGCTATTTTACAGGAGCGACCAAACCATGGCTGGGATCTGCCTCCGATGGGCACCACAGAGGATGGAATAAAAAGTTCCATACCCTGAAGTACCACATCAGCAACAGAATCGGCAACAACGCTGGGATCTTCCGGCGAGAAGCAAACCCGCCCCCAAGGGTAGGATGCAAAAAAAGACCGCATCCCGTCCCAATCAGCTGACCTATAGTGCCAAACACGACGGCAAGCTGCAGATCGCAACTGCGATTGGAGCGTGAGTGGCACCGTGCTCCGGATCAGACAATGGTCCGAAGAGCCCAGAGGGGCATCGACGGAGACCTGATATCCGTCCGGATGAGAGGTCAGCAGAAGGTCCAACAGGGAAGGTACATGGTCTTCCACATCTGGGATCCGCGTAGGCGAAGTAACCAGTTGTGTTAGACCATATGCCATTTGCCAAAGCAAAGTCGTACACAGATCTACCCGCATGATCGGTTAAACGAGAACCAAGCCATTCAGCGTGGTGGGCGTTGAAATCACCGAGTATCACGATCTCTGCGGATGGGACCTGTTGTAGCACGGAGTCTGCAGCCATTTGGACGTGGCCGATGAGTCGGTCTGTGTCGGCATTACCGCTATGGGACCTATAGAGGCACCCGTAGACGCGGGGATGGTCGTCGCTGTCTACGCGCAGCCATAGGATGGACAGGTCCGTACCTTCAAGGCTGCCGAGGCGTCGAAAACAGATGTCCTCTCTGACGTATACACAAACTCCAGCCCGGGGCACAAAGGAGTGTTCCAATTTGTATCCCGGGTAGGAAAGATATGAAGTATCAGCCGGAGAGGACACCTGAGTCTCGGTTAAAAAGAGAAAGCCGGCTTCGCCGTCTCTAGATGGTAATGGACAGCGTTAAGGTTGGAATGAAGTCCCCTGATGTTGCAAAAATTCACGGATAGCGTGACAGGGGTCGCCTTGGTTGTAATGCTCCGCTTGTCCCGAGCAGCATTAGTCACGAGCGGAATTTTTCCCCCCCCAGAATACGCGGGGCAGCCTGAGCACCCACGCTCAGGAGTGAAGTAGTTTGGTCGTGGATGCTCAGCGAGGGATTCTCCAGGGGTGCTGGTACCCTCCTGGGGTAGTCTTGTATTTAATTCCACTACCATGTTGATGGAGGGGGGGGGGGGGGAATTGGGCCTCCGGCCACCTGCACTCACCAAGCGCAACGCAGAGGTAAACCTCTACTTCACGCTGGTATTCTGTGAGGTCGTGGTACCACCCCGGTTCGAGCTGGCCCATCCGTGCGACAGCAAAAGCTACCGCTTAGCTCTACCATTGTTAAAAATTAATGGATGGTACTCAATTCGGCTGTATGTTTTTTTTTATGTATGAGGTAACAACCTCGTAATTTTTCTAGCTGAACTGATTTCGATGATTCTTTTTTTATTTGAAAGCTGGTGCTTCTCATGTGGTGCAAATTCGTCAAAGTCTGACCAATAGTTTCTAAGTTATTCTTAATCATTTATATTGAATTCAGTTGTACAAATTTTTTAATTTTAAATTATTAGTTTGCTAGT
Organism: Parnassius mnemosyne; assembly: GCA_963668995.1. Lineage (NCBI taxonomy): Eukaryota > Metazoa > Arthropoda > Insecta > Lepidoptera > Papilionidae > Parnassius > Parnassius mnemosyne. The sequence continues at coordinate 21,785,657 of CAVLGL010000084.1, read as the reverse complement.
ATACTGTCATCCCAATTTTTCGACACTGGTTTCAAATGAAAATATTTGTCATGTACACATTTTCTGTTCAATAAGAAAAATTATTATTTGAATGTTGTTGCTTTTAAAACTTAATGTCAGAGTTTATTTGAACTTCACAATAAAATGAAGTGCTTTAAAAATAGTAAAGTGCAGGCCCCTTACAACTGCTGAAAACTGTTTATTGAAATATGAAGTCACTATTGTGTTGAAATAAATATAGCTGACCGCGTTCAAACTTTAAATTGATATTTATTTTACATGCTGTTAGAGGAGTAAGGAGGGATGTTTCGACTGTGGTAGCGACGCAACAACCTATTATATATGGTTCCCGTACGTATGGGTCGGCACGACCGGGAAAAGTCTGTGTACCATGTCTCTGCATATATTAATTAATTAATAATAATAACAATCATTCGTGGAAGCTGTTAAATTTCTAGGCGCTGTTATGTTTTTTTTTATAGCAATATCGTGTGTTTTATATTTTTTTCTATTCTTTTCAGGCATTTGATAAGAGCCCTGGTCATTGGTGCGAACAGTACAAAGAAGCCACAGAAGGCACCTAGCATTTATGATTGAAATATATATATTTAATAATATTATATTATTTAACTTTTTCTTATTTCTTATCCTCCATTCCGTAACGAACGCATAATTGCCAGAGTAGGTAATCATGTGTAAACAGATAACTAGAAAGTAAAAAATAAAAAACACTAAGAGCTAAGGCAAGATTAGGCTAAGGCACATTATTTAGGCCTAATAACACAACATGAAGCTATATATATATATATATATATATATATATATATATATAATATAAAACACGTAACATTAAATAAGTAAACAGAAATACAGAAAATATAAGCAAAAACATACGAGTAATGTGTTATTACAACATTGTAGCCAAATAAAATTATCTATGTTGCAGTATGAGACCGCGGATAGATGTTACTATAGGAAAGTCCATTTTCCTTAACAACAATGCTCTTGTCAGGAATATTAAATTATGGGATTTTCATGTTCGCTTGATATTCGTCAATGCAACGAAACGGAATTTTGCATACAGTAGGATTTTATAAGCAACGCGGGACTTTTTGCGAGACTAAAATAAGCATTTACAACCCGCGTTCACAAATACTATTATGGGACAGTCCTAGATAATCTGGGTGAGTCAGACACCTGTCATTATAATTATTTTTTTAATCTGTGTACAATAACTATATTTATACCGAAAAACGAAACCAGTGCCTGTTGTCACTTATGTTATATGGATCTGAGACGTGGTCATGCAATGCTGATCTTATGAGGAAGCTCGTGTTCGTTCAGAGAACTATGGAAAGGGCTATGCTTGAAGGTTTACTGCGTGTTGGACTTCGCAATGTGGATATCCGCAGTAGAATAAAGAAAAATCAGAGTAATCGACATTGCCAGTAGTAAGCTGAAGTGGCAATGCGTCGGCCATATAGCTCGAAGAACCGACAAAGGGACGAAAAATTCTCGTGGGTTCCCCACTATATGGAGTTATGACCTAGTAAAAGATGCAGGAAGTCGATGGATTGACGACGAGGCTTAGGGCCGTAACTTTGCCGTTGGCGTGCAATTTTGCCATGAAGTAATAAATAACGATAATATAAATCATATCCGGTAAATTAAGGTACGAAGCAACGCTAATTGATTAGACATCATCAAGTCTTATTAAATTTATCAAATAGGTTTTTAGACGTCGTTGTTACTGTTACCGCGATCAAACTTCATCCTAACTTCAATTTTTCAATATTTACACATTCTATTACATTATTAAAAATTGACTATCATTTGCTTGTTGCTTTGCAAGATGTAACTAGGTTGAAGAAAAGAATGCTTCGTTGGTTTGGACAGGTAGAAAGAACTAATGTAGAAAGTGTAACAAAGGAAATTTGTGCTGCATAAGTAAGTGGCAGAGCCAGCAAAGGATGCCCTAGACCTAGATCAAAGTTTATTGACCAAATTGGCGATATATTGAAGATGGGCCCAAGTTAAGGGAACCTTTAACTGGCGAGCGTGTATGCGTAGATATATGAACGTGAAAGAACCAGTGGAGGCATCTCAGGATCGTGCTAAACGGAAGTGGAAAAGGAGTAGAATAATAGTCTTTTCGTCTGAATACAATCTGGACGTCTTCAAGGCTAGAGTGAATAGGCTTTTGTTCTAAGACAGTGCGGTTTACCATCTAAGGCTGCACCACCACTTAGCACCAGGTGGGGTTGTGATCAAGCACTGGCTTATAAGTAAAAAAGCCCATAGTCACTGCTTACTCCCCGGGTGAGAGACGTGAAAATTTAGCTACGTAATACATAACATACATGTATGTTCTAATTGTGACTGTTAATTGTTATTTGTTAATGTAATTATAAAAAAAACCTCAGAATAATTACTTGAATAGAGAAAATTATAGAATAAGAACAAAATTCTATTAGTTGTTCGTTATGCATATGACGTATAACATAGTACAAAATAAGATAGCTACAATAATTAAAGCTACACAATAATAAACAACACAAAACAATTTACAAACAGCATGGTAGATCACCTCATTCCCAGGGTTTATTATTATCCATATATTCCTTAATTTTCTGTGTAGTCACACTGCAGCTATATTATGGTTGCAGCACGAAGGGGTCGCCCCAACGGGGAAGGACCACGCTCTAACAGAATACCAGCGTAAACCGTTAAATAGTAGCTTAATGCTGCTGTGTATCGTATGGTGAGTGTAGAGAACCGGAGACCCTTTTTACTCGAAACGAGGAATTCCATCTTAGTCGTCAGGGGTGGCATCGCATCTACATTTTGACTCTCAATTGAGAATAAATGTAGATGTCTATGAGCCACAGCATACACTTACTATCAGGTGGACTGTGTGTTCGTTTGTCACTCTATACTATAAAAAAATATCATCCCGTGGGTGTCTTAAGAGGCGACCGAGGAAAACAAATCAGGAGATGATCCTCTTTTATATCATGACAAGCTGTATAATTATTTATTTACATATTTATTTAGAAAACCAACAGCGTATATAGTAAATATTAACATTAATGTAACAAACTAAAGGTATGGCCAATAACAGGTTTCCCTTATATTGCTTGATGGTAAGTATATTGTTGTTGGAAGAAAATGAAAGAAGAACAATCTAATAGATAAATTATAAGCAATTCATTGTAATGAAGGTGGTCATAATTTTACAGATCAGAAGAGAGTCAGGTAGAATATATAATAATATAATATAACTATTATTATTATATATTAATAAATATAATTTATAATTATTATCTTCTTCTGTCGACATGAGTTAGCAGCAAAGGGTATGCTTATGCCGTAGTCAAAATATTAGCGAGTCAACAAAGGTGATATCAAGACAAGACTGCTCCAAGTGCGATTGACAAACTGGTTTCGTTCTTTGACGACGCTCTTTCCTTGCAGAATTCCTGTGTAGCAGTATACTTTATTCAAAAATAATTTTTACCCATTTCTAAAAATACAAATCAAAATGAGTAGGCAATTTGTAAAGTTAATGTAGTCGGCAAATCTCCTTCATATTAAACAATTTCTTTGGACAAAACATAACACTGATTTCCATGCCAACAACATTACGGCGAAGGGAATTCTTTCGTAAATAGTATGGAGTGTAGAATAGAAGGAGAACCATCTTATAAGGTGCGAAAGTTGAAAAAGTGTCCCACTGTATACTGAAAATAGAGGTTCCAAAACCTACCACAATAGCGTTGGCGTCTGAAAAACTACGATATGAATATAGCTGTTGCAGACTAGGGATATTCGATATACATCGATGCATCGAATTCACTCGATGTTTACAATACGATGCATCGAATCGATCCGATGTTTTGGAAAGTTATTGATATACTCGATGTATCGATGTATTTTCATAAAACATCGAATCAATGATAACCAGTCAATTGTAAAAAGGTATACTTGTCTATCACTATTAATATTATAACTTCTAAATCAGAAAAACTAAAACATGCTCTGATTTAGAAGTTATAATATTATACCTGTTGGTGGCGCTAGTTGGCAGCTGTCAGTCCCTTAGTGGAATCAAGAAATTGAGATTGGCGTATTGTGTGTTAAAGAGAATTTAAAGAAAATCGTCTGGCCTGTCTCGGTCTTAAGGCGGCTACTCACTTGCGTGCCGCAGGGGCAATCTAGGATGAACAGCGATCGGGGAAATATCAGAACTTTTTCTACACACATGCCTGCTGTTCAGTGTGAGAGTATACGTCTTGCTGGACACACGCGTTGAGAATGGCGCCAGTTTTATCAAAATATTAATGAATCGGTATCTTATATAGCCTTGGCTCTTTTTTATATACAATAAGGGTGACAAATGAGCACAGTCCACCTGATGTTAAGTGGATACTGTAACCCATAGACACCCATATTTATGGATAAAACAACTAATTAATTAATAATTACAACCATAACGTAGTCCTTAAAAGCTGCAGCATGGCTTGGCATTAGTAGTATAGTTGTAGCACGAATGGGTCAGCTCGACAGGGGAAGGCCCACGCTCTCACAGAATACCAGCGTAAAATAATAGCACCTTAACACTGCTGTGTTTCGTATGGTGAGTGTAGAGAACCAGAGACCCGTTTTACTGGAAAAGAGGCATTCCATCTTAGTTCTCAAGGGCGAAAACGCATCTGCATTTTGATTATTTATCGAGGATAGATGTAGATGTCTATGAGTCACAGCAAACACTTATCGTCAGGTGGACTGTGCGCTCGTTTGTCACCCTATCCTGTAAAAAAAACACATCACAATTAAGGAGGCAATTAAGGGTCATTCCCATTCCTACACCCTAGATTGCTCATTTAACCCAATGGACTCACCTCACATGATTATTCCCCTCTGCCAAGGTATTGAATTTAAAAGCTTGTGCGTTTATAAAAACTGTTTACACGAAACCGATTTTATCATTACAAGAATCGTTTCCGCCGAAGTAGGTGTACTTTGAAAAATGCCGATCGGTGCGGTTAACGTATGCATAAAGCAGTCAAAATACTTAAAATTTACAAAAAGATGGAGTTATATTCCATATGTAAGTATTTTTATTGTGATGCATGCTTTTTCATTTAAAATAATATCATAAACGTTGACCTACTACTAAATGGACCTCGGCTCTGCGCTTAAGTGTCCGAGTCAAAAGAGTTCCAAAATGCAAAAAGAGTTCCAATATTGCGCGCCAGTCTTCGTTTTGTCGTCCGATAATACACTCCAAAATGCTGTACTGTATCACAAAATGAGCGAAACTATTTATATTTGTATATATTTTCGACTATTAATATTTAATAGTTTAAAAGTAATATTTTGCTTAGATACAAGATACGTAGTATTTAAATTAAATTCACATTAATTGTAAAAACAAAAAATCATACCGATAATTTTCGCTAGAAGCTGCATAAGATGAACAGCCTCTGGTTGAAGTTGAACGGCTGATAAATTGTCGCAAATAAAATTAAATATATAATATAGGTTGAGGGGACACATTTTTCGTGAATTTTGTTCTAAACCCGCCGTCCATTTAGTAGTAGGTCAATGATCATAAATAATAATTTATTTATTATTTATTGCATTCCTTAATATAAAAGAATACAAAGGGCGGACTTAATCCCTTGAGGCATTCTTTACCAGTCAACCCATGGAGTGATGAGAATTTGACGTGGTTGTAGCGGTATAGAATAAAAACAAGATAAAAAATAAATAACTAATTGAAAATAATTGACTGGGAGAGAATGCCTTAAGACATTAAGTCCGCCGTATGCACGATTTTTCATTAGTGTATTAAAGTTTAAATAAATAAATATAAATAACTATGAAAATATACGTCTGTTAACAATATATTAGTTCTTAAGATTAACATACTTTGTGTTTCGTGCAATAAAGAATATCTATCTAACTGTCTAAAATCCTTGAATACACACAAACACACTCACAAACGGCGTGCAGACAAAGGCAGTGCTGATGTAAGAGTAGGAGATCATTCAAAATTGTCGGTTGTTTGAATGGGGTGTCAGGAAGTTGACTACAGATTTATAATGTAAAGTCATAAAAAGTACTCGATGTTGAAAAAACAGTTTCTAACCGATACATCGGAATACATCGATGCGATTTTATACGTGGTAGAGCCATGCTGCATCTATATTATGGTTGTAGCACGAATGGGTCGGCTCGACCGGGGAAGGACCACGCTCTCATAGAATACCAGCGTAAAATAGCAGCTTAACGCTGCTGTGTTTCGTATGGTGAGTGTAGAGAACCGGAGACCCTTTTTACTGGAAACGAGGGATTCCATCTTAGTCCTCACGGGTGACAACGCATCTGCATTTTGACTCTTAATCGAAGATAGATGTAGATGTCTATGGGCCACAGCGACCACTTACCATCAGGTGGACTGTGTGCTCGTTTGTCACCCTCATCCTATAACAAAAAAAAAACAGTCTCTTTGCATCACATAGAAATAAAACATCGATGTATTTTAAAAGTGAACACCCCTAGTATCGCCCAGTCGCCCACCTCTATTAATTAAGACTCACAATGTAAGTCTCTCTAAAATTGATGGGGATTGTCTACAATCATTTCAGGAATCTCTTCGAAGTTACTGCACGATTGCACGAAACCAGTGTCTTATCAAATGTTCAAACAGTATCGCGTTTAGAAATACTAGTAACGCCATCTTGTGACTGACTTTTAATACAACTGTACGGTGTGCCATCTACTGGTAGAGTCGTGGCGATGTTCAAAAATAAACATAGTCTTAATTTTATTCTCTTCTTTTATCTTGTTTTCTTTTGTTTAATCTTGTTTTTCAACCCGTAAATGACCACAGCTGGACACGGGCCTCTTCCAATGTATACATTGTCTTATCGTCAGGGTGATTGACGCTCGCTCGCTTTTTACTGGAAAGAGGCATTCCATCTCAGTCCTCACGTATGACAGCGCATCTGCATTTTAATTCGCAAACGAAGATAGATGTCAACTACATCTATGGGCCACAGCAACCACTTACCACCAGGTGGACTGTGTGCTCGCTTGTCACCTTTATCCTATACAAAAATAAAACCTATTACTAGCACGAAATTTATGTAATAATAACTTAGAGCAAAGAGGAAAAAAGAAATAAAAATTGGCAGTCATTGTGGTTAGGGACTGCCGACAAAAGTGAAAACTTAAAAACTATGAAATAACAAGATTTTTTTGGATATTCAAATTAAATGTAGTGTCAAAAATTAAAATTTTCTATTGAATGAAACTAGTTTTTACGGATTTATTAACTTTAATGCGTTTAGTAAACTATTTTATATTTTCCACGTTTCGCGATGAAATTCGTAGTATAAACTACTCGTAGTTTCATTTAATGCTACACTTTGAACGCCTAAATTATGCGTTATTTTTTATAATGATATCTTATGTCAATTATTCATAATTTAATGATTAACCTATCGGTACTCCTAGCAACAAATAAATACTCTTATAATGGTTTACTTTTATTAATTTAAACATATGATGCATTGAAAAAAAATTTGTTCTCTTCACCTAGGGTTACCAGATGACAAGAATTTTCCTGACATGTCCGGAAGTTTAGCTCTCTGTCAGGGAAACAGGAAAAATTTGAAATTGTCAGGAATTTTTAAATAGAAAAATTTTACAAGTACAAATTAATATATTTATTAAACAGTTTACATACAAAAATAATAATTTATGAATCAATCTCGAATTTAAATTATTTTATTCATCTGATCTGGATTGTACTTTTTATTGCGCATATGTCAAGCACATGCGCGAGTTTTTACAATGAGATATATATATATATATATATATATATATATATATATATATATATATATATATACATATATAATATATTATTAGGAGAGTTGGTTTCTATACGTGGTAGAGCCATGCTGCAGCTATATTAGTAGTATAGTTGTAGCACAAATGGGTCGGCTCAACCGAGGAAGGACCACGCTCTCCCAGAATCCCAGCGTAAAATAGCAGCTTAACACTGCTGTGTTTCGTATGGTGAGTGTAGTGAACCAGAGACCCTTTTTACTGGAAAAGAGGCATTCCATCTTAGTTTTATTAGTCCTCAAGGATGACAACACATCTGCATTTTGATTCTTTATTGAGGATATATGTAGATGTCTATGAGTCACAGCAACCACTTATCGTCAGGTGTTCGTTTGTCAGCCTATCGTATAAGAAAATATATTTTTGGGTAGCTATTTGAGGCGCGCTGAAAACTTGTCAAATACCTACCCAAAAATGTTTACCAGCTCTCAGACTATTTGCTGCCTCTGTGTCAATGTCAGGAAATTTATTGGAAAGTCAGGTATATTGCCAGGAAAACTCCTTGTGGGATCTGGTAACACTATCTTCACCGATACGTAAGGTTCTAAAGGTCTAAGATGACCTGTAGTTAAATCGTCATCATCATTACAGCCCTCCACAAGTCCACTGCTGAACATAGGTGTCCCCCAAGGAATGTCACAAAACACGGTCCTGAACCACCTGCATCCATCGAGAACCTGCATGTCTTACCAGGTCGTCACTCCATGTCCTACACTTCACCTACTGTTACGAGGTTGCCACTCGAGAACAGTTTTTCCCCATTGGTTGTGATCTTCGAGCTATATGGTCAACCGATTGCCACTTCAGCTTACTGTATCCGTTGGGCTATGTTGGTCACTCTGGTTCCACTGCGGATATTCTTATTTCTAAGTTTAGCATGCAGGGAAACCTCGAGCATAGTTCTCTGCATAGCCCCCTGAGCGACCTTCAGCTTCCTCATACGGCAGCATGTAGTTAAATACAAATTAGTAAATTTTGAACCAAAATTTTCTCTACCACAAATTCAAAACAGTAAGTATAATTGACGATTGTGAGCTTAGAGGTCTGCGTTTCCATTTGCTCACAATAGTTAATTATATCCGCTAAAAAACTGCATTTAATGAACCGATGTACTCATTGAGGTGCGACAGCGCGTATGCGGCATTGCTTATTATACAACTTTTACGACAGAGGTTACAATGACCGTTGAAAGCGATTTAAGAGGAGTGCTGATCTTCATATTTATTTATATAATTCTTCTAATATTTAAGCCGTATTTGAAATCGGCCAAGAGCCCGTTTATCTAAAAGATAGCGCCAAGGCAAATAAATACTGTTTTAGAGTAAAACACCACATAACTTTCAATAATTAGGTATATTTAATACCGGCTGTTCCATGCGACCTCGCCCGCGTAGAATAATAAGATTGGATTTCATGGATTTTAAATTTTTTGCGCGGAACCCTAATTCTTTTTGTTAAATTAATAAAATTGGCCTGTTACTCCTTATAACATAAATATTGGTCCAGCCGTATATTAGATTAGCAGAAACAAACAGACAGACAGACAGACAGACAGAAAGACAGACAGATAAAAAATTTAAAAATTGTTTATTTCTTGTTATGATTATCGAATATGCTTTCATATGTATTTAGTGAAAAGCTGTTATTTTGACATTACAAAGAGACACTTTGATTTTATTCATTTGTATAGATTAAGTTACTATCAGGAAGAGGCACAGAATGTCTTGGGGTGGTTGATTCTCTTACGTCGCCCCTTCACGGCATACAGAGAAACATCACGGTGGCACAAAATACCATCTTAAAATAGTAAAATAATACTGCTATTTCTATGCTGTGTTACGAAAACTGGACCCCAGAATGCGGCATAATAACTTCATCTGATCTCAAAGTGGCAAAAGCGATCGCAATACCAAAAATATAGCACCTTTTCTCTTACATGGTAGAGAGCCACGCTGTAGCTATATTATGGATGTAGCACAAATGGGTCTGCTCGATTGGGGTAGGACCACGCTCTCGCACTATACCAGCATGAAATAGTGTAGAGCAATGTAAAAAAAACTGGCGATTCCTTTTACTGGAAACGAGGCATTTCATCTTACTCCTCAGCGGTGACAACGTATCTCCATTTTAATTCTTAATTGAGTATAGATGTAAATGTCTATGAGCCACAGCATCTAATTACCCTCACCCTTATCCTATAAAAAGTACTGCAATTCCATTGAAAAGTATCGCCGGTTTTCTACACTCACCATATGAAACAGCAGGATTAAGCTGCTATTTTACGCTAGTATATGACTGTGTGGTCCTTCCCCGGTTGAGCCGACTCTGTACCCTGTTTTGTTTCCCGCTACACGCTAACGTTTAAGCCTGTTAATATAACACTACCGTAAGTAGCGCATGTGTCGCACGTGCGCCGTATCCCGGACACACGTGTGCCCACATCAATAAGCCCCACACTTCGACTTCGAACGTGACACAAACTTATGAGTTTCCTTTAGAGCGTTTAATTTAGCTTAGCTGCTCGTAGTGGAGACAGAGGCTTATTTATATCACGTTAGAGACATGTGCTTCAAGATTTGTAAGTACATACCTAAGCCATTAAAAGAAATTGAGTATGGATACGGATGCGTTCTAGTATTCTTTAAGAAACTGTTTTATTTTAAGTGGATGCTGTGGCCCATACACATCTGCATTTATCCTGGAATAAGAATCTAAATTCAGATTCCTTATCACCCCTGAGGTCTAAGATGGCTCATGGCGGGGAAGAAGAATGCCTCGGTTTTAGTAAAAGCGATCTTTTAAGAAGATAAGGATTTTGTAATATTATTTATTAATATTTTAGAATATTAGGAATATTCTTATATACAAGACCTTATATTATTTGGCACGTAGCACGAAACCGAAACATTATTAAAATGAAACTTGACCACGAATCGTGCGGGATGGTACACGCTCTCACAGAATTTTATTATCACACAGTCCACCACTAGTGGATGCTGTTTTAATTATAGGATAAGGGTGACAAATGAGCACACAGTCCACCTGATGGTAAGTGGATGCTGTAACCCATAGACATCTACATTCATCCTCGATTATGAATCAAAATGCATATGCGTCGCCAACCCCGAGGACTAAGATGGAATGCCTCGTTTCCAGTAAAAAGGGGTCTCCGGTTCTCTACACTCACCATACCAAACACAGCAGCATTATTTTGCTGTTCAACGCTGGTATTTTGTGAGCAAAATATTATATAAAAGTTATGAATAATCAAAAAGTTATAAATAAATATATTAGGTGTCCTCAGAGGTGACAATGCGTCTGCATTTTGATACTTAATCGAGGATAGATGTAGAGGTATATTGACCACAACATCTGCTTGCCATCAGGTGGCCTGTGTTCTCGTTTGTCATCCTTATTCTGTACAAAAAAAAATATTACACTTTCTTTTGCTATGCTGCAGCTCTATTATACTTTGAATAAAAATCGTATTATGGTTGTAGCACAAACACGGCTCGACCGGAGAAAGACCACGCTCTCACATAATACCAGCGTATGTTTTTCTATGAGCTAACGCTACTGTAGTGAGTGTAGAGAACCCGAGACCTTTTTTAGACGCCCATTACACGGTAGGTTTTGCTGTCAGTTTTACAACAATCACGGTTGTGATTGACGAATAACCTACCGTGTAATGCGGTGCTTGACGGTTGCATGAATTTTGATTTTTACATCAATCAACTATCAGTCACGAATTTTGATTGAACGTGTAATGGCGTTTCGTCAATCACGCGTCAGTCAACGCTCAAACAGCAATGGAGGCGGACGCAGAATATATTGAAGAGGCGGCTTCCACGCGCTCGCGCAGCCCGTCGCCACTCCACTTTTTGACAAGTTATAGTCCCGATACAATTAAGCACATTTTACATTAGCTCATCTTTAGGCTTTTTGATTTATATTAAAAGGCATAATAATGCAGCTATTTTTGTTTAAATCTATAAGTTTTTTATTTCATTTTAGTGGAAATTAATGGGGCCGTAATCTAAGATGTTTTTAAAAGTATAGATACGTCATACTCGCTCTAAAATGGCAATACGAAAGTCAGGTAATTGCCCGACTCGCATTCAGTCGGGCACGCTCTCGCGTCGCGACTATACCTTCGCTACAACGCGTAAATCTTCTAGTTATTCGTTGCAAAAATGCCTTCCTATGTTTTTAGGTTGTACACAAATTACACTGCAACTGTTAGAGACAAGAAAAACGTCTTATTAATATTTTGAATATAGATATTTTGTTCATAATTGATTTTATTATTTCAATACTAACTGCTAGTGTAAACTTTGACGCTAGCTAGTGTGTTCATTTTCCACATCGGTATGTCACGCGCTCGCGCCAATGAGCGCTCGGCAGCAATCAATACGTAACTAACGATGTACATTCATCTTTTTCTAACGATAGGTAGGGCATACCTATCGTTCATATGTCACTTTTTGTTAGCGCAATGTGTCATAATAAATAACGGTACGTAGATGTAGTACTACCTGCGCCACTTTAAAATACAATAATGTTAGTGTGTATCGAGTAATATTTTTTATAAATTGATATAAATATATCTATATATATAAATAATCTGTCTGCTTATTTCATCAACTATTAAATATTGCACGGCCAGGCTGCTAGTGAAAACTACGGGCATTTTATTGAATTCACTTTTTAAAAAAATGCCTGGAGGAACACGCTATCACAGAATACTATTATCACACAGTCCACCACTAGTGGATGCTGTTTTAATTATAGGATAAGGGTGACAAATGAGCACACATTCCACCTGATGGTAAGTGGATGCTGTGGCCCGTAGACATCTACATTTATCCGCGATTAAATCAAAGTGCAGATGCGTCGTCATCCCCGAGGACTAAGATGGAATGCCTCGTTTCCAGTAAAAAGGGTTTCCGGTTCTCTATATTCACAAAATTAGAAAATTAGAACAAAATTACAAATCGACCATATATTTTACAGGCAATAAAAAACAAGGCAGAACGGAAAAAGCATAACCAACTACATTAATTATTATAATTTATCGAGCGGATGTACGCGAAGTAATGTTTTACCAACTTTAATATAATGGACTTCCGCAAAGTAACGCCTGATTCTATTAATTATAACCAACTACAACCAGAAGACGAAAATATCTGCGTACTTCAAGAAAACCTACAAGCACCATTAACACCAATTCCTATAAATGATCAATTTACCTGTACTCAGTATTTAGAATTCAATGATTTTTTACTGATTTATTATACGAATACTACACATTTAATAAAACAAACTTTTCGGATTTTACTTTGTTTAACTTATTTTAATTCGTGACGTTTGGGTACTTTAACTTTATTTTAGTATATAACACATCGAGAACTCAATTAGATAAACATAGAAAGCTAGGCCATCCTAACTATTTCAGTTACTGAAAACCGGTAAGCATTATCTGGTCATCATAAGACCTTCAGAATGTGCCCAGGCCCACGGATTTTTTGGGCGCACCGTAAGCGGAGTGCAAGTTAGTATCAGTGGGGTGTGGCCTGCTCTACAGATAGGTAATTTAATAAACAGATAAAAATAAATAACACATTTATTAAATAAATAAAATTTACCATAATGAATAAAATTACCATAATATCTGACCCATTTCTTAAAAGTGTCGTAATACTGACCTTATCATGAATAAAAATATCTTTTGAAGTGTTAATATATTATAGGAAACGTTATTTATATTTATACATATATACGGAACGGATTTAATTTCTAGATCAAAGAAGCCGCAGCTGTGCGCGTTTAGTTGGCGTGACTCCTATGAATTAAAAATATCATTTCCTATCTATTAACAATATTACGATTGGATTTCATGCGTTTTAATTTTTTTGCGCGGAACCCTTATTATTTTTTATAAATTAAAAGTAGCCTAAGTTCCTCCATAAACCTAAAATCAGTTATCTGCCACTGAAAGTCTCGTCAACTCACAATGTCCATTGAAAGAAAAACAGACAAGAATTTTAAAAATTGTGTTTTTGTTACCGTATGTATTTTCATATGCATTTAGGAAAAAACTGTTATTTTAATAAACAAACAAACAGACAATTCAATTTTATTTATTTGTATAGATATATGAAATTATATTCAATAAGATTTAGATATTATTAAATATTATTTAATTTATCTATATATATGATATTTTATAGGAGTCACGCAAACCAAACACCCACGGCCACGCCCCACGTTTGAACTAGGACTGTTGATAAAATATCGATATATCGAAAAATCTATTATATTATTTAGAAATATCGATATTTATTTTTAATATTTTTGACGACATATATTGAAATATAAGTTTGATATTGAAATATATGACAGTCGATATATTTTTTAAATAATTTAATTTTAATTTTTTTATGTAAATCATTTAATCTACAACACCATCGTAAACTTAAATCTTAATCCTTGCTGGACCCAATCTACTATACTTTATTTACACTATATAATGTTTTAAATTTTTCCCCAGTTTATTTATTTGCTTATTATCTTAAAAAAGAAATGTAATCTTGTATAGTATATCTCTGTGATATTAAAATCACTATAATCTATGAAACTTAGTACTACTTTGTGAGTTTTGTGAGTTTTGGCAGGAGCTTGGCCATCGACGGATGGTTGCTCCTGTTTTATCGTTTAAATAGTCGTTTGAAGTGGATTTTTATCAAAGTGATGCGATTATGTGTATTAAGTGTCTGCGCATGTGAGCTTTCTATGTTTATCTAATTGAGCTCTCGACGTGTTACATACTAAAATAAAGTTGAAGCACCCCAACGTCACGAATTAAAATAAGTCAAACAAAGTAAAATCCGTAAAGTTTGTTTTATTAAATGTGTAGTATTCGTATAATAAATCAGTCAAAAAAACCTAAACCTAAATACTACTTACAGGTAACTTGGTCATTTATATTAATTGATATTATTGGTGCTTGTAGGTTTTCTTGAATTACGAAGATATTTTCGTCTTCTGGTTGTAGTTGGTTATGCTTTTTCCGTTCTGCCTTGTTTTTTATTGCCTCTGAAATATATGGTTGATTTATAATTTTGTACGTACTTGGGAATTTTGCTGCTTTTTTAATTGCCTGAAAACATTATAAAGTGAGTAATAATACTGTTTGTACTATTTATTATATTTATATTATTTGTGTAGTTACTTCTTGAGCCCTTTCAAATAAGCCCAAACACAATGGTGTTTCGTAGTGGCATAACTGTGATCTTTTACCCCACCTTCTTTGTCCACCATCATGGACGTAATATAATCATATTGAACTAGGTCTTTATAAACCCTTTCAAATGAGTTCAAATACGATCGTTCTACCTAGTGCCACCACTGAGATCTTATATCCTAGACAGTTGTAGAGCCACGCGGCAGCTTTTGCTGTCGCACGGATGGACCGGCTCGAACCGGGGTGGTTACCACGACCTCACAGAAAACCAGCGTGAAGTAGAGGTTTACCTCTGCGTTTCGCTTGGTGGGTGCAGGTGGCCGTAGGCCTTTTTTACTGGAAATGAGGCATTCCATTGTAGTGTTATGCTACTTACATATCATTTTACATTATTTTAAATTCATTTTTCCATTCTGTTTCGATTTTCTGCATGCACCTCAAAACTGGATATTTTACATCACCTTTATTTCCATAGGATCCTGTAACGATTTTAAACCATAAGAACACAATAACAAATCATTTTTACTTCGTATTTTCACACTATCAGCACTTTTAAATTGGTGTCAATGGAGTCTACCTTTTTCGATCTTTTATTTAGTTTTCCGTAACTCTTTGTGCGCGCAGGTGCGCTACATTTTTTCCTATATCAATAATATCTAATTTTTCACTTAAATCTTGCCGTTTTTCTATTACGAGCCTAAAACCAAAATTTGACATGTTTTGACATCGTTGTTTATCTGGTTGTCATGACAATTTTTATTCAAATTCGTTACCGGTCTGTTGTTTCTACTTCGATAATTCCACATAAATACTCTTTCCTCTTGGCCATTTACAAAAAATTTGCGTTTAATTTAAATAATTTTTCCGTTCTCTCTAAAAAGGTATAAAAGCCGAACAATCGGTCAAGAAAGTAAGTCTCGCTTCGGTTCTCAAACTCGAAGAATCTCCTAAAGGCCTTATCCCGGGGCCGCACTGCCCCGGGATCCTGCAAGCCTCTGTCCTGCCTGAATTCTCCAGGACCCTGCAAGCCTCTGCCCTGCCTGAAGTCGCCGGATCCTGCTAGCCTCTGTCCTGCCTGAAGTCGCCCGATCCTGCTAGCCTCTGTCCTGCCTGAAGTCGCCGGATCCTGCAAGCCTCTGTCCTACCTGAATTCGCCGGATCCTACAAGCCTCTGTCCTGCCTGAAGTCGCCAGATCCTGCAGGCCTCTGACCTGCCTGAAGTCGCTGGGATCCTGCAAGCCTCTGTCTTGCCTGAAGACGCCGGATCTTGCAAACCTCTGCATTCACCTGAAGTCGTCGCCTAGACACACCCACGCCTTCACCTACGCTGTGCGTGCTCGTTCCAGACGCTGTGGGCCTACCACCAGCACAGCCTGCGTATAATCTGTGGGCAGCGAAGAACACCACCAAAAGCGGCGTACCTCTTGGATCTTCGGCCTCAGCTTCAATACCCATCATTTTTATTATCTTTTTTTTAGAAATAATTGTAAATCACATCACCCATCTTCATCCTCATACATCATTTTTTTTATATAAATCTGTAAATATCTTTTTTTATATTTTAAATAGATTATTTGTTTTGCCCTATTTTTGTTGTTTTTGTTGTTGCTAGGTTAGGTTCCTTTTTTTTGTTTTTAATTGTCGCTTCACGACACCATCTTAGTCCTCACGGATGACAACGCATCTACATTTTGATTTGTAATAGAGGATAGATGTAGATGTCTATGGGCCGCAGCAACCACTTACCATCAGGTGGACTGTGTGCTCGTTTGTCACCCTAATCCTATAAAAAAAAATATCCACCTTCGGATTGCACCATCAGAAATGTGAGATCATAACAGTCATCTAAGTCTTTATGAGCCCTTTCAAATGAGCTCAAACACGATCGTTCTATCTAGTGCCGCCACTGAGATCCTATATCCACCTTCGGATTGCACCATCAAAAAGGTGAGATTATAACAGTCACCAAGATCTTTATGTGCCCATTCAAATGAGCTCAAACACGATCGTTCTATCTAGTGCCGCCACTGAGATCCTATACCCACCTTCGGATTGCACCATCAGAAACGTGAGGTCATAACAGTCACCTAGATCTTTATGAGCCCATTCAGATGAATTCAAACGCGGTCTTTCTATCTAGTGTCGTCACTGCGATCCTATACCCACCTTCTGATTGCACCAACATAAAGGTGATATCATTACAGTCATCTAGGTCTCCATTTACCTATTTGAAAATGAGTCCAAATACGATGGTTCTACGTAGTATCATCACTGGGATCCTTTACCCACCTTCTGAGTCCACCATAAGGATGGTGACATCATTACAATCACCTTGGTTTCCATTCTCTGTCAAACCAACTTCTCTAAATATATATGACGGCTCCGTGGCGCAGTGGCTTAGCAATGAATTGCTGCGCTGAGGGGCGCGGGTTCGAATCCCGCACGGAACAAGTATTTGTATGGCCTACAAATAATTGTTCCGGGTCTGGATGTTTGTCCTTGTGCAATTTGTGTTTGTAATCTGCCTTCAACGATACAGGAGAAAATCCTAGTGGGGTAACGTTTTTTTTTAATAAAAAAATGTAAAATAATATAAAATCTACACAGCATACAAATAATGTTATAAAAAATTATAAAATATATATAAAAGCTACTAAGAAAGTATGTACTTACCAATAATGGAAACTAACTGAAGCCAGCGGATTACGGTGCGCCCGGAAAAATACGTGGGTTGCCGTCAGTTAAAACTTGTAACTTAAGATTTCACATTCACAATCAGTTTTTGGATGTACGTCAGTTCAACGGAGCAGTTTAACTGACAGCACGCCCGAATAAAATCCGTGTGTTGCCATCAGTTAAAAATTTCACATTCACGGTCAGTTTTTGGATGTACGTCAGTTAAACTGGTCAGTTTAACTGACCGTGAGTGGGGACCATAAGTCTAGTTAAACTGAAACTGATCAGTTTAACTGACCGTGTGTGGCCATCATTAGGACCCGTCGATTTTAAGACGCCCATTACACGCCTAGACAAGCGTCAATCAGTTCGATCAATCATGATTGACGTTTGAATGATAGAATAATTTCGACATTACACGTTCATGCTGACTGATGTCAGTCAAACCCAAATTTTCGGAGAGAAAGAACCTACCTATAAACTAAATTCATTTTCGATTCACCATTTAACTGTAATTTAATATCTTGAAAAGAAAAAGAAAAAAAACGAATAGGAAAAATTGTAATATTTAATATCATTTTACCCATTTTAATTTAACGCGCGCCAATGTTCGACTTCTTGGAGCACATAATTGATTCTCGGCTTTATTTGAAACGCATTTATGGACGAAAAATAAGCTTACGTTTTATATTCATTCGTATAGGGTGGATGCCCCTATTACCAGCCTTTTAGTGCCAATTTCAATTTCCTTTTGTGTACCTACCTAATGCCTGCATAACATAGGGCTATGCCTTTTGAGTTTTTGGTCGGTACCTATTGTAGAAAGTTTTAGGGGCACTGAAATAAATTCATAACAACTTACAATTTTAAATCATGCATATCACAAGCATGGAATATCTATTAAGATAGACGACAAGAATTATTTTATTTTAATGTTTTACTTCTTACCTTACTGTGGTTTAGTTTTAAGCAGTTTCAATAACACTAAACAATTAATTAAAACAAAATTATAATATTGTATGGTGTTCTTAACATATACCAAATGTCTGAAAAGCAAGTACGTATCATTTGCTAAACTTTTAAATCAAAAACGAATTTTAAAATATAGACGAATTGATCATAACTTCCTTAACTATAAAATAAGTTATGTTCTAATTAATTGTATTTATTCCAGTTTATGACATCCCTGACTTATGTTACGTGGCTGAAATTAGGTACTTCTTATTATGTACGTTAAACCAAATAACAGCCGGGCGGCTGACATTAAGCACTAGATACATTTGGTATATCTAATTACGGCCAAAGACGTATTAAAAAAGATAGAAAGGTTACACACTAACATTATTGTATTTTAAAGTGGCGCAGGTAGTACTACATCTACGTACCGTTATTTATTATGACACATTGCGCTAACAAAAAGTGACATATGAACGATAGGTATGCCCTACCTATCGTTAGAAAAAGATGAATATACATCGTTAGTTACGTATTGATTGCTGCCGAGCGCTCATTGGCGCGAGCGCGTGACATACCGATGTGGAAAATGAACACACTAGCTAGCGTCAAAGTTTACACTAGCAGTTAGTATTGAAATAATAAAATCAATTATGAACAAAATATCTATATTCAAAATATTAATGAGACGTTTTTCTTGTCTCTAACAGTTGCAGTGTAATTTGTGTACAACCTAAAAACATAGGAAGGCATTTTTGCGACGAATAACTAGAAGATTTACGCGTTGTAGCGAAGGTATAGTCGCGACGCGAGAGCGTGCCCGACTGAATGCGAGTCGGGCAATTACCTGACTTTCGTATTGCCATTTTAGAGCGAGTATGACGTATCTATACTTTTAAAAACATCTTAGATTACGGCCCCATTAATTTCCACTAAAGATGAGCTAATGTAAAATGTGCTTAATTGTATCGGGACCATAACTTGTCAAAAAGTGGAGTGGCGACGGGCTGCGCGAGCGCGTGGAAGCCGCCTCTTCAATATATTCTGCGTCCGCCTCCATTGCTGTCTGAGCGTTGACTGACGCGTGATTGACGAAACGCCATTACACGTTCAATCAAAATTCGCGACTGATAGTTGATTGATGTAAAAATCAAAATTCATGCAACCGTCAAGCACCGCATTACACGGTAGGTTATTCGTCAATCACAACCGTGATTGTTGTAAAACTGACAGCAAAACCTACCGTGTAATGGGCGTCTAAAAAAGGTCTCGGGTTCTCTACACTCACTACAGTAGCGTTAGCTCATAGAAAAACATACGCTGGTATTATGTGAGAGCGTGGTCTTTCTCCGGTCGAGCCGTGTTTGTGTTACAACCATAATACGATTTTTATTCAAAGTATAATAGAGCTGCAGCATAGCAAAAGAAAGTGTAATATTTTTTTTGTACAGAATAAGGATGACAAACGAGCACACAGGCCACCTGATGGCAAGCAGATGTTGTGGTCAATATACCTCTACATCTATCCTCGATTAAGTATCAAAATGCAGACGCATTGTCACCTCTGAGGACACCTAATATATTTATTTATAACTTTTTGATTATTCATAACTTTTATATAATATTTTGCTCACAAAATACCAGCGTTGAACAGCAAAATAATGCTGCTGTGTTTGGTATGGTGAGTGTAGAGAACCGGAGACCCCTTTTTACTGGAAACGAGGCATTCCATCTTAGTCCTCGGGGTTGGCGACGCATATGCATTTTGATTCATAATCGAGGATGAATATAGATGTCTATGGGCCACAGCATCCACTTACCATCAGGTGGACTGTGTGCTCATTTGTCACCCTTATCCTATAATTAAAACAGCATCCACTAGTGGTGGACTGTGTGATAATAGTATTCTGTGAGAGCGTGTACCATCCCGCACGATTCGTGGTCAAGTTTCATTTTAATAATGTTTCGGTTTCGTGCTACGTGCCAAATAATATAAGGTCTTGTATATAAGAATATTCCTAATATTCTAAAATATTAATAAATAATATTACAAAATCCTTATCTTCTTAAAAGATCGCTTTTACTAAAACCGAGGCATTCTTCTTCCCCGCCATGAGCCATCTTAGACCTCAGGGGTGATAAGGAATCTGAATTTAGATTCTTATTCCAGGATAAATGCAGATGTGTATGGGCCACAGCATCCACTTAACATAAAACAGTTTCTTAAAGAATACTAGAACGCATCCGCATCCATACTCAATTTCCAGTAAAAGGAATCTCCAGTTTTTTTACATTGCTCTAAACTATTTTATGCTGGTATTGTGTGAGAGTATGGTCATACCCCGATCGAGCAGACCCATTTTTGCTACATCCATAATATAGCTGTAGCGTGGCTCTACCATGTAAGAGAAAAGGTGCTATATTTTTGGTATTGCGATCGCTTTTGCCACTTTGAGATCAGATGAAGTTATTATCCCGCATTCTGGGGTCCAGTTTTCGTTACACAGCATAGAAATAGCAGTATGATTTTGCTATTTTAAGATGGTATTTTGTGGCACCGTGATAGAATAGAATAGAATAATTTTTTATTCAATATCGATTATTACATAATTCTTATGAAAGTCATTTTTTATCTACCACTGGTTCGGAAAATACCTCTGTCCTGGGAAGAACCAGCAAGAAACCCAGCGGGACTTTTTTTTTTCAAACATAATTTCGTTTATACAATTTTTAAATAATTTTTCATAGAACCAGCATTTATTCAGGGGTTATTTTCATTCATGTATTCCTTGATATTATAATAACCCTTTTTGTACAGTTTTTCTTTAATAAAACTTTTAAACTTGTTTAATGACAAACTTTGAATATGTTCTGGGATTTTGTTGTAAAAGCGTATACATTGCCCCATAAATGAATTACTGATTCTGTGGAGTCTAGTAACTGGTATTACAAGCTTATGTTTGTTCCTAGTGTTTAAAGTATGCACATCCTTATTCTTATTAAAGCTATTTATGTTTTTATGTACATACATTACATTTTCATAAATATATTGCGATGCCAAAGTTAATATGTTTATTTCTTTAAATTATAGTCTGAGGGACTCTTTACAATTTAGGTTGTAAATCGCCCGAACGGCTCTCTTTTGCAAAACAAATATAGCTTCAATATCAGTCGCATTACCCCATAGCAAAATTCCATAAAACATTACGCTATGAAAGTACCTAAAATACACTAATCTAGCTGTCTCAACATCTGTGATACTTCTAATCTTTCTTACAGCATATACTGCAGAACTAAGTCTGCTTGCTAATTTAGATATATGGGGGCCCCATTGAAGTTTCGCATCAATAGTAATACCGAGAAAAACAGTGGTATCCACAAGAGTCAACTCCTCCCCATTTAACAGCACATTGGTATTCGAATGATTTACATTAGGTATTGTAAATTTAATACACTTTGTCTTATTGCCGTTTAAGAGCATATTGTTGGCGTTAAACCAATGTACTAATTTCGATAGAGCAATATTTAAATCGTCATTAATTTAAATTTTTAATTAACTGCCGTTTGAGTTTGAAAACTAAAGAGGTATCATCAGCAAATAATACTATATCGTCATTGTCCCCTACAAGATACAGGTAAGTCATTAATATAGATTAAAAACAGGAATGGGCCAAGAATCGAGCCCTGAGGAACGCCCATTGATACTACCGATCCGAAGGAACCTTTACCATTGATCACGACTTTTTAAGTTCTGTTACTTAAATATGAAGTAATAAGTCTAAGTGCCAAATTTTTTACACCGTAATGTTGTAGTTTCCTGATTAATGTCTCATGATGAACACAATCGAAAGCCCTGGAAAGATCACAGAAAATACCTAAGGCATCTTGTGAATTCTCCCAGGCATTAAAAATATATTTCATAAGCTCAACACCGGCGTCAGACGTCGAGCGACCCCTTGTAAAACCAAATTGGTTTTTATGAAGTAATTTATTTGTATCGAAAAAAATTAACAATTGATCCAAAATTATTTTTTCAAAAATTTTACCGAGAGTTTGTAGTACAGAAATAGGAAAAAATTAGCGGGGTCCAATGTACTACCAGATTTAAATAAAGGTATTACTTTACTATACTTCATTAAATCAGGAAACACACCAGAATCGATACAAGTATTAAAAATAATAGCAAGATGAGGTGCAATTAAATCTATTATGGACGCAATAACTGTTACGGAAATCCCCCACAAATCTGCGGTTTTCTTTACATCAATGGTTTTGAAGTATTTTACAATATCTTGCGGTAATACTTTTTAAATCTAAATTCTTTTAAACAAGTATTAACATTCTGTTTGAGTAATGACTCGGCGACAGTTGGAGAAGTATTCAACGACTCTGTTGTCAGTGAAATATTTCTCAAACACCGCTGCGATTTCTTGATTTGATTTAGTCAATTCATTGTTAATTTTTAATTGATAGTTTGAGTTACGAGGTTTTTCTTTACCGGTTTCGCTGTTAATTATACTCCACGTCATTTTAATTTTATTCTTAGCCGTCTTAATTTTATTGCTAATATGTAACGATTTGGCTGTAGAGCAAACTCTTTTAAACATTTTAGAATAATATTTGACATATTCTTTAAAAGCATCGGAAGGAAAATGGCTTGCATTTTGTGCTTCTTCCTGATGGTAATTTAATCTATACAAATGAATAAAATTGAAGTGTCTCTTTGTAATGTCGAAATAGCAGCTTTTCACTAAATGCATTTGAAAGCATATTCGATACTTATAAAAAATAATTTAAAATTAAACATATTGTAAAGCCGACTCCAATATTAGTTATTAAGAATAACTCAAAAATTATTGACCTTGATAAAATTTATATGGGACCACAGGAGAAGTACCAGCTTTCAAATAAAAAAAGAAACATCGAAATCGGTTCATTCCGTAAAAAGTTATGAGGTAACACACATATAAAAAAAGCATACAGTCGAATTGAGTGCCGTCTCCTTTTTGGAAGTCGGCAGAAAAAAACAATTTTTAAAATTTTTATCAGTCTGTCTTTCTGTCTGTCTGTCTGTTTCGGCTAAAATCCGAAACGGCTGGACCAAATTTAATGTTATAAGGGGTAACAGGCCACTTTTATTAATTTTAGAATAAGAATTAGGGTTCCCCGCAAAAAAATTTAAAAACCATGAAATCCAATCGTAATATTCCACGCGGGCGAAGACGCATGGAACAGCCAGTATTAAATATACCTAATTATTGAAAGTTATGTGGTGTTTTACTCTAAAACAGTATTTATTTGCCTTGGCGCTATCTTTTAAACGGGCTCTTGGCCGATTTCAAACACGGCTTAAATATTAGAAGAATTATATTCATAAATATGACGATCAGCACTCCTCTTAAATCGCTTTCGACGGTCATTGTAACCTCTGTCTTAAAAGTTGTATAATAAGCAATGCCGCATACGCGCTGTCGCACCTCAATGAGTACATCGGTTCATTAAATGCAGTTTTTTTAGTGAATATAATTAACGATTGTCAGCAAATGGAAATGCAGACCTCTAAGCTCACAAGCGTCTTGCTTACTGTTTTGAATTTGTGGTAGAGAACCTTTTGCTTCAAAATTTACAAATTTGTATTTAACTACATGCTGCCGTTTGAGGAAGCTCAAGGTCGCTCAGCGGGCTATGGAGAGAACTATGCTCGAGGTTTCTCTGCGTGCTAAACTTAGAAATAAGAATATCCGCAGTGGAACCAGAGTGACCAACATAGCCCAACGGATACGGTAAGCTGCAGTGGCAATGGGCTGGCCATATAGCTCGAACAACACAACCGATGGGGAAAAAGAGTTCTCGAGTGGCAACCTCGTAACGGTAGGCGAAGTGTAGGACATGGATTGACGACCTGCTAAGACATGCAGGTTCTCGATGGATGCAGGTGGTTCAGGACCGTGTTTTGTGACATTCCTTGGGGCAGACCTATGTTCAGCAGTGGACTTATGGAGGGCTGTAATGATGATCATTGCTTAACTACAGGTCATCTTATACCTTTAGAACCTTACGGATCGGTGAAGAGAACAATTTTTTTTTCAGTGCATCATATGTTTAAATTAATAAAAGTAAACCATTATAGGAGTATTTATTTGTTGCTAGGAGTACCGATAGGTTAATCATTAAATTATGAATAATTGACATAAGATATCATTATAAAAAATAACGCATAATTTGGCGTTCAAAGTGTAGCATTAAATGAAACTACGAGTAGTTTATACTACGAATTTCATCGCGAAACGTGGAAAATATAAAATAGTTTAATAAACGCGTTAAAGTTAATAAATCCGTAAAAACAAGTTTCATTCAATAGAAAATTTTAATTTTTGACACTACAATTAATTTTAATATCCAAAAAAATCCTGTTATTTCAAAGTTTTCACTTTTTTCGGCAGTCCCTAACGACAATGACTGCCAATTTTTATATCTTTATTTCTCTTTGGTCTTAAGTTATTATTACATACATTTCGGGTTAGTAATACGTTTTTTTTTGTTTTTGTATAGGATAAGGGTGACAAGCGACCACACAGTCCACCTGGTGGTAAGTGGTTGCTGTGGCCCATAGATGTAGTTGACATCTATCCTCGTTTGCGAATCAAAATGCAGATGCGCTGTCAGACGTGAGGACTGAGATGGAATGCCTCTTTTCCAGTAAAAAGTGTCTCCGTTTCTCTACACTCACCATACGAATCACAACAGCATTAAGCTGCTATTTCAGGCCGGTATTTTGTGAGAGCGTGGTCCTTCCCCGGTCGAGCCGACCCATTCGTACTACAACTATACAATTAATAAAGCTACAGCATGGCTCTACCACGTATAAATTATGTCTTGTAAAGTATCACTCAGTCAGTCATTCAAAGTATATTCTTACGAAGTAGAGGCCGCGTAATAAATGCCACTCTTACTTAGCGTGGTGATTAAACCGTCACTGTAATAGGGTAGGCCCATGTACAGCGCAAATTTTTTTAACAAAATGTAAAAGCCGATTTCAATGAACAAAAAAGAATGAAATAATTTCACATTTTTAAGTCGGTGCTATCATAGTATAGCGTGGTGGCCCCGACTACTGAATGTGAAATTAGTTTATTAGGTAACTTTAGTTCAATGAAATCGGCTATTCGTTTTTAACCGACTTCAAAAAAGAGGGGGTTCTCAATTCGACTGTATGTTTAAATTTTTAAATTATGTGTGTTACCTCAACTTTTTTCTAGGTAAACCGATTTCGATGATTCTTTTTGTTATTTGAAAGCTGGTGCCTCTCGTGTAGTCCCATATATCAAGTCCCCAATTTGAGCAGTAGTTTTTGAGTTATCCTTAATAATTTATATTGAAGTTAGTTGTACAAATTTTTTTAATTTTACGACTTGTTGGTAAAAGATATTCTTTTTACCCCTATAAGTGGATTCAGGAAGAATATTCATTTTTATACGTGGTAGAGCCATGCTGCAGCTATATTAGTGGTATAGTTGTAGCACGAATGGGTTGGCTCGACCGGGGAAGGAACACGCTCTCACAGAATACCAGCGTAAAAAGCAGCTTAACGCTGCTGTGTTTCGTACGGTGAGTGTAGAGAACCGGAGACCCTTTTTACTGGAACCGAGGCATTCCATTTTAGTCCTCACGGGTGACAACGCATCTGCATTTTGATTCTTAACCGAAGATAGATGTAGATGTCTATGGGCCACAGCATCCACTTACCACCAGGTGCACCTTGTGCTCGTTTGTCACCCTTATATTCTATATAATAAAATAATTCATTTATGGCGCAACGTAAACGCTTTGACAATAAAATCCCAAAAATGTTTAAATGATTATGAATCAACAGGTCCGAAAATTTTATTAAACAAAAAATAAAATAAAAGGGCTGTATAATATTAAGGAATACGAATATGAATGAAAATTACCCCTGAGAATAAGTTGATCGCTACTATGCTGGTTCTATTACAGTTCATACAAATAATTGTTTTATAGCTGGTAGCGCTGGTAGTCGGAGCATTGTAGCACGAATGGGTCGGTAAGTATAATTGTTCATTTTATGTAGGTAAGTAACTTAATTTATTTGTTTAAAAACTTCCGCGCGCGCCCGTTTGTAAACTTGCGCCCTTAGGCTGTGCCTTAGGCAAGTGCCTAGTTTGCTATAAGGATAATCCGCCACAGCTTACGTACACCGTGCTTATGGCTAAAAGTAGCGTGAAAAGTACGAAATATCCAGTGTTGCGAGCGTCGATCAGCCTGACGATAAGAAAATTTATACATTGGAGGCCCGTGTCCAGCAGTGGAGATAAAAGAAGAGAATAAATTAAGACTATGTTCATTTTTGAACATCGCCACGACATTACCAGTAGATGGCACATCGTACAATTATATTAAAAGTCGGTCACAAGATGGCGTTACTAGTATTTCTAAACGCGATACTATTTGAACATTTGATAAGACACTAGTTACATGGAATCCTGGAATTGCAACTATAACAATCTCCTCTATATTGATAAACAATACTTGAATATTTGAGAGCCTTTCATTTTGATAGGTCTGATAATTGTACCCTAATCTATATTCTATACATATAATAAAACTGTAAATAGCAGATGTCTGTACATTTTATATTTTTGTAATAAAAGTGATTGAGGGGTACTAAAAATAAGTAATTAAATACATTTCTACCATTTTTAGAATTTTCTGTCTGTCTGTCTGTTTGTTTGTTAACGTATCACGTATAAAGTACTAATTTATATCATAAGAATTGTTAAGGAAATTATAAAGTGTAACTTCGGGTTACATTTAGTCTTTATTTCATTAAAATCAGTTCATTCCATCAAAAGTTATGATAAATATTCTGAAGTATGGGTAGGGAAGTATAGGTACGAATTTGCTCAACGGTGGCTTTGTTTGAGTCATCAAGTGCATTTTAAACTAATATCATATCATAAATCATAGTTAAATTATGTAAAATAATGATATAATTACGTATATCTAAAACGCAGTAAACAAAAGTATTAAAGAACGTATTAAATATATTATACAAAAATATATTAACCTTATTAACTAAATCTGAAGCACAATAGTTAACCCATTTCTTCGATAGATGGTGGTGTTGTGAAAATGTAATGCAATTGCAATGTGGTTTTTTCCTGTAGATGAGTTTTCATATTTACTGCTAATCTTTATTATATTACTCGCTGCCCTACTACGTGTTGACAAACTCAATTTATTCTTTACCGCCGAGTACTCTATGTGGTAAATCAAATTTTAAAAGAGCTATTAACAATTGCGTTGATTTTGGCGAGAGTCAAACTTTATTTTTTGCTTACTGTGCAGGCACTGATTTATAAGTTCTCTTGCGTTTTATATAATGTATCAATCGCGTCAATTAATCTCTTTTATTTTTAGAATTGATGTTAGCAGCGCCATCTCTCTTTAAATATATACATATAATAAAAATGAAATTGCCGTGTAGTGGCGGTTAAGAATATCCACTACCCCATATCTTCCCGTGGGTGTCGTAAAAGGCAACAAAGGGAAACAGGCAGGAGATGGGCAGCAGCATCTTCCTGGTAAAGGCAAAATACATTTAAAAAAAAAACTGCGGTTGCCAACCCGCTCGCCAAGCGTGGCAACTATGGCAATATACCCCCCATAATGAAAGTTACGAAGAGACGGCCCCCAGTCCCCGGCGGCCCCGCTATTCCTGGCTACGGTGGCGACCATGGTAACGGCGGGGCAGGGGGTGCTAAGAATCTCCGGTGGAGGTTCGGTTGCCACCTACAACGACTCGACCTGGCAACATACAACGCACGCACCCTGAGGACTGACGAGAAGATTGTGGAGCTGGAAGAAGAGATAGACAAGTTACGCTGGCATATTATAGGATTATCCGAAGTCCGAAGAGAGGGGGAGGACACGGTAATCCTCGAATCCGGCAAATTGCTCTATTACCGGGAGGGCGACCATCTGTCCCAAGGAGGTGTCGGATTTATCGTCCACAAGTCTCTCGTTAACAACGTTGTAAAGATTGAGTGTGTGTCGACGAGGGTTGCGTACCTTATACTCAGAATCACCAAACGGTATTCGCTGAAGGTCATACAGGTTTACGCACCAACCTCGGCACACCCCGATCAGGAGGTGGAGGAAATGTATGAGGATATCTCTAGAGCCATGCATTCCTCCAAAACCCAATATACGGTGTTAATGGGAGACTTCAATGCAAAACTAGGCACAAGATAGAACGGTGAGCTGAAAGTGGGGAAATTTGGAATAGGGCAACGGAACCTAAGGGGCCAGCAGTTGGCCGACTTCATGGAGAAAGAGGGACTCTTTATGATGAACTCTTTCTTCCAGAAGCGGCCCCACAGGAAGTGGACCTGGTCGAGCCCCGACGGTTCGACAAAAAATGAGATTGACTTCATTATGACGACCAGACGACAACTGTTCAGTGATGTCTCAGTGATCGCGAGGGTGAAAACCGGCAGCGATCACCGAATGGTTAGAGGCACACTGAACCTAAACGTTAAGTTGGAGAGGTCTCGTCTAATGAAGTCAACGCTCCGTCCCCCTCGTGCTCTAATCGAAAGTCCCGAAACCTTTCAGCTCGAGTTGCAAAACCGTTTTCAGTGCCTAGAAGACTGCAATGAAGTGGACGATTTGAATGACAAGCTCGTGGAAACTGTCCATGCGGCCGGAGCTAAGTTCTGCAAGACCCGCCGCAGAAGAACACAAAAACTCTCCGATCACACTCTTAATCTCATGGCTGTTAGACGGGAGATGAAGCTACATTCTTCAACAGATTTGACAGCATACAGGCAACTGAACAGACAGATCTCCAAATGCATGCGGCGGGACTTACGCAACTTCAATACAGCTCGTATTGAAGAAGCGATCGAGCGGAACCAAGGCTCCAAAGTCTTTGCCAGAGATCTGTCTGCCAGAAAGAGGCAACTGTCAAAGCTGAAGACCGAATGTGGCAGCATCGTTTCCGGGGCACCTGAGATTTTGAGTGAGATTGAGAGGTTCTATGGGCAGCTGTACACGTCATCGTTGGAGCCACACGCAAGTGTGAGTAACGATCCAAGAGCAAGTCTTATCCGACATTATTCCGATGATATCCCGGACGTCAATCTGAGCGAGATTAGAATGGCTCTCCAGCACCTTAAAAACGGCAAGGCCCCAGGCGAGGATGGAATTACAGCGGAGCTTCTGAAAGCGGGTGGTAAACCGGTACTTGAAGTCCTTCAGAAGCTCTTTAATTCCGTCCTCCATGGTGGCATTACACCGGAGGCGTGGAGCAGAAGTGCGGTGGTCTTGTTCTTCAAGAAAGGCGACAACGCTCTCTTGAAGAACTACAGACCGATTTCCCTTCTGAGCCGCGTCTACGTGCTGTTTTCGAGAGTCATTACGAATCGTCTCGCGCGCAGACTTGACGACTTCCAGCCTCCCGAACAAGCCAGTTTCCGAAAAGGCTTTAGCACCATAGACCACATACATACCCTTCGGCAAATTGTACAGAAGTCCGAGGAGTACAATTTGCCACTATGTCTGGCGTATGTGGACTATGAGAAAGCCTTTGATTCCGTCGAAATTTGGGCGGTGCTGCAGTCCCTTCAGCGATGCCAAGTTGACTGTCGGTATATCGAAGTGTTGAAGTGCTTGTACAGTAGGGCTACGATGGCTATCCGAGTACAGAACCAGAGTACGAAACCTATCCAATTGCAGAGAGGTGTAAGACAGGGTGACGTCATATCCCCGAAACTCTTTACCGCTGCATTGGAAGATGTTTTCAAGCTTCTGGACTGGAAAGGATACGGTATCAACATCAATGGCGAGTACATCACTCACCTTCGATTTGCCGACGATATAGTCCATATGGTAGAATCGCTGGAGGACCTAAGCACTATGCTCAATGACCTCAATAGTGTTTCCCAACGGATAGGTCTTAAGATGAACATGGACAAAACAAAGATCATGTTTAATGTCCATGTCACACCTATGCCGGTAGTTGTTGGGAACACTAAGCTCGAAGTTGTTGACGAGTATGTTTACCTGGGACAAATAGTCCGACTAGGTAAGTCCAACTTCGACCGAGAGGTCAATCGACGGATTCAACTTGGTTGGGCAGCGTTCGGGAAATTACGGCACATCTTCTCGTCAGGTATACCTCAAAACTTGAAAACGAGACTGTACACCCAGTGCGTGTTGCCAGTGATGACATACGGAACTGAGACGTGGTCCTTCACTGCTGGCCGGATGAGGAAGCTCAAGGTCGCTCAGCGAGCTATGGAGAGGGCTATGCTCGGAGTTTCTCTGCGTGATAAACTCAGAAATGAGGATATCCGCAGTAGAACCAGAGTGACCGACATAGCTCAACGGATTAGTAAGCTGAAGTGGCAATGGGCCGGCCATATAGCTCGAAGAACCGACAACCGATGGGGAAGAAAGGTTCTCGAGTGGCAGCCTCGTACCGGCAGGAGAAGTGTAGGGCGTCCCCCCACTAGATGGAGTGACGACCTGGTAAGATATGCAGGAAGTCGATGGATGCAGGTGGCTCAGGACCGTGCATTGTGGCATTCTTTGGGGGAGGCCTATGTTCAGCAGTGGACTTGTGAAGGGCTGTAATGATGATGAATAAAAATGATGATAACATGTTGTGTCTCTTTCTGTACATTGTATATATATTTTGGTGGCTAAAATCATTATGGGGAACTGAAAATAATTAAATAAGAACATTTTATAATTTTTAGAATTATCTGTCTGTCTATTTGTCTGTTATTATATGAACGCATCACGTCTAAAGTAAACATCTTTTATTTTCAAAGTTGATGAGAGTTACATTTAATCTTTGTTTTATTAAAATTGGTTAATTCTATCGAAAGTAATGATTATTATTTTGAAATGTAGGTTCGAATCTGTTCAATGGCGCCATAAAATCTCACAAATAGTAATAAAAAGATTTGTGTGTAAAAAAAACGTTCCATAATAATTAATATATTTATACTTAAAACACAAAAAGAGATTTAAAAAGGATGTTTTCTCACACAAAGGACGTAATAGATGGAGTTGTACAAATTACAAACTTTTCTGAATTGCTGTGTTGAGATTTTTCGCCGATGAATCGTATTGAGACTTACTGAAGAAATTTGTATCCATCGAAGCTATACAACGGAACCCGACCAAAAATAAAATTTTGCAACGAAATGTCGTGATATTGTATTTATAATATACGCAACATCAGTACTGCCATTTTAGCGCTTTGGGAACTAGATTTAGCGCTTTTTTGGAATGTATAGCGCGCATTTCGAAATTTTAGCACCTAGCTTAATCCAGCGCTTTTTGGTGTATTTAGCACACATTTCAATATTTTAGCGACTAGCGGGTTATTAACTCTTTTATAGCAGCACTGTTAGTCCACATTACCGATAATAATAATAATGACCTTTATTATTTTTTCCCACAAATAGTACATTGCAGTTTATCTTTTTCAAACATATTTTTTCCACAAAACAAAGAGCATGGGAGACGAGTCCAAACTAGGATACCCTGTGCTATGGATCTCCTGGCTTCCCCTTTATGATGATCAACTTGATTTTTTTACCGACGACTATAAGCGGGGAAATCTCCTTTATTAAAGTTTTCGTTCATGGTTTTGGCAACGCATTTATTTTGCTTTATTCAGTTTCAGTCAGTTGCTTAGAGCACAGCTAAGTTAAAAGTTACTTAGAAGTTATAACACAAAGAAACTGTGTAGCAACCACAATCAGATGCTGACATCTGAAACTAAGTTGCGAAATACATTGCACTTTAAAACAATTAATGACATTTTTATTGTTCGTACAGTACTAACTACTGTTGACACCAATTGCCATAATTATAAGTCGATGTCCTGCGAAGTATTGATACATCAAAAAAATATTGCCAGAAAAAAAACTTAATGTTGTTTTCTTTATTATGGTTATATAAAAAACCACAAATTTGTTTGTAGTTAATTTAGCGCGAAATCTAGGGCTTTTTTAAAGCGCTGTTTTCATGAAATCTAGCGCTTTTTGTGTTGTCCTAGAGCTGAATGAGTTTTTTTTTATCTGGCAGCACTGCCCAAAAACCCTCTATTAAGAAGTAACTTTCCTTTCAGTTTTAAGCGCGTTCAGTTCCCAGTTACAGTGAGCGTGTGTTATGCGATGACCGTAAATAAAGCGCAAGGTCAAACTTTACGCGTTGTAGGAGTGTACCTCAGTACTGACTGTTTTGCACGTGGCCAACTCTATGTTGCTTTTTCCCGCGTTAGTAGCCCCCGTAACCTTTTTGTGTACACCCCGGCTAAGCCTACTTCTAACGTCGTTTACACAGAAGCTCTATCATAAACGACTTAGAACTTTGATGATAATGATTTATTTAGTTACCACTTATTGATACAGTAATGAAATAAATCGTTTAATATTCTCTTACCTAAACGACAAATTCTTTATGTAAAACCTGTATACGCGAGCTACGCCGCGGGCACAGCTAGTTGAAATAATAAAATAATACACAATATTAAAGTTGAAATTGGCACTAGACATGGGCAATGAGTATCGCTTAAATGAAAAGATTGATATGTATCTTTTGATCACTAGGATTAGGATATGTATCACTCTTTTATATCTTTATATCCTTATGTATCAGTAGATCAAGCTCGCGTTCACGACACGCATCGCATTACATTGCGTTGCTCACTCAGCGTGGCTCGCTTCGCTCAACTCAATCCTATCATTAAGAGTGACAGAGCATACGGCTCACCTGATGGTAAGTGACTACCGCCGCCCATGAACAACTGCAATACCAGGGGAATTGCAGATGCGTTGCCGACCTTTTAAAAAAGAGTAGGCTCTTTTCTTGAAGGTCCCTTAGTTGTATCGGTCCGGAAAAATTGCTGGTGGTATTTGATTTCACAAGGAACCTGTGCGAGGAAGAAAACTTCTAAATCGCACAGTAGTGGACCACCAAACATCCAGATGGTAAAGATTAGTATTTCGAATTCTGTCATGATGTGCGATGGTGAAATTTAGCGGCTGGAATTAGTCCGAACAATTCCTTTGAGTACTCCCCGTGGTAGATACGATAGAATACGCAGAGATCGCAGCGCCAGTGAGTCAAGTGATCAGAAAGAGCTCAATCGCCGACGATTCGAACCACTCTGCGCTGGATGCGATCAAATGTAAGGAGCTGGTACTGGGGAGCCCCACCCCAGAAATGGGAACAGTATTCCATGTGCGGCTGAACCTGCGTCTTTTAAAGTTGCAGGCGGTATGCCGACATGAAATATTGTCTCGCTCTGCTGAGCACGCCAAGCTGTCAGCAAGCGACCACGAAACTGCACGTCATTCGATATGTCGACGACGAGGATTCCAGATGAAGGAAATAGCGCAAATAAACCAATTTTCCATCTTTTTTACTACATATACAGCGGAATTAAGCGTTCTTGACAAGACCTATAAGGTTCCCAATGTAGGCGAGAGTCAATTGTAACAACATGAAAGACAGTGGAATCTACTAACTCAAGTGATTTATCGTTCAAATTAATATGAGTAGTAACACGTCTCACATTTGACAAACACAATATAATAATGCATTTCGTTTTATTGGCAATCAAAAACTAGTCGTCACTTGTGAACCAGTGTAATACTTGAGATAAAGCATTATTTACATCGTCATACGTGTTTTTACCTCTATCAATTTTAAACAATAGAGAAGTATCATCGACAAAAAATACTGATAAAAAAATACGAGGAGCGGATGATAAGTCCGCGTAAGGCCGGCCACATACATACGGAATTCCGTTGCCCACAAAATTTCGAACGGAAAACTACCGTACGTGTGTGACGGGTCATATATTTTATATGAATTTGCTGCGTTCGGAATCTCGAATCGGAATATCGAAACGGAATCCCGAAACGGAATTCCGTATGTATGTGGCGGGCCTTAGTAAGTAGGTATGAGTATTTTATTCTTATTTTTCAATATATTCTCCCTCAAGCGAAATACATTTTTCACATCTGGCGGATAACGCTTCCAAACTGCCAGAACATATTTCTTTTCTTTGCCCTCAAAATGTCTTTCAACATCCGCCTTTATTTTATTGTCAATGACAAATCTACGACCTCGTAACTCCTTTTTCAAATTGGAAGAAAAAGAAACTAGTCGCTGGGAGCTAGTTGTGGACTGTAGGGTGGGTGATCTATTTCCTGAAAACCTGTGCCCCTCAGGGCCTGCCTCGAAAACGGCGCCGTGTAAAGAGGTGCATGGTCTTGTGAAAACAGGATTCCGCACGCCAACTTCCCGCGACGCTTTTGTGCGACTGCGTGCTTGAGCCAATAAATTTGCATTATATTGACCATTCATAGTAATCCCCTTTGGCATGTAATTTGTCAGCAAAACACCTTCGCTATACCAAACACAGTCGCCAGTAGCTTTATTGTAGACTTATAAAGCTTGAATTTCTTCGGCGGCCTTTCGCTTTTTTCATCCATTGCATGAACTTCTGTTTCGATTTTGGATCGTATTGGCGAACCCAAGTTCCATCTACAGTTACAATACGGTCGCAAATTTCGCCTATATTATCCCAAATTAACTCCCAAGATTTTATTGGTCTCGAGTCACCGCTGTTTATCGAACGGCGTTAGCATTTTTTTCTACCATTCATTTTTCTCACATTCGAATGCTCGTGCATAGTTTTTCCAACCCGTTCTTTGCTAATCTGCAACTCTTCGGCTATCTGCCATTATTTTATTCTTTGATCGGCCTGTACTAATTTTCGACTTTTCGAACATTTTCCTCCGTCA
Organism: Parnassius mnemosyne; assembly: GCA_963668995.1. NCBI lineage: Eukaryota > Metazoa > Arthropoda > Insecta > Lepidoptera > Papilionidae > Parnassius > Parnassius mnemosyne. The sequence continues at coordinate 21,750,011 of CAVLGL010000084.1, read as the reverse complement.
CTACCGTCACAAAACGCCCTGGACGGGGATCATCTTCACAGCTCTCTCATCCTAGTTGAAATAAACGAATCCATTTTGACCATAGTATATACGAAGGTCATGTCTTTCAAAAATTTCTTTCGGGGTTTTTTCTATCTTTACGGAGTACTTTGTTACAGCCCGGTGTTCAACATTACCGAAATTTGACGAAAATGGACTGACGTGATCCGCCAAGTCAGTCAACCTATTTATTTAAAGCTTAAAAGATTTTTAATATTGATATGGTCACTGTAAGATGTTGTTAGGTTAGCTAATTACGTAATAACTTAACCCTTAAGTAGGGACTGAATAAATTAACCGATTTGGGATTGGTATTACATGGATCTCACAACTTTTTGCGGCAGAAGAACTGAGTTGCAAGACTTGGTTTTTTTTTTTCAAGTTATATTTTTGATGGCATAACGTTTATCCTTCGACAGATAATTTGCTAAGGACCTTATTTATCGTAACAAGGTTATATTTATACTATTGAGGAGTGTGTGTGCGAATTTACTTATCAGCCGCCTCGTCTTTATTCCACTTGTCGCTTTCTTCTTTGTTGCTTTGTCTTTCTTTGTTATTAGTTGCACATTTTCATCAATATAGTAGAATATAATTATAGAATGGTCAAGACTAAGCAATTTTCGACCGACAACTTCTGCACCGAAAGAAAGTTTTTTTTTTTAAATTGTTATGACATAGATCAGCAATATTCTTCGAATGCACTGGTTCGAAATACACGTTTTCGTAACTAATAAATCTCTACTTTCATTTCCGTTTGATCCAGAATTTTTGCGACTTTTATCTCTATTCTCAAAAAGTCATGACTTTTATAATAGCATCATAATATGCCTAAAGTTTGATCTTATATTAAACAAAGAATTGTACCTAGTTTTCATGAACCTGGCATAACATAGCACACTACTTTATATATCCAATTTTTTCACATTTTTGTCCCCTTTCTGTCAAATTAAAATTTTTATGTTAGTTTTGCAAATCCTTTTTATTCAATTTTTCCTTTCCGTGAAGCATATTATATCCCTTTGTACCTACTTAATGCTCCAGCAGAATCTTCTTCCAAGCTGTGAACATGCGATACAAATACCGCTAAATAGAAGATGAGCAACAGTGAAACACCGCTTATGTAATCAGCAGACAAAAAATAATACACTCTTAGGTATTTAATACATCTTTATTGCAATATTATGGAACGTATATTGAACGTCCGCTTAATGGCAAACCTAGAACAGAATGACCTCCTTAGTGACCGGCAATACGGGTTTCGCCGAAATCGGTCAGCAGAAACCCTCTAGCGTATGCCACACACGTATGGAGCGAGGCACTCGAGAACAGTGGGAAATCACTTGCTGTTTCCCTTGATGTCTCGAAGGCGTTTGACAGTTTGTCACGCTAGCCTTTTCGGTAAGCTTCCAGCTGTTGCTGCAAAATGCCACTTAGCAGCTTTGGACTCAATGGAAAGGTGTGCTAAGAGGCTTATTGATGACCTGAATTTGGTTAAAACCAATCTTACCAGCCTCGAACACAGGCGCAACGTAGCCAGCCTTTCGGTTTTCTACAGAATGCATTTCTGAGTGTGAGCAGGAATTGCATAATTTAATTCCTCCCTCTCCCTTCCACCATCGGACAATCAGAAGTTTGGCCAGTCTCCATCCTTTCGTTGTTGACTTACCACCCATTCAAACCAAACGGTTTGCTACGTCGTTCATCATGCGTACAGCAAAGGAGTGGAATAAGTTGCCAGCATCTGTCTTTCCATCCGATTAGTGTCCGATTACAAGACACCCTTCAAGACAAGAGTGATTAGGCTTTTGTTAAGTCAGTGCGCTTCACCATCTTAGGCTACATCACCACTTACCATCAGGTGGGATTGTAGTTAAGGGCTGGCTTTGAATAATATTTTTTTTTATTTAATAAACTTCAATCGGATATTGATTGCATACTTTTATTCCAGCCAAAAACACTTTTACACGCCTCATAACGCGAAGAGTTATTAGGTAGTGCTTTACTCTCGACACGTCAAGGTCAAGCAATTTTGTGTTCTTAAAATATCTCTATAATAAACATATTGCACTTATACGATAATATAAGTAGCCGTATATCAAGAAAAACACTGTAATTAATCCATCTTATATTTTCTAAAAAATCATTTTATATTGCTACTTTGAAAAATGTAGTGTTATGCTACTTACATATATCATTTTACATTATTTTAAATTCATTTTTCCATTCTGTTTCGATTTTCTACATTCACCTCAAAACTGGATATTTTACATCACCTTTATTTCCATAGGATCCTGTAACGATTTTAAACCATAAGAACACAATAACAAATCATTTCTACTTCGTATTTTCACATTATCAGCACTTTTAAATTGGTGTCAATGGAGTCTACCTTTTTTCGATCTTTTAGCTAGTTTTCCGTAATTCTACAAACTCGGGCTTTGTGTGGGCAGCTGCGCTACCTTTTTTCCTATATCAATAATATCTCATTTTCCACTTAAATCTTACCGTTTTCTTATTATAAACCTAAAACCAAAATTTGACATGTTTTGTCTTTGTTATTTATATCGTTTCCATGGTAATTATATTCAAATTTGCTACCGATCTGTTGTTCCTATTTCGATAATTCCACATAAATCCTCTTTTCTCTTGACCATTTACAAAAAATTTGCGTATAATTTAAATAATTTTTCCGTTCTCTCTAGAAAGGTATAAAAGCCGAACAATCGGTGAAGAAAGGCAGTCTCGCTTCAGTTCGCGAATTGGAAGTATCTCCTAAAGGCCTTATCCCGGGGCCGCACTGCCCCGGGATCCTGCAAGCCTCCACCTACACGTGAAGTCTTCGGCGAAGCCTTCTTCAAACGCGGAGCCGCACCACTCCGGATTCCTACAAGCCTCCATCTACCTCGGAAGTCGCTTCGAGACTACTACAAGCGCGGGGGCCACACTACTCCGGGCGCTACGACTACTTACTCCAGGCGCCGAGTGCATCTACCGCCGGCGCTACCTTTGGGCGCTGCAACTGCTGGCTCTAAGCGCTGAGCGCACCTACTCCAGGCGCTACGTGCGCCGGCTCCGGACGCTGCGTGTGCTGGCTCCAGGCATTGCGTGCCGTCGCTACTAAGAAACTTACCTCTACAAGCGCAACCGGCGTGTGCTGGCTTCAGGCGCTGCGTGTCGTCGCTGCTAAGAAACCTACCTCTACAATCGCAACGTGTGTCGCTTCGACTTTTAGGCCCCACTACATCTCTTTATACCCCTATTCTCCTACCTTTATATTTTTTTTTGTAATCTAATTGTACTCTCACTTCATTCATCATCATCCTCATTTCATTTTTTTTATAAAATTGTAAATATCTTTGAATTTTGAATATATTTCTGTTTTTGTTGTATTTTTGTTGTTCTTAGGTTAGATTCTTTTTGATATATTATTGTCGCTTCACGACAAAAAATTTTTACGTGGACGTCTGAATGTTGATTTTGTATGTGGTCAAGATAATTCCCGAAAAAATTGAATCCGTATCCAGACCGGGTTTTTTTTTTAACTTCAGAATTACATCAACTGGTTTCCTATTTTATATCAATAGCCTAGTACGCGTAGTTTATTAATAAAATAATTTTCAACTTTTATGTTTTATTGCTATTAAAATATAAGGCGCTTTCATATTTTTTAGCCCTTGATAGACAAAGGACAAATACCATACAACGTATATCGATTTTATACTTTGTGTAATCGATTTATTTTGGTAAACATTATTAATTTTTTTCGTTGTATGTGATACTGCCTATTAAAATAATAGAGCGATAAAGGGCAATGGCAGAAAAATAGTTGACAAAAATTATTGCGTCTAGAAATATGTTATATATAAAATGAGTATTATTATTTTTAATGATTTAACAAATAAAAATGTATTTTAATTCAAGCCACAGAAAAAAATACATTTATGGGACTATCAAATGACTTAAATCCTTTTACTCTATTCAAGTGTTGCCATTTACTATATTCATACTATTTTCGTATACACTTTGTAAGACTACCAACACAACACACAAACACAAAATATTTTTATATTAAGTTATTATTAGTAAGAACTATACTATGTATCAATAAAAAAAATAAAAGTGATATAGTTGAAAATAAGTCTCTTGCAAAGAACTTCCTAAAATAATATGTATATTATCTCAAACATAATAATATGTAACAGTTCCATGTTGTAATGTTACGGCAACACTAATAAAAGCACGTAAATAATATATTTTAAAAGTCAATAATACAATTTATTTATTTTTTTCATCAAAATTAAATGAAACGCTCATGGGGCGTGCACTTTTGGATTTTCCAAACTATTTTTAAATCTATTTTAAAGATGAAATCCCCTGAAGTTCTTAATTTCTTGCGAAACCACAAATAGTCAGCAATAGTTGCATGGCGGAAACCAACACAAGCGACGACGTGAAGCTAATGGAATTGCGCGGTGATACAACTTTCTAATAGAAGATACAAGTTACTTACAGTTCAAATTCGCACCACCTTATTAGTAGATAAATAGAAAGATATTCCAAAGAGAAAAAAAAAGAACCCCTTTGTCGTATCTCCTCAGTTTCAAGGCACTCCCCATGCTGCCTCAGCTAGTATCGGAATCCTTGGCGTCGACATATCGAATAGTGTGCAGTTTCGTGGTCACTTGGAAGGGAAGGCCAAATTGGCCTCTAAAAAGCTTGGCGTGCTCAGCAGAGCGAGACAGTATTTCATGCCGGCACATCGCTTGCAACTTTACAAAGCGCAAGTTTGGCCCCACATGGAATACTGTTCTCATCTCTGGGCCGGGGCACCCCAGTGCCAACTCCTTCCACTTGACCGCATCCAGCGCAGAGCGGTTCGAATCGTCGACGACCGAGTTCTTTCTGATCGGCTCGATACACTGGCACTGCGTAGAGATGTGGCATCTCTTTGCGTATTTTATCGCATCTATCACGGGGAGTGCTCTGAGGAATTGTTCGGACTAATTCCAGCCGCTCAATTTCACCATCGCACATCGCGACAAAACTTGCGTTACCAACCATACCATCTGGATGATTGGCGGTCCAGCACTGTGCGATTTAGAAGAAGTTTTCTCCCTCGCACAACTTCCTTGTGGAATCAATTACCACCATCGAATTTTCCGGACCGATACGACTTAGGAACCTTCAAGAAAAGAGCTTACACCTTTCTAAAAGGCCGGCAACGCATCTGTAATTCCCCTGGTGTTGCAGTTGTTCATGGGCGGCGGTAGTCACTTACCATCAGGTGAGCCGCATGCTCGTTTGCCCCCTCTTCTATAAAAAAAAAGAAAACTATATTTATATAACATTTTATAAACGCCAAAAATCTACTTGCGCAGTATTGTTAGCTAAGCGACGATATGAAGGAAAATTTTTAAGACCAATTACTATTTTTTTACGTTTATATGACGACATGACGCAGCTTCGAATCCCGAAGGGACCAAATTTTTGAATGGCCTACAAATTATTGTTTCGGGTCAGGATGTTTATTCTTGTGCAATTTATATAAACTACCTCGACAATACAGGAGAAAATCCCATGAGTGAAGAGGAGTAGGTATAAATAATGTTCTTTTTATGAAAAAAAAATTATCCTAAAGAATATACTGCAGTATTATTGGCAATTTAGATTTCAACATGGCATCGAATACAGGTGGAATAATATTAACTTAATATTGTCTAACCCCTAAACTAAAGAAATGAGAGGAAACCTGTGCCCAGCAGTGGGACGTATATAGGCTGTAACATTACTTTACTTTTTTTATTATGTAATAGATAATAGAAAAAAAACGGCAAGTAAGAGCAAGACTTGCGCCCTGAGGGTTTCGTTTAAACTTAAATAATATGTATCCATAATGGGAATTATAGGTAAGATCTGATTGAACAACAAACTTAATTTAGCTGTTGAAGAATATGTTCTCCCATTCATCAGTCTACATCATGGTCTACGCTCCAACTAAAAATCTAAGTTTGTAACCACAAAAGATATTTTAAATTTATATTATGTAACTGCTTGATTCTAGGTCAACGGAAAGAGTACTTTCCTCCGTACTATAAAGGTACGTTTTGATGAGTTAGAAAGTATTAAAATAACCTAACCTAAACAGCCGTATAGGCGTATATTTCATTGCGTTGACTTAGAAACTTGAATTGTTATTTTCAACTTTATGCTTCTAATCAGTTTCCGAAAAAAGTAACTAGACAGGCGGACAGGCGGATAGACAGGGGCAACGAAGTGATCCTATATGGATTTATTTTTATATTTTGATACAAAACTAACAATAGAAATTAAGGATAACTAATGATATATTTATGTCGAAATCACAAATTATATTCAATAAAATAAATCAGCCTTGATTGAAAACACAATCTATCTATATAAACTACATTATAAAACAATAAAAAATCTAATAAGATAGCTACATATAAAATTAATACCTTCACCTACTACAGTCTGAAGCAGGTACCAAAAAGATATATAAAAACTACAAATATACAACAAGTTGAAAATGACAAATGTTTGTTTCTTTTAAACATAACTAATTTTTTTTATGTACAGGTTATTTTCTTTCAAGGTTAAGCTTATGCTGGCAGAGCTGTTTTATACATTTTAAAATAAATTTATTACATTAATATTCAATTAAATAATTTAGTATATAGTCTAATTTTGTCTTTATTATTAAAAACATTTAAGTCAATATTCATTTCCCTTTTTTTTAATAATTATCAAATTTAATTTTAAGATAAGCTTAAAATTTTAGCAATCATATAGAATACGAGAAATAATACAGGGAAGTTCTTTATATCTACAATCTACTACATTGCATTACGATATAAAAAGAAGATTGTTACTTGTACATTTTATAGGCGAAAATGGCTCCAACGCCAAACAAGAGTACTGCAAATGTCTTGTACAACATATTATATATGACTTTATCTTGTCCTCCAATAGATTTGACTATTGAATTATTCCTCAGGAACACTTCGTGGCTTTCCTCTATGAAAGATAATTTTTCAGAATCAGTCATGAGTTCTGCTACCTCATTCATTGCGTAATGTAAATCTTTTTTCAGTTTTCCAATATCTGCATTGCCAAAATCTGTTACTTTATCTACATACACATGCTGATCGGAGGCGTTTTCTGAAAGCCACAAGATATTATTAGTCTTGAATAAGTAATACAGGTTAACATATGAAGTTGCCGTTTTAATTGAGTGGCCACTTTAAATTAAAATTAAACCTGCATGCTCCAAGATTCATGTTTAAAAAAGTTTTACACAAAAGCTATATATTATACTATATTTAAAAAAATCTAAAATTTTATGACATTCTTTTGCTTGACTTGTTTTTCTTTTCTTTTTATTTTAAAAAACGTAACTTCCACACTAGGATTTTCTGCTGTATCATGGGAGCAGTTTATAAACATAAATTTCACAAAGGCAAATATCCAGACCCGAAACAATTATTTGTAGGCCACACCCTACATTTGCACCGAAAAACATCCAACATGTAAAATTTTGAAACATATCACATACAATATGTACTGTTGATGGTTGCGTTCGTATTCACAGAAACTGTGTAAAATTTTCAACAGATATTAAGATTTGTGTTTGTTTGTTTATTTATAAATCTGTTAACATTCCCACTGTTGTTTTTAATATTTTAAAACATGTTTTTTTTGTTATCCAATTTAGTTGCTAAACATAACAAAACACTCCTAACGGAGAAGAACGATAACTTTATATAAAATAAAATAAATGTGATATATACCGTATACCCACTAACTCCATCTATAGTCAGACTATCTGAAATTCTCACATATGGTGGGAAAATTTATACATATTGATCTTCTTATATTTTATTTTTAGTGTTATAGATGCTGCTGCCCATCTCCTGATTAAGTTTCCCTCTGTCACCTTTTACGACAATAACTTGTAGAACCTATCATTAGTGCCATCTTTAAAGATCCATTCGTCACATCACATCACATTTCATCTTATGGGTGTCGTCAAAATTAAAATTTTGCTATGATATACATTCCATTTATACCAGACGTAAAGATGCCCAAAAATAGTGTCAAATGGGTGAGCTGTCGGGTACTGCAACCGTCGATCCGCCTATCAAGTGTGGTAATTATAACAAGTCACCTATTCCCTATCCCTTTATCCAGTGTTGGAATTTTATGGGTTTTTGCAGGCAGATGAAGACTTAATGGAAGTTCAAAGAAAATTATTAAAAAGTAGTGATCCACCCCGGGTTTGCTCCTACCGGGTCCAAATGTGAATCTATACAATCTAGGGATTCATTCACACACACAAAAAAATTCATCAAAATCGGTCAAGCCGTTTTTGAGTTTTAGCAAGACTAACTGACAGCAATTAATTTTTTTATATAGATTCTCACCTTTTCTCTACTATAATATACATGTATTATACATACAAACTGACTACAGACAGCAGGAAGCTACTTTGTTTTATACTATGTAGAGATACATACTGTTAAAGAACATTCTTCTCTTCTTAGCAAGTATCTGACCACCACTAAGCAGACCCAAATATAAATGATACACATATGCCATGAGTAGAATTGACTTATTGTTTTCAAGAAACTGCAGGTGATCCAAATAATTTTGTAACGCAGGTGATTTTTCAGCGGATCGCCAATCCTCTCCTAAGTAATGTGTTAGGTCTTCCTCAAATGCCTTTTTTCTAAAATCACAAATAATTTTTCTAATTTATAACAAAATTTGTTTTAGGATTAGATAAAGGAGCAGTGTAGATATAGACACATTGAGCAACGTAGTGTTCAAACACTCCTTAATACTTATTTTGACTTGTATGCTTGGGTTTGGATTCATTTTTATTAATCAAAGGATCCTAAGTAAATGTTAGTACCCAGCCATCTATAAAATTAGGATTTTTCTTTTATAGGATAGGGTGACAAATGAGCACAGTCCACCTGATGGTAAGTGGTTGCTGTGGCCCATAGACATCTACATCTATTCTAAATACGAATCAAAGTGCAGATGCATCGTCACCCGTGAGGACTGAGATGGAATGCCTCTTTTCCAGTAAAAAGGGTCTCTGGTTCTCTACACTCACCATACAAAACACAGCAGTGTTAAGCTGCTATTTTACGCTGGTATTCTGTGAGGGCTTAGTCCTTCTCCAGTCGGGCCGACCCATTCGTATTACAACTATACTATTAATATAGCTGCAGCATGGCTCCACCACGTATAAAATATGTCCAAGGATTGTTCTTTATTTCAATAGCCTCGCGTATTATCTTTGGTAGGAATCATTGTTCTTTTGTTGACATGTTCACTGACTGTAGGTTAATCTGACAGTATGGTGAAAAACGAATTACATTTAACAAGGTAATTCTAATAAATCCCCCCCCCCCTCTTACAAAGAAGTTTCACACTAAACTCCCACAAAATCAATTATTGATTTTATGCATTCCTTACAAATACTATTTTAAGACAAAACCCACTTACCTGTATAAAACTCTACTAACAAATAATTTATTGTACATTGGCTTATGAACCCTTTCTTTAAAATCCTCTAAAAATGCAAAGATATGGTAAAAAGCAAATAAACCTCCACACCAAACGGTTTCATCTCTCAAAGCTGAAATAAAAATATTAGCAAATAAATTACGTTTACTCTAAGTGAAAAAATTAACAGTGTTAACTATCATCGGAATTTGTAACAAAATGTTTGTTAAAATAAGTTTTCGTAATTAAATAAAAATTATTTCCTTACACAAAGCAAATTTCGCATTGACCAATGCATCACTCACAGAGTGAATCTTTCGTGTTTCTCTTCTCACACGCGTGGTAAACAATTCATTATATTCCGACATTTTTATCAGAAACTATTTAGAAGTTTTAATCCAATCACTATTGTTAATTGTTATTGTTTCAAAAATTTGGACCACAGAATACGTTTACTCCTAGCAGAGATTTGGGACCCATCACAACCCATCAAGTAGTATAATAACTGACCAACCAAACCAAACTATATAGAAAGTAGAAACACTGCGCGTTGACCCTGGTTGACCCGTTGAAGTCTCCACAGTATTATAATTATATATTAGTCTATGCATTGAAGATTGATTTGTTTTTTGAATGACAATCAACAAAAACAAATAATATATCAATTGTTTTTTTTTAATAACTAGCTTTACAGCTCTGGGATCTTGCCTTTCTTAGCCTGAAGTTACAATATATTATAATTATCCTTCATAGTATACTGCTTCACAATATGTTGATACGTCACATTGTGCAGTCTTTGGGAGATATTGACGGAAACTTGAGCCAGCAGACAGCTGACGGTTGGAGATGGTATTTCAAGGCCCCTAACCAGACAGACACCTTATTTTGAGAATCACGTCACCATCAGAGCACTTGTTTCACAGTTTCCACTAATATTTCACATGCGCAGACACTTAATACACAAAATCGCACTACTTTTATATATCAAAGTCCACTTCAAACCATTATTTAAACAATAATACAGGAACAGCAAACCGTCGCCGGTCAAGTTCCTGCCAAAAACTCTATATCACTTGACATTTGACAATGACTCAAACGTCCTTTGTCTATGGACCAACGACTAAAGGCTAAACTTAGAGTATAATTATATAATATAGTAATATTATTATAATTATAATAATTATGACAAAACCTGTGACGAATTTTTTTAAAAACTGGCTTTACGGCTCTGGGTTCTAGCCCTTCTGAACCTGGTTGGCGAAAAAACCCAACCTGTGACGACCAGTGACGACTAAGCTTTCCGGCATAGATTACACAGACAATGATAAATAATCAAATACCTTTGCATAAAGTATCATACTAATACTGAACGGAGCCATAAAACGTTGACACTCTTATATCTATGTATGCTACTTGTAATTATGTATCTTTGTCTGTTCCGTGGAGCATTGCTACGAGTAAAAGAGATATTTCATATAAGTTCGACATCGTACTGTAATAATAATAATAATATTAATAAATCATTAATTCTCTTTTCACAATGGTACTTTTAAAGTTAACAATTTGCCATAATTAGGTTCCAGCTTTGTGATAGACTGGTGTATGATGTAGGTTTTATCTGTATTATGGTTGTTTCTGTGTAAATCAATACAAAAAGTGAAAAATTATGTAGTTCAAACAACTTTTTAGAACGTTTAGTATACTATCAACTAGTATGAAGTGGCGGTGTACAAACCCCTTTCCTCCCTTGGGTGTGACAGAGAAAAACTGAAACAGGAGGTGAGCAGCAGCATCTTTCTGATAACACATCAATGCAATTCGTCTACACAGTCTCTTGCCTCAAATAGTGATAACAATAAAACCCCACTGTCTACAATTCTAAATCAAATACGGTTTTTACAGTCTACCACTTTCACAGCAAGAAAATCTATAACCAGATTCAGAAAGTTCTTTAAGCCGTGAGGTACACTTTTCTCATCATATTGGTAAAGATTGTTAACCTGTTTAGCAGAATGTCCCTACTACCCACCATCTGTAACGATGCATGGAAAGGAAATGTTATTTATACCACAAGAAGCTAAATCTGTCATATCTAAATTGGAATGTTGAAGCCATTCGGACATTGATAATGCGCTAAGAAATATTACATACCAATTTTCTAACGTACGCATAGTGCCGTAAAAAATAAAAATTGTATATTTAAACCTAACAAAGTAAGATTATGCTAGGGAATGCCGATTCTCCATATTTTAATGTTTATTTTTTTTAATGGTCAAAAGAATTTTATACAACAAAAACTTTACCTAATTTACATGTAAGAGCCATGCTCCAGCTATATTATGGTTGTAGCACATATGGATCGGCTCGATCGGGGATGTACCACGCTCTTACAAAACACCAGCGTAAAATAGCAGCTCATTGCTGCTGTGTTTCATATGGTGAGTGTAGAGAATCAGAGACCATTCTACTGAAACCGAGACATTCCACTAAGATGAAGCTTTGATGGATTTCTTAAGAAGGAGCTGATCTATACGTGCTACAATCATAATATAGAAGCGTTGACATCTGCATTTTGATTTTCAATAGAATAAAAGGATAGATATAGATGTCTATGGGCTGCAGAATCCACTTATCATAAGGTGGACTGTGTGCTCGTTTGTTACCTCTATTCTATAAAATAAAACTAGTATATAATCGTTTTATATTAGTCGATTTAAAAAAAGAAGGAGAATATCAATCCCGAATTTAATTATTCTTTTTTAATAATTAGGTTATACTTTAGGGTAGTCCTGTGAATTTTGGAGAAAACATTCTTTATCTCTAAGGGTGAGAAATAGGGGATGAAATTTTTAATGCACCTACTTGTTTATGACATTGGAACCTTTAAATTTCTTAAATAACAAACTATTAATGAAAAGTCAAAGCAACTTTAAGGAACCATAAAAAATAAAATTATCATAATGAATGGAGCCTTTTGGTTATAGTGTGTTTGTTTTTAGTCAGTTGTAATAATCTGCGAAAGAAAGATTTGGAAGCGATACGTCAAGATATTTCGTTTATGTTACGTCAAAGTTCAGCGCCCAAACCGAATCTACCTAAAGATTAATTTAAAGCGTTGAATAACCTACGCAATAAACCAGAACTCACGATTCTCCGCGCATATAAGGGAAATGCCACGATAGTCATGGATACGTCGGATTATAATTCTAAAAAACAAGAACTTTTGTCGGATGCAAGCACTTATAAAAGGGTTAAAAACGACCCAACAAATAACACACTTAAAACAACTAGTGACCTCATAAGGAAACGCTCCAAAAATTAAATCTAGACGTAAAATCGATAACACCTACGTGTGCCAAAGCACCGAAGGTGTATGGGTTACCAAAAATGCACAAGCCTAATGCTCTACTACGTCCCATAGGGAGCCAAATCGATTCACCTACTTACAGATTGGCTCAACACTTAGCGAAAATACTCTCACCGCTCAAGGGACATACAAGGGCACACAAAGGATTCCTACCAATTTGTCAGCGAGATTAAAGACCTACATCTGGCAGACAATGAATCTATGGTCAGTTTTGATGTGCAGTCTCTGTTCACATGCTTACCTGTTAAAGACTGCATCTCGATTGTTACTAGAAGGCTAGAGGAAAGCAACATGCCCGTAGAATATGCAGTATTACTCAGACACTGCCTTACATCTAGCTACCTATTGTAGAAGGAAGAGTTCTACAAGCAAGTAGATGGCAAGGTGATGGCCTCACCTGTATCTTCCATTGTCGCCGATATATTCATGGAAGATATTTGAGGGGAAAGCCCTGGTTACTTCTCCCGTAAACCCAAGATTCTATAAGCGGTACGTAGACGACATTTTCAGAATTCTACCTTTAGATAAAGTAACTGCATATTTAGTCCATCTTAACTCCATAAATTCTAAAATTCAGTTCACAATGGAGTTAGAGGCAAAAAATTCTTTAGCTTTTCTATATGTGTTAGTAATTCGGAATTCTGATAACACCTTGAGCTACACTGTGTATAGAAAAAAGAATTATACAGATAGATATTTAAACGGTGATTCTCATCCCCATCCTTCACAGTTAGCTACCGTGGGTAAATCTTTGTTTCAGAGAGCACGAGGGATCTGTGACAGTAAACACCTGGCCGCCGAGCTCCAACACGTCAAGCAAGTTTTGCACGACAATAAGCTTCGAGTCCCGCGCCTACGTATCAGTGAACGAGTGAAGCCGGCCACAGTCGAGCGAGTGCCTGCTGTACTGCCATATGTCAGAGGTGTCACTGACATGATTGGCTACATCTTAAAGCGTGCTTCCTTTAAAACATACTTCAAGCCGAAGAAGAAGATTAGCCAGTTTTTACCATCAGTCAAGTGTAATGTCCCTCTGCAAGATGCAGGAGTGTACAAGCTTGATTGTGAATGTGTTCTCTCTTATATAGGACAAACTAAAAGATCCATAAAAACCCGCGTTAAAGAACACATAGCTGATGTAAATAATCGACGTTACGGGAAGTCTGCAGTCTGTTCACACATACAGGATCGTCGCCATCACTACATTAGATTTGATAGATTACAAATCCTCGCTAAAGAACACCGATTCCTTCCAAGGATCATTCACGAGGCTATTGAAATCAAAAAAACATCCTAATTTCAATAGAGAAGATAGCTGGCTGCTACCATCTGCTTGGGATCCCATAATTAATAAAATTAAATTCCAACCAAAGCATACAACTGCAAGGCTTCAAGATATTGTAAGTTCATACTGCGTAGATCGGAAGAAAAATTAATAATTTTTAATCTGGAGGTAGTTAACTACGTTGTTAACTATGCCGTTGCGACGTCATACACCTCAGTCCCCCCACCCCCCACCCCATGACCTTAGGTGCTGTAAAGTGCTCTACGGATATTGCGATACCATAAAATTATCGATACCTACACATATCAGTAGTACTCAAATCATTTTTCGATACTACTCATACAAATACTCCTAATGTATCGATACTTACTGATATCGATACTTTTACATTTTTTTAATGAAATTAACGTAGCAAATGTTCCAAGCCCCACAACGATCTATTCTGCCCTGCCACTTTAGATAACATCTATTAGACAACAACATACTACAGAACTAATGAACTATTTTTTTTAATTATTTTCTTAAAAGAAACGTTACCCCCACACTAGGATTTTCTCCTGTATCGTGGAGGCAGTTTACAAACACAAATTTCACAAGAACAAACATCCAGACCCGGAACAATTATTTGTAGGCCATACAAATACTTGTTCCGTGCGGGATACGAACCCGCGCCCCCCAGCGCAGCAACTCATTGCTAAGCCACTGCGCCACGGAGCCGTCCAACCTAACCTAAGTAGCTAACCTAACGAAATTAATTAGTGAAAAGTTGAAGATCCTACCTTCCGTTTGTCCCTTTATCTGCTTTTTTCTGTAATTTGCCTTTATCCACAGTAATTCCATGAGTTTTGGAATGCTTGAATAAATTAGACGTATTACCACAATATTTCACCGACTTAAAACATACTTTAGATTTTGCAGTTGTTTCGTTTGTTTTGGTGAAATATGTCCATATTAATGATTTTGGTGGTGCCATGATAACATTGAAATAATAAACCGATGACTACAATAACTTAAATTACTCGTAACGTAATCGTAAACAATCACTTGTGGAATGCTGAACACTGCTAGTGCTGACTGGATCAGTGACAATTTTAGTGTAATGGCAGCTCTCTGTCTCGATCTCGGCTCGGGTGAAATCGGACGGATTTGGCTCGCCGGATTCGATACCAAGTACTTTTGTTTCGTTACCGAGTAAGTATCGCAAGATTGATTCGATGCTATTAGTACTTGGTATCGAATCAAAATTATCGAGTACCTACTCGTATTTACTAGTATCGAAATGTCCCTAAATTGCTCGAAACGTCGGGAATATAAAATAAGTTAATATACGCGATAAAATCCGTAAAATTAGTTTTATTTAAAAATATTTTTCATTTAAAATCTGAATAATATGATATCCGGCAGGACTAAAAATGCTTGTATAACTTACCATTTGTGATCAATTATGTGCAGAACGTTCCTATATACCAATTAATAATAAACAAGCATTGATTTTTAAAACAGTTTATTTAATTTTTACTCAACTAATCATTATTATTTTATATTAAAAATACTATAATATGGGATCAGGTATCTCCATCCCAGTAATATTGTACAGTCAACAAAGGTATTTGGTTTACAAGCAAAAATATTCACCTTCCAACTACTCTGTCAATATTCATTTTGGCTTAGCTTTCCATTGATGTCCGTCGAGTTAGAGGTTGATATTTTTTTACATAAAGGATACATTATTATAAGCACACAGGCAAAGTTTCAACATGCGGAAACGCATACTTTTTGAGAAAAAATTTATTGAATATCAATTACTTTTGCAATATTTATGTCAATTCCTACCGTAAAACTGACGCTATTTTGTATTGTCGTTGTCAGTAGGGATGTCGATTCTTTCCGAAAAATATTGATTTTTAAATCGATTCGAATCGTAAGCTGATATATCGATTCACAAAAAATCGATTTCTAAAATATCTATATTTTTTCATGTTTAAAATATCTATACTTATGTATGCAAGTAAGAAGTTATACTTGTTTAGCGTAACAAAACAAAATTAACTAAAATAAAACACGTTTTATAGATTCATATACAACGTGTTACAAAATACCCCGTAAAAATATAATTAATTATAAAAGCCAAAAATTTTGTCAACCCTAGTAAGCTGTCATGTCAGGGAACCAGATTATTTAACAGAAAGGCCTACGTACCTATTTTACCTAATAATTGTCTATTTTAATAGTTTTTCTATTTTTCATTCATAAATGTTTGCTACTTCAATACAAGGATGTCATTATACTCAAGTACTTGCTTCAAAAAATTTCAAGTTGGAAAAAAATATGTTGGCAATTTCAAACCTTCTAATCGATATCCTACAACATACCAATGTTTTCTGAATATGTCAAGACGACTACATTCCACCTGCTCTTTTCATCGGTCTACTGGAAGTAGACGTCCAAGCACAGTCGACGCCAGGCAGGCTGAATTAGTGTTAGAGCATTTTGAAGAAGAGCCGACCACAAGTACGAGGTGAGTCGGAACAAGATTCGTTATAAACCATGTTGCAGTTTGGCGAATTCTTCGTGACGACAATCGTCACCCTTATCACTATCGCCGTACACAGGAGTTGAAATCCTCCGATTTTGCACCCAGGAGGAACTTCTGCGAGTGGTACCTCAGGCAGTAAGAGGAAAACCCTAATTACGTAAACTATGTTCTTTGGACGGACGAGGCAACATTCACGAGGTCAGGACTTTCAAATATGCATAACGATTACGTTTGGGCTCGCGTGAATCCACATGCTTCACGGCAGGGTGATTCCAACACCAGTGGCGGCTGAATGTGTGGGCTGGCCTTTATGACGGGAATATCATCGGTCCCGACATTACGCCATTACGTCTGAACGGTATCAACTATCTGACGTTTTTACAAATGGAATTCGAAGAATCGATTGACGACTTTCCTGTGGCTGACTTGGATTACTTTGAGAACCAAAGAAACATAGTGTTTCAGCATGATGGAGCTCCGGCACATTTTGCTCGCAATGTACGAGAACATCTTAACGTTCGCTTTCCGCGAGGATGGATCGGCCGCGGGGGACCGGTGCTATGGCCTGCTCGTACTCTGGACCTCACACCCTTGGACTTCTTTTTATAGGGTTATGTGAAGGACATAGTGTACTTTATTTTTTTTGGGGTATGTTATACAGCTTTACTATGGTTCTTAAATATTGTGAATGGACTCGTTATAAGGCCCTATTTAAACTCCTTTCGGCTTTACGGGTAATTTTGTAACAACCTGTATATTTGAATAACTACTTCGAATATTGTTATCAGTTCTCATGAAAACTTGAACAGTTGACAGACATTTATCAACTGAAGTTGTAAAAAATTCATTCTCATTATTTTTCTCAAACGTGCCAAAAGAAGTATAACTTCAAAACTTGAGTAAGTACTTAGCACACCTAGAACATTGTTTAAAACAAGTTGCAAGTTAGCAGCCTGCATACTTAACTCTTTATTTTACTGCACCTAACACAAATAATCTGTAGCAGAGTATTCACTGCGTAAGCACCACCAGGTTTCACCACATATGTACACACATATGCGGTGAAACCTGGTGAAGCAGCTCAAGCGAAACTTAATGGGTAGCAATCCAAATCTAATTTGACAACCCAGCAATATCCATTGCTTCATGTGATTGAAAAATTCATTTGCTCGACAACAAAAACAACGCAATGGATAATGTTAAACTGTCAAATTGGTATGGTCTGTTATTTTAGATGTGATACAAAATTAGCAATTTCTATCTACACAAAAGCCATAAAACTATCAGAAACATTATGTATTCCTCAGATAAGTTATTTGACGATTGGAAATTCAGCCTTGTGCCTAAATAAATACCTACGAAATAAGGTAAATTAAGCGAAAAAATTCAATTATATGAAATGAGAACAAATTCATATAAGTAAAAATATCGATATCAGCTGCCCATATTGCTGAGTTATGACCCTCTAAAAGGCGGCCATTTTATGCGCCAGATTTTTGTAGGTAGTCACGGTAATTCTGTAGGTATGCCCAGTCATATACTGTTTCCACTTCGTTTTTAAGAAAATTTAAATAATCTTGTCAGTTGATTACCAGGAGATGGATCAGTGTTACATCTATTCCAAGCAATAAGAATTGTTTCTGGAATTGCTGATTCTACAAGGGGATACAAAATCATTTCATATTTCTGTTTAACAATACCTGACATTTCTAGACATCAAATATGTTGAAATTTTATCATATAATAGTCTAATAGATACTTGTTTTTTATTATTGTTTAAAACTAAACTTAATAATTCCCTAACATAAACCTGTATGAGAAGATCCTCCCGTCCAAATCTTGCCTTGAGTTGTTCAATAGCCTTAGTACAATTTTCAGCAGACGGAGGGAAACTTTCCACCAATACTCGAGAGATACTATTTTTCTTCAATGATTGAAGGAGGTATTGATACTTATCCTTTCCGGACAATGAGTAGTCTTCGTCAATTTTCTTAAATTTGCCCCAATAAGCTAACCAGTTCTTCAGGTTATTATCAAATTTCTTTAGCTCATACTTAAGTAAATTGTAATTCCTGACAGGCTTTACATCTTCAACCGTATCATGAGAAATTTTTTGCGCCATACGTGTCTTTATCTGATTGTTAATTGTGTGCCATCTGTATTTATACGTATCCGCTGCATCAATTTCAGTGCCAAAGGATTCTTCATCATAATTGTCGCTTCCTAACATGCATTCTTGTATGATTTTATCTAAAGCTTCTATGGCTCAACCTTACTCTTAAGAAATTCAATGTCGATCTTCACTTGCGGGAAATTTTCGACTTTTACATCTACTTCCAACTTCGTTGCTGTTCGATTGAAAATTCTTCTTAGTTGCTCTCGCTCCCGGTTTTCTTTGATCGCCGCTGCAGTCTCCATTTTTATTTAATATGTGTACTCAAAACTTTCAAACTATTTATTTTATTACAATCTTAATCAGACTTATTTATTTGAGCACGAACTACAGCGGACATTCCGGCCTTTTAATAAGTTAAATTCTTTGCCTCATGGTTGCAATATGTGGTAGTTGCAATTAAAGACTTTTTCCTTGTTAACTATTCAATATAATCAAGACAATGACAAGTTAAAAACAGTTACTATACTCGCGACAATCTAAGAAGCCCGATTTGACAGCTATAAAAATACTTTGCGTAATGATGGGAAAAAAATTGGTTGCTTTAAAAACCGATTCTCGAGACATATCGATTATTTAGAGTTTGTAATGGACAATGTATCTACATCGTTTAAAATTGATTCTCAAGGCATATCATTTTAATACATATACGAGTTTGTAATATTTAGCAGTTATTACATAAATCCAAACTAAGTTTAAATTTGGGCCAGTTTCAAAGCCAAGACGTAAACTAAAACCTGACATACATTGTATAGTATGTAGGCACGCCAATGATATGCACCTGTACGAAGCCGAGGCAAGTCGCTAGTCAGAATAAAATTAACAATAAATAAGTGTGGTTGGTAATAAACAAACATTTTTTTTAAACCTTCCCCAACAGATCCAGCATGACAATTAATGAGGCGTCCACCCTTTCCCATTGGAACTTTTGAGCTGGATGCTTGCGTATCATACGTCCAAAACTGTGGCACAGTATGATTAGCATTTAAACATGTCTCATCAATAAATATTACCTTTGTACCTTTTTTTTTATTTTGTTAACAGTGGTAGAGCCACGCGGCAGCTTTTGCTGTCGCACGGATGGGCCGGCTCGAACCGGGGTAGTTTTTTTTTTTTTATAGGAGAGGGGGCAAACGAGCATGCGGCTCACCTGATGGTAAGTGACTACCGCCGCCCATGAACAACCGCAACACCAAGGGAATTGCAGATGCGTTGCCGGCCTTTTAAAAATGTGCGTTCGTGAAATTTGGCGGCTGGGATTAATCCGAACAATTCCTCAGAGCACTCCCCATGGTAAATGCGAAAGAAAATGCTAAGAGATGCAACATCTCTTCGCAGTGCCAATGAGTCGAGCCGATCGGAAAGGACTTGGTCGTCGACGATTCGAGCCGCTCTGCGCTGGATGCGGTCAAGTGGAAGAAGCTGGCACTGGGGAGCCCCAGCCCAGAGATGGGAACAGTATTCCATGTGAGGCCGAACCTGCGCCTTGTAAAGTTGCAGGCGTTGAGCCGGCATGAAATACTGTCCCGCTCTGCTGAGCACGCCAAGCTTTTTAGAGGCCAATTTGGCCTTCGCTTCCAAGTGACCACGAAACTGCACGCTACTCGATATGTCGACGCCGAGGATTCCGATACTGGCTGAGGCAACAAGGGGAGTACCTTGAAACTGAGGAGATACGACAAAGGGGTTCTTTTTAGCGGTAAACGCGCAAACTTGTGTCTTCTGAGGATTAAATGGACTAGATTTAGTCGCCCCCAATCCGAGACTTTGTCCAGCAAAGACTCGACTTCAGACACAAGTTTGTTCCGGTACTCGGTGACGTTTTCCCAAGAAATATTGGCACGGCCGGTGTATAGAGCATCACCAGTGCTGTCATCTGCATAGCAATGAATGCTACCAGCTTGCAACATATCATTGATATGCAGAAGAAACAGCGTTGGTGATAGCACGCAGCCTTGTGGAACACCAGCGTTAATAGGCTTGTAGTCGGAGCATGCACCGTCTACAACGACCTTGATGCTCCGATCTGCAAGAAAGCTGGTGATCCAATTGCATAATTTCTCGGGAAGCCCATAGGAAGGGAGCTTCGAAAGAAGCGCTTTGTGCCAAACCCGATCGAAGGCCTTCGCAATGTCCAAACTAACGGCCAATGCCTCCCCCTTGGACTCTACTGCCAACGCCCATCTATGAGTTAAGTAGACCAGAAGATCACCAGCTGATCGACCCCGACGAAAACCGTACTGGCGGTCACTAATCAGCTGGTGATCCTCAAGGTACCGCATGAGGTGGCAGTTTACATCGGATTCCATTATTTTGGAGAACAAGGGGGTGATGGCGATAGGCCTGTAGTTGGACGGATCTAAGCGGTCGCCTTTTTTAGGGATCGGGTGGACAAAAGCTGACTTCCATGATTTCGGGACTACGCCTAGGGAGTAGGAGTACCGGAAAAGACGCGTTAGAACCGGTGCCAACTCCGGAGCACACGTCCTCAGCACAATTGGGGGGATTCCGTCAGGCCCACTCGACATGTGGATGTCAAGGGAGAGGAGTGCTCTGCGAACCGAGCGCTGTGAGAATCGCACATCCGGCATGGAGCACTCACACCGCGGGATGGTCGGCGGTGTGTTCCCCCCGTCATCAAGAGTCGAGTTGGACGCAAAAAGGGAGCCTAAAAGGTCGGCCTTCTCTTTTGCGTCGTGGGCCAGTGAGTCGTCCTCCCTGTGCAGAGATGGTAGTGATGGCTTACAGAAATTCCCTTGGACAGCCTTGGCGAGAGACCAGAATGCACGGGTTCCCGAAGGAAGGCGAACTAGTTTCTCGCCAATTCTGCCTATGTGCTCTGACTTTGCCTTGGCAATAACTCTTTTGAAGGACCTGGAGGCGAAGTTATACTTCTTTTTGAGTGTGCTGGTGTTTACATCCCGAGTCACCAAAGCCACAGCCCAGGCTTGATAACACTCCTGCTTACTGCGTAATGCAGTCTTACAGGAGCGACCAAACCAAGGCTGAGATCTGCCTCCGATGGGTACCACAGATGATGGAATAAATAGTTCCATTCCCTGTAGCACTACATCAGTGACAGAGTCAGCAACAGCGCTGGGATCATCCGGCGAGAAGCAAACCCGCCCCCATGGGTAGGAAGCAAAGAAAGACCGCATTCCGTCCCAATCCGCCGACCTGTAATGCCAAACACGGCGGCAACCTGCAGAACGCAACCGCGAGGGGAGCGTGAGTGGCACCACACTCCGGATCAGACAATGGTCCGAAGAGCCAAGAGGGGCATCGACGGAAACCTGATATCCGTCCGGATGAGAGGTCAGCAGAAGGTCCAACAGGGAAGGTGTATGATCCTCAACATCTGGAATCCGCGTAGGCGATGTAACCAGTTGTGTCAGACCATATGCCAAGGCAAAGTCATAAACAGATTTTCCCGCATGATCGGTTAAACGTGAACCGAGCCATTCGGCGTGGTGGGCGTTAAAATCGCCAAGGATCACGATCTCTGCGGATGGGACCTGTTGTAGCAAGGAATCTGTAGCCATTTGGACGTGGTCGATGAGTCGGTCTGTTTCGGCATTACCGCTATGGGACCTATAGAGGCACACGTAGACGCGCGGATGGTCGTTGCTGTCTACGCGTAGCCAAAGGATGGACAGGTCCGAACCTTCAAGACTGCCGAGGCGTCGAGAACAGATGTCCTCTCTGACATACACGCAAACTCCAGCCCGAGGCACAAAGGAGAAAGTATATATATAGTACCACGACCTCACAGAAAACCTGCGTGAATTAGAGGTTTACCTCTGCGTTTCGCTTGGTGAGTGCAAGTGGCCGGAGGCCCTTTTTACTGGAAATGAGGCAATCCATCTTAGTCCTCACGGGTGACAACGCATCTACATTTTGATTGTAACAGAGGATAGATGTAGATGTCTATGGACCGCAGCAACCACTTACCATCAGGTGGACTGTGTGCTCGTTTGTCGCTTTTTTCGCATTTTGGGTGTGTGCAGTACATTATCTTCACAGCCAAAAGGCCCGTACTTTTCTATTTTTATTTCGAACAGTTTTTATGCCAATTCCAAGCGCTTGTGCGACTCGTTCTTGTCCTTGGGTAACTTCTAAAAGAGGCCCTCTATTTGCTGACTCTCGTTCAAAGTACTCCTGCAACTTCAAAACCAAGTCACGAGACTGGCTGCTAAGAGTACGCCCCCTTTTATACATGTTGTCTAGTTTGAGAGCATTTTTAGAATATAAAGTGAAACTTGGTGCTTACGAATAATACTCAATGTTATAGTGAATGGATAACATAGTAATTATTTAGGATTGTGAATTTGATTTTTCGATTTCTTACATAGACGTTCATACAAAGTTATCGCGGCATGTATAATGCGAAACGTCAAATCGGGCTTTTTAGATTGTCGCGAGTATAATTATAATATTTGTCTTCAACTCTATTAAAAAAAATTTTTTTTAAATGTTAAAACATCATGTATCAGTCAGAATAAAAAGTAATATATATATACTTAGTCGGATCATAAGTTCTGTCAAAACCTTATTATTTAAAATTTTTGAATGCTGGCTAGATGAACTTCACCAATTTTAAAAATATAACATTTGCACTTGCCGAAAATAAAAAAGACATTAATTTTCATTCATTTTGAAAATATGGAATGGTCGAAGAAAGAAGATAGAGTAGCGGTTATCACGTTGCACCGCTGTGGTTACGCGCCAAAAGAGATTTTCAATATTCTACAAAAATTGAAATAACCCTACGCTTTGTTTATCTTACTATCAAACGATTCACTGAAGATTCAAGCTTCGAAGATCGTAAGAAGACCGGCCGACCTCGTACAGTTAGGACACCCGCGATCATCAAAGCAGTGAAGGCGCGAATCCAACGAAATTCTGTTCGTAAACAAAAAATCTTAGTTCTTCAGATGGGCCTAAGCAGAACCACGGTCAAAAGAGTGATCAATAAAGACCTAAGACTACGAGCTTATCGTAAGAAGACCGGACAAAATTAGGCTGGATAAACCCCGCGCTTTGTTATGACGGTACGCGGGAAAAAAATGCCGCAAAATTTTGTTTTCGGATGAAAATATTTTTAACATCGAAGAAATTTATAATAAAAAAATGATGGGTGAATACGCACAACAATGAAGAAGCCAGCGCGCGTATTCAGAGGATTCAACGAGCACATTATCCTTCGTCACTCGTGGTTTGACTTAGAGTCTCATATTCAGGCTTAACTGAAGTGTTTTTCTGTGAAAAAGGTGTAAAAACCAGTGCCTAGGTGTACCAAAATACCATCATAATAAACATAGTGGAACCTCTTTCTCAAACAATATTCAAAAACAGACATTGGATATTCCAACAGGACTCTGCACCAGCTCATAGGGCACGAAGCACGCAAAACTGGTTGACCGCCCGTGGAATTTTACTTTTTTGGACTTTATTGGACATGAAGACTGGCCCTCTTCTAGTCCAGGTTTAAAACCACTGGATTACAAGATATAGCAACATTTGAAAGAGAAAGTCTGTGCTAAGCCTCATCGGAATTTGGAATCTCTCCGAGCATCTTTGGCTAAAGCAGCGGCAGAAATAGATATGAATGTGGTGCATGCTGCAATTGATGATTGGCCGCGTCGATTAAGGGCATGTATTCAAAATAGGGGAGGGCATTTTGAATAATGTAAATAAAAATGTATTCAAAATTAAATTACCTTTTATTTTATATATATAATTTCTATATAATTATCAAAAAGTGTATCATTAATTTTCATAAAATGTTTTTGACAGCACTTTTGACCTAAGTATAATAATTATATTATGTATAACCATAGGCAATAGTTGCCAGTATGTTTGGCTAGTATGTTTTCTCTGACTAATAACCTACTTGAACTTGAATCTATATATCTATATCAACGGAAATTAACAAGAGATTGTCATTTTTATTGGGTTGAATTGAAACAAAAATTTAACTGATTAAAATTATTGACTATTAACTTTATTGTTGAATTATATTCTGTTATTCCTTATTTACTATATCATTACTTTAAACTTAGATTATGGGTGACTATGAGAAAAAGGTAATGTAAAAGCATTTTATTACTTAAATTTATTACATGAAATGTATTTAATATTGAACTAGTGTAATAAATAATATTTTCGTTTACCGGGATAATCATTTGAAAGAAATGGTTATCCGAAACTTGCCGTGAAATAATTTGTTCGTCAGTTGACTTGCCTATTGATAAGCGTTATCATTTTGACATTTGAGTGTTATCTAACCTCGGTAATTCGGTATCGGTGTTGTACTTGTGTTTTGTAACAAAAGTGATATAAATAATTTCGATGGCCTATAACTTACAAAAGGAAGAGGATGTTAAACAATATGTGGAAAACTTAGGTATCGAGTATCGCTTCGGTTGTTATCATGAAAAAAAGCCGGAAGTATGTCAACTTTTGGGCGACTACTTAGAAGCAATAAAAAAGGATTATAAAAAGGCCGCTGTTGTCTATAAAAACAATTGTCTAGATTATAACTATGGTAAATCTTGCCTAAAATACGGGAATTACTCCTTAATTGGCCGCGGACGGGATAAGCCAGACCCTAAAGAAGCATTGCAATATTTTGAAAAAGGATGTGAACTAAGTGATCCTGCATCATGTCTACATGCTGGTGTTTTACTCACAAACACCGGTTCTGATATCACAGTTCAAAGGGATGTACCTAAAGGTAAATGTATTTTATTTGAAACCTCAACAGTTTTAAAAATATAACCTAAATAATGATTTTAGAACCATACCTCTTTCTTTTTTTCTTTCTTTCTTCAACAGAACCGAAATTTGCCAGTTTTTTCGGTACTAGGCTAATTTTTGTACTGTGATAATGCAATCAATGAAGCAGAAAGCAAAAGTACTTAACAGGTTTTATATGTAATAGTCCTCATCTTCTCTCTCTCTCTCTCTCTTCTCTGTAAAATTCGCCAATGGCGCATTGAGTGGAAAATGAAAGCTGATTTTAATTAAAATAAGAGTCTGATAATACAAGTTTACATCTAGAATTTTGTCAAATCTATCTGTTGAACTGTCTAGTACAAGTGACAAACAGAAGTGTTAGAATCTTTTTGATATGTTAGTGTCAAAGATTTAAAGTTTTATTTTATAAGTATTAATAAAATGACTTATAGTATACACAAATGAAGTATTGATGTATGTTAAAAGAGAATTAAAATCTATAGGTTGAGGTAAATTAATGTGGAAGATCATCATAGTTTAGGACAGTTAAAAAAATATGGTTTGTGTAATCTTCATCTAAGGCACATTTACACAATGAGCTATCCATATCTCTGATTGTTGCCAGATGCACATGATGTGCAGAATCATATCTAATTCTCAATGTATAAAATATTTGAAGTTGTACCTATGTTTTAACAAAATTTAAAAGACCAAAGGACCGAACCAAAGGAGGAATAATCTTTTTGATGGCACCATAGTGCTTACTCTTAACATTTTTGGATACTTCCCACAATTTGGTCCAATTTTGTTTTGTTTCCTTTTAGCTAGTAAAATTAGGTGATCTGAGTAAATAAAATTTTGCAGAATGTCATTAGCAATTGCATTTTTAGCAAGTACATCAGCTGTGTGGTTTCCGTAGATACCACTGTAGCCAGGAATCCGGGCTACTGAAACATGGGTTCCTTTAAGATGATATTTGAATAGGGTATTTTTTATTTTGAGAATTAATGGAAATTTATGTTTGCTATAAGACAGGACTGTCCATGGGGAAGGAAATTACACTTCCACTTGTATTTTTTAATATTTCTCCACACCAAAGATGGGTGAGTCTAAACCGAGGGGAAGGATAATTATTTCTGGATGTTTTTAAAGGGGATTGTCTTATTAGCAGCACAAAGAATTGCATATCTGAAATCTATATATACTGACAGAATGTTATACTTTAGTCTGGGGCAAAATGGAAAATTTATTCTAGGGGGAATAGGAGGGGTGATGAATATAGGGAAATGGTCATTGCTGTGGCCATGCCACTCTAGTCACCGTAATGGTAGAGAGTAGTCACAATAATGGCAGAGAGTAGTCACCATACAGAAGAAGAATTTGTGCACTATTCCAGTCTTTATGACAGTTGGATCAAGCTTTTACAGACAAAAAGAGATGAGAAAAAGTCCTCTTTGTCTGTAGGCGGTTGTACTAGTGTGCCATCCAGTTTTTCCAGTGGAGGCATTGCATTGTAGTCCGACAAAAGTTTGTCAAAACCACTTCGACAAGACACCAAAAAGCTCTCCTATGTCATGGTAAAGAAATGAGCATTGCACCGTTGTGTTTGATACAGTTGAAATTGGCTTTCCATAATGTTTTTGGGACTTTGCGAAGCTTGTTTGAAAGCCCTCTTCTTAAAGCTGACTTGAATGACCAATATGCTTTTGGTTGTGGGACAACACAAACTAGTTAGATTTTGTTTGATATTGACATGACTAGTTTGATAGTGACCAATATCAATCCATTATATCAGTGATGATGTCATCGTTCTGTGATCGCCAAATTAATTTAATTTGCTTTTTATTTGCTCGACAAATTTTTCGCTCACAAGAACTCATAAATATTATTTATGAGCCCCAGATTTCTAAAGTAAAAATCAAAAAATATTGAAGTTCACTCTTCTTTCTTTACGATCTTCTTTGTATCCATGTAACTTAACTTAACTTATCTTCACGCACAATCCCTGACGGGGTAGCCAGAGAGAACAGATCGCCAAGTGTCACGATCCTTACAATCCATGTATTTCTTATATATGTTGATTTTCTTTGGCTAGTTTTACGATAATATATTTTGATTTTAATCAATTTTGAACAGCCTAGAAAGTATTTATGTGACTTTTGTGGCTAATTAAAACGATTTTTTATAATATTGATGCTGATTTTTGAAAATAATTAATGAACTGGGAATCCATTTATAATTCCCAATTCTCTTATTGCTACAAAAGAATGAATACTCAGTAATTTTGGTATCGGATTTTCTCAGTTCTAAACCCCTAACCTAATGTTACTGTCTTCATTAGTTATATATTAAACCTTTTTTTTAACTTATTATATAAGCCAGTGCTTAACCACAATCCCACCTGGTGGTAAGTGGTGATGCAGCCTTAGATGGTATATCGCACTGTCTTAGCATAACAAGCCTTGTCTTGGCTTGAAAATGCCCAGATTGTATTCGGACGGAAAGATAGAAGCCGGCACATTATTCCACTCCTTTACTGTACGCATTATAAAAGTCGAAGCAAACCTCTTGGTTCTAATGCGTGGAATATTGACAACAAAGGGTTGAAAACCCGCCGACCGCCTGGTTGTCCAATGGTGAAAAGGAGAGGGAGAAATTAAAGCATGTAATTCCTGCGCACACTCACTGAAATGCATCCTTTAGAATACTGAGAGACTGGCTCCTCGGCACCTAAATACCTACTCTTACATTAATTTTAACCTTAAAATTTAGATAAGTAATGATTTCTTACGTACGCGAACAAACATATTGAATAAAACTATTTTACCCATGGGAGCTGCAAAGCACCCGAAACGTCGAGAATTAAACATAAGTAAATTAAACGCGATAAAATCCTTAAAAATAGTTTTCTTCAATTAAAATTTTGAGGTTTGTTTAAGGTATATAGTCTATGATAACAACTGCTAAAAAGGTTTTGTGGTACGAAGAATTTTAATTTAAAAAATTTTATTACTTACATTCTGTAGGACTAGATACTCGTTTAACCAATTTTAAATGGTTATTTAAGAAAAAAAAATGTGTTTCTTCCTAAATTCATTAAAAGTTTGTCAGAAATTTCATTATTATTATGTTTTTATTATAGGCTACAACTACCTTAAGAAAAGTTGTGATCGGAATGACGATATGGCATGCCATTACCTGTCTGGAATGTATCTTGCTGGAGTACCAAGGAATGTAGTAGACTTCAACCCACATAATCCAGAGAAAAATAAAAATATAGACTATTTAATTAAACCGGATCTTAAGCAAGCATTTCAGTTTGCAAATAAAGCATGTGAACTTGGTAATATTTATGCTTGTGCTAATGTGAGTTTGATGTATAAAAAAGGCGATGGTGTCGAAAAAGATTTGGATAAGTCGAAAAAATTCTTTGAACTGGCTCAAAGCTTAAAGAAAGCACATGAAACAGCGAAAGAAATCAAGTTCCAGCAAGGATTGGAAGATAAAAAGTAATATTTGACCTTTAAACTGATTAGTTGATGTATTTTGTGATTTTAGTATTTGGGCATTTGTTTGTTATATAATGTAGAATACTTTGTTGATTCAAATTAGATATTACATATATTTTGCATTAAGTAATAAATTATTTGGAAAATATATTTGTAGTTTTATTGTGAACTAATTTTAATAAGCAAGTCTATAATTTATTAATTTCATACAATCATCAATTCTACTATATCCTATTCCTAAAAAAAAAAAAAACATTTAGTTAATTAATACCGCACAAAAACTTACAGATTGGTATCATCGGCGGCTCTGGCTTCGACGATCCCTCATTGTTTCAAAACCCTATTGAGCTGCATGTGAACACGCCGTTTGGTAAACCCTCAGATACACTACTCCAGGGACAGATAAAAGGTGTGCCATGCGTGCTATTGGCGAGACATGGACGCAAACATCAGTACCAACCGAGGTACTAAGTTTTTGGAATTTAAAACAATAATAGATTTAATACTTAACATTTGGCAATCAAAGTGTTTTCTTTAGTTAAATTTGTGATGCTCATCAGCAACTTGAAAATAATCGAAAAATTCGAAATTAGAATAACTTTCAATGAATTACTATAATTAAATACATATTTAATATACATCACCAGAAAAGGAGGTTCTTAAAACCATGCGGAGTCTAGACGTGAACAAGGCTGGTGGATCAGATTGTATACCAACTATAGTTCTAAAGGCTTGTGCGCCTGACTTGTATTGACGTGGCTTGTTCCGCCTCTCATTAAGGACTGGAATAATTCCCAAATCTTGGAAGCTAGCCTATGTCTCCCTTGTACCTAAAAAGGGCAGACGTCTAGAATAGTGCCCAAATCTCGGAAGTTAACCTATGTCCCGCTTGTACCCAAAAAAGGCAGACATCTGGAATAGTGCCTAACTCTTGGAAGCTAGCCTACGTCCCGCTTGTGTCTAAAATGTGCAGCCGTGCCGAACCTGCCAACTATCGGCTAAAATAATATCAATTTTCAATATTTCCATACTCTGCCAGATCATGAAGCGTACATTGAACGCCCACCATACGTAGAATACATAGAGTAGAGTAATATATACCGGTAGAATAGAAGGAACTCCTATGTGACGGATTTACGGACGGACAGAGAATACCGTTACCCATAGATTACCTCATGGAGAGGGATATTATCTGTGGCAGTCTGGTTGGCAGCACTTCTTTTATTTAGTTGTTTTTAAGAAGATACTACGGCCATTTCCTGGTTTATTTCCCTCTGTCGCCTCTTAGGACACCCACGGGACGATATGGAGTAGTAAATATTCTTAATCCGCCACTACACGACGCTCCACTTTTTTACGTGGGAGAACCACGCTTCAGCTATATTAGTAGTATCTATAGTTGTAGCACGAATGGGTCGGCTCGACCAGGGAAGAATCACGCTCTCACAGAATACCAGCATAAAATAGCAGCTTATCGCTGTTGTGTTTCGTATGGTGAGTGTAGAGAACCGGAGACCCTTTTTACTGGAAACGAGGCATTCCATCTTAGACAACAACATCTGCATTTTGATTCGTAATCGAGGATAGATGTATATGTCTAAGGAACTGTGTGCTCGTTTGTCACCCTTATCCTATTAAAAAAAAACGGATGAGACATGGAATACATTGCTTGTCATTGTCAAAGTGTCACCTACCCTTACAAAACAATACATTGTAACAGTAGTAAGCGATCATTAGCATTAGGGCAAAGTGCCATATGACCACGGCCATCCTCTGAACATCACTATAAATATGAATATAATATATTAAATACATTAAAATATATTACGTGTAATTTGTTTATTTTATAGACGATAAATATTGAATAGTTTGTACATATCAATTACAAATGACAATATCGTCTTGTTTCATATTTTTAGAGCGTGATTTTTCAGTAGGAAGGGTTTTAGTTTTAAACTTACTTTTAGCACAGAATAAATAATAGTACAAGCTTTTAGTACGTAGTAAAAGTCGCGGCAAATAAGTCTAGCGCAGAACGAAACACGGAGGGGACGCGCACAAATTGAATTGCAAGAAAGCGACTGGAGAGCCAATCACCGCGTGGGAACGATACGCACGAACCAATGAGCGCAACTTGTGCGAAATAAGCCAATCAGAGCGACTTATGCACAATAACGGTCACCGCTAGACTTACATGCCGTGACTTATACAGACTATTATTTATTCTGTGCTTTTAGTTTTAGACGTTGTTTTCACTTATTGATGGTTTAAGTTATTTACAAAAATGTAAATTACTATCCTAACGTATTATTGAATTTCATATTTAACACAAAAACTACTCATTTAATAAGTAAAACTAATTTTAAGGATTAATTATTAAACGCGATATAGTCCATAAAATTAGTTTTATTTAATATCCACATATTTAGTCTAAAGATTCGATAATGTCTGTTTCTAACTATAACTCGAAAATTTTTCAATATACGTTTGTATTTTGAAAGTGATGTCAACTACCGAGCCAATATTTGGGCACTGAAAGAGGCCGGCTGTACACATGTGCTTGCTACCACGGCCACCGGATCGCTGGTTGAAGAATACAAACCGGGAGATCTCGTCATTTTGGACGACTTCATTGATAGGTATCTTTTAAATTTACTTGTCTTAATAATTCATGAGTTCATATACAATAATAGTTTAAGATACCCTAATTTGACTTCGCTGTGTGATATAGGCTTATGATATTTATTACCATACCTAGCCCACGTAATCCAGCGCTTGACCTTTATGCCATCACAGACAGGCAATATAATTAGCATAATAAACAAAATTGTATTATGATTTCTTATATACTAACACGAATACTACACATTGAATAAAATTTGACTTATTTAAAATTTCTGACGGTCCGGTGCTATATAGCAAAAATCGACAAGAGTTTAGTAATGGCCCATAATTCAATATGGTTTAATATTGAGGGTGTACATGAGTCAGCACCCACTCGCAAGGTCAGGTAGTGGAACACCTGGCGGCGGCGCGCTTTGATATATGTAAAATTACAACATGCTCTACAAGTGTTTAATAATAATTGAAAATTGGCAAGAAACTAGTTTATACTATAAAAAAGGGGAGAAAGTGGTCAGACCGCATTGTTGTGGAACGCGGCGAGTCAGCACGCCACATAACTATTATTATATTAGGTACTATAGAACAAACGCCCGTATTCGATATGCGCACTGCTGACTACTTCCGTTCCATCAATTTGTGGTCTGACTATTTTTTTATTAAATTATATATAATAATAAAGCAGTATGGTAACTTTCTGTTATTACTAAGCTCTTGCACCGACATCGTTTCGGCGACAACTTATGTGGCGTGCTGACACGCCGCGTTCCACAACAATGCAGTCTGACAACTTTCTCCCCTTTTTATAATATAGTTTCTTGCCAATTTTCAATTATTACTAAACACTTGTAGAGCATGTTGTAATTTTACATAATATAACAAAGCGCGCCGCCGCCAGGTGTTCCATTACTTAACCTTGCGAGTGGGTCCTGACTTAACCTTGGGTGGGAGGTCCTTTTTTTAAGACAATCAAATAATTAAATTAAGCATGAAATGTGATGTAAAGATATCAAATGTTAATCTTGTACTTTTTTAAGTTTTTTTTTTCCTAATTAATGAGTTAATAGCCTTTAAATAACGGGGGGAACCAAAGTTTTGCTCGGGGTAGCGCTAGAGCAATTATAGTGGGGGGGGGGGGATTTAAAAGTAAAACTTTATAAGCTAAAAATAAATCGAATTAAACGCGATTAATAAAGTCCGTAAAATTAGTTTTTTTCAAAGTCTCAGTATTATTTTAATCATAGTTTTTTGGTAACATCATCAATAATGCGATGACATTCCCATTCATTTTCGATATCTATTCTTTTTTTTATTAATATTCTGTAAAAATACCCGTTGTTGTGCATGTTGCCCGTCAACAGGTATTAACGAAAATTTGAGACTTGATATTTCGAATACAAAGTCAAATTTTAAAGGATATTTATCATGTCGAAAAAAATGTTCACATCTATTGAGAAGTAGGTAAACGATAGAAAAGATACAGAAGTCTCAAGACTGGTCACAGGTCTCGTGTGCGGATCGGATGCGTGTTAGCGGATTTCACGTGTTTTTGAACTATTTTTTTTTAATTTCTCAGACATGCAGGATTCCTCGTGGTGTTTTCCTTCACCGGTGCCGACGGGGATCGAACCAAGTTTGTTCGCGTACTGCTATATTTACAGCGAATTTATTATGATGAATACTTTCTTATCCCGTGGGTCCCGTGGGTGTCGTAAGAGGCGGCAGAGAGAAACCAACCAGGACATGCCTGGCTTGCGCCTGCCTAGCGTGACAACTAAGGCAAATATCTATGTTCAGCAGTGGACTTTGGTTGGCTGTAACGGTAACGATATACCATACCTATGTAGCTTCTTTATTTATCAGGACATGGGGTCGAAAATGCACATTTTACGACCGAACTGAAGGCGGTCCTAGAGGTGTGTGCCATTTGCCTATGCGTCCGGCGTTTTGCGAGAGGTCGCGACGCGCTCTGTTCGATGCCGCGGTGTCTAGGGGATATAGATGTCACGAAAAAGGAACCGCCGTAGTTATACAGGGGCCTAGGTACGTTTTATTTATTAGTAGATATATTATGTATTAATAAATATATTTCATATTTTAATAAAAAAAAGTTACCTCGCAGTGGGACTTTTCCTGTGGAGGCGCTATACTACATCATAAATTGCACATGGACAAACATTCAGACCCGGGACATTTATTGTAGACCAACCATCCATGGATATTCTTACTAATATATAAGTAATGACGGTGTAAGAATATCCACTATCTCATATCATCCCGTGGACGTCGTAAGAGGCTACAGAAGGAAACAAATCAGGAGATGGGCAACAACGTCTTCCTAATAACAACTAAAAGTAAAAAACGGCGGTTGTCAACCCGCTTGCCGCGCGTGGCAACTATGGCAAATATCCCGCCTTTGAGACAATCTATGGGGGAGGCCTATATTCAGCAGTGGAATTTATTAGGCTGTAGCGGCAACCATCCGTGCAGGTACAGTAAAAAAAAATAAACTTAATAAAACGTAAAAGCCAAACACTAAAAAGATAAAATAATCTCCACTCCACATAATGGCTGAAGTCGGTGTTTTAATATTTCTATACCTAAACTATGTTTTGACACCGTCTAATTTTTTGCTGCTTTTGCGTGGACGAAGGAATCTCAATCTCAAGATAACAACTACTAGAATATCTTCTAAACATACATACATAAACACTCACGCCTGTCACCCAGAGGGGTAGGCAGAGACTACGGACTTCCATTTGGCGCGATCCTGACACACCTCTCTCGCCTCTTTTACATCCATATATCTACGCATACACGCTCGTCGGTTAAGGGTACTCCTAATCTGGCCCATTTTTAATGTATCACCGATTTGGTCGATAAACCTAGGTCTAGGGCGTCCCTTCCCGACCCTGCCGTTCACTTCTGCAACATAAATTTGCTTTGTCACTCTTTCCTCGTTCATTCTTTCTACATGACCAAACCACCGAAGCATACCTTTCTTAATCCTTGTCACAACGTCATCTTGCAAACCACACTTTTCTCTTATCACACTATTTCTCACCCTGTCATTCAGATTCAGCCCTAGCATACTCCTTAAGGAACGCATTTCTACAGCATTTATTCTACTCTCATGCTTCTTCTGCCAGACCCAACTTTCACTACCATACATTAAAGTAGGGACTAACACAGCATTATGAATTGCCATACGTGCCTTAGTTCATATCTTCTAAACAGTTATATTGAATACTTCATTTCCTATTTTTCATCCTTAGAAGTGGTTTTTCTTCATCAAATATAAATGACGCCACCCCTGTAGTATAATCTATGTAATAGAAAAATAATCATAAAAACGGTTGACAATTATTACGAAGATATGGAAAAAAAGGAAAAACTAAGAGTTAAATTAAGAACCTCCTTGCACCGCGGTGGTCCAGTACTTGATATTATTAAACATGTAAGTTTCCTTACGAAATTTTCATTTACTGCTGTGGTAAATCAACACTTAGATCTGCGATCAACAATTTTATTGGTTACGACGAGGAATGAATTCAGGTTGGAGTATTTAATGTAAGCCTCCAGTCACTGAGCTATCTACTTTATGAGAGTACAGGTTCAAACATTATCATAAATAATAATAGTAAATAGAGAGCCGTGGTAGCTCAGATGGTTAGCACTCGCTGTAAATTTACACAGTACGCGAGGAACCCGGGTTCGATCCCCGCCGGCACCAATGAAATTGTTAATTGCAATTTTGGCCCGACTAAGGATGCGAGCCCGCTTCTAAAATAAAAAAAATATGTATTCGAATTATTTTTTATCATATAACTGTAGTGACTAAACGAATTTACGGTAGACACGGTGAAATGTAAAAAAAAAAATCTGCTTCTTTTGATTGGTCTAATGGTCGTGAGCGACTGCTGATAATGAGGATCCGGGTTTTAATCTATGGGTCGGGCCCAAAATCATTTATTGGGCTTTTCTATCAAGAAACTCTCGGCAGCATCTCGGAGTCAGAAAGTTGACGGTGTTTGCCCAGTGCCTTGAAAAGCACGTACACCCTTGCGTCCTGCGCCTAACCTCTCCGATTGTGTGAAGCTAAGGATATTTTAACTAAGACAGAATGCCTCAGAGCCTGTTATTATACTGGCTCTCTATATCCTACAGGCAACGCAGACACTGCTATTTGGCGGCAGAAATAGGTAAAACAAAAAATAAGATAGGAATGCTTCGGTGGTTTGGTCATGTAGAAAGAATGAATGAGGAAAGTGTGACTAAGCAAATTTATGTTGCAGATGTGAACGGCAGCGTAGGGAAGGGACGCCCTATGCGAGTTTATAGACCAAATTGGCCATATATTTAAAATGGGCCAAATTAAGAGTACCTTTAACCGACGACCGCGTATGCATAGGTATATATGGATGTGGAGGAAGCGAGAGGTGTGTCAGGATCGTGCCAAATGGAAGTCCGTAGTCTCTGCCTACCCCCCTGGGTGACAGGCGTGAATGTTTATGTATGTAAATGGGTAAGAGGGTTCTACCTACTCAGCCAGACACCTAGACAAATAAACCACCTCGTTAATATAACCCATGAATGGCGGCGTTGAGGTTCAATATGATAGAATCATTTCGTTGCTTGCCCAAAAATACTTACATGCGATGGGTCAGTGTTCAAAATTCATAAAAGACCTCTACAAGTTGACAGTTCTGTGGTTGTTGTGACCTGCTTTTAAAATTTTGTCTCTGAATAGGACTACAGGTACACATTGTTAAATCCCAACTTTACCTGGTAGCGCTACACTGCAGCTATGTTATGGTTGTAGCACGAATGGGTCGGCTACATCACACACTAACAGACTACCAACGTGAAGTGTGACTGTGGCTTAATGTTGATGTGTTTCGTATGGTGAGTGTAGAGAACCGGAGACCATTTTTAGTATTAGAAACTAGGCTGATAATAAAGATGTAATATCTTAGTCCGTAAGAGTAACAACGCATCTGCATTTCGTTTCTTTATCGAGGGTAGATGTAGATGTCTATGAGCTATTGGGATATTCCCTCACCATCAGGTGGACTGTGTGCTCGGTTATTGCTCTTATAAAACACGCTTTCCAGATTTTCAAGTCGCGCTGAGAGTCTCATGCACCGTCAGTGGGGCGGGCATCTCGTAAACATGACCACGGTTCCTGAGGTAATATTTCTTTAATTAAAAGATTTTTTTATAATTATATGTAAACTAGTTCAGTTTTTTAATTAGGAAAGGAAAAGAATAAAATAACTAATTCTTTTAGAAATTGAATTGATATTTTTCAACTTAGTAATTACAATTCTCAGTACATTCATTTCTTACGTTACTTTCAATTATCAATCACGTCAAAGCTTGTGTGTGTGTGTGTGTGTGTGCGTGTGTGTGTGTGTGTGTGTGTGTGTGTGTGTGTGTGTGTGTGTGTGTGTGTGTGCGTGTGTGTGTGTGTGTTTCTATCAAAAGTATTCAAGCCGCCCTCCTAAATCTGAAATCTCAAGTAGGACCAGTGATCTGATAATTTATAATGCATGAATTCACAGGTCGTGCTAGCAAAAGAGGCGGGCCTAAGCTATGCCGCGGTCGCCTTAATAACAGACTACGATTGCTGGAGAGAAGATGAAAAATCTGTAAGTTTTAGTAGTAGTTTAAGTTTAGAAT
This sequence comes from Parnassius mnemosyne, assembly GCA_963668995.1. Classification (NCBI taxonomy): domain Eukaryota; kingdom Metazoa; phylum Arthropoda; class Insecta; order Lepidoptera; family Papilionidae; genus Parnassius; species Parnassius mnemosyne. The sequence continues at coordinate 21,712,523 of CAVLGL010000084.1, read as the reverse complement.
TTTAATATGGTATTTTCATTAATTTAAACAGGTTAACCTAAGTTAATTTTAGGGAAAGGAATCTCAAGTTAAAGGGTATACGAAGGATATTGCAAGCTTCTAAAAATGCTTGGCAAATGAAGGTTGAGCTTATCAGAGTGGAAACGCATTACCATTAAATGAAATGCAATTATGATTTTATTAATTATACCATGTTCAAACTAAATTGTAAAAAAGTACATAGTTTTTAATTTCGCAAGCCGCGTCAATATATTGTAATACTATGAATATGTTATTAATACTAATAATAACGAGCAGGATTTCACTGGAAGAAAAGTCCGTGGCAGTAAGGAATAACTCGTAATAGAAATCATTTGTTAAATGTTCTAAGGTTTCAGTGAGCGAAGTGCTGGCTATGTTCGCGCAGAACGTAAAGAAGGCAGCGGACGTTATCTTGGATGCCGTGCAGATATTAGGGGCGGACACTGACCTAGAATATTTGAATGCGCATCGGGTGAGTACAAAGTTTTTCAAGTGATTTTTTTTTATAGAAGTGGGGGCTAACGAGCATGCAGCTCACCTGATGGTTAGTGACTACCGCCGCCCATGAACAACCGCAATACCAGACGAATTGCAGTTGCCGGCCTTTTAGAAAGGAGTAAGCTCTTTTCTTGAAGGTCCCTAAGTCGGTATCGGTCCGGAAAAATCGCTGGTGGTAAACAAAGATGGTATCGTGAATTTTGACGCGATGTGCTTTCGTGAAATTTGGCGGCAGGAATGAATTCCTCAGAGCACTTCCCGTGGTAGATGCGATAGAAAATTCAAAGGGATGCAATATCCCTACGCAGCGCCAGTGTATCGAGCCGATCATAAAGAACTCGATCGTCGACGATTCGAATGTGAGGCCGAACTTGCGCTTTGTAAAGTTGCAAGCGCTGTGCCGGCATGAAATACTGTCTCGCTCTGCTGAGCACGTCAAGCTTATTTAGAGGCCAATTTGGCCTTCCATTCCAAGTGACCACGAAACTGCACACTATTCAATATATCGACGCCAAGGATTCCGATGCTAGCTGAGGCGGCAAGGGTAGTGATAAGACTATTCCTATTACAGATGATTGAATCTATCGGTTTACTTCTTCTAACTTTTCTTAACCCACTGCTATAATTATTTATATTAAAATACCTAAACGGTGGCTATAATAAAATTATCTTTAAGAGAATTAGCAATGATTGCTATTAATTTAGTTTTAGATAACGGTAAGCATACGCAGTTATGCGTTCGGCCGCCTGCATAGAGCGCTTCAGTAACGTCGAGTGACGTAAACGGGGCGTCTATGTGCAAATTTATTTACATTCTAAATATTCTCAGCGTGAAATACGGTAATGGCACGCGACGGTGTTGACCGGTGACGGAAGGATCTAGTGGGCGTTGTGTTGTTACATAATAATTTCATCATCATCATCATTACAGCCCTTCACAAGTCCACGGCTGAAAATAGGCCTCCCTCAAGTTATGCCACAAAGCACGGTCCTGAGCCACCTGCATCCATCGACTGCCTGCATGTCTTACCAGGTCGTCACTCCATCTAGTGAGGGGTCGCCCTACACTTCACCTACCGGTACGAGGCTCCCACTTGAGAACCTTTTTTCCCATCAGTTGCCGGTTCTTCGAGCTATATGGCCGGCCCATTGCCACTTCAACTTACTAATCCGTTGAGCTATGTCGGTCACTCTGGTTCTACTACGGATATCCTCATTCCTATGTTTATCACGCAAAGAAGCCCCAAGCATAGATAGCCCTCTCCATAGCTCGCCGAGCGACCTTGAGCGTCCTCATATGGCCAGCGGTGGAGGACCACGTCTAAGATCCATAAGTCATCGCTGGCAACACCCACTGGTTGTACAATTTGGTTTTCAGGTTTTGAGGTATACCTGACGAGATGTTTCGTAATTTCCCGAACGCTGCCCAGCCGAGTTGAATCCGTCGATTGACCTCTCGGTCGAAGTTGGACTTACCTAGTCGGACTATTTGTCCCAGGTAAACATACTCGTCCACAACGTCGAGCTTAGTGCTACCAACAACTACCGGCATAGGTGTGACATGGACATTACACATGATCTTTGTTTTGTCCATGTTCATCTTAACACCTACCCGTTGTCAAACACTATTGAGGTCATTGAGCATATTGCTTAGGTCCTCCAGCGATTCTGCCATAGGAACTATATCGTCGGCAAATCGAAGGTGAGTGATGTACTCGCCATAGATGTTAATACCGTATCCTTTCCAATCCAGTAGCTTTAAAACATCTTCCAATGCAGCGGGTGAAGTTTCGGGGATATAACGTCACCCTGTCTTACACCTTTCTGCAATTGGATAGGTTTCGTACTCCGGTTCTATACTCGGATAGCCATCGTAGCCCTAGCCCTAGCCTGTACACTTCAGCACTTCGATATACCGACAGTCAACTTGGCACTGCTGAAGGGACTGTAGCACGGCCCAAACTTCGACGGAATCAAAGGCTTTCTCATAGTCCACATACGCAAAGCAAATTGGCAGAATATACTACTCTGTCTTCTGTACAATTTGCCGAAGGGTGTGTATGTGGTCCATGGTACTAAAGCCTTTTCGGAAACCGGCTTATTCGGGACATAATAATTTATAAAAACAGTATTTATGCATGTGTATATGTGGAACGTTGTAGTGGATGGTGCGTGAAGAGAAGACGATTGAACGCCTGTTTGCTCGCATGCCTGTGACACTATAAAATAATACCGCTTGGGCAGTCTATACCTTTTCCCAGTATTGGAGGAAGTTGTTTCCGTAGTCAATCTCGGCCAAGTCGACGACATCATTAGGAAAATCTAGATGTATGTAATCATAACACGTAGCTGTTATCTTATATATACTAATATTAATTTCCTTTTCACAGGAGCTGGTGACTTCCTCTATAATGTTAAAGGACTGAAAATATTAAAACACTTAGGTGAAATTTTATTTTTTTATTTCATATTATATACAAATATAAAATCGATAAACCAATAAAACACATTTCCATACAATAATTGTTTATTATTATCCTTAAAATCGTCATACAAAATGATTCAAATTACACTATAATATTATGTAAAACTCTCACACAATTTTATTCTCCTAGGCTTAATTTATATCTAGCCACTTTACCTCTTACCCTATGCTGTTTACGTATTTAATGTTGTGCAATATATATAATATAACTTTGATATACTGAGAATGTTTTAACAACTTATAGTTTTGTTTATGTCCCTAGAACAGGAATTTTCAATATTAACTACCCTCAATTAGGTAAAAAACACATGACTTGGCAGTATTAAAGATTTGATCTCAAAATGCTTAACAATAATAGAATAAAAAGTTACTGATTACATTGAAAAGTGTAATTTATGTTCGTATTTACGTACTGCTTATATACATAAAAGACAACATAGACATAAATTTTAAATCACGCTAAGTTATAGCATTAAAATATAAAATACGCACTTTTTTAAATGCAAACAAAATTAAATTGCAAACTTAATAAAAGAAACAATTATATTCATTAGTGTTTTCTCTTAATATTGTGCTTTTCTTCACTTATTAGTGCAGTATGAAAATAATAAAGCAGATTTAATGAGAGAGGGCACCGTGACCTCGTTAAGTCGACAGTGAACTCAATCATTTACGCTTCGCGTTTGAGGTGTCCAATATTGTGTCCAAAAAAAACTTGATGTGACTACGTACCACGACCTTTTGTCTAGAACAAAAATGGAAATGGTTGCTTCTACAACTACTTATTCGTTATATACAGAATTATTTTGCAATAAGCGGCCAAATTTGCAGAGAAAGTTCAGAATAAGTAATATAGGCAAATGGTGAGGAAAAATTAATTAAAAATAAATCTCAAACATTCTGTTCTTTTCATCTTTTAAATTCAAAATGCGTGCTAATGCATTATGTTATTGTCATTCATAAATATTTAACGCCTATTTTACTGTGCACACATACATTCGAAAGGATCGACCAACGTTGCGAACTGAAGCGTACACAGAGGGGGGCCCTCTGTGTGCGATTCAGTTCGCAACGAATTTTTTATTCTTCTAAGACAAAGAGTACTGCTGCGTAAAGCAACACACAAACTTGTATGTACTTCATTTTTACACTACCCCATAAATAACATTATTTGCGTGTACGCTTGTGACCTGCGTCATTGTTTAGATTCGTTTTCATCCTCTGCTATATTCTATGAAAGTAATATCAATGTGACGCCCGCAAAAAGTAACATGGCGTTTAATTGAAGCGACTTCAGATTTATTCCCACTTTAGAGATCAAATACAAGAACCCATTCTTTTAAATAATAATTGATTTGTTCACATATTCCTTTTCAAATTGTTTACTTTAAAATTATTAAAATAACTGATGTGTAAAACTTAAAAATAAATGTTTTGATGTCCTGATGTCATAGTTACGATTTCATGCTTTTTTACGTATTTCAAATTATATTACCCAAGAACAATAAACAAAAGAAAATTGCTAAAACATTGCACTGTACCAACACACCATAAGTTCAAAATGTTATTACCTAGCTTCAATGCCTATCTAACTTATTATTTAAAACTGAGCTAAACGTAATGCGTCAAATGCTTAATTCCTCTTACCGGCACCTGTAAATAAAAATTAATACAAACCAAATTACAAATAAAAACATGACTTCTTAAAATTTTTTAAATAAATGAATTTGTTACTACAGCATGTCCAAGCCACAGGAATGTCCGGTTTTTTTTACATTAAAATCCAATTATTTTCAAACGTTGATTTTTTGAAGTTATACTTCTTTTGGGGTGTTTGGGAAAAATTATGAGTGAATTTTTTACGCTGCGCGTGCACACTGATACCTCAAAGCGACAACTTCACTGGGTAACTGACTCTTCAAGTTTTTGTGGGAACTGATAACTATATTTAAGGTTACGCTAAAGAAATATAACTTCATACGTGCGTGCGTACATAAGTACACACACACACACGTTTTTTTTAAATGAACAAAGAATGATAAATACAAATCGATTCAAAGTAATTTTTTGTATTTCAAAATTACTGAAGGAGATCAAACTGGAGCACATCGGTGGGAGAAGTGCTGCTTGCCAGCGTACATAGGTAAGAGAGGATGATTCCAAAACCCCAATTCCTAAACAGAAAAGGCATCCTACCACCTACATTTACGTGGTAGATCCATACTGCAGCTATATTAATAGTAAGTGCAGCACGAATGGGTCGGCTCGACCGGGGAAGCACCACGATCTCACAGAATACCAGCGTCAAATGGCAGCTTGATGCTACTATGTTTCATATGGTGAGTGTAGAGAACCGGAGACCCTTTTTACTGGAAATGAGGCATTCCATCTTAGTCCTCACGGGTGACAACGCATCTGCATTTTGATTCTTTATTGAGAATAGATGTACATGTTTATGGGCCGCAGTAGCAACTTACCATCAGGTGGAATGTGTGCTTGCTTGTCACCCTTATCCTCTATAAAAAAAAAAACATTTAATTTTAACAAAAATAACAATAGCCACTTATTATGTTTCTTAATATTTGAGATATTTCCTTATGGTCCGAGAGCTCATGACGCATTTTTCATGAAGTGTTTGATGCATCATGAAACTTTGTTTAAAGGTATCAGTCGACTCAATAAGCAGGTATATGACTGTCTGCCTGGCCTACCTGGGTACACCTGGTACTGCGCATACAGTTAAGTCGAAAAAAAATTTGCCCAAAAAAAAGTGTTTGATTCAAATAATAATAATGACTATCCGTTAGCTAAGTTTATAAACAATTAAGAAAAACAATGGCAGACACTTCTGAAGGGGTTTACATAGGGGCAGACGACCACAAAATTGTATTTTCAAAAATTCCAAAAAAAGTGTTTGATTCAGTCTGCCATTTTTACAGCGTGTTTATTATGTATAATAAAATATTCTCACAAAAAGGCAGACAGTTTCTCCGGGGGTTACTAATTTAAAAATCTATACAAATAAATAAAATTTAAATGTCTGTTTTTAATTTCAAAATAACAATTTTTTACTAAACGCATAAGACATTATATACGATATTTATAACAAAAACACAATTTTTAAAATTTTTGTCTGTCTGTTTGTTCCGACTAATCTCCGAAATGAATTTAAAATCAGCCTAAAATACTCGTTATAACATCAATTATCTGCCAGTGAAAGTCCCGTCAAAATCGGTCCAGCCATTTCGGAGATTAGTCGGAACAAACAGACAGACAAAAATTTTAAAAATTGTGTTTTTGTTATAAATATCGTATATAATGTCTTATGCGTTTAGTAAAAAATTGTTATTTTGAAATTAAAAACAGACATTTAAATTTTATTTATTTGTATAGATTTTTAAATTAGTAACCCCCGGAGAAACTGTCTGCCTTTTTGTGAGAATATTTTATTATACATATACACGCTGTAAAAATGGCAGACTGAATCAAACACTTTTTTTGGAATTTTTGAAAATACAACTTTGTGGTCGTCTGCCCCTATGTAAACCCCTTCAGAAGTGTCTGCCATTTTTTTTCTTAATTGTTTATAAACTTAGCTAACGGATAGTCATTATTATTATTTGAATCAAACACTTTTTTTTGGGCAAATTTTTTTTCGACTTAACTGTATGCGCAGTATCAGGTGTACCCAGGTAGGCCAGGCAGACAGTCATATACCTGCTTATTGAGTCGACTGATACCTTTAAACAAAGTTTCATGATGCATCAAACACTTCATGAAAAATGCGTCATGAGCTCTCGGACCATTAGGGGTTAGGATTTATGCTAATTATGACTTGTCTAAAAATGTAATACTATTGTCGTAATGTGTATGGTATAGTAATAAGAAAAATTTACCCTAGCTGTACAACGGTTCAGTTCTTAGTCCAGGGATTGCGGCCGTGCTGTCCAGGTATCATATCAAGAAGATATTGCCTCTGTGCCTCGGCCACGCGTTGCATTTCCGCCGCCATCGCCGCAGTACTTCCGCTGTTGCCGCTTTTGCCCGCTGCTAATTAATATTAGTATAAGCAGATATGATGTTCGGATGATCGATGAGATGTGAATTTTAACAGTATACAACACTAATAGTAACACTCAAAATATGGTTAAAGTCAATGTCTTCTACTTGAAAGATATCTGGAGGTTTATTGCAATAAATGACAGTATAACCATTTTGTATTCATATTATATGTGGGCTAGTGTTGCTATCGCCAATTCGTCAGCCAAGAATGGCGATTCGTAGCCCTTCATACTATGGCAGGAGGTCTAGTGAAAGTATGAGCTGACTCATTCGCTAACTTTACTAATATATTAGAAAATTGTAATTGAAACTCAGAGATTAAAAAAAATTAAAACTTTCTTAAAACGATACAAATACCTATTTAAATATGTAGTCAAAATACTTGTAAAAAAAAAAGTTGTGTTTTTTTAATAAGTCAGTTCAGAAAATGATGTAAATTTTACATCGTTTGTTTTGGTAAGGCTAGTAAGGTTTTATAAATGACATAATTAATGATGAATATTTCCTGAATGAATCTTAACATTTAGGAAATATTTTGCTATATTAATATCATTGAAGTATGAAAATTTCATAAACTATAAAATGTTTGAATGTTGCATCTATCTAGAACTGGCGATTCGTTTTTATTAACGGAAGTATTACAGTATCACCATCATTATATTCTGTCACAAGTCCATTGCTGAACAGAGGCTTCACACCAAACACTTTATCCCAGTAACAGTGAAAAACACTAGCCACATGTGATCTCTGACCGGTAATGATACATACAATTCGCATTTGTGAGATGGAAAGTATTCAGACCAGCGACACAGCGATCAATTCATCTACAAAGCGTGGCGTTTAGGGTAATCACGTTTTTCTGTAGACTGTTAAGGGGGTGGTAAAAAAATGTGGTAGAGCTACGGTGCAATGAATTATGGCGTCAGCACGAACTTGTTGACTTGACTAAGGGAGGACCATGCTTGCTTGGAATATCAGTGTTAAATCAACAACATCTCCATTATGATTTTTCATCGACAATAGATTTAGATGTATATAATATGTAACAAGCTTTCACTTTCCATGCGGTAGTAAGCTTCCCTTATAGATTGGATTAGGGGAGCGTTAGCAACCGCAGTTTTTATAAAAATTAGTTATCATGTGGATGTCGCTCCCCATCTCTCGTTTAATGGGATACAAAAGTTACAGCATATATATGTTTCATTGCTTAGAACAGATGTTATCTTATTTTTAACAGGGTATTAAGGCAAGATAGTGTCCGTCGCGCTAACCTTATGCGTGGCGGACTTCATATATACTGACCGGCACAAAAAACGACTCACTATTTCTTTAAATAAATAATCTTGAAATTATATTTGTGTTTATTTTCGGCCAGGAACAGGTCGCCAAGGACCATACTCCTTATCCTAGCAATATTACGTAACAGGGCCATGACTGCTGTTGAAGTCAGGAATCGCCTTGCTGAAAAGTTCGAGATGTGCATGTAAGTGACAAGACTATCAGGAGGCGCCTCAATGAAACTGATACAATGGCTAGAAGACCTGCACTTGGCACAGAGTTTAGCAGGCAGCATAAAGTCATGAGACTTGTATTAGCACATGAACATGTGAATTGAGATATGAAACAGTGGAGTCAAGTACTGTTCACAGACAAGTCCCGCTTTTGCTTACGAGTTTTGTTTGTCGGATATTCTTTGCCAAAGGATAACTTAAATAACACCTATCCATAAGATATTATACCAAAAAAAAAAAATTCTAAGGCAATTAATTACTTAAAATTCAGAGTTGTTTTTTGTACCGGTCAGTGTATTTTCGATATTTTTTTTTCAAATAATATGCAGATTTTCTAAGGTGTTATCTATTGCCATTGAGTTAGTGATAAATCAAGACTTAAAATGCAATTACAATTACTGTAAAATACGGCGAGTGCTTATTCTTTGACTGAGCACGGCTCTATGGGATAAGAGATGATATGTTATGGACCAAGTGCTTGAAAGTTCGGATAATTTGAAAAGTGTTCAATATGAGAAGATTATATGATAAAAACCATAGAATATAATGAAGTTTAAATTAGTATTAATTACGTAACCCGATTTTACTTGTCATTGTTCATATAGCCCAGGTGTTATAAATAGTACCCTGATTAATTTAGTCCATAACATATATAGTGTATTCATCTTTGTTCTACGACAAGGGCAGATGATCGCGGCGTACACAATGAGAGGGTAGTGCAAAAGAAAGTAAAATGATGCGTGTGAATACGTACAACGCTTACCTAGCGCGGAGGCCTGCGCCATGGCCAGCTGGTAGGTGTAGAGCAGCGGCGAGAACTGCATCATGGCGGCCGCCGCCGCCGCAGACATGCCGCCGCCGCCCGCGCCGCCCGCCCCGCCCACCCCGCCCACGCCGCTCAGCCCTGCACCCGCGCCAAAATTAAACATATTTTTTTATAACTGGCTTTACGGCTCTGGTGGTTCTAGTCCTGAGCCTGAAGTTACAATGTATAATTATCCTTCATAGTATTCGATCAACAAAACCAACTAGATATCGGGTCGGCGCAAAAATTACGTCCCAGTAAATAACAGCGCACTGGAAACGTGAGCTCTTATTTCGTTTAGTTGATTTGAAACACAGCCAATGTAAACACGTTTCACAATGCCGCAATGTGTATTTAAAAGTTGCAAGAATAATGCCCGAAATGTAATTTAACGGCCGAAGTATTTTACTTTCTTTAAGTACATGTAAAATAAGTTATATTTTAAGCTCTAAACTAACAAATAATATTACATTTGAAACAAAATTACCGATTTTAAAGCACCCCTACAAATGTTTGGCCAAGGCTGGCCAATACACGCGTAAATATTTGTGAAACAGAACAGTAGATTGCATGAAGTAGATTTGTAGTGTAATCATTTTTAGTAATTTGTTACCAGAATTTTAAATAACGGTAATTGCTACTTTTGTCTCTGTTTGTGTGATTACATTTATTTTTATTTACTCTTCTTTATTGCACACCATCACAAAGAAGTACGTAATGGGAGGTCTTATTGCACAGCAATACCTTCGAGACAACCAATGAATGGACAGGATTACACAAAGATAAAGGGGGTAGGGCAAATTGGTGTGATAAAAAAGAATACCTACACATATTTATTTAAATAATATATATAATGCATATACTTCAGACATATATGCATACAAAAACTTAAATTAATATGTATTGAATTATCTAATTAAATCAATCATTATACTACTTACTATATTATATTCAATGACTAGTGTGGAAAGTATGTGTATACCAACAAACATAATGCCCAAAACATAAATAATTTTAACTAAACTTATGATCATATTATAAACTAGCCGTTCCCCGCGACTTCACCTGCGTGTAATTGAGGGTTTTAATTTTATTTCGCGGAACCCTAATTATTTTTCTAAAATTAAGTAACCCAAGTTACTGCTTATAACACGAGCTATCTACCAGTGAAAGTCCTATCGAAATCGGTCCAGCCGTTTCGGAGATTAGCCGGAACAAACAGACAGACAGACAAAATTTTTAAAAATTGTTTTTGTTATAGGTACCGCATATACTTTTATATGCAATTAGTAAAAAGCTGTTATTTTAACATTAGAAACAGACACTTCAATTTTATTTATTTGTATAGATGTATAGATTATTTTAGTCTTCAACGCGACTCATACCTCCTGTAGCAAAATTCGAAGAAGCAAACAGAAACGAAGCAAAACGACGTAGCTTACAAGGCAATAACGGGAAAAGGTACTTTAATTTGTTATTACTTAAGGTTGATTTCACACTAAATGTAATTTAACCTATATCTTTTCATTTCCAAGTGACAGGAGTAATGCATTGATTTGTTCCTTTTTGTAACTAATGTACAAAAAGGACTTTGTAATAAGAATGATTGTGATATTTGTGATTTTTAACTATGGTTGTAATTGGGTTGAACATAAAACTGATTTAATTTTTTGTCTCAGTTCTTTAATAAACAAATGTAGCTGTAAATGTAAATGTATATATTCACGCGGACAGCATTTAGCTATGATTTTGTACGTGACCCGTTATCTGGTTGGTATTGTTGATCGAAGTTCATAGTACACTACTTCACAATATGTTGATGCGTCATATTTGCAGCCCTTGGGAGATTTTGACGGCAACTTGAGCCAGCAGACGGCTAACAGTTGGCGATGGTATGGTACCTTAAATACAGTTTTATTTGTTTAAACTTTAAATAAATTATTAATAGTTAATTATCAACATCACTATTACTGAGACGGTCTTAAGGCCGGGAAGGGAAACATCCCCGTTATTATTTCTAAAACGATTTTATGTTCGGGTTCGTGTATTTTTGAGGCGGGTTTTAAAGTAGGGAAGAATCCATTGAGTAACCCCATGTTTGCAGATTTTACAATATAGTCGAATTATGTTTCCCCCACTGTGTTTTTCTTTAGCGCCAAGCTGGTGATAAATCAGCACTTAAATTCAAGATATACAATTAGTGTTTTCAGCTGGGATCAATTGGATTTACTAGAAGTGCAGTAAATATTTTTATACATTATATACAAATATTTACTGTTCATTTTTTTGCACTGTATTTTTTAACATTTTCTCCCAAACTAAGACTTTCTATATCGTCGGAACATTGAAAACACATATATCGCAAAGGAACGGCCAGACTGAGATCTAATATTTGTAACCCAAAACCAACTAATTGATACTTGAAACAATCAAATATATATAGTATAACGGAGCTAGTTATACTGTAAGAAATCTTTAAATGAAACCTATTTTATAAAGTAAAATGTTCGTGCAAACCAATATTTAAAATCACAATTAACAATTTCAGGGAAATCTAGTGATTGAACTCGGGTTACAGGCATACTATCAACTTCAAATCTAGCCAGTGAATTACCCCGGCTCTTACTTAACATGTTTTCATTCCTATATGCTCCCGTTATAATGTAACTCATTCTACAATTTACGTAGTAGAGCCATGCTGCAGCTATATTAGTGGTAAGATTGTAGCACGAATGGGTCGGCTAGACCGCGGAAGGACCACGCTCTCACAGAATACCAGTGTAAAATAGCAGCATAATGCTCATGTGTTTCGTATGGTGAGTGTAGAGAACTGGAAACGAAGCATTCCATCTTAGTCCTCACGTGTGACAACGCATCTGCAATTTTGATTCATAATCGAGGATAGATGTAGATGTTTATGGGCCACAGCAATCACTTACCATCAGGTAGACTGTGTGCTCGTTTGTCACCCTATCCTATAAAAAAACCAGTTAATAAATAATTAAAAGTACCTCTAAGCAACTGGTGCTGCAGAGCTTGCATGGCCGCAGCACTGTGTTGCTCGAAGGCCATCTGAGCAGCGGCCGCGGCTGCTAATTGCTACAGGCAGAATAGTGACAATCATTAGTATTATCAATATATAATTGAAAATTACATACAAAATAATTTAAAAAATAAAATTAGTAAGTTTAAGTCTGGACTGCTGAACTTCTTCGAGTAGATCTCATGGCTGGAATAATCATAATATTCCTGCCCACACGCAAAATACGCTCTTAGTCCCATATTAATAAACGTTACTCAACGACGAACTCAAGTGTGTAATCATTTGATACGCCCTCATACGATATCAGCATCTCAATATCGTTGCTAATTAATAAACACATAAAAACAGTATCTCAAAACGTTGTACTTAGGAATACTGTTATATGACATGCACTCAATTACACACTTGAGAGTCGAGTTTCATTTATTAATCAGAGTGGCACTCAGCTGATATCGTAAACCTAAACCGCATCTTGAGATATGTTTATTAATAAGATCATAAGCTCAAGATTGTACTCAAGTGCGTGTACTTGAGCTGAGTAACGTTTATTAATATGGGCCTTAACGTGGAGTTGCGGAAAATAGCCCGTCGTAAACTAAACCAAGTTTAGTCTTTGGATTAACTTCAAAACAGGGTTTAACAGAGAGTACTGCCGAAAGGTATGGTATCTATTGAGTTTTTTATATCATCATCATTTTATTAAACATTACAGTCTCCTTCACAAGTTTCCCAAGGGGTGCCACATGTGGATATCATGTGGTGGTCTAGGTCTAGTGGGGTGCCGCCCTACACTTCACTTACAGCTAGGATAGGATGTTGCCACTTGACAACCTTCCTTTTCCAAAAATCTTTCTTCCCCAGTTTATCGTGAAATTATTATTTCACAAATGTTAATATTATTGTGGTGAAATGTTTACCAATTAATTAGCAACCACAGGTGACGATAATTAATTAAAGAGTGAAAATTTGAAATACCTGATGCTGCTTACTGGAACTGCTTCCTTGACTGGCTGTACTGGATGACGATCCTTTAACACAAAATGGAAATGTGATAATGATTAAAATTTTATATCTTTAGTTTGACAAATATACTATTATACATATATAATAACAAATATCTGAACATACTATATCCATATATTTCATTTATTATATGTATAATATGTGTTTCACACCCGTGAAAGCACGTAAAACTCTCTCTTCGTTCGTGTTGGATTGCTATCCCATCGGACTATGAGGGTGAGGAATAGAGACACTACAATCTTGTCCTGTGCAAATAATAATAATAATAATACAGTTATTTACTGAGTAAAACCATATAGATACAACAAAGTTGAAGTAGCAATAGCTGTGTGTCGGGATTCATTTCCTTCCTATATCACAAAGTTATAATTACAAAATGGCTTATCACAAATCAAAACAGATACATGGTAACAAAATAAATAAGACTTTTACAAATAAAAGAAAAAAATATGCATGCGTTTCTGTGTTGTATACATATTTGTATATGATGCGTACATATTTTGCGTGTGTGTGTCTGTGTTTGTTTACTTAGTCGATAAGTAATAACTCGTACTATTGAGTGATTTTTAATTGATTTTCTGTCCTTGTCCATTGAGTATATGTCAACTTACGCAACCATAATAATAATAATAAATGGCTAGTCTCGGTTAGTACTGGTGGCCGAAATCGAAAGTTCATTTCTGTTCATCGAAACTTCAGTCCGGAGGACTTTATAATTATGTACCCATGTGTTACGGACGGCTCGGGGGCCACCGCCCCGTCGCCCCCTCATACCCCGTTACGCCCCGCGCACCCCGCACCCCGGCCGGACATCACGTGATGCCTGCAGTCAACGAGCGCACAGCCACGCCGCGTGGGGACACAGCGACGATGAAACCCCCGCCGCGCAAATAAAACAAGGGCATCCGGCCGCCTCAAGGTATTCGATTCGCAAGCGGCAAAGAAGACTCAAGAAAATATTCCCTCCAGTGTTCCGTACATAGATTAATTAATTAGTAATTGCCGCATAACTGTAAATAGTGTAATACATAGTTTAAATTGTCCCACCTTTTCTTTCTTATACAGTCTTAGTAAAGTTATCGAAGTAAAATACATACAGTCAACATCTATCACTCCACAACTAATTCGACTCCATCGTCTAAACTAACCCCAATACCATGTATATAAATGAGTTTCTAAAAAAAAAGAATTTGTAAAGAAAGTTGATACAAGCTGCGTTACCTTTACCTTTCTTGGCAGGCACTTCTGCCTCACGAGCGCGCTCCGAATGATGGCTGCGAGTCAGCGACTCCGCTGCAGTTAGCGAACGGTTACTGAAAAAATTCAAAATTAGAAGAATAAAGATGAGAAGAATATATATCTTAGTAAAGGGAATGTAGCAGATGTCTTACAATGTTGACACTGCTCCCAGACACCGGTTTGGATATTTCATGTCTAGTGTAACCGATACAGCACATTAAAGACCACTGCGGAACAGGCCGTAGTTTGCCTCATAGGGGTGATATTTGCCATTGTTGCCAGTTGCCACGCATGGCAAGCGGGTTGGCAATCGTAGTTTTCTTTATTTTTAGTCGTTATTAGGAAGCCACTGCTGCAGATCTCCCGATTTATTTCCCTCTGTCGCCTCTTACTATACCCGCGGGATTATATGGGGTAGTGGATATACTTACACCGCCACAATACAGCAATGCCTAGTGTAAACAGATTGGTTATACCGCCATCTATAAGGAGCCATCTCTGGCATTTCCTATAGTCGCCCCTTACGACCGCACTGAACGAAATGGGGAAATGGAGTCTCTTACTCCGCCATCACACCGCAAATCTTCTTTCCAAGGAAAGAGGCTCAAGTACAGCAGTGAACTTTTGGGGGTTTATAAAAAAAGAAAAGCAATTGTTTTGATCATCATAACAGCCCTTCACAAGTCCACTGATAAACATAGGCCTCCCCCAAGGAATGCCACAAAGCACGGTCCTGAGTCACCTGCATCCATCGACTTCCTGCATGTCTTACCAGGTCGTCACTCCATCTAGTGGGGGGACGCCCTATTGTTTGTTTTGATACAAACCATAAATGTTATATTTATAGGCCACCTTTTTGAAGGTCTCGTTTTTGCCTATAACCTAAAAATAAAGTAAACAGCCAACTTACTAAATAGATCGTTGAAATGAAATCTATTTGAATTAAAAAAATAGTTTAAAAATAAAAATTTTGTACAGCCGAGCCCGAGTTCAATATAAGTTATTAAGAATAACAATAACAATTGGTCTGACCTTGATCAAATTCATATGGGACCACACGAGAAGTATCAGCTTTCAAATAAAAAAGAATCATCGAAATCGGTTCACCCAGTAAAAAGTTATGAGGTAACACACATAAAAAAAACATACAGTCGAATTGAGTACCGTCTCCTTTTTGGAAGTCGGCGGAAAAAACGGATATATTGCTTTCTTAATGAACACGAATACTATAAATTGAATTGAAGAAATTATTGTTCGAAAATATAGGAGAATTTAAAATAATACAAGTTGAATGTTAACTTGACGGATGATATTCATCTCACGACAGTTAAAAGGGTAAAAGACAATGACATATTTATTTAATAAATTACAATTAACAACCTGTTCGATGATTGTGGAGGTTTGGTGGTAGTCGGTTGAGGCGTCACCGCTGTTGGCGTCGACGGTGCCGGAGTTCGAGTCGACGACCGTGATACTGACATCTACGCAGTAAAGCAAAAAAAAAGTAAGGACATTTTTGACACCAATTGTGTATCTAGTTTTTTATTAGTGATCGATTCATAATATAGTATAACCACAGCCTAAAAAGAACATACAGTCATCGCGTTTGATGTTGTCGGAATAGCCGACATAAACAATAAATTGCTAGGGTTGTCAGAATGGGAAGTAGTAAAACGCTGATTAGATTTTATTTTATTTTACGCTTAAACAAATTAATGTGTATGTGAAAACTGATGAACTTATTCCTTAATTTTAAATGAGGAATACCCACAGTTTTTTACCGCACATGTTGTGAACCATTTTAATTTATTTGCGTACAGGACAACCCTAGTGGACAGTGCTCCCGCCAGCGTCTCGCTCCGCACCACACCGCACGATTGCCCAGCCTAGACGCCTTCGATGACCGACTGTTAGTAATAGTTAGAATATGGTATAACTTAAATACATGTATTAACTAAGATTCCTCGAGGAACTAGAATTATATTTATTCTGTAATTTTAGAGACCAATATTCTATACACACAATAAACAAACTTCCCCAGTTGCTGAAACTAAGCATATAGCATTTTAATTTCTTCAGCTCAATTCATATTGATGCAGTGCTGTTGAAAGAAGCGTTATTCACATAGACCAACATTACTTGAATGTGATAACCGTGAAAAGATAGGCTTTTGCCAACGGTCTTTGAAACGCGTAGTCTGAGAGCTGGCGATAAATTTTGGGAAGGTCCTTTGGGCAAGTTGAAATTGTGAAAAAATATAATTTCGTCAATATACGAATCCAGTCCTGCGAGTCTGGCAGAGCCTTTGCGGTTATTTCGTTACTGCGCAGTATATAACATTTGCAAAAAAAATTCCAAAAAAATGTTTTTTGGCAACTTGATTTCTTTTTTATCTTTTAATTTAGTTTTTATATAATTCCAAAAAAATAATCCCAGACGTTTTTGTCGGTTATAAAGTATTACCAGACCTCGTCAAAAATATTTTTTTTATATTTCCAAAAAATATACTTTTGGCAATCTCAAATTTTAATCACTTATTTATTGAGTAATTTTTAATAATACCTGCAAATCGCCAGACAAATTTAGCGGTTTTAAACAACTCCCAGACGTGAATAAAGTTTACAAATGAATACGACAAAATAGTCTTATGGGTAGCCACGAGTGCGAGAAAGATAGCTTATCGAACCATGCAGACATCGCATGGCGGCCTAAGCTTCTCGCGCTGTGATTGGTTACTAAGAAATATCTTTTTTAAAGATTTTAAGATCAAATTCTTGTTTTGGGATTTAGCATGTATATATGCGCATATACGACCATGTTAATATCTGTATATATAGTTTGAATTATTTTAGATCAGTGCTGTAATAGTTTGTATAACAGCTATTAATTTTAACCTTGTATTATTAGTAACCTTGCCAAAAATATGTTTAGATAATTACCACCCCATGTTCTTAAAAAGGTACAATATGTATAAAGTGCTTACCGCCCAGAGATGAAGGTGAAAAATCTACAGCCGTAACTTTTTTCACAGTGATATGGTACAAATATAGATGACTTTCGAACTACCTAAATGTAGTTATGTATGAGCTATATTATTGTAAAGTTTCTTTAAAATACATTTAGTAGTTTTTGCGTGGAAGTGTAACAAACATCCGATCATTATATATATCCGTTATTATATTTTAAATAGTGGCCACCAGTTTGAACTTTTTATTTACTACAACGATTGCTTTCAAAATCGATATATGAGAATCAGTGTCGTCTTAGATCACGTATCCGTTTTTAGAATTAAAAGTGGCCGCCACGAACTTAGTTACTAGACCGATTGTTTTTAAAATCGATATCTGAATCAGTTTGGTCTGCGAGAACAAATACATTTGAGTTGACAAAAGTGGCCGCCATTTTGATTGTTTTTTTTTTATATTAGACAAATACTACTTAGTAATATTACGAACTGTCAGGATTAAAAAGATGCAGTCGTTTTTGAGTTTAGTTTCTAGACCTTCAGCTTTTAAAGTTTATATCTTAGAGTCCGTGTGGTCATTTAATATCTACAACAAAAGCAATCGATCCATTTACAAAGAATATCCAAAATAATTTTTTTGATTTACATAAAAGCATCGATTTTTATGATCAGAAAACCCAAAAATCGGTTCATTAAATAATAATTTCAATGTGGCAATCTGTTTTTTTTTTTTTAAAACATTTTCGTTTTCCACGATCAGGACTTTCAGACATCGATTTTAAACAAAAAAAAAAAGTTTTTAAAAATGATGGGCACTATTTTTTAGTTTTGGCGACGTATATATATTCATAGACCACGTGGCTTCCCATATATTACAGATTCTTTATAGATTTTAAAAGCAATCGGTCTAGAAAAAAGATTTTAAAATGGCGGCTACTTTATTCTCTACTGGCGATTCCTAACGCATATTATCATATCCTATTAAAAGAACAAGTATAGTTTATTTAGTTCCATTTAGTCTTACTTTGAAGTTACATAATTTTATTCGATTATTTGAGCACTCTAAGACCTAAATTAATGTCATAACAAATATAAAAATCACTCTCTGATAGCAAACTTGCGAGTTTAAACCTAGTTACAATGATGCTAATATTCATTATACTTTGCACGCCTCGAATGCGACCTTCGTTAAAATAGCCTAGCGATTGTTGCGGTGTGCGTATTAAATCAAAATGCATCACGTCCGCGTGCGAATCTGTATCACTTGACCCGTTACGCGCCTTTGTTAAGGCCGCTCTTACTGTAGGGTTCGGTGTTGTGAAACAATAACAAGAACAATAACAAGGTGAACGTCTTTGAAACTCAGATAATTTACCTACTTACCATTTTTTGTTTCACATTTTTTGCTATTTACTAACATGCGACACGCGACGCCATTATTAATTAAGGAGTGGCAATGGTAAGTCCTACTATTTTTAATATCTTTCTTTTATCGACCAAGTAAGTGTTAAACTAATAACCAGTATATGGTGATTTTGCATTAGGTCTTGTAGGCAGTCACTAGTACTGGGAGGTCCAATTACACTGAAAGATTTTTTAAGGTCATTATCATTTTATACGCAAAAAAATCGAAAACTGTTAAGCTGTGGTCGGGTCGCTAATCAAATAATAAATTTGTAACTATGGCGCTAGTAACTAGGTACCTAATTATCTAGATCTACCTATAAGTAATAATATCTTAACTTTTGATATCCTTAGGAACGGCAAAGAATGAAATGTAGACATTTCTATTATTATTTAAGCATCCGTATGTTATACCTTTTGGCGTTTTGAGAGGCCATACTTGAATAAAAACTCAAAAATAAATATCAAGTGCCTAAATACTTATAAGAGAAAAACATTTTTTTTGTTAACGTAAGACGCGCGTCAGCTCGAGTGCGCGCGTGTCTTCTTCACGGAATTAGCCCCTTGTAGAGGGCCACGCAGCGTAGGTATATTTTTATGCGTAAAGCCGGAGTGAGACAGGCCTGACTTTATGAAAATTAAGTGTCTACTCTAACGCTCTAATGGAGCGTAGGTTTTTAGGTAGGTAGATATTTATCTCAAGAAAAAATGCTACTACTGCTTTAGCAATATATTTACTGGCGCATGTGTGCGTGTATGTGTGTGTATTTGCGTGCGTATATGTATCAAGCGGGGTGAGGTATATGTCTTCTAATTTGTACGCTAATTATAGTATATACTTATATTTGGACGTAGTTATGCAAAAAGGATCCAACCCGCGATAAGTTAATTTGAGTTTATGATGTTTGAAGTCTCTATACTTCAAATATCATAAACTCAAATTATCGGTATGGTTTCTGTCTGTTTGTAATTTTCTTCTTATTTGTGTTACGTTTGCTAAAATTGTTACATCACATAATAGTATAGACCACAAACATTATTTTTCAAGTCAACATTTTTGGCACAAACTCGGGTTGGATCCTTTTTGCATAACCACGTCCATTTGTGTACCGTGTGCGTGTGTGCGCGTGCGTCTTGTGCAATGCGTTCGTGTACGTAACGTATGCGTATGTGTATTTAAACGTGGCGTGAGATAACACAGTAGCGCCCAGGTGCTACTGTGTGCATGTGTGCGCGTGTACCCGTGTGGCGCGGTACACGCATATGGTGCAGCGCATCCGTGTAAGTGTGAGCGTGACGTATGCATGCGTATGTGTATCAGACGTGGCATAGGGTACTATGTGCGTGTAGCTGTGCAGCGCGGTGCGCGTGCGGCAGGTGCACCGCGTCCGTGTAGGTGTGTGCGCGTGGCGCATGCGTACGTGAACATACGCGGTGTGCGTGTGTGCGTACCTGCGCGGCGCGGTGCGCGTGCGGCGTGTGCGGCTGGTGCGGCGCGTGCGGCGTGTGCGGCGTGTGGGGCGCGTGCGGCGCGTGCGCGTGCGCGGGCGCGGTGTGCGCGGGCGGCGGCGCGGGCGGCGGCGAGGGCGCGGGCGCGGCCAGCCGCCGCTCGATCTCCTGCTCCTGCTGCAGCGCGCGCACGAACGCAGTCTTCAGACGCGCCGTGTGTTCCGCCTGAAAATTAAAACACTTTTAAAATGTGTCTTTTTTTTTTTCAACATTTTAAACCTCCTCTCCATATTTATGTAATTTATTTAAATAAACTAATTACCTGATAAAAGTAAGACTCAGCTAGAATCTAGCCATTTCGTTGCAATTACCAATCGATTATTCTAAGCGAATTCGTTTTATTTTGTACCAACTGTAATTGTATTAAATAAACTATAAGTTCGAATTTGGAGAGCATTTATTCCACAGCAACCTTGACAAGAAAATATATTTAAGACATTTAAACGATAAAAACCTATTGATTAAAGGTTGAACTGCAAGGTCAGAAAGTCTTGAGTTCGAATTTGCTATTAAACTACTATGGTAAATAATTCCTAAAACAAGAATTTCGAGCTAACTAGTAGTGATTGACGGACATATTAGTCAAGTAACCTTACAAATTTGTATAATATATGAACATGAAGCCTTAAAGCTTTCCTCACTATTTTTTCTGATTTCCGTTTGTAAGTGTACTCGAGGGCACAAGTGATCATAGCTTTAGCGTAGAGCTGGACGTGTCTGGACATGCCTACACCTGACATCACATGAGACCACATGCAGTGTAACACACATATTTAGAGTGCGTGTTTCACGTCGCCGCACACACACACACACACACCACGGGAACGTACACGCGGTGTGCGTGCGCTCCGCCGTGAAGTCGCAGCCGCACTGCGCGCACACCGCGGGCACGTGCAGCGCGTGCAGCACGTGCAGCTAGCGGGGCGCGGTGTGCACGTACCTTGAGCGCGCGCTTCACGTTGCCGGAGACGCAGAGCTCGCAGAGGCGGCGCGCGGCGGGCGCGCAGCTGAAGGTGGCGTCCTGGCGGCGCGGCGGCGCGCGCTCCCAGCGCCACACCGCCGTGAAGTCGCAGCCGCACTGCGCGCACACCGCGGGCACGTGCAGCACGTGCAGCACGTGCAGCTAGCGGGGCGCGGTGTGCACGTACCTTGAGCGCGCGCTTCACGTTGCCGGAGACGCAGAGCTCGCAGAGGCGGCGCGCGGCGGGCGCGCAGCTGAAGGTGGCGTCCTGGCGGCGCGGCGGCGCGCGCTCCCAGCGCCACACCGCCGTGAAGTCGCAGCCGCACTGCGCGCACACCGCGGGCACGTGCAGCACGTGCAGCACGTGCAGCTAGCGGGGCGCGGTGTGCACGTACCTTGAGCGCGCGCTTCACGTTGCCGGAGACGCAGAGCTCGCAGAGGCGGCGCGCGGCGGGCGCGCAGCTGAAGGTGGCGTCCTGGCGGCGCGGCGGCGCGCGCTCCCAGCGCCACACCGCCGTGAAGTCGCAGCCGCACTGCGCGCACACCGCGGGCACGTGCAGCACGTGCAGCACGTGCAGCTAGCGGGGCGCGGTGTGCACGTACCTTGAGCGCGCGCTTCACGTTGCCGGAGACGCAGAGCTCGCAGAGGCGGCGCGCGGCGGGCGCGCAGCTGAAGGTGGCGTCCTGGCGGCGCGGCGGCGCGCGCTCCCAGCGCCACACCGCCGTGAAGTCGCAGCCGCACTGCGCGCACACCGCGGGCACGTGCAGCACGTGCAGCACGTGCAGCTAGCGGGGCGCGGTGTGCACGTACCTTGAGCGCGCGCTTCACGTTGCCGGAGACGCAGAGCTCGCAGAGGCGGCGCGCGGCGGGCGCGCAGCTGAAGGTGGCGTCCTGGCGGCGCGGCGGCGCGCGCTCCCAGCGCCACACCGCCGTGAAGTCGCAGCCGCACTGCGCGCACACCGCGGGCACGTGCAGCACGTGCAGCACGTGCAGCTAGCGGGGCGCGGTGTGCACGTACCTTGAGCGCGCGCTTCACGTTGCCGGAGACGCAGAGCTCGCAGAGGCGGCGCGCGGCGGGCGCGCAGCTGAAGGTGGCGTCCTGGCGGCGCGGCGGCGCGCGCTCCCAGCGCCACACCGCCGTGAAGTCGCAGCCGCACTGCGCGCACACCGCCGGCACGCTCGACCGCGGCATGCTGCCACAAACACACACACACACACACACATGCATTGGTCGCCACGATACCACATCGCGACACCATCGTTAATGAGGACTAATAAATCTTCCGCTCAATAGATATCTCTAGTTAGTACTCAGGTGAACTTATTTGTTACATAATTTCGAAGTTGTATTTTAAATAAAAAATTATCGATTTCGACGCTCTGTCCACTGCTGAACATAGGTCTCCCCAAGGAATGCCACAAAACACAGTCCTGAGCCACTTACAACCATCGACTTCCTGCATAGTAAGATATGTAAGAGAAAAGTTGTCACTGTACAGTGCAACCATATATTTTTGTTAGTAAGCGATTTATTTAAGTCAACACCATTTGCGTCATTTACTTTATTTTTCAGGCAGTCGCGTTTTCATGCCAAACACGGCGGACGCGTTCTATATCATTATCAATTTTGTATCAATATCATTATCAATTTTGTAGCTATATCATTATCACTTTAAATACTATATTTTTTTCTTATCTCATATATCATTTAAAAGTGTTCCGTACAGTCACTCTATCTAGTAGGAGGCCGCCCCACTCTTCGCCTACCGGTACGAGATTGCCACTCGAGAACCTTTCTTCCTAATAGGTTGTCGGTTCTTCAAGCTATATAGCTGATCCATTGCCACTTCAGCTTACTAATCCGTTGGACTATGTCAGTTACTCTGGATCTAATACAGATATATTCATTTCTATGTTTATCACACAGAGAAACCCCAAATACAGCCCTCTCCACAGTTCGCTGAGCGACCTTGAGCTTCCTCATACAGACAGCAGTGAAGAACCACGTCTCAGATCTATAAGTCATCACTGGCAACACGCACTAGTTGTACAATCTTGCTATCAAGTTTTGAGGTATATATACCTGACAAGAAGATATGTCGTAATCACCCAAACGCTGCCCAGTCAAGTTTAATCCATCGATTGACATTCGGTCGAAGTTAGACTTACCTAGTCGGACTGTTTATCCCAGGTGGACATACTCGCCAACAACTTCGAGCTTAGCGCTGGCAACAATAACCGTGTAATATGAACGTTACATATGTTCTTTGTTTTGTCCATGTTAATCTTAAGACCTATCTGTTGAGAGACACTATTGAGGTCATTTGAAGTTTGCCATTTAGTCGTCATAATGAAGTCAATCTAATTTTTTGGATTCGAAGATTACCGTGTCCTCCGCCTCTCTTCGGACCTCAGATAATCCATTAATATCCCAGCGCAACTTCTCTATTTCTTCTTCCAGCTCCAGGATCTTCTCGTCAGTCCTCAGGGTGCGTGCGTTGTATGTTGCCAGATCTTAGTAAGCCAGATTGGACATATTACAGGCTACTTGAATAAGGCAAGCCAGGGCTGGATTGTGGGTGAGATTGGAAAACTGAAACCCTGGCCTGAGGCAGAGCTCTCGATAATACCCGAGAGCGAACTGCCTAAGCCTCAGCTGGGCATCACCTTTCTGCCCCGCAGCGAAGCTGACAGTCCAGAGGAAGCGGCTGTGCTGTTGAGGGCACAAAATTAAGGGTTCCGTACTGAGCTCTGAAAAATCCTCCACCGTAGAGACGAGGAGAATGGATTCCTAGTAACCTTTTCAGGCGGCAGTCGTCCTGGCAGCAGATGATAACTTTTAAGGTCAGGGGAGGCTCTAACGTGGCAATGGAGCATGAACTGCCCCAACTGCAATCCCAACAGCCCTCCACCTCGAGGGGTGACACTGGAACGTCATTAGACGTTCCAGTGTGAGAGAGTGACTGAGACCCAATGCGCTGATCATGCCTCGGTCCGAGGGCCTACGCTGGTGTCGGCCAGGGGTAAGGGAAAGGGAGGTGGTAGCAGTAGACCAAAAGGTATGGCGGGGATCAAGAGCGCCAGTAAAGGACGTCTTCGTTGTAAGCAGACGAAAATGACCTCTGCCCCTCCCCCCACGCCTATAAATTGCTAACCCCAAGGGTAAGACGAGGGTCCTCCAAGCAAATCTTCACTATGCAGCAGCTGCTTCTGCCGGTGTGGAAGTTTGCTTCGTAGAGGACAACATCGACCTCGCCCTCATACAAGAGCCTAGGGTGGCCAACGGTCAAGTTCTGGGATTGCCGACTGTCGGTAAGATCTTAGTTAATACTCAAGGCAGTAGACCTAGAGCTTGTATAATCTACAATAAAAATATTGAACTTTTAGCTGTTCCAGAGTATTGCAATGACGACCTGGTTACAGCCTTTATAAATCTTAAAGGATAAACAGGGGCCAGAGTAATCATTTGCTCAGCCTATCTTCCCGGAGAGAATCCAGATTCTGCAATTAAGTTAAAGCGAGTGCCGGAGTTCGCCCGTAAGCACAACGCCGAACTTGGGGTGGGATGTGATGCTAATGCTCACCACACAGTATGGTGAAGCACTAACATCAACGAAAGAGGAGTTACTTTTTGAGATTCTCATATCCAATCGCCTAGTAAGCCTAAACTTAGGGTGTACACCAAACTTTGTAACGCGTGCTAGGCAGGAAGTTTTAGATATAACCTTTGCTACCAATAACATATCCAGGCGGATTACTGACTGGCATGTTATTAGTGAAAACTCGATGTCTGATCACAGACACATTAAGTTTGTGATTAGAGCATCACCAACCTATGAAACTGTTGCTTTTAGGGATCCAAAAGCGACCTCCTGGGATGTCTATAGAAATAGCCTAAGGAGGAATTTGAAAACGTCTCCTAAAAGCATAAAAACGATTGAAGGTCTTTAGTTAGCGGCGGAGACGGTAACCGTGAAGCCTTCCAGAACAGTTGTCCCGTCAAAACCAAGACCTCAACATGAAAGGTTCCTTGACTAAGCTAAAGGAGTTTAGGGAAAAGACCAGGAAACTATTCAATAGGGCTAAAAAAAAGCAAAAAGAATGGGATATTTATAATGCAGCCCTAACCGAATATAATAAAGAAATTAGAAAAGCTAAGAGAGCATCGTGGAGGAAGCTATGCGAAGAAGTTAAGTCTTTGCCTTGCAGTGCAAGATTACACAAAATGCTATCGAAAGCTAAAC
Source organism: Parnassius mnemosyne (assembly GCA_963668995.1). Taxonomy (NCBI): domain Eukaryota; kingdom Metazoa; phylum Arthropoda; class Insecta; order Lepidoptera; family Papilionidae; genus Parnassius; species Parnassius mnemosyne. Next base: position 21,686,752 of record CAVLGL010000084.1, on the reverse strand, counting down.
CTAATCAGATCGGGCTTCTTAAAAAGCCTGATGGTTACTTCACTAATAGTGAAACGGAACCACTGGAGCCTCGAACTCTTTCAGAGCCCTACGAAGGCCTTGTAATGAGGACTGGTGTAGGGCTGCAAAGATAATAAAGCCAAACCTGGTGCAGCGGGCTGTTGACTCCTTTAAACCGTATAAGAAGTGGGGAGAATGGAAAAATACCCATCCATCTACAGGGGGGTATTGATATCCTTCTTCCTTATCTGGTGAAATCTTCGGAGCAAGTTTTGCATGGGGATATATTCCAGAATGATGGACAATTGTCAAAGTTCTATTTATACCTAAGGCTGGTAGAAAGGACTACGCTTTACCAAAGTCTTTTAGACCTATAAGCCTTTCTTCCTTTCTTCTTAAGACATTGGAAAATATTATAGATAGATATATTAGGGAGGTAGCTCTAGCTACGAGACCTATACACTACAAACAGCATGCTTACCGCAGAGGCAAATCTAAGGAAACAGCCCCGATCATAATTGACAATATATAGTAATTCGACAGTAGCCCTACATTACTGCTGGTTGGGGGCCTGAAATCTAAAAATGTTGACCCCACAACCATCAGGCACTCAAACAGAAAGGCAAAAATAGAGCTGTTTCAAACTTCGATTGAGGTTGCATTGAGGCTGCCCACAAGGAGGTGTTTTATCACCCCTCCTTTGAACTCTTGCGGTTGATCAATTATTGTACAAGATGGGAGACCTTCGCATTGACACACTGGCTTATGCTGATGACCTTGTGATAATTGCGAGGGGATTTTGTCAAAGTACTTTATCATTAATCATACAAAGAGCCCTAAACACCGTAAACAACTGGTGCAGGGATAACAGTTTATCAGTTAATGCTGATAAAACTGTTAAATACCCTTTACCAAAAAGAGACAGTTGGAATAATTAGTCACACCAAAACTTAATGGTAAAGAAGTGCCGTTCTCCATTGAAGTTAATACTTGGGCGTAACAATCGACCAAAAACTAATGTAGAACTCTCACCTTAGCGACGTATGTCATAATTCTAAAATTTCTTTAGGTACGTGCAGTCGCATGGTCGGGAACAACTGGGGCTTGCGTCCCAGTATGATGTTATGGCTGTACAGCAGTATAGTGAGGCCGATTCTTACCTACGCCTCCACTGTCTGGTGTAATAAGGTCAACCAAAAGACGACTGCGGACAGACTAAATAGTCTACAAAGGACTGCCTGCTTAATGTCTGGAGCGATGCGATCATCGCCTGGAGCGGCTCTTAATGCACTTCTAGGCCTAACGCCCCTTGATCTTTACTTAGACAAGGAGGCGAGGGCTAGTATGTATAGGATTACGCTCAGAGCGGTTTGAGCTTACTTTCCTATAGATTGAGATCCATGCTTGACTCACTTAAGGAAACACCGGTCTTATGCATGATCTCAGATATGCGTCCACTATATACTTTTAACAAAAAGTATACAGTGGAACTACCTTCCAGAGAAGACTGGCTGAATGGACAGGTGATCTGTGAGGTCGATAGCCTTATATGGTATACCGATGGATCAAAAATAGGAACGCCCCAAATTCAAACTTAGTATGAATTTGGATAAATTCACCTCTATCTTCCAGGCAGAAATTTTCGCCATACTTCAGTGTGCGGAAATCAATCTGCAAAATCTACGTTGACCATATAATTTAAATTAACTCTGATAGTCAAGCAGCACTGCTAGCGCTGAGATCATACTTGGCGAATTCGAAGCTAGTTGGAGACTGCGTGAACTGTCTAAGCTGGGTTCCGGCTCTCGCGGGTATTGTAGACAATGAAATTGCCGACAAGCTCTCACGGGAGGTTTCAAAGAGTACACAATTTGGACCCGAGCCATTTTTTTGAATCTCTAAAAGCCTCGCTCGATTGACACAATTTTAACGGTGGTAGAGCCCTGCAGCAGTTTTTTGCTGTTGCACGTATGGGCCGGCTCGAGCCGGGTTGGTACCACGACCTCACAGAATACCGGCGTGAAGTAGAGGCTCTGCTTCTGCGTTTCGTCTGGTGAGTGCAGGTGGCCGGAGGCCCAATTCCCCCCCCCCCATCAACATGGTAGCGGAATTAGACAATAGACTACCCCAGGAGGGTACCAGTACCCCTGGAGAATCCCTCGCTGAGCATCCACGACCATGTTATTCCAATCCTGAGCGTGGGTGCTCAGGCTGCCCCGCGTATTCTGGGGGGGGGCAAAATTCCGCTCAAAAACAAAACTGCTCGGGGCAAGCTGAGCAACAATACCAAGGCGACCCCTGCCACGCTATCCGTGAATTTCTGCAACATCAGGGGACTTCACTCTAACCTAAACGCCGTCCACTACCATCTCGAGACGGCGAAGCCGGCCTTGCTCTTTTTGACCGAGACGCAGGTTTCCTCTCCGACTGATATTTCGTATCTCTCCTACCCGGGGTACAAATTGGAGCACTCCTTTGTGCCTCGGGCTGGAGTTTGCGTGTATGTTAGAGAGGACATCTGTTCTCGACGCCTCGGCAGTCTTGAAGGTTCGGACCTGTCCATCCTTTGGCTACGCGTAGACAGCGACGACCATCCGCGCGTCTACGGGTGCCTCTATAGGTCCCATAGCGGTAATGCCGAAACAGACCGACTCATCGACCACGTCCAAATGGCTACAGATTCCTTGCTACAACAGGTCCCATCCGCAGAGATCGTGATCCTTGGCGATTTTAACGCCCACCATGCCGAATGGCTCGGTTCACGTTTAACCGATCATGCGGGGAGATCTGTTTATGACTTTGCCTTGGCATATGGTCTGACACAACTGGTTACTTCGCCTACGCGGATTCCAGATGTGGAGGATCATACACCTTCCCTGTTGGACCTTCTGCTGACCTCTCATCCGGACGGATATCAGGTTTCCGTCGATGCCCCTCTCGGCTCTTCGGACCATTGTCTGATCCGGAGTATGGTGCCACTCACGCTCCCTTCGCGGTTGCGTTCTGCAGGTTGCCGCCGTGTTTGGCATTACAGGTCGGCGGATTGGGACGGAATGCGGTCTTTCTTTGCATCCTACCCATGGGGGCGGGTTTGCTTCTCGCCGGATGATCCCAGTGCTGTTGCTGACTCTGTCACTGATGTGGTGCTACAGGGAATGGAACTATTTATTCCATCATCTGTGGTACCCATCGGAGGCAGATCTCAGCCTTGGTTTGGTCGCTCCTGTAAGACTGCATTGCGCAGTAAGCAGGAGTGTTATCAAGCCTGGGCTGCGGCTTCGGTGACTCGGGATGTAAACACCAGCACACTTAAAAAGAAGTATAACTTCGCCTCCAGGTCCTTCAAAAGAGTTATTGCCAAGGCAAAGTCAGAGCACATAGGCAGAATTGGCGAGAAACTAGTTCGCCTTCCTTCGGGAACCCGTGCATTCTGGTCTCTCGCCAAGGCTGTCCAAGGGAATTTCTGTAAGCCATCACTACCATCTCTGCACAGGGAGGACGACTCACTGGCCCAAGACGCAAAAGACATAGCCGACCTTTTAGGCTCCCTTTTTGCGTCCAACTCGACTCTTGATGACGGGGGGAAAATACCGCCGACCATCCCGCGGTGTGAGTGCTCCATGCCGGATGTGCTATTCTCACAGCGCTCAGTTCGCAAAGCACTTCTCTCCCTGGACATCCAGAAGTCGAGTGGGCCTGACGGAATCCCCCCAATTGTGCTGAGGACGTCTGCTCCGGAGTTGGCACCGGTCCTAACGCGTCTTTTCCGGTACTCCTACTCCCAAGGCGTAGTCCCGAATTCATGGAAGACAGCTTTTGTCCACCCGATCCCTAAAAAAGGCGACCGCTCAGACCCGTCCAACTATAGGCCTATCGCGATCACCTCCTTGTTCTCCAAAATAATGGAATCCATTATTAACTGCCAGCTCATCCGGTACCTTGAGGATCACCAGCTGATTAGTGACCGCCAATACGGTTTTCGTCGGGGTCGATCAGCTGGTGATCTTCTGGTCTACCTGACCCATAGATGGGCGAAGGCAGTAGAGTCCAAGGGGGAGGCGTTGGCCGTTAGTCTGGACATTGCGAAGGCCTTTGATCGGGTTTGGCACAAAGCGCTTCTTTCGAAGCTGCCTTCCTATGGGCTTCCCGAGAAATTGTGCAATTGGATCACCAGCTTTCTTGCAGATCGGAGCATCAAGGTCGTTGTAGACGGTGCATGTTCTGACTACAAGCCTATTAACGCTGGTGTTCCACAAGGCTGTGTGCTATCACCAACGCTGTTTCTTCTGCATATCAATGATATGTTGCTAACTGGTAACATTCATTGCTATGCGGATGACAGCACTGGTGATGCTCTATACACCGGCCGGGCCAATATTTCTCGGGAAAACGTCGCCGAGTACCGGAACAAACTTGTGTCTGAAGTAGAGTCTTTGCTGGACAAAGTCTCGGATTGGGGGCGACTAAATCTAGTCCAGTTTAATCCTCAGAAGACACAAGTTTGCGCGTTTACCGCTAAAAAGAACCCCTTTGTCGTATCTCCTCAGTTTCAAGGCACTCCCCTTCTTGCCTCAGCCAGTATCGGTATCCTCGGAGTCGACATATCGAGTGACGTGCAGTTTCGTGGTCACTTGGAAGAGAAGGCCAAATTGGCCTCTAAAAAGCTTGGCGTGCTCAGCAGAGCGGGACAGTATTTCATGCCGGCACACCGCCTGCAACTTTACAAGGCGCAGGTTCGGCCTCACATGGAATACTGTTCCCATCTCTGGGCAGGGGCTCCCCAGTGCCAGCTCCTTCCACTTGACCGCATCCAGCACAGAGCGGCTCGAATCGTCGACGACCGAGGCCTTTCCGATCGGCTCGATTCATTGGCACTGCGAAGAGATGTTGCATCTCTTTGCATTTTCTTTCGCATCTACCATGGGGAGTGCTCTGAGGAATTGTTCGGATTAATCCCAGCCGCCAAATTTCACGAACGCACATCGCGGCAGAACTCCCGATACCATCCACACCATCTGGATGATTGGCGGTCCACCACTGTGCGATTTAGAAGATGTTTTCTTCCTCGCACAACTTCCTTGTGGAATAGTTTACCACCAGGGATTTTTCCGGACCGATACGACTTAAGGACCTTCAAGAAAAGAGCCTACTCCTTTTTAAAAGGCCGGCAACGCATCTGCAATTCCCCTGGTGTTGCGGTTGTTCATGGGCGGCGGTAGTCACTTACCATCAGGTGAGCCGCATGCTCGTTTGCCCCCTCTCCTATAAAAAAAAAAAAAAAAAAAAAACACTGGAAACTCTTTACCAAAATAAATCACTTAAGATCTGGTCTGAAACACCAGGCTTAAAACATTCTAAAACCTTAATCCGGGCTTTCGACCGTAAATTCGCTTAGCAAGCCCTGGGATTAGATAAAAATAAAGTGCGCATTCTGGTAAGAGCCCTGACTGGACACTGTTATCTTAAAAAGCACATGTCTATCCTGGGACTAAGCAACTCAAGGATGTGCCAGTTTTGCTCCCATTGTTAAACGTCTTTACACATCCTGACGAAGTGCGGACTCTTAATGCGCAAACGTAGCACTCATCTGGGAAACTATGTACCCAGTATATATGTAACTATAAAGCCAGAAGAAGTGAAATTACTCACAGCTAAGCAGCTTCTTCTATTCATAGAGGACGTAGGGCTTATCAGTGATCTATAGACATAGCAGCGATCACAATAGATCTTTTAGGTCGCAGTGATATACTGGTCTCTCTAGACCCGCATAGCTGCTCGTACATAATAAAAAAAGTATAAAATAAGATAATCTATGCTCACGTGTCTGCCCGACCGCCCTGCGCGCGCCGGACCGCACAATTTTATATCGTCGTAACTTTTACAATATTTGACCAAACTAAGTATTTTAAAAGACAAAGTTGTCTACTTTGAATATCAGAAGCGATAAAAGTATTTATTTTGATAAAAATCTATTTGTTATTGCAAAATGTGGGCTGGAAATAAAGTATCATATTTTACTGTATTTATGGTTCACTATTTTGGTAATAATGGCTTACACATAAAATATGGATATATACAGTCGCGGACTTTTTGTATGTAATATTTTTTATTTACATTTAGGAGAAACAATTCCACCATACATTATATTCGTGTAACTCTAACAGTTTTTGCACCGCACGCCAAAATAGCTCGCAGATGACAAATTTTTTCCGACTTACTTAACATTTATCATTATATTTTGACCAATTTACACAATATCTTTATGAATTATACCTTATGTGTTATTCTGATGTATGAGCTATTTAACTGTAAAGTTCCATTAAAATCCATTTAGTAGTTTTTACGTGAAAGAGTAATAAACATCCCTACATCCTCACAAACTTTCACGTTTATAATATTAGTAGAAAGTAGGATAGTAGGAAGTAGGACTAATTTTTTAAGTGGCTTAGAATGTTCCATCATAATATATAAATTTGTTACTAAAATTTGTAAACCACTTCACATTTTGAATGATTTCTATTGGTAATTTTTTTTATTTATATAATTTTTTACCAAAATGCCGTATGAGGTATATTGTGGCTGGGTTGCCATTGTTTGTAATTTAAGAACGTTATTAAATGAGACAACCTTTATGTTCCTAGTCTAGTTTTCTACTGACTTAAATTTATAATAATATAACCTATTAGATTACTGGAAACCGTGAGCCACTCTACAATACTATAATATTCCAGTGCAACTTGTCTATCACCTCTTCCAGCCTCAGGATCTTTTCGTCAGTCCTCAGGGTGCGTGCATTATATGTTACCCTGCCATGGGGGGTATATTGCCATAGTTGCAACGCTTGGCGAGCGGGTTGGCAACCGCAGCTTTTTATTGTTATTTTAATGTTATCAGAAAGTAGCTGCTGGCCATCTCCTGCTTCAATTTTTATGACAAACACGGGAAGATATGGGGTAGTGGATATCCTTACACCGCCACTACACGGGGCTATTCTAGAACATGTGTATACGTGTATATGTGTATATAATAATGCCTCAGTGGTTTGCTCTTTAACTTGTTGCACATTTTTAACTCTGAACTTCTTCTACTTTTAATAATACCCGTTGATTAGTTTATTCGTTTCTAATCTAATTAACATGAAACAACAAATATTACGGAAAGAAACCTTAACCCTTAATCTTAAATTTCTGTATCGTACCACATAACGAGCCATACATATCTTGTTTTGAATATATATAAATAAAATGAAAGAAGTTTGCAGTTGTGTGCGCATCACAGAAAAGCTACCTGCATATATTTCAATTAGGTTTTCTAAGTTTTGCTTCTTAGACACTTGGTTCTAATCTAAAAAAATATTGCGATATCTTCATTTAATATAAAGTTATTAAAGTTTTAAGAATCAAAGATTTTTTGATGTGCGTAAGCAAAACGGACGAAGTCGCGCGTATCAGCTAGTATAAACATAAAACAATAACTTACCGTTCTTCATTGGTAAGGTAGTCAACAACATGTTCGAGCCCGACAAGGTACACGAAGTCAGTGTTGCTAGGTGAGGGTATGAAGTTCATTTCCGGCGGCGGGGGTTTTGGTGGAGGAATCTGTTAACAATTACCAAAATGATATTTTTTAAATATAAAATGACTGGACAAATATCATCGCTTGATGCTGCTGTGTTTCGTATTGTGAGTGTAGAGAACCGGAGACCCTTTTTACTTGAAAAGAGGCATTCCATCTTAGTCCTCACGGCTGACAACGCATCTGCGTTTTGATTCGAAAACGAGAATAGATGTAGTTTATGGGCCACAGCAACCACTTACCATCAGGTGGATGGTGTGTTCGCTTGTCACCCTTATCCTATAGAAAAAATATCTTAGAAGCATTTACAGTAACTGTAATTAGATTGTTTTTGCATAAAGTTCATTCCATCATAGTTCTCAACATTGCATCCGTTGTGACCTTCTTTGTTTGAAGTTACTGCAAATAATCTATATACGTATATCTATGAACTACAATGGGCTTCAGACATCTAACTTTGTTGACTGGAAACTCTCTTGTCTATTTAGTAGAACTAAATGTATATAGGTATTGAAAAACCTTAATACGGAGGACTAGACGGACGGAACTAACCTGAAGAAGAGTCTTCTCCAGTTGCTTACGCAACGCCAGTTTAGCAGCGGCCTGCCTCTGGGCAGGTGTTTGTGTATCATCAGAACTACGGGAGCTTGCCTGCAATAATAAAAGTAGCAATAAATCGATTTAAAAAATATATTAATAAGTTCAACAATCATTTATCTTTCTGACAATGTGCTTTTTATATAATTTATGTGTTCAATATGATTTTTAGATACAATTTTATGCGACAAAACGTTGGAATCTTCATTTTTTGGCGCTAGTAGAACATACCTACGCGCTTTGAGCCTAAGGCATGCAGTATATTTTTTTAATAAATATGTGTGGATTAGAAAATTTCCAAAATTTAGTTAGGAAAAACATTTTTAAAACTGCTATTAACAATACTACAACTGCTATTAGCAACTGATGATGATGAGATAATGTTTCATTTATCACCACCTGTGTCAGTGACTTCTATTACTTCAACTATGTTATAGATTAAATTTATCCGAATTATGATGAATTACAGATATTTAAAAAAGAAGATGGTAGATAAAATGCTAAAGTCAAAATAAAATGTTATTAAAATAATGTTTCGTTCCAAATTGCACACTAAACAACTTCACTTTTTTGTGATGACAACATTAAAAATAATTTCTAAGAGAACTAAGCAACTAATAATTCAGTACCCTATAACAACTTTAATGTATTCGTGTTAATAGTCTTCTAAGATTATTACATGTGCATCTGATATGATTTTTGAACGCATGCAAATTAGTAAATATGCCGTAAACCAAGATACCGCTGTGCTGAATGTGGCAATAATTGTATTTTTTTTATATACTTGTGCACGAAGAGACTTAAATTACAATAGCTCCTTCTTATTAATAAAATGAGTAATAACAACAAATTTATAAGAATGCAAACCATATATAATCAAAAACAGATAATTTTATGATTGATGATTACAATCAGTAAAATGAACAAAATAAGCGTCTGTTTGAAGTATGTAAAATGTTATAGCATAACATTACATTAGCCAGTTTATTTGTCAGGTAGCTTTTTAGCTAAACGATGGTGTTCAATCAAATGTCTAAAGAATGTTTAGCCAAATTTCTTAATGTAATATAAGGGCCTGCGCTCACAGACGGCATGGCATGACATGGCACGGCGTGGCAAGGCACACTTCGGTATGCCGGACGATCCTGTGGCATCCCGCGTCATGCCAAACAAGTCAAGACGCGTTCGTGTACCGGGCGAATCGTTGAAATTGCCGCCACAACAGGCTAGATTTAACCTTTTTGCAATTACTTAGCAGTCATATTCCTTTAACAACATGAAGTAACCTATGCGTTCCACGCGGGGTGCCGCGGCATCGTATGCAATGCCGTGACGTGACGCAGTATTCCTCGGAATGTTGCACGAAACGTTTCGGTCTATTAGTGTAGAAATAAAGGAATTTCAGTGCTAAATTCATTAAAATAAGGTCGAAAATCTTTTGTCCACGAAAAAAATCCTTTGACACGCCGTGCCATGTCGTGCCGTCTGTGAACATAGGCCCTAATATTTAATAGGTCGTCCACTTCCCTTTAATATGAAACAAAAAAAGGAAACCTGAAAATTTTCTTTCGCCGTTTCTTCTTCAACCAGAACAACATCATTTCAAGCGGTGGTAGATTTAAAAAAATAATATTTGACAAACTACATTTTATTTCCTTACATCGAAAAAATAAATATATAAAAAAATGCCTTGGCTAATATTTGTAGGCATATCCATGTTTACGGTAGTTTAATTACCACAAAGCTCAATTAAATCGAAAAAACTATATCAAATGTTGACTCCATCTTGTAAAACAACTAGTAATAGTGCAGTGACGGAAAAAGAAATTAAATTTTTATCACTTTCTGTCTTATGATTCAGTTGCTTTGAAACTTTTGATCAGCCAAAATGTATTATGTGCAACGTCGTAATTCCGGCATTTAAAAGCGGCCTGGCTGTCCAATTAAACGGCTATCTAACCTTTGAACTGAAGATAAATGTTTAAAGTAATGTGTTCCATGATAACTCAACAAATAATGCAACAATAATAAAATATCCAGTGTAATAATTATAAATATAGGTCAATATTGAGAAAGTGACATCACTTTTCCATACTCACTGCATCACTCGTGCTACTGGTGACAGATGAATTGTCCTGAGCAGGCTTGTAATAAAATATATATTTATGTATATTATATGGATCAACATTTTATTTCAAACATTAAAACAAATTTGAAACCTCTTTATCAACCGACTTCAAAATGGAGAAGGTTCTCAATTCGCCGGAATATTTTTTTTGTATGTCAATGATTACTCGAACACGCCTGAACCGATTTGGAAAATTCTTTATTTGTTTCAAAGGGTTACTTCTCAGGTGATCCCATATAAATTTGATCAAGGTCTGACCAGTGGTTTATCATTATCACATGAGTTATCCTTAATAATTTATATTGAAGTAGGTTGTACAAAATTTTTAATTTCACCACTTGTCAATAACACTAAATCAAATTAGTAACAATTAGAAAGCATATGCAAATAATGATTATATGAAAAATAAAAGTAAAATTGGTAACTAAATGTCACAAATGTGCATTACAAAGTTTAAAAATATATATTAAAATTGAGAATCTCCCTCTTTTTGAAATCGTATTACATAGATATTATACCATAAATAAAATGTTTTCTTACTTTGGCATATGAAAAATGGAAAGTTTTTAAAATGGGTGGTATATTTACCTTAGGTTGCGCATGTTGTGTGGCGGCCGGGGGCGGCGCCGGCGTTATCGTCACCGACGGAGTGATGCTGGCGCCTCCACTCGATGAACTCTGTCACCGAAATACATTATATATATAATTTTAATAGATGCCAGTAATTCACTTATTTATATTTGCTAATCAATAATATAATACGTTTATAAATAATAAAATACTACGAAAAGAACTTCGTTCGAACCGAGTGTTCCACGACACTCACGCATGTTTATTTTTAAGTTTATGTTATACGAGTATCATAACTTTTATCTGGGTGAACCAATTTCGACGATTCTTTTTTTATTTGAAAGCTGGTGTTTCTCATGTAGTCCCATATAAATTTGATCAAGGTCTGACTAATATAATTTGACGGCTCCGTGGCGCAGTGGCTTAGCAATGAGTTGTTGCGCTGGGAGCCGCGGGTTCGTATACCGCACGGAACAAGTATTTGTATGGCCTACAAATAATTGTTCCGGGTCTGGATGTTTGTCCTTGTGCAATTTATGTTTGTAAATTGCCTCTACGATACAGGAGAAAATCCTAGTGTGGAGGTAACGTTTTATAAAAAAAAATATCTTAGAGTCAATAAATTAATTTTTAAAAATACCACAAATTAATATTTTAAAATTTTTGTGTACTTTAAATTTTCATAGTCAGAGGAAAATAATATGGAGGCTTGGAATTAGCTATTCTTATTACCGTTTTGTAACTTAACGAAGATATTAGCCAGTAAGTAAGTAGCCTTACTAAAATCTACTGTATAAAAAATAATATTTGTTTGTTATTATGTTATGCGCTGCCATACCGTACATCAGGTTGCGGCAAAACTTTGTCAACTAATATATGCTTACACGTGCGCGAAGGTTATAGGCATAGTACAATTAACTTATAAGTAGGTGGAGCACGTGTCGTACCAACAAATTTAATTGAAAGTTACATAGATTATATCATTCAACGTCAATGAAAGTATAACCATTCCTAATTAAATAACGTAACTCCTCAAAATTTAAAACGATATTTGCACAAATATTTCTTCTGCGGCAGCAACGCGCCAGCTGGTAAATAAATAATAAACGATTCTTTTATGAGATCAGTGTAGTATTGGTATTATTATAATGAAATGTAGCCTACGACGACAAACTTGGAATGGAGATGAATCTAAAAATTCAAAGACACTGGGTAATCCCACTGACCTGCGAGCGATAGGGTCCCGGTGTGAGCGTGGCGCCCCCCGGGAGGCTGGAGGGTCGACGAGCGCTCGAAGACAAATTATTACCCGTATTTCCTGTTGCACCCGCGCGCTGCAATAAATCACAACATTTTAACACCTACATAGCATTTTTTACAAAAGGGCTGATAACTGTTCAGTTATTTTTTGATATTTCAATATTAAGATTTTTTTAGTTAAATACACAATCACTAACCGTTGCCCGCGGCTTCGCCTGCGTGGAAGCAGAAACGCCTCCGTGCACATTTTTCAAAAAAATTTTTATGTGGTAATTTTCCCATGTTTTCACCTGTGACCCATTACAAACCATGTAATGGGTCATGTGTATGTAAATTTTATACAAATTCATTTAGCCCTTTATGCTTAAGTAACAAACATCCAAACATTTTTGTAAAAATTCACATAAGTATATAATATTATAATACACATTTTAAATGTTTTTATGATAATTGATTACTACAGTAAACCACAGCTTTTAATATACTAAAATTAAGTTCTCATACATAATATATTAATGAACTTGACTGAAGAATGTTATTAAGGTTTATTTGTATTAAAAATAATAATTAGTGCTACTTTATATTCTTATTACACTGATGACACAAGTCTCTAAGGTGATTATTTTTATTTTTTATTTATTTATTCATAGAACACCAGCAGGGCACACATTATTACATTTTATTGAAAGTGGGCTTAATCTAGGGACTGATGTGTGCACCCTTGTAGGTGACACAGCATTACAAAATTCTATAAAAATTAAGGCAGGGCAGAGCTACAATAACTTATAAAGAAATATGTCACAAAAATAATATTTAAAGATAATGTATAACCAAAACAATAAAGACATGCACATAACTAAGCAGCAGCTGTAGGGAACATGGATATTAGATTATAATTAAATCATTCACGATTTATTTATAATAGTGATCTATTACATTATTCCTATAGTTAGGGAAAATATCATGAAAAATATTAATTACTAGCTGTTCCCCGCGACTTCGCTCGCGTTCAATTTAGGGTATTAATTTTTTTGCGCGGAACCCTAATTGTTTTTCTAAAATAAAAGTAGCCTAAGTTACTCCTTATAACATCAGCTATCTGCCAGTGATCTTTGCAATCTTTGTTATCTGCAAGTTCCTTCAAAATCGGTCCAGCCCCTTCGGAGATTATCCGGAACAAAGACAAACAAACAAAAATTTTAAAAATTGTGTTTTTGTTTTAAATACCGTATACACTTTCATATGTATTGAGTAAAAAGCTGTTATTTTGATATTACAAACAGACACTTTAATTTTATTTATTTGTATTGATTTTAATGGCAATGTAAAAAACCTTATTCTGCTGGTGAGCAGGTGGAGGAGCTGGCGTCACCGTCACACCGGGAGGGACTACGCAGCCACTACCTGCCAATGCTGTACCAGTTGTAGAGTCCTGCAAATATAATTTGAACTATTTACTAAGAACAACTGCACTGGAGAAGCGCGGCGGACTAATTGCTCCATAACCCTGTCGGAAATAAGGTGAGGCTTGTACCCAGCAGTGGGATGCATATAGTTCACTTCACTAAAAATATTAGTAATATTTCAATACCTTTTGTAGCCCTATGTTTTAATGTGTCATTAGATGTGAATTGTAATATTCTACTAATGGAAATGCTAGAAAAAATTTACGACCTGTGGTCAAAGACGTATTAAAAAAGATATGACAGGTTACACACTAACATTATTGTATTTTAAAGTGGCGCAGGTAGTACTATATCTACGAACAGTTATTTATTATGACAAGTTTCATTGTCATTTTTTCATTACATCCCTTCACAAGTCCACTGCTGAACATAGGCCTCCCCCAAGGAATGCCACAAAGTACGGTCCTGAGCCACCTGTATCCATCGACTTCTTGCATATCTTACCAGGTTGTCACTCAATCTAGTGGGGGGACGCCCTACACTTCGCCTACCGGTACGGGGCTGCCACTCGAGAACCTTTCTTCCCCATCGGTTGTCGGTTCTTCGAGCTATATGGCCGGCCCACTGCCACTTCAGCTTACTAAGCCGTTGGGCTATGTCGTTTACTCTGGTTCTACTGCAGATATACTCATTTCTAAGTTTATCACGCAATGAAACCCCGAGCATAGCCCTCTCCATAGCTTGCTGAGCAACCTTGAGCTTCCTCATACGGTCAGCAGTGAAGGACCACGTCTCAGCAAGTCATCGCTGGCAACACGCGCACTGGTTGTACAATTTCGTTTTAAGGTTTTGAGGTATGTCTGACGAGAAGATGTGTCGTAGTTTCCCGAACGCTGCCCAGCCGAGTTGAATTGTTGACATGTTGCGCTAACAAACCGCGCTAACAAAAAGAGACAAATGATAGGACATACCAATCGTTAGAAAAAGATGAATATACATCATTAGTTGCGTATTGATTGCTGCCGAGCGCTAATTGACGCGAGCGCGTGACATACCGATATGGAAAATGAACACTAGCTAGCGTCAAAGTTTACACTAGCGTGTTAGTGTTGAAATAATAAAACCAATTATGAACAAAACATCTATATTCACAATATTAATGAGACGTTTTTTTTGTCTCTAACAGTTATCGTGTAATTTGTGCATCAACTAAAAACATAGGAAGGCATTTTTGCCACGATTAACTAGAAGATTTACGCGCTGTAGCGAAGGTACAGCCGCGACGCGAGAGCGTGCCCAACTGAATGCGAGTCGGGCAATTACAAGACATTCGTATTGCCATTTTAGAGCGAATATGACGTATCTATACTTTTAAAAACATCTTAGCCTATGGTATGCAGACAAATAAATATCTCAAAAGGTTTATATTACGTATTTTCACAGAAACTGCTAAAGTGACCTCTGGATTTGCTTATCGAACATGAAAATTAAAGAAAAACTTCAGTTTTAAAGAGATGTTCCACAACAGTTTGATGATGAAATAATGTGTACCTTTGCAGGAGGTATGCCACTTGCTTGCTGCGACTGACGTAGCTTCCTCAATAGAACTAGACGAGTCTCCTCTGCGCGCAATTTTTCTCTTAGAGTTCTGAGCCTGCGTTCCCGCTCCCATATCTCAGCGCTTGATAATTCCTACAAAGAAACAACATCTGAATTGAAAGTAAATTTTCGGAACGAAGTTCCTTACTGCACGTTACGAATTTGATGGATGGGGGGCTAGGCGAGAAGTGAAAGATTTTTCCGTTACGACCCCCTTTCTGTAGTGCAAGCGAGATGGAATAATAACCATCTCCCTCGCACTTTTTCTTATCTTGCCACGAAAGGAATATTATTTTAAATGACTCTTCATTTTAATAGACGCTAGTAATTCATTTATTTGTATTTGTTAATCATAATATACTACGAAAGGAACTTCGTTCCAACCGAGTGTTCCACGACACTCATGCATTTTCTTTTACTAGCATGCGTGAATGTCGTGAAACACGCGAATAAATTATTTTTCACATTTTTAGATGATTCATTTTATTACATTGTTAATGTTTCTTAACTTTAAACAAAAATTGAATAATTGATAGAATCAGCCGTTATTTTGCGGAAATCCATTATAATGGGGTTGTTATAAACTAATTTGCTTAATTCCGCGTGAAGAAAGAAAATGATGTGTCCTGCCCAGTTTTAAGGGGACCTCCCACCCTCCCTCAATCGCGCGCACTATACCCATCGCCGTTAATCCCAGCACTACCACCCCCAGCACCACCTCACTAGGCACGGCACACCACTCTAGAAAATACGACACGTGTTTCGCCTCTACACGAGGCATCCTCAGGTGAAGTAGACTCTGCGGAGGCTGGCCGCTAAGTGAGCGCCGTCAGTAATAAAAAGGCTGTATATTATCTTGGGTTAGCTGTGACTTCAGGACAGGATACTAAACACATTTGTTTTCTTTAAACTCACCCATTCTTAACCCGCATTCTACAACTTTCAAATTTTCCAAACAACTGTCCATAAATAGGTTGAACAGCCCCGGGGAAGCCACATAGCCTTCCGAGTCCGAGTAGGTCCCGTTGACACAAGCACTGGAGCACCTATAAAGAGACTTCAATGCCTATATCAACCCAGCGCTCAACCCAAATGAGTTCAGCGTTTGCCATACCACATCCCTGTCCACTCTGTCATAAGGCTTTTCCAAGTCCATGTAAGCACAAAATACTTTTGGTTTTTGGCCAAAAACTTCTCCACGATCATGTGCATGGAAACCACTCTAAATCGCGCTTGCACATCTCAAATATTTCCATCAGTTTATTTCATAACTCTTTCAATTAGTACCTTAGCATACAGTTTTCGCACAATGCTAAGAAGGCTGATACCACGGCAGTTTTTAAAGTACTGCTGTGATCCTTTTCCTTTATATATTGCTACTATCACGGCTTTGCACCAGTCTCCCGATACCTGCTTTAGTTCCTAACATAAATTAAACAATGTGCACAGCAGGCCCGCCACCACTCCAGTCCTAAATTACAACAAATTAAAATTAAACTCCACAAAACCCATATGAATAAGTTTTATTCAATTGTAGTATTATATGCGAGTATATATGTAGTATATATATATAATGCAACTGATATTGAAGTTATATTTGTTTTGCAAAAGAGAGCCGTTCGGGCGATTTACAACCTAAATTGTAGTCCCTCAGACTAAAATTTAAAGAAATAAACATATTAACTTTGGCATCGCAATATATTTATGAAAATGTAATGTATGTAAATAAAAACATAAATAGCTTTAATAAGAATAAGGATGTGCATACTTTAAACACTAGGAACAAACATAAGCTTGTAATACCAGATACTAGACTCCACAGAATCAGTAATTCATTTATGGGGCAATGTATACGCTTTTACAACAAAATCCCAGAAGATATTCAAAGTTTGTCAATAAACAAGTTTAAAAGTTTTATTAAAGAAAAACTGTACAAAAAGGGTTTTTTTTTTATAGGAGAGGGGGCAAACGAGCATGCGGCTCACCTGATGGTAAGTGACTACCGCCGCCCATGAACAACCGCAACACCAGGGGAATTGCAGATGCGTTGCCGGCCTTTTAAAAAGGAGTAGTATAATATCAAGGAATACATGAATGAAAATAACCCCTGGGAATAAGGTGATCGCCACCATGCTGGTTCTATGAAAAATTATTTAAAAATTGTATAAACGAAATTATGTTTGAAAAAAAAAGTCCCGCTCGGTTTCTTGCTGGTTCTTCCCAGGACAGAGGTATTTTCCGAACCAGTGGTAGATAAAAAATGACTTTCAATAAGAATTATGTAATAATCAATATTGAATAAAAAATTATTCTATTCTATTCTATTCAATTAGAAGTCTTAGAAGCTTAGAAGTTCTGCAGTGTAGAATGGCATCCTAACCATGAAGCTAATACAAAGGGGAGACGGCATAAGCAACTGTGCACTGTGATTCTAAGTAGGTCCTGACGTCATCATAGTGGGCGTGGCTTTAGTTAGTATACTGTCAGCATTCGTCCTGTGCGCTTATGTGTTGAAAAAATCACAAATCGGTGTATTTTCGTAGTATTAAGAAGAAAAGGACGAAGTGTTGTGTTTTATTGTGTAAAAACTACTCAGATAGACGCACTGATGTTATGGATGGCATCACATTTCATTTGTAAATAATTTTACACCTAATTTATTAAAATAGTTCTAGAAAAATCTCTTTGCGTCGGCTTTCAAATATAATTAAATATATTCCACACTAGATGGCGACACTTTGTGTCCTGTGAACTAAAAATATAAAGGTACGTAGAGCTCAGTAATGATAAAATAATCATACGAAGGTGCTGAAATTTGTTTTGCATTCACACATAAAGAAATTTTAATCGCCAATATATTATTTTTATAGTTTATAACCTTTTGTGGACATGCCGCCATCTACCGTCAAGGTAGCTAAGCTACATTGTAACATCGATATGGAAAGATTCGAGTAGTTTTACTATTTATCGGTAGATGTAGATGTAGTGTAAAGTGGGCAGGGCTTTGCATCCCCTCACCCCGCAAATTGTCACGCGTTGTTACATAGTGAAATTTAATTAAAACGTCTCCTCTTTATATTTGCTTCATGATCCTCATCATCATCATCATCATTACAGCCCTTCACAAGTCCACTGCTGAACATAGGCCTCCCCCAAGGAATGCCACAAAGCACGGTCCTGAGCCACCTGCATCCATCGACCTCCTGCATATCTCACCAGGTCGTCATTCCATCTAGTGGGGGGACGCCCTACACTTCGCCTGCCGGTACGAGGCTGCCACTCGAGAACCTTTCTTCCCCATCGGTTGTCGGTTCTTCGAGCTATATGGCCGGCCCATTGCCACTTCAGCTTACTAATCCGTTGGGCTATGTCGGTCACTCTAGTTCTACTGCGGATATCCTCATTTCTGAGTTTATCACGCAGAGAAACTCCGAGCATAGCCCTCTCCATAGCTCGCTGAGCGACCTTGAGCTTCCTCATCCGGCCAGCAGTGAAGGACCACGTCTCAGTTCCGTATGTCATAACTGGCAACACGCACTGGGTGTACAGTCTCGTTTTCAAGTTTTGAGGTATACCTGACGAGAAGATGTGCCGTAATTTCCCGAACGCTGCCCAACCGAGTTGAATCCGTCGATTGACCTCTCGGTCGAAGTTGGACTTACCTAGTCTGACTATTTGTCCCAGGTAAACATACTCGTCAACAACTTCGAGCTTAGTGTTCCCAACAACTACCGGCATAGGTGTGACATGGACATTAAACATGATCTTTGTTTTGTCCATGTTCATCTTAAGACCTATCCGTTGGGAAACACTATTGAGGTCATTGAGCATAGTGCTTAGGTCCTCCAGCGATTCTGCCATAAGGACTATATCGTCGGCAAATCGAAGGTGAGTGATGTACTCGCCATTGATGTTGATACCGTATCCTTTCCAGTCCAGAAGCTTGAAAACATCTTCCAATGCAACGGTAAAGAGTTTCGGGGATATGACGTCACCCTGTCTTACACCTCTCTGCAATTGGATAGGTTTCGTACTCTGGTTCTGTACTCGGATACCCATCGTAGCCCTACTGTACAAGCACTTCAACACTTCGATATACCGACAGTCAACTTGGCATCGCTGAAGGGACTGCAGCACCGCCCAAATTTCGACGGAATCAAAGGCTTTCTCATAGTCCACATACGCCAGACATAGTGGCAAATTGTACTCCTCGGACTTCTGTACAATTTGCCGAAGGGTATGTATGTGGTCTATGGTGCAAAAGCCTTTTCGGAAACCGGCTTGTTCGGGAGGCTGGAAGTCGTCAAGTCTGCGCGCGAGACGATTCGTAATGACTCTCGAAAACAGCACGTAGACGCGGCTCAGAAGGGAAATCGGTCTGTAGTTCTTCAAGAGAGCGTTGTCGCCTTTCTTGAAGAACAAGACCACCGCACTTCTGCTCCACGCCTCCGGTGTAATGCCACCATGGAGGACGGAATTAAAGAGCTTCTGAAGGACTTCAAGTACCGGTTTTCCACCCGCTTTCAGAAGCTCCGCTGTAATTCCATCCTCGCCTGGGGCCTTGCCGTTTTTAAGGTGCTGGAGAGCCATTCTAATCTCGCTCAGACTGACGTCCGGGATATCATCGGAATAATGTCGGATAAGACTCGCTCTTGGATCGTTACTCACACTTGCGTGCGGCTCCAACGATGACGTGTACAGCTGCCCATAGAACCTCTCAATCTCACTCAAAATCTCAGGTGCCCCGGAAACGATGCTGCCACATTCTGTCTTCAGCTTTGACAGTTGGCGCTTTCTGGCAGACATATCTCTGGCAAAGACTTTGGAGCCTCGGTTCCGCTCGATCGCTTCTTCAATACGAGCTGTATTGAATTTGCGTAAGTCCCGCCGCATGCATTTGGAGATCTGTCTGTTCAGTTGCCTGTATGCTGTTAAATCTGTTGAAGAATGTAGCTTCATCTCCCGTCTAACAGCCATGAGATTAAGAGTGTGATCGGAGAGTTTTTGTGTTCTTCTGCGGCGGGTCTTGCAGAACTTAGCTCCGACCGCATGGACAGTTTCCACGAGCTTGTCATTCAAATCGTCCACTTCATTGCAGTCTTCTAGGCACTGAAAACGGTTTTGTAACTCGAGCTGAAAGGTTTCGGGACTTTGGATTAGAGCACGAGGGGGACGGAGCGTTGACTTCATTAGACGAGACCTCTCCAACTTAACGTTTAGGTTCAGTGTGCCTCTAACCATTCGGTGATCGCTGCCGGTTTTCACCCTCGCGATCACTGAGACATCACTGAACAGTTGTCGTCTGGTCGTCATAATGAAGTCAATCTCATTTTTTGTCGAACCGTCGGGGCTCGACCAGGTCCACTTCCTGTGGGGCCGCTTCTGGAAGAAAGAGTTCATCATAAAGAGTCCCTCTTTCTCCATGAAGTCGGCCAGCTGCTGGCCCCTTGGGTTCCGTTGCCCTATTCCAAATTTCCCTACTTTCAGCTCACCGTTCTCTCTTGTGCCTAGTTTTGCATTGAAGTCTCCCATTAACACCGTATATTGGGTTTTGGAGGAATGCATGGCTCTAGAGATATCCTCATACATTTCCTCCACCTCCTGATCGGGGTGTGCCGAGGTTGGTGCGTAAACCTGTATGACCTTCAGCAAATACCGTTTGGTGATTCTGAGTATAAGGTACGCAACCCTCGTCGACACACTCTCAATCTTTACAACGTTGTTAACGAGAGACTTGTGGACGATAAATCCGACACCTCCTTGGGACAGATGGTCGCCCTCCCGGTGATAGAGCAAGTTGCCGGATTCGAGGATTACCGTGTCCTCCCCCCCTCTTCGGATTTCGGATAATCCTATAATATGCCAGCGTAACTTGTCTATCTCTTCTTCCAGCTCCACAATCTTCTCGTCAGTCCTCAGGGTGCGTGCGTTGTATGTTGCCAGGTCGAGTCGTCGTAGGTGGCAACCGAACCTCCACCGGAGATTCTTAGCACCCCCTGCCCCGCCGTTACCATGGTCGCCACCGTAGCCAGGAATAGCGGGGCCGCCGGGGACTGGGGGCCGTTTATTATTGTCATTGCTCATGGGGGGTATATTGCCATAGTTGCCACGCTTGGCGAGCGGGTTGGCAACCGCAGTTTTTTATTGTTATTTTGGCTATTATCAGGAAGATGCTGCTGCCCATCTCCTGCCTGTTTCCCTTTGTCGCCTTTTACGACACCCACGGGAAGATATGGGGTAGTGGATATTCTTAACCGCTACTACACGGCCATGATCCTAACCGAAGCAAATTGTGGTGGTCACTTTCATGATTCAGAGGGGCAGGAAAGCGGATCCTGGCAGAAAACTGGATAATGCGCAAAGAATAAGGAGACACACTCACTCTATGTCCAGCTATGGGCAGGGGTGGCTCGTTCTCATCCTCCTCGGACTCTTCGTCTTCTCGCGGCTCACGAGGCGACTCTGGCGCCGGCACGGGTAACGCACTGGGCGTTATTGATACATTCACGCCCGCATTCAACTTGCTGCTAACATCTGAAAGACACAAGAATATTATATTATATATCAATAAATCAATTAATGAATAGTCCCAAAACACCTTTAGCCACTATGTAGTATTAGAAACAGAAACAAACTTTTTTATTCAATATAGATTATAAATAATACTTATTGAAAGTTACTCCTTTGTTTAATTACCACTGGTTCGAAAAAACCTCTGTCTTGGGAAGAACCAGCAAAAAACACAACGGGACTTTTTATTAAATAACAGCTTACAATCATCTATGTTATTCAATTAACCACATAAAACAAATTAGAAATAGCTTGGTAGCGATCACCTCATTCCCAGGGGTTATAATAACAATAAATATATAAATAAATTCATAAATTCCTTAATATTATAATAACACTTTTTATACAAACTTAGTTTAATAAAGTTTTTGAACTTTGAGCAGGTCAAATTTTGTATATTTCCTGGAATTTTGTTGTAAAAGCGTATATATCGCCCCAAGAATGAATTACTGACTCGGTGAAGTCGAGTAACTGGTACTATTAACTTGTGTCTGTTCCTAGTATTTACAGAATAAATATCACTTATTTTTTTTATAACTACTTTTATTTTTGTATACATACATTACATTTTCATAAATGTATTGAGAGACCAAAGTTAATGTAAGTTAATATATATTATCCGGGTAGGTAACTCGTGCACTGCAGCAATTTAGAAAATGAGTGGAACATGGTTTGGTAATTAAATTATTTATAGAAGCTTTTAAACATGAGCTACTGATTACATGCCTCAACTTTTGAGAATGTATAGTTTGAGATGACTTCGCCATGCTCTCCCTGGAGACTTGCCAGAATGCTAATCTACTAAATAGTAAACAAATATGTTTACCATTAATGGGCAAAGCGCTCGCCTTTGAGAGAGAGTAAACAGGAGTAGAAAGCTTGGAGTTCCATATAATATGGGTATGAAAAACTCACATCTTCAAAGCAGTATATCCAAACATTATTATTTAATTTCTCTCATCTCTGACAACACAGTACTTGCCTTCTACAACATAGTAAAGCAGCACTTAAAATTACCACAAACAATGTTCAGTGGTGCTACCACTGATGATGGGAATATGGTTGTTAATATACTGTGAAATAAAGGAAGCGTAAAAGAACTGTACAGTACATTTAATAATATTCTTTCTCTTCCTACTATATGCATGGAATTATACAATGTAACAATTCATTTTGACCATAGTTTCTTCGCATTTATTGAATTATATAAATAAATACCTGTAAATGGTGCTGGCGCAGGCAAATTAGGTTTACGATGTGGAGGCGCAGCTGGCAACAACACAATGTCAGGGCTTTCTGCATAGCTCCGCTGTTCTGAACGTGGACGTAACACACGCTTCCCACTAGCACCCTAAACAGTATAATAAACATTTTATTTAAATATTACAATACTACAATAATATCATATAGTGGCGGTGTAAGAATATCCACTACCCTATATAACCTATATCCCGTGGATATCGTAAGAGGCAACAAAGGGAAAGAAACCAGATGGGCAACAGCATCTTCCTTATCTATATAAATAATTTGATAGAGGTTTGCAGTTGTGCAGCAGTGAATAAATTTCAATTAGATTTTCGTAGTTTTGCTTCTTAGACACTTGGCCCTTATCTAAATGTATATATATTGCAATATCTTCATTTAATATAAAGTTATTAAAGTTTTAGGAAACAAAGACTTTTATTAGTACTTCCTGTTCAGTGATGTGTGTCAGCAACGCGGACGAATTCGAGGGTAACAACTAAAATATATATGGTATGGTATGTAGACATGGCAAAGTAACTGGCATCAGTCTAAATTTTTAAATGTAAACACTATTCCAAAGTCCAAATTAATACCCCTTCAAAACCCTGGTTCTTTCAATATCGCCACTTTAGAAAAACAATCACCTCTACTGTTTGTCGCCTTCGCTTTGGACATGCTTATACTCCGGTACACTTGGCTAAACTAAGGATTAGGGATAGCTCAATCTGTGAATCTGGGCTAGACGAAGTATCTTTAAATCATCTGTTCTTTGAGTGTCCTAATCTTTCTCACTCTCTCTATGATATCCTGCCCAATTACGTCCCGCGTCCTGTAAATTTTCAGTATTTGTGGTCCCTAGTGTATACTCCTTTTGTAAATATTTTGTGTGATTTTATTCGTACTAATAATATTAAACTGTAAAATTACTAATCAATTTTGGTGATGGTATTTAAAAATGTGACATCTTTTGTTGTAGATTGTGAACCCACTCGTAAAATTGAGACCTCTTTAATGTAATAAATATTTACTTGTCACTCCCACGACTGACTTGACTGACTGAGAAGCCATAATTTAAAAGAAAAAGAAGAACTATGGCAAATATTCTAATCATAAGGTAATGTATGGGTGAGGCCTATGTTAAGTGGTGGATTTTTGATAGGCTGTAACAATAAATGTTATATACATCGATATATATGTACTACGTACTAGATTTCCCATTCCGAACATACACTATGTTCAACTGAATTGTACTGCAATCCGTACAGTGTGTCAGTTAGTGTGGTTTCAATCTACTAGTTAGTCTGTGGTTTCAATATACATGCAGTGTGGAGCGGCGCCAACGCGAAGACATAGAGTAGTGCACATTTTTAGTTTAGAATGGCGAAAGGGAACTCACTACCCAAATATCATTCCGTGGCTGTCGTTAGGCAACAAAGACAAACTGACCAAGAGAGACAACTATGGCAAACTAGCTGATACCCGCTCGCTTCGCAAGGGCACACCATAATATTTTATTGCGGAATCTATTACATATTTTTTATGGGACTATCTTACATAATCAATTCTTAGTGAGCGTCAAATGCAAACATTGCAAAATGATTAACTAACTATACTCAATTTCAAGTCAATGGGGTGTATATTTTTAGAGATCTCGTCCACTCAGTCAGTGGTATTCTTTTACTCTTTTCTCGTTTTCAGGAGTGTCAAAGGTACGACTACGAGACATGTGGTACTGCAACTTAGTAAAACTGCCTCTCAATGATTGAGACGTATCCTTTCTACAATAAGAGAGACACATGTTCAGTAGTGCATTGATGATGATGAAGGAAAAGAAAGATAAAAAATAATGTCGATTATATTCTCCAAGTCAATTTGGAGCTTCAATGCCTAGGCCGCCCGAATACGGAAAACGACACTATCGACCGATAACCATACATTTAATTACTATTATTCATAAATCTCAAGTACATACATACATTCTCTACAACAAAATGTCGAAACAACCGTTATTTGTAAATAAATTAGGTCACATTATGTTACGCTGTTATCTACCCAGACAAAGCAATGTAAACATGGACGCATATCGCAAAGTCGTCAATTGTTATGCAAGTTATCCACAGTTACAATCATAACATCATATTCAAAAGCATTATCTCCTCTTTTCTAATTCTAAATATAAATTTTCAGTTTAAAAAAAAATCATTATCATCATCATTACAGCCTATCAGTCTACTGCTAACATAGGCCTTCCCCAATGATAGTTTCATAAGGGGGGACATCTGGCATAGTTGCCAGACTTGGCAGGTAGGTTTTTTTTAATGTTATTAGGAAGTTGCTGCTGCATACTATATATCCTGGAATGTCCTCTACATCATATCGCACCCTATGGGTGTCATAGGGTGCGATATGAGGTAGAGGATATTAGTACACCGTCAACATGGTCAAAAAAAAAATTAAAGTAATAATATTGTATTGATCTATTAATTCATTATCAGCTTATGAATGTCTACCTCTTTGTTTTTTCTGTTATTTTTTTAAATATTGTAATTAATTTTTGCAGCAATGCAACATTCTTTGATATATTATCAATTTTATTGCAAAATTTAAGCAAATCAAATTTGAGTATGTTGTTATTATACCCTTGCTTTATGTACTGCATAATATATCCCTGATACTGCATATACATTTTCAACTTATTTGAATTTTGACGCATTTAATACAAAACAAGTGGTAAAATTAAAAAATTGTACAACCAACTTCAATATAAATAAAATGAGAACATCATCAATGTAGTCGAAGTCAATTATTATGTGTTATTAAGGAAAAAACTACTGGTTAGACTTTGTGAATTTACACTGGACTACATAATAAGCACCAGCTTTCAAATAAAAAAAAGTATCATCAAAATCGGTTCACCTAGAGAAAAAAGTTCTGAGATAACACACATAAAAAAAAAATCGAATTGACTGATGTACCTAATGGTTGGTCATAAAACATTTAACACTAGTAAAGGGATATAAGGGCTGACAACCAATTACTACATGACATGAAGGGGTGGGGGTGGATAAATATTGTCACATTATGCTTAAGAAAGAAAGATATCTCTTCCTCATTAAAGTCATGATTACTAACATATTGCCAGCACACAGTCCACCTGATGGTAAGTGGTTGCTGCGGCCCATAGACATCTACATCTATCCTCTATTACAAATCAAAATGTAGATGCGTTGTCACCCGTGAGGACTAAGATGGAATGCCTCATTTCCAGTAAAAAGGGCCTCCGGCCGCCTGCACTCACCAAGCGAAACGCAGAGGTAAACCTCTACGTCACGCTGGTTTTCTGTGAGGTCGTGGTACCACCCCGGTTCGAGCCGGCCCATCCGTGCGACAGCTAAAGCTGCCGCGTGGCTCTACCACTTAAAAATATTGCAGATTACATATAATTTTAAACTACCAACTAACAAATTTTAACCGTGTATTGGTGGCGTAAGAATATCTAGTACTCCAAATCGCCTCGTGGTGCCGTAACGTGACGCAGGGAAACTGAAACGAGATGGGCAGCAGCATCTTCCTATTAGCAACCCAAAATTATAAAAAAACATGGTTGCCAACCTGCCTGTCAAAGGTGGCGCTATGGCAATGGTAGGTATAGTAAAATCCTCCCCATACAGCAAACTCTATGAGTTCAGCCATGGACTTGTATTTTTTTATAACATATAGGTAACAAATGAGCACACAGTCCACCTGATGGTAAGTGGTTGCTGGTGGCCAATAGACATCGACATCTATCCTCGATTAGTAATCAAAATGCAGATATGTTGTAACCCACGCGGACTAAGGATGCCTTGTTTCCAGTAAAAAGCGTCTCCGGTTCTCTACTCACCATATGAAACACAGCAGCGTTACGCTGCTATTTTACATATTCTGTAAGAGTGAGGTCCATCCCCAGTCGAGCCGAACCATTCGTGCTACAACTATACCGCTAATATAGCTGCAGCATGGCTCTACCATGTAAAGTATTGTATAGGCTGTAATGTATAGATGGATGATTTTTTTTATTAAACTAATAAACTAACCAGTCATACCTTACTGCTTATTTATTCAGTAAATGGATACCCAAAAATTCCTTTTTTAGCACATTTCTATTACATACAGAGCCAAATTTAAAGAGCAAATAATTTTAATATACTTTTGTTTAGGGTACAAATGAAGGAAAAAGATATTTTTGCGAAAAGTTTGCAGATTAAAATAATCCTAATGTGAGGGTAACATTTTTTTTTTAAAGAAAAAAAAACTGCCAGTCGTAGAACTGCATGTCAGAAGTTATGACGGTCACCCAAGTTTAGTGCTTTTTCCTCATCCGAAAAGTGCCCAACATGTCTAAAGTAGTTTACACTTCAATAAAAAACAAGAATAAAAAATGTAACACGTGATTTTCATACAAAATAAATAAATAATTGAATTGGATTATTTAATGAATTACAGGGTCACTTGAGTCAGATTGTTTTGTCTAAGACATATTATGTAGTTAGTGAATGCTTATAGTAATTTAATTAAATTTAATTAATTTTAATTAAAAGTTTTAATATTAAATCTTTATATATAAAAATTATGTGTCACATTGTTTGTCCGTGATGAACTCCTAAACTACTGAACTGATTTCAATGAAATATTGCACACTCTGTGCAGTTTGGTCCAACTTGAGAGATAGGATAGTTTTTATCCTGTTAAGTGACCCTCGATATTTTTTTATTAAGAATTTAAGGATTTTTTATATGAAGGGTCGTCGAAAAGGGCAGAACAACGTCTGCCTAGCCATCTAGTTGTAATATATAATAATAATAATATAAAATACTTACACTTACTCTTTCAATCTTGGGTATGATTGC
This sequence comes from Parnassius mnemosyne, assembly GCA_963668995.1. Lineage (NCBI taxonomy): Eukaryota > Metazoa > Arthropoda > Insecta > Lepidoptera > Papilionidae > Parnassius > Parnassius mnemosyne. Next base: position 21,658,913 of record CAVLGL010000084.1, on the reverse strand, counting down.
AAAAAACAATGTTCTTATTAATACACATGTCATGAGTCTTACAAATACTAAAAATAATTCATGGACAAACTTACATGAGGCGGAGGTTGTGCTGGTGTTATTGTTAAACCACTTGCTGTGAGAGCTCTTAGTTCACTTAATTCTGGTGGTAAAGACCTAAAATTATAAATATAAGTAATTATGAAAGTTAAAACTAATAGACAATTCGGTAAGATCTAAAAACCAAGCATTTTAACAAGTTAATATTAGGCAAGAACAAAAGAAGACATGGAATAGGTTTTCAATCTAATTCAAAAAAAAGGAGGAGCTTCTCAGAATTTCTTCTTTAGAACTTTTTTATAGGCAAACCAATTTTGATGATTCTTTTATTTTTATTTGAAAGCTGGCGCTTCTCATGTGGTACTATATAAATTTGATCAGGGTCTGACTAGTAGTTTTTAAGTTATCCTTAATAATGTGTATTTAATTGACTTCGACTACAATGATGATATTCTCTTTTTTTATATATTGAAGTGGGTTGTACAAAATTTTTAATTTTACCACTTTGTTCTATTATATTTTAGTATATGATCTCATATTTTTATCTGAATAAAGGGATTTTCTAAATTGACACTGGTGTAATATAGGAAAGATATTATGTGAATAGAGATGTGTTGTTGGTACTAAATCTTTAATTATACTGCTCTTCTACCTTTACCCTATATATATATATATATATATATATATATATATATATATATATATATATTAGTGGGGGCTACAGTACACTGGAGGATAGCTGTACAAGAATGTTTAGGATTGTATATATTTTATGAACTTAGCAAAATAAATCTTAATTGAGTGTGGTATCATTTCAAAGATCTTTGGTCTTTTAAAAACAATTTTCAGGTTCCACAATTTTTAGCAATATTGATTGTGTTTTGAGAATTAAGTCATTTTCAAATTATCATGTTTTAGAGTGGTCCTTATCTCTCTCATCTTTTCCCTTTAAATAATATGATAAGTAAAGACATGGCAAAGTGTCTAAAATCATAGAAAGTTTGCTTATGAACTCCCCATTATCATCATCATCATCATCATTACAGCCCTTCACAAGTCCACTGCTGAACATAGGCCTCCCCCAAAGAATGCCACAAAGCACGGTCCTGAGCCACCTGCATCCATCGACTTCCTGCATGTCTTACCAGGTTGTCACTCCATTATACAGCCTCATAATGTATATGTTATGTATTTGGGTATGTTATGAAGTTAGTTAGTTAGTTATGTATACTAAACAATGAAAATCATATTTTGTTCTTTACAATTGGAACACATAATCATCCTTGTTTATTTGTCTTGTTTTCATCCATTATAATATCTTCCCTGCTTAACCTAGAGGGAGACTGGTAGAGAATTCCTGGCATTAAGTTGTCATATTTGTTAATGCTGTACAAATACAGTTTAAATAAATAAAAATTCTAGGGAACATTTATTATAGTTGGCCTTTTGAACCGTATAATGGCAGTGTAAGAATATGCACAATCCCATATCATCCCATGGGTGTCATAAGAGATGATAGAAGAAAACAAATCAGGAGATCAATAGCTTCTTCCCTATAACAATTAAAAAATAAAAAACTACTGTTTAGAAAACACTTGCCAAGTGTGGCAACTATTGCAAATATCAATCAATCTAGGGAGAAGCATATATTCAGCATTGGACTTAAATAGGCTGTAACGGTATGAAAACTATAAATAGATTTTTTCTAAGCTACCTCCATACTTGTACATGCATATAAATCAATGTCCAGAGCTGATGAACTATTATTATATATTATTGATGTTGCACAGTATAATTCAGTTTATGATCAACCACCATAAAAAATGAAACTCCTGAAATTGCTAAATAATAAACATGCAGAAACAGATGACACAAGGAATGCAACTTTGTTTTTAAATATTTTGACAACAATAATACCACACATGCTAATATTACTTTAAGAAAAGATTATTATAAACAAAATAATAATATGTTTCTGCTCTCTTTAAATATTAATAAGAATAAATTGAAATGTATGATTGTGAAAAAGATCACATTACCTGACACTTAAGTCGACTGCCGAGTCGTCAACGTCCATTGTAGTCAGTCCACTGTACTCAAACAATTACAGAATCAATTATACAATCAATCGTATCTAAAAATCAATAAAACTAAATATGCTATTACGATATGTTTACATTAGGGTTTTTAATTATGTACATGCAGGAAATGTCCTAGTTTTGTTATTTTAAGTCATCGTTTCTAAATATTTTGCAGTCTGGTAAGAATTTTGGAATATGTATATGAATATTCCAAACCTACGACCGGGTGACAGAAACTGACAATAGTAATGAATGGACAACAACTCGATAAATGCTAAGACGAACACTACTTAAACATTTCGTGATAATAGAATTCCATTATTTACCTATTTTTACGAGAACTAAACAAATTAAAATAACACTGAATCAAAAACTGAAGTTTATTATAATAAAATTATTTTACACACAATCCACCACACACATCAAGAACAATTTTTTCTATTAAGATATTTGGCTAGGATGCTTGTCGTTTAGGCCATTTCAAGAGGAAGCTACAAATTCACCACAGATTATGGTGCTACATATTATGGACTTAATGAACAGTGGAGTGGACACTTTCTACGGAGCGGAGAGGCGACGTTCACCCGGGAGAGTGAGAGAGGGAGGATAAAATTTATCTTCGCTCTATACATCAATAACTAATAAAAAACTAGATACACAATCAGTGACAAAAAATGACCTTACCGAATAAGCGCCCACTCAAACATTGGAGTGCGCTTTTAATTTGTACGTAGCTTTGTGAATACAATTTTAGGAAATGCATTTAAGGTTCATCATCATCATCATTACAGCCCTTCACAAGTCCACTGCTGAACATAGGCCTCCCCCAAGGAATGCCACAAAGCACGGTCCTGAGCCACCTGCATCCATCGACTTCCTGCATATCTTACCAGTTCGTCACTCCATCTAGTGGGGGGATGCCCTACACTTCTTCTACCGGTACGAGGCTGAGCACTCGAGAACCTTTTTTCCCCATCGGTTGTGGGTTCTTCTAGCTATATGACCGGCCCATTGCCACTTTAGCTTACTAATCCGTTGGGCTATGTAGGTCACTCTGGTTCTACTGTGGATATCCTCATTTCTTAGTTTATCACACAGAGAAACTCCGAACATAGCCCTCTCCATAGCTCGTTGAGCGACCTTGAGCTTCCTTATCCGGCCAGCAATGAAGGACCACGTCTCAGTTCCATATGCCATCACTGGCAACACGCACTGGTTGTACAGTCTCGTTTTCAAGTTTTGAGGTATACCTGACGAGAAGATGTGCCGTAATTTTCCGAACGCTGCCCATTCGAGTTAAATCCGTCGATTGACCTCTCGGTAGAAGTTGGACTTACCTAGTCGGACTATTTGTCCCAGGTAAACATACTCGTCAACAACTTCGAGCTTAGTGCTCACAACAACATAGATGTGACATGGACGTTAAACATGATTTTTGTTTTATCCATGTTCATCTTAAGATCTATCCGTTGGGAAATACTATTGAGGTCATTGAGCATAGTGCTTAGGTCCTCCAGCGATTCTGCCATAGGGACTATATCGTCGGCAAATCAAAGGTGAGTGATGTACTCGCCATTGATATTGATACCGTATCCTTTCCAGTCCAGAAGCTTGAAAACGTCTTCCAATGCAGCGGTGAAGAGTTTCGGGGATATGACGTCACCCTGTCTTACACCTCTCTGCAATTGGATAGGTTTCGTACTCTGGTTCTGTACTCGGATAGCCGTCGTAGCCCTACTGTACAAGCACTTCAACACCTCGATATACCGACAGTCAACTTGTCACCGCTGAAGGTACTGCAGCACCGCCCAAATTTCGACGGAATCAAAGGCTTTCTCATAGTCCACATAAGCCAGACATAGTGGCAAATTGTACTCCTCGGACTTCTGTACAATTTGCCGAAGGGTGTGTATATGGTCTATGGTACTAAAACCTTTTCGGAAACAGGCTTGTTCGGGAAACCGGAAGTCGTCAAGTCTGCGTGCGAGACGATTCGTAATTACTCCCAAAAACAGCACGTGGACGCGGCTCAGAAGGGAAATCGGTCTGTAGTTCTTCAAGAGAGCGTTAACCGATCTATGTAAATATATATTTCCTGATTCAAAAGCTGAAATCGGTCTGTAGTTCTTCAAGAGAGCGTTGTCGCCTTTCTTGAAGAACAAGACCACCGCACTTCTGCTCCACGCCTCCGGTATAATGCCACCAGGTTTAAGGTTGAATTTAAATAAATGTACAATTATTTCAACTAGATTTACGTCAAAGCAATTGGCGATCGTTTTTAAAGAAGTTTTGCTTGGGATTGTGTATCTAGTTTTTTTACTAGTGATCGATGGCTCTACAAAGTACATATGCCGATAGATAAAAGTACTCCATTAATGTTGCCAATTTTTTAGCTATGATGATTGAACTAACCTCGCTCCTGTATATACTTATTGTACTCTTTGCCTCGCTCATAGAAGCGTACTGTTGATTTTACTCAGTGCTCATATAATATATAGAATGTAAGCAAAAACTATATTGATAATATAGCTTCTAAGTATAGCTCGTTTCGGATTGCCATCCCATCGATCTATCAGAGTTAGGAAATAGAGTGTGTTTGTATTTATGCACACAATCGTACACTATAAAAACCTATCTTACTTCATATATCAAACCTATCATAACGTGGCTTCCCCCGCGCGTAATTTATTACGATTGGATTTCATGGGTTTTAATTTTTTGCGTGGAACCCTAATTCTTTTTCTAAAATAAAAGTAGTCTATGTTACTTCTTATAACATCAGCTATCTGCCAGTAAAAGTCCTATCAAAATTGGTCCAGCCGTTTCGGAGATTACCGGAACAAACAGACAGACAGACAGAAAAACACAGAGACAAAATTTTTAAAAATCGTGTTTTTGTTATAAGTACTGTATATACTTTCACATGCATATAGTAAAAAGCTGTTATTTCGACATTACAAACGGACACTTCAATTTTATTTATTTGTATAGACAACCAAACCAACCAGCCGCTTGTGCAAGATATACGAGATCTCTCGCGGGTCGATGTGAACATGTTTAGACTTGCAATTGCTTGCACTCGCAACTATTGCAGGAAACGTTTGACAAACTGTCGCGCGTGCGCTAGCTATCTGTTTACAGCTATGTGTTGAAAGACTGTCGGACACTTGTTGCAGAGGTTTTCTTGAAGGTGGAAACGCGGCCATAGATTATCGGACGAACAACTCGCCGAAGCCGAGCCGAAACAGAGTTAAACGTCTTATACACGGTCCATCTTGACGTACATCTCACCAAGGTCATGCACGACGCACGATGCAAAGCAATAATGAACAGGCTTGAAGTATGTACGTCACTTGACGTACGTGGCATAGTACGTACGTACGTATACGCCAGTATATTCTAAGTGTATGGACTAGGTACCTTCAAACTACATACTAAAAAATAAACTGTAATAGTACTATATAAAAAAAATGAATATAACTAATGCTAATATAACTTAATGAATCATATTTATTTCAACTTCATTTTGAAACTTTACAAGAGCTACTGTGTGATCCTGATGTGGATTGTTTCTATATTTTGGGCGACTATAGTCTCCCAGATGTAACTTGGACACGAGGAACCACAGACGCCTTACATGGCAGTGGGGTGGGCTCATCCGTTACCAATAACCTATTATATAATTTTTAGATGTCTCATTTCTAGATGCTGCGCAATGCTACGTAGTGATTACTAAAAACAAAATACTTGATTTATGCATATCAAACCGCTCGTGTAAGGTATTCGCCGCGTTGAGTCCCCAACTTCCTATTGAGGCATATCATCCGCCCTTTATCTGTGATATAGCTCCCAATGTTGATATTGTTCCGATGAAAAGGCGGCGCTTCATAGGTACAATTTTTATAAGTCCGACTACACGCACATCATCCGCAAAATACAGCCCACTGACTGGGATGAAATACTTACTCCCCTGGGATCTGAAGAAGCTCTTAATGCATTTAATGGAATAATTGACGAAATTATCAAGCAACACACCCCGTTTGTTAGCTCCAGAACCTCTGCTTTTCCGGTCTGGTTTTCAAAATCTCTAATTAGCACAATTCGAAATAACTTAAAGCGTGGGTGAAATTGAAGATATATAACAACATATCCGACTATGAGATGTTTTCTCATTAAAGGACGTTATTTAAGGATATGTTTAAGAAATGTTTTTCTAAAAACATTGGATCTGTCGAGGATAGCATACGCAAAAATATTAAGGATTTCTGGGTATACATCTCTAATCGTCGTGGCAAACCTGGAATACCGGCTAAGGTTGAATATAATAATGATATTGCAAGTAATCCACAGCCAATATGCAACATGTTTTCTGAATTCTTCTCTTCCGTTTATGAACCGCCCTCACCTACACTATTGCAGTCGAGGCTACCTGCCTATTTAGCATCCCATGATACCACTATTACTGACCTTCATTTTGAAGTAGAAAAGTTATTAAGAGAGCTGAAATCCCTGGATCCATCTAAGGGGCCAGTCCCTGATGCCCTATCAGCTTATTTTTTAAGAAACAGCGCCTGTGTTATATGTAAGCCCCTAATTATTATTTATAATAAATGTCTTACTGAGGTATTATGCCAACAATACGGAAACATGCTAATATCACACCTGTACACAAGAGCGGATCTAAATGTAGTGTAGATTAATATCGCCCGATATCAATTTTGTCCACTTTGTCGAAGCTCTTCGAGAGACATGTGCATAACGAAATATATCCCATACTGCATAATATCATTATACAGCAACAACATAGTTTCGTTAAACGTCGATTAACAGCCACCAATCTGTTATTATTTTCCAGCTACTTATTCGAAAATGTTGATAATCGGGTTGATGCAGTATATACAGACTTTCGTAAGGCCTTGGAATTAGTAACATTTCGATGTGGACCACGAAATGTTACTAAATCGAATAGCTTACAATAGCATTCTGGGTAATTTGTTACGATGGTTTGTTTCTTATATCACTAAACGTTGTCAAAGGGTTGTAATTAATGGATACCACTGTAACGTTACGATGGTTACCTCCGGTTTACCTCAGGGATCTATTTTCGGTCCTCTGTTATTTGTAATGTTTGTGAATGAGATAAGTAACTGTTTTCTGAACTCTAAATTTCTATTATATGCAGATAATCTTAAAGTTTATAAATCTATTCATACTACACAAGACTACATTCTTAGACCTTAGATCTAGATAGACTGACAGACAATTGTTACAAAAATAAACTTCAGTTAAGTATTCCGAAGTGTAAATATCTCAGTATTAATAAAAACAAGAATATTTTTAAAATCGCGACATTTTCGAACATGCCTAATAATACATTCAAGAACAACAATACTTTAACAAAAGTACAAACTGCAACTTACATTTCTCAATAAATCAAACTGCTACACGAACACAATACTGTTTATTACGTTTTATAGACTTCAACATATATTATTCACTCACAGTATATTTTTAATAAATAAAGTAAATTCACAGCACAGATTAGGTTACACGCCGGGATTCACGGCTTTGATTAGAAATAACAATGCCAAGTGAACACTTTTTATTAGTAAGTGACGTATGTTACACGTGGTGGAGCCATGTTGCAGCTATATTAGTTGTAGCATATATGAGTCGGCTTGGCCGAGCTAGGACCACGCTCTCACAGAATACCAGCGTAAAATAGCAGCTTAAGGCTGCTGTATTTCGTATCTTGAATGTATGAAACCAAGGAAACCTTTTTAATGGAAACGAAGCATTTGATCTTAATCCTCAGGGGTGACAATGCATCTGCATTTTCGAGGATAAATGAAGATGTCTATGAACCACAGTATCCACTTACCATCAAGGGAAACTGTGTGCTCGTTTGTCATCCATATTCTATAAAAAAACGTAAGTAACGACATCTTTCGATGCGTTCATAAATATTTATTTGATGCGTTCAAATTATCAACCAAGTAAGACCGTTTGTTTTGACCCCGACAACAGCAAAAAATTAAAAATTTATCGCTAGATCTTGAGTCAGTCCGATTCAAGAGGTTTTCGGATCGATTCATCGAATCTGTGTAGTCTTCCTAATTGATCTGGAAAATCAATTATTTTACTCAAAATAATCGATTTTTCGACATGCCTACTGTGGAGTGTGGATTCCTGTATAGGACAGTTACTATTAGCGATTGGTCATTGATTGTTTTTCCGTTAACGACGACGTTAACGTTGATTTACGTTTACCAACTGGTTAATCAACTAGTTAAATTCGTCAACTAGTTAACGTATTACTAATGTCAATTTGCAACGTAATCAGTTAATTCATAGAACGGTTTTAATTCAGCTCTGTGACGTTCAATTTTAGAAACAATTTGATTCAATGTATGTATAGGAAAACGTTTGATTGATGGTTCTACTTAGATGACCTGCCCCTCATGGCGGCCATGACGGCCCTTTTCTTCGGGCATAGGACTGACTAAATACAATGAGATATAAACCATATTCTACTCAGACGTATTTAAAAGATCATAGAACCATATGATGTACACAAATCAATTATATACAATGTGTATTTTTATGGTTTTGTTTTTTTTTCGAAATGCAGCCACAATTCACTGTTAACCCCACGTCCCGACATTTTATGCAAATATACACAATTATATTAACACGAACAAATTAACACCGTTAACACTATAAACATTAACTAAATAGTCTAAACTCTAAACATTTACGATAAGCCCTCTTGGTAGAGAGTAATTGTGTTCTGTGGATAAGCCGCAAAATAACTTCTGAACTTCCGCGCAACTCACAAACTGTCAAGTGTCAATCAAAAATGAAAGAAAGCGAACTTCATATCGTTCGAACATCAAACGTAAACAAAAAATAGTTTTAACGAGCAGTTCGTTGCGATTGCGTTCTCGATTATTCAATGAGACCAAAGAGTATAGTAAGAGACGCACGAGTTAAATTTATAAATGTCGTTGACGAATTCAACTAACTAAGTGATTCACAAACAGTTAATGTTAATACGTTGACAGGAGATCAACGGCTGATTCAACTAGTTCGTTGATTCCACGCTCATCGCTAGTTACTATAGTATATATACTCTTTGAGTGTGGAGCTGCCAAACAAATTTTGAGTTTTTGTGGGAACTTGAGCGACGGCGGTTTGCTGCTCCTGTATTATTGTTTAAATAATGGTTTGAAGTGGACTTTGATATGTAAAAGTGCGATTTTATGTATCAAGTGTCTGCGCATGTGAACTATTAGTGGAAATTGTGAAACAAGTGCTCTGATGGTGATGTGATTCTCAAAATAAGGTGTCTGTCTGCTTACACGCCTTGAGGTACGATCGCCAAACGTCAACTGTCTGCTGGCTCAAGTTGCCGTCAAAGTCCTCCAAGGGCTGCACCACAGACTTATATGATGCTTAATTTGGGCTGCACAATGTGACGCATCAATATATTGTGAAGCAGTATATTATGAAGGATAATTATAATATTATATTGTAACTTCAGGCTCAAAAGGGCTAGATCCCAGAGCCGTAAAGCCAGATACTAAAAATAAATTAAAAATAAATAGTTTTACTTGTACCAAAGAGTATAGTAAGTGATAGTAAGTAATATAGACTTGTACTTCACATTCACAAACCATTTAATTATTTAATCATTCTTTATTCTTATCGCAAAAAGTATTTAAGTTGATGCTTACGTTCGGACGAATAAAACCATAATTGTGAAAAAAAAAACGTAGTGAATTCTCAATGAGATAAATGAATGAAAACCTTGTTTTATTGGTTATATTTACATTGTGTAAATTTGAAATATTATCTTTAACTATTTTGTTATAATCAAGAATATTCCAACGACACGAAGTGATTAATTTTTTACAAGCTACTAGTTACTAGAATGCCAGGACCAGACTTACTTTCGAGTCAAGGACTTCGTCTAGACGGGCGCCGACCCAACGAACTTCGTCGAATAAGATGTAAACTTGGAGTATTCACTCAACCAGATGGAAGCGCTTACTTAGAGCAAGGCAATACGAAGGTTTTGGCAGCTGTTTACGGCCCTCATCAGGTACCAAAATTTATATTTTTCTAGTTTATTCTTTATCCTTATTTTTTTTATAAGATAGGGTGACAAACGAGCACACAGTCCACCTGAATGTAAGTGGTTGCTGTGGCCCATAGACATCTACATTTATCCTCGTTTGCGAATCAAAATGCAGATGCGTTGTCACCCGTGAGGACTAGAATGCCTCTTTTCCAGTAAAAAGGGTCTCCGGTTCTCTACACTCACCATACGAAACACAGCGGCATGAAGCTGATATTTGACACTGGTATTCTGTGAGAGCGTGGTCCTTCCGGGGTCGAGCCGACCCATTCGTGCTACAACTATACTACTAATGTAGCTGCAGCATGGCTTTACCACATATTTTTTATCATAATGAAAAACAATGCAAAAATAAAACTATTTTATTGAAAATACAGCAAATATATTTTAGTGGTGCTGGCTCCAAGGACTGACTCGCACTGTTTACATTCAGTCAGTAGTCGTGGTAACTTCTGGAGGGTGGATGCACATTGAAGTGAGTGGGCAAACATGAAAATGAAAATGGCAGAATTTACAACAATTGAATTATTTGTTGAGAAAAGGTCCCTATCTACTGTTGAAAGAGTAGACAGAAATGTTAGAAAAAGATATATATCAACTATTAAAAAGAGATATTATATCAACTAATAATATCAACTAAACATCTTCTCGTCCTATCTCTAATTCTTCCATTATTTGACTATGCCGATGTTTGTCTAACTAATATTTCTCAAGAGCTGCTAAACAGGTTGGACAGGTTACTTAACAATTGTATCCGATTCATCTTTGGCCTGCGCAAATATGATCACGTTTCAGAATTTCGCTCTCAGTTATAGTGGTTGACTACATGCCAGTGCAGAGATTTCCGAATCCTGTCCACTCTGTTTTCAGTTCTTAATAGTCCTTCCTCACCCTTTTATCCAAAAGAAAGATTTCAATTCCTTAGTGACACTTTCTCTCAATCTCCATTCTTCACAAAGTTTATTCCTGTCCACTCCTCTCCACCATTCTGAATCTATGTCAAATTCTTTCACAGTTACTTCCATTACCCTCTGGAACAAATTGCCTGTTGACTTGCGAACAATACCTGCCAAAAATGTTTTTAAAAGAAAACTATATGAGCATATCCGTAGCCTACAAAGCTGAGTCAACTTATTTTATGTTTATAGTTATTTATATATACATTTATTGAGATATATATGTATAAATGTGTGTATTTATTTATATATGTATATGAATTATATATAATATGTGTATATTTTATGTATGTGTTGCATATATATATTTGAACTGAATTATATAATGAAAACTTAACTGCCCAAACTCGCTCTCTGTTCTACCCAAGGTTAGCTGGTAGAGAATGCCATATAGTATTAAGCTCACCTTTTCTACAAATATTTAGTGCAATAAAGAATAAATAAATAAATATTTAGAAAGAAACAACTTTGGATAAGAAAATGGATAGAGGCCAGAAAAGAAACTAGAGGTTCTGGTTTGTTGTTGACACTATATCACCCTACAATGCAACACCAGCGACAGACCAAGTACTGACAAGGTCAATACCATTGGTGGCGAGGTAGTAGACTGACTTTAAAATACTCAAGCAGGAATATTGAAATCAGCACTGGCACGACAGCGTTGTATTGCCTTCAAATCAATTTACACTGTCAGTATCAGTTCAGCACAGACTTGCCTGGAATTTGGAGCCAGTTACTAACCCTGTGTAAATGAGCCATTAAACACTGGAGATACTACAGAGGGTGTATGGTTTCAAAGTGAAAATCAGGCTGTGTTTGTCATACAACTTTTTGTCATATCACCTTTAGCTGTTGCTAATTATTTGCACTTACTGCTGTTAAAATAATTAGTAAAAATAGGTAGTGAGTAAAGTTTTATTACAATCAGTTCAGCCATTCCGAAAGTTAGCCCAGACGGACAAAACATTTTGAAATGGTTTCATATATTTTAATAAGCTTGGAAAAACACCCCCTGAGCTTATAGAAGCCAGTTATTTCAATATTATAGATAGACACTTCAATATTTATATGAATAGATAAGTTCATCAAGATAAAACCAAATTAAAAAAATAAGATTATAAAAAACAATTTCCATATAAGTAACTGCACAAAAATTTGTATTGCCAGTTTCCAATGTTAATAGAATAGCTAGGAGACATATTAGAAAATCACCCCTAGAAGCTTTGGAATAAGTGGCCCCAGTGTTTCACTGGAATTAATTATTATTATTATTAATTTAATTAAGTCTAAAATATGAGATGTCAGAAATTGCAATTATTGATAAAGGACCCCACACCATCCTGATGGATATTGGTTCCCGGTCAATTACACTGTAACTTCAGTATGCTTTTCTTCTTGATATTCTGATCAAATGCTCCAATGGGCTCGAGGTCATAAAGTCTCTAGTTTTCGAGATACAGACCATCGAACTTCCGATACATGGCTATCTCCTGTTTAGCTAGGCAGGGTGTCGGGAAACAACATAATACATATAAAGATAAGTGAGATATTCTCACCAGTAGCAAGGAACATCCCCTGCACTCAAATTTATCAGAAAACCAAGTACACTAATACCTATTGGGAGGTAGCTACCTAGCCCATTGGTTGGCCAAGTTGGTTCACCCAATGAGGTTAACTGGTTATGTGGGGTACTTGACTCAATTGGATCGAGAGGGCTGAAGAACGTGAAGCGCGTTATTTTCTTAGTCCAAGTAAGTCAACTGGTTATGTAAACTTACTTAGTGTCAATATAAGTACGAATCCACGTACGAACAACTTTAATGGGCACAAAGTTCGAAAATTGCTAGTTTTCGAGATACAGAGCGTCAAAGATTCGCTATATGACTATTTTCTGTTTAACTAGGCAGGGTGTCTTTTTTTTTTATAGAAGAGGGGGCAAACGAGCATGCGGCTCACCTGATGGTAAGTGACTACCGCCGCCCATGAACAACTGCAACACCAGGGGAATTGCAGATGCGTTGCCGGCCTTTTAGAAAGGTGTAAGCTCTTTTCTTGAAGGTTCCTAAGTCGTATCGGTCCGGAAAATTCGCTGGTGGTAATTGATTACACAAGGAAATTGTGCGAGGGAGAAAACTTCTTCTAAATCGCACAGTGCTGGACCGCCAATCATCCAGGTGGTATGGATGGTAACGCAAGTTTTGTCGCGATGTGCGATGGTGAAATTGAGCGGCTGGAATTAGTCCGAACAATTCCTCAGAGCGCTCCCCGTGATAGATGCGATAAAATACGCAAAGAGATGCCACATCTCTACGCAGTGCCAGTGTATCGAGCCGATCAGAAAGAACTCGGTCGTCGACGATTCGAACCGCTCTGCGCTGGATGCGGTCAAGTGGAAGGAGCTGGCACTGGGGTGCCCCGGCCCAGAGATGAGAACAGTATTCCATGTGGGGCCGAACTTGCGCTTTGTAAAGTTGCAAGCGATTTGCTAGCATGAAATACTGTCTCGCTCTGCTGAGCACGCCAAGCTTTTTAGAGGCCAATTTGGCCTTCCCTTCCAAGTGACCACGAAACTGCACAATATTCGATATGTCGACGCCAAGGATTCCGATACTAGCTGAGGCAGCAAGGGGGGTGCCTTGAAACTGAGGAGATACGACAAAGGGGTTCTTTTTAGCGGTAAACGCGCAAACTTGTGTCTTCTGGGGATTGAACTGGACTAGATTTAGTCGGCCCCAATCCGAGACTTTGTTAAGCAAAGACTCGACTTCAGACACAAGTTTGTCCCGGTACTCAGCGACGCGTTCCCGAGAAATATTGGCACGGCCGGTATATAAGGCATCACCAGTGCTGTCGTCCGCATAGCAATGAATGCTACCAGTTAGCAACATATCATTGATATGCAGGAGAAACAGCATTAGTGATAGCACGCAGCCTTGTGGAACACCAGGGTTAATAGGCTTGAAATCAGAGCATGCACCGTCTACTACGGCCATGATACTCCGATCAGCAAGGAAACTGGTGATCCATTTGCACAATTTCTCGGGAAGCCCATAGGAAGGAAGCTTCGAAAGAAGCGCTTTGTGCCAGACCCGATCGAAGGCCTTCGCTATGTCCAAACTAACGGCCAATGCCTCCCCCTTGGACTCTACTGCCTCCGCCCATCTATGAGTCAGATAGACTAGAAGATCACCAGCTGATCGACCTCGACGAAAACCGTACTGGCGGTCACTAATCAGCTGGTGATCCTCAAGGTACCTCATGAGCGGGCAGTTTATAATGGATTCCATTATTTTGGAGAACAAGGAGGTGATGGCAATAGGCCTGTAGTTGGACGGGTCTGAGCGGTCGCCTTTTTTAGGGATCGGGTGGACCAAAGCTGTCTTCCATGAATTCGGGACTACGCCTTGGGAGTAGGAGTACCGGAAAAGACGCGTTAAAACCGGTGCCAACTCCGGAGCACACGTCTTCAGAACAATGGGAGGGACTCCATCGGGCCCACTCGACTTGCTGACGTCCAGGGAGAAGAGTGCTTTGCGAACCGAGCGCTGTGTAAACCGCACATCCGGCATGGAGCACTCACATCGCGGGATGGTCGGCGGTGTATTCCCCCCGTCATCTAGAGTCGAGTTGGACGCAAAAAGAGAGCTCAACAGATCGGGAAACTAAATAATGAAACGGTCTTCAGACCGTTTCATTATTTAGTTTTTTATTGGATGGATTGAGGTGAATGTGATAAGCTGAAAGGTTAACAGAATTCTTTATAAACTCTGATCCTTTTGATCCTGCACCACCAAGGCACTGCGTAAGCGGTTGGCTGGCGCTCTCGTCATCTCGCACATGGACTGCTCTCTTATCTATCTTCATGTATCAGGTCAACAGAACACTCGACTCTAGCGAGTTTATAGCTCATGCGTAGGTACGTCTGTGGAGTCAGAAGGGACAAGCACATCTCCCCCTACAAAAGGAAAATAGGTTGGATTTCGGTGCGGGCAAGAAGGGAGTATTTTGTCTGTTATAAAGTACTGCTTTAGAAAGCAGCTGTAATGAGACAGCGGCTGTACCTTACTTCCCTTTTCGAGAAGAAGCAGTCTAAGAACCTCATGTAGGGATCCAAAGAAACTCGTAGTTCTTGCCTTGTGTACTGATGCTGGGTTAAATTCATTTAGCGCCCAGGGTGCGCACCTCTGGAATTCCCTTCCACGCGGCTTGAGTGGTCTTCCGGCGCTTAGCAGTTTTAAGGCTGCAGTACGTCGGCTTATTCATCAGTGTGAGGATTAATGTGGCGACAATCAAAATGTGATATCTTCGTGATAAATAACGTACTAGAAGCACTAGAAGGACGCGTGAACGCTGAGTGAAAGAAGACGTGCTATACGTTATGCATACAATTTAATTATAAAACGAGTAGAATTAGTGATCGGTCTGTCCAAAAAGTGTTACAGTTGGGACAATAAACTAAGTGTGTCAAGTGTAAAACTTGTAAGGTGCAAAACATCAGAGTTA
The DNA here is from genome assembly GCA_963668995.1 of Parnassius mnemosyne. NCBI lineage: Eukaryota > Metazoa > Arthropoda > Insecta > Lepidoptera > Papilionidae > Parnassius > Parnassius mnemosyne. The sequence continues at coordinate 21,643,194 of CAVLGL010000084.1, read as the reverse complement.
TAATCGGAAAATATACAATTATACATTGTTTACAGACGGTACTAGGGTCAGTCTCAGTGTCAGTGTTAAAAATAAATAAACTATCACCCGCAGCTGACCACAGTATTACTGATAGACAAGTGGATTGACATTCTAATATTCGCCCTACATATCACGCCTAATTTAGCCGGGCGGTCGGAGTTGCGGTTACAGTGATCAAGGAACCGAGTTCAATACCGCGACGGTGCAGACGGTGCAGAGGTGCTTTTTTAATATTTTTTTTTTTAATTCATTATTTTTTTTTTGTTTTTGTTTTTGCAAATAGAACTATACAAAATTCGTGATAACAATGTCAATCAATAAGTCATGCAATAGATCCGGTGCCCAGAAGATGGCGCCGCCTGCCGGAAGTCTGCCGGCCTGCGCGGGATGCCGCCGCGAAATTACGAGCAGCCGCTACTTGCAGTGCAGTAAGTGCTCTCAGTATTGGGACCTCGAATGTGCCAACGTACCGGAATGTAGCTTCTTGAATACTATGACAAAGGAGCACAGGGCTAATTGGACATGCCCCGAATGCGCCTGCAAACATCGGAAGGGAGGCGATAATGCCGAGACACCGGTGAAGCTCCAGACGGACAATCCCTACGGCAACGTCAATACCCGTCGCGACACGGCCGGGCACCACGGATACTTCCTGGATGAGAGCGGAATGACCCTGGACGATCAGACGGACGAGGGTGATCCAAGCGCGTTGGAGCAGCTGCCGGCGCCGTCGACCAGGGAGGAGCCGCGGCTGACATCGATGGCTAATAATAACCACCCGCCGCTGGTAACACTCGGCGGGGCGACACTAGGCGAGGCTACACTCGGTGAGGTGATCAGGGAGATCAGACTCCTCAGGGAAGTTATGCGCGAGGAGCTGAAGGATACGCGCGCCGATGTCGCCTCTATCAGAGATAACTTGCTGCAGTTGTCTGGGAGAGTGGAGCGCTGCGAAAGCTACGTCAACGGAATCGACGGGCGAATGAAGGCGATGGAGGAGCGACTGCGTCGGGATAGCGAGGTTGGCGGGCCGCGTCTTGACGAGTTCGAGCGAAGACTCGAGGCGGCGGAGCGACGGCAGGCGGAGGTGGTTTCCGAGGCTGGCTCGAGCGCGTTCGCGGGCCTGGAGCGCACCGTCGCGGAGCTCAGGCTCGAGCTCAACGACCGGGACCAGGATGCGTTGCTCACTGACCTCGAAATAGGTCAGCTTCCGGAGGCGAAGGGTGAAAACGTCACGCACAGCGTCATCGTGCTCGCTGGCCGCCTGGGGGTGACCCTGGACGAGCGGGACGTGGTGTTCGTGGAGCGCGTGGGCACGCCCCTGGCGGGGGCGGGCGAGGCGCGCGCGCGCCGTGTGGTGGTGCGCCTGGCGCGGCGCCAGCTGCGTGACGAACTTCTGCAGGCCGCGCGCGTGCGCCGCGGCCTCACCGGCGAGGGTGTTCGTTAATGAGCGCCTGACCCGCGCGAACCGCCAACTCTTTCGTCAGGTTCGGGAGGAGTGCCGCCGACTCCAATGGAAGTACGCCTGGACCAAGAGGGGTCGCATTTTCGCTCGTAAGAGCGATGGTGCGCAGGTGTTCCAGTTGCGCTCGATGGTCGACGTTGTGAGGCTGTTCGGCAGCCCGTCGCAATGACTGACAGCCCATTATAAATTATTTAAAAAAAACAATAAGTTTCACATACGTTGTCTCACTGAAAAATATTATATTATTCATTGGCTTACCTCTAATATGATCTCGGTGCTTTCTTTCTTTTATTGCTACTTTTTTTGTGTCAGTCTAGTATTAGGAAATTCAATAAAAAATACTATTATAAGCTGTTGCGGGTTGTTCCAATATCATATATTCACGGAAAATAAATACAATTCTATTCTTAACATTTATATCCTAAATATTTACAATTTCATGTTAGTATTGTTGAAAAATATTATTTCAAGTTTATCATTCATAACTTCTATAGTAAATGGTCACACAAAAAATACTAACATTACAGTCTATTGGTGTTTATATTACACACATATATCACGGGCCCAGGGTTAAAGAATTTTTTGGTTGGTTTTTTCAATGCAGGATCTCTCTGTACTAAGCATGAGGAATTTATAATGGCAATGGATGACTTGGCCCCGGACATTATGGCTATAAATGAAACATGGTTGAGAGCTGGAGAGGGGGACAGAGCTCCTAAACTGGCCGATTACCGGCTGAGGCACACTCCAAGGCCAAGCCATATCAAAAATGGGCTTGGGGGTGGGGTAGGCTTCTACGTACGCAGAGGTATGAATGTGAGGCCTTGTTCTCACCCTAGCAATGTGGCATCGGTGGAACAGATGTGGGTTTCCACGCGCCTACTCAATAAGGTCATAGTTATTGGCACAGCTTACAGACCACCCTGGCAAGACCCAGAACTGTTCCTTGACGCTATAACTGAGTCTATTGCCTCCTTCACCTGGGCAGATGGACTGATTTTGACTGGAGACTTCAACATAAACCTGCTTGATGAGGGCAGTAGTAGATGCAGGGAGCTAATGCAGTGTATACGCAGTCAAAATCTCAAGTAATTAGTGACTGAACCAACACATCACACTGAGCATAGTGCAACACTGATTGATGTGATTTGCACAGACTTGCCAGCACTCCGGGTAGTAGTGAAAGAGCTTGTGGAAGCTTTCACACAATGCGTCATGGGACTAATGAACTTACATGCCCCAATAAGGACACGTAAATTTAAGCACCCCCCGCATCCTTGGATAACTGATACCATCAAGGAGATGATTCGTATTCGAGACAATTACCACAAAAAGTACCTAAAGCAGAAAACCTCAGTCCTCAGAAACAGTTATAAAACTATGAAGTGCCTTGTCTTGAATGCAATTGAACGTGAGACCTTCTTTTTTACAAAATAAATAAATAATAATTTGAACAGCCCCAAAACCCTGTGGAAGAACCTAAAAAGTACAATTCTGCCGAATAAGAAGAACATTGCGGACCTCCCTTCATCGCTCAATGACCCAGATCTAATCAACACGCACTTCCTGAATGTACCAGGCGAGGACAATGTTACAATCTCACAACTTACTTTTTATGAGCACCATAGGCATGAAAACTCTGCTACGTTTTCACTGCACACTGTTAATGAAGACTTAGTCCTCAAGACCATAAAGGACCTGAGATCAAATGCACAAGGGAACGATGGTCTGTCTTTGGACATGCTTTTGCTCACATTGCCTTACTCGCTGGGGGCCATTACTGCGATAGTTAACCGGTCAATACTCGACAGTGTATTTCCAGAGAACTGGAAGGTTGCAATTGTGAGACCGTTACCTAAGACAAGTCAGCCTGGTACAGTTCAGGAACTTCGTCCTATAAGCATCCTGCCATGCCTGTCTAAGATATTGGAAAGAATAGTGTGCAGCCAACTTACTGACTATCTCGAAGCACAGAACATCCTCCCACAATATCAGTTTGGCTTCCGGAAATGGCATGGTACGGCAACTGCTCTAGCAGACGTGGTCGACAATTTGTTGGCTGCTCAGGATAGGGGGATGCTAACGATTCTTACACTGCTGGATTTTTCTCGAGCCTTCGACTCGATCAATACATCCCTGCTGCTATCTAAACTGAGATATTATGGCCTTGACAGTAATTCAGTGAAATGGTTCCACAGCTATCTGACACGACGACTGCAATATGTAGAGCTAAAGCAGATGGATGGTACTTCACTGAGGTCACAACCACAAATCGTTACTCGCGGAGTTCCTCAAGGGTCAATATTAGGGCCAGTCTTGTACATCCTTTACAGTGCCGATATTATTAACACCATTGCAAATTGTCGTCATCATCTGTACGCTGATGACCTGCAAGTGTACCTCTCTTTTGCACCGGCTGATTGTACCAGTGCTGTAGCGGGGGTGAACGAGGACCTGGACAGCATCTCTGCCTGGTGCAGTTCAAACTGTTTGTCAATTAACCCCAAAAAGTCGCAATTCATGATCATAGGTTCGCCAAAGAATATTGCTAAACTTAAAGATATAACTTTAAATATTCATATAAATGGAGAACCTTGGAGAAAGGGTTGACACAGCCAGAAATCTAAGACTTCATGGATTGCAACTTAAAATTCGAAAAATATGTATCGGAATGTGTTAGAAATAGTTTTTACCGGCTAAAACTCCTTTATAAGTTGAGACCCTACCTGAGTGAGAGACTGAGAATCACCCTCTGCGAGTCCTTGGTCCTCAGCAGGTTTAATTACTGTGACTCAGTGTATGGTCCATGCCTCTTATCAAGAACGTCCAGGCTTATTCAGAGAGTGCAAAATGCATGTGCTCGTTTCTGCTTTACAGTTCCACCTAGGTCACATGTTACGCCATATCTCAATGACGCAAACATGCTGAGGATGGAGGCACGCAGAAGATTACATTTGACTACTATGATGTTCGGAGTTATCACTACAAAAAAATCGAAATACCTCTTCCTAAAGCTGGAGTGGGCCCGTGATCACAGCAGATACCCCAGGAGGGCGTGTACCCACGTTTTTGCCACTCCAAAACATCGCACCATGGCGTTTCGGGGCTCCTTCAGGTTCGCTGCGTCACGGTGTTGGAACGACCTGCCTCCGCCTTTGCGTGTCCTACAAGTGAGAAACACGTTTAAAACTCACGTAAAAAAATACCTTATCTCACTGCAAAAGGCGGGTGGTGCTGATACACTTACCATGGGGTGCTCACGTCGCGCACTGGCGTTGGCGGGCCCGTCCCACCGTAAATAATTCCAGCAGTCGCAAATAATACCAGATGTATGGTACATGGTATTTGTTTGGACTGTTTTATTTTTCTTTTCTTTTTCGGATTCGTTCGTTCGGTTAGGACTTGGAACAATTTCTTTTTTATGTTTGTTGGAATGGCCACTAATTTAGTTTTAGTTGTTATTTAATAGTCTAGAATTTAATGTAATTTAAGGGAATGTTGTTGATTGTTTATTTGTTTGCTTATTTCAAAATTCCATTTAATATCGATCACTATTATAAATATTTTTAACCTTTTATTATCTCTTTTGTGTTTTTAACATTGTTTTTTTTTTGACAACCATGATTACAATCATTAAAGCGTCCCCGTATTGTGCACCCTTTCGAGAGACACCCAAGTCACATAAATACATTCATATAATAATTACTACATTTTAAGTTAGTGTATTCTCGAAAGGATGTACAATTCCAACAATAGGTGTCCGCGGAAGACCAGCGTCTTGACATGCTCCTTGCGAGCATGTCATGACAAATGCTGAGCGGAAGCCTGTTTTGGCACAGTATTAGTGTATAATATATAATTTAATGTTAACCATTTGTATATGTGCATGCACTGCTGTGTCAATAAAGTTTATTTTCTTTCTTCTTTCTTTCTTTCTTTCTTTACTATTGTACCATACAATTTCTTGTTTGTAATGCCTAGAGTATTTTTCTATGTAACGGGATAGAGCACTGAACGAAATATAAACTATACATAATTGATTGGAAATCCTGGAATATGAAAAACGTATCCAATGAACGGTAATGTTCTTTAACTATCCTGCAAATGACTGTCAAAGAAACAGTCACTGCACCTGATGTGAAACATCACCAACTATCCTGAAAAGGACTGTTGGAGAACCACCCGCCAAATGTAAATGTTCTTTAACTATCCTAAAAATAACTGTTGAAGAAACAATCGGTGCATTTAATGTGAATGATCACCAATTATCCTGAGAAGGGCTTTTGGAGAAGCAGCCACCCACCAAATATGAATGCTCTTCAACTATACTATATGGAGTGTCAAAGAAACAATCGCTTCATATGCTAAATATCATATGAAGTTAACTATTCTGATATGGACTATTATTAAAATAGTTGCTACTTGAATATTCTTCAACTATGCCAAAGAGGACTGTCGAAGAAGCAAGCGGTAGACAGATACGCTTTTGTATTAATGGTGATAATTATCAGTTATTAGTGGTTAATACTGGTAAAAACTGGTAATCATTGGTTATAAGTGTTCAAACTCGTAATTATTGGCTATCAGTGGTTGACAAGTGGTTAACACTAGTTATATTATAATAGCGTCAATGCTGGGTTAAAAACACTTGTTATATGTTACTACTAACTAGTGAGTACCAGTTAATACTTAATAATTATTGGTTATTAGTCATTATATTTTGTCAATATTTGACATTATTGGTTGGTGGTGATCGATAGCGGTTAACATCGCTTATTATCGGTTATTAATAGTCAGTACTAGTTAACATCGATCTTTATTGATTACTAGTGTGTAGAGCTTGTAAATACGGATCAAGGTATTGATCGCCGACTTATATCCACCTTGTAATATATATTCAGAAAACAGGACATATGCATATAATTGTAGAGATATCCAGACATTCTCATAACTCCATCCTATACGGCCATACGTGCATTGGTAGTACTGTGGACACTAGTATGTTTACATAACTAGTTGACTTATTTGGATTAAGGGAATAAAGCGCTTCACACTCTACGACCACCTCAATCCAATTGGGTCAACTATCCCACCTAACTAGTTAACCTATTTGGGTGAACGAACCTGACCAATCGATGGGGTGACTTCCCCCCGAATTCTGTATTAGGGTAGTTGGTATTTTCTAATAAATGTGGGAGCAGGGGATGTTCTTTAACCATCGGTGTACATATATCACTTATGTTTATAAGTATTATGTTGTTTTCCGACACCCTGCCTAGCTAAACAGAGATAGCCATGTATCGGAAGTTCGATGGTCTGTATCTCGAAAACTAGCGACTTTCTGACCTCGAGCCCATTGGAGCATTTGATCAGAATATCAAGAAGAACAACATACTGAAGTTTCAGTGTAATTGACCGGGAACCAATATCCATTAGGATGGTGCGGGGTCCTTTGCTGTAAGCGCATCATGGAATTGTTAAGTTGATTTTGTAATGCTGATTTAGTACTTGCAATAAATGGAAATATAATGAGAATTCTACCAACTTGTACAACATAGCAGTATGGTAGAAACTTTGACATGAAGTATGACCTTTAATTTTCTATATTTTGTTTTACAGGCTAGCAAGTCGAAAACTTCAACAGATGGAGTTGTTGTTAATTGTCAATACAGCATGGCCACGTTTTCAACAGGTAATTATGAATGTTGAACAAATGCAGTGATTCATAAACTTTTAAGGCATCTAAGCAAATGATAGGGTTCTGTACCCAAAGGGTAAAATTGAGCCCTATTACTGTTAACTCTGGTCTGTCCGTCCATCCATCTATGTATGTATCCACTGTCCATCTGTCAGTCCTTACGTTATGGATCTCTTGTTTGTTGACAAAATGTTTTAAAAAAGTTTTTTATAATATGTAGGGAACCCTAAAAGAGCGAGACTCGACTGCCTTTTTGGCAATAATCTCAATTATAATTGACTTCCTCATTGAGGTCTAGTTATAATGATCTTAAGCACGACTACTGATCATGTGGTCCCTAGTTCGAATCCGGTTTCGGGCCAAAAAACAATTATATTTGGTTTTAAATTAAAAATGTCTTCTGTCAAGAAATTTTGAGTAGCAGCCCATAGTCAAAAGGTTGGGTGGATTTTAACCCCCGTGTGCCTTGGAAAGTCGGATTTCCGTCTTATCGTACTACAAGAGTGAGTTTATGACGTCATCATTATTCTTCCTTCGATATCGTATACCTACCGCATTTTATAAAATTCTGCGCGTACGGTGCCGGTGTAATGTGCGAGGTTTCATATGATTTCATACAACGAATTCTAAAATTCGGCGCGTACGGCGCCTACGGCGCGAACAAATGTGCGTTCAGCTTAAGCCTACTGTGTTTCACGACACGAGGCATTCTGTCGCACCCCTGAAAGGTAGATGAAGGTAACTATGGACCACAGCATCTACTTACCATCAGGTGTGACTGTGTGCTCGCTTATTACTCTTATTCAATAATAAATAAACCTATTTCGTCCATATATAACATACACTCACACACATAAACACACTTGCATATGCATGCATATGTGATGTTCACATTTTTGACCACGGTAATATCTTGACCTTAATAGATTGACCTTAAACCGTGAAAACTTGAAGTTGTTTTCACTGAATATATTTTGTTTACTTTCTTAAAGTTCCTCAAAGTTCAAGACCCCTGTGTTTTCTACAACAGCCCTGTCTTTACTAGTTAGCTAGTGAAGTTATGCAGGGGCCGGATTAGGTTTATTTAATACCTAACGGTTTTGTTTTTGTTTTGTTTTATTTTAAAAATAAAAATTTATTTATTAAAACAATTGGGCCAGATTAGGAGTACCCTTAACTGACGAGCGTGTATGCGTAGATATAAGTATGTAAATGAGGCGAGAGAGCTGTCTCAGGATCGCGCCAAATGGAATTCCGTAGTCTCTGCCTACCCCTCTGGGTGACAGGCGTGAGTGTTTGTGTTGTGTTTGTAAAACTTAATTTCCAGCAGAATTCGCTTAAGACTAACTTAAAATTCTATGCCTAAAACAATTGCACGAGAGTCCATGCAAAAACTCAGCAGTTTCCGTTTGTCCATTCCACATCTGCATGTGGTTTGCACTCAGAGCATTCTGCTGACAAGAATATCTTAGTGGTTCTCGCCACCCGTAACATGCTCTTTTCTGCCGATTTCTAAAAAGGAGACGGTACTCAATTCGACGCGTATGTTTTTTTTATGTGTGTTACCTCATAACTTTTTACTGGGTGAACCGATTTCGATGATTCTTTTTTTTATATGAAAGCTGATATTTCCCGTGTGGTCCCATATGAATTTGACCAAGGTCAGGCCAACAGTTTTTGAGTTATTTGAGTTATTCTTAATAACTTATATTTTAGTCGGCTGTACAAAATTTTTAATTTTAAATTATACTATCAATCTACAGACACAAGATCCAAATAGGGAGTTTTGGCGGGAAATTAACCATCGGCGGATTGCTGCCCTTTATCGATAGTGGTTTAAATTTGGCTAGTACATAAGTGGTACAATTTTGTGTATTAAATGTCTGCGCAAGTGAACTATTAATGGAAACGATGAAACAAGTGCTCCGATTGTGATGTGAACCTTAAATTATGCTGCCATCAAAATAGCTCAAAAACTGCATCAATTTAATGTATTGAAATTTTTTAAACTAATTGTTAAAAAGGATATTTTTTATTACTTGACACTGGCAAAAGTACACATGTATGTGTACATTACCAAATAAAGTAAGATTCATATATTTTCCGAATCGTTATAAGTACTTAAGGTTTCTATTGGACACGGAAAGATTTTTTTTTTTTGGAAATAGATAAATAGTAGAGATGCGCAAAACAGTGCGTTTTAAAGTGATGTAATATGACATTGCATTTCATTCCGAGGAATGTTATGTTATACCATGACTCCAAACATGACGTGAAATGACACTACACAGGGTGGCTATTGTAATGAAATGAGCTCGCGTTGTAGAAGATATGCTTGCGTTGTGATGTGACAATTGCCAAACGCAATGCCCTCGCTACTCGCTGCGCCGGAATGAACGCTAGATTTTGTTATCATATTCATAAAGTCGATTTTTCTTCACACTTTATCCCAATAGACTGAACTATTAAATCAAAATGGCATTCCGGGCTTATAACTGACACTAAACATTTTTTTTTAAATAGAAATAGGGTGATAAACGAGCACACAGTCCTCGTGATGGTAAGTGGTTGCTGTGACCCATAGACATCTACATGTATCCTCGTTTGCGAATCAAAATGCAGATGCGTTGTCAGCCTTGAGGACTCAGATGGAATGCCTCTTTTCCAGTAAAATGGGTCTCCAGTTCTCTACACTCACCGTACGAAACACAGCAGTGTCAAGCTGCCATTTTACACTGGTATTTCCTATATATATAAAAGTACTCTGTGACTGGTATTCTGTGAGAGCGTACCTTCCACGGTTGAGCCGACCCATTCGTGCTACAACTATACTACTAATATAGCTGCAGCATGGCTCTACCACGCCATAAAAAATATAGATTGCAATATTGATTAATTGACCAATACTATGAATAGGTTTTTTTTTATTTGTTTTACATTATGTTTTTTTTAATACCTAACGGTTTTGTTTTATTTACATGTTATCATTTTTAATTACAACTAATAAATAATAATTGTAATAGTTTTTTTTGTCTTTAGACATTCAAGAAAGTGATATAGAAAGCACAAGACGTAACGGCTGGGTAAGCCGCAAGAGAAAAAACTAAAACATATTATACACACATTATATACATATATATATAAATTACGTGTCACGTTGTTTGTCCGCGATGGACTCCTAAAGTACTGAACTGATTTCAATGAAATTTTACACACTGTGTGCATTTTGGTCCAACTTAAGAGATAGGATAGCTTTTAGCCCGATAAAAGGCCATCAAAATTTATTATTGCGAATTTATATAAAATACATACAATCTAGTATTAGGAATTATACTATATAAACCAATAACATTGATCAAGTAATTTTTTTAATTGATTTGTTACGTGGTAGAGCCATGCTGCAGCTATATTAGTAGTATAGTTGTAGCACGAATGGGTCGGCTCGACCGGGGAAGTACCACGCTCTCACAGAAAACCAGCGTAAAATAGCAGCTTAACGCTGCTGTGTTTCGTATGGTGAGTGTAGAGAACCGGAGACCCTTTTTACTGGCAAAGAGGCATTCCATCTTAGTCCTCACGGGCGACAACGCATCTGCATCTTGAGTCTTTATTGAGGATGGATGTAGATGTCTATGGGTCACAGTAACCACTTACCATCAGGTGGACTGTGTACTCGTTTGTCACCCGATCCAATAAAAAAAAGTAATTTTAAATAATGTGCCTCAAACTTACATTTCAATGTATTTAAATGTTTAAATGTATGTATAGAAGTAGGGGTGTCACGCGGGTGCAGACAAACATGCTTGTATTAAGAATCAAAATGCAGATGCGTTGTCAAACTAACAACATAGTACAGTACATTGTTCCCAGATAAAGGGTCTCCAGTTCCCTTCACTTAACAGACCAAACCCGACAGCGTTTTATAATGCTGTACATGCATTTAAAATTATTTTGTTCAATAGGTGAAAGAAAAAACCGACCAAGAGGTGACCGGAAGTCGCAGGAAATGTCTTTACACTTACGACAATCGTTAACTGCAGCGATCAAAACAGAACTTTACCCTCGTTCACAAATTGATGTTTACGTTGAAGTGTTACAGGTTTGTATTGTTTTTAAAGTTTCTGCATTACTGGAATGTAAGCTTGACTTGGGCAGCGCAGAGAACACCTGACACTTCCAAATACTGAGAGTCAGTAATAGAGAAGGAGGTCTATGCCTAGTAGTAATTTGACGGTTCCGTAACGCAGTGGCTAAGCGTTTGGTTGTGACGCTGCGGGGTCGCGGGTTCAAATCCTGCACAAAACAAGTGTTTTTGTATGGCTTACAAATAATTATTCCGTGTCTGGATGTGGGTATTTGTACAATTTATGTGCGCAAAACCGTTTTTCAAAAAAACATTAGAAATAAAAAAAAAATTGTAGTGGGATGTTTAAAAGCTAAAAACAAATCAGATAGAAAGATTCTTTGGAGGCAGCCAGATATTTAGATACTATATGGAGTGACAATAATGTTAAACATACAAGGATTGAGTAGATGCGGAATCTCGGAAACAGTGCATTGTGACAGTTGGTGCGAGAGGGTGGGGCTGATGGGCTAGGGAGGGGGGGGGGGGGCACTATATTTGTGAATCATAGGTTGTAATAGAATGTGATAATCTAATCATGTAGATAACATGATATTGCAGATGAGATCGTAACAATACACTGGTTGACATGGGCCACCTCTTACAGGAAGTTTTTGCCTTAACTGCCACACTTAGCACATTAACTAACAATTGCTGTCTCAAAGGCTTAACTGTTTTGACGCTGCTCCCCGTTGCCGGTGTATATGTTTTCCATCTGGTATATGCAAGATAAGAATTTCTATCCTTTACCATAATTTCTTCTTACGACACCCACGGGACAAAATGTTACTGTTTCTACTACAAGATGATCGTAATATAACAAATAATATATTATGTAATATTATCCTCTTAAAATGTATTACATACTATCTTCCTCTTCCATGACGATGACGTCCTCTTGGTCACTTTTGACCACGACGTAAAATAGTAGCTTAGTGCTGCTGTGTTTCGTATAGGGAGTGTAGAGAACTGGAGGCCTTTTTTTTACCGGAAACGCGGCATTCCATCTTAGTCCACCGGGGGTGACAACGCATCTGCATTTTGATTCTCTATCGTGTGTAGATCACCTACACCTACATATATATGGGCCAAAGCATTCACTTACTATCGGGTGGACTGTATTGCTCGTTTTTTGTTATAGAATAAGGCTGACAAACAAACACAGTCCACCTAATGGTAAGTGGTTGCTATGACCCATAGATGTCTACATCTATCCTCGTTTGCGAATAAAATGCAGATGCGTTTTTAGCCGTGAGGACTAAGATGGAATGCCTCTTTTCCAGTAAAAGGATCTCCGGTTCTCTATACTCACCAAACGAAACATAGCAACATTAAGCTGCTATTTTACGCTGGTATTCTGTGAAAGCGTGATCCTTTCCCGGTAGAGCCGACACCCTTTCGTGCTACAAATATACTATTAATATAGCTGTAGCATGGCTCTACCACGTTTGTCACCATTCTTCTATATTAAAAAAAAAACTGCGACATCTCCAAGGTCGACGACGGAAGGTTTTCACGACATTATAGTATCACACAGACTACAGGCCTTTATTTCAGGCTTTAACTCAGACATTAAATATTGAGTTTTAAGTTTAGAAGTTACTAACACATTTTTTCTTCATCTAATCAATATGGATATCATTAATGATTATTTTCTCCAGGCAGACGGCGGTGCATACTGTGCTTCCGTTAACGCGGCAACGTTAGCCCTAGTCGACGCTGGTATACCGCTCAAAGCATACGCTTGCGCATGTACTGCGTCCATAGCATGGCGTGGAAGTGAACCCGAGCCTTTAGTGGATGTCGGTCATGTTGAAGAGGCGGCTGGCGGAGTCTGTCTCACTGTTTCCAGTCTTCCCTCTACACGTTAGTATGAACAACTGAGTAAGAAGAGTTTAGCAAGTTACGTCTATTCGAAAAATTATCAAGTTTGGAGGCATACATCTATACAGATAAATAATATTAGTGTCTGTTTGTAATGTCAAAATGACAGCTTTATACTAAAAGCATATGAAAGTATTTACGGTACTTATAAAAAAAATTAAATTTTTGTCTGTCTGTTTGTTCCGGCTGATCTCCGAAACGGCTGGGCTGATTGTTGACGTGACATTCACTGGCAGATAGCTAATGTTATAAGGAGTAACTTAGGCTACTTTTATTTTAGTAAAAGAATTTGGGTTCCGCACAACAACAAAAAAACCTATGAAATCCAATCGTAACAAATTCCACGCGGGCGAAGTCGCGGGGAACAGCTAGTTTATTATATAACTCGCTGTGTAGTGGAGGCGTAAGAATTTCCACTACCACATACTACTTAGGACACCTACGGGGTAATATGGTATATGTACGTTACCCTGTAGGTATCTTAAGAGACGATAGAAGGAAATTAAAATATAAAAAATAATAACCGAAAAAACAATTCTCGGACTTGGATAGACTGCTGTTCTCCATCAAGTTGGAAATATGGTGGCATCGAAAATATACTCACACTTAGCCCTTTTGTGCGATTATTTGGCTGTATTTAAGCAAGCTAATATAATCCATTCGATGTACAGGACACAGGTCAACAAATTAAGATTATGATAGCGTAAGTTCAAGGTCACTTCAAATAAATCAAGTCTAGTGTTTTTATGTTACAGGAAGCGTAGCCCTACTAGAGTTGTCGCACAAACTTCACATGGACTATTTCGACGTAGTGCTCAGCAGAGCGATGCAAGGATGCAGGGATATCGAGGTAAGCTTGTTTAAAGTTACACCCTACATACGTCCCACTGCTGGGCACAGGCCTCCTCTCATTTCTGACAGGGTTTTAGCGCTGCCCCAATGCATGTTGGCGAACTTCATATGTCTTCGAAATAATTTTTTTCTTATTTCTCAGACATGCAGGTTTCCTCACGGTGTTAACCTTCACCGCCGAGCACGTGGTATATCGGCACTTAAACAACAATTATATTAATAAAATTATAATTATATAAGTAACAATTTTATTGGTGCCGGCGGGGATCGAACCAGGGTTGCTCGCGGTACTGTGATACTTACAGCGGGCGCCAACCATCTGAATACCACAGCTCTCTTCGCTTGTTTATGTATGGAATTTTCAAATTTTGAAATTATAAGATTTTTCCGGACCGATACGACTTAGGGACCTTCAAGAAAAGAGCCTACTCCTTTTTAAAAGGCCGGCATCGCATCTGCAATTCCCCTGGTTCCCCTGGTGTTGCAGTGCTTCATGGGCGGCGGCAGTCACTTATCAGGTGAGCCGCATGCTCGTTTGCCCCCTCCTATAAAAAAAATTATAGTTATTTTGTTAGGCGTACTATACATATTGCCTATACCTTACCGTTTGGCGGTGTAAAAATTTTCACTACCCCATACCATCCCACTGCTGTCTTAAGAGGTGACAGAGGGAAACAAATCAGGAGATGGACCGCAGCGTCTTCCTAGTAACGACTAAAAAATAAAAAACGGCCGTTGCCAATCCGCTTACCAAGCGTGGCAACTATGGCAAACTCCCTAATGCGTGTTGACGAAGTTCACATGTTTTTAAAATTATTGTTTATTTTTTTTAATTTCTCAGGCATGTAGTTTTCAGTTACAGTTACCACGATGTTTCGCTTAACCGCCAAGCAAATGTTAAATCATTCCTTATAATTGCAATTAACAATTTCATAGGTGCCGGCGGAAATAGAAGCCGCATTAAAATCGACGCGTGGATAAAATTTATGTGATGTGGAAAAATCGGCCATAAATTAAAATTGACTTCAATCAACATTTATCCAGTGAATTTAGTTGAAAATCATGTACCAGAATGTTGCGATATCGATATTGCGATATAATTGCTGCACCTTTTTTTAAGTCATTTTTTTTATATAGAAGAGGGGCAAACGAGCATGCGGCTCATCTGATGGTAAGTGACTACCGTCGCCCACGAAAAACTGCAACACCAGGGGAATTGCAGATGCGTTGCCGGCCTTTTATAAAAGAGTACGCTCTTTTATTGAAGCTCTCTAAGTCGTATCGGTCCGGAAAAAGCGCATTTTAGAAGCCAATTTAGCCTTCCTTTCCAAGTGACCACCAAATTGCTCGTCATTCGATATGTCGACGCCGAGGATTCCTATGATAGCTGAGGCAGCAATGGGAGTGTCCTGAAATTGAAGAGAAACGACAAAGGGGTTCTTTTTAGCGGTAAACGGGGAAACCTGTGTCCCCTGAGAGTTAAACTGGACTAGATTTAGTCATCCCCAATCCGAGACTATGTTCAACAACGAGTCTACTTCAGATACTTAAAATCGCCAAGGATCGCGATCTCTGCGAATGGGACTTTCTGTAGCAAAGAGCCATATTAGCCCATTTTGAGATGGTGGATGACATGATGGATGGACAGGTTCGAACCTTCAAGACTGCCGAGGCGTCGTATACGTCAGAGAGAACAGAAGTACTCTCTGACGTATACGCAAACTCCAGCCCGAGGCACAAAGGAATGTTCAGCTTGCTCCGAGCAGTTTTTGTTATGAGCCTGCCCCCCCCCCCCCTCCCCCTACAGAATACGCGGGGCAACCTGAGCACCAACGCTTAGGAGGAGTGCAGTAGCTTGGTCGTGGATGCTCAGCGATGGATTCTCCGTAGAGCCATGCTCAGCTATATATAGCCGCTTAGCGCTGCTGTATTTCGTATGGTGTAAGACCCCTTTTACTGGAAACAGAGGCATTCCATCTTAGTCGTTTGGTGAGAACGCATCTGCGTTTTGATTCGTAGTCGAGGATAGATGTAGATGTCTATGGACCACAGCAACTACTTACCATCAGGTGGACTGTGTGCTCGTTTGCCACTCTATTTCATAAATAGGCTCTACCACTGTTAAAAACATCTACACTACCACTGTTGCCGGAGCTTAAATAAACCCAAGCGGTTTCGCCGGTCGGGGGCCAAATATTATATATTACCTGTATAGAATTTGCTTTTTCATTAACTTAGGTGAACTGCGTCTTGGTTTGTCACCCTACTTCTATAAAAAAAATTAAAAGGGTAACGCCAAATCGACTATACGAGTATAAATATATTATGTAGGTACTTACAGCACGCCCTTAGCCATCATTTCTTTTCTTTATCGTACATAACACTGTGACGTTTACTAGACCGATTCCGAATTCCGAACACAGCATCATCTTGCGAATACTATCGCAAGTTGACAACTACCTACTACACATTATTATTACCGCAATTTACCGTTTTCTTCCAAAATATCACTGCAGGCAATATGTAAATAAACTAAATTTTATTTACAGGTCATTCTAGATCGAGCCGTACGAGAACATTTGGCAGAAGGATGGACAAAGCAAGATGTCGTTACGATATGAAATTATATATATATTATAATTTTTATAAGAAATACATGCGTTTTATTATATTAAGTCCTTACTAATGTACTAACCAAACAATTCTAATTTCGTTTCAACTGTACAAATTATCTGGTAAATATGGGCCTCACTTGCTGGTATCTCTAAAGCTGCCAAATGAGAACATTTCTTCGTTTAGCTTCAGTTTGCTAATTCGATAGCCCATGTCGGTTACAACGGTTCTACTGCGCTATTCTCGTAACGGATTCGTGTTGTGTTTCTTGCCCCAGCCTACTCCTGAGTATATATATATATATATAATCTAAAAACCCGATTACTGATTTTGTCCCGATCTGGGATTATTCATATTCGGGATATCACAGCCATGTAAACCACTAACAAGAATGTGAATGAAAAATGTGATGAGGGAGGGCGATGTATTCTCTATAGAAAGAATTTTATTTTATGTAAATAAGATGGTGTTTACTTAATTTCTTTTTATTTCAAAACCTCCACAAGCGCGCGTTATACGTGGTAGAGCTATGCTACAGCTATATCAATAGTACAATTGTAACACGAATGGGTTGGCTCGACCGGGGAAGGACCACGCTCTCACAGAATACCAGCGTAAAATAGCAGCTTAACGCTGCTGTCTTGTTTGGTGAGTGTAGAGAACCGGAGACCCTTTTTACTGGAAAAGAGGCATTCCATCTTAGTCCTCACGGCTGTCAACGTATCTAAATTTTATAAGCAAATGAGGAGGATAGATGTAGATGTCTATGGGCCACAGCAACCACTTATCATCAGATGGACTGCGAGCTCGCTTGTCACCCTTATCCTATAAAAAAGCCCCCCTTTGTAACCTCGCGCCCCCTAAAGGATAATCCGCCACTGCCGGTAAGAATATTTGTATTGATTTATTTTTCAATGTAACCCTGTATTTTTGGAGAAAAACACAATCAAAGGTGACCGTGCTAGCCAAACGCTTTCAGTTTCAGCACGACACCGTGCAATAAAAAAAGTACTCGTATGTATTAAAAATATTCATGTTCCTAATCTATTAACATGTTACGAGGGCGGCACTGAAAATTTCGGGAATCAAGAAAGTGACACAACATTACTATTTAAAAATGTATTTATTGCTTTTCGAAGCATTCTCCGCGAAATTTGACACATTTTTCCATACGATGGAACCAATCATTGAAGCAACCATTCCATTCGGAAGTTGGGGTCTCCAAAATGGCCGTTTTGCAGGCGTCCACAGCTTCTTCAGGTGATGAAAATCTCTGTCCACGCAATTTATTCTTTATTTTAGGGAAAGTATAGAAATCATTAGGGCTTAGGTCGGCGCTGTACGGCGGATGGTCTAATAATTCTATGTTTTCTTGCTCTAAAAACTTTTGTTCTGTGTGCGGTGTGAGAACTCGCATTGTCGTGATGGAGGATGATGCGGCGGTTGCAGTTCTCTTTACAGAGTTCAGAAACGACCTGTGGCAAACAAATACTAGCATACCATTCTGCATTAACCGTTCTTTGTCCCTCAAGAGGAATAATCGTAACATGACCGGTTTTGGAGACAAACGTGGCCACCATTTTTTTTGCAACACTCTGTGAACGAACAATTTTTGTTGGCTTTAACTCATTTTCGAACATCCAAACTCGTGACTGGTTTTTTGTTTCGGGTTCGTACGCGTATATCCAGGATTCGTCACCTGATACGATGTTGTATACAGCATTTGAGGATCCTGCGTGGAATCTTCCGAGAGTTCTGACGCACCAAGTAACGCGAGCCGCTTTTTGCTCTTCACAGAGCGAATGCGGTATCCATCGGGAAAACAACTTTTTTACACCTAAATGTTCATGCAAGATTATTTGTATTTGACTCATGCCAATGTCTAAAGTTGCCTGAATTTCGCTGTATGTCACATGTCGATCATTCTCAATCAGCTTACGCACAGCATCAACGTTTTCTTGGGTGACTGCAGTTTTTGGACGACCTTGACGGGGGTCATCACTGAGCTTGACACGTCCACGTTGAAATTCAGCAAACCAGCGATAAATTGTGGTTTTGGATGGGGCTTCATCACCAAATGCAGAAACATCCGGTCAACACACTGTTTTTGTGTTAAACCACTTCGAAAGTCATAATAAATCATCGCTCTTGAATTTTTTCGAGTCAATTCCATTTTCTCAACGACTAAACAAGTTTGACAAAATCTTGTGACAAGACCAAGAATCTTTTTTAAATAAATAAATGGTATTCGATTTTTAAAACCAAGGAGTTTTCAATTTTTAATATGACAGGAACAGTGGGAATATGCCATTCCCGATACTTTTAGTGCAGCCTATGTATATGTACCGCAACAGAAATTGTGAGTTCCCCGAAACAAAACTCTCTTTTTTTGCGGGGGGATCGCTCGGTGACTGCGACAACTTTTTTTATAGCATGCAGCTCACCTGATGGTAAGTGACTACCGCCGCCCATGAACAACCGCAACACCAGAGGAATTGCAGATGCGTTGCCGACCTTTAAGAAAGGTGTAAGCTCTTTTCTTGAAGGTCCCTAAGTCGTATCAGTCTGGAAAAAACGCCGATGGTAAACAATTCCACAGGAAAGTTGTACGAGGAAGAACACTCGCAGTAAAACGCACAGTCGTGGACCGCCAAGCATCCAGATGGTGAGGATGGTATCGTGAATTTTGACGCCATGTGCTTTCGTGAAATTTGACGGCTGGAATTAATCCGAACAATTCCTCAGAGCACTCCCCGTGGTAAATTCGATAGAAAATGCAAAGGGATACAACATCCCAACGCAGTGCCAGTGTATCGAGCCGATCAGAAAGAACTCGGTCGTCGACGATTCGAACCGCTCTGCGCTGGATGCAGTCAAGTGGAAGGAGCTGGCACTGGGGTGCTCCAGCTCAGAGATGAGAACAGTATTCCATGTGAGGCCGAACTTGCGCTTTGTAAAGTTGCAAGCGATGTGCCGGCATGAAATACTGTCTCTCTCTGCTGAGCACGCCAAGCTTTTTAGAGGCCAATTTGGCCTTCTCTTCCAAGTGACCACGAAACTGCACACTATTCGATATGTCGACGCCGAGGATTCCGATGCTAGCTGAGGCAGCAAGGGGAGTGCCTTGAAACTAACGAGATACGACAAAGGGATTCTTTTTTGCGGTAAACGCGCAAACTTGTGTCTTCTGAGGATTGAACTGGACTAGATTTAGTCGGCGCCAATCCGAGACTTTGTTCAGCAAAGACTCGACTTCAGACACAAGTTTGTCCAGGTACTCGGCGACGTTTTCCCGAGAAATATTGGCACGGCCGGTATATAAGGCATCACCAGCGCTGTCGTCTGCATAGCAATGAATGTTACCAGTTTGCAACATATCATTGATATGCAGGAGAAACAGAGTTGGTGATAGCACGCATACCTTGTGGAACACCAGCGTTGAGCAAGGAAACTGGTGGATATCTCGGGAAGCCCATAGAAAGGAAGCTTCGAAAGAAGCGCTTTGTGCCAGACCCGATCGAAGGCCTTCGCTATGTCCAAAATAACGGCCAATGCCTTCCCCTTGGACTCTACTGCCTCCACCCATCTATGAGCCAGGTAGACCAGAAGATCACCAGCTGATCGACCCCGACGAAAACCGTACTAGTGGTCACTAATCATCTGGTAATCCTCAAGGTACCTCATGAGCTGGCAGTTTATAATGGATTCCATTAGTTTGGAGAACAAGGAGGTGATGGCGATAGGCCTGTAGTTGGACGGGTCTGAGCGTTCGCTTTTTTTGGAATCGGGTGGACCAAAGCTTTCTTCTATGAGTTCGGAACTACGCCTTAGGAGTAGGAGTACCGGAAAAGACGCGTTAAAACTGGTGCCAACTCCGGAGCACACGTCTTTAGCACAATGGGAGGGACTCCATCAGCCCCACTCCACTTACTGACGTCCAGAGAGAAGAGTGTTTTGCGAACTGAGCGCTGTGTAAAGCGCACATCCGTCATGGAGCACTCGCACCGCGGGATGGTTGGCAGTGTATTCCCCCCGTCATCTAGAATCGAGTTGGACGCAAAGAGAGAGCTTAACAGATCGGCTTTCTCCTTTGCGGCATGGGCCAGTGAGTCGTCCTCTCTGTGCAGAGATGAAAGAGATGGCTGTTCTGCTGGCAGAAGTTCCCTTGGACAGCCTTGGTGAGAGACCGGAATGCACGGGTTGCCCCCTATCGTCACGGGGGCCCCCAAAAGGCCGATATATTCGCTTACACTATGCAATCTTTTTTCTGTTTTAGGAAAATATAACCCGACACAAAATTTTTAAGAGTACATAAGGCCGTTGTTAGTGACTTTCTGGAAATCCTGAGCAGTGACAAGCTACACATTGCCGAGTTTGACAGAAAAAGTGGCATTGAGTGTTTTCTTAGGTAGAAAATATGTAGTTCCACGTTTCGGCGCCATCTACACGTTTTTTCGAGCTGTACAATAGCCTTACTCATAGCTTGGATTTTTTTAAGTTGTCGACAATCTATGTATTTATATAATTACAGCTAATTAAATGTTGTTGATTAAATTGATAATATAAAAAGACACGAATATAGGTTAGTAGCTTAGCGAATTTTAATCGGACACGAGAATTTTTTTTTAATTTTTTACTAAAAAGTGAACATTTTAATAATTATTAAAAAATATCTAAAAGTACCTACATTGCAAATTCGAGTTTGCAGAGTCTATACAATGCACTACATAGAAGTCGACATTGTGTTTGGTTGGGGGATTTCCCGAAATTTCAAACTTGAGTTTGTGGTATGATTTTGTTTTGTTTCATAGAAATTATTTAAAATAATGAAAACTATATCTCCTGATCCTGATACGTATTGTGATGAAATTTTAACAGAAGAATTACGCGATATTTAGAAAAGGGTCATTATTTTTCCAAAATAAAAATGGTGACGAAACTTCTGCAAGTTTTCCAGATTCGAGCAATAAAAAAACTATATATTTAACTATAAGTATTTTTACCCGTAAATTGATGAATGGTGATTCTTTAGAAAGAAAATGCCTCCTTTATTCACCGTCGTAGAAATCTGTGTACTGCTATAGCTGCCGTATATTTAATGCTACTACTGGTACTGGGCATAATTTGACTTCTCCAAATGAATATAAGGATTGGAAGCATATAAGTAATTTATTAATTGAGCATGAGAACAGTTTATAGCACAGGCAATTAATGATGAATTATGTCGCAAGAAGCAAAAATACTGGAGGAGTTGACAATTAGTTACTGTCTCAATATAATACAGAAGTCAATTATTGGAAGAATGTACTTAGAATTGATGCAGCAGTGAAATTTTTAGCTTCTAGAGATCTTGCTTTTCGTGGTGATAATGAGATATTGAGGTTTCAAAATAACAGGGATTATTTAGGATGCCTAGAATTGATTACTGAATTTGATCCTTTTCTTGCTGATCATATACGAAAGTGCGGAAATCGTGGAAAAGGAAGAATCTGCATTCTATTTGTCTGTAAATATTTGCAATGAGTTTATTAATTTAATGGGACAGCAAGTTTTAAAAACAACTGTCAACTAACCTTCATCGTTAGATAGTAAAAGACGGAGAGCCTATTGAGAGATGTTTAGGTCAAATCTTAACATTTAAAACTTGCATTCAAAACGCTCGTCTCGGCGCGTTCATCCGATGATATTTAGGTCACTGGCCCCCTTTCCCGCGCGCGTCTCTCCGCTCACGTGACGTGTGGACGATCAACCGGGCGGCCGTGTCCTCCCAGTCTTAAAGTTACGCTCGAATCGTTCAGTCGCGTGACGACCGCCTCTGATTGCGTTGTCTTTTTCGTGCGTTTACGTGACAACGAGGCTTTTCTTGAGTTTTGACTGATTAACTTAACTTCGATTGCCATTAATTTGCGTCGAAGAGTTGCTTGTGTGCCATTTTAATATCGTACGAAAACATTTTCCTTTGTCGGTTAGAACGCTAAAAACTTGTGACCCGAGAGGAGATCGCCTTCGTCTTCGATTATAATTTTGTACTAAGTGACGTAAGACTTGAGTTCACATAAAGGTGAACGCCCACTGGAGTAATCGCACATTGTGGAGCAGAGCAGCGCATGTGGGTCTGCTGCCCGATTACATCGGTGAAGTCAGGTTACATTTATACACTTTCTCACACCACTTACACCCACATACTTACTCCTGACGGTACCTTGTGGTCGACCGTACCTCCGGAACTCGGTAAGTTTGTGTTCGTTTATCCAGCCATTACATAATAATTATCCATAGGCCATTTGGGCCCGAACACTCTGGTTGCCCGTCGAGTGGGCTACTCATGGCAAGACGGCTCCGTGGCGCAGTGGCTTAGCAATCAGTTGTAGCGCTGGGGGCCGCGGGTTCGAATCCCGCACGGAACAAGTATTTGTATGGCCTACAAATAATTGTTCCGGGTCTGGATGTTTGTCCTTGTGCAATTTATGTTTGTAAACTGCCTCCACGACACAGGAGAAAATCCTAGTGTGGGGGTAACGTTTTTAAAAAACAAACAAAACAAACAAATGGGCCTTAGTGCAGTCGACTTCTGTCGGGGCAACTGAGGGCCGTAACAAGAGATTTTTGCAGTTTTTTCCTATGGATAAACATTGTGCAGAATGTATAGCAGATATTATTTTAAACTTTTTGAAAGCCATGATAATTTTTTCTGAAGTGTTGTTCTCAATTGTAAGTGACATCAATCAACCAAGAGAAACGAGAAACGAAGCCTAAATCCTAGCAAAAAAATGGAGGAATTGATTACTATACTTTTAACGGAGATATGGAATGATTTTTTGGGAATTATGAACAAAACCAGCTTAAGTTTACACAATGTCACTATGACCATGGACGTTGCAACAAAACTTTACGCATCTCTGATACCGATTATGTCAATAACACACGCAATAATTTCAATCAGTACGAATCGGTCGAAGAAAATATCCAAATACTGATTATAAAGATAAGTCTGAAAGAAAAAGAATTCGCAGCACACGCGTTCCTTTTTTATTTGAAGATACGTTTATTCCTTGTAATCGATACATTAAATTTACAATCGTTTAAGTTTTCTGAAAAAATGCAATGAATTTGAAGAATTCTATCATGAAGACACTAATGTATATGAGCTCAAATCAGAATGTTTTTATTTAGGGCAGTATTTAAAGAACATAGCAAAGGAATCTGTGGATTTGAATATGTAAGGCTAAGTTACATAAACTAATAAAGGTTGATAAATTAGAAGAAACTGTTCCCTTACTTAATGATTACCAATTTCAGTGGAGAGCGGGCATATTCCCGCTATTCCCGCCCATATTTTAACGGTGGTAGAGCCACGCAGCAGTTTTTGCTGTTGCACGTATGGGCCGGCTCGAGCCGGGTTGGTACCACGACCTCACAGAATACCGGCGTGAAGTAGAGGCTCTGCTTCTGCGTTTCGTCTGGTGAGTGCAGGTGGCCGGAGACCCAATTCTCCCCCCCCCCCCCATCAACATGGTAGCGGAATTACACGATAGACTACCCCAGGAGGGTACCAGTACCCCTGGAGAATCCCTCGCTGAGCATCCACGACCATGTTATTCCAATCCTGAGCGTGAGTGCTCAGGCTGCCCTGCGTATTCTAGGGGGGGGGGGGGGGGGGGGGGCAAAATTCCGCTCAAAAACAAAACTGCTCGGGGCAAACTGAGCAACAATACCAAGGCGACCCCTGCCACGCTATCCGTGAATTTCTGCAACATCAGGGGACTTCACTCTAACCTAAACGCCGTCCACTACCATCTCGAGACGACGAAGCCGGCCTTGCTCTTTCTGACCGAGACGCAGGTTTCCTCTCCGGCTGATATTTCGTATCTCTCCTACCCGGGGTACAAATTGGAGCACTCCTTTGTGCCTCGGGCTGGAGGTTGCGTGTATGTCGGAGAGGACATCTGTTCTCGACCCCTCGGCAGTCTTGAAGGTTCGGACCTGTCCATCCTTTGGCTACGCGTAGACATCGACGACCATCCGCGCGTCTACGGGTGCCTCTATAGGTCCCATAGCGGTAATGCCGAAACAGACCGACTCATCGACCAAGTCCAAATGGCTACAGATTCCTTGCTACAACAGGTCCCATCCGCAGAGATCGTGATCCTTGGCAATTTTAACGCCCACCATGCTGAATGGCTCGGTTCACGTTTAACCGATCATGCGGGGAGATCTGTTTATGACTTGGCATATGGTCTGACACAACTGGTTACTTCGCCTACGCGGATTCCAGATGTGGAGGATCATACACCTTCCCTGTTGGACCTTCTGCTGACCTCTCATCCGGACGGATATCAGGTGTAGTGGTGTTGGAAGTAGCGGTGCTGGGATTAGTGGTGACGGGGATAGTGCACGCAATTGAGGGAGGGCGGGAGGTGCTTCTTCATACTAGGTAAGACACATCATTTTATTTTATAACGCGGATATTTGCGAAGTAAATTTTTGTAAAAGCATTTATATAATGGATTTCCGCAAAGTAACGCCTGATTCTATTAATTATATTAAAAAGGCTAGCACGGCCGACCAGGCAAGACTCTATGTCAAATTAACAAAACTCCATCGTATTGCTGCCCAAAATGTTTGGTTCAATCAGCAGTGCAAACAACTTCATGTTATTCCCAATTATATTCAAATACGTTCCAGCACAAATAGTCGAGCGGCCAGTATTGCTATTTCTAAAGCTCAGAACATTTGGCTTAATGAGGAGTGTCGTCGTTGGTTTTCCAATAGAGATAATTTAAAAATCCACCTTAAAGTATTATACTCTGAACTTTCATATAAATTACATAATATTGAATTTGATATTTTGGATGGGAAAGCCAGAGAACTTGCTTCAATGGCTGTTTATGAGAAATATCAAATTCAGTCCCGTAAATTACAACGACTTGTATCCTCTTCATCACGTAATCGTAATAACGACATACATACAGAATATCACCAATTTTATCCCCGAGTTAAAAATCTTTCCGATGTCCAGTTTCCAACAGATGAGTTGTCCCTTTTACATAAAGGCCTAAAGTATAATTTAACACCTTCGGTCTCCCAAAAATCGTTAGAGACTATGGCTATTGACGCGGAGGTGGCTGTTGTGATCGGGAAGAAAGATAACATCGTTAAAAGTTTGGTAGCTAATGAAATTCGGGCTGTGCCCACGTCTTCCCATTTCAATCCTGAGTTCCCTGTTTTTAAGTCCCTAAAGCAGAGAATAAGGGAAAACGACCTTATTGTTACTAAAGCCGATAAAGGCAATACTGTTGTTATTATGGAGAGTAGTGGGTACAGCCAGAAAGTTAACGATGTTATCCAAGGTGATGACTTTGAGCTATTGGAGTCTGACCCAACCAAAAAGTTTACTTCGGATATTAAGTTATGTATACAACAATCATCATATGTTTTTTCCGATCACAACTTGTCTCGGAGCAATCTTATTCCAATGAATCCTCAAGCACCCATTTTATATGGGTTACCAAAAATACATAAAGAACATGTTCCTATTCGTCCAGTTGTCTCATATATTGGTGCACCAGCTTATTTCCTTGCTAAAAAATTAAACTTCCTCCTTCGAGAGAAATCTGGATTCAACCCCACTTACAGCCTAAAAAATGGCTTAGATCTCATTTCCAAAATTAAAGATATTCGTATTCCTCCTAAATCCATATTGTTATCTTTAGACGTTGATAGTCTTTTCACAAATGTCCCATCCCCTGACTGTTTGCGTATACTCGCAGATCTCTTTGAAAAACGTCGTCTACATCCCGGGGAAACAAATGATCTTCTTAACTTAACCTCTCTCTGTATGAAACAAAACTATTTCCGGTTTAATAACCGTTTCTATCTACAAAAAGAAGGGTTAGCTATGGGGTCCCCTCTAAGTCCCCTTATGGCGGACATTTTCATGGATAATTTCGAAAAACAACATATAGTTGTCAATCAAAATATCTTATATTACTATCGATATGTAGACGACATAATTATTTGCTGGACTGGCACAAGGAGACAACTGGATGTTTTCCTCAATAAAATAAATAGAGTCCATGACAAAATTAAATTTAAACTTGAATTGGAACAAGATTGTTCCCTTAATTTTCTTGACTTAACAATAACAAGAAAAGAATCGTCACATGTTTTCCAAATTTATCGAAAGCCAACTCACACCGACACGGTCATCCCCGCGTCATCATGTCATCCATGGCAACATAAAGTAGCCGCTTTTTATTGTTACATTAACCGTTTGTTCACTGTCCCATTAAGTAAAGAAAATTATTTAAAAGAACTTAATATAATTTATCAAATAGCGGTCTCTAACGGTTTTTCAAAAAATCTCATTAACAATTTAATTAAAAAGAAACAAAAGCATGTTATTCGCAACTCTCTGTACGCGGTTCAACCTCAAAGTGTTCATCGATATGTGAGCAGTTTAACCTACTTAGGCCCCATATCTGAAAAAGTAGCTAATACTCTTCGACAAAACGGCGTTCATGTGGCGTTCAAAACAAACAATTCTCTTAGAAATATCTGTAATAGTAAAGATAAGTTAGATATTCGTCAAAAGTCAGGTGTTTACAAACTTGTTTGTGACGAATGCCACGCCGTTTACGTGGGTCAGACTGGTCGCAATTTCGAGACACGTTATAAAGAGCATTTAGCCGCGTACAGGAATTGCAATCCCGATAAATCCCATTTTGCCAAACATCTTTTGGACACTGGACACAACCTAGCCAACGACCACTCCTTTAAAGTCTTACATACGTGTAATAAAGGGCTGCGGCTATGTGTGCTGGAACAGTTAGAGATATTAAAAAGTAATAATAATACCGTTGCATTGCTGAATGAACAAACAAATGTTACTAACTCACCTCTCTTAAATATCTTCAAGCCTGCTCTCTAATAATGTGGGCGTTGCGCGGCGGTTTGTTTTTAATTTTACAAACGGCTGCGTAAGTCCAGCGGTGATTGGTCGCATGTTTTATCGCATGACGCAATCGCTCGCTCGTTAGGTAGAGAGCGGTTGCATCATCGGTTTGTATAAAAGGCACTTGTTTTGGCTCGCCGCTCACTTAGAGGTTAGCCACCATAGAGTCTATATCACCTGAGGATGCCTCGTGTAGAGGCGAAACACGTGTCGTATTATCGTCAGTGGTGTGTCTTGCCTAGTGTAGTGGTGTTGGAAGTAGCGGTGCTGGGATTAGTGGTGACGGGGATAGTGCACGCAATTGAGGGAGGTGCTTCTTCATACTAGGTAAGACACATCATTTTATTTTATAACGCGGATATTTGCGAAGTAATTGTAAAAGCATTTATATCAGGTTTCCGTCGATGCCCCTCTCGGCTCTTCGGAACATTGTCTGATCCGGAGTGTGGTGCCACTCACGCTCCCTTCGCGGTTGCGTTCTGCAGGTTGCCGCCGTGTTTGGCATTACAGGTCGGCGGATTGGGACGGAATGCGGTCTTTCTTTGCATCCTACCCATGGGGGCGGGTTTGCTTCTCGCCGGATGATCCCAGCGCTGTTGCTGACTCTGTCACTGATGTGGTGCTACAGGGAATGGAACTATTTATTCCATCATCTGTGGTACCCATCGGAGGCAGATCTCAGCCTTGGTTTGGTCGCTTCTGTAAGACTGCATTACGCAGTAAGGAGGAGTGTTATCAAGCCTGGGCTGTGGCTTCGGCGACTCGGGATGTAAACACCAGCACACTTAAAAAGAAGTATAACTTCGCCTCCAGGTCCTTCAAAAGAGTTATTACCAAGGCAAAGTCAGAGCACATAGGCAGAATTGGCGAGAAACTAGTTTGCCTTCCTTCGGGAACCCGTGCATTCTGGTCTCTCGCCAAGGCTGCCCAAGGGAATTTCTGTAAGCCATCACTACCATCTCTGCACAGGGAGGATGACTCACTGGCCCAAGACGCAAAAGACAAAGCTGACCTTTTAGGCTCCCTTTTTGCGTCCAACTCGACTCTTGATGACGGGGGGAAAACACCGCCGACCATCCCGCGGTTTGAGTGCTCCATGCCGGATGTGCTGTTTTCGCAGCGCTCGGTTCGCAAAGCACTTCTCTCCCTGGACATCCAGAAGTCGAGTGGGCCTGACGGAATCCCCCCAATTGTGCTGAGGACGTGTGCTCCGGAGTTGGCACCGGTCCTAACGCGTCTTTTCCGGTACTCCTACTCCCAAGGCGTAGTCCCGAATTCATGGAAGACAGCTTTTGTCCACCCGATCCCTAAAAAAGGCGACCGCTCAGACCTGTCCAACTATAGGCCTATCGCGATCACCTCCTTGTTCTCCAAAATAATGGAATCCATTATTAACTGCCAGCTCATCCGGTACCTTGAGGATCACCAGCTGATTAGTGACCGCCAATACGGTTTTCCTCGGGGTCGATCAGCTGGTGATCTTCTGGTCTACCTGACCCATAGATGGGCGGAGGCAGTAGAGTCCAAGGGGGAGGCGTTGGCCGTTAGTCTGGACATTGCGAAGGCCTTCGATCGGGTTTGGCACAAAGCGCTTCTTTCGAAGCTCCCTTCCTATCGGCTTCCCGAGAAATTGTGCAATTGGATCACCAGCTTCCTTGCAGATCGGAGCATCAAGGTCGTTGTAGACGGTGCATGTTCTGACTACAAGCCTATTAACGCTGGTGTTCCACAAGGCTGTGTGCTATCACCAACGCTGTTTCTTCTGCATATCAATGATATGTTGCTAACTGGTAACATTCATTGCTATGCGGATGACAGCACTGGTGATGCGCTATACACCGGCCGTGCCAATATTTCTCGGGAAAACGTCGCCGAGTACCGGAACAAACCTGTGTCTGAAGTCGAGTCTTTGCTGAACAAAGCCTCGAATTGGGGGCGACTAAATCTAGTCCAGTTTAATCCTCAGAAGACACAAGTTTGCGCGTTTACCGCTAAAAAGAACCCCTTTGTCGTATCTCCTCAGTTTCAAGGCACTCCCCTTCTTGCCTCAGCCAGTATCGGTATTCTCGGAGTCGATATATCGAGTGACGTGCAGTTTCGTGGTCACTTGGAAGAGAAGGCCAAATTGGCCTCTAAAAAGCTTGGCGTGCTCAGCAGAGCGGGACAGTATTTCATGCCGGCACACCGCCTGCAACTTTACAAGGCGCAGGTTCGGCCTCACAATACTGTTCCCATCTCTGGGCAGGGGCTCCCCAGTGCCAGCTCCTTCCACTTGACCGCATCCAGCGCAGAGCGGCTCGAATCGTCGACGACCGAGCCCTTTCCGATCGGCTCGATTCATTGGCACTGCGAAGAGATGTTGCATCCCTTTGCATTTTCCTTCGCATCTACCATGGGGAGTGCTCTGAGGAATTGTTCGGATTAATCCCAGCCGCCAAATTTCACGAACGCACATCGCGGCAGAACTCCCGATACTATCCACACCATCTGGATGATTGGCGGTCCACCACTGGACGATTTAGAAGATGTTTCCTTCCTCGCACGACTTCCTTGTGGAATCGATTACCATCAGCGATTTTTACGGACCGATACGACTTAGGGACCTTCAAGAAAAGAGCGTACTCCTTTTTGAAAGGCCAGCAACGCATCTGCAATTCCTTCCCTGGTGTTGCAGTTGTTCATGGGCGGCGGTAGTCACTTACCATCAGGTGAGCCGCATGCTCGTTCGCCCCCTCTCCTATAAAAAAAAATATTCCCACCTAAAGAGAATAAAAAATGTATTGCGAACAACTATGTTACAAGAACGACTAACAAATTAGTCAATAATTATGTGTATATAGAGTGATATCCTTCAAAAAGTAGACTTTGAAGATATAATAGAAGATTTTGCACAACAGAAATCCCGAAAGAAACCTCTGTCGTAATGGTAACCAATTCAAAACATCAACATACTTAAGTAATTAATACCAATTAACTATAATAAATATAAGATCATATAGCAGAAAAATGTTTTTGTCATTCACTTTTTTTAATTTCCAACAGGGCCCCAAATTCTTGTGTGCCCAAGGGCCCCGGTATGGCCTAAGACGGCGTTGCAGATCCGTACCTTCAAGACTGGCGAGGCGTCGAAAACAGATGTCCTCTCTGACGTATACGCAAACTCCAGCCCGGGGCACAAAGGAGTGTTCTAATTTGTACCCCGGGTAGGAGAGATATGAAGTGTCAGCCGGAGAGGACACCTGAGTCTCGTTTAAAAAGAGCAAGGACAGCTTCGCCGTCTCTAGATGGTAATGGACAGCGTTAAGGTTGGAATGACGTCCCCTGATGTTGCAAAAATTCACGGATAGCGTGACAGGGGTCGCCTTGGTCTTGGTCTTGCTCCGCTTGCCCCGAGCAGTATTAGTCGCGAGCCTCATTCCCAGTGGTTTTTATACTTTTTTTTAATAAAACTAGTGAGCAGTGCGGCTACAACTAGTTTTATTGTACGCACGCAGCACTATGGGAAAGCCCCATACATAGCATAACTGTTTTTAACTAAAGTCGTTACGTGATGAAAATTATACATTAATATACTATTATAAATAAGTATAAAAGAGCATCAAATCTTAGTCATGTTCGATTAGATGATTTTGACGAAATACGTTATTACGATTCAATGCCAAATTACTTGAAAGTTTTCCATATAAGTGTATAAGTATTATACATTTTTGGAATGATTATATGCTTCTCCAAATTATTTCTAAATAATATTATATTAGTTAATTAAACAAAAAATAACCAATATAGTTTAATATATTATATTTTTACACTTTTTTTAACAAGATGTTTATCTCTTACCGATGCTTGCCGATATCGAGGTATTTTATTGGATGATCTTCACACATTACTCTGTTTAAGGATAATAAAAAATTTGCATTTATTTGCAACCAAAACACATCGCGACATAAAAATCAATTTTTTCAAAAACTTACTTCTTTATAAAATAGCATGGATGACGGTGTATTCATAAATTTATTGAAATCGTTCTCAAGACCTAATTTAACTGTGGTAAAAAAAAATGTCTTGAATTTGATATTTATTTTGGTCAAATTTTTATTTTTAACTCAAAATATTCATTTCCAATAAAGACACTATACTTGGATAAGGTATACGTATGTAAAATTACAGCTTAATTCATTTTGAAACAACTGAAATATGAAGTTTTGAGACGAAACACACCCGGTTTTCCAATAGTGCGCAGGACCGCATGGACTTCAGTTTGACAGACAACGATGGCCCATGTTGGTATACGTACACGATAAATTGAATTAAAAATAACATATTATTTCAATTAATGACGTAACCATTATTCCACGAGCGAATAGCAGGACGCATTGTAAAATGTAAATTGAGTTACAAAAAAAGTCTAATAAAATCTAATTAATCATCTTCGTAATTTATATGCTGTTATACTTACAATACCATTAAACGCTATTGAGACATCATACAATCTTTTGTAATTTATAACCTGATATATTTTTTACATTTTTGACAAGTAGTTTCAATAGAAGTAGACTCTCCTAATGCAGGATATTTCAAACATGTCGACGACTGATGATTTAAATTAAGATTAATGCTCTATTAAACGGCAGAGGCCCATGTCCAGCACTGGATTTTTACGGGCTCATAAAGATAAACTATTAATAGTTTCGATAACAGTCCCTTCCATTTCTTAAAATTTGAAAGAATATATCTTTAATATATTTCAGTTTAAAGTCCGATCTCCAAACATATCTGCGAACATGAACGTGTAACAGGAGGATAAAAAAAAAACAAATTATAGACTCTTACATATTTATTAGAGATCTGAACAAAATAAGAAAATTAAATAATATGTACAGTCTATGTTAAAACTAACTAAAAAGTTAATAGGTACACACTGTTTTTATTACATAGCTTATTGTATGGTATGAAAACTTAACCATTAAGAAGTTCATCTATGGCAAAAGTAAAATGATATGCGACCAAAGCACTTTAGTAAAGCGAAATATGCGTAATCCAGCCTAGTAACAATGCATGTGAAAAAATAAACAAATAAATAGAATGTAAAAAAATATCGGATGTAAAAATCAGTCCATCCGTTCCAATGTGATTGCACACATTAAACAAAATAAATAAAGTATCTTTGCAATAAATAAAACGTAGTACTATATTGTACTCTTATATCCTCTTAATAAGAACTTTTAAAATAAAAATAAATATTATGCCATACAAGTTGGGTATTAAAAATAGTAAGAACCTATGCAACGTCCCATAAATCACAAACAATAATTCATCTCAACACTGATTGACGTAACCGTATAAAGTGCGCCGATTGAAAAAAATCGACAAATTTAACTCTCCTATACACAACAGCGTTATATTTACGGCTCCGACAGACACAAAAATGTGGGCATACAAAAGTTATATCTCATTATACTGAGTCGCTAAGGCACTCATCTACAATTATCATCTATTTATGTATATATTATAAATGTATTATGCGTAAAGCAAAATGAACAATGGGAGGGAGTTGGTTAACAAAAAATATGTAAATGTGTAAACTCGTTCACCAATGCATGCAAAACAAATATCTTTCAATTCCAAAGACTTAAACCTAAATGTATAATACGAATAAATGTTTTGTCACATCCCTATGGCGCTGTTACAATACTAAATGACAGTAATGTTGTAGAAAATTCTAACTGATGGTAGGCGATGGTCGTTAGTTGGCTGCTGCAACTGCTTCGGGAGCCGCTACCGTTTGACTAGTATCCTCTGCTGCTACATCTGAAACATATTACAATTTTTTATTGAAAAATATAATACAATTTATGTATTACGGAAAACTGGGTGACGTACAGTCTGCACGCAGGTGTGCAAAAAAGGGAACATTTTCCATAGTTGCCACGCTTGGCAAGCGGGTTGGCAACCACAGTTTTTAATTTTATTATTGTTATGTGGAAATTTTCATTCTTTTTTTTCTTTGAAATCTTGACTTTTCAGTTTTTTATTAAAGTATTTTTTAAATTTTAACAAAGACATTGCAGCTGTAAAAGTACAAGCCATTGACAATACTGTCAATGGCTGGTACTTTTACACCAACACAAATTTAAGTTAAGAGGAGTAACACTCAGTAAGCAGAAAAAAAAAACAGCTTCTGATAGTATTCGGAAGTACAACACAATAGAGATAGAGTCGTCAAATAAACAAACTATAAGGACTACGAAGAACTTATACAACACAATGATGTTGAATAAGAGTTTTACTATATAATTTGTACTTACCATTGCTCGTCTTGTTAGGTGAATTTTGTGGAGAACTTTTTTGTGACTCACTAGTGCTGCCTTCCGCTTCGCCTGTTTCACCCGCCGACGACGTCGCCTGAACAAATCAATAATAATTAATTACTCCGAAATCTTATTTCAAATAGAGTATATTTTTGTGAGATAAACGAAACTAGATCGATAACTGTCGCAAGTCAATGTGAACATGTTTACATTTGCAATCAATTGCACTCGCAACTACTCACAGGAAATCATGGGGGGTCAAGTCTATATGGAGCCCATGCAAACGTCGGGCAAAATAAGCGAAACAGAGATATACGCTATACGCTAGACAGAGAAATCACTATTGCCCATGTTACGCATTGTATTTCAATTACAGTTTAGGAACTTTTATTTTTGCATTTTAATATCTTTGTCATAATATACATAACAAATAAAAGTTGTTTAATCCATGTATTATAAAGTATAAATAATACGTTCCGATAATTTTTATGTCCGATTGAAATGATTAGTCCTATGCTACAAGCTCTGTAGCTGTAGCCGAAAATATAAATGTATCTATGGCTGTTATGAAATAAAAACATAACCTAGATTATTACATATTTATAAAATTAAGAAAAGAAAAAGTTTCAAAGTTCATTTTACATCAATTAGATATTATTTTAAAAGGGACTGCTTCAAATTAAATGGAGTTGTTTAAGTTTTCTAAGCCAAATTCAAAACTTTGATGTCGTATTAGTTTATTTCGTATTTCGTAGAATAATAACTTAAGTGTGGTGTTACTAGCCAGTAAATATTTAGTTTATGGTGATTTATTAGAGTTGTTTTACTTAATGAAGATGTTTAACGAATAATAATGGATTACTGAAAACGCTGTGTTCAGATGCCTCTATAATCATCTAAAATTGAGTGCCCAAGTTTATCTCTGTGTTATTACTACTGTCAATAATATATTTAAATCTCTATAAAAATAATTGTTTTATTTCTGAAAAACTATTAACTGTGTTCCATTCCAATTTTCTACTTATGTATCAATTGCATAGCTAATTGTTAACTTTAATCTTACTCTTAAGGTTTGTGCTATTAAATATTTAAAATTTTCAATAGGTATTATTTTCATTTATTACTATTTTCATTCCAATTTTTTAGGAATGTAGAATGTAATTTCTACATTCGTAGAAAATTGGAATGGAAATAGTAATATATGATTAAAATATAGAATGTTAATGTGAGGGTCAGTGGAGTAGCGTGCCTTAGAGGGGCCCTGTATCAAAATTTATCGGGGGGCCCAAATAAAGGGTAAAGATTTATCACAAAAGGAACAAAAACAATCACATCATTGAATTAAAATAATTATATATTGATTATAAGTTATTACTTACAACTAATACTCCTAAAAACTAAGCTAACCAAACAATTTAAACCTACATCCTGTCCCATAGAAGTCCTTAGAATTTTTGCTTACATTGGTTCGGGCCTCTGTAGCCCGGGGGCCCCGTATCATTGATACGACTGATACGACGGTAGCTATGCCCCTGGTGAGGGTGGACAATGAGTGTTATACACATATACACACGCACACATTCAATCTGGCGCGAAAATTAGATCATGGATCAAAAACTGGCATGCTAGTGTCGCAAGCTTATTTATTTTTATTTATTTATTTATTAAATGGACAACAAAACAGATAACAATCAAAATACATTACAATATAATATAAATATAACAGTATTATGCCAGATTGTTATCCTAAATATGTTGACACATCATTTTTATATGAAATACAGGAGATCAATTCTACGCTTTGCAATGTTTATGACATACATAATTATAGTAAACAAAAAATAAAAATATACAAATAAGAAACTTAAAACCTATGTGATATGGGAATGAGTGTGCATAAGTGTATATTGTTTCACTGCTCTTTTAAATGTCCTGGATCTTGGGTCAAAACATCCATGCCGGAGCTTTTCATGGATATCTCGTTGTAAAGTCGACACATTGTTACTATCGGGTTATAAAAGGAAGTATTATTCTTATAAGTCTGCAGGTCTGCAGTTAGGAATTCGGGGATTGCGCTTTGTAGTTAAGTTTAATTTACTTAAAGAGGTAATCGGAATCAATCTTATTATGGAGAATTTTATGAAAATATATAAGGTCATATTCCTTACGGCGAATAAGTAAGGTGGTCACTTTAAATTTGTCGAGTAATTCACTATAACTAACTAGATTACGAGCAAACCCACATTTGTAGCTAAGTATTCTGAGAGTTCTTTTTTGGACGCTTTCTATACTATCTGAATGGACCGTGTAACAGGGAGACCAAATGACACAAGCATATTCAAGAATGCTACGAACAAGACTACAATAAACGGTCAGGAAGCTTTGAGGCCGTTTGAAGCCCTTAGTGCATCTCGTTATGAAACCTAGTAACTGGAATGCTTTGTTTTTAATGTACGCATAGTGCTCACGGAATGTTATTATCTGATATTAGAAAGAATCCAATACGTACCCACTACATAAATAGGTTATGTTACATAAAATGTAAAACATCATTAATGAAAAAAAGCTTCTTTGGTATTGCCCCACAAATTTATAATAAACTACCTGATTCAATAAAAAATATGACCTTATTTAAATTTAAAAAGGTGCTGAATGACTTATTAATAAACAAATGTTACTATAAAATTGATGAGTTCTTGAATGACAATTTTGACTAGTAATTTTTATTGAATATTATCATTTTTTGTTATTGTAATCAATTTAATTTTATAAATGTAGAATTTTCATTAGTATGCCAATTTCAATTATTTCTATTCTATTTTATCTTATGGCATGATTTTTCAAAAGAACACTCAATTATATTTGTATGTCTTTAAGACAAAACATTTATTGTATTTGCACACCTCATAAGGTAATAATACAATGTACATATTATAATTTTCTGTAACACCTTTTATACCTGTATTATGCAAATAAATGAATTTGAATTTGAAATTTGAATTTGAATGTTAATTTAGAGTCAAATAGCACACCTAGGTCTTTAACTACCGTTTTCCTGTCTAATGAATCTTCGTTAATTTTATAGTCATAAGTCTGTTTATATCTCTTATTAGTGAACGTTATAACAAAACATTTTTTAACATTGAGGTGCATACCGTTAAGCCGGCACCATTCATATATTGAATCTATATCATCTTGTAGTTTACCGCAGTCAGAAAAGTCCTGTATCACGCGGTATATTTTCAAGTCGTCTGCATATAGAAGGCAAGGACTGGACAGTTTGTAAATCAAATCGTTTATAAAAATGTTGGCGTTTTTATCGTATGAAGTGTTCGTTCTTCCCGTCAGGGTACATGTATTGTGTGCATGAAATGCTTGAGAGACTGTGGCGAGTGCGCTTGCTACATAGTTTACATCTGCAAGCTACTGTCTGAGAGACTGTTAGACAATTCTTGCGGCAGTTTTATTGCAGGTGGAAACGCAGCCTTACACTTTTGGGAACATTATTTTAATAGGATAAGCAGTGGCGTAGCTAGGCGTGGGCGAAGTGGGCCCTCGCCCACGGCCTCGCACTTAAAGGGGCTGTGAGGCTCCTTTAAGTATGTTGCGTCCAGAATACTACAGATGACTAATTTTCACCTTTACAATTTTTACAAATTTGTTTGTTTAGGGCCTCGCAAGAACCCCCTCTTAAAAAGCGACTGCGAGGCCGTTGTAACTATCTTCAAAGACCGCGACCTTTATTGCAATTGACAGAATAAGAGACTTGTCAGGAATTAATAGCTATAAGTAGGTATGTCGTGTCAAAGCATGTTTGGTGGGTAAGATCTATTGGGTAGATCTTGGGAACGAAAGAAAAAGGACCTCGCTAATTCGACTTCGCCCACGTCTATATTAGTCCATGCTACGTCTCTGAGGATAAGCTTGACAAACAAGCACACAGTCCACCTGATGGTAAGTGGTTACTGTAGCCCATAGACATCTACATGTATCCTCGCTTGCGAATCAAGATGCAGATACGTTGTCACCCGTGAGGACTAAGATGGAATGCCACAGCAGCGTTAAGGTGCTATTTTACGCTGGAATTCTGTGAGAGCGTAGTCCTTCCCCGGCCGAGCCGACCCATTTGTGCAACTATACCAATAATATAGCTGCAGCATGGCTCTACCACGTAAACATTTCCGGCTTTTAGATTTTTACGTATCGAAAGTCATGTTATATTTATATAGACATGTGTTTATGTGTATTTCAAGCATGTTAGAAGAGTGGCCATTGTTCTCTTTTCTTGTTCATTCAAATACTGTGAAAAACTGTGTATAAATTCCAATCCAGTCTTGGGTACCAACTTGTTTAATCATGTGCATAAGCAGGCGCATTGTTTGCAGGCACAGAAATATCTACTTATTTGCCTTTATTACCATAAATATGTTTAAAACAGCAGGCTTTTAAAATTGCATTATTAAATGTATTATAAAACTTTGTTACACTATAGCTACATACTCACTCTATTTCTGTTTGTAACTCTTGGTTTAGGTCCTTTTGGTTCTTTGGCAGGATCGAAATGACAATCAAAAATTTCTATGAGCTCCTTTATGTCTTCTTCCTTGGCAGACACAGACAGTGCCTGTAATTGTTTTTCTAAACCTAAAATAGATAAAATATAGCATGTTAATGGAAAACTTTTGTCATTAATTCTTGAACTGGGTGACATGAGATACAAACTTCAAAAAGAATGACAAAGAATAAAAATTAATTTATGCAAGTAGCAGTATATTCCCGGGTAATTCTTTTTCTTAATTATTATTGAAGTGAAAACTTCTTTACAATTATTCAGATTTGAAACTCGATGAAATGAAAATGCAGCACTAAAAGAAACAAACATATACATCTATATGTTTTAGAATTCGAGAGAATGAGATAGAATACAGTATACAATGTTTCCTATTAGCTCTGTTTTCTCTTTGTGCAGTGCTTCTAAGCCTCCCAACTCATGTTTATTTTTGTGAAGATTTCACTTCTACAGCGTGTGAACTGCACGCGTTTTTTTGCAATGCCCCTTATGCATGTGAACGGTCTGATCATTGTTGTGTGTGAGTGACTTTTGGGTGTTTGTCATGTTTGTTTGCAATATATCACTCACCAGTAAGCTTCTGTTCCTGCCACGCGTCACGAATTTGGTCATACAATAGTCCGGCGTCGGCGAGAAGCCGCCGAAGTTGTGTTACACGTTTACGTTCCGGTTTCGCAGAACGAAGTAACGGCGCGAAGACGGGTCTGAACGTGTTTTGCCTGTAAGGATAATGTTGCTAGTGAAAACAACTGTATTATACAATATAATATTTTAACTTATACATGTAAGTTGCCTGCTTCGTTAGTTTAGTCGTCGTAAGTGCGAATGATGAAGTCCCGCATTCGAATCTCACTGCATTCCACCCTTATTTGCAATATCTAGTTTGTGTATTGCAAAATAAATTTTCAAAATTTTCTTACCCATCATTTACATACAGCCTATGTCTATATTCAAAAAAGAGGAGGTTCACAATTCGAGTGTATATTAATTTTTTCGATGATGATGAATCTTTTTGGTTATAGACATACAGTTCCAGGGGTGGAATCCAGTAATCGCGTACTGGATTCCAGTACGCGATTACTGGATTCCACCCCTGTACGCGAATATTGGATTCCAGTATTCACGTACAGGGGTGGGAGGGGGAGGGGGTGGGTTCAGGGAAAGCCCCCCTACCCTTCCGCTCTTGCGGAAATGTATAGTTTATGTGTAATATTTTTTGTAAAATCATAACCTCACTTTTATATACTGGAATATTGACACATAGTTACTTCTGCAACGGCTTCCCGCAGGAAGTGCAGCCCCTTCGCCCTTGTGTAGCAAATTTCAGGCCCCTGAGTGAGCCGTAGCGGCTGAGGATGGTTGCGCGAAGGCGACCAATATGCCGAAACTGCGAAGTTGGCTGCTCTCCCTCCGCGCCTACGGCTTTACAAAAACACTCTAGGGGTAGCGCAGACAAGACTACGTGGATTAGGGGTGTTCTGATTCAGTTTTAGTACAGATTCGACCTATCTTATCTCTAGTCAGGTTTCCCTAAACTCTGCTATGATAGTGGTAAAAACATAAGGGCAATCAAAAAAGTCCAAAAACAGAGCAGAAGTCGTCGAAAAAACAGGGAAAACACAGCACTAAGCATAAGAGAGAACATTCGCGTGACCACTAGAGAAACGGAATAACAATTCACATTTAACATCATAGATAATATATTATATTTGACATTTACGGTTGCCCAAAAACATGGCCGTCTACACCGTCCCGTTTCACACTTTTTCATCGGTTTTTGACATCTAATGTCATAAAACTATACAAAATTGTCATATTTGCGTTTCGTTATACGGAATTTTTAATGAAATTTATTCTTATCGTAATTAATTCAAAATGCATTTCCGACATTCAAAAACAGTGTAAAAGGTTCATGCTTAGCCCTAACAAGCCTCCTAAACTGAAAACATAATTAAAACCAAGTACCGGATATCTATAGCCAACTCATCTTTTTTTATGAAATAGGTTATACTTCAAGGGTGGTCCCATATAAATTTGGAGAAAAATTCCAACCTTAAAGGGTAGCAAATAAATAGCTTTCTTGTCGGTTTTTACTTTTTATTAAAAGTTATATTATAAAGTTAGAAAACCAATAATGATAATAGAGAAGTGATATAGATATATAAGAACTAACCTCTCAAGCAACTTCTTAAGATTAGCTAGTGCTTCTAGTTCAGTATGGACAGGTCTAGCCCAAAGCCGAGCCGTCTCCACCATGTCTTTACTGGCCGCTGTACCCTCGCCTCCAGCACCAACTTCTTGTTGTTCACCTTTGTCATAACAGATCAATATTATTTTAACATAATGATATACACTGGAAGCAGGTTGGGCATCTCTGCTGAAGAGGAAGGAGACAGGACAGTCACATTCTGACTTGATGTCCTATTTAAGTGTGAGCACACAACAGTTGTACAAAGTCAGTGATTTCAGGCTCGTTTCAAAATACAAGAAGCTGGTCAGTATGGAATATGCCAAGGAAAAAGATATATTCTATAATTAAAACTGTTAAAAATTTCCACTTCTACAGCTATTATACTAACCTTGAGCTAGGTGTTCTACAATGCGGTAAGCAGCTGTGGCTCTGTCCAGTGCACTATCCACAGAGAGAGAGTCAGCATCAAGCAATACTCGCGCTAGTACTCGTAAGGATACTGACTTCACCGTAGACTTGCATTTGTCGGCCGCCAACGCATAACTGTCCGTAAATCCGGCCACAATTGACTTGAAGCGGTCCAGCAACTTATAGCTGTAATATATAAAAACACTTATTAAATTAGGAGGAACTGGTAACATTCATTCACTGGTACGTAGAAATTTCACTAACCAACACGCTTAGCTTTGGAAAAATCTAGTAGACTGTAGACAAGCTAGGGATGCCCGGCCTCAAATAAACAGTTGTTTAAACAAAGTTCTAATGAGACTGAACAAGCCGCAGAACAGGATAGTAACAAGTGCTATCACAGGACATGGCTCCTTTAACAAACATTGATTTACCACAAGTGTTACAGATAGTCCACTGTGCAGAGCATGTATGGGGGAGGAAGAAACGGCGGCCCACGTGTTGCTGACATGTCCGTAGGTCGCTGCAAACAGGGCTAAGCATCTTGGCACGTCGAGACCACTCCCCGAAGTTGTTTGCGACATCAAAGGACCATTGAACTTCTTCGGAGAGATTTCATGGCTCGGGTAATCACACTATTTCTGCCCACACGCAAAATACGCGCTTAGACGTGGAGTTGCGGAAAATAGTCCGTCGTAAACTAAACTATTCTAGGAGGAACTGTCATTCTTTAAAAACTTGTAACATAATATACAGGAAATTATGATAATTATAGAGAATATAGATAACAAGTCTCAGTACCTAATATGATACCACATTTCATTATTAAGTCATGTAACAGTTGAATCCAGGCTAGATGTGTTTTGATTATTACAATATGTCTGACAATGCATCTCAGACAACCACCTCATTTTTTTGTCATTACATTTCATTAGTTGCATAATTGCAAATACAGGATTTGATGCCCTGAATAGTTACCCATAATAAGGTATAAGAATGCATGCCTTCATGGAAGTAAAAACATCTCAGGGCTTCTGAAAGATTGTGGAAATATCTCTATTTTTTTTTATAGGATAAGGGTGACAAACGAGCACACAGTCCACCTGATGGTAAGTGGTTGCTGCGGCCTATAGACATCTACATCTATCCTCATTTGCGAATCAAAATGCAGATGCGTTTTCACCCGTGAGGACTAAGATGGAATGCCTCATTTCC
The DNA here is from genome assembly GCA_963668995.1 of Parnassius mnemosyne. Classification (NCBI taxonomy): domain Eukaryota; kingdom Metazoa; phylum Arthropoda; class Insecta; order Lepidoptera; family Papilionidae; genus Parnassius; species Parnassius mnemosyne. The sequence goes on along the minus strand of CAVLGL010000084.1, from coordinate 21,600,892 downwards.
AGTAGAAAGGGCCTCCGGCCACCTGTACTCACCAAGCGAAACACAGAGGTAAACCTCTACTTCACGCTGGTATTCTGTGAGGTCGTGGTACCACCCCGGTTCGAGCCGGCCAATAAATTGAGTGCAGTAGTAAATTTACATCTATTTTTCTCAGTGAAAAGGTTTGTGTATCTACAAAGAAAAATTAAAAGGGGAAAACATAATCACATCTCAAAAGACAACATACTATTATGCTTACCGAGTGAGTGCTTCAAGCAACATGGTTGGGCTGAGGCGACGTGGTTCATGGTAGATTAAAATCACACTGCCATCACCTTTTTCCTTCTCCAGCCAATCTAGAAAATCCGATAGCGCTGATATTTCCGATTTTGTTTTTAGTATCTGTAATAGTACATGTCTATAAAATATTTTGTATTTAAAAATTTAGTTATTGGGTAGATTTTTGGTTTGGGAAGTGATTGAAATGTGAATACTGTTTGTGTTTGATCAATACAGAACTCTAACATGATTTTAATTTTGCCAATATACAACATGTGCTAACATCAATTACCTTAGATTATTATTTTCTTTTTTTGGGATATTGTTCAAAATCTGTCATGTAAATGATCAGTAGGTTATGGAATTCATTAGAAAGGATAATGCCAGAGTTTACTAAACACTAGATAGAATAGGAATTCAGAAATCACAGCATAACCATCTTGTATCACAATTATCATGTGACATCAGATATCATAATCTGACAACACTGGGAGAGGCCCAAGTGCAACAGTGAACTGATTATAAGGTGACAAATGAGAGAACTTAAGTCTAATTAAAAGAACTGTGAAGCTGTAAATTTTCATACAAAAAGCAATAATGTTTTTTCCCCTGTAAACCATAGTCTAATTTTCATAATATTTGGAAATGTTTTAGAAATAATGAAAAACCATGTCCGAAGTTTTTATTTTTAAAGAAATATTGTACACGATATAAGTTATTAGCATCTAAATATCTATATTTCTGACTTAAATACTTCCTCCGGTGTATTATTATTTTTTTATTAAACTAAACTGACTTAAGTACTAAAAAAGAAAAACATACACACCTAGATTAATGTGTACTAAATCTAATGAGACCAAAATTGTGTCATTTTGTAAAGTTTTAGAGGGGTGAAAATGTTATCACCCAAAACAATATTTCAAAAAGGAAATGTAGCCAATTGCCTTCAAGCTTTGTAAATCCCTCTATCGCAAGATTCGGCTATACGGAACGATTGGTATGAAACAGGTAGCATTTTTGAAAATACCTACGCGCGTCGTGTGTATCGGCATTACACAATCCTGTTAATGAAATTATGATAAAAAACACGAAATAAGATCTTTAACAAGAAATAAGTTTAATATATTATGTAGATAAGAATGTGTCGACTTTACTTTACTTTACTCCAGCTTGGATATTTTTTTACCAAAGATTCAGAATAAAGTGCAGTAAAACAGCTTAAATGATGCTACAAAAATTACAACATATTTAGGATAACAATCTGGTACTAAACTGTTACATAGGTGTTTCTTTTTTTAAATTTAATTTGATTGTTTATGTTTTGTTGTCTATATAATAAATAGATTAGAATTCTATAAAAGCTAAAGCATGATATATTATGAAGCATACCTTATGAGTATTTGTGTCCTTGAGCATCCGGTATCGTCCAACAGTTACAACTCGGACATTATGACGCCGACGAGCACCCGGGTTCAAGTCTCCATAGGGCATTATGTATTGCGAGTATGATTGCTTAGGCGTATACGCAGCTATCTGACATATCTAGAAACAACATTAAAATTGGGTGTAATGTAATGTTACAGCCTTTATGTCCCATTTACTGGGCACAGTTAAGCTGCTGATGCTTGGCTTCAAATTCAAACCAAAATTAATGACATTGCTCTGTTGTGTTACGCCAATTTTGGATTTTTACTACCATTACAATAAATAATTGTCCATGTTTGTGGTAACACTAATGAAACTATAATTAATGCTGATTTGAACACACTCATTCTTTTAGAAATGACTTATACTAACATGATAAAATTGGGTTTAGTCACGGATTACTAAATAGTTTACTGCAGATTACTAAATAGTTTACTAAAGTAAACAGATACATCACTCCCATACAAAAGCGAAAATACCTACGCTATAATAGCCTACAAACTTTTAATAATAATATCTGCTGTTCGCAGCGAGACGAAAATGTTACCATAAGTACGCGCTTAAAGAGTCGAGGTTGTGTTGACCGCCGTGCGACTCACGTGCAAGCACGTCATCGCACGAATGCGCTAGGGTTGTACTATGATGATTATTGTAATAAAACGAATCTTGCGAAATAACCATATTTTTATATGTCAATCAAATATGTTTGAGTTTTATAAAATGATTTATACATTTTTTTTCCTTCTCTGATTTCTCGGTTATTAAATCTTATCGTTGAAAATATCTTAAATCGCGTAAATAATTTTAATAAATAATCATTAGGAAAAAAGGAGCAAAGCGGAGGAAAATCAATGGTTTGTAAAATGTGTAACACGCTGCTGCCAGGCCGATTCATTATGGCGTTGTAAAAATCATTTAAGAATGATTTTTTGACTGACACCCATCCACTGCAAAATAATTACGTGGTTTCGGCATTTCGACGAGTAAGCGCGGGAACCGTGCGCGGTGCAAGCGCTCAGGCGGGCGTGCGGCAGCCCAATGTCGGTTGTATCGTGGGCGATACGCATAACGCTAGGCATATAACGCAGGGCTTTGAGCGAGTGACGGAGGCCTGGTTTAGTATCTTTCTATTAAATTTCCGAAAATGTTATGTCAGTCAAAAAGAGGTACAAAGTTCAGGATCAACTACATTTTCAGCCAAAAAACTGACAATTTTAAGTTACTATGTATATAACAACTAGCTGACCAGGCAGACATTGTTCTGCTCTTTCCCACAACCCTTTGTCTAATAAAAGAAAACTTTAAATTCGCAATAAAATATATTGAGGGTCATTTATTGTGATAAAAACTATCCTATCATATATATTTCATTGTGATACAATAAAATTAAAATGATTCTATTATGTTTAGTTTATTTATTTAAACAACTTGTTTGTAAGTTTGAAGCTACTAGACTGGTTGGTTGATTAAATAGTAGTTATGTAAATAAACCATTTCTTGCTAATTTTTTAAATTTTTAAAGGAAAATTGAATGATAAAAAATTCTGAAATGGGTATATAATTAAAATAGATATCCAAAAGAAATCAGGTATATATAACAGGAAAAAAACTCACTTCATCAATGAGCCTACGTCCAGTAGTATCCATATCCCATCCAACAAGTGAATACTTGCCAGGTGGTAAACCAGCAGGTTTTTCAACAAGTGCTGGCAGGAGCTCACCCGCAGGGGTCTCCATGTCTCCACCATTCACCTTCGCCTCTGACACCATTGCCATATGCCTTTATAACTAGGAACTATAAACAAATTTTATACACATTTAGCAACATAATGACAGGGGTGACAACACATCTGCACTTTTATTCTTAATAGAGCATAACTGTAGATGTCTATGGGCCACAGCATCCACTTACCATCAGATGGACTGTGTGCTTGTTTGTCACCCTATTCTAAAAAAAAGTCCTCAATAAAGATCTTATTCCTCAGACAAGCAGGCATCTTCACAATGTTTTCCTTAATTGCCAAACACGTGGTAAATCAGCACTTAAAATTGCAATTAACAATTTCATTGGTGCCGGCGGTAATCAAACCTGGGTTGCTTGCATACTATGAAATATGCAGCGAGCACTTATCACCTGAGGTGCCATGGCTCTTTAAAATTTGAAATAAAAATATTTATTTATAGACATTTTTTTAGCTACCTCCTGTAATATTTCTTTTGCAAAAAAAACTTAGACCATTGTAGTTAAGCAATAACCTGACAAAGTTATACAATAAAGACAATTGCATTGAAAAACCTATGTAATTTTTAGTAAATGTGCATATAATCTGTAATTTCAAATATTTTTATTTTGAAAACGACCTATACATCCTAAAAATTGATATTATTAATATTGGTTTCTAGTTTAAAATCCAATACATATATACTGGGCTATTTTTCAAAGAGTAACCAAATTATAAACTTAAGTTCAAATATATAAATAATGATATACCGTTATTGCAGTTTTTGAAAATATGAGTAACTAAGGCTTGTACTTTTATTTGAAATTATTCCAAATTGAATGTGATTTATGGCAGCAATGTTGTTGCCTACTGATCGACATAAATGTGTGAGTGTACAGTAAAATCAGTTAAAATAATGCATTACCACACATTTTGAATTTCAAAGATAAAAAGTACATAATGTTTGAAATATTTTTTTATTAAGTTTTCTTCACCATTTGCATATATTACTTATTCTGAACCTTCTTTGCAAATTTGTTCGGTTATTACAAAATAACCCAGTATAATTTTAAATATAATCACTTGGCTAATCAATAATTAGATTAGACTTAAACAAAAATATTAGTATTAATAAGATGACACATTAATTAGTCTCATAGATATAGAATTTTAGCTTCTGTTTATTTCTTTTTATTCTTTTTATAAATAATAATTCTTAAACTTGGTTTAGATTCAAACTTAAAATTTAGATAAAATCAATGGCCCTGCACTGACCTCTATGCCACAAAATCAATCAATGTTATTCTACAATCAATCAGACCATGATCTTATCTCCCTTGACCCAGCAAAGAAAAAGTAAATTTGATCACTATATATATTAAAAACCTAATTTATTATAATACTAACTTTGTTAATGTTCATATTACTATTTTATGACGTTTTGTACATATACCATACACAAACCACTACATTTCTTAATAAGAAGGTAGTTGAAATATTAATAAAATATTCTCTACTATAAATAAATATACTGGCGATATTATACCCAATTAAATAATTTTATCTCACTGTAAAAGAAGATACAAATACAAACAGATTAAAGGTTTAATTACACATTTAATTAAATGTACCTGGTAGGGTATATTAGGACACCACACTATTATACAAATTTTTCTCCTAAAATATTGGGGAGTTACTGATACACATGGTAATTATAATCATTTAGGTAAATAGACATTGCTTTTGGCCGATGATAAAAATAAATAGTCAAGAATCAAAAGCAAAGATATCATTAGTCGGTTTTACATATATTTGTAAAAATATACAACACAATAATAACAAATGTGTGGTGCTCAAAAATAATCGATGAAGTTATGAAGACGGAAAGTTCATAAAACGTTTGTGTGGTATTAAATAAAATTAAATAATTGACTATGATTAGGATAAATCATTAAGAGCACATATAGAAGACAAATAAATTTTAAAGTTAGAATAAAATATAGGACACGTGGCGATCCTTTTCTACAGTCAATTTGCCCCACCCCAGCATGTCAAAATAAAATAATGATGAACTCACTAATCAAATATGATGCCGTTGATTTATGTTGTTTAATAGTATTTCTCAAGAAGTAACGATTTCTGGCGCTTTACAAGTTTTGCTAAGTGCAAATAAGTAGAAAATAAAAAATATCACAAAATCTCAGCACGTGTGCGGCAATCGGCAAACCGAAATAGTGATGGGATAACTGCATATTGCTATCATTCGTTAATTCGTTTATCGATAATCAGTGCGAAATCGGAACAACGATACCGAAACAGAATGCATATTTTAAACAAAACTCATGTTGATAAAGGACGATTTTATTACAATGAACACTAAAATGAAGAAACTGTGATTTTCACTTTTGTATAATATTTTACAATGATATAATATCGCATTTGCTAGTTGTCATTTTAGAAAACAATCCGTACGTCTTTAAAGACATTGTACATCATAAAGGTCTTTGTCTCCTCATAACTGAGTCTCTCTCAATCCAACTTAATTATAGTAGTGATACATTTTTTCATTATATATAATATAATTATAAATAATGTAATATTTTATTTTAAATATAAATAGAATTATTTATTTTCTTATATAATATAATAAAATAAATATAAAACTAAGCATTTTCCCTATGAACTATTATGAATGTAAAAATGTATTTCTACTATAATTAAGTTGGATTGAGGCTCTCAGTTATTAAGAGACAGAGAATTTTACGATGTGCAATGTATAGATTTAAGTATATTAACTTAATTAAATTGAATTAGCAGACACAGAAAACGCACAGATACGCACGCGTTCAAACACACACACACACACGCACACAATTATTGGTTCCATATTTAGCTTAATTAATTTTCTTCCTCCTATTTCCATTAATTATTTTTCCTAAGAGTGTTATATATTTAATAAAATGAAATTGTTATAGAAGAGCGAGACATTTTGCTTACATGTACTTATTTACTCACTACAAGGTCTCAACATTGATCTATAAATTTATGAATGAAATGAATAAACAAATTGTTATTATTATTATATGCCAATATTAACAGAAGACTTTAATAAGTAGCCACAGACCATATCGGTGTCTGTGACCCATAAAATGTGCGTTTGACTCTCTTTGCTACCTTGATACAGTAAAGGAACCAGCGCAAAACTATCGGAGATTTAACATTTTGAACATAGGAACGTTTACATTTGTATTTAATACAAATTCGTTTAAAGAGACTTACAACACTGCTACTGCTGTTCACGGAAACCTGCCACCAACCTTAATCAAAGAAGACTACAGATACGTAGTCTCCAAAACTGTGAGACATGCCACTAAGATAGCATGTCTAATAGTTTTTAATTATAAAGGTTCTATACCTTTCAGACTTTTCAGACTTTTACTAAGAAAATTTTGCACAACAACAAGCTTTGAATCCCGTGGCTACTTCACAGAGATCGAGTGAAATCGGCCATAGTTAAACATGTGCCTGCTGCAAGTTTGTGGTCTACTGTATTAACTTTGTCAAATATTTACTATGACAAAGGTTTCACAAATAAGATTCGCTACATCTTGAAGCGAGCTTCCATTAAAACATACTTCAAGCCACTGAAGAAATTTAGTCAGTTCTTACCGTCCGTCAAGTATAATATCCCTCTGCAATATGCAGGAGTGTGCAAGCTTGACAGTAAATGTGATCACTTACACATAGCACCAGCGTAAAAGAACATATAGCTAATGTGAAGAATCCACGCTTCGGAAAGGCTGCAGTCTATGTGCATGTACAGAATCCCTCCCGGTATTATATAAGATTTGATAGATTACAAATATGATAAAATGATTGATCAATAGAGAAGATGGCTGGGTTTTACCATCTGCTTGTAATCCTATAATTAATAAAATTAAATCCTAACACAAGCTTACTAGTGCAAGACTTCAATATAATATAAGTTCTTTCTGCGTAGATCGAACTAAAAATCTATGAAATTGAGATGTGGAAGAATTCGTTGCCCCTCACCACAAACTAATGAGAAGTAAAAGCGCAGTCCCCCCGTAGCTATGGGTACTGCAAGGTACTCGAAACGTTGGGAATAGATCATTTTTTCTTTCTCGGTTAATTAAACGCTATAAAATCAGTACAAAACTATTTTCGTTCAATTTGTAGTGTTTGCATAAATATAAAGAATAATTTTGACCACGTTCATCGTAACTGACTCTAAGGGGAGAAGCACACAGCTGATGGTAGAGGCCGTGTAGGAGAGCTAGTTTTGTGTTCCGGCGCTCCTTGCTTGAGGAAGTAAAGAGAGGGAGGAAAGGTCACCAGCACGCAACTAACACTGTTGAGGCCGCAGTCGACTGCGAAAATATTACCGTGGCCAAACCAATGTGTGGAAAAGTGGAACACAAAGAGGCTATATTCGGTACGAGTCTTACATAACTCGTCCTTGCCCCTGTGAAGCGTAATAATACAAACATAATGCAAATGTCTTATACCTACAAAAATAATAAAACGATTCAAAGGGAGAGGTGACCAAATTATTATTGAATTGCATTCCTCAACTCTTAAACAAACCAGTATTGAAAATGTGGTTCTCACATCGTAGAGATGAATTGTTTTTATACAAATGATAGATAACGACATCACGTTCGTCCATTCCTAGTTACCTATCAATAGATACCTACTTTAATATGCTTACGGAAAATTAGACTTTATCTGACGTTGTTATGTTATATGGTTTACTCATAACTTAACACCGTACTTTAACGATATTTTTACACTTATTAGGGACAAAATAAGAATTCATTGTTAGATTGATGCCAAACACAGTTATTATCCCCTGTCAAACCCATAATAAAAAATGTGCCATCTGAATTTAAGTAGATTTGTACGTGATAGAGTTATGCTGCAGCTATGTTAGTAGTACAGTTGTAGCATGAATGGGTCGGCTCGACCGGATGCTGTGTTTCGTATAGTGAGTGTAGAGAACCGAAGACCCCTTTTACTGGAATTGTTGCATTCCATCTTAGTCCTCACTGGTGACAACGCATCTGCATTTTGATTCGTAGTTGAGGATAGATGTTGATGTTTATTATCCACAGCAACTACTTAATATCAGGTGGACTGTGTGCCCGTTTGTCACCTTTATCATATATAAATAAAAAAGATTGCATAGTGACCTTTTCACAATATATTTTAAATTATACAACGATAGTACGAAATCCCGCATTATTCGACTATGTTTTTGTTGTAAGATGTCAGACAAAGCTTTCATAAACATAAAAATAAGTATTACGAACCGTACTAATAAAAATCCCTAATTTTACTAAGTCATAGACTAAATTAATTTATCGACAACGTATTTTGTTTCGCTAATGGCACATCAATAGAGGTGTCTATGGAATGGAAAAAAATCACGGAATATATAACAACTTGTTTTTTATATTCCGTGGAAAAAATGGCCATAACATTGTAAAAGAAAGAAGGTGAGAACAATATAGCTATTTTATTTTGTACCATCTTAAACGTCATATGTATGGAGAGTTCAGCTATAAGAATTTTGTTCTTATTTTATGATTCTATGCTAGTAATTACTCTGATTCAAGCAAGGAGGTTATACTATAATATAGGGAGTGAGCGCTTGGAACATTGTAACCGTTCCCCATTTTTCTTAGAAAGAGAGGCACCGAGTTTTGATTTCTATATCCTTCTAGCATTGATAAATGTTTACGTAAAGTAAAAACATACCAACGTTTAAACAGTTATTGACATAAATTGATATTTTAGACGTATGCTAGAACGATAATCTTATATTTTTATCGCTAATCATAGTTGGAATATTCCATATTGTATTTCAATTAAGCATATTATTAAGTAACACGAAAAAAAAACACTAAAACACGAATGTTCTTTCCCTAAAAACGAGGGGGTGCATTTAACGCTATAGATGACAAAAAAAATGGAAAGTCGTTCTGGATTCAAATAGCGAATCGGAAGCTGAGCCTATAAAAAAGAAAAGTCTTCGTTTGCATTTGATTTAGAGGTAAGTTAAATTTAAATTTATGAATACAACTGTCCCATTGGTCAGTGACCCAAATTGCCTAGCTGAGGGTTGTGGGGTTCGAGTCCCGGTCGCTGCAGATATTTATTTCACAGATAAATATTTGTACTCAGGTCATGGATCTTTATCGTATTTATTTTGTTGTGGGGTATTTATTATCTTTGATTCCGATTGTTGCTGGATTATCGGCTACAGGAGCCTTAGCTGGTGGTGCAGCTGGTACACTTAAAACTATAAATGAAATCAAAATGGCTAAAAAACAATTTGCTGAATTGAAGAGACACAATGAAAAAATGGAAGCTCTTTGTATTGGAAATGGGTTACAGTTTAAACCTCATAAAAATTGATTTGGCCATTTTTGTATCTAAAGGAAAAAAACTAGAATATAAGCTACCCAAACGCGCCTTAACTAACATTGACATTCTAAAGTATAGAAATAATATTCCCTATTTTCGAGGTATCTTTATGAGAGATGAACTCCCAACACACCCTTTTAAAAAAGAATGTGGAGTTATAAATTTAGATATTTCCTTAAAGCCGGGATCTCATTGGGTAGCCTATGTAAAATTTAATAATTATGTTGAATATTTCGACAGTTATGAAAATCTTAAACCTCCAATGGAATTGATAAAATATTTAGGTCCTAAAGTCCACTATAATTATGATAACATACAGCGTGATCACCCTTTTAATTGTGGACATCTTTGTATGATTTTTTTGGAGAAATTTTGGCGCAATCAAGACATAAAATAAACAAGAGCTGCATAAATTGCTCAGTATACAAGCATGTCTATAACAGTTACCATCTCAGGAAATAAATCAGAATTGGATTCCTACTTTCAACCGCCTCTGAGTTTATCAGGTCAATACGAATGCGGTTTACTATATTTTTCAGTAATAAACTCAACATCAAAATATTCTTATGTTGATAGCAAGTTGATAGCATCTGTGATCAGAATCGAATGTGATTTCATATACGGCTCATATTGCAACGAGTTACGTACTCATATTATTCACGAATTTGTATCTAAAACTGCTGCAGATAATCAATACATAGAAATACCTCAGAACGTTATTTACTTCCCACTGAATAAAAATTATATTACATTTATAACTATTAAAGTTTTAGATGAATTTCGCTACAGAATTAATTTCAAAGAACAATATATTGAAATTTGCCTCCATTTGAGGAAAGTAAAATGATATTGGACTATAAAAACCCTACGGTCTACTTAAAGCGTCTCATTACTTCTTTACTCTCTAAGGTGCAAAGACGTGAGAAAAAGGTTAACCTTGAGTAAAAATAATAAAGATTTTCTAAAGTCCTTAGGATTTAAAGTATGAATATACTATAGATTAATGACTTATCAAACTTCGATACTTCTATTAAAAGTTATGAAGTCCATTCTTATAATACATATAATAATATCTTAAGAGATAACGATGAAATAAGAATTCCCATACACCAGCAAGACATATATGTATTACCATCAGCCAGTTCAATTTACACCGAAGGTCAAGCAAAGCTCCTCAGCAAAGATGGAAACCAGATTAAAAAAACCTGTTACGTTCAGTTATAATCCTATTATGTTCTTTTTTCAAGACATAAGGTATGAGATAAATGGAATCGAAATAGATCATATTAAAAATGTTGGTATAACGTCAACAATTAAATCATACATTTCAATGAATGAAGCAGAAAATAAAGTAGCAGCTTTGTGGGGTTGGGATATAGATGGATTTAAAAGTAAAAACGGTGATTTTAGTGCTACTGTACCTCTAAATAAGATTTTAGGGTTTCCAGATTATGCTAAAATTGTAATAAATTGTAAACATGAACTTATACTGAACAGAAGTAATTCTAACACAAATAGTATTATAAGAACTGAAGATGTTGCACATTTTCAAATAGACATACAAAGAATACAATGGCGAGTGCCACACGTGAAAGTATGAGATCGTGAACGACTGAAACTTCTTAAACATTTAGAAAGAGATAAACCTATACAGATGGCATTTAGAAACTGGGATTTATATGAATACACAATACTTCCTACAGCAACTAAGCATTCCTAGTCTATTAAGACTGCGTCACAATTAGAGAAACCTCGATATGTAATTTTTTGTTTACAAACAAACAGAAAAAATCAAAAAATGAAAGACTGTTCAGTATTTGATCATTGTGGAGTGAGAAATGTGACAATGTTTTTGAATTCACAATATTACCCATACGAGCCCTTAAGTTTAAAGTTTTCCGTAAACAAAATTTTTCCGAAATGTATGTGAAATTTCGCCAGTCGTACTACAACTGTCCCGCAGACCCATTGCTTGATTTAAGTAGTTTTAAGAAGAAGGCTCCGCTGTTTGTGATAGATTGTTCAAGACAAAGCGACAGTCTAAAAACGGGACCCGTAGATGTTCGTTTGGACATTGAATGTACAACGACAATACCGGAGAAGACAACTGGATATTGTTTAATCATTAACGACCAACTTGTGGAATATAAGCCTTTAAGCGACATAGTGCGCAAGTTGACATGACTGCTATCATAGTTGTCCAAGGTTACAAAACAGAAAGAAATGGATTCATAGTTAAAGAAATTGCAATAATGTGTAATAATAAAATACAACGACTTTTAATTAAACCACCATTTCCTTTTTAAAAATTGACTGTAAAAGAAAGAAAACATGTAAATTGGATTCAACGTAATAGAAAGATATATTGGTGTGAGGGAGTAACACCTTATTATATAAAAACACTTATTATATATATATAAAAACCCTCCACCAGCAACTTTTAAAAATGTTTAGAAGGAATCAGCGCAGCTTTGCAGCATCATTATACTCTTGCAACCAGCAAGATCAATCCTCCACAAAGCATGAGGGACATGTCTCAAAATGAATACAAACCCCGATATAGTTTATATGATTTATATAAAACACGTTTATTTTCATTTAGCCATTATTGGGCAACGACTGATTTAAGAGAAGCAGTGGTGAATGAAATAGCTCATGCGGGATTCTTTTATTTTGGTGATAGCATAAATGATACAGCTGCTTGTTTTTCCTGTGGAGGAGTTATTGGAGATTGGGAGATTTACGTGAAAGGGTCGGATTATATACATAAATGTTTGAAAGAGTATGGGAGTATGTCACAAGATGGGAATTGCTTGCTGTGGTAAAGTCATTGCAGCGATTTTAAAGATTTATAACCTAAATTGTAAAGAGTCCCTCAGATAATTTTTTAAAGAAATAAACATAACTTTACTTGCATCGCAATATATTTATGAAAATGTAATGTATGTACATAAAAACATAAATAGCTTTAACAAGAACAAGGATGTTCATACTTTAAACACTAGGAACAAACATAAGCTTGTAATGCTAATTACGAGACTCCATTGAATTAGTATTTAATTTATGGGGCAATGTATACGCTTTTACAACAAAATTTCAGAACATGTTCAAAGTTTTTGTATAAACAAGTTTAAAAGTTTTATTAAAGAAAAACTGTACAAAAAGGGTTATTATAATATCAAGGTTTATCCCACTTGTTTATTGTAATATATTTATCGTTATTATTTTCAAATAAACTACAAAAAAAAAAACAACGGCGAATAAACAGTATTTGAATTCAAATACTGTTTATTTACCGTTCTTTTGTGTTTGTTTTTTTTTGTATTTCGGCTTTTCCGTGAGGTCACGCGGTCACGTGGTTTCCTTCAGAATATTTCTGGCAACCCTGCCTTTAATCCCATGATTATAAGACCACTTCTTACTATAAAAAAAACCACCTCTTACTAAAAAAAAAAAATTATAATTAGAATTAGTATGTGGACTACCACAATTACTATACTCTTTGGTTAGTATACTCTTTCATAAGATTTCTATAGGCGCAGAAGGGCTAGAACCCAGAGCCGTAAAGCCAGTTTAAAAAAAATCATAAGATTCTGTTGTTTTTACCCGTAGAGAGAGAATAAACTACCCTCTACGTTTTTTTGCCCTATTATATTATCTATGGTTGTTTTGTTGTTTTTTGTGTCATGTCATGTGTCACACCTGTCACACTGTTTATTATATAGAAAGGAATGCGTAGATTACTGTGGATTTCTGTATGAAGGAAAAAGAAATTCTTGGTTTATGAAAAGCGCTGTACTTGTATTTTGCGAATTACATTACAGATAAATACGTGACAATGACTGAAAACATAGAATATTACATGAACCAAATAGTTTCAGCAAGAACAGAAATAAAAAATTTAAGGCAAGTATAAAGTTAATTTCTGTAGTGAAATTATGTAAATAAATAAAAAATTGCAATTAAATCAATGTTTTAGGCAGCGACTGTCTGCTTTGAAACATGAACATGCTAAAGAAATAAAAGGTATAAAGACCATTTTAAATGGCCTCCGTTGTACTGATTGCGCTGCTAAAGGTAAGTTCTATTTTTAATTATATTTTAAATCCTAATAATTTAAATAAGAACAATCATTATTACGGCCTTACAAAAGTCCACAGCTGCACATAGGCCTCCTCCGTAGATTGCCTCTCAGGGGATATATTTGCCACTGCCCATTTATTGTTATGTTTCCTTCTGTCAGCACTTAAGACAAACACTGGATGATATAGGATAGTGGATATTCTTACACCGCCGCTACATAGTTAGTGCCACCACATGGTAAAATTGTTGCATGAGTGATAGGTTGTTGTTAATTTTTTTGTTAATGGAGCATAGCCTTCCCTTAAATATTTTTTTTTCTTTGGTCTAATCTTCGTATTGAAATGATTTTGTCTCAGATGTTTAATAACAATAAGAGAGATTATATTTTTTATGATCATTGCTAATGGTGAATGTCATAAAAACTAGCTTTATTTCTAACTAGCTATTCCTCGTGACTTCGCCTGCATGTTAAGATTTTTATGGTTTTGTGCGCACACCCTAATTCTTTTTTTAAAATGAAAGTAGCCTAAGTTACTCCTTATGAAATCAGCTATCTGCCAGTTACAGTCCCGTCAAAATCGCTCCAGCTGTTTCGGAGATTAGCCGGAACAAACTGACAGACAGACAGACAGACAAAAATTTAAAAAATTGTATTTTAGTTATAAGTATCATATTTATTTTCATATGCATTTAGTAAAAAACTATAATTTTGAGATTACAAACAGATACTTCAATTTTATTTATTTGTATAGATGAAAACTGACTTACATGTTTATTGGTGCATGTGGAAAAAGAAATTAAAAGAAGAAAAATGTTTAAAAACAATTCTTTATGTCTGTGTAGTATTGCAGGTACTATTTTATTTGCTTAAAGTTCAGTCGTAAACTTTTTAAAAATTCATCATTTCAGCAACAACAATAGTCAACGACAGTCATGAAGACCAACCATCTACATCTGATAGTACTGGCTTAATAACTTTCCAACCAATTGGGTATGTTGAAACTTCTTTTGGAAACAAGCGTGCTGTGCCAAGACAACCCTCAGTGCTAGCAAAGTCAAAAGGCATAATCATCATTAATACCAATGTATTTACTAATCCAGATCATGCTATGAGTGGCTTAGAAGAATTCTCTCATATGTGGTATGTGTATATTATAATTTGTATCTATATTTATATATTATAAAAATATCAATGTACATTGCTCAATACATTCTATGGATCCACAAATATGAATCTTATGCTTTAGTTTTTCGTGTTTTTATATTTTCAGTATCTATTATAAATGAACATGACTCTATTAACTATTTCCAGCACCATATCTGAAATAAAATAATAAACCACTTTCGTAGTTACCTAAAATTATAATTAATGTTTATAGAAAAATATCTATTTTTTTTAAATAGAATAAGGGTGACAAACGAGCACACAGTCCACCTGATAGTAAGTGAATGCTATGGTCCATAGATATCTACATTTATCCTCAATTAAGAATGAAAATGCAGATTCATTGTTACCCCTGAGGACTGAGATGGAATGCCTCATTTCCAGTAATAAGGGTCTACGGTTCTTTACACTCTCTACTAGTTTCATACGAAACACAACAGCATTAAGCGGCTATTTCACACTGGTGTTCTGTGAGAGCGTGGTCCTACCCTGGTCGAGCTAACCCAATTCGTGCTACAACCACAATGTAGCTTCAGTGTGGCTCCAGCACATACAATAACTTTAAAGTAGTGAATTTATAAACATAAAAAAACATTTATTTCAATCAAATAGTGTTTATTAGTAAAGCAAATTCTTAATACTGGTTTAATCAATTCCTTAAACTTACTTAAGGCGCAGGTTGAGCAAAATGTCGCGCTAGTCGTTATTTGTGCGGTTTTTAGGAGCTATCTACTTTTTATTTAAAAGATATATCAACAAATAAAAAACACATTATATTTCTACATAATCTTGATTCCATAAAAGCTATATCCAATTTTTTTTAAAGGAATAAATATTAATATAATCTCCTTACAACGAAACCACATAAATGTGAAATTATTATTGATAACATGCATCTCCTCGTAAAGTAAGTATTATTTTATTTTGCGTTTTACATTTCTATAGTAAATTTTTTTTCAAAAGACCAAAATTTGATTTTATTAAGAAATTATTTTAAAATCTGGGCATATTCACTGCCCACGGGCTTGCTGAAGTCAGTGAGCGCTGAGCTCTTCGACGTGAAGCCCGTGTCGTTAGAGCGTCGACCAGCGCATACGCTCACGTCATATCAGTCGATAATATTATTACTTATTAGGTTATTTATAGGTAGTATTATTTGTTTGTTTTGGGTATAATTTTTCGTATTAGTTATACATATATTTGTTGTGTTTTTTTACTGCGCGATGAAGCTTTTTGCGTGTATTTTCTTTGAAGTAAATGCAAATAAAAAAATGAAGCACCATTAGCATGTAAGGTTCGAATCCATAATTAAAATTTCGACAAATATTATAATTTACACTATAAAAGGCTAATTCAATATTATCACCCAACCACAATATCTTATTAGATATAGTACTGCCTCGTTGGTCTAGTGGTTGTAGTAGTGCGTCTGCTGATCATGAGGTCCCGGGTTCGAATCCTGGGTCGGGCCAAAAGTCAGTTATGAGTTTTTCATTTATGTTCTAAGTTATAATTAGTATTACTAAGTTATAGTTTTTTGCTAAAATATAGTATATTATTTATTGCTTGATTTTTCTTCTTTTTCAAAAAATAATTTAGTACATAAGGTGTTCTATACTTATAATTCGGTAAAAAGTATCTTAGTAGGTACTAATATACCTACTTTTTACTATTAACTAAAAAATTTTAAAACTTATTAACTAAAAAGATTAAACTGACCATTTATTTTTTAACTCATAACAGGACATGGGTTTATTTATACTCTAAAAACTATAAATTTATACAATTAGTGTTCACTATAAAATTATATTCGGTATAGACGGTAATTATTAAATGCAACATATTTTTTTAAATTATTAATTACATTTGTCAGTGGATTGAATTTGCTTTAATGAAGTTGGTGATGATTTTAAATAAGAATAAAATTCTGCTCAAGTTTTTTTATTGTTATCTTTGTTAACAACATCGCCAACTCTGGAACCGTAAGTGTTTTTCAGACGTCCACAATTTATTCAAAATAAAAAAAATACTCTTTCTACCGGAGCATTCGTACCAGGTAGACATAAAATATATTCGATTAAAAAAAATTATGTTGAAGATTGTTGACTTTGAATACTTCCATCCAACGAGTTATGGGACAATTTTGTGTCCCGGAGCTTTGTTTGGGGACAATGGGACAGGTGACCGAGAAAAGGGACAGTCCCGTTCAAAACGGGACGTATGGTCACTTTAGCTATAACCCGGCGACGGCGCAGTGGCTTAGCAATCAGTTGTTGCGTTGGGGGCCGCGGGTTCGAATCTCGCACGGAACAAGTATTTGTATGGCCTACAAATAATTGTTCCGGGTCTGGATGTTTGTCCTTGTGCAATTTATATTTGTAAACTGCCTCCACGACACAGGAGAAAATCCTAGTGTGGGGGTAACGATTTTTTACAATTGAAATTGAAAGATTGAACCCTTATACTTCTTGTTGATTTTTGTATTACCTTTATTAAAGTTACCCTTATGTATAAATAAATATAATTACGTATGTAGAAATAAAATTGATTTTCATCCTCATCAATCATTGGGGCGAGGATAATGTCTGCCAGCATAAGTAATAAGCAGGCTAAGTTACAAGGTGCTCAGTTCAAAAATTTGTAGGTAGGTATGCTACTTTTCAATACGTGACACGTAAAAATTAACAATAATCAAAAACACATCTACGAAACATCCTATTTATTTATTTATTTATTCTTTATTGCACCAAATATTTGTACAAAAGGCGAGCTATCTATTTATTTACCTATAGTGAATAGGTATCTTTTGAACTCACAATTTTCAATGCTTCATTTTTAATATATAATTAATTATAAAATTTCATAATTAGATAATATATGAAAATACATAATTCTAATATAATGCAACTAATATACCGAATAAAAAAATTAAAATACATTTATCGTTGTACGCTGTGTGTATTTCCATAAATTAGTTTATTGATGTTTAAAATGAAGCGAGCGGCGCGCCGCCGGCAAAATGCTCAAGGTCGTTCGCATGGAGTAGCCCCTTAAACCTATTGATTTCTTTGTTTATACATACATCACATTGAATAAAACAAATTTTATGGATTTGATCAAATTTAATATAACTCTTTTAATTTTCAATGTTTTGGGTGGCACTGAAATCCTCAATGTCATGAATAATCTGATCCAGATAATTTTGGTAAACCTGCCTTGCATCTAAAGGAATGCTTTGAAAAGGAGATTTTAAATCATCTAATTTTAGATGTAATATTTGATTTTCTTCTGACTAGAGCTGCTCATAATATTTAATTATTTTTAATGGGTGGCTTTTTGTTTCCTTCTTTTGTCTATTACTTATATCAAATTTTTGTGGTTGAAAAAAATATGCGACCAAGTGTACTTTTAAAAATGCATACTTCTTTAGTTTTTTACCAGCAGACAACAACTCTTCGACTATCTTTTTTTTGTTTGTAATATTTTTAATTATTTTAGATATTCCAACAAGTTAGAAAGTCATTTTTTCCATCTAAACTTTCAATAATTTATTTCTGTTGAGACAACTAACCATCACAGCCATATAATCTTGTAGAATGTGAAGAGCGTTGACTATAATATAATTATAAACATCACCAAATTAAATATTGTTCAGTCCACTAAATTTTTAGGGAATTACTCTAGATAACAAACTACATTGGAATTATCACATAGCCTCACTTAACAAAAAAATGTGTTCAACGGCTTTTGCTATAAGAAAAATTAGGCAGGATATACTTCAGTTATTTTCAGTCTATTGTCATATGGAATACTTTTGTGGGGCAAATCATCAGACATTGAATCTGTATTTGCCATTCAAAAAAGAGCTATACTAGCATTTTACAATTTAAACTTACAAGTCTTTGAGAAAATAGTTTAAAGAAGTTAGCATATTGACTGTAGCTCCACAGTATATCTATTCAAGCATTATTTATGCATATAAAAATATTTCATTACTAAAAATAAAAAGTGACATTAATAAAATGAACACTAGAAAAATAAGTATAAATTAGTGGTTCCTTTCCTTAAGACTGAAGAGAGTAAGTAATTCCTTTGCAGGAGAATGTGTACACTTCTTAAATAAGATACACAAAGAGAAAGTAAATTTACCTTTATTTTTTTTTTAAATATGTAAAAGAGTCACTCATAAAGGAACCATATTACACAGTCAATGATTACCTATAAAGATATTTGATTTGAATTAGTGTACAGTCTCATGTGGTTTTTGAAGCAGACTCAATTTTTTTTTATCTTCTTATAAACCAGTGCTTGACCACAATCCCACCTGGTAGTAAGTGGTGATGCAATTTTAGATGGTAAATCGTACTATCTTATCGTAACAAAAGCCTATGCACTCTTGCCTTGAAGACGCCCAGATTGTATTCAGACGGAAAGATAGACGCCGGCAAATTATTCCACTCCTTTGCTGTACGCATTACAAAAGACGAAGCAAACCGTTACTCCCTATAATTTTCTAAGACACTATTTAAATTTGTGTTCTCTTCTAGTATTGCATATAATAACAAAGTTAACTTAATAAGTTGGTTCTGAACCTCACACAAATTAGCAAAGGATAAGCTCTTTGACTTTGGAATCTCACTATGAAAATTGCATGTCTTTAAAGTAGAGCATACTTCTTGAGCTTCTCTGCCTACAATACGAATGTAATACTCACACATAACAAAATCGTCTACTACTGATACTGACGGGCCTAAAGTAAAGCTGCCGAGTAATAAAATGCAACACTGAACCAGATCAGTGGAATTGATATTTGATCTGCAACCACTATAAAAACACACACAATTTATGGACTTAATTTATTACCGTCAATTATTGAGATACTCATTAATTGCAGACATAAAATTCAAGTTCATGGTTTAATTACGTACAGATAGCACATAAAATAATTTCTTCTTAATTTTTTTTATAATAATGTGTACCTATAATTTATTATATTAAAAATTTTAAAAAATTATAGTTAAAAAGTAGATACATTAGCTATTGGGATATTTAAAAATTTAACAATAATAATTTCTACAAAAAGGAATTTAATTTTAATATATAAAAATGTATTATTTTGAATACTACGCATTTTATATAAAACTATATTTACGGATTTCCGATATTGATATCCATATAGTTTTATTCATTCAATGCTTAATTTCGTGACGATAGATAGCGCTGTAATGTATCAAATAATTATTGTTCTATTAACGCTTAATAGGTGGCGCCGTTAGCCTTACTAGTAGTAAGTTTGTAATAGTTCCAATATTTTGTAATAGATGGCCTTTGAGAATTGCCTCAAGTTTTCTGCATGGCGGTGTATAATTTCTGTCACAGAGTACATTATTATAGGGAATAGAGTCATCACTTAGAATCGTAGCATTAGCGCCATCTAGCGATATACGACGTCCCTACAGCCCAGCGACGACGTAGGATGCTCTATATTACAATATTGTTACGAGCTTCGGGTTCGAGACAATTAAAAACTGCCGACTGAATTACCAAAATTGACACTTTAATTACACAACACTAATTACAATCAAAAATCACACTAATAATAAAACACAGTTCGCCGTTATTTCGCTTCGAAGTATTCTCTTGTATCGCCAATTCAATACTGCCCCGGTCGTGGTCTATACCGGTCTTATATAGGGCCTCAGATAGTTTCCTGAACCTTCTACTGTAGCGACATCTAGAATGTTCGAGTACATATCGGTCCCGAAATTTCTGGAAGGATCTCGACTCTCCTAGTTCTGCTACTCGACACTAGAGGGCGCTAGTGTGACTAGTGTTGCCATGTACAAGACATTAATAGTGGCGCGCAATACTTTCATTTACTCGACACTAGGGGGCGCTAGTGTAACTAGTGTTGCCATGTACAAGACATTAATAGTGGCGCGTAACACTGCCCCCTCCTAAGACATGCTCGCCCCGAGCATTATTGGCCCCATAATAACGCGCCAGTCGATCCACATGGACAATCTTAGGAGTACCTCTGGCACCTTTCTGTATCCGGTAGGTTACATCATTGATCCTTGTCACAATCCGGTACGGTCCGTCCCATTTAGCTTGAAGCTTAGGAGATTTCCCTTTGCTGCGAACTGGATTATGTAACCACACTAGTGAACCTTCATCAAAGCCCTTGTTGTTCATTTTGCATCATTCGGTGTTTTCATCTTCTCAGACGTTTGCTGGCCCGTCTGTCTGACGTGCTCATAAATGTCATTCATTTTGTTCCGCAAGTCATTTGCATAATCGGTTATACTGCGTGGGGCATCAGGTGGTATTCCGGTGATCAGGTCTGCAGGCAGCCGCAATTCTCTCCCAAAGTTTGCGAAAGCTGGTGTCACTGATGTACTTTCGTGAACAGCGCTTCGATATGACAACAAAAACGGTTGTATGTGCCTGTCCCAGTCTCGTTGCCGTTTTTCCACAACTTTTGCTAGGTACCTCTCCAATGTCTGATTAAATCTTTCTACCATTCCATCAGATTGTGGGTGGTAAGAAGTTGTTCGTGTTTTCTGAGTACCCATAACTCGGCAAGTTTCCTGGAATATTTGAGACTCAAAATTCCTTCCTTGATCGCTGTGAATCTCTAAAGGTACTCCAAAACGACAGAAGACTTCATGAACTAGTTTATCTGCAACTGTTGAAGCTTCTTGATTTGGAATGGCGAAGACTTCTGGCCACTTAGTGAAGTAATCCATCACTACCATGAAATACTTGTTACCACTTTCAGTTTCTGGAAACGGCCCCGCAACGTCAATGGCTATCCTCTCCCATGGTGCACCAACATTGTACAATTTCAATGCGCCTCTACTACGAATTTGAGGTCCCTTTACAGCCGCACAACTTGTACATTTGCGGCACCAGTCCTCGACATCGTCACGACAGTGGACCCAGTAAAACCGTTCTCGGATCTTCAGGAGAGTTCGTTTAACTCCCAGGTGGCCTCCTGAACAACCACTATGGTACAGCTGTAGAATATCCGGCACTTTAGCCTTAGGGACAACCATTTGCAAATGACACCTGTCTCCCCGACCATTTTCCCATTTACGGCACAGGACCTCATCCTGAATCAGCAAGCTGTCCCATTGGGCCCAATAGCTTTTCGTGGTCGAACTCATTGCTGAGACGTCGCTCCACTTGGGCTTAGGAGCACTGGCCTTCATCCATTCCAGAATCGGCTTAATGTCCGAATCTTCCTGCTGTGCATGTTGTAGGCTGTCCTTCCACTCATTGCTGAGCTGGTCTGTCATGAGCATTCTCACAGATACCACTTCCTTACCCTCTTGCCTAGTACAATGCTTGCAATCTTCAGGGCAAGGTCTTCTTGACAATGCATCTGCATTGCCATGAGATTTCCCGCTGCGATGTTCGATCACAAAGTCGTATTCCTGCAGTAGTTCTATCCATCTCGCAACTTGTCCTTCCGGATTTTTGAACTGCAATAGCCATTTCAGTGCAGCATGGTCAGTTCGTAAGTGGAATTTCCGCCCTAGAAGATATTTGCTAAAATGCTGCAAGGACTTTACCACAGCAAGCAATTCCCGTCTTGTGACACAATAGTTCCTTTCCGGCTTTGACAACGACTTGCTGAAGTACGCTATCACAATCTCTTGATCACCATTCCGTTGAGACAACACACCGCCAAGTCCTATATCACTTGCGTCTGTGTCAACTATGAATTCCTTGCCCGCATCAGGGTACCCCAAAATAGGTGTTTTGCACAGGCGGTTCTTGAGCTCCTGGAATGCAATATCGCAACTTTCATCCCAGCAGAATTGTCGCTTCTCCTCGGTTAGCTTGTGCAGAGGTTTGGCTATATCTGCAAAGTTCTTCACAAATCGCCGATAATAAGAGCACAAACCCAAAAATGCTCTAACCTGTGTCTTGTCTTTTGGGACCGGCCACTCCTTGACAGCAGCAATTTTCTCTGGATCCGTGCGGATACCTTCTTCCGACACTACATACCCCAAAAAACTAACTTGCCGTTTGAATAGTGAGCACTTCTTTGGACTCAACTTGAGGTTGGCACTCTGGATCTTCATGAGCACGCGTTCCAGGTTTTGAAGGTGTTCCTCAAACGTACGGCCTACGATGATGATGTCATCCAAATAGACCAGACAAGCATCTCCAATTAGCCCGGTAAGTACAAGCTCCATCAACCTTTCAAACGTTGCTGGAGCATTGCACAATCCAAACGGCATGACTTTGAATTGCCACAGACCCTTTCCTGTGGAGAATGCAGTTTTCTCCTTGTCCTTAGGGTCAATTTCAACCTGCCAGTAGCCACTTTTCAGATCTAGTGTACTAAACCACTTTACGCCTGTAAGCATGTCCAGCGTGTCATCAATTCTTGGCAAGGGATAGCTGTCCTTCTTTGTAACGTCGTTCAGGCGGCGATAGTCAACACAAAACCGCATGCTGCCGTCCTTCTTCTTTACCAGCACCACAGGTGAACACCATGGACTAGATGAAGGTTCAATAACACCATCCTTCACCATTCCCTCAATCATGGTTTCCACTTCCTTTTCACGTGCTACAGGCAATCTTCTTGGCCGCTGACGAATAGGCAATTCTTGTCCTGTGTTTATTTTGTGTTGAACTAAGCCAGTCTTTCCTATGTCAGCTTCGTTTGACGAGAAAACATTGGCGTACTTGAGTAACAACTTCTTCGCCTTGACCATTTCATTCGGGGAAAGAACGCTGCGACAGTCTTCCAAAAGTGTGGTCACTATCGTTTGTCCATCCTTGCTGGGGGTCCCGGTCGATAGATATTCGCATCGACGCAACCAATCCACTTCCTCACTAGTACCAACCAATGTGCCTTTTTCTATAATCTGTTCCTGATCACAAAGGTTCAACACACGTACTCCTGAGATGTCGGTGGTTCTGACCAAGGTTCGAGCCACTTTCCATGGAAGGTCATTGTCTACCCTTTCCACGAGTACACAACGATGGGCTTGCCCAGGACTCCGAGGAAGACTAACCGGCACAATCGTTTCCGATCTCGGCGGAAGAACAATCTTCTTAAGGCTGTACACATTCCCTGGTAACGCCCCTTCCACGAAAAGTTCTTCTTGTCCACATTTCAAAACACCTTGCTTAACGTCGATCTCACAACAATTCTTCCTCATAAAGTCTAGGCCCAGGATGCAGTCGTCCATTATATCAGCCACGATGACATTATGCAGGTAGATCATGTTGCCTAGCTTCAACTCCATCTCCTTCTCTCCACGGACGGGTATGCGCTGACCGGTGGCTGTCACCAAATTAATGCGTTCTCGGTTGTATGCGGAGTCCCCAAGGAACCGACTTATAAGTTGGGAACTGACAACCGTGCGAGAGGCTCCAGTGTCTATGGTCAGTTTACACGGCGTTCCGTTGACTTCGCCCTTGATGATTAGGCTGTTCCCATCATGGGTTTGTGAGATCGAAATCCTTGGGGCTCTTTTAACATCAGCCAGCACCCGCCCCGCAGTCCTGGCTTTTACACGTTTCCCTGCTGCTGCTGGGCGGTGCTATTATCCGCACTACCCTCTCGAGATCGATCACCTTCTCTTTCTACAGTTCGTTTAGGGCAGCTGGATCGAAGATGGCCCCTTTCCCCACAGCCGTAGCACCTAGGGTTATAGCCCTTATTGCGGTCCTGAACTGTAGCTGCTGCAACCTCCCTGACGCGGTGGGAACGATGATCCTGCCGCACGGCTTCCACCTCCAGTGCATGGGTCAGGGCGTCCTTAAGCGTCTGGTGGTGCCCGAGCCTCACAGCAGCTCTGACTTCAAGGTCGCGGATGCCGTCGATGAAAGTCTGC
Organism: Parnassius mnemosyne; assembly: GCA_963668995.1. NCBI lineage: Eukaryota > Metazoa > Arthropoda > Insecta > Lepidoptera > Papilionidae > Parnassius > Parnassius mnemosyne. The sequence goes on along the minus strand of CAVLGL010000084.1, from coordinate 21,575,930 downwards.
ACCAGGTTCCCTACAATGAGCACAGGTACAGACTGGTACGCTTTTCGAACCAGCTTCTCCACCTCAAGGGCCCACTGCTGCAGGTTTTCGTTACTGCGTTGCACGCGATCTTTGAGCTGCGCACGAAAGACGTGTTCCAGGTGAGCATCGCCATATCTCGCCTCCAATGCCTCAAGGAGCTGCTCGTAAGTCACTTCCTTACCGAGCGCTTCCAAAACAGTTAAGGCCTGGTCGCGTAGGCCTAGGGTGAGAGCAGTCATGGCCTGACTTTTATTCCAGCCGTTCGCTTTCATGACAGCCTCGAACTGGATTTTGTAGGCCGACCAGGAAGAACTCCCGTCGAACGGCGGCACTTTGAATCCACGTAGCGAAGGTGTTGTAGCTACCACGGGAGCTGTGATTCCATCCCCAAGTTTGAGGTCGTCCAGCGTTTTCTTCACATCAGCCATCACGTTGTCAACCCGATTGTTCACTTGGTCGATTCGGGTTTCAGCTTCCGACAGGCGGTTGTCATGTTGAGCAACCCTATCCTTCACCTCCTTTATCTCTTTCCCGAAGGTAGCGTGAAGGTCCTTCCTGAGGAGCATCTGTTCTTCCATACCGCGCTGCAGCTGCTCTTCCAGCCGACGGGTCTGTTCCTCCTGTCGGCGGGCCTGTTCCTCCTGTCGGCGAGCCTGATCCTGCAGCATCATCATCAGAGCACCCAAGTCAGGTGCTTCAGATGCAGGAGCTGCTGACGGGCCAGCCTCCGTGGTTAGCAACTGGCCCTCCGACGTTTGCGGCGTTGCATTATCAAAACGTCTCTGGTCCGTCTCCTGTTGGCGTTGACTTCGGGTACGGATACCCTCCGTGTCGTCTTTAGGTAAAATCGGCATATTTGATCCCACTTCTGACACCAATTGTTACGAGCTTCGGGTTCGAGACAATTAAAAACTGCCGACTGAATTACCAAAATTGACACTTTAATTACACAACACTAATTACAATCAAAAATCACACTAATAATAAAACACAGTTCGCCGTTATTTCGCTTCGAAGTATTCTCTTGTATCGCCAATTCAATACTGCCCCGGTCGTGGTCTATACCGGTCTTATATAGGGCCTCAGATAGTTTCCTGAACCTTCTACTGTAGCGACATCTAGAATGTTCGAGTACATATCGGTCCCGAAATTTCTGGAAGGATCTCGACTCTCCTAGTTCTGCTACTCGACACTAGAGGGCGCTAGTGTGACTAGTGTTGCCATGTACAAGACATTAATAGTGGCGCGCAATACTTTCATTTACTCGACACTAGGGGGCGCTAGTGTAACTAGTATTGCCATGTACAAGACATTAATAGTGGCGCGTAACAATATTTATTATTTATTTTCAAATAATTTCCAAAAGTCAAACCATTTTAATATTGATTTGGCTTTTGGAAATTACTTTGTATACAATAAAATTTAGGCAAATAAAACAACTGTTTAGCGGTTGGATGTTTTTTTATAATGCTTCCTTTTATTATAATAGTACACAACAACTTCTCTCAAAAGAAGCCACAATCCAGGTCAACAGAGCACAAATAGTTAAGCAAATCAGGGTCCAGAGTTTCATGCGTAAGTGCAACGAAAAAGGCGAAGTCTTCGGAGTCGGGAATCAAGCAAAGTTGTTAGTTTTATAAACACAAACAGAGCACATTCACAAACCACGAAAGGAAATGTAATGACAAACAGACAAACTAAATTACGTTAAATGAAGTTACTAGTTTTACACTCACACAAACTACTAGTTTTAGTTTCTTTTGTTTTTATTGTATGTATAAAATAAATGACATTTGTAACATTGACAGAACGAAATGACCATAGATCTCTCCCTCCGGCCCCTCCGGCTCTTGCCATAGATAAACGGAGAAAACAATTTGCAACGGCGAAATCATAATAATTCACTTGAATAAATGTAAAATAAATAAATTACACTAAAAATTTAATTACAAATTTGTTTTGTAACAAAATAGTAAGTTAGCAAGGTTCGATTATATTTTGAACTATTCATTAATTTGTTTGATTCTTAATTGGCCTAGCATGGTTAAATTTAAAAAAAGCGACATCTACTGCAACATGGACAAACTGTCTTGACATATTAATACCTCTAAGAAAAATTATAGTATGGACTGTTATGCCACTGATTTCTGTCAACCCGTATCACATCCATGGCATGTATCTTTTGTTTCTGCCGACTTACACAAAGGAGACGATTCTTAAATTCGATGCGTAGGTTTTTTTATGTGTGTTACCTCATAACTTTTTACTGGGTAAACCGATATCGATGACCCCTTTTTTATATGAAAGCTGATAGCTGATACTTCTCATTCTCATATGGTGCCATATAAATTTGATCAAGGTCAAACCAATAGTTTTTGAGTTATTTGAGTTATTCTTAATAACTTATATTGAAGTCGGCTGTACAAATTTTTTAATTTTAAATCATAATAATCATACTTACCTGGCGTAGGGGATACCGTGATCAAGAAGGCGGTTCCCCCAGGGCGAGGCCTTTCCATTGCACTGCGGTTAGGTTGACCCCTGCGATTATCCCTAATGTGGATAACTCGGACGCGTAATTTTTGATAGTGGGGACTGCGTACGCGCCGTCCCCTTTATTAATTATATATAATAACTATAATTAATAATAATAAGTAGTACACACATAATTTAAAATTAAAAATTTTGTACACCCGACTTCAATATAAGTTATTAAAAATAACTCAAAAACTATTGGTCTGACCTTGATCAAATTCATATGGGACCACACGAGAAGTATCAGCTTTCATATAAAAAAGAATCATCGAAATCGGTTCACCCAGTAAAAAGTTATGAGGTAACACACTTAAAAAAAAACATACGCGTCGAATTGAGTACCGTCTCCTTTTTGGAAGTCGGCAGGAAAAAAGTATATTAAAAGTTATTAAGATTTAGGTTAAGAAGAGTTGTTTTTCATCACATGGTTCAAATTTCACAGCATGTAATTATGATTCGGCACCTTAATACTATTTGAAATATAATAAAATTGGTCATTCAGTTCACATTCAAGTTTAGTACCTCGTGAAATACATTTGATTATTAATGATTTTACTTAAAATTATATGAATTAGTAGTGACATAAATTGTTATTCTCCATAAAAATTTTTTGTTACGCTTGTCTTTCCTCTTATAGTCAGTAGTGGCAGTATCCCTCTGGAGGCTCCAACAGTAGTAGTCTGCGAGCATGGTTGACTCCCATCATTTTTTGTTATTCGTTGACATTGATAACGCTTCTCATACTCTGCAATTTCTTTATGAAATCTTTCACCATGTTCATCACTGTTACCGGACTGTTACCCATGTTATCCGGAAAGAAAATTAAATGTCACTTAGCGTAGGAAATTTTGTTTTAGGATACAAAAATTCAGATCCGTCTTTGGCGAGTGTTTTTACAAAAGTCTTTCAAAGCAAGCTTGATATGTAACGGCGGTAAAATTATTTTCTCAGATGGCACTAATGGTTCATTGTTGACATTCTGCCAAGCACGAAACCGGATCTTAGAGGTCAGTTTTGTTTTGTTAAGTGATCTGTACGCAATAATTATTTTGACAAAATAAATGTTTAGGCGGTCGTTTTCGTTTGTTCGTATAGTATTGGTATAAAATTAATGAATAACCACCAACTAATTATGACCCTTGGTGGGCTACTAAGGCGCTATAGCCATTTTCTGCCAACTTCCAAAAAGGAGACGGTACTTAATTCGAGTGTATGTTTTTTTTTTATGTGTGTTACCTCATAACTTTGTACCGGGGGAACCGATTTCGATGATTCTTTTTTTATATGAAAGCTGATAGTTCTCGTGTGGTCCCATATGAATTTGATCAAGGTCAGACCAATGGTTATTGAGTTATTCTTAAATAACTTATATTAAAGTCGCTTATATTGAAGTCGGCTGTACAAAATTTTTAATTTTAAATTATAGATATGTCAGGTGTAATATCCAGGCCGGCGATAAGCGACAAAGGTACTGCGATGATCAATCGCTTCGATCGGAAAAACTAATAATAACAAAGTATCGGTATTCTCTCTTAATACTGGTTTTCATTTAATTTTTAACCGACTTAAAAAAGGAGGTGGGTCTCAATTCGAGTGTATGTTACGCGATATCTTCGCAGATTGTGAATCAATATTGATTATTCTTTTCTATATTAAATCTTTTATACTTCAAGGATGGGTCAATTAAAACGAATATAAATTTGGAGAAAAAATTTCACCCCTAAGGTTAGCAAATAAATTACTTCTTCTTTAACAATTTGAAGTCGGTTTTTACTTTTTGTTAAAAATTATAATTATTGTTTTTCGTACCCGATAACTATGCTCTCGAATTACACGTGTTATATACTCGTGTTGTTTACTATTTCAGGATCATATTTCATTTTCATTCGACCGAGAGCACAAACGTGCCCGCCAAAGTCACGCCACCTCGGCTTTGTGGGGAGCGACGAGGGGTATTTTCTACTAGGTCACCCCACAGACCTTGCCCCATTGGACTTTCCCTTGTGAAGATATCAAGCATTGAAGGTACTCCTGCTAATTAAGTATGAAACATAATATATTACGTGCTAAGGCATATGTCCAAAAACTCAAATGCCACTCAATTTTAAGATGTCGTTATGTCTCGTGGCGTCAGTCTCTTTGACTTAAAGTGATAGAGATTAGAGACAGCACGAGACTCAACAGCATCTTAAAATTTAGCAGAGTTTGAGTATTTGGTTAATAGTGTATCAAGGAATTAAAGCCCCTTATTTAAAAGCTATTAAATTATATGATTTTTTTTTTGTTATTTAAAGGTGGTTTTTACTTTTTTAAAGTTTAAATTTAGCGTGTAGTGGCGGTGTAAGAATATCCACTACCCCATATCGTCCCGTGGGTGTCGTAAGAGGCGACAGAGGGAAAACGAAACAGGCAGAAGCTTCTTCCTGATATCAACACAAAATAATAAAAAGCTGCGGTTGCCAACCTGCTTACCAAGCGTAGCAAAATCCCGCCATGAGGCAATCTATGAGGGAGGCCTAGGCTCAGCAGTGGACTTTAATATGCAGTTATGGATGGATGGAAAGTTTAAATGAAACAACAATCTCAGGGTTACAACTAGAAAGTTATCTAAATAGTTACATTAAACTTTTTATCTATTTTCCTAGTGGATTGATACATTAATGGGGGCTATAACCCTCCGCTCACCAGGTGTCGCTAGTTGACACTGAGCTGAGATAAAATTTTTTTGTTACACATTGTCATTTAATTGAGAAGTAAGTTTTAGATAAAAGTTTATCAGTTTCTAGAGTATTATATTAATAGACAAAACAATGACCTTTAGTTGTTTACTCTTTAATTTTTTGCACACTGAACTCTTTTTTTAAATTTTTCTACTTTTATGAATTTCTGTGGTTTTGTTTATTTATTTGTAATTTAATTAATATAAAATATAACGAATACTCGTAGTACAGAAAGAAGCTTAATGCTTTACATTTTCTAACAAATTCACTTTTTCGCTATGAAATCTGTCAATCTGTGGTTTGGTCATGTAGAAAGAATGAACGAGGAAAGAGTGACAAAGCAAATTTATGTTGCAGAAGTGAACGGCAGGGTCGGGAAGGGACGCCCTAGACGAAGGTTTATCGACCAAATCGGTGATACATTAAAAATGGGCCAGATTAGGAGTACCCTTAACCAATGAGCGTGTATGCGTAGATATATGGATGTAAAAGAGGCGAGAGAGGTGTGTCAGGATCGCGCCAAATGGAAGTCCGTAGTCTCTGCCTACCCCTCTGGGTGACAGGTGTGAGTGTTTATGTATGAAATCTGTCAAATATTACACCTCATTTTTAAGTGGCGCCGCCCTGGTGGCAGAAAAAGTCGTGGATGCCCTCTTGGTGAATATATCGCGTAACGTAAATACAAAAAAAAATTGAATTGAGAAAAATATTCCATTTTTGAAGTCTGCTAAATTACAAAATTAAATATCTGCAAAATTATGATAAGGCATTAATCATTGATCATACTCAAAATGTTTCAATACCTCTTTGATTTCAGGCAACAAAATTCACTTCGAGGGAGTGGATATGGTAAATGGAACTCCTGTGTTAGATATAAAACCGTACATCCCGCATTATGATTGCCCAGCACCGTTCGTGGACGCAGCGATGTCTTTAGTACGGCCGCCGACAGAGGGCATCAGTGACGCGGTAGACGGTGTGGCGACGCTGCGAATAGGCAATGATGATTTCAGCGTTAGAAGGTGATGACCATACATAATAATTGTGTTGCGTTAATAATATAATCATTTTCAAGGTGGTAGAGTCCTGCTGCAGCTACATTATGGTTGTAGCACGAATCAATTATAACGAATATAAGGCTCGACCGCGGTAGGACCACGCTCTCACAGAATAGAATACCAGCTTTAAATAGCAGCTTAATGCTGCAGTGTTTCATATGCTTAGTGTAGAGAACCGGAGATGCTTTTTACTGGAAACCATCTTAGCCCTCAAGGGTGACAACGCATTTGCATTTTGATTCTTCACAGCCGCAGCATCCACTTACCATCGGTTGAACTGTGTGCTCGTTCGTCAACTTCTTATTCAACTAAAACAAGAAATACAAGAAAACGTTTCATCTTCTCCTGGTGGTAGGGCTCCTTTACTGTCTAGGTGTATGTCTGAGTAGAGACTACCATCTTACCTATTTCTGTCGCTTTGCAGGAGTGCCCGCACTGTGTTCTGGTCCGAAGACTATATAGGGAGTCAGTATAGTTAGACCCTGTGAGGCATTCCGCCTTAGCCATTAGATGTGACAACGCATCTGTAGCCTTTGTTTGAAGTTGGTGGCAGGTGTCCATGGGCTGCGGTAGCCACTTACCATCTGGTAGGCTCTTATATATTTATCAATGCGGTTTTATAAAAAATGTCCTTCCACTTATTTGGGGTAAACATTTAAAAATACTAGATTGACATTTTTTTTAAAACGCGTAGGGCCTTCATAGCGAAATCGAGTTTACTGTCACAAGATATTACTAAATATTTCATTTTATTTTTACTAGTTCATTTTAATTCATTTATATACATAATAAATTAAGTGTAATCACATAAGTGTAGTGAAATTGAGTTTTCAAAAAAGAAAGATAATTTTGTAAACCCAATATCGTGGGACCGCATAGCAGTTCGTTTGTAGTTCCCTTAAATCATTAGGTTACTGTTGCTAGTTACGCGTCATACAACGGTAATGATTTCTCTACCCTCTTATTAAAAAAAATACCTCGCCAGTGGAGACCAAACGGTCGGGTTTGGGGGAAAGGGCCGTAAAACACCCGGCGAACGATGCAGGCGGTGTCTAGGAGCACTGCTTTCTGCATCTGAGCCCAATCGCCTCAGATTACCCGAGAGGCTGATCGGGATCAACCCGTTTGCAGTGGCAATGACTACAGGAATGTAGTTACATAATTAATCTTAAGTTAAGGCAGTATGTTTCAATATAGACGTCCCGTGGTAAATATGTGAACTAAAATGTAAAGTTGTAAAGTATATTTAAATTGCTCGAAGACCGTGGCGGCGCGCCGCTGCTAAAGGACTACTTTTGTGAGGAGAACTCTTCTTGAAACGCTCCGATTTAAACTATAGTTTAAGGCTAAGGGTAAGCGTTCACTAGGCTCGCCGAGCCGAGTCGAATCGAATCGCAGAAAGTCGCCTCCTATATATTTACTATGAAACTGCGTCCATTAGCGACGAGCCTTCGACTCGGCGCGCCTCAGTCGACGCGCAGAAGTGGATACGCGCCAGCGTATTTTAATTAATTTTTATTTCGTTTTCGTATGTGCAATTTGTGCTGGCGGACGGGGGATGTCCCGGATGATTGGCGATCCGCAGTCATTGTGCCTTTATATAAAGGTAAAGGTTCACATTTTGACTGCGGGTGCTATCGGGCGATCAACTTGACCAGTTTAGCAAGTAAAGTTTACTCGAAGGTTTTGACACGTAGGATGCAAGAGAAATCGGAAAGATTTCTATGGGAGGCACAATGCGGATTTAGACCTGGAAGAGGATGCACGGATCAAATGTTTTCTCTCCGTATGATCACGGAAAAGCTTCTGGCTGTTAACCAGAAGATTTTCTGTGCTTTTGTGGATCTTGAGAAAGCATTTGATAAGGTTGTAAGGAAGAAAATGTGGGAACTGTTGCCGGGGTATGGTGTGGATGGCCGATTGCTAAGGGCTGTGCAGTCTCTTTACTGTGACTGTAAAGCCTGTGTGCGGGTAGGGCATGACCTGTCACCCATGTTTAGCGTCCAAACGGGCGTAAAACAGGGTTGTGTCATGTCTTCCTGGCTGTTCATACTGTATCTCGACAGCTGTTTACAAAAGCTGAAAGATAGCTGTTTGGGTGTGAAATTGGGTGACATAAAAGTAAATTGTCTGCTGTATGCTGATGATGCAGTGCTTATTGCACCATCAGAGGCAGAACTGCAGGCATTAGTCACGTGTATGAAAGAGGAATGTGAAATTAAAGGTCTCCGTTTGAATGCTAATAAAACTAAGGTTCTGGTATTTGAAAGGGACGAAGAGAGAACGAAGTGTGAAATATGGGTAAATCAGGAATGTCTAGAACAGGTAAATGAAATTGTATACTTGGGGAGTGTTTTTAGCCGGGATGGAAGATGTGATTTAGATGTGGACAGGCGTGTCGCTGCCGGGAACAAAGTCAATGGTGCCCTGACTGCGTTAGTCAAAAGGCAAGGCGTAGCGAAGAGTGCACGCCTTGCAATACATAACGCAGTGTTGGTACCGACTTTGTTATATGGCAGCGAAACCTGGGTATGCCAGAAGAAGCATAAAAGTAAGTTGAATGCAGTGGAGATGCGATCTCTTCGTAAAATGTGCGGCGTTACTATGGCCGACCGAAAGCGAAACGAAGAGATTCGCAATATGGCAGGTTTGAAAGATGACCTTATCACAAAAATTGATAAGGGCGTGCTTCGGTGGTTTGGGCACGTTGAGCGAATGAGTGAAGACCGAATGGTGAAGAAAATATATAGCGCGAAAGTTAATATTAAAAGGTGTCGAGGTAGACCGAGACTAACTTTCGAAGACCATGTGAGCAAATTGCTCGAAGAGGGTAGGGTCAAGAGTACTCGGATACCTAGACGTGCATGTATGAAGAAGATAATGAATCTGAAAGAAGCGAAAGAGATATGTAAGGATCGTGACACTTGGCGATCTGTTCTCTCTGGCTACCCCGTCAGGGATTGTGCGTGAAGATAAGTAAAGTAAGTAATAATCTTTTTGTTTAAATAAAAATTAATGAAGAAATATTGATATCACTGGTCCAACAATATCCAGATTTGTTTAATCATGAACATCTACATTATCATGATGAAATAAAAACCTCTCTTCATCCGAGCTATCCATAACGCAAATACGACCTATTTTGTTGAAGAATTTGCGATGAATGAACAATTCGATTGGATTCGTCAGAGATGGACGCACTAGGAATAAATGCGACTCGCTTCGATTCGACGCATTTCTGCTGTAGTCGACGCCAGGCTTAAGAGTCCTTCCAGAACGCGCCCTTTCGAGTCGCGTTCGAAATTTAACATTTGCTGGCTGTGGAATTCCATACTTTACAACATTACTTTTACTTCGGATATATCCGCATCACATTTATCGTGCAACAGATTCTAGTTAAAACTTGGTACTAAGTATTAGTGATATTAAAGTATGAAATTGCTGTTTATATTGAAAAATTGTTATGTTTTCGAGAGTCATTACGAATCGTCTCGTACGCATACTCGACGGCTTCGAGACTTCCAAACGACCTGGTTTCCGAAAAGACTTTAGCACCCATAGACTACATACATACCCTTCGGCTAATTGTACAGAACTCCGAAGAGTACAATCTACTACTCCATAGGCGTAGTCCCGAACTCATGGAAGATAGCTTTGATGCACCCGATCCCTAAAAAAGGCGACCGCCCAGATCCGTCCAACTACAGGGCTTTCGCTATCACCTCCTTGTTCTCCAAAGTAATGGAAACCATTATTAACTACCAGCTCATGCGGTACCTTGAGGATCACCAGCTGATTAGTGACCGCCAGTAGCCAGTACGGTTTTAGTCGAGGTCGCTCAGCTGGTGATCTTCTAGGTTACTTAACTCATTGGTAGGCGGAGGCAGTGGATTCCATGGGGGAGGCGTTGGCTGTTAGTTTAGACGTAGCGAAGGCCTTCGATCGGGTTTGGCACAAATCGCATCTTTCGAAGCTGCCTTCCTATGGGCTTCCTGAGAAATTGTGCAATTGGATCACCAGTTTTCTTGCAAATCGGAGCATCAAGATCGTAGTAGACGGTGCATGCTCCGATTACAAGCCCATTAACGCTGGTGTTCCAAAAGGCTGCGTGCTATCACCAACGCTGTTTCTTCTGCATATAAATGATATGTTGCAAACCGGTAACATTAATTGCTATGCAGACGACAGCACTGGTGATGCTTTATACACCGGCGGTGTCACACGTCACAATTCTGTCCAAAATACCTACTCATCAAAGTAAGCCAAGCTTCAACGCGAGCTCCTCTATGCACGTTAGTTAATTAATGGGGTTGGCTATAGATATCCGGTACTTGATTTTAGTTATGTTTTCAACTTAGGAGGCTTGTCAGGGTTAAGCATGAACATTTTAAACTGTTTTTGAATGTCGGAAATGCGTTTTTAATTAATTATGACAAAAATAAATTTCAATAAAAATTCCGTATAACGAAACGCAAATATGACAATTTTGTATAGTGTTATGAGATTAGATGTCAAAAACAGATGCAAAAAGTGTGAATCGGAACAGTTGTTGACGGCCATGTTGTCGGCAACCGTAAATGTCAAATATAATATATTATCTATTATGTCAAATGTAAATTGTCATTCCGTTTCTCTAGTAGTCACGCGAATGTTCTTCTTTGTGCTTAGTGCTGTGTTTTCCCTGTATTTTCGACGACTTCTGCTCTGTTTTTGGACTTCTTTGATTGCCCTTACGTTTGACCTTGGCTTTGTTTCTGGTTTTGATTGGATTGCATTACTTTGGACTTTGGCTTGCTTACCGGACCTGAGAATGAGCGATTACGAACCCGTAGCGGGGCCTTCTTCGGCATCTGACGCTTTACTCGAGGAACCATCACACATCGACGAAAACTTCTCTGACGACGGCGACTATGTGAAGCGTCGACTATACGTGTCTGAGATTATGTTCATGTGGAATCTGTCGGATATTGTGCGTGAACTTGGAACGAACGAGCAATGTGTTCGATATAGTGAGGATGAAGGGCTGGTCCTAAAGGAACGAAAGTGCGGCAAACATAAAACTAATATGAAAATTTCATACTCAAGTGGCTGCAAATCGCTTGGTACTTTCATATGTGCTAAAGCATCCTGTAAGGGGAAAGCTGGAGGCAGTGGAGTTAAAATCTCACGACGACAAGGGACTTTTTTTGAAAATGTAACTCTTGATATGCCCCACATATATTACCTCATATATGCATATTCACAAGGATGGTCTTATAATCAAACAATCCATGAAGATCCATATAAACGACAGAGACAACAATGTTTAAGCCCAAATACAATATGTGATTGGTACAATTCCTGCAGAGAGGTAGTTGTTATTTACTACCTCGAGAAACAGAATCAGTTTACTGGAAAGATTGGTGGCCCTGGTAAAATTGTACAAATTTATGAGAGCAAATTTGGAAAACGCAAATACAATAAAGGTAAATATAAGTATGATTATGTTTACACCTTTTTTTGTCATACTAAATGTCTAATATTAATTTTATTTGTTATAGGACGTCACATCGAAGGCCACTGGGTGCTCGGTATGATAGACGATGGGTCTGAGGATCTCAGACTAGAGGTGTGCCCGGACAATATTAGGTCTGCTGAGGTACTGGTGCCGCTTATACATAGACATGTGGCGGCGGGTACCACAATTCATACTGATTGTTGGCGGGCATATGATTGTTTGGCAGAACACGGGTACACACATAAAAAAGTTAACCACTCAGACCCAGACAATCCATTTGTGGCTGAAGATGGGACTCATACACAACGAATTGAGTCGCAGTGGAGAGCAGTGAAGAGGTTTTTTAGAAAACAAAATTATAATAATTCTCAAAGTTTTACAGACGTGATTGTAGAGTATTTGTGGAGACGAAATGTAGAAAAGTTTAAAAAGGATCCATTCAAAGAAATTATGCGAGCAATAAAGCATGTGTATAAAATAAATTAAATAATTAAACTTACATTGTTTCATTTACCACTATCATAGCAGAGTTTAGGGAAACCTGACTTTAGATAAGATAGATCGAATTTGTACTAAAACTGACTCAGAACACCCCGACTCCACGTAGTCTTGTCTGCCCTACCCCTAGAGTGTTTTTTAAAGCCGTAGGCGCGGAGGGAAAGCAGCCCCCGCCCGCTGTAGCAAATCGCAGGCCCCCGAGCGAGTCGTAGCGGCTGAGGCTGGTCGCCGAAGGCGACCAATAAGCCGAAGCTGCGGAGGTGAGCAGGGGGCCTGCGATTTGCTACGCAAGGGCGATGGGGCTGCATTTCCCGTGGCGCCGAAGCCGTTACAGAAGTAACTTTGTGTCAATATTCCTATGTAAAAAAGTGAGGTTATGATTTTACAAAAGAAATTATTACTCATAAACTATACATTTCCGCAAGCGGGGAAGGGTAGGGGGGCTTCCCCTGTAATTTTGTAATTTTAATTATTCAATTATTGCATGTCGACTTAATATTTGCACACTGATAAATCGGTAAAACATGCATGTTCACACTATATTATAAGACCTAAAAATCTACCATGTTTTATGCAAATAAATATTTTATTATTATTATTATTATTACTTGTACTGTTTGTATCTGGCTGGTTTTAATATCAATACATTTAGGATATTAAGAAAAAGAAAAATAAGAAGTAAAAAAAACTTTCCCGCCATTTGTTTTTCTGTCCGCCAAAATGAGTGAATCTCGAAGAAATTCGATATATTCTGAAGTTTTTTACAAAAAAGGAAAAAATGCGCCTCAAGCCGCGAAAAAAATTTTTGACGTTTATGGACCTAATGCAATGTCAGTAAGAGTAGTAAAAGTAGTAACGTTTTCAGTCCGGGAATTAAGTTATCAAAAATGGTATCGACTTTATCCGTATGAGGGCGACCAGAGCGAGCTGCCTCTGGTCGCACTCATACCTATAAAGTCGATACCATTTTTGAAAAAGTGGAGCAAGATCGGCATATTAGTAGTTACGACATAGCCAAGGAATAGAAGATTGACCACAAAACAATTTTGACCCATTTGAAAAAGTTTAGCTAGACAAAAAAGCTCAATATTGATATCATACGATCTCACTGAAAGAAACCTAATGAATCGTGTAGTCATTTGCGATTCTATATTGAAACGTAATGAAATTGAACCATTTTTGATAATATTGATCACTGGTGATGACCGTGCGAAAAGATCATGGTCAAAGCATAGTCAAGCTCCACAAACTGTAGCGAAACCCGGATTAACACGCAATAAGGTGATGCTGTGTGTATGGTGGGATTGCAAGGGCATCGTTAAATATAAGCTTTTACCACCGAGCAAAACCATCGATTCGAATTTCTACTGCCGACAACTAATGAGACTCAAGCAAGAAATTGACAAAAAACGGCCGGAATTGATCAACAGAAAAGTGAGTGGTCTTTCATCGTGATAACGTCAGACCATACACATCTTTGGCCACTTAGCGAAAATTAAGAGCTTGGTTGGGAAGTGTTAATGCATCCACCTTATAGTACTAACCTTGCACGCTCAGATATTCACCTGTTTCGGTCTCTTCAGAATTATTTCGGTAGTGTTGCGTTAACATCAAGAGAGGACTGTCAAAACTACTTGTCGTATTTTTTTGATCAAAAATACCAAGATTTCTACAGCAACGGGATTATGTCACTACCTACAAAATGGCAACAAGTTATCTAATAAAATGGCACATATGTATATATTGTAATTAAATATTATTAAACTTTGAAAAAAAAAAAGAAAAGAAAGAAGCTTTTTCCCCGACTTTATATTTATGAAGTTAGGATATTAATGTTTTTGATTGGTGACTGGTGACGTTTTTGACATCATTTTTACCTTTATACGCCCCACTTTTAGGAACAGACCCCGATTTAATTTCTGAAAGGGTACGGCAGAAGTCAGTCATATACCAGCGTAAAATAAATAAATAGCGTGCGCTGCGTGAAACTTAATAAATAGCAGCTTAATGCTGCTGTATATCGTATGGTGAGTGTAGAGAACCGGGGAACCTTTTTACTGGAAATGAGACATTTCATCTCAGTCCTTAAGGTTAACAACACACCTACATTTTGATTCTTAATTGAGGATAAAAATGTAGATGTTTATGGGCATACAGCATCCACTTACTATCAATGGACTGTGTGCTCGTTTGTCACCCTATTCTATAAAAAAAATCTGCCGCTTTGTTGCATACACGTTGTTTACATGTCCTCGAAATATTTGAGACACATGCAGGTTTCGTAATCATTTTTTGATGTTGTAAATCAGCACTTACTTAGATTTCGTATAGTGTTTTGTATTAGTTAGGTAAAAAATAAAGTTTAGAAAAGTTGCAGCCTATTTGCGGCCCACTGCTGGGCACAGGCCTCCTCTTATTTCTGAGAGGGTTTTAGGGCAAGGATAGGTCCGCCGCGCTGCCCCAATGCGTGTTAGCGAACTTCACATGTCTTCGAAATATTTTTTTTCTTATTTCTCAGACATGCAGGTTTCCTCACGATGTTTTCCTTCACCGCCGAGCATGTGGTAAATCAGCACTTAAAATTGCAATTAACAATTTCATTGGTGCCGGCGGGGATCGAACCCGGGTTGCTCGAGTACTGTGAAGCTTACACCGAGCGCTAACTATCTGAGCTACCACGGCTTATTTAGTTAGGTATTTTATTTAAATTATAACTTACTTAAAGTTAAAAAGTAAACGCAGTTTAGTTTGTATAATTTTTATAATATAAAAACTGAGTATATAAAAAGTTAATAACACAAAAACTAATAAATATAGAATAAGTTCTAATAATATATTTTTATTACAGCTTAAGCCCGCGAGTAATGAACCCGACGGGAATGCCATCGGGAAGTCATTCGCCGTATGATGATGAAACCTCTCCAGACAGACAAAGTAATCCCACAACTCCAATCTCACCATCACCCGATTCTCATTCCAGTGTGGATATCTCGGAGACAACATTTCAGATCAGATCCCCATTGAGGCGTCCAGAAACAGAGAGAGGGGCACCGGACGGACAGGAAAGGTTTACCCCACCACAATTAGCCCACATCCATAACACAAGCCATGATGGCGTAAGAGTGGCGTCTTGGATTTCTAATCCACCATCACAGACATATGAAGTTAGATTTACTGAAGAAGCTCTTGATAGACTTAATGATCTGATTGGAGAAAGAGCTCAATCTTTTAAAAGTAACATAGAAAGTCTGCTATCTGAAGATCCAAGATCTGTGTACGTCAGAAGTAGATACCCTGACCACGAGTACAGTTGTGTGCTGGAAGATCTATCTATTAGTTGTGTGTTTGATTCTGCGACCTCTATGTGCACAATCATAGCTGTGAGGAATGCGGATGAGTTACAGCAGTCATAGTATCTCTACAGTGCGTGATATACTTCGTGCTTGAAGTGTTGCTTTAATTATTTATTTTTGCAAGTGCGATTAAATATTGTGAATAGTATAATTTTTTATTTAAATTTACTAAGGACATTATAAATCGTTATAGAATGGGCTGAATCACGAAAGGTAATGCAAAACAAAGTGAAAATATTAGTTAATATATTTTATTAGTAGACGGGAAAACAAGTTGGCAATATAGCTCAAGGAACTGTCAACGGATGAGGAAGAAAGTTGTTCAAGTGGCAGCTTAGTACTGGTAAGCGAAGTATAGGGTAGGAGATGAAGTGATGACCTGGTCAGACATGTAGGAAATCGATGCAGGTGGTGCAGGTGGATCGAGACCGTGCTTTATGGCATTCCGTAGGGGAGGCCTATGTTCTGTATTGGATTTGTGATGGGCTGTAATGATGATGATGATAAAGATAAAGTTTATAAGATAAAATACACCTTTATATTCCTCCTTAAAATTAGTATAACGTTCAAATATAAAATAATACTTTTGGATTATTATTTCTAAAGATATGTTATAATTTTCTTAAAATATTTTGTTTTTGTTTCCATAATACCTCTTATACAAATGTTATCTCTTAAATATAATTATATACGAGGTAGAGCTAAGCTGCAACATCCTGTGGTTGCAGGACAAATGGGTCGGCTATACCGGGGAATGGCTCACATTCTCACACAATAGCGTGAAAGATAGCAATAATGTTACTGTGTCACTGTTATGAGTCACGAGGAGACAACGGGATATAAGGGATGACAACGCATTTGCATTTTGATTGTTAATTGAGGATAGTTGTCGGTGTCTATAGGACCACAGCTTCTATTTACCATTATTAGAACTGTGTATTCGTTTGTGATCTTAACTTCTATACAACAGATATGCTATGTATTTAAAATTTTATCTATGAAAGTCTGTAATTTTTACATCGGACCAGTCGATTTTCTTAAAACTTTTATTTGCTAGCTTCCATGCGTTGTGTGTGTGTTCAATTTACTCTGTCTTGTGAACATTGCCTTATGTAGAAGTTAGGGTTGCCACCTGTACTATAATATATAGTATCGTACTATATTTCAGTAAATTGTACTATACGTTATAGAAAAATAATTTAGTACGAAAAATACTATATTTTAGCCCTAATTCCACTGTCGCGCTTTTTTATATTAACTGTGACTGGATGTTTGGAACAAGTAAGTTTTACGGAAAGAATTTTTTGCGGCATCAATGTAAAATGGAAAGAAGAAAGAAATAGAGCATGTATTCGTTTAATTAAAAAAATAATTGTAATTTATTTCAATATGAATGCAAATTGCTCAGATTCCTATGTTTATTTTGTAGATAATAGATCATTGATGACCAAAGCGAAGAGCAATAACTAATATGTATATCGAAAAATATATAAAGATTAGAAATAAATGTGTACTTTTTTTTTCTGAATTCCCTAAAAGTACTATATTTTTGCATCTTTTTAGGAAAGAATACTATTTTGTTCAAAAAAAGTTGGCAACCCTTGTAGAAGTGAATATTAAGATTGGCCCTCAATAATATGCTGCCCCCAAATATACTATAATATGTTAGTTACATTATAATTTGAGGATAAGTCACTATTTAAGTTGCAGGTCTCTTAGTATGGTTGATATGGAATAATGCATGACACTTTTACTCTTTTACATTACAACGGGATCTTCCAATGTGCTTGCACTCACATAATCACTCCATTCGGATAGACCGTCACCGCTTACAGCGCGAATTCTAAATAAATGCTGCGTATTGTATTCAAAACCTTCAAATGTAAATTGTGTCGTGTCTAAATTACTGTAAATTACATTGTCTTTTTCAATTTCATAATAATTTGCTTCAATCACAGGTGACCATTGTAGCGATATCGTCGTGGGAGTTGTATCGTTAGCTAGAATTTTAAAATTATCTGGAGTTTTCAAAGTTACGAGTACATTATCGTCTTCGTATTCGCCAAGTACTCTAAAACGCTTTGTGAAATGTTTAATTTTTATTTGTAAACGGTTGGAAGTTATATCCAGCTTATGGATTTTAATCAATAATACCGCTTGCAGTGCATCATTAAAGCTTTTTAAATATGGATTTACTTCAAAGTCTTTTTTGAAGTAATATGTATTTTCAGATCTTTTAAAATCTTCAAAATCATTAGCTTTTGTGACTTGAAGAGTTTCGCCATTCACGGCTACTTTTACATGATTGACTTCCTTCGAAGCCATTATTTGTAGTAGAGTGGTTCTTTCTTTAATCATACCGAAATACCATCCTTTTGTCTTTTCGATATTTATTAAAAGGTGTCCATTCATATTAGATCTGGGCGCGTCTACAACTATTTCTGTTGTAGCGAAGTGCCCTTTCAGATAATCAGAAGATACGCCGTCGTCTTCATAAACTTCAAACTTTGATCTGTTATTTGGATATAGAGTGATAGTTCTACTACTCCTATCTATTTCATTGGGATTGTTATTTGGATTCGTCATCGGTATTATCGCGCCGTCTTTAATAAATACTGGAATCTTCCATAATGGAGTAGCAAAATTATTGATAATTGTTCCGCCTTGATATTTTTTACCAGTAAAGTAGTCTATCCATATCTGTTTCTTATCCGGTAAAAAAATTCCGTCACGCTTAAAACCCTCTTTGAATACCGGTGCAACTAAAATGTATGGCCCCCACATAAATTGGTATTGACAGTCCTTGGTGTAGGCAATGATTTCATTTGGAAATTCCAGGAACATTGCCCTTAACATTGGCAGGCCTGTTATAGATTCATGGCTGATAGTGTAGTTATAAGGCATAAGCATTGACTTTAGTTTTAAATATGCCCTGTTTATGCTAGTAGCTTCGTCATCAAAACTGAATGGAGTTTTTGGAATGTTCCCCCACCCGTCCATATTTAACTGTAAAGGTGAGAAGGTTTTCCATTGGTAATCACGAATATTTACTTCTTTCTCTTTCCCCCCGTATATACCATCCATGTCGGAGCCGACTATAGGTTGGCCGGAGAGACCTGTCCCGATATATGTTGGTATGTGAAAACGTATGTACTCCCATTGCCCTCCCGTTTGATCACCGCTCCAAATTCCAGAATAGCGTTGTGTTCCAGCCCAACCATCAACCATTATAATCATTGGTCTCACTTTTGTATTCGACATAAAGATCTCTGTGACTTCATCGACGGCGTTCAAGCCAAATGAGTAGCCACTGCCAATCCAGGCCACGTCACATTTTAGCGCAACTACTTTAGCAACACTTAGTTCTTTGCTCAAATCCCTTTCTCCCTTTTTAGGATGTAATGGATCGGCGGGGGAAAGATTAGATTCGGTCCAAAGCGCAACTTCTACGCCATTTTCTGTGGCATAATCAGTAAATTGTTTTAAATTCTCAATATCTCCGTCTAGGGTATCGGTTTGTCCATATCCAGATCCATACCCATCATTCGGTATAAACCAACCTAACGGCATATCGTGCTTTTTATATCGGTCAATCATTGCTCTTGCCGAAAACTGGTAGTTATTCTTCTCCCCGTTTAATGATTCCAAAATTCCTTTTTTATGTCCAATTTCATTTGGTTTGTACTTCTTGTAGTAATTATTGTCCTCGAATAGTATGGCACCAGGCGTCTTACTAGTGACTTTAACCCAATAATCGCGGTTAAACGTATTTAAGTGCGCTTCATAAAAAGCATATTCAGGCATTAAAATGGGTTGTCCAGTCAATTCGTAATACTCATGTAGAATCTCCCTAGGTTGAGAATTGATAATGAAAAATGCATCAAAATGGTCTTCATTATGAGTTGTCACTATTTTGCTAGGGGATTTAGATCCAAAGTCGTAAACGCCGGGCTGCCAAGTGTTTCTTAAAACTCCGTAACCTTTAGAGGACCAATAAAATGGGCAAGGCGAAGTTACTCCACCGTCCACCCAGTTGTTGGTGTTAAGTATGTGTATAATATTTCCTTTATGTGAAAATCTTCCATTTTGCATGCCCCCTCCAAAGAAATACTCATCCTTACTTTGATGAAGCGACTGTATTGATTTGTCGTCACTATACAACAAAGCACTCGACTCCTTTAGTACTTCTTTTTTAGTTCTTTTATCGAACACTGTCATTGTTGCTTTTATCTTATCAAATAGTATTTGAACTTTATTTATGTCAATTTGATAATATTTATTAAGTTCGTTTACACATGATTTCTTAAAAGTTTCTTTGTCGTAATCAGCTACATCTTTCACAGTGATTTTTGCAACGTCGCCTGCATTGTTTGGCATCGGATAATCTAAGAACACTCCAGTCGGTGACACATAATATCTGAAGACATGATTGTTTATGATATATATCTTTGCCTTTTCACCAGTTTTGAAATTAATTAAATAGTCTTCATCCCGTTTAGTTATAGACTGTATGCCGCTTATAACATTGAGATCTTCCGCGCTTTCCATTTCTGTAATTATAAAATAAAATGTAATAAAATATTAATTTTGAAAAAATAAGCATACAGGATTACTTGTTAAAATTCATTATTAAATTTATGATCCTTTTTGCCGCCAAAATAATTGCGTAGCTCAGCAATTACTATTTATTTTAACATTCCTGACAACTGAATCGTGAATCATATAGTTTTCAAATTTTATTCAAAATACATTATTGCTCATTTCCAAACTATTTG
Source organism: Parnassius mnemosyne (assembly GCA_963668995.1). NCBI lineage: Eukaryota > Metazoa > Arthropoda > Insecta > Lepidoptera > Papilionidae > Parnassius > Parnassius mnemosyne. The sequence continues at coordinate 21,555,473 of CAVLGL010000084.1, read as the reverse complement.
CTGATTTATTTTCCCTTTGTTATATTTTTCCCCTTTGTTTTATTTCCCGCCGTGGAGAGGTTTCGTAATATTATAATATTCGTAATATTGACGGCTCCGTGGCGCAGTGGCTTAGCAATCAGTTGTTGCGCTGGGGGCCGCGGGTTCGAATCCCGCACGGAACAAGTATTTGTATGGCCTACAAATAGTTGTTCCGGGTCTGGATGTTTGTCCTTGTGCAATTTATGTTTGTAAACTGCCTCCACGACACAGGAGAAAATCTTAGTGTGGGGGGTAACGTTTTAAAAAAATATATAATCCATTGCCCCACATATTCCCGTGGGTGTCGTAAGAGGCGACAGAAAGAAACTGAAACAAGAGATGGGCAGCACAGTAACTTCCTGAAAATAATTCAAAATGATAAAAAACCGATTGCCAAACCAAGCCAAGCGTAGCAACTAAGGCTACAAAAGGAAACAAACAGGAAATAGTCAAGGCAATATGACAGAAAGTAATTTATGGGGGGGCCTATGTTCAGCAGTGAATTTTTGTTGAGAAAGTGAAAACTGGCAAGAGAATTGAAAAAGAATCACACGTATTTGTAATTATTAAATTGATATTTTTACCAAATTGTTATATAAATTACATACGTCGTCATTAACAGGCTTTGATTATTTACATGTATATAATCGAAGCATATTCCGAATCAATGCAAAACGATGACGGCGAGGCTTCCTACTTCGCACAAAACACACTCATGAAATTTGCTTCTCCTAATCTAGAGTATACATAAGCAAGCTATGAGGTTCTATTCACAGCTTTCTTCGATGTAACAAATATGCTATAACAGTTCCCAATTCCCATTCAAAGTTTGTATGATTGATAGTCGGGTGTTCTGTTTGCACAAACACATAATCCGTAGATGGCGAAACAAAACATTTAGGTACTATTTTTCGAATTAATATTTTATTTTAAAGAAATATATTTTATGCCTTGATTTTCTTCAGTTTCTAATGAAATTAACTATCGTATTTATACTTCCTTTTACCCAATTATATTTGTGCGCTGCCAAATTATTATGAAACTAACATTATTTCTACCAACATCTTGCAAGAATGTTTTGTACACCGATGTTTATACAAATAAACTATTGTTATTATTATTTGTGCCTTTATTAATAGCATCACGCTATATAAAAATAAAGTAGCTTCGTCTTATAAAATGCGGATCCCTAATTTAGTAGGGTACTATATAACCCAACTAGTGTTTGTAACCCTAATAACTGGCAGTTGCATCTTAATTTATTGATTATTAAAGTAATTATCTTGGCCTGGATCAATTTAAATCTTCAACATTATACAAGTAGTTACCTTAAAATTTTAAAATCATAAAAGGATAATTACGGTCAACACTGCCCAAATTTGGTCATGGTCACTAGCTCCTACATTTAATTATTTTTTGTGGAAAATTTTAGTCATTAGTGTACGGTCCTGGACGTGTTATAATTGCTCTCGTGTCTGCATAGTGTGTGCCAATTACGCTAGTTCTGGGGTCGAATCCAATATTTGTCTGAATACCCTCACATCGCGTGATATTGCATCCTTGTCTGCCTTACACTTAGTTAACATTATTATTAAATAGTAGTATAGAGTATAACCGCCTGCCAAGCGTGACGATTAAGGTAAATCCTCTACAACGAGAGCGGTCTTTGTCCAGCTGTGAAGTTTTATGGGCTGACTAGCTATTCCTCGAGACTTCGCCCGCGTGTAATTTAGAATTTTAATTAGTTTTTTCGCGGAACCCCAATTCTTTTTCTAAAATAAAAGTAGCCTAACTTACTCATTATAACATCAGCTATCTTGCAGTGAAAATCCCGTCAAAATCGGTTCAGCCATTTCGAAGAATAGCCGGAACAAACAGACAGACTGACAGACAAAAATTTTAAAAATTGTGTTTTTGTTATAAGTAACTTAGGTATATACTTACATATTCATTTAGTAAAACCTGTTATTTTGACATTACAAACAGACAATTCAATTTTATTTATTTGTATAGCTTATGGGAATTATATGAAAACAATCCAGCCGGCGTGGCGTCTATGAGATTCTGTGCTTTACCCTTATGGTTATAGTAGCATAATTGTCTTACTTTCGACATGCCATGAGTAAAACACCTGCAAGGAGGTGTAGGCAGTCCTAATGGGTTTTTATGAAAATTTATTTTTGGAAAACATTAAGTACAGCTGGACACACCCCTCTAGGTAGGGTATATATTGATGCAGCTGATTTAGCGCCCCTGTTAGGAGAGCACCCATCACAACCTGTTATTATTCTATTCTTTCACATAAGTGGTAAATGAGCTTAATAAATGAAGTTGATTCATAAAAACGGGGCATTATAATTTGAAATCGGATACAACTTCGTTTGAACGTACAAGGATTACTTATTTGGTGTAAAAAAGAAATATAGTTCATGTTAATTTGTTATCTCGTAAGCAGTCAATGTTAATGAACGCATAATGCACAGTAGATGCTGGCGCTCTACAAGCAAATGACAAGATAACGCATTCTTGCTTCGTAATTAGTTCGTGACTGTTACTCTTAGAGTATTCAAGTTACTCAATATTTTAGACTACTTTGTTACTGACGAGATTTTAGATGTCATATTTTGTACCTGGCATGCTACTGAAAGAGAACAAATTAGGTTAACCTTATAATAATAACATATTAAAAATTTGGTAAATGGTTACTAAAAAGGTGCCCAACTCGGCAGTCTTGGTACCCACAAAGTACTTCGACACTGATCTTCCGTGGGTACCAATAATTTTTTTACAAAAAACATAACAATATTCATTATTATACAATTATAAGTCAATACTAATTTTATACCATTACACGTAAACACTATCACATACATATTTATCTATACTCTATACAAATAAATAAAATTGAAGTGTCTGTTTGTAATATTAAAATAACAGCTTTTTACTAAATGCATATGAATGTATATAGGGTACTTATAACGAAAACACAATTATTAAAATTTTTGTCGGTCTGTCTGTCTGTCTGTTTGTTCCGGCTAATCTCCGAAACGGCTGGACCGATTTCGATGGCAGATAGCTGATGTTATAAGGAGTAACTTAGGCCACTTATATTTTTGAAAAAGAATTAGGGTTCCGCGCAACATAATTAAAACCCTAAATTACACGCGGGCGAAGTCGCGGGGAACAGCTAGTAATAAACAAATATAATAAAAGTGCAATTAGCTACTTAAATAAAATTAAAAACGAGCATGTAAACTTCACATGTCTTCGAATTTTTTTTATTTCTCAGACATGCAGGCGGTGTTTTCCTTCACTGCCGGATACGTGGCAAATTTGCACTTAAAATTTGCAATTAACAATTTCATTGGCGCTGCTGGCGGGGAACGAACCCCGATTACTCGCGTACTGTGAAATTTACAGCGAGCGCTTAGCTCCTCAGTACCACTGCAATTTTAGGTACCTAATAATTTCTCAAACCGCATTGTTTGGCCTTGACGCATTGGTCTTGTTTTGTAAATAAAAGGTAAAAGGGTTGCCATAAATGCCAAATTGTTTTAAACAAATAATAAGATTTATAAAAGTATGATTAAATCTTAGTATCTTACCTTTTAAAAAGTCAATGGACCGAGTCTACCTAAGTATGCAGCTGTAGCACTCTTAAACACACACTGTTAAAAATGAAGTCATTTTAATTTATACTTCCTGGGTGTTATATACTCTATGTTTATATTATAGTTTCGTCATGCAATACCAAAGAGAATATAATCACTACGTTTAATGCAATACCTCCGATTAACACAAAGGAATTGTATATAAGAAGTATATATAAAACTGGTTTTTACACTGGTTGGACAGGACAGTTTTTTCCGAATCAGTGGTATAAGTAAAAAATGACTTTAAAGAAGAGATATATATGTATAATCTATATTGAATAAAAATGATTCTACTCTATTGCTTGGAATTATCAAACTATGTTTATAGTCCCACCAACTTATCTGTGAACTGACAGCTGCGGCAAAATTGTGAACTACAGCCGCCATTTAATCAAATGTCACTCGTTACGTCATTGTTTTGAGAGTTTATAGAAAAATAAAAATTGCCGAAAACAATTAAAAGTGATGCCCGAAACATTATTTTATAAGTATTAAACTTTTGTGAGCAAGAAGCTCGAGGGTAAGCACCGATAATGCCTTTCAATCAGGTCTATAAAAGAGTATCAGCTGCTACAGGTCAGTATTGCTATGTTTTGTTCCTTCCTTTCGTATTTCCGATAAATGGATTGGTTAATGCAATTCATTTCTTTTTCAGATGTTAGTAAAGGATTAATTTCCAAAATAGTTAAAGAACCGGAAACCGCATAAACCACAGGAACGCAAATTACAACGCCCGGTAAAAAAGGCATAAAGGCATATTATTTAATTAAAGTTTAAATTGTTCAATTATGATATTTTTGTTTCTTCTTGTTCTTGGACATATATCTGTTAAATCTGTGTTCTAGTCTTTTTATTCCGTGACTAATTTATTACCCTAGTATGTGGACTCTATGTAGGAATATAAGACCCTTAGATGGGAATATTCCCGAACTGGCAACACTTCAGCGCAGAAGCGCCAAGCTGTCAGTTCACAGATAAGTTGGTGGCACTATACTTGGAATATAATATAATGAAAACGACAGTTGGTAAGGAGTTGTAAACCAAAGGGTACAATAATTGTCCTAAGCACATAATATAAAGAAATTAAGTAGATTTAGCATTTAATTTTAAAATCTCTGTCGCGTTTTCATAACCAGATTTTAATAGATTGATAATAGTGACAACTACCTAAGGATTCTATTAACTGCATGGGTATCTACTTGTTTTAATGTAATATGCTTTAATTTCTATGAATAGATATGTACAATATTTCACAAATATTTTAATCCATGTTTATATAAACTAAGTACCTATCTATTAATTGTGATCCTCTTTTTAATGTTTTTATGTTGTATTTTATTGTGCTTGTAATAAACAACCTTTATAATTTTGTTATTAACATGGTGTAACATATAAGCATGTTTCTATGTTGTTAATTAGCAAATAGTAATATGTATTCGTATGTTCTTGGGTTTTCTATATTTATCTCTAAAAGTTTTTGTACATGTCATGTAACTCACATGGTATCTTATAGGGAGTTTTGGCAGGAACCGCAGGAACTTGGCTTGTATAACGGTTTTAAGTTGTTTTATTGTGTGTATTAAATTAGGGATGTGAAAAATAATCGATTTTCATATTAATCGATTATTTTTTTCTTATAATCGATTTTTCAGTAGATTTTTTTTATAATAAAAATCGATTTTTAATAAATCGATTGTGTAAATTACGCGTTTTAATCGATTTTTGTAATCACAGTCGTCTGTGCGATGGATGTAAAAACGTGAAGTAAGTTCAATAACATGAATAAGTCAATCAAAAGAACAGCGTCATCTGTGCGACAGATGAAAAAACGCGAAGTAAGTTCACTAACATGAACAAGTCTATCAAAAGACGGCGCCACCTTTATGTATCTCTATGTATGTAAAACAGTGTCGCCTTTCGTATGTTTTCAACAGTTTTCTTCCTCCGTTAAGAGTAAAAGTATTCTGTGGTTTCTTTATTTCTTTGGTTAGTGTAAACAATTATATATAAACAATAAAAATGTCTTGTAAAACGTCTAAAAGTGACTGACGGAAGTATTTTATAATGAAAAAATGATAGCGGCCAACACGTCACGTATTGAATTGGATCTATATATTGCGGCACCACTATCAAATCTCAAGGCAGATGCCCTCAATATATGGAGAAGCTCTGAAGGAACTTTCCCTAAACTAACCGAATTGGCTCTTAAACAGCTCTCTGTGATGGCCAGTTCCGCGCCAGCCGAAAGATTATTTTTGAAAGCGAGAAATATTGTCAGGAAAAAACGAAACCGTATTTTGGGAAAGAGACGAAGAAGAATTTAGGTGAAATGTTTGTTTTTAAACTCTTTAACTGAATTCTTGGCAATAATTTTTTTCACTTTTTTTTTGTTTACACAAGTTTAAAAAAAGATTTGTCTTGTATTTTAGTTTTGAGACCAAAAGGTTGTTTGATTATTTATAATTATATTTTATTTTCATTTTACTTCAATGTAAATGATACTGAACATTAATAGCAATAATTATTTATAGTTTTTTTGTTTAAACTTAGAGTTTAAAAAAAGATTTACTATAGTTTTGAGACCAAAATGTTGTCGTTTGACTATTTAAACTTATAGTTTTATTTTATTTTCATTCTTATCCAATGTAAATGGTACTGAACATTTGTGGCGTAATGATATTTAGACATTTTGTTTGTTTAAACTTAGTTTAAAAAACTATCGTTTACTAAACTTATCGTTTCTTAATGATTTCTTATATTTACGCGAAGACTACGGTCATCACAGCACCCATGGTCACGGAGGGACTGAGGTGGTTGACGTCCCGATGTCAAAGTTGAACCACAAATCTGTGTGACCCTGTGACCATGCATGCTGTAAAGCACCCGAAACATCGGGAATTAAAAAGTTAAATTAAACGCGATAAAATCCGTAAAAAATAGTTTCATTTATCGTTTCTTTTTATTTTGGTTCTAATAAATTGTTGTTGTGTGTCTCTGCGTGATAAACTTAGAAATGAGGATATCCGCAGTAGAACCAGAGTAACCGACATAGTCCAATGGATTAGTAAGCTGAAGTGCCAGTGGGCCGGCCATATAGCTCGAAGAACCGACAACCGATGGAGAAGAAAGGTTCTCGAGTGGCAGCCTCGTACCGGTAGGCGAAGTCTAGGGCGACCCCCCCACTAGATGGAGTGACGACCTGATGAGACATGCAGGAAGTCGATGGATGCAGGTGGCTCAGGACCGTGCTTTGTGGCGTTCCTTGGGGGAGGCCTATGTTTAGCAGTGGACTTGTGAAGGGCTGTAATGATGATGATAATGATAGTTCCTATTATTGGCACTTTCTCCAGTAGGTTGGGCAAATTATTTTTTAGAAACTTTAAGTAGTTGTCTCCATTTAGAGTTTCCGGGCGAAAATTAGGCCCAATCAAATGGCGGCCACCTGCCCACACATTTACTGAAAATTTTCTTTAGAAAGAAACTTGTTTCTTCCAATGTGGATTTGCTACTTTATTGGCCCATTCATGCAGATTATGGAAGTTTGTTATACCTTTTCTAGTAAATTGTGATACTTCGGTCTATAAAACACTTTTCAATAATTCCGAATCTTCGATGTCACCGTTTAATAAAAATCGACAAAATTGTACTCTCCGGACAGGATCTCTCCATCTTCCAAGCCTTGTACTCCAGTGCTATGAAACTTATATTTCCTCTTACAATGCATAGTTGACCAAACGTTCATTTGGATATTTTTTTTATAGGAGAGGGGGCAATCAAGCATGCGGCTCACCTGATGGTAAGTAACTACCGCCGCCTTTTAAAAAAGAGTAGGCTCTTTTCTTGAAGGTCCCTAAGTTGTATCGGTCCGGAAAAATCGCTGATGGTAATCGATTCCACAAGGAAGTTGTGCGAGGAAGAAAACATCTTCTAAATCGCACAGTGGTGGACCGCCATTCTGCCACAATGTGCGTTCGTGAAATTTGGCGGCTGGAATTAATTCCTTAGAGCACTCCCCGTGTTAAATGCTAAAGAAAATGCAAAGGGATGCAACATCTCTTCGCAGTGCCAATGAATCGAGCTGATCGGAAAGGACTCGGTCGTCGACGATTCGAGCCGCTCTGCGCTGGATGCGGTCAAGTGGAAGGAGCTGACACTGGGGAGCCCCTGCCCAGAGATGGCAACAGTATTCCATGTGAGGCCGAACCTGCGCCTTGTAAATACTGTCCCGTTCTGCTGAGCACGCCAAGCTTTTTAGAGGCCAATTTGGCCTTCTCTTCCAAGTGACCACGAAACTGCACGTCACTCGATATGTCGACTCCGAGGATTCCGATACTGGCTGAGGCAAGAAGGGGAGTGCCTTGAAACTGAGGAGATACGACAAAGGGGTTCTTTTTAGCGGTAAACGCGCAAACTTGTGTCTTCTGAGAATTAAACTGGACTAGATTTAGTCGCCCCCAATCCGAGACTTTGTTCAGCAAAGACTCGACTTCAGACACAAGTTTGTTCCGGTACTCGGCGATGTTTTCCCGAGAAATATTGGCACGGCCGGTGTATAAAGCATCACCAGTGCTGTCATCCGCATAGCAATGAATGTTACCAGTTAGTAACATATCATTGATATGCTGAAGAAACAGCGTTGGTGATAGCACACAGCCTTGTGAAACACCAGCGTTAATAGGCTTGTAGTCGGAGCATGCACCGTCTACAATGACCATGATGTTCCTATATGCAAGGAAACTGGTGATCCAATTGTACAATTTCTCAGGAAGCCCATAGGAAGGGAGCTTCGAAAGAAGCGTTTTATGCCAAACCCGATCGAAGGCCTTCGTAATGTCCAAACTAACGGCCAATGCCTCCCCCTTGGACTCTACTGCCTCCGCCCATCTATGGGTCAGGTAGACCAGAAGATCACCAGCTGATCGACCTCGACGAAAACCGTATTGACGGTCACTAATCAGCTGGTGATCCTCAAGGTACCGCGTGAGCTGGCAGTTAATAATGGATTCCAATATTTTGGAGAACAAGGAGGGGATGGCGATAGGCCTGTAGTTGGACGGGTCTGAGCGGTCGCCTTTTTTAGGGATCGGGTGGACAAAAGCTGTCTTCCATGGATTCGGGACTACGCCTTGGGAGTAGGAGTACCGGAAAAGACGCGTTAGGACCGGTGCCAACTCCGGAGTACACGTCCTCAGCACAATTGGGGGGATTCCGTCAGGCCCACTCGACTTCTGGATGTCCAGGGCGAGGAGTGCTTTGCGAATCAAGTTCTGTGAGAACAGCACATCTGGCATGGAGCACTCACACCGTGGGATGGTCGGCGGTATTTTCCCCCCGTCTTCAAGAGTCAAGTTGGACGCAAAAAGGGAAAAAAGGCTTTGTCCTTTGCGGCTTGGGCCAGTGAGTTAAGTGTAGGATATGCCAAAGTTTCGTGATACTGCTGTCACGCTTGGTGTAGAAGTATTTTTAAGTGCTTGTAAAATAAGCTCCTCTTTATGAACAGGTTGCACCTGGATTAGTTTCAGGTTCCGAGCGTTGAATTCTTCCAGTTTCACCAAGGCAACGAAACGTTCTACAATACCCTGAAGTTTGACACTCGACGATCAGGATAATGTTCTTTATACAATCGTCGTGCTAAAACCCCATTGCCATCGGCTTTGCCGTACATGTAAATGATATCAGCATAATCTTCATTGGTGAAAGAACTCATTTTATCCACAAAAGTGTCCAAAAACCACGTAGTCACAAGTGAAAAATCTCGACGTCAAGATAGATAACGGAGCTGCAATTTTAACACAATAAAAGCTCGGAATCGGAAGTAAATATGTAGGTCAAAGTGCACGAGTAGTTGTAGCTAGCCCATAGAAAAATTAAATTTTTTATTAAAAATCATCCCATACCCTAGTGCGTCATTTGTGACCTGAGTCATTTGTTAAAAGTGTCGGGTTTTGCGCTCTAAATCTGATAAATAGGGCATGTGTACAAAGTGTTTTTAAAAATGTTTGAATGTCTACTTTTTTTAATGCGTTAACAATAGAGATATTAACTTTTACAAAAATTTCTAATTCTTCAGCATGTCTAATTTAGTTAACAGTCTGTACACAGTTGATTGCATTGGTGTTTGTCGATTGAATACACATTAAGCTAAGATAAAAAACAAGGTTTTATGTACTGATTGTAGCCGGTTTGCATCGTCCGTCCGAACAACCTGTATAAGTAAAATTAAATTGACTACGATTAATAAGTTAAAATGTATACAATTATTGCTCATAGTGCCGATAGACTTGAAACATAAATTTTTATTACTACAATGAGTATGAAAAACCCATAGTAATTCCATAGTTTTTAATTTTCATTTCTGTCGGTAGTTCCAATAATTGCCAATTTTTTCGGTTAGGAGGTTTGAGATAATGACGTCATTAACTGTCTGCTGGATTAAGCTGTCGTCAAAACTTCCCAAGAACTTCACAATGTGACGCATCAACATATTGCGTAGTCCTGTGAAGAAATACATATTTTAACGTGGTCAAAGTAAATATACACTACGCGAAAAGAAACGACATTTAAGCATGTGTGGACGTAAAATCGCTTGCGGCTATGTGTGGGTGTCTGGATATGTGCGGGGGCCTTGAGAGGTGCGTGGGGCGTGGAACGGGCCGTTGCCGCACAGACTGACTGCGCTTTATACAAAAATAATGCCTATTCATTTGTATATAGTTATTCTACCCTTATTTAGTTACAATATTTGTTTATATGTATGGCACATTTAGGTAATATATAATAGTTTTAAAGTATCTATTTGTAAAAGTAAAGTAAAGTAAAGTTGCAGCCTATTTACGTTCCATGCTGGGCACAGGCCTCCCCTCACTGCTGAGAGGGTTTTAGGGCAAGGGAATGTCCGCTGCGCTCCCCCAATGCGTGTTGGCGAACTTCACATGTCTTCGAAATATTTTTTTTCTTATTTCTCAGACATACAGGTTTTCTCACGGTGTTTTCCTTCACCGCCGAGCACGTGATAAAAAATATATTTGTACTTTTATATATTTATATTTATAAAAATATATATTTATATAAATACATATATATTAATATGTATGTATGTATTTATCTTATCTATGTACTTATATATATATTTCTATTTTATGGCTTTAATAAAAATAATGTTATTTCTGTCGTCAAATGATACGAGTTTATTGTTTTCTTGCAATCCTGTCCATCCAAAGGTTGCCTGTAAGAGATCGCTGTTAGCGATAAGACCACCCATTGTACCACATTTATTTTTCTCACTTTTTGTTAATATTTATGTTATTTTTTGGCGGACAATAAAGTCTTATCTATCTATCTATGCTTCCCTATGGATTTTCTAAAAAAATTATACATGCGGTTACAAATTTTTGCAATTGTTAGAAATAGTAGTAAAAATTATAAAAGTCATCGAAAAAGCCAAAAATATATAAGAGAAGCCAGAAATAATAAGTAATTTTTAAAGGGTGGTAGGTAATACTGATTATTGCGTACTGAAATACTAAGTGTTGGTTAATTATTTAAGATTACCATTAACTGTCGTGCATATTTTGTTTTGTCGGAAATTTTAATTTTCCCCATCTGTAAAGGTATTTAATAAAAGTTGATTTAAATTTGATCGCATCTTTCACTACCTAAATACATAAGTTTACATTATATAACACTAGATGACCCGGCGAACTTCGTACCGCCGAACAGTCGATTCTTTATTTTTTTTTAATACATATTCTGCTATTCGGGACACCAGGTCAGCTAGTAAGATAAAAGAAGGAAAAAGAAACTTGATAAGTCAACAATTACATTTTGTTAAAAAATAAAAATTATAATACACTTAAAATTCTTTTAATAGTCACTAAAAATCACAGTGAAAATTACAATTTGTGACTTCTTATTATGATACCTACTTAATATATTTAATTTTATTTTTACTTATTCTAAATTAAGTTTCCATCGTATAAATGTTTGTCAATATTTATACGATGGAAACGTCACTCAATGGTTTTACCTTCCCGGAACCCTTCCTAGTGGACACTTAAACTTTATGGTATGGTATTAAAGTTCAAATTTACTTTTATGTATTATTACGAATCTTTTGTATGGGAATATAGAAAAGTGTTGTTTTTAGACTTTTTCAGGCAATTTTTTAAATTTTTCTCTCCGTAAGAACCATATTCGTACTTCAAGGAATATCATAAAAAAATAATTAGCGAAATCGGTTCAGCTGCTCTCGAGATTTGCGCTTAGCAACACATTTAGCGATTCATTTTTATATTATAGATAAACCTACTATGTATCTTCTTTGGCACAAGTCTATAATATTCCATTTCAGTTCGGTAACAACCCTAGCGTTACACGCTCCGGTTTAATGTCACCGGCACTTAAACTGTCACTTACAGAGAGTGTCACCGCTGTGGCGTGGTAGAGGCTCGCTGCAGCAGTATTATGTCGGCAGCACGAATAGATTGGCACCACCAGAAAAGGATCAAACTCTCACGGAATACTTGCGTAAAATAATAGCCTAATGCTGTTGTATTTCACATGGTTACTGTAGAGAACTGGAGACCATTTTTCCTGGTAGCTGGGCGTTGTATGTTGCTCCTCAGAGGTCAGGGTTGACAGTGCGTTATGATTCTTTTTGGTTCTCATAATTGTGGCAACAGTCCTTCGACGATTACACCAGTTTCATCGCAATAGAAGGTTCACAGCATCCACATTCTGTCAAGTGGACTGTGTGCTGATTTATAACGCTTTATAAAAAAAATAAGACTAGACTGTATAGCCTAAGACCTTTGCCTGCTTTAAATAGTGAATGGCATGATAGCAACGAAATTTCTATGGTATGGTTTCTTTCAATTTTCAATTGTGATTACTCACTTTGATTTGATTTTACTGAAGTTTATAACATAAATTAAATATAAATTAATAAACAGTAAGTTATATTATATTTAAACCTTAAATGCTATCTTTATTTTATGAGATTACACTGACTATTACAGATAGTAATATACGTGAATGGTGTTTTACTGTATGTTGCCGGTAATAAAATGTGTTATATTTGCAGATGTTCCTAACACGATCAGAATATGACCGAGGTGTCAATACATTTAGCCCGGAAGGAAGACTTTTTCAAGTAGAATATGCAATTGAAGCTATTAAACTTGGGTCTACTGCCATTGGCATTTGTACTTCTGAAGGAGTAGTGCTTGCTGTTGAGAAAAGGATAACTTCACCACTAATGGAGCCAACAACCATAGAAAAGATAGTAGAAGTTGATCGTCATATTGCTTGTGCTGTGTCCGGATTGATGGCTGATTCCAGGTAAATTTAAAGGTTACATACATTCATACAGTGCTTGACAGTTTATAGAATTGGCACAGCAAGTCTGCTAATGATTGTACCTGTATGGCTTTAAAGATTGTATTAAATTTTATTGTGTTGCTGCTATATTAACAGGTATTTTGGTTGATCCCATCATTCCATAAACTAGTTACTGCTCATAACATAGGTAACTAAATTAACATCTTTTATCTGACAAAATTAAAAATTACTCGAAATCTTCTTAACATTTAATTATTTAAAATCAACGGCTCCGTGGTGCAGTGGCTTAGCAATTAGTTCCAGCGCTGGGGGCTGCAGGTTCAAATTCCACACGGAACAAGTATTTGTATGGCCTACAAATAATTGTTCCAAGTCTGGATGTTTGTCCTTGTGCAATTTATGTTTGTAAACTGCCTCCACGATACAGGGGAAAAATCCTAGTGTGGGGGTAATGTTTTTTTAAAAAATAATAATAATGTAAAGAAATAATACTTAAAGTTAATAATTAAAATACACTATTTAAAGGAGACATTGAGCTAAGAAAAGGTAATGCAAATTAGACATTAAATTGATATTTTATTATTAAATTTACCTGATAGGCAGCAGCATCCAAAGTGTGCAGTGTAACTGTCAATTGCCATGACAAGCAGTTTGAATTAAGTCAAATCCTTACAATGGGAGAGGCCAATGTCCACCAGGGGACTTTTATTGGCTAATAAAGAAGAAGAAATGATAAAACAGTCTTCAATTTACCAGTAGAGACATTACCAGTAATAGAAACATAATAATAAACTTGTTTTGTTGTAAAATATAGATGTGTGTAGATCATAAGAGATTTGGCGAAATGAAGTATTTATTTGTGGTTGGTCAAAATCAAATGGCCTGCATTTGCGTTAATGATTGACATGAGCGAGTATCTCAGATATCACAAAACCAAAATGAGCTAGAACCCAGGTTGATAGCAAATTTTATCAAGGATCATTTTGTACCTGCACATTTTTCATGTATTGTTATTGTGCGCTTTGGGATGTTTTCTGGGGCGAATGGGGGGATGACGTTCATCCGGGGAGGGAGAGTGGATACAATTTAACTTCGCTCTACAGTGTACATATTATGCTGATAGATAAAAGTACACCATTAATTTTGCCAATCTTTTAGCTATAATGATTGAACTAACCTTGCTCATAGAAGCGTTCACTGCTGCTTTCTCTCGGTTCTCATCGAGCGGCTAAGGTTTATGCATTGTTTGTGGGCCAACATAGTTTTCAATTATTTAAATTTTTCATTACCTCTTAAACTATGCATCTAAATAACATGCTATAAAGAGCAAAGTTTACCTTCATAAAATTGTCTTGATAATGAAGTAATTTTGCCATGCCTAATAATAATGCTTATAAATCACTTTTTAATTTAATAATTTTTTGATCCAAAATACCTTATTGTGGCTTATGTATAAGAAATAGGCATATGATATCGTGGACTTTTGTTTAAATGGAGTGGAGGATCTGTATTTTTGTAGAACAATGTATTTACGTATCACTAACCAATATGCCAGAGCATGCGGATAAATCATTTCAGGAGTGTTTTTCTTCTGACTTGCTTAACAAAAATCAATATTTAAGGCTAGATGAGAGGTGTAGCCTAATGTTAGATAGCCTATACTATTCCTCATGAATCTGGCTATAATATACATAAAGAATTTTTCAAATCGGACTAGTAGTTCCAGAGATTAGCATGTTTTAACAAACAAAAAACTTCTGCTTTAGTATATTAGTATAGATTACCTCCAATCGTCATCTATTTAATCATCTCAGTTATAAAATGCTTATGCTATAAGAGTAACTATAAATACAGTTTACTGTTGCCATACTGAAAAAAAAAAGTACAATAAATGGTTTTGTCAGGCTTTTTTATAGGAAAAGAGAGGCAAAAAGTGCACCTGATAGTAAGTAGATGCTGTGGCCCATAGACATCTACATCTATTCTTGATTAAGAATCAAAATGCAGATGCATTGTCATCCCTGAGGACTAACATGAAATGCCTAGTTTCCAGTAAAAAGGGTCTCCGATTCTCTAGGCTCCCACAACTCAAACACAGCAGCATTAAGCTGCTATTTTACACTGGTGTTCTGTGAGAGTGTGATCCTACCCTGGTCGAGCTGACCCATACATGCTACAACCATAATATATCAGCAGCGTGGCTCTACCACATTTGATTTTCAACCACATCAACAACTTCTAAATAATCTGAAATTTTCAACTGCAGCTGTTACATCATAGCACTGTGTCTGATATGAGATGTAGTATTTAATTACATATGTATATATCCTGACATAACAATAATTCTTCCACAAATAAATAAATATCTTTTGTTTCCAGAACACTTGTGGAGCGTGCCCGTGTAGAGTGTCAGAACCATTGGTTTGTATACAATGAACGCATGAGCGTAGAGTCCTGCGCTCAGGCTGTGTCCAACCTGGCAATACAGTTTGGTGATAGTGATGATGACAGTGGAACTGCAATGTCTAGACCATTCGGTGTTGCAGTGATGTTTGCAGGTTTGTGTGGGATTATTCACTTCCTAAGGCTGCTAGGTCTTAAAGTGATCAAGTGGCTGCTAACAGTTAGGTCTTAAGATTGACATTGTCAAGATAAAGGCTTTGTGTAACATTGATGTCACACCTATGTCAGTAATTGCTAGGAACACTACAAAGTGCTCTAGGAGTATGTTTACCTAGGATAAATTGTCCAACTTAAACCACATGATTGATTAATGGCTTAAACTCAACTGAGCAAGGCAACATTCGGGAGGTTACGTCATACCTTCTTCAAAGTTTTTAAGTCAAACCATGAGAAATTTAGTTACAGTAGTGGTAGTAGTTAATATTATAATTAAACATTACATATTTGTAAAACATATCTAACCAATTTTAAAATTTAATTAACATTTAAAACTAATTTCATTGTGTAATTCTAAAATGTTTTTGTTATTTAGGCATTGATGAAAAGGGGCCACAACTATTCCACATGGATCCCAGTGGAACATTTGTTCAGTATGATGCTAAAGCTATTGGATCCGGTAGTGAAGGAGCTCAACAGAGTTTGAAGGTAATGTAATTTAGGTAAAATGAGTTGCGAGTAGTAACTATGTGACTTATTTATAAATTAATCAATAGCTAGAAATGGACTCATGACTTAAGAGTTATTTTCCTTTTTCAGGAAGTGTATCACAAGTCAATGACTTTGAAAGAGGCAATCAAGACAGCTTTGACAATTCTAAAGCAAGTAATGGAGGAGAAACTATCCGAAAATAATGTAGAAGTTGTGACAATGACTCCTGGCTCTATGTTCCATATGTTCACGAGGGAACAGCTCGCAGAGGTCATTAAAGATATACCTTGAGTTGGTTAGTTGTAATGTAGACATGGTTATTGTTTATTTTTGTCATCTAAATTGTTCAAAGAACATAAATATAAAAGATGAAAATTCAAAATTCAAGAATTGTTATACATATTTAGCAAGGCAATATTTAAAGTAAACCATGCCTACATTCAACTTATATAAGTATAATAGAGTACTATTTGAAATAAATTGTATTTAATTTTTTTTAATCATGTATGTATTTTTACTAGTAATATCACTGTAGACATTTTTCTATTATTAAATAAAAGTAGCTTAAATTACTGAAGAACCACAACTATAATATTGGCATATTTGTTGACAATATTTAGTAATTATACAATTTTATTCAAATACTACTCCTGAGGTGCGGTTTTGTCTAGAATCTTACAGTAAGTATCCAACGTTTAATAAAAAAGTCTTAAATTAGAAGGTTGTTTAATTTTATTCTCATATCAAGTAGATAGAGTAGCATATTATATGTAAGTAGAGACTTTTAAATAAAATTAGTTTTTACGGATTCTATCTTGTATATTAACATATTTTATAGAAGTCTTGCAGTATTAATTATAGGATCCCAAGCAGATGCCATACTTGCGATCCTATAATTAATAAAATTAAATCCGAACCCAAGCATACAACTGAAAGTCTTTCAAGATACTATAAGTTCATACTGCGTAGATCGGAACAAACAACGTGGTTAACTATAACATTGGGATGTCAAACACCTCAGTCCCCCTCCACCCGTGACCATGGGTGCTGTAAAGTGCTCGAAACGTCGGGAATATAAAATAAGTTATTTTACACGATAAAATCCGTAAATACTAGTTTTATTTAAATGTGTAGTGTTCGCGTAAATATAAGAAATCATTAAGTAGAAACTTATTCATCTATGTCAGTCAGCTGGTAGTTTTTGGTAACCGAGTCGAGAGATTAATCGACCAATCCAACTCTGTTGGATAGCGTTGAGAGGTTGCTGCACATTTTTTTGTCACGCATTCCTCGACCTTAAAAAAAGCGCTTACAACTAGTTTCTGTTGGCGGTGGTGACATATGGTTCAAAACCTTCACTTCCTTCCTTTACAGCTGACTGTACGCGGAAGCTTAAGGTCGCTCAGTGAGCTATAGACAGCTATGTTCGGAGTTTTTCTGCGTGATAGATTTCATACTGAGGATATTCGCAGTAAAACAAGAGTATCTGACATAGCCAAACGGGTCAACAAGCTAAAGTAGCTTGAAGAACCCATAAACTACGGTAAGGTGTTCTCGAATGGAAGCCTGGTATTAGTAAGAGAAGTGTAGCATTGTGCAATGATCACTTCTCTTCATCAGTCTATAACAGTCCATCGCAATAAATAATACTATAAAACTTCGTGGAAGCAAAAACTAGATGGAGGAAAGCCTTTAGTAAATAAAATTATAACGTCATGTCGGGCAACGAGTTCAGGACATTTGCGTGTCGCACAGCATTAATTTATTCTAGATTGTTTCGATATTCCCCTGGCAGTCCTGATCTGCCAGGCAAAGTATCCAAAACATTATGATATTTTCCTAGAAATAACCAGATAAGTCTTCCATAATTCTTTTCATTCTAGTTTAGTTTCATCTTACTTCAGGCGTGTTTGATTGAAGTTACTATTATAGTTATCAAGTTAGTTGTTACTTGGGGCAAACGAGCATGCGGCTCACCTGATGGTAAGTGACTACCGCCGCCCATGAACAACCGCAACACCAGGGGAATTGCAGATGCGTTGCCGGCCTTTTAGAAAGGTGTAAGCTCTTTTCTTGAAGGTTCCTAAGTCGTATCGGCTCGGAAAATTCGCTGGTGGTAATTGATTCCACAAAGAAGTTGTGCGAGGGAGAAAACTTCTTCTAAATCGCACAGTGGTGGACCGCCAATCATCCAGATGGTATGGATGGTAACGCGAGTTTTGTCGCGATGTACGATAGTGAAATTGAGCGGCTGGAATTAGTCTGAACAATTCCTCAGAGCACTCCCCGTGATAGATGCGATAAAATACGCAAAGAGATGCAACATCTCTACGCAGTGCCAGTGTATCGAGCCGATCGGAAAGAACTCAGTCGTCGAAGATTCGAATCGCTCTGCGCTGGATGCGGTCAAGTGGAAGGAGCTGGCACTGGGGTGCCCCGGCCCAGAGATGAGAACAGTATTCCATGTGGGGCCGAACTTGCGCTTTGTAAAGTTGCAAGCGATGTGCCGGCATGAAATACTGTCTCGCTCTGCTGAGCACGCCAAGCTTTTTAGAGGCCAATTTGGCCTTCCCTTCCAAGTGACCACGAAACTGCACGCTGTTCGATATGTCGACGCCAAGGATTCCGATACTGGCTGAGGTAGCAAGGGGAGTGCCTTGAAACTGAGGAGATACGACAAAGGGGTTCTTTTTAGCGGTAAACGCGCAAACTTGTGTCTTTTGGGCATTGAACTGGACTAGATTTAGTCGGCCCCAATCCGAGACTTTGTTAAGCAAAGACTCGACTTCAGACACAAGTTTGTCCCGGTACTCGGCGACGTTTTCCCGAGAAATATTGGCCCGGCCGGTATATAAGGCATCCCCAGTGCTGTCGTCTGCATAGCAATGAATGCTACCAGTTAGCAACATATCATTGATATGCAGGAGAAACAGCGTTGGTGATAGCACGCAGCCTTGTGGAACACCAGCGTTGATAGGCTTGAAATCAGAGCATGCACCGTCTACTACGACCTTGATGCTCCGATCAGCAAGGAAACTGGTAATCCATTTGCACAATTTCTCGGGAAGCCCATAGGAAGGAAGCTTCGAAAGAAGCGCCTTGTGCCAGACCCGATCGAAGGCCTTCGCTATGTCCAAACTAACGGCCAATGCCTCCCCCTTGGACTCTATCTATGCTAGTTTCCTTACTAGAGGCTGGTGAGATTCATTCTAACCAAATTTGTGTCACTAGTAAGACTTAGCACTCCTTCCATCGCGTCCAAAGCTTGGAAGGGGTGGCTAAAGCTAGGTGGCATTTTGCAGCACCCGTACATGTATGGCAACAATACCACGGGACTTGTGCTTCATATAGGGTAAGCAACTGTCCCGGCGTGAAGAATTGCTGCACTTTTGCAAGGACAGCTAACTTCTTTAGTCCCGGTGTCAATGAAGCGCCCCAAGTTCAGGTTCGACGAAACCTCAAACCCCCGGAAATAAAGGCCGTCGGTGAATTGTGAATTTGATACGTTTCGGAAAGGAGCAAAGGTGATTTAGTTCCTTTTCGCGGTGAAGTGACACGATTGTGTATTGAAGGCGTTGAATCTGACGAGATTGGCATCGTCTTTCGTCTCATACAGAGACTGCCTGCCAATGAAAGAATGTTAAGGAAGAATTAATTGGCTTTGTTGAGTTACGAAAAAATGTATGCCCAAACGATAGTTGCTGAAATTAATAAATTCATCAGTGCATTAAATATTGATGTAAACAAATGCGTGGGACATGGCTACGATGGACGTGCTATGATAGAGGGAAAATACGGCGGTGTCCAAAAATACGTATAAAAGGGTTTATATTTTCACTGCGCCTGTCACAAATCTTGTAGTAAACGACTTAAATAATGTTCCTGTGATCCACAACTGCATTGGTACTGTAAAAAATAGGATAAATTTTTTCGGAGAATCAGTTTTGCGTCAAAAATATGCACCGAAAATACCATTGCTGTGTGAAACAAGGTGCTCTCATAAATACAAAAAGTATTTCGATGTTTAAAAAGCATTTTGTCAAAATTGTGGAAGGTTTGAAAAACTTTTTTAGGAAGAGTATTCTGGGACAAGAAAAGTAGCTTTCCAGATGCTATCCGGTGTCGGTTAAACCAGTACTACAAATAAACAAGTACAATATCCAGCTGCAACCGGTCGTAAACATTGCAGTCTAAAACCCTGGACGTAATTATGTGTGCAGAGCACTTTCAAACCATTACAACTGCAGTTGCAGAACACAGGCGTTCTGTCGAAGAAGGGAGTGAGGAATTTTAAAATCAGCTAATGAAATTGCTGTGACTTTGAACGTAGCGCTGCGTCTTCCAAGGGCAGCAAGCCGCTAACAATATAGGGCAAATCATCTAGTTGGTTCGTTAAGCGAGAATTTCCGCCGTACACTATACGTGCCCTATTTTGATTCGTTACCATCCTCATTAGAGGCGAGGATTGGCAAAAACAAATCACCAGCGTTTGCTTTTTCATGTTACACCCTGATCAAATAATGAAAATCACAGCTCCAAGTTTAAAAAAAAACTGTATGAAGTATGCAAATTTTCTGAATTAGAAGGGACCACATCAGAAGCCGAACAGTGGTGCACTTTTTGGATAAACGAGTAGAACGGGGACAACTTTGGAGATGATAAAAATCTTGTAAACAATATGGGCGATTCTTTCACGGGAGACGTCATAAACAGTTTTGCTGAAGATCCTCGAAAATTACTTTTAAAATACATGTCTATGTTTAAAATTCAATATCTGTTTTGGGACCTGGGTCAAAAGCTGGGTACGCCCATGTTTAGTCATCTCATAATAACCTCAAAACAAGGGAAGACGTTTGCGGATGTTGCCCGAAAATCTTTACAACCGGCACCCTCTTGTGGTCGAAAGCGAAAGAACGTGGAAATAAAATCAGTTCCAGTGGTGACCCACGACAAAATTGATAAGGACGGGTTTACTCTTGTTGAGAAGAGACGTCTGTCGAGACCCGTCTGTAACCAGCGTGGGACCGCGAAAATAAACGCGAGTACAACTCTGTGTGCTGTAGAGCCAACTATATAGCTCTACATCTCCCGTTTGGACAAAAGTAGGTCAGGAGAAGACGTCCTGCGTTTCGTGGAAAAACGAAGACGATGCCACATTGTGGATCCGATCTCTTTAAATTTGCAGCGTCTGGAGTCTAATAGGTCAACGAACTTCAAATCCTACGTACGCCAGGTTCCTGCAAAACACAAAGAGACATTCCTCGCTCCTGATTTCTGGTCCTCTGGGGTAGTGTTTCGCCGATACAGGGACGCGCCAAAGAAAAAAGTTCCCTAAATAGTGTTATGTCTATATCTATATTTTATATATATTTTTAGGTTAAGGTATATATTGCTTTGGGCCAATGTTCTTAATTTTTAAGTCCTTGATGCCTGAAATAAAGTTATTGTATTGTATTGTATAGACTAGGAATCTCATGAGTATGATAGAATAAGATGTTACGAGTAGATACCTCCAACAGTTGGGTATAGGCCTCCTCTCATTTCGGAGACGATTATGGAGTAATTAGTTTTGTTGTGCCCAGTGTTTGCGTACTTTACATTTTCTCGAAAGGCTAAGGTAAATGAAAAAAAATTAAGGGTTTATTATATTACTGAAGAATACATGATTGATTAACCTCTGGGAATAAGGGATCGCTACCATGCTGTTTCTATGTTTTCATACATATTTGTTTAGAAGATATTGCTGGTTCTTCCAAGGACAGAGGTTTTCCGAACCAATGGTAAAAGCTTATATGACTTTCAACTATTATTTTCTTAATCTCCATTGAATAAAAAAATCTATTCTGTCTTATTCTATAATTTACCGTAATTTTTATTAATGCAGCTGATTTCGGCATATCCAGAGCTTCAATGGAGTGAGACGAGTTCAAGGAACACCATTCAAGATCTCTCCAAGTTACGACTCGGAAGTCAGACATGTTAAATAACCCTATTAAAGTTCTTTGATTATAAATTTGCCTTTTCCTTATCTTTAGATTTTGGACTCTTATAAACAGCTTCTTCGGTCTTTGCTTTTCTTATTCTACTGAGCATGGGATTAGAATTATTCTTAATAGATAGTGCATAGATAGCTCAAAATAAATTTGTTTAAATATAATGATGATCAGAATTACAAACAAGCTTGCAGACCTCTTAATGGCAAGCGACCGCCGCAGCCAACTCCAAAAGAAAGAAGACTATAGGATGTTGACATCAGTGAAGATGAAGGCGTGCCACACAATTATGAATATATATGTATATTGACTCTACAAAGGCATAGTTTACTTTAAATAATCTACGATAGTACTTGAGTGCATATTACGGTTTTTAATAAACTGAGTAATCAACATAAGTCCTCAAATTTAATTATATCACACTATAATTCTAAAAAAAAATCCTCTGCTCTATACACAAAAAGGTGTTCGCAGTAAAATTATTTTACGATGAAAGCAAAATTGCATGATTTAAGAGGATTGTGAAGCTGTAAATTTTCATACAAAAGCGATAAGGTTTTCCCCCCTCGTAAACATAGTCTAATTTTCGTAATTTTTGGAAATGTAGATATAATGAAAAACTAGGTCCGTAGGTTTTATTTTATAGAAATATTGCGTAAGATATAAGTTATTAGCATCTTAATATTTATATTTTTCACTTAATTACTTCCGCGAGCATTTTTTTAGACTAAACTAAATAACTAAAAAATAAAAACGTACAGACCTAGATTAAGGTTTACTGAATCTAATGAGACATTGTCTCATTTCGTAATGTTTTATGGGGGTAAAAACGCTATAAAATGTATGTAATACCTATATGAAATGTAGACAATTGCCTCAAATACTTGCAACTCTATCATCGTAAGATACGAGACGCAGAGCAAGCGGTATGAGAGATAGCATTTTTAAAATACCTACTCGTGCTGCGCTCTTTTGAATCTTCTTAATGGAAATTAAAAACTTTATTTTCCGTTTTGGAGTGTTTTGCTACCTCAAATTTTATGATATAGTATTAAGTGCCCGGCATTGAAAAAAAAAACATCAGTTGTTCGTGAGTTCGTAAAACAGCCAGCATATCTCCGACAGTTAAAGTATAGAACATGTGATGTCCCCCAACAAGTGCGACAGAAGTTTCCTTTTCCATAACTCACAGAAAGAGCAAAGAGTAAAAACTGAAGTATAACCTCACTTTTACTTTATTAAAAACAAACAACACAATAATGTATGTAACAATTTTATTAAAAGTTCGATATAAAAGAGTTTCACTTTAAAAGTGCTTCGTACTAAATGTAATTGCAATATGTATTACGTATTAAATAACGAAGATAAATATACTACACTCGTTTAAGTGATGTACCACCAACATCAATAAAATTTTCATATTTTAAATTTCTTACATTTCTAAAAGATGGCTTCAGTAAAATATAATTATTTAATACAAAAATATTTCGTAAGAATTTAAAATGGACACAAAAAATAAGTAAGATACTTATATGACGAAACTTGTTTAATTAAAAGTTTAATAATTGGATAATTAAAAATATTAAAGAAATTGTCTTCAATAAAAGAGATTCTGCAAAATTACTTTCGACTTATTCAAAAGTGAGCCCCAAAAAACTTCACTCGGCTACTTAGGTATCGCCTGTGGACCAATTAGGGTTAATAATCTTCCACTCACTAGATGTCTCTAGTTGTGACTAAGATGAACTTATTTGTTACGCAGATTGTCATACAGTGCCATCAACATAGAAGTTGCGATAAAAAAAAATCGGTTTCTAGTGTATGCATATTATATACATATAAGTATACTAGCCGGCGCGTTGCTGCCACAGAAAAAAATAATTGTCAAATTATCGTTTTAAATTTGGAAGAGTTATATTGTTTAATTAGGAATGATAAAGCGTCTCCCACACACAAGCGGCTTGCGGTGGCGGCTAACCGCGGGCCGTGGCGTCAGCCGCTGCAACAACATACCACCGCGGCCGGAATGGCGGCCTGAAGCGCCATTTGCTGTGGTGTCCGTGCTACGATCGGACGCCAGTAAACATGACAAACCGTGGCGAAGTTTTATTATATTCAGCAATATTATCATATATTTTGTTTTTAATCCTAATTGTTTTGTGATCACGATGCGAATTATGATAAAGTACAGGATAATTTTGCACGGTTTCTATTAAAACCTCTGAATTTAGCACCATTTTTCACGCGGTACACGCGGCCTGTTGCAAAAATTTACAACTGACCGCGCTGCGGCCATTGACTGACCGCGTACTCGCTAACATACACGCGTTGGCAAATGGGGCATAGCATGCGGCCGCGGCCAGCCGCTGGCAGGCCGCGCGATGGCCGCACGAGTTTACAGACTCACTTACATTGCAAGCGAATACAACTGGCCGCCACCGCGGCCGCTACCGCAAGCCGCGGCTGTGTGGGAGACCCGTTAAGCGTCTCCCACACAGAAGCGGCTTGCGGTGGCGGCCCGCTATATTCGCTTGCAATGTAAGTGAGTCTCCAAACCCATGCGGCCATGGCGCGGCCTGCCAGCGGCTGGCCGCGGCCGCATGCTCCGCCCCATTTGCCAATGCGTGTGTGTTAGCGAGTACGCGGTCAGTCGGTGGCCGCAGTGAGGTCACTTGTAAATTTTTACAACAGGCCGCGTGTACCGCGACAAAAATGGTGCTAAATTCAGAGATTTTAATAGAAACAGTGCAAAATTATCTAGTACTTTATGATAATTCGCATCGTGATCACAAAAGCATTAGTATTAAAACAAAATATATGATAATATTGCTGAATATAATAAAGACTTCGTCACGGTTTGTCATGTTCGTACGTCCGATCGTAGCACAGACACCACAGCGAATGGCGCTTCAGGCCGCCACTTGGGCCGCGGTGGTGTGTTGTTACAGCGGCTGCAGCCGCAGCCCGCGGTTAGCCGCAAACATTTACACTAATCGCACTTGATAATAACTGTCTTCGTGTGGGTTGCACACTGCCCAATATGTTTATTACGGCTATTATAAAGTCCTACACGCGTAAATAAGACTTCGTCAGTCCACATTATGTTAGTGTTATCAATGTTTGTCAACAACCAGTCACAAAAATGTTCTCGAGATGGATCATTGTTATTATTCAGTGCTTGCACATGTTAGTAATGAAATGGGTGATATCCAGAAGAGTTCTGTAGTTTCCACACGTAGTACTGGCTAACTCTGAATTCACGAGCTGCATCATTGGTGCTAGCGCGCGGGTTTCGCTCGAAAAACTCGATCATTGCTTATTCGACAGCCGGGCTTATTATTGAATGACCACCTCCAGCACTTTCATGTATCAGAGTGGTGAACTGTCCAAAGTCTAACAGACTATGGTTTGCTGCCAAAATTGTACTCCGATTCCGTGGTGGTACACATGCGTTATTTCCTTGTCTTTGCAAACGAGGTAAACTCACTTTGTATAATCTTTGCGCACCACGTAAACTTTCATTGCTTAAAATGTAAAACCATACCATGTCATAGTATTCGCGGTTCGAATATTTTCGTGGCGTCATAGCTAACGAAGTGACAAATAATACCACCTACGAAAATTTAAAAATAACACACATAATGAGGCCGGGCGAACGTACGTATTATAGCAGTATAACTGCTTACGGAAAGGGCGGGGAAATGCGCTTGTCTTTAAGTCAAAACAACTATTAGATACTTAAATGTGTAACCGAGCGCGAGCGCTGAACGCCACCGACTGCTGACGAATTCGACATTCCCTTACGAACGTGTACGTGCGTAATAAAATAGTAGGCGCTACATATCTATGAATGACAATCAAAATAGTGCATTACAACACATTTACAATATAAAAGATAAAAAGGACAAAAAATTTTTTTTCCTCCATTAGCTTATATTATCTATTCTGAACCTCCTCTGCAAATTTGTACGTGTGTTCATAGCCCTGTATATATATTTATTGTATATAAACATTACACATTACACAAACAATGCCTCATTGCTATATTCTTTAAACTTTTACACATATTTAACTTTCTTAATTCTTGTACTTTTAGGAATATCCGTAGTTTAGTTTATCCATTTCTAATCTAATTAATATAATATAATATTTCGGAAAGAAACATTAATCTTTACACTTTTCTAAAAAACTAACTTTCCCCGCTATGAAATCTGTCAAATATATTATATTCACAAAATTCTTTTCAATATGCTGATAAAATACCTTGCAAATATTTTGGGAGACGAAAACTTTGCCCGGCGGACAGATGATGACGGTAGTATCTTCGGTCGCTTAAGTGGATAAAAAAATTGAGATTTATCGAAGCACTTGTAAAATGATACAATATATAATATTTAATACAATAAAATATTTAATACACACAATTGTACCATTTTAGCATATTTTAATTTTTAAATTAATTATTGTTTTTCTTTCACAATGAAGTTTGACGTTTTTTCATAAGTCTTACAAAAATTATTATATTTTACATTTATAATAGCAATGTGCAATGTACATAACTGTTTTGTTGACAATATTAACACATGTTTCATTATACAAATTCGTTCTTCCTTTTAGTTTTATAATATCACAAAATGCTTACTTTAATTTAATGGGAGTTTGTGTTATTGTTTATTGTTCGTGTGTGTATTTACTATTTTAATCACTTATTGCTTTACAACCTAAATCTATTTGTATAAAAATATAAAAAAATATTAAAAATCAAATTATTTTCACCAATATTTAGCTAGTATTGGCTCCAGATCTAATGGATTCACATTTGGTCCGAGTCTCTCAACAGGCACCCCATTCTTATCAACGATAAACTTGGAAAAGTTCCATTTAATAAAATCGCCCAGTGTTCCACTTTGAACACGTTTGAGGAACTTGAATAGTGGATGTGCATTTTCTCCATTCACATCCACTTTTTCAAATAAATCAAATTTTACACCTTTGCTCTTAGTAAATGTTAAAATATCTTTGGGAGTTCCAGGTTCTTGCCCGCCAAATTGGTTACAAGGGAATGCAAGAATTCGTAAGTTCTTAGTTGTCGAATACTTTTCGTACAACTCATTTAGTTGCTTGTAATTCGTGTCCGTTAGCCCGCATTCGGACGCTACATTTACTATTAATGCCACATGGCCCTTATACTTGTCTAATTTTACATCTTTCCCATGTATGTCTTTTACAGTGAATTCATATATTGTTTTTGCCGTTTCATAATCAGGTAATTCGTTGTCACTTGTTGCTTGTTGGTTATTCCTGTAAATTCAAATATAACTGAAATGTGAATATTGTGCTTGCTTGTATGAATAATGTTTATTCACTGATACACCTAACATGAGAGAAAAATAATTGATTACACAATATTTCAGTTAGTGGATAAGTTATGGGGCTTATTCTAAAGCTGAAAAATAGCTTAAAGAGCTTAGCAATACCGAATATGTTAAACTTAAAATAGCTGCTACTATCTAAGCATTTCAGATGATGATAGGGTGAATAACCTGTCATCTTTTGCATTTCAATTATACATCTTTAATGTCACTTTCACAGGCTTAAATATTTTTTCACTTTCATTTATATCCCCAAAGTATCCTTCTTATCATCATCATCATCATTACAGCCCTTCACAAGTCCACTACTGAACATAGGCCTCCCCCAATGCCACAAAGCACGGTACTGAGCCACCTGCATCCATCGACTTCCTGCATGTCTTATCAGGTCGTCACTCCATCTAGTGGGGGGACAGCCTACACTTCGCCTCGCGGTACGAGGCTGCCACTCGAGAACCTTTCTTCCCCATCGGTTGTTGGTTCTTCGAGCTATATGGACGGCCCATTGCCACTTCAGCATACTAATTCTTTGAGCTATGTCGGTTACTCTGGTTTTACTCCTTATATCCTGGTTTTCAAGTCTATCATGCAGAGAAACGCTAAGCATAGCCCTCTCCATAGCTCGCTGAGCGACCTTGAGCTTCCTCATACGGCCAGCAGTGAAGGACCACGTAAGTAAGATCCGTAAGTCATCACTGGCAACACGCACTGGTTGTACAATTTCGTTTTAAGGTTTTGAGGTATGTCTAACGAGAAGATGTGTCGTAGTTTCCCGAACGCTGCCCAGCCGAGTTGAATCCGTCGATTGACCTCTCGGTCAAAGTTGGACTTATCTAGTCGTACTATTTGTCCCAGGTAAACATCGTCAACGACTTCGAGCTTAGAGCTCCCAATAACTACCGGCATAGGTGTGTCGGCAAATCGAAGGTGAGTGATGTACTCACCATTGATGTTAATACCGCATCCTTTCCAATCCAGTAGCTTGAAAACGTCTTCCAATGCAGCGGTGAAGTTTCAGAGATATAACGACACCCTGTCTTACACCTCTCTGCAGTTGGATAGGTTTCGTACTCTGCTTCTGTACTCGGATAGTCATCGTAACCCTACGGTACAAACACTTCAACACTTCGATATACCGACAGTCCACTTGGCACCGCTGAAGGGACTGCAGCACTGCCCAAATTTCGACGGAATCAAAGGCTTTCTCATAGTCCACATACGCAAGACAAAGTAGCAGATTGTACTTTTCAGTCTTCTGTACAATTTGCCGAAGGATATGTATATGGTCAATGGTGCTAAAGTCTTTTCGGAAACCTGCTTGTTCGGGAGGCTGGAAGTCGTCGAGTCTGCTATCCTATCCTTCTTAAATCTGTATTAATATAAACAATGTATAAAGGAAAAAGGTGTTACCTTTGCTGATTATGAAATTGTCTGAATGTATCGACGGCTTGGAATATATCATTGGCCAATATGTCAGGATTCTCAAAAGCTGCAAAATGCCCTCCATCCTCAACCACAGTGCTTTGAAGGTAGTTTTTATATTTCAACTTTAGAATACAGTCCGGATGGAATGCGATCTCGTGTTTAAATTTAATACCCCAGGTTGGCACTGATGTTGGAATTCTACAAATTAAATGAATTTGTGTATAGCTCGTATTTATTCTACTGCTAACCTGTTTAGACCTAGGTCTCAAATGCTTTACGGTTTCTAGCTAGACTTTTTTTTAAAGTGTTTTATGCATTAATATTATAAATGTGAGTTTGTTTGGATATTTGTATATTATGGCTCAATCACGGATAAATTAATAAACAAAATCTGACGAAACTTGGCAATATTAAAATTTAAACCAGAATAGCACATAGGCTATATTATATTTTGTACAAAAAGTCTATCTTAATTTACAGATTTTAATCCATGTTGCTAAAAATTCACCAACAAAATTTACTAACAAATTAACTTTTTTTTTTAAAGTATGAGGGTGACACGAGCACACAGTCCACCTGATGATAAGTGGATGCTGTAGCCCATAGAAATCTACATCTATCCTTGATTAAGAATCAAAAGGCAGAATCCGTTGTCACCCCTAAGGAATAAGATGTAATGCCTCGTTTCCAATAAAAGCTCACCGGTTTTCTACACTCACCATAGGTAACAAACACAGCAGCATTGAGCTATTTTACGCTGGTGTTCTGTGAGAGCTTGGTCTTTCCCTGGTCTAGCCGACCCATTCGTGCTACAACCATAATACAACCACAACCGCCACATAAGAGAACTGATGATGTTAGACTTCTAGCTGGTAGTTCTCATTAGTTATTTTAGTGGCGCCGGCACATGGCATTCGGCGAGTTTACAGGCCTGTACTACCTACATCTCTACATTATTCTGTAAATAAAAACTACTTACTCGGCTAACTGGAGACTGAGCTCCTTTTTATTGAAGGCTTCAGCATACATTCTCATTGATGTAGTTATACTGTTAGAAGCCCAATATAACATGACGTTATCTAAGAGATGTGTTAGTGAGTATTTTGCTAGAAGGTTCCCATCATTTGCCTTTTTGTAATCAGGATTTGTCCATGTAGAAAACTTTTCTAGAATATATGCCGCTAAACCAGCTGGAGAGTCCGTCAGAGCTATACCTGTAAATTTTATTAAGAGGATAATAGTCATAATTCGTAGATATAATTAAAATGCGACACGGTACTAAAATACATAGCACATTGTGAATTAAACTGAACTAAACTTTGCTGCTATTATAAAAAAGCATAACCATTTCTCGAAATTTCTCTTGGGATCTTTTTTTAACTCAATGTTTTTTTAAAGTAATAAAATTGTATGCCCCATTATGTAAGAATTAATAAGATTAATAAGATAAAGATTTACGATACATTTAACGAAGCTTTACTATAAAGTAATAATATATTTAGTTATAGAATAGAATAAAATAATCTTTATTCAATATACATTACATGTGTAATTCTTATTGAAAGTAATTTTTTACTTTACCACTGGTTATAAAAGAAGTTATAAGTGGTCTCAAACTACAATTAAAAAATATATACAAGAAAGCATGTCAGAGCTCCACCTACATCTAACTTTGCTTGTCAAACAAAAATTTAAAACAGAAGCTAAAACTTTTCAACCCACCAACTGTATCAGGTTTGGTTGCTTGAATGTACAAATACCCTGATTCTTCCAGCAATCCTGCTATGTGTTTACTCAATGGATACATACGATACTGCAACTCTGGTTCCACAATGAGACTGGGCCAGAATGAACCTAGAGTTTGAAAAAAGGAAGACATTCGTTATTATTTTTTATTATAGTTATAAGTGAACTTATCATCTAGGTTATAGTCAGTGGTTACTGCAGCCCACGGGCACTTGGAATCAAGTTCAAATAAAGAAAGCAACACTACAGCTACTGTAATTTATGAATGGAAAGGGAAATGAAAATATTGATTTAAAGCTTAGTCCTTATGGTAACCAACAATTTTTAACAGTTAAGTTTAGCATGAGAAAATTCTAGTGTGGCCAAACAATTAAACCCGGAACAATTATTTGTAGGCAAATACTTGTTTCGTGCGGGATTCGAATCTGCGGCCCTGCCGTCACGGAGCCGTCTATTTGTTCAAAATTGGAATTTGTAAATAATTAGTAAGTGAAATTTAGAGATGAAAAGAGGGAGAGAGTATAGATAATATGAGTGTGTGCGTGCATCCCAAGCACGCTTTTGTATAACAGTTGGTGAGTGGTGGTCATAAGAGTTGTGTAAAAATCTTTTCATTGCAGATTGATTTTCAAAATTTCAAAGATACATATTATGAGATCTATATTAAAGAATAAAAATTATATTTTTTATATTTTAATAATGTTATTTAAAGAACCAAGCAAGGTTCGTCATTTGCCAAATGCTATATATTATGCTTATACAACAAAATCCCAGAAAATATACAATATGTCTCCATTAATCATCTACATGTCATTAACCAGACTGCATCATCAACTGTGTATGCATTATTTTTTAAACTAAATATATCTTATTAAATAGTTATTACTTAGTCCAATATATATAAGGAAAATAATAATAATAGTAAAAAAGTGTATATGAAATACATACCTAAGAATATATACAAGTATGCCATCTTGTTAAACATGACTGTTGGCATGTTAGTGTGGAACCCAAGCACCTTATCGGGAAATAATGTCGCCATTATCGAGCCCACTGTGTGTCCGAAATCACCGCCTTGAATATAGTAGTGTTCATGACCAATTCGTTTCATTAAATTAGCCAGTATTACTGCTATTTTTGATGGGCTCAAACCTGGCCGAGCACTTGCCTGGAACAGAAGCCCATCAACTTTGGTAGTTGATAGATAAAGACCTCACAACTAACTAATGATCACTTAACACTGTTTTTAAGCCACGTTTCAGCTATATGGTTGCAGCCTTAATGGGATAGCTCAACCAGGGAAGGACTCTCTCACAGAATACCAGCATAAAATAGCAGCCTAATGCTGTTGTGTTTCATATGACAAGTGTAAAGAACCAGCCTTTTTACAGGTATTGAGGTATTCTATCTTAGTTTTCGTAATTTGGATGGATTATCAGATAAACAAGTATTTCTTTTAATATTTATTTTAATTTATAAACTATAAACATCAACCGGTTTTGCTTCACGGCATATAAATAATGCCAATACAGTATATAAGTAATGAGAACAATGAATACATTTGCAATAAATATATTCTCAAACGAGGAGGAACTAAATGTAGGTCATCCACTTATCATCAGTGCACATTACTCATCCTCATCATTTATAAAAAACGCTAAATACAAAGTAAACAAATTAACGTACAGATTGGTGATGGGGAGCCTTATTAGTGATAAGAGGGCTTTGGTTCTGTGTTCACTAATCCGACTGTCCATTGGTGTGTGTAGGAGTAAATCTTCCGAGTTGTGCATACTGTCTGGTATATTGTTGAAAAAGCCATGAACATGACTCTATTTTGTGTATGGCGTAAGGGTTGATAAACGAACATCTTGTGTGTGATATATGGTGGTATAAGATATTTTTTTACATAATGATTACTTATATATATTTATGCAAATAAATAATACAATAATACTTACATTGAGAATAGAAACAGTGTAGTTTTTTTTTCTCGACATTTCGAGTGCAGTAACATTTACTTTCTCCTTCTCTCATTAATAGTTGCTGCTTGGACTTTATAATTTAAAATTTGACATTTTGTACAGCCGACTTCAATATAAATTATTAAGAATAACTCAAAAACAATTGGTCTGACCTTGATCAAATTCATATGGGACCACATGTGAAGTACCAGCTTTCAAATAAAAAAAGAATTATCGAAATTGGTTCACCCAATAATAAGTTATGAGGTAACACATAATAATAATTAAAAAAAACATACAGTCGAATTGAGTACCATCTCCTTTATGAAGTCGGCAGAAAAAAATATTTTAAATTAATTGAAAAATATTTTAAAACACTTCTAATATGAAAAATATCATGTGAGCAATCACAGTCGAAAATGTTTACATCTTTTTGGAATATCATAATAAAAACAATTTAAACTCACTTGTGAAAATCCAAATCCAGGTAAGCTTGGCACAATGACTTCAAAGACGAAATTGTACCCTGGTGTAGGAGTTGTCAATTTTGGAATGATCTCATAGAATTCTCTTACAGAGCCTGGCCAGCCATGGAGTAGTAACAAAGGCACTACCTGTAATGTGTTAAAAGCAGGAACTACAAAAAGGATAGATTTTTAGAATTATATACTTAGATGTATCAAGATATAAAGGTTAACAAAATGTAAGTGTTAACCACTTTATTCTACCGTGAGTCATATATGGACATTTTGATTGGTTAACTATTGTGTCTTTTTTGCGGGTAGGGAAGTTGAGGACTAATAATAAGTAATTTGGTAAGGGGAAACTATCTTGTTGTTTTCCATCATAATTTCAACTCTCATGGCTGACTTGACATTGACACAGTTCTATCAAGTAAGGCTATAAACTGTAAAGAAAAAGATTTCTATCTCAGCAATGGGACATGTATTGGCTGACATTCAAAAAATTTTAAATGTTTTTTAAATTGCATACATTGCATTTAATATGTAATATAGATAACATCACATTGGAAAACTAACAATTTTTTAGATAACCTCTATGTAGAAGTTAGGTACCCTAATGATTAATGATGGCACCACAGATTTTGGCTTTGGCAACTGCCGTTTTTGCTGCCCATATCCTGTTTTATTTTTCTCTGTAGCCAGTTACAAAACAGCCAAATATAGGATAGTGAATGCCTTTACGCTGTCACTACAGGGTGATATATATAATATAATAGCATTAATAATATTTCACAGATGTTTCTAAAGAATTAACAAAGTTGATTTATGAATCGATAAAAAATGCTATTAGATCTTATCAGTACATGATTCTTTAGATATTAAATATAACACAGTTATGTTTTATTAGCCATTATGGTAATACTTATTGCTTATCAAAGTCCACTACTGATCATAGGCCTCCCCCATAGATTCCTTCATAGGATTTTTTTTAAGTTGTTTACTGCAGTTTCTTAATTTTTAGTTGCTATTAGGAAGATGCTGCTGCCCATATCTTGGTTTATTTCCCTCTGTCACCTCTTACGACACCCATGAAACAATATGGTTATTTAATAAACTATTATTCAACAAACAACATTTCATTTTCTTTTGAATTTTGAAACCTTTGTCCTGGGAAAAACCAGCTAGAAACCCAGCAGGACTATTTAAAAAAATATATTAATTTACAATCTAATATTGTAAAATTAAATAATATGAGAGCATTTAAAAACAGCATGATAGCAATCATGTTATTAATCATTTACTCTTTAGTAGCATAATAAAACTTTTTCAACAAAAAAAAATTTTAAACAGCTCTTAATGTTAATGTATAAACAAGTTGACGAAATAAACTACATTTCCAAGTTGTTGATATACCTAGTTGTTTTCCTGATATTTAAAAAAAGTACACTTACAATAGTATTCGGCACATTTGGCTTAACATGTATAAAGTGAATATCCAGCCCTTGAATATTTGTTTTGAAATGATTGTATTTATTGAAGAATTGTTCTCTATCCTTGAAATTGTAACTATTTTGCCAATAATCAAGAACTCTGGTTAGAAAGTTTGAATTAAAGCCATAAGTAAATCCAGCATCTTCAAGAGGTGGAGGAAATGGTCTGCGATGAAGAAGTCTTTCTCTGAGGTCATTCACAATCTGAAATAT
Source organism: Parnassius mnemosyne (assembly GCA_963668995.1). Taxonomy (NCBI): domain Eukaryota; kingdom Metazoa; phylum Arthropoda; class Insecta; order Lepidoptera; family Papilionidae; genus Parnassius; species Parnassius mnemosyne. The sequence goes on along the minus strand of CAVLGL010000084.1, from coordinate 21,520,682 downwards.
TTGAATTGATTTTTATTACATTTTTATGACGACGGTAATAAAGGATGACATGAATTATGTAAATGATTGTGGTAATGACAGACCTTCATGCTATATCATCAATCTGGTCACATTACAGGTTTTAATATCTATGTCAGAAAATCACAGTGACTTTTTGGAAAATTGCAACATACTACAATAGAATATATAGGCATATAGAATAGAATAGAATAATTTTTATTCAATATTGATCACATGTGTAATTCTTATTGAAAGTAATTTTTTACTTTACCACTGGTTCGAAAAAACCGTCTGTCCTGGGAAGAACCAGCAAGAAACCCAGTGGGACTTTTTTTAAAAGTAAATTTTACATTAATGGTTGTACAAACTATTTACAAAATTTATTTTAGAAACTGCTTGGAAGCGACCACCTCATATCCAGGGGTTATTATCAACTATGTATTCAATATTATATATGAGTTATAATAAAATGATTACTCAAACTAAACCCAAATTGCACATAGTCTTAGTTACAACATGTTCCATTATTCCAAGTATATGACATTATCAATGTGACACTCATTGTGAATTTTCACTGTGACTTTTCTGCAAGCAGAATGAAAGATATGGTGATAACGGGAAATTCTACTTGATTTTAATTATGTTTTCAGTTCAGGAGGCTTGTCAGGGTTAAGCTTGAACCTTTAACACTGTTTTTGGATGTCGGAAATGCATTTTGAAATAATTATGATAAAAATAACTTTCACTAAAAATTGTTTATAACGGAATGCAAATATGTCAATTTGGTCTAGTATTATGAAGTAGATGTTGAGTACTTGATTTTAATTATGGTTTCAGTTTAGCGAGGTTTGTCAGGGTTAAGCTTGAACCTTTTATATTGTTTTTGGATTTTGGAAATGTGTTTTAAATTAATTACAATAAAAATAAATTTCACTAACTAAAAATCGCATATAACGAAACAGGTCACCTAAAAAAAGTTAATTACTCGGATGCAAACAATCCATTTTTGCCTGAAGATGAGACATACACAATGAATTGAGTCGCAATGGAGAGCAGTCAAGAGGTTTTTTCAGAAAACAAAAATTATAACAATTCACATTACATTGTTCAATTTACCACTAACATGGCAGAATTTAGGGCAATCCGACTTTATAAATAGGTTGAATCTGTACTAAAACAGAATCAGAACGACCCGACTACACATAGTCATGTCTGCCCTATCCCTAGAGTTTTTTTTAAAGCCGTAGGTGTGGAGGGAAAACAGCCCCCGCCTACTGTGGCGAATCGCAGGCATCTGTGCGAGCCATAGAGACTGAGTTTGGTTGCCAAAGTTGCAGAGGTGAGCATGGGTGCCTGTGATTTGTTATGCAAGGGCGAATGGGCTGCACTTCCCGCAGCACTGAAGCTGTTGCAGAAGTAACTCTGTCAATATTCCTATGTAAAAAAGTGAGATTATTATTTTACAAAAAAAAATTACTCACAAATTATACATTTCGACAATGGGGAAGGGTAGGATAGAGAAGGGGCTTCCCCTGAACACTCCCCTTCCCCATACACGAGTATCAGATGTCTATAGCTTTACCCATCATTCATCATCATCATCATTACAGCCCATCACAAGTCCACTGTTGAACATAGGCTTCCCTCAAGGAATCCCAAGTCACCTGCATCTAATGACTTCCTGCATATCTTACCAAGTATTCACTCCATCTAGTGGGGGGATGCCCTACACTTCAATAGCATCAATCAATACAAGTAAACAATAATTCATGCACAACATGTAAAGTAAGTCATGCAACCAATCTAATATTAGCTTCATGAATATAAAAATCACTTACTACATCTGAAAATTCTATCTTGTAAGACCTTATTGATAAATCTTGTTTGAGATCCATAGGGTATGGACCCCAATATTCATTCATGTCAATATTAGGTAATTCCGGTGTTGTTGTAAGTACTTTGTAGACATAGTAAGATGCTACTATACCTAGAACTGCAAAGATCGTAAATATCTTCCCCAACTGAAATAATATTATCTGATTAGAACATTACAATGTTAACAAAATTTATTAGGTTGGTTGTAAGTTGTAAAAGGTTTTATTTTAGATAAGGAAACTTACCGAAAACGTCATAGAGGTTTGTTTTTTCTTATCACTTTCCTTCTTTTTATTATCCTTTTTATTTGCTTGTTTCGTTTGCTTGTTGCTCATTTTAGCTAAAATAATTTTATATTCAAAAACAACAAACACCGGCAATCTTAAATATAGGCACTTTGGGTGCTTTAATATAATAATGACATATGAATCACATTACATATAATAATTCGATTTTACTACTTGACTATTACTGTCACAGACTACTTTTACTCTTGTACATACAACTTTATAATTTGTGCTTTTACTGTAAAAATTCTTTGATCATGAAAAAATCAAACAAAATTCAAATTACTGCCTCTATCGTAGATAGCTAGATAGAGGAGAGCATAGACTAATATATAATACTGGAGAGAGGAGAGGAGATACAAGCATAGATAATACACTAATACAAGTGTATGGCTTTTTTTTCTTAATAACTGGCTTTACGGCTCTGGGATCTAGCCCTTCTGAGCCTGAAGTTACAATATTATATTATAATAATTATTCTTCATAGTATACTGCTTTACAAATGTTGATGCGTCACATAGTGCAGCCCTTGGGAGATTTTGACGGCAACTTGAGCCAGCAGACAGCTGACGGTTAGCCATGGTATCTCAATCTCAAGGCGCCTAAGCAGACAGGCACCTTATTTTGAGAATCACATCACTATCAGAGCACTTGTTTCACAGTTTCCACTAATAGTTCACATGTGCAGACACTTAATACACAAAATCGCACCACTTTTAAATATCAAAGTCCACTTCAAACCATTATTTAAACAAAAAAACAGGAGCAGCAAACCGTCGCCGGTCAAGTTCCCGCCAAAACTCCACAAGTCTATGGCCTCCATCAACGCAATAGATAATTAAAAAATCTAAGCAACAGATATGTTGTTTTTTTGGAGTTTTTGGCCTGGTATCTAGACCTTTAGGTCAAGTCTTGAGTATTTATATTCGGTTTATTATAATTTCACCACTGTATTTTTGATATATTTATATAGAGGCACGTAATAGGACTTATTTTTTAACATATCACTTAGGTGGCGGGAGGGATCTTGCATTGTCACTTGATTTTGCACTATGTCACTAATTTCACTGACAACTGACAAGATCAATCTGTCAAATGAAAAGCACTCACACATAAATATGAAATGTTCGATATCATCACGGAAGTATAGACAAACCGAAGTACATATATTTCCATGGATATCACCAACAGAATGGGTCTGACAAACGTTTTTTCCTTTACATGCGAAATAAATCTATAAAATAATACGAGAAAAACTGTGTTTTTACTTTTTTCATATCTTAAAAATTGGCTGAGATAATAACGATCAAAGTACGTGTTTCCTAATGAAGATTTTAAAAACGCGGGCGGGCGCTCACTAACCGATGACGTCACACCCTCGCTCATACAAGAATCGCGCTCTCGTCTGCACGCCGCTGCGCAGTAAAAATCAGAATTTTAAAGTTCTCTGTGGTAAAAATGGAAAAGAAAAATACTGTATTGTGTCTTAGTGCTTCAATTCAACAGTTAAACACCTGATAAACTTTTTTTTTATGTGCCTGAGGACCCAAAAATGAGGAAAAAGTGGATGACAGCCGTAAAAAGAGTCGATTCAATAAGCCCTAAAACTAAAACGCACTGCTGTGTGTGTGCTTATCATTCTTCTCTACCTATCCTTGCTCTACTAAACATACCTACTTGTCTACTTTGATTGTTTAGATAGATAGGTATCTTACCAAAGTTGCCAACTATCTAGCACCTAGTAGCAGCGCAGTGCAGTGCTCCTCAACCAACTGTATTGGCGGGTCGCAAAATACACAAATCGCAAAATATACATAAATAATATTTTCTTCCTACTTCAAAATCAAACTCGTGGCCCGATATCAGAAGTATCAAACTCGCGGCTCGCATTTATCCTTAGTTTTTGTTATATTTTTTTTAACGATAGCAAAGTACATACATTAAACTCGGATATTATTTAGGCTTACGAAACGTACGTTTTTAATATACTATTAAAACGGCTTAACCGATTTTGATAAAACATGTCTATGATTTTCAAGTTTTCAATTATAATAACAATTTCATCAACATTGTCATTCATCATTGTCAAGTTTTCAATTATAACAACAATTTCATCAACATTTCACAAGTTTGCGTAGCCTAATGATAAGTTCGGAGTGATAATATCAAAAGGTCGGAGGATCGGTTCTGACGCATTTAACAAATTTATTATCTTTTTTCATTTCTTATAAAATGGCATCAAGGGGTAAAAAAATAATATGCAACAAATGTGATAAAGAAATATGTCATAAGGAATTTCTTAAATGTTACGATTGCAAATTTGTTTATGAAATTGAATGCTTAAGTCTTACATCCAAATGCTTTTATCTAATGACCAAAGAACACAAACTTAAATGGAAGTGCCAAACATGTTTGGGACAGAATACAGATGTTACAGAAGCTAAAACCCCACAAGGACTAAGCAATGTCACAGAATCATGATCATTAAAAAAAACCTTGATTACTGATGAAAACATAACACAGAGAAAGCTAACAAGAGTAAACAATTAAGGTAAACATATTTCAATTGAAGATATATCAAGTAATGAGAACATAGAAAATTCCACATTTTTAGATGATAGTTCACAAAGTTTACCTAATTTAACAACCACGGAAAGCTCACTGATTAATGATCTTAGAGATGAAATACATGCGCTTTCTATACAACTATCTAGTGCACACAATGAAATAGATTTATTAAATTTGAAAATCACAAAACATCAAAAGAAAATTACTGAACAGCAAAAGAAGCTCGATATGTAAAAGAAACTTCTATCAAATGGAGAAGTATCACCACGAAGGTTAACACCGATGAAGTTAGATAAAATTACACCGATGAAGTTAGATAAAATTATATCCATCTCGAAGGATACGAATAGTAAAATAAAAGTTGGGCAAAGTTTAAACACTCATTCGACTATAGAAAAGGACTTAAAACTGCAAGAAACTTGCATAGAAAAGAAGAAAGATGTAAGCAATACACTCAGTGAAACACGTATGCCATCTTTACCTATAACAACATATACAGAAGTACCCAAAATGAAAAAAAATACGATCACAATTTTTGGGGATGAAAATACGTCGGGTTTATCTTCAGCTTTATACAAATCAAGAGAAGGAAAATGGAATAATAAGTATATGCCATTAGCTATAATAAAACCAAACGCTTCTTCATGTGATATCTTAATGCATTGTAACTAACTCGAAGAGACAGTAACATTAAGTGACTATGTTATACTGTGCGTTGGGAGCCATGACAAAACTCCGTATAAATTGTACTCTAATCTTAGTGTTGCTTTGTATAAACATTCGCAAAACTAATGTTTATTTATTACAGGTACTAAGTAATTTGTTTTTGAGTGAAAAAATGTTAAATAATATGTATAAAATATTGACTCAAAATCACAAAAATTGTAGGTTTATTGACATTGATTACAAATACTATAATGTAAATTCAACAACCGATTACAAAAATTACCTGTGTTATTCTATTAACATTTCTATAGATAGTCATGAGTATGATAAACAATTTATAGTGCAGAAAAGTAGGCATAATAACTTGACTAAAAAAATGTGGATAGAACCTCATTTATAGACGAACCTAAGAAAGGAACCATACCCTATTATTTCAAAAAACAACTTATGAAAAATCAAAAAGTTCATGAAGTTATTAATTATAAGAAGGGTACTATAGAATATTTCTTTGAAAAAATGAAAATGAATAATTTTAAATCCACGGGAGGAGCTTTGAAAAGTTGTAACGTAGATATAAATAATGCTATAGCAAACCCTTGCATAGGTTCCTCATCAAATAATAAAAAAATGTTTTTTCGATAAAAATTACTCAAATCAGAAGCTACTTCTTTTACATCAAAATATTGCTGGAGTTTTAAACAGACAAGATTTGATTGTAGTAAGTTTGAATGAACTAGCTAATAGTAATAAATATATTCAAATCATTTGCTTTACTGAAACCTTTATAAAAAGTGGCGAAGAACCTAACCTTGAGCTGTCGGGTTTTAAGCTAGCATCATTCTACTCCAGATCAAGAACGACGAAAGACGTGGCGGAGTATGTATAGTTATAAAAGAAAATATAGATTATAATGATTTAATGATTACGAAAGAATATGAAATGACAAAACATTTTGAATGTTGCGGAATTGAAATCAGTAACATTAATCTTATAATTTTATGCATATATCGAACACCAAATTCAGACATATATATATTTTTCTAAAAATTAAATAAATTATTATTAAAATTATCAAGAGGAAATAGAAAACGAATAATCATCGCAGGAGATTTAAATATAGACACACTGAAGGTTAGTAAATACTCTAAAGACTTTAAAGACCTATTACTAAATTTTAACTTAATACAGCACATAACTTCCCCAACCAGAATTAATTCATGTATTGATCACTTAATAAGCAATGTTACACAAGCAAAAGGTTCTATACGTTATTTGGGCCTCTCTGACTACACGTGACAAATACTAGAGCTTCCTATAAAAGTAAGTAAAACAATAAAATACTGGCTAGAAGAAAAAAGAGACTTTACGAAAGATAACATAGAAAAGTTCTTGGAATGTATAAAATCAATATTCTTTTCTGAAATCTATACTGAACAAGACACCAACAAAGCGTTTTCAAGTTTTCATAGTATTTACAAACTGTTCTTCGACCTATGTTTTCCAACCAAATTAAGAAATAATAAAATTATTGGCTTTCAAGAGGTATAAAAAAATCTTGCGTAGTGAAAAGAAAATAAAAATAAATTGTAAATATTTGCTATCAGCAACAAGTAAAAGTATAAATAAATCTAAATATATTTTTTTTTTTTTTTTTTTTTTTTTTTTTTTTTTTCTAGTTCCCCTGACATGAGGAGATCAGGGACTTTGTTCATCAATGGGTGTTTCTTTTTTCACCTTTTTTATTTTCTTTTCTTTTATTATTTTATATTTTAAGATTACATATTTTTCTATCTATTTACATTTAAGCTTACATTTATCTTATCATTACATTTAAATTCTTATTTCTATTTGTTTTTGTGGGACTGTTTACATTATATAATAGCATATATTATGTGACAGTACCCTTTTCTTTTTCTATTTGTTTTTATATACTATTTTATTAGCTATTTGTTTACAATATCTTAAGAACTTATATCTACTGTGCTTATTTTTAATTATCTCATTTACATTTTCTTTGCTTACTTTTATATCTAACTCTATTTCTATATCGCTTCTTTGTCTACTGAATATGGGACATTCCGTTATGATGTGTATTATATCCTCATTTTTTGTTGCATCACAGGCACATGCTGGGCTCTCCTTACACTTAAATTTATACAGATAGTCAGAGAAGCCCCCATGGCCTGTCATGACTTGGACCGTCATAGGATCCATGTCTATTTTCCTAATTATGCTATATGCCTGTATAGCATCTGGGAAGAACACTTTTGTTGTACTCGCTGTTTCCCCTTCCTTATAGCGCCGGTTCCATTCGTCAAGCGACTCCAATCGTATCTGTCGCTTGACGTATGAAACCGGACACTTGTCATAATTCGGTTTCTTTTTACTTTTTGTGGCTGCTTCTTTAGCTAACTGGTCTGCTCTCTCGTTTCCCTCCAATCCTGCGTGAGCTTTAACCCAAAACATATTTAAGGTTTTGCTATGTTTATTTATTTTTAAAATGTTGTTTCTAGCTTCCACCGCTAGGGGATGGAGGGAGACGTCTTGAACAATTGTTTCGAGAGCAGACCTCGAGTCACTGTAAATGTTGCAGTTTTGTGCTGGGTTTTTAAAAGCATATCTCGTTGCTTCAAGTATGGCCAGCAACTCTGCCTGGTAGACGGTGCAATACTTTTCCAACTTTAATTTTCGGGTATTAATTTCCGTGGCGCCATTCCAAATGGATAGCGCCGCGCCAACTTTCCCCTCTATTTTACTGCCATCGGTAAAAATTTTTAGGCCATTGATGTTATTTTGGTCAATTTGTGCACCGTCTTCCAGGCATGTGAACTTCAGCCCGACCTGTTCCGCGGGATGTGTGGTTTTTGTATATTCTATTTTAGTTTCTACGTCTCGATCACCCACTATTCGCCGGGAGAAGCCTTTCTTTATTTCATAGAGTAAGGCTGCTTCCCGGATCCTTATATCCAAGGGAAGCAGCCCGGCGAGTAGTAGGGCCGAGTGCAGAGATACCGTTCGATATGATTTTATTATCTTTTGTATAAATCCGCGTTGTGTCATGTCGAGCTGCCTTTTAATTTTTTGCTTATTGGTTGCTGGTACCCAAGCACTAGCCGCGTACATTACGATCGGTTCCACAACCGCTATGTATATGGTCCTAATAATCTCTGGGTTCAGGCCCCAGTGGATTTTTGCTGCTCTCGACAACTGTCGATACAAATTCTGTACCTTGCGGCACACATTCTTTATATGTGTGTCGAAGGCAAGTCTGTCATCGATTGTAAGGCCGAGTATCTTGATTTGTTTGGAGAGGTTGATGCTTTCCCCACCCATCTCCAGAAGTGGTGAGTCATACTTTAACTTATTTGTTATAACCATCGCTTTGGTTTTATGTGGTGCAAACTTTAGCTTGTTTTTGACTCCCCACTTCTGGACATGTGCGAGGGCCGCATTTGCCTGCTCCTGCACCTGTTTAGCCGTATCCCCAGAGAAAATTAGGACCACATCGTCCGCGAAAGCCTGGCAATGGACCCTATCTTTACTCAGTTGCTTCAAAAGTGGGTCTAGCAGCAAGTTCCAAAATATTGGACCCCCTATAGAGCCTTGCACACACCCTTTTGTTGTCTTTCTGATACATTCTGTCCCAGCATATCTCAAGCACACTGATCTGTCACTGAGATAGCTGTCTATGAGGCATCTTATGTTCACTGGGCATCCCGTCTCCGCAAGCGCACATCGTATCGCCGGCCACCAGGCGTTATCGAAGGCTCCCTCTATGTCTAATGATATAAGCAGAATGAGCTTTTTATCTTTGAGCCTAGTTTTTATCAGCTGCATCATATCATAGAGGGAGTCCTCGGTACTGCGCTGCGGCATGAACCCGTATTGTTCCCGGCTTATCGTCGGTACGATGTGCCACTTGACCCTTCGAATCATCATCTTTTCAAAGACCTTACCCAGTACAGGCAATAGCCCAATCGGCCTGTAGGATTTAGGGTGTGTGTAATTTTCCTTACCAGGCTTCCGCAACGCTACTATTATTGCCTTTTTCCATATAGCGGGAAAGTAGGCGAGACAAAGACATTTATTTACTATCGCCAGAAACAATGCTGAATCCAGGGCGATGACCACTCCACATATATCCGCTGTAAACCCATCGCTTCCTGGCGCTTTTTTCGGATTGAAGCTTGACACGGCCCACATCAGCTCTTCCGTTGTAAAAGGTGGGTCACATGGACTATCATGTGACCCTTCGTTTACAGTTTTCGCTGTTTCTCTAATTTGCTTGTGTTCCGTGTCATCATCTTCAATTCTATCCTCCGGATAAAAAGTTTCCGCCAGGAGACTAGCCGATTCCTTGCTTTCTAACGGCCTCCCATCTCGAACAAGTGGAGTGTCTTCCTGTCGTATCCTTGTGCGATTTATAACCCTGTATATCCCATCCCACATTGTCTCTCGCTCCTGCTTGCCACAGAACTCCTTCCAGCTGGTAGTCCGAGCTCTTTTTATTTCTTGCAGGTATTCCTCTTTCGCTCGTTTGTACTGCTCGACAACCCACCCGCGACGAACAGGTGCTGAGTAAGAGATTCGGCGTCTCAGCCTGGAGACCTCCTTTTTTCGTTGTGTCAGCTCGTAAGTCCACCAGGGCAATCCCATTTGTTTTTTATTGTTTAATTTTGAAATACTGTTTTCGCATGCTTCGGTAATTGAGTTTGTGTATTCTTCTATTTTTATTTCTAATCCATCTGTAGTTGTTACTTTATCTATCTCTGCCTTGTTTAGTCTTTTATTATTCCAAATTTTGACGAGTTTCTCACGAAACTCGCCCCAATTTGCTTTTTTGGTGTTATATACTCTGGTGGTTCTTTTTATATCGGTGCCAATTGATTTTTCTAGATTTATGTCAAATAGGAGTGCCCTGTGGTCCGAACTGGTTATTTCTTCGGAAAGTCTCCAGTTTTCGATTCTCCCGAGTAGGCTGGTCGAGCAGGTAGTCAGATCTACACAGCTGGAGAATCTCTTCCCAAGTCTGTATACGTCGAATGTGGGCTCAGTCCCCCTGTTCTGAATATGTAGCTCCAGTTCATCCAGCTTTGCTGCTACTTCAATTCCCCTGCTGTCTGTCTTTCGGCTTCCCCACCAGGTATTCCATGCATTTACGTCCCCACCGAGTATCACGTTCCTGGTCCGTAAGCCCACCACGGCCGCCCCAATCACTTCAAGGTACGGTTCAATTGGTTTATCGCCCTCAAGGTAGACGGACACTACGCCTAGTTCCCATGCCCCAGTCCTCAATTTAGCAACTGCTACATTCTCCGTTGTTAGACTGGGGCATTGTGTCATGTCTATCGTATCGTCGAACAGCACAATAGCAGCCTTGATCACTTTATCAGTGCTCTGGCTTCTGTCACTTTGTGCTATTCGCGTGCCTGGGTAGTTTTTCATCTGTCCAATTCTACCAATGTAGGGCTCTTGTACCAGTGCAAAGGAGGTTTTCCTCTTGGCCGCCTCAATGATTAGCTCGGCCGTGGCTAGCTCACATCTTTGTAGATTCGCCTGGATAGCGTGATATCGGTGGTCACTGATGTTTGGTTCCGTGTTGGACTTGGGGACAACCTTAGCAATATGCTATGGTAGACCTGGCGAGGACCTCCCATTTCTTCCTTATTGGACAGTCAGGGCTAAACGCGTTGTGCTCTTTGTTGCCTTGTTTTGTCTTACTGCAATTTCTGCATTCAGGCAGTGCTCCAGATAACCATTCAGCACATTCGGATTTTAGATGTGAGCCCCCGCAGTGGCTGCATACATCTGTCGTCTCGGTGCACATGCGCTTACTGTGCCCATAACCTAGACAACGCGAACATTGTACCAAGGGGGACTGATCCATCACTCTCACTCTTTGCAAATCAACATGGATCATTCCTGCTTCAGTTAAACGGTTCCATACTTGTGGCGAAACTCTCATGACAATGTGGGATGTGTGCGGGTTCCGGGTCCTTTTCTTATATTTAACCTCCATTCTAATCTCTCTGTCTGAAAGATCTTTGAAGAGGTGTTTGTTCTGTACCACAATTGCTTTTTGTATTTCGTCATCCGTGTTATACTGCAACACGTCTTTTAAGATAATTAGAGGGTCCTTGTTTTTAATATCGTCCACTTTAAGGTCTTTATCTGCGTTTTTTAATCTCTCTTTAACCCTACTTATCTCCTTCTCCGTTCGACATCCCACTATTATCTTTCTGTCCCTTGCCTTTCTGATTCTGTCAATTTGTAGTCCTTCTTCCTTAGCATTGATTACCTTTCTTATTTTCTCCATCACCTGATCTCCTGTCTCTTTTTCGTCATTGGATGTGATCATTACATAAATATATTAGTTACGCCAAAATCCTTAGGAAGTGTATTTTAAAGGCACATAAGATACAAAGAAGATACAAATGAAAAATATATCTTAGGCTCAAATAATAAAGGTAAAGCTATATGGAATTGTTACGGCCTACGGCTGCTCCCTTAAAGGGTCCAATCCTCTGGGGCCCATGAGCAGAAGACTTCCCGAGCAGACGTAGGTCGGGCCTCAATGTGGCCACGTGGAATCTCTCGAATTACACTAAAATATATGGGGGAGCGTTCTATACTACGACTAGTCGACCGGCAGAGGAATTAGGCGGAGCTTACTTACCTATATCCAAGGCGACTGGTCCCTCAGGAGTCGGTATGGTCACATGTGGTTGTGTAGTGAAAGGGAAATAAGTGATGTGATGTGTATCTGGGTGCGACTGATGGTGATTGAACCTAGACCTTGGCCGTCGGCAGCATCCCGAGCGTCGACACCGCTCCAACTTGAGGGGGCCTTCAGAGGTTGTCCACAGTCACTTTCTTCTTTCGTCACGTTGACAGTCAATTAACTCTATCGTACGATTTACTAACTTACAGAAGCCACTAACTATCGCGGGTTATAAGGTTAACGCACAAAACGCACACGGAGTTTACAGGATATTAAAGGTCACTGCCGTTTCGCGTCGCAACAGTTAGTTCTAGAATATCAGAGGCCGCACTAGCTAATATTGCCTAATGCACTTATGCAGATTCTGAGTCAAACACAATGAGTCCCTGGGAAGCTCTCCAGCAGGAATGCGCATCACAATGGTAGACCGTATATTTACTGGCCGCGCCGAATTATTCCGAGTTCCCGACAAAATGACAGAGTGCCAATCGTGAGCACTGCCTAAGGACGACTGACTGCCCTTGTACGTTTTTCGCACGACCGAAAGTCAAACCGGTATGAATGCACCGCGCCGAGCGCCCTCTCGCGTCAATTCTTGAAACTAGCGCTTGGCGCGAACAAACCCCCGTCCCGGACATAAGGATTTAGGTCCGCGAGGAAACCGGTCAGCGGGACAAGGTCGCGACGGCAAGTTGCAAGACCGAATCTACAGCCAAACTAGGCCACCTTAGGCACCCCAGCAGATCTTGCAACCCTAACCAACGCTTCAAAACTACCGCCCCAACTTGGGCAAGCCGGAGGGTCAGCCTCCACTGGATGTCCCTCCTGAGCATCGCAGCACTTTAACAAGTCCTGTACTGGACAGAAGTCCGACGACCTCTTTCAAACACCTATCTGTGCCCCTATGATTAGTTCCACAATCCGACCGGATCAGCTCTGCAACCAGCGGCGCTACACGAAGCTGCCCAGACAAATTTTGTGCCAGCAGTTGCTTCAGTGCAGAGCGCACCCACAAATTCCACATGAACGTCGTCTGTGGAGAGCCGAACGAAACGCACAGATAGTCCCTAGTATGAATTTTCAACAAGTAGGCCTAGCCAGGCCACCCACCATATTATCATTTACTAAATAGTGCGGCAGCTGATTTCAATCTGATAATCTCCAAAACTAGCTAGCCTGTTAGACAAGTAGTCCTATGCTCATATTTCAACTAATTGTTCAAAAGCATCAATGTTCAACTACAGAATCAATTCAACCAAATTAAGCACTGATGCGCATAGGTCAACTTGCAAATTAAACAAAACAATAACGTAAGGGACAACCCTACTTCCCTACTTCTTCGCAAAGCAAAATGATTAAACACTATCATAAACATATACATAATTTTTCAAATAGCGCGCCATTCAATTTCCTTTCAGCAAACAGACGCAATAATCAAATACAGTGATTAAATATATGTACAAAACACATGCAGTAGCATTTAAAGGAGTAGATTAAATTCAATTCTTTTAATTTAAACCGCTACAAATAGGAAAATTTCGCGGAAAGCCCAAAGCATCTTTTAATTTTAATTCAAGTATTTTTTGACTAAGTTCTCGACCAAACCAAATCTAATACCCCTTGACAGCGTGATTCAACGCTCCAGAGGGGCCCTAATCTTCCCACCACCAAGGGGAGGCCAAATGGCGTGAACCCGAGATCGCTAACAGTCGCCACTCGGGTTGTACGCCTTCACTGAGGCCGTCGGCAACAGAACCTTTTGACAAGTGGACTGTTGACGGCTTAAGGCTCAGTGGAAGTGGCCGTGGTGGGAGCCAAGGCGGCAGCTAGCCAGGGCCGCCTCCATCAAATGGGGAACAGTGGTACATCAGTCGCGGCCACTCAGCTAACGGGAGTGAGAAGGGTCCAGCGGACCGATGAGTGGCCGTGAAGTTCCTCTCCACCCACTGAGGGGGGCCATGACACCCCCGCCCCTGGGGGAATACCCCCCGACTGGTCGGGGGAGGGGCCCCTTTCAAACTTAGGGGCCCAGTGGCCGGCCGGCGGGCGCCGAGAGCCGCCCGGCAGAGGGCGTGGCTGAGCGGCCCCGCCCGTGGGGGTCGAGGGCCTGGCAGAGCCCCGAGAGGATACGCCGTTCGCACCCAGGCACAAAACTGCATGATGATTGCCCTGGCAATGCAGACAGGGTCGCCAATGTGGACAGTCTCGCTGGAGGTGCCCTTCCAAACATGAGCAACACCAGCGGCGCTCCTTGGCGATAGTTCGCCTCGCTGGAACCGGCTTACCTAATAATTTCGGGCACGACGTTACCCGGTGATCAGATGCTCGACAATAGGAGCAGGGTGGGGGTTGACGACGACTTGCCTGGCGGGTTCAGCCTCTCACTGGGCACGGCTGGTAAGTTGTCAACGGTGCCCGCCGCATTCTCTATCTGCCGGCACTGCTCCTCCAAAAACCGCAGCAGGTCATAGAAGGGCGGAATATAGGAGGCCTCGTCCCCGCCGTACCTCTCCTCAAAATGGATTCGAAGGTCGAGAGGTAGACGGGACAGCACGATGCGGAGCACCAAAAAAGCCCATTCGCCCACTGGTAAATCCAGCCGCCTCAACGCATTACAGGCCACCAAGACTGGATCCAACAGGTCCGGACGTAGTCTGGCCCGGTCACTAAGCAGCGGGAGGCTTAGAAGCTGCTTAACATGTTCGTCCGCAATTCGCCGGACGTTGGCGTATCTTCTGGCTAGGAGGTCCCGAGCAGTCTGGTAGGCGTCGTTCGACAATCTCAAGTGGCCGACGACGCCCAGGGCCTACCCCTCCAGTGAGGCCAGGAGGTACGCCATCTTTTGGCTCGGGGTCAGGTCACTCCGGGCGTCCACTAGGCTGTCGAAAAGACCAACGAAGGTCAGCCATTCGGAAAGGACCCCGGAGAACTTTGGCAGGTCCAGAGTTGGGAGTCGTCCCAACAGCTCCGGCTGAAGCTGCTTCAGAGAGGACTCAGACAGGTCACTCATCCGAGCTTCACGCGCCTCCTCGGCATACCTGCCTTCAGCCTCGATCAACTCGTCCGTGAGCCACAAGAGCTGCTCATAGTCCACGAAGCAGGAGTCCAGGACTCCCTTCTCCACATCCGAATCCTCGAGCTCAGCGTAGGCCTCCTCCACTGCGGCCCTTCGAGCATCCACCTGCTCGAACCGCTTCATCAAGTTATGGACCCTATCCGGTCGACCTATCAAAGCATGGGCGCTTGTGGCCCAGCGCAACTCAGTCCGCAGACAACGGATCAGTAGCTTGGGCGATGACATCACTATCAAATACAAATTACGACGCGGCTCGAGCACAAATTACAAAGATAACAAACAAAAAATACAACAAAAATTAACAGTTAATAAATGCAGTTCCTATCAAATCGCGTTGAATAGAAATTACACAAATACGAATTACTACGTATCAATCAAATACAAGTTAGCACAAAAGAAAAGACACAAATTAAATTAACAAATAACAAGTACTAGTGCGATCAAATCAAGTTAAATTCGAATTGCGCAAATACAATTACTACTCTTTAGTTCAAATACAAATTACAATACAGATAAGATACACATCACGGCCGATCAACAAAAAATGCCTAGCTCAGAAATCGACCCTTCGATAAGTAACCCACTACAACTATCCGACAACGATAATTAACCGATTACGTAAAAATAACCATCTACCTACATGACGTATATCTCTAGAAAAACTCCCGCTTGCGCAACCTAGGGCGCGGCTTTTCAAACTACCCACTAACCAAAAAAAAAGGCAAGCAACAAACAACAAAGGGAAATAATTTTATTATTACGTACAAAAAAATATTTTTACGTATTACGGACGGGCGTGATTGTAGATACAAATTAAACCAATCAAACCAACGCTCCCTGCCACCAGAATTGTTTAATTTTTATCAAACACTATGGTCGGGATCGACCGGGGAATCGAACCCGGAACCACGCTCTGCTACCAGTTTGTTACGGCCTACGGCTGCTCCCTTAAAGGGTCCAATCCTCTGGGGCCCATGAGCAGAAGACTTCCCGAGCAGACGTAGGTCGGGCCTCAATGTGGCCACGTGGAATCTCTCGAATTACACTAAAATATATGGGGGAGCGTTCTATACTACGGCTAGTCGACCGGCAGAGGAATTAGGCGGAGCTTACTTACCTATATCCAAGGCGACTGGTCCCTCCGGAGTCGGTATGGTCACATGTGGTTGTGTAGTGAAAGGGAAATAAGTGATGTGATGTGTATCTGGGTGCGACTGATGGTGATTGAACCTAGACCTTGGCCGTCGGCAGCAGCCCGAGCGTCGACACCGCTCCAACTTGAGGGGGCCTTCCGAGGTTGTCCACAGTCACTTTCTTCTTTCGTCACGTTGACAGTCAATTAACTCTATCGTACGATTTACTAACTTACAGAAGCCACTAACTATCGCGGGTTATAAAGTTAACGCACAAAACGCACACGGAGTTTACAGGATATTAAAGGTCACTACCGTTTCGCGTCGCAACAGTTAGTTCTAGAATATCAGAGGCCGCACTAGCTAATATTGCCTAATGCACTTATGCAGATTCTGAGTCAAACACAATGAGTCCCTGGGAAGCTCTCCAGCAGGAATGCGCGTCACAATGGTAGACCGTATATTTACTGGCCGCGCCGAATTATTCCGAGTTCCCGACAAAATGACAGAGTGCCAATCGTGAGCACTGCCTAAGGACGACAGACTGCCCTTGTGCGTTTTTCGCACGACCCAAAGTCAAACCGGTATGAATGCACCGCGCCGAGCGCCCTCTCGCGTCAATCCTTGAAACTAGCGCTTGGCGCGAACAGGAATATTATAAAAACAAAAATAACTAATAGGAAAACTAGTATAGAAATAGACACCATAACTCATAATGGAAGAACCCTGATAGAAGGATGTGACATTGCAATTGCTTCTCAATAAAACCGAAAGATACGGAATACGTGGGAAAGCAAATGAATGGTTTAAAAGTTACCTGCGTCAAAGAAAACAATGCACAGAAATAACAAAGCTCAAAAACCTTAAAAAAGTGCATATCCGATCTGAATATAGGTTAAACGAATATGGTGTACCGCAAGGAAGTATTCTGGGTTCTCTACTTTTTCTAATATATATTAATGAGTTACCAACAACAACCTCTCATAAAACGATTCTTTTCGCTGATGACGCAACAATCATTCTTAAATGTACGAACAAAAGGCGTTTTGAATTTGATATCAATAGTACATTAAAAGATATAATTGATTGGTTGAATTCTCACAACATGACTATAAATATAAATAAAACTAAAATAATGTAATTTCACACGATTAGAAGTAAGCAAACTAATTTAAGTATAAAGTATAATGAAAAAGTACAAGAAGTTGGTTATTATAAGTTTCTTGGTATTACTATTGATAATAATTGTAATTGGAAAATGCATGTTCAATCGATATGTGACAAATTAAACAGATTTGTATTTGCGCTTCGCCGACTTCGAGAGATAGCATCTGCCAAAGCAGTGTTAAACGCCTATCATGGCTATGTCTCATCGATATTCCAGTACGGACTTCTGATATGGAGCAACTGTTCTGAAATAGAACGCGTATTTAGAATCCAAAAAAAAAAATGCAATCGAGCAATCTGTGGACCACATTCCATGGCATCGTGAAAGCCATTATTTAAAGAAATAGAAGTGTTACCACTCGCATGTATGTATATAAAACAAGCTGCGACTTTTGTCAAGCAATTCCCTGAATACTTCCCAACTAATATTTTTTTAAGAGATAGAAGTTTAAGAGAAAAATCTAATAACAGAATATACCTTCCGAAATGTAAATTGATGTTTTTTCAAAAAAATTCGTACATAATGGCGATTAAAATCTTTAATTCTTTACCCGATGAGTTTAAAAATTTCCCAGTGACAAAGTTAAAAAACAATTGATCTAAAGCATTATTTATACTATTTACAGCTCTATCTACATTATAGTCTGTACAAAATATTACAAGATCATCCGCAAATTGTAAAATATTTACACCTTCTATATTTAGAAAATTAAGAATTTGACTAGTATATATATTGTACAGCAATGGAGATAATGTAGCCCCCTGCATTGTACCTATGGAGACCCTTCTGGGACCATGGAGAATATTATTATGCCTTATATACAAAGTTCTATCTGTTAAAAAATTAAATAACCAATGGCAAAGTATGCCTGGTATACCAGTGTCAGAAAGAACTTGAACCAAAATGCCAGGGTCTACATTATAAAACGCAACTTGAACATCCAGAAAAACACAAACACTGGACTTATTATTATTATTGGAATATTTCAGATCTGACAAGAGAGAGATGAAGCTGTCAGTACTTCGCCCTCTCCGGAAGCCATATTGAGCATGTGGAATGATGTTATTCGCCTCTACATAATACTCAAGACGCATCTTTATTATGTTTTCATTAAGCTTTCCAACACAAGATGACAATGATATGGGACGATAAGAGTTAGGATCTTCAGGTGGCTTGTCAAGTTAAGTAGAGGGATTACACACTGTGTTTTCCAAGATACAGAATTTTTTTTTAAATGCCATAGAGCATTAAGACTAGCTAATAGTTTCTATTGAACGGACTGATTTAGGTTTTTGATCAAAATGTATGGACAATCATCTAAACCAGGGGTTGTGTTTCGTCTGGATTGTAAACTTGTACAAAACTCACTCCAAGTAAAGGGTTCTATGAGGAAACTGGACTTCTGAAGGCTATTATTAATTTTAAAAAAACTTTCTAGATTATCAATAACCCTACATCCATTTTGAGATAATTTTTCTAAGAGAGGGATAACAAATTCGTCTTTATATGTTCTATTGTTGCATCTTATTCGTTTAAATAATTTAATGTATTTCCAAATAGTACTAACAGGTGTAGTTCTGTTAAAAGTGTTACAGATGTTCGCCCAACCATTGCGTTTATGTTCTAAAATAGTCTTTTTCTTAACAGCATCAAGTCTTTTGTAATAAATGTAATTATCTATGGTTGGATTCCTTGTGTACAGTTTTAAAGCTTCATAAATTTTAATAACACTCTGTTCACATGTGTCACTCCACCAAGGTGCTGGAGGTTTGCAACGATAGTTATTTGCTTTAATAAACTTTGACAAGGTATCCCTCTTAAGTGTATTCAAGCCTTTCGATAAATTCGTCATATGACTGTAATGGATTCTCATTATTAACTTCAAAATTAGAAAAAGCAGTTAAAGACAGCTCACTGTATTTCGTCCAGTCTGTCTTGTTGTGTAAGAATTTTTCAATGGGAGGATTAATTTGGTATCTATCAACGGACAATAAAACACGAGTAAGCGTAGGAAAATGATAGCTCTCCATACAATCATCATGCACCCACCATTCGTATAGTGGAGTGATTGGAGCACTACAAAAGCTAACATCAATAGCTGATGGATTTCGGTTAGGATAATTCATAGTAGTGAAGCTACCATTGTTAAGCACACATAGATCAAATTCATCAATTAAATCGTATAACTGATGACCCCGACTTTTCGTGGTCATACACCAAAATGCCACATGGTGAGCGTTAAAATCTCCAGCCACATATATTGGCTTCGGCAAATCTCTAATTATATCACGCAGTTTACTTATTCTGAAGTTACCATTCGAGGGAGGGCAGTATACACATAAAATCGTTAATTGTTTACCACTTACATATAACGATAATGCCACAGTCTGAATGTCTTGGTAAAATCTGGTTTGAATAATATTATATTTAAAATACGGTTTGATCAAAATTGCTACTCCACCGTGCTCATTTTGGGCGTTATGATAGTGGGAATTATATCCCGAAATTTTAAAATGCTGAGTATCTTTCAGCCAAGTTTCATTGAGTAGACAGATATCAATATTTCGCTCAGCTAAAAATTTAGACAATAAGGGTTTTTTCCTATGTATACTTTGAATATTGTACTGAGCTATACATAACTGCTGTATGTGCTGTACTGTACTGTCCATTAATGTGACAGATTTTTTAAAAGTAAGTCTTTAAAGAACAGTTCAGTTACAGGTTCATTATATTTTTTATTACCCAATTTAACTAAAGTTTGGACCATTGCCATCAGAATATTCTTATTGTTTACAATTTGAGCCTTAAGTTGAGTTTGGTTAAAGTTGGGTTCAGGCACTCTTTTATTTACATTATTTACAATTTTTACATTTTTATTTAATTTATGTACATTTTAGCTTATTGATGGTAGAGTCTTAACAATGCTGGTCGACTGTGCAGGTAAAGACGGAAAATCAGATGAAATCAGATATAGCCACAGAGGCATAAGTAATGTTACCCTTTTTTTCAAGTATTTTTTTCATTTTTATTGGGCAAGATTTGGAAATGGCCAGGTGAGGGCCACTGCAATTGACACAACACGGATTCTCTTTTTTATCGCAGTCTCTGAAATTATGCTCCCCAGCACATATCGAGCAACGTTGTTTACCATTACAAATTTTCGCAGGATGGTTGAACTTGAAGCACCGGAAGCATTGCTGCAACGGCGGGTTATATTCAAATACCCTGAACGAAAATAGGTCATATTGGATGTTGTCGGGCAGAACATTTGATAAGTAAGTTATACCGACAGTCTCGAGACCTACAGTACTTTGACTGACGTTTTTCGTGAATCTTCTCACTGAAATAATTTCATAGATCGAAGACAGTTTCGTATATAAATCCTTGTTCGAACTGTTGGTAGGCACATATCGGATGATTCCAGTTTTTCCTATCTGCGCTGCAGGAATCTGCGCCTTCAAGTTGTGCTTTGTTAAAAAGTCTGTATTTGTAATGAAATTATTTGCAGTGTTGTATTGTTTAAAAACACCCGCAATTTTATTGGCATTGACTCTATGTAAAGCTATTTAAATAAACTGGGCTTTTATTTCCAAGTTTAACCTGTTTGTCCTGGCTTTCAACAAAAACTTTGAAGTCCGTATTTGTACAATGTTCAGGATAAAGTCTCAGATAACCTGGCTTAAAAAACGGAATAAAGTCGTCCTCACCGCCGCCCACTTTAGGACCACATTCTTTCGTACCTCTTTTACAAACAATTTTGGATCGTTTCGGGGTTCCACCTGGGTCCTCCGGTTCATTCATTTTAATAATTAACAAAATGTACAATTATTTACACTGACTAAAATAAGTCTTGGTAATATTTACACAGGATATTTTAACGAAAAACAGTAAAAATAATTAAATCGACCGCCACATTTGGAGTTCCCGGCTAATCCACCAAAAGAAAACCACCACCCTCTTGTAAAAAAAGTGCTATATTTTGAAAAAAAAAACGGGACTTAAAAAGCGCTAAAATTCACAAAACTTTTCGCATGGTTAAAATTTTTGGCTATAATTGAAAAGATAAGAAAAACACAATGCCTTTATAATAATTTTATTTAATTGTTAAAATAAACCATCAACCAAACCAACGAATCAATAACTCAGTCACATTTTCGTGATCAGTTTCGTCATTATTTTCAGGTGTCAGTGTCTGTGACGTACTTTCGCCAGATAAAGTTCCTTTTTTAATAGTTTTGTTATTTTATTCAGGACATTTTCAGGTAGTTTGTAGGTGTGGCAAGTATAATAGAATTAAATGTGACAGTTGACATTCTGTCGTGTATCTTGCTCTTGATCTTGTGATATATTTACTCTTTGAGCTTGGTTCTCAAATAAATAATTCCAAGATATGGAACGGGATTCAGTTGGTAAAAATCTTTATCAGTAACATCTGCATTAGGTATTAAGATCCTGGTAACAACAGATCTAAACAGATTTATTAATGATGATAACAATTTGACGGAATTTAGGTCATCTCCTTCAAAAAATTTATTCCGGTTTGAACGTCATTCAAAATGGTTTTTGGTTGGCTTCGTCTGCATACATGCCTGCATAGATGTATTATCGCGTATACATCAGAAGTGTAGCACTTGTCTTTCGTGAGTTGGAAATGGACCTTTAAATCTTCCCATTGACTTAAAATTCTAGCTAACACGGGCTTAATGGATAACCAGCGCGTGTCACATAATTTAAAGATTTTCAGGAGCTGCTCTACATAATTAATGAGATTATAAATTTCCTCATATTCTTTTTGGCGCTTCGCGGAAAGTGCGAACCATTTATATGTTTCTCTTATAGGGGATTGAAGTGGACTGTATGACTGACTGATTACTACGCTAGGGGACTGCTCAAAAAAAAGATGGTACTGTAGAACTATACTGTATTCAACTATTTACAGTGCGGCACTATTAACTATACAACTATATATACAGAGAGGAGTCTTCACTATTCTATGGAGTCTAGATTCTTCTTGATTTCTCTTGCTGTTTCTTCTCTTCGAGTGCCGCTTCCGAAATGAACAACTCACAGACCAAAACGCTCTTCTTATATCCCGCAAGAGAGCGTCTCAGTATGTGAGTAGCGTCGTAAGGCGATGCCGCGCGCTGATTGGTCGGCGACATCGCGTGATTTGCTGCCGGTGTGCGGGGTGCGCGGGGCGTAACGGAGTATGAAGGGGCGATGGGGCGGCGGCCTCCTTCGCCGTCCGCTACATCTCTAATAAGAAATTCGATGTGTTTTGGAATCGTTTGTTCTGATGCACGACTAACAGCCAACTGCAGTGAATGGCAAACACATTTTATCAATATTAAGTTCGGTAAGTTGTATTGTGTTCGCAACAGCATTATCTGTACCAATACCAACCAAGTTGGCAATGAAGCCTTAAAAATTTCTGCTCACCAGATGTCGCTAGTTGACACTGAGGTAAAGTTTTTTGTTACACAATGTAATTTAATTGAGAAGTTGTTTTTTTTTTTTAATAAAAGTTTATCAGTTTCTAGAGTATTATATAATTATACAAAACAATGCGTCAGTGGTTTGCTCTTTAATTTTTGGCACATTTTTAACTTTTTTTTTCATTTTTCTACTTTTATGGCTATCTGTGGTTTGGTTTATTTTTTTTATGTCATTAATGTAAAATATAGCTAATAGTACAGAAAGAAACAATAACTTTTACATTTTCCGAACAAATTAACTTCCCCGCTATGAAATCTGTCAAATATTATACCTTACTTTCTAGTGGCGCCACCCTGGTCGCAGGTAAAGTCGTGTATGCCCTGCATCAGCCTTATCCACAGGCTCCAGAGACAGAAACGTAGAAAAAACTGCATTTAATATCAGAATAAAATATCTCACAATAATCCCCAAAAATTTTGTTAAGCTGATATCGGTGGATTCATCAAGAATAATGCAGTATTTTTGCATTCCAATATCTTTCAAAAGTTCTTCTTTAAAATGTGGTACCAACACTTGATTAATAACTTGAGTACATTTGGTTCTGTGTAGTTTAAGATCTGTGTAGTTTACAGCTTTTGAATCAGGAAATATATCTTTACATAGATCGGTTAACGCTCTCTTGAAGAACTATAGACCGATTTCTAATTTTCTAATTTATAATTTTTTTAAAAAACGTTACCCCCACACTAGGATTTTCTCCTGTGTCGTGGAGGCAGTTTACAAACATAAATTGCACAAGGACAAACATCCAGACCCGGAACAATTATTTGTAGGCCATACAAATACTTGTTCCGTGCGGGATTCGCACCCGCGGCCCCCAGCGCAACAACTGATTGCTAAGCCACTGCGCCACGGAGCCGTCGATTTTCCTTCTGAGCCGGGTCCACGTGCTGTTTTCGAGAGTAATTACAAATCGTCTCGCACGTAGATTTGACGACTTCCAGCCTCCCGAACAAGCTGGTTTCCGAAAAGGTTTAATACCATATACCACATACACCCCCATCGGCAAATTGTACAGAAGACTGAAGAGTACAATCTGCCACTTTCCCTTGCGTATGTGGACTATGAGAAAGCTTTTGATTCAGTCGAAATTTGGGCGGTGCTGCAGTCCCTTCAGCGGTGCCAAGTGGACTGTCGGTATATCGAAGTGTTGAAGTGTTTGTACCGTAGGGTTACGATGGCTATCCGAGTACAGAACCAGAGTACAAAACCTATCCAAATGCAGAGAGGTGTAAGACAGGGCGCCGTTATATCCCTGAAACTCTTTACCGTTAGATTAGAAGACGTTTTCAAGCTACTGGACTGGAAAAGATACGGTATTAACATCAATGGCGAGTATATCACTCACCTTCGATTTGCCGACGATATAGTCCTTATGGCAGAATCGCTGGAGGACTTACGCACTATGCTCAATGACCTCAATAGTGTCTTCCAACGGATAGGTCTTAAGATGAACATGGACAAAACAAAGATCATGTTTAATATCCATGTCACACCTGTGCCGGTAGTTGTTGGGAGCACTAAGCACGTAGTTGTTGACGAGTATGTTTACCTGGGACAAATAGTCCGACTAGGTAAGTCCAAGTTCGACCGAGAAGTCAATCGACGGATTCAACTCGGCTGGGTAGCGTTCGGGAAATTACGGCACATATTCTCGTCAGGTATACCTCAAAACTTGAAAACGAGATTATACAACCAGTGCGTGTTGCCAGTGACCTATGGAACGGAGACGTGGTCCTTCACTGCTGGCCTGATGAGGAAGCTCAAAGTTGCTCAGCGAGCTATGGAGAGGGCTATGCTCGGAGTTTCTCTGCGTGATAAACTTAGAAATGACGATATCCGCAGTAGAACCAGAGTGACCGACATAGCCCAATGGATTAGTAAGGTGAAGTGGCAATGGGCCGGCCATATGGCTCGAAGAACCGACAACTGATGGGGAAAAAAGGTTCTCGAGTGGCGGCCTCGTACCGGCGGATGAAGTGTAGGGCGTCCCCCCACTAGATGGAGTGACGACCTAGTAAGACATGCAGGAAGTCGATGGATGCAGGTGACTCAGGACTGTATTTTGTGGCATTCGTTGGGGGAGGCCTATGTTCAGCAGTGGACCTGTGAAGGGCTGTAATGATGATGATGATGATAAATCGGTTAAATGGTCAATTGTAGAAATTGAAATATGTTCCGTGATGAATAATGCCAATTTTCCTTCTGCTTTCCGGCATCTACTGAAATTTTCCTTTGGTACATCATCAAAACATATTTGTTTTTAGTCTCGACGTGCCTACGTAAATCAGCAAGTTTTGCAAACATTTCTGTATGGTATAGTAAACAAACGGCCTTATTTTGATCATTACTCACAGGTCTTAGCCAATTCTTGAACTCTTCCATTACCTCCCATTCCGGAAGCCTTCTTCTTCAGTGGAACTTTCATTTATGATTTTCACGAAAACATAAATTAAAAATCTAATAAGAAAGAAACTCCGCGCCACCGTAACCCGGTTTATTTATCTTATTTACTACGTGTACCGTTGTAAATAAGATAAATAAACCGGTTTTTCTCTGTTAGTAACACTAGCGAGACAGCCATAGTAAAATCATTAATTTAAAAATCAAACATTATGGTTGGGGAATACCCGATCAGAACGAACTAATATATTTTTTTTCTATTTTTTTTGGTTCTGAACTTTGACTTATTGCCTAATTGGAGGTTGACAATATCTTTTTAATTTTTCCATCAGATTCCACTAAATTATGTTTAGCGCGTCATTTAAAAAAAAAGCGCTGAAGAGCTTAAAAACCCAAGCAGACAAGCGTTATGAACATCAAATTTAGAACTTAGAGTTCTTTTAGAAGCGTATAAGAGTGTCGAAAAGAAATTGTACCCTTATAAGAGTGGTTTATAAGTTATTATACAGCTCAAGCTGTATAAATTCTGTATTATGGGAGTTAAGTAAGCTTGGGGTTCTTAACCAAAATATGAAAACTCTACTATACAACTTTAAGTATTTTGTAACACTTCAATCTGATTTTATCATTAAAGCTGTATATAAGCTGTTTTTTTGCATGCTGTCACTTGCTTATTACAGCTCTAAGTGTTATTATAGTATCATTCAAATATTATTTCTGTACAATGGTGTATGTGAACTCCCTTCTAAAACTTATTCTTATGGCGTAATTGTACACTCTTGTAAATACAGTAGTTTTATAGCTTCTGTCTATGAGAATGATATAAAACTACAAAAATAAAAAACAGCTATAGTAGGTACAGATTAAGTCTGTATAAGTGATAGAATATCGCCATTTTGAATTGCGTAATTGCGTGTTTAATATATTGTGCTAGTGAACAAATTATTTTTTTATGAATATGTGTAAAAAAAAGAAAAAGATTTGGTGCAGTTAGAAGAAGGATTAAAAGGGAATATTTAAATATTACAAATTATCAACGAAATAATATTGATACTGTTTAGCTGATAGTGTTTAGCAAATTGTCGCCATTTTAGGACCTATAAAAACAAAATTTGAATTGTAAATTTAGGAATACGAGACATTAATATTAGCCTAAACCGTTATTTTTAGTTTGACTAATGATCACTGTGCCCCAATGTGCATTCATATTCACTAATTTAATTATTTTCTTATTCTAACCTATACAATCAATATTTACTTACCGTATTATTATTTTGTCCTTATATTATTTCGCGGCAATTTTTTGATAGAAATCATATACAAGTTTACCGTAAATCTAATTTTGCACTTTCTATTCACCAGTTATCACCGTCAAAACTCAACCCCAATCCAAGTAATATTAATATGTAAAACTAACTGTTCCTCGCGACTTCGCCCGCGTGTTAATTGGGGTTTTAGATTTTTTGCGCGGAACCCCAATTCTTTTTCTAAAATAAAAGTAGCCTAAGTTACTCCTTATGGCATCAGCTATCTGTCAGTGAAAGTCCCGTCAAAATCGGTCCAGCCGTTTCCGAGATTAACCGGAACAAACAGACAGACAGACAGACAAAAATTTTAAAAATTGTGTTTTGGTTATACGTATCGTGTATACTTTTATATGCATTTAGTAAAAAGCTGTAATTTTAACATTACAAACAGACACTTTATTTGTATAGACAATCTTTCACTCACTAAATGTCGCCCTCATTCACTAAAGTAAACGTATTAAGTAATTTTTGTCATAAATTCATTTGTGATACCGTTCAAACACCAATTTAGAACTTTTATCTTTAAAAGATACTTTTAAGATAGTATTTGTAGTCTAATAAATAAGATAGACAGGCAGACAGACAAACATTTTAAAAATTGTGTTTTTGTTATAAGTACCGTAAATACATTCATATGCATTTAGTAAAAAATCTGTTATTTTGACATTACAAACAGACACTTCAATTTTATTTATTTGTATAGATATTTTGCACTGCCGTTTGGATATATTTATATACTGCTAGAGTTGTTGATCTACTTTTTCTAAAACCGTTCTGTGATTCGTCTAATAAATTGTATTTTTCTAAATAATGATAGAATCGGTTACACATGGCTTTCTCAAATATTTTAGCAAACGTGGGAAGCAGGGCTATGGGTCGATAGTTACTGAGCGTTAGGGGGTCGTATTTTTTAAATAATGGTTTTATTAGTGAAATCTTTAGTTCATCCGGAAACTGAGAATTTTCAAAGCTTTGGTTTATAAGTGAAGCTAAAGGGATAGCTAATATTTCTGCACATTTCTTTACCAGGATTGGTGGTATAGCATCAATGCCACAGCTATGTTTATTTTTAATATTTTTAATTTTTTTGAAATTTTTAATTGTTGTTACCAACCAAAGTTGTTTGGTCCCATTTTTTATAGAATAGGGTGACAAACGAGCACACAGTCCACCTGATGGTATGTGGTTGCTGTGACTCAAAGACATCTACATTTATCCTCAATAAAGAATCGTTAAATTTCTAATGTTAAAAAGTGGAGTAAAGAATTAAAGCTATCTCTTTCTTTGCCAAACAATATTAAGGAAGGCACATTTTATGATAGAATATTGTATCTCGCTCAGCAGTACGGTACCAGTACGAGCATGCTGTTTATTTTGTTATCGTGTTTAGTTTATAGGTAACTCCTGGCAAGCGTATACGCATGTCGTTTCCTATTCATACTCTTACGTCACATAGGTACGGCAAAACCAAAACTATTTTAGTTAGCTATTTTATTTGATACATAATTTAACTTTTGTGAAGTAATTTGACTGTGTTGTGTATCTTATACTGGTTTTATTTTACTTTTTAGGAAAATATGCCGTTTATAATTTTGGAAACCATAGAGAAAGGGAAAAATTGCATTTGCATTGTACCAAGTTTGTGTGAATCAAAAGGCGTTAAGATGGCCAAAATTGCGATTAGATGCTAATATATCTAGCTAATAAAATCTACAATTTGCAATTGTAGCTAAATCATTTAAAGCTACTTAAGATATATTTCTTTCTGTGTCCCAATTCTTCGATTTGCTGGCAAAATAAATAGATTTTTTGAAAAATCGCTGTTATTATCATTTGAACTACTTGTGCTGCTGCATGATAAATCATCATAATCAGGTGCCGAAAACTAAGTTACATTTGACATAACTGTGATCTCTTTTTAGCTCTTTGTTAGCCGTCGATGGGATTAACGCTTGACTGTAGCTTGTATGATTTGTTAAAGTATTTCTATATTCTTCAGTACTCGTATCACTATTATTTTGTTGATAATTTGTAATATTTAAATATTCCATTTTAATCCTTCTTCTAACTGCACCAAATCTTTTTCTTTTTTTACACATATTGATAACAAATTAATTTGTTCACTATAGCACAATATACTAAACACGCAATTACGCATTCAAAATGGCGATATTCTATCACTTATACAGACTTAATCTGTACTATAGCTGTTTTTTATTTTTTGTAGTTTTATATCATTCTCATAGACAGAAGCTATAAAACTACTGTATTTACAAGAGTGTATAATTACGCCATAAGAATAAGTTTTAGAAGGGAGTTCACATACACCATTGTACAGAAATAATATTTGAATGATACTATAATAACACTTAGAGCTGTAATAAGCAAGTGACAGCATGCAAAAAACAGCTTCTATACAGCTTTAATGATAAAATCAGATTGAAGTATTACAAAATACTTAAAGTTGTATAGTAGAGTTTTCATATTTTTTTGATAATTTGTAATATTTAAATATTCCATTTTAATCCTTCTTCTAACTGCACCAAATCTTTTTCTTTTTTTACACATATTGATAACAAATTAATTTGTTCACTATAGCACAATATATTAAACACGCAATTACGCATTCAAAATGGCGATATTCTATCACTTATACAGACTTAATCTGTTCTATAGCTGTTATTTATTTTTTAGTTTTATATTACTCCCATAGACAGAAGTTATAAAACTACTGTATTTACAAGAGTGTACAATTACGCCATAAGAATAAGTTTTAGAAGGGATTTCACATACACCATTGTACAGAAATAATATTTGAATGATACTATTATAACACTTAAAGCTGTAATA
This sequence comes from Parnassius mnemosyne, assembly GCA_963668995.1. Classification (NCBI taxonomy): domain Eukaryota; kingdom Metazoa; phylum Arthropoda; class Insecta; order Lepidoptera; family Papilionidae; genus Parnassius; species Parnassius mnemosyne. Next base: position 21,491,132 of record CAVLGL010000084.1, on the reverse strand, counting down.
AGCAAGTGACAGCATGCAAAAAACAGCTTCTATAGAGCTTTAATGATAAAATCAGATTGAAGTGTAACTGTTTAGGCCTTACTATACTGTCCGTTACTGTGTCGGGTGTCACGTGTTCGATTCTACGATGAATGTGGAATTAGGCGAGTTTAAGTTAGTTAAATGTACAATGAAGTTAATAGACTGAAATAGTGACGTGAAGAAAGAAATGGTCCAGCAGGGGAGCCTACTGGAGTGATGCAGCATTGTGGGGCAGCCTGGAAATCGGCCGCTGCCGGTCACCTCAGCTGGTCCAGGTCTCAGACACATACACATCACTAAACACTACTTTCTATGTACCTTACACCCACCTACGGCCTGACCGAGCCTTGGGGCGGCCTTAGATTCGGATACAGGTACGTACTATATTTTTCTATCCTTCTCCCTTCAGTTTAGTATGATAGGACATTCTTCCATATGGCCATTTGGGCCCGACCCACGTCTGCCCGTCGAGCAGGCTGCTATGGGCCCCAGCCAAAGCAACCTTTGCAGGGGCAGCTGCGGGCCGTAACAGTAACAAAATACTTAAAGCTGTATAGTAGAGTTTTCATATTCTGATTAAGAACCCTAAGATTACTTAGACCCATAATACAGACTTTATACAGCTTGAGCTGTATAATAACTCATAAGCCACTCTTATAAGTATATAATCTCTTTTCGACACTCTTTTACGCTTCTAATAGAACTCTAAGTTCTATATGGGCTGGTATATTGCTGTTCATAACGCTTGTGTGCTGCTTGGGCAGGAGCTTAGATAAAAGACAACCTATATTACGTACTGTAGGTATAACTAAGACGTTTCTTTGTACATCAGGGCATACTGCTTCAAAAACTAGAGAAGTATGGTATACGAGGAAATACTCTAAACCTTGTAAAACCTTACCTAAATGGAAGATGACAAATTACCAGTATAAATAGGCTACGTATTAAAACAAAAACAGTGTTATGCATCTACGCTAGTAACTAACTACAGGAGCTACATTACAGTTTTTTAATATTATATAAATGTCAGTTAAATAGAGGAAAAGTTTTATGATATTGTTTTAAACAATATCATAAAATACTTTTAATGACGTATGTCATATAAAGTGCTATTCTTGGTTGTCGAATGATAAAAAGCAAATTATCTGCTAATTAATATAGAAAAGACAAAAATAAAGAATTTCCAACAGCGTACAAAAAGAAAACTAAGCGCTTAAAGGAAAATAAATTATTATATAGTATATATACGTCGTAGAGCCATCATCATCATTACAGCCCATCACAGGTACACTGCTGAACATTAGCCTGCCCCAAGGAATGCCACAAAGCACGGTCCCGAGCCACCTGCATCATCGACTTCCTGCATGTCTTACCAGGACGTCACTCCATCTAGTGGGGGTCGCTCTACACTTCGCCTACCGGTACGAGGCTGCCACTCGAGAACCTTTTTTCCCCACCGGTTGTCGGTTCCTCGAGCTATATGACCGGCCCATTGCCACTTGAGCTTACCAATCCGTTGAGCTATGTCGGTCACTCTAGTCCTATTGCGGATATCCTCATTTCTAAGTTTATCACGCAGAGAAACCCCAAACATAGCACTCTCCATAGCTTGCTGATAGACCTTGAGCGTCCTCATACGGCCAGTAGTGAAGGACCACGTCTCAGACCCATCAGTCATCACTGGCAACACGCACTGGTTGTACAGTCTCGTTTTCAAGTTTTGAGATATACCTGACGAGAAGATGTTGTGTCATAATTTCCCGAACGCTGCCCAGCCGAGTTGAATCTGTCGATTGACCTCTCGGTCGAAAGTTGGACTTACCTAGTCGGACTATTTGTCCCAGGTAAACATACTCGTCAACAACTTCGAGCTTAGTGCTCCCAACAACTACCGGCATAGGTGTGACATGGACGTTATAAATGATTTTTGTTTTGTCCATGTTCATCTTAAGACCTATCCGTTGAGAGGCACTGTTGAGGTCATTGAGCATAGTGCTTAGGTCCTCCAGCAATTGTGCCATAAGGACTATATCGTCGGCAAATCGAGGGTAAGTGATGTACTCGCTATTGATGTTAATAACGTATCCTTTCCAGTCCAGTAGCAACCTCTTGGAAACGTCTTCCAATGCAGCGGTGAAGAGTTTCGAGGATATAACATCACCCCGTCTTACACCTCTCTGTAGTTCGATAAGTTTCGTACTCTGGTTTTGTACTCGGATAGCCATCGTAGTGACAGTCAACTTGACACCGCTGAACGGACTGTAGCACCACCCAAATTAAGACAGAATCAAAAGCTTCTTCATAGTACACATACTCAAGGCAAACCACCGCACTTCTGCTCCATGCCTCCGGAGCAGTGCCCCCATGGAGGACGGTATTAAAGAGTTCTGAAGGACTTCAAGTACTGGTTTTCTACCCGATTTCAGTAGCTCCGCTCTAATTACATCCTCGCCTGGGCCTTGCCGTTTTTATGGTGCTGGAGAGCCATTCTAATCTCGCTCAGACTGACGTCCGGGACATCATCGGAGTAGTGTCGGATAAGACTTGCTCTTGGATCGTTACTCACACTTGCGTGTGACTCTAACGATGACGTGTGCAGCTGCCCGTAGAACCTATTAATCAAACTTAAAATCTCAGGTGTTCCGGAAACGATGCTGCCACACTCGGTCTTCAGCTTCGACAGTTGGCTCTTTCTGGCAGAAAGATCTGTACCAAAGACTTTGGAACCCTGGTTCCGCTCGATCATTTCTTTAATACAACCTGTATTGAAGTTGCAAAGTCCTGCCCCATGCATTTGGAGATCTTTCTGTTCAGTTGCCTGTATGCTGTCAAATCTGTTGAAGACTGCAGCTTCATTTCCCGTCTAACCATTTAACCTATGTTTGTGTTCTTCTGATGCGGGTCTTGCAAAACTTTGCTTCGACCGCATGGACGGTTTCACGAGCTATTCATTCATATTATCCACTGTATTGCAGTCTGATAGGCACTGAAAACGGTTTTGTAACTGGAGCAGAAAGTTTTCGGGACTTTGAATTCGAGTACGAACGGGACGGAGCGTTGACTTCATTACACGAGACCTCTTCAACTTAACGTTTCGGTTCAGTGTGCCTCTAACTATTTGGTGATTGATGCCAGTTTTCACCCTCGCGATCACTGAGACGTCACTGAACAGTTGTCGTTTGGTCGTAATGAAGTCAACCTCATTTTTTGTCAAACCGTTGGGACTCGACTATGTCCACTTCCTGTGAGGTCACTTCTGGAAGAAGGAGTTTATGATAAAGAGTCCCTCTTGCTCCATAAATTCGGCCAGCTGCTGGCCCCCTTGGGTTCCGTTACCCTATTCCGAATTTCCCTACCTCACCGTTTTCTCTTGTGCCTAATTTTGAAGGAATGTTTGGCTCTAGATATATCCTCATACATTTCTTACACTCCCTCATCAGGATATGCCGAGGTTGGTGCGTAAACCTGTATGACCTTTAACGAATATTGTCAATGTATGTTGCCGCCGGGGACTGGGGGCCGTTTATTTGTGTCGTTGCTTATGGAAAGATGTTTGCCATACTTGCCTGGCGAGCGGGTTGGCAACCGCAGTTTTTTATTGTACTATTGCTGTTATCAGAAAGACGCTGCTGGCCATCTCCTGTCTGTTTCCCTCTGTTACATCTTACGACACCCACGAGAAGATATGGGGTTGTGGATATTCTTAACCGCCATTATACGGTGGTAGAGCCATGCTGCAGTACAATAAGAATCCGTAACGTGGAGTCGTTTTATGTATATAAATTGTACTTGGACAAACACCCACACTTTAAATATATTAATAGGCCATACGAATATTTGTACTTAGCGAGAATCGAATCAACGACTCCTAGCGCTGAGGCTCTATCCAACCGCACATAAAAATGCACCTGATGAGTGTTTCCCCATCAAGAGTTTGCTCACTGGTAAAAAATATTTCGAGTCTTAAATTTCACAAATCGCAAGATTAGTTCTGATAATTTTTACCTTTTTTATAGGATCGAGTGACAAACGAGCACACAGTCCACCTGATGGTAAGTGGTTGCTGTGGCCCATAGACATCTACATTTATCCTCGATTAAGATACAAAACCCCTGAGGACCAAGATGGAGAGCCTCGTTTCTGGTAAAAAGGGTCGCCGGTTCTCTACACTCACCATACGAAACACAGCAGCATTAAGCTGCTATTTTACGCTAGTATTTTGTGAGAGCGTGATCCTTCCCAGGTCGAGCCGAGCCATTCAGGCTAGAACCACGATATAGTTGTAGCATGGCTCTACCACGTATAAATATGCAAAAATCGCTTTTATTCCAAATTAGTCGTTAGGTAATTTAAGATGCCATAACGAACCAATGTACTTAGACCAGTATTATGTCTGCCGACTTCAAAACGGAGACGGTACTCAATTCGACTGTATGTTTTTTTATGTGTGTTACTTCATAACTTTTTACTGGGTGAACCGATTTCAATAATTCTTTTTTTATTTGAAAGCTGGTGCTTCACATGTGGTCCAATATAAATAAAATTAAATTTGATTAAGGTCTGACTAATAGTTTTTGAGTTATTCTTAATAATTTGTATTGAAGTCGGTTGTACAATTTTTTTTTATTTTAAAATATTTTGTAAATGATTTTTTTGTGAATTTTTGTATTTTTTTTTGTAGGACAGGGGGCAAACGAGCATGCGGCTCACCTGATGGTAAGTGACTACCGCCGCCCATGAACAACCGCAACACCAGGGGAATTGCAGATGCGTTGCCGGCCTTTTAAAAAGGAGTAGGCTCTTTTCTTGAAGGTCCCTAAGTCGTATCGGTCCGGAAAAATCGCAGATGGTAATCGATTCCACAAGGAAGTCGTGCGAGGAAGAAAACATCTTCTAAATCGCACAGTGGTGGACCGCCAATCATCCAGATGGTGTGGATGGTATCGGGAGTTCTGCCGCGATGTGCGTTCATGAAATTTGGCGGCTGGGATTAATCCGAACAATTCCTTAGAGCACTCCCCATGGTAGATGCGAAAGAAAATGCAAAGAGATGCAACATCTCTTCGCAGTGCCAATGAATCGAGCCGATCGGAAAGGGCTCGGTCATCGACGATTCGAGCCGCTCTGCGCTGGATGCGGTCAAGTGGAAGGAGCTGGTACTGGGGAGCCCCTGCCCAGAGATGGGAACAGTATTCCATGTGAGGCCGAACCTGCGCCTTGTAAAGTTGCAAGCGGTGTGCCGGCAAGAAATACTGTCCCGCTATGCTGAGCACGCCAAGCTTTTTAGAGGCCAATTTGGCCTTCTTTTCCAAGTGACCACGAAACTGCACGTCACTCGATATGTCGACTCCGAGGATACCGATACTGGCTGAGGCAAGAAGGGGAGTGCCTTGGAACTGAGGAGATACGACAAAGGGGTTCTTTTTAGCGGTAAACGCGCAAACTTGTGTCTTCTGAGGATTAAACTGGACTAGATTTAGTCGGCCCCAATCCGAGACTTTGTCCAGCAAAGACTCGACTTCAGACACAAGTTTGTTCCGGTACTAGGCGACGTTTTCCCGAAAAATATTGGCCCGGCCGGTGTATAGAGCATCACCAGTGCTGTCATCCGCATAGCTATGAATGTTACCAGTTAGCAACATATCATTGATATGCAGAAGAAACAGCGTTGGTGATAGCACACAGCCTTGTGGAACACCAGCGTTAATAGGCTTGTAGTCAGAACATGCACCGTCTACAACGACCTTGATGCTCCGATCTGCAAGGAAGCTGGTGATCCAATTGCACAATTTCTCGGGAAGCCCATAGGAAGGGAGCTTCGAAAGAAGCGCTTTGTGCCAAACCCGATCGAAGGCCTTCGCAATGTCCAGACTAACGGCCAACGCCTCCTCCTTGCACTCTACTGCCTCCGCCCATCTATGGGTCAGGTAGACCAGAAGATCACCAGCTGATCGACCCCGACGAAAACCGTATTGGCGGTCACTAATCAGCTGGTGTTCCTCAAGGTACCGGATGAGCTGGCAGTTAATAATGGATTCCATTATTTTGGAGAACAAGGAGGTGATCGCGATAGGCCTATAGTTGGACGGGTCTGAGCGGTCGCCTTTTTTAGGGATCGGGTGGACAAAAGCTGTCTTCCATGAATTCGGGACTACGCCTTGGGAGTAGGAGTACCGGAAAAGACGCGTTAGGACCGGTGCCAACTCCGGAGCACACGTCCTCAGCACAATTGGGGGGATTCCGTCAGGCCCACTCGACTTCTGGATGTCCAGGGAGAGAAGTGCTTTGTGAACTGAGCGCTGTGAGAATAGCACATCCGGCATGGAGCACTCACACCGCGGGATGGTCGGCGGTATTTTCCCCCCGTCATCAAGAGTCGAGTTGGACGCAAAAAGGGAGCCTAAAAGGTCGGCTTTGTCTTTTGCGTCTTGGGCCAGTGAGTCGTCCTCCCTGTGCAGAGATGGTAGTGATGGCTTACAGAAATTCCCTTGGACAGCCTTGGCGAGAGACCAGAATGCACGGGTTCCCGAAGGAAGGCGAACTAGTTTCTCGCCAATTCTGCCTATGTGCTCTGACTTTGCCTTGGCAATAACTCTTTTGAAGGACCTGGAGGCAAAGTTAGAATTCTAAGTAGGACAGAGGAATAGAAGTATTGTACAACGGGTCGTAAGGGCAAACGAAACATTTTACTAATATAGAAGCCAGGCATTAGTCGCTTTGTTGCTTGAAAATCTGCGTCCTCAATTTCGTCTACAAAGATCTGAAGATCTTTCTTTTTTTCTGCCGACTTCCAAAAAGGAGACGGTACTCAATTCGATTGTATGTTTTTTTATGTGTGTTACTTCATAACTTTTTACCGGGTGAACCGATTTCAATGATTCTTTTTTTATTTGAAAGCTGGTGCTTCACATGTGGTCCAATATAAATTTGATTAAGGTCTGACTAATAGTTTTTGAGTTATTCTTAATAATTTGTATTGAAGTCGGTTGTACAATTTTTTTTTATTTTAAATTATTTTATAAATGATTTTTTTGTGAATTTTTGTATTGTACAACGGGTCGTAAGGGCAAACGAAACATTTTACTAATATAGAAGCCAGGCATTAGTCGCATTGTTGCTTGAAAATCTGCGTCCCCAATTTCGTCTACAAAGATCTGAAGTAGAGAATCTGAAGATCTTTCTTTTTTTCTGCCGACTTCCAAAAAGGAGACGGTACTCAATTCGACTGTATGTTTTTTTATGTGAGTTACCTCATAACTTTTTACTGGGTGAACCGATTTCGATGATTCTTTTTTTATTTGAAAGCTGATACTTCTCGTATGGTCCCATATGAATTTTATCAAGGTCAAACCAATAGTTATTGACTTATTCTTAATTAAATTCTTATTGAAGTTGGCTGTACAAAATTTTTAATTTTAAATATATAAAGCAGCAAACGTCTAACACAGAAAGCTACAGAAGCGTTGTCCGTCTGAGGACTAGATGGAATGCCTGTAATTATACTAGCCCTTCATACCGGAACACAGCAGTGTAAGAATAGCTTCTAAGTAGGACAGAGGAATAGATACCTACCCAGATGAATTCCTAGGCAGAAAGGAAGCACTTAAGACCTTTTTTAAACTTTTACCTGACAGACGGTACTGCTATGTAGACGTGACTAACGATCTAACGAACCTCTCTATCTCTCTTTTAGTGTTTCTTCAGCCGCTACCCGCGGTGCAATAATTAAAAAAAAATATTTATTATTCCCCGATTACTTACTTCTTTTCATCAGAAAATTAATCTTATCTGTAGTTTTCCATTAAGTCTAATATATTTCATTTTCTGATGAAAAAAGCTAGCAACCGGAGAATAATAAATGATTTCTTGCTCTCCTGTAATTTTTTGAAAAATTAAGGTTCGCCCCTTTGCGGCGTTAGCGACGAATTGCCGCTCTCTGTCGACAGAGAGCGAGAACGCAACGGTCTAGTTTCTGTGATGTCAGTGCTATTTGCCTATGCGGCTGTTATACCTTCATCGAACTCAGAGCTCGCGGCTTAGTTAGTGCTCGGAGTTTAGTGGAGTGGGATAATATTGTGTTCAGTTCAGTGATCACATTAACATAACATAGATGAATTATCTATTGGCCGTCCGAACAGGGGGTGGCGGGCCCCGACTCTGACGGCTAACTCGTATCGTTCGATGTTCAGGGCGGTGAGAACCGCCCAGGGACGCGGCGCGTGTGTACGGTGTGTACGCGCTGTGGACCACTTACCACTAGCTGATTGGGATGTGTCTCGGCTAGTGTTGCCCAAAATGAGTCTTGGTCTTGCAGTCTTGGTCTTGTTCTTGCATTTTTGCAAGACCAAGACCAAGAACAAGACCGTCTAATTTTAGCAAGGCCAAGACCAAGACTGACCGTGCAAGATTTGAGCAAGAACAAGACTAAGCCTGCGAGACTCTTGCGTCTTGCAGTTAGGAATGAGTGTCGTTTCAGGGAGTATAGGAGTTCGGGTATACGCTTAGGGAGTCTATGAGACGAAAAAAATATATAAAAAAAATTTGGAAAATTGGACTTATGCGCATTACGAGCAATACCATAAACATACATAGCGAATGAAAATATCCATTAAAAGAAAAAAGAGCATCCCTAGTTTTGACCATCGGCACTTTGATAGTACGCGGCGTCTTGTTGTCGGCATCATCAAAGGTCGAATATTGACCTGTCAAATAAATTTTGCAGCTATTCGGAAGTACAAGGTCAAGATACACGCGCCGGCGGCTTCTATTGATATCGCATACAATCGTCGCCGCCATGCTGCACGTACAACATTTGACACTGTTTGAATGCCGCCACAGAGTACATGTTCCAAAGAATAAAATAAGTTTCCGGGTGCTCAGAATGGACACGAATTTATGCTGATCTCTCAAGGAATATTGTAATTAGATAATGGTAAGGATAGGTAGATACCATAATAATTTATTCTAGTAAGTAATTATTATAATATTAACTATATGGGTTTATAATAATTACTTACTATTATTATTATTACGTAATAGATAAACATGTTCAATAAGTTCACTGCAAATCTCGATTTTTGGAAGTGTGTGTTTTTGAACACAAAGTGTTCGAATATGTCGTCACCCATTTGATAAATATTGTAGACACTTTTAACACACTTGAAACGTGTAAACATTTTGTACAATGCTAATCGAATAATATAAAAAGTGTGCATATTAAATAAAAAGCGTAAAATAAGATTTATGTACTTTTTAGGAGCCCGAGTATCTCTTAGAGAACCGTTTAAAGAAATTGATTGCATCGAATTGATGTAAATAATAGTGATTTGCACAATTTTAATAGTAGAAATAAAAATAAAATCACATTACCTGCTTTCCGGTTACACAAAGTATATAATGCGTTCTTTGGAATCTTATTATAAAAGCGATATACGCTTTTATAATAAGATTCCAAAAGAAATGTTAGATCTTTCACCTTTTCAATTTAAGTCAGACAAAAATGCTTGGAACTGACCTCACGTACTACACAGGACTAACTAGAAATTTCTAAACCGATTTGGTATCTACATATACATTTGACATTTTATGTTTGGCTTATCGCTTTACATAATTATAGTACTATTGTAAAAATATTTTGAAAAGAGCAACTACTGAGTTTCTTACTTTCTTCCATGATTCTTCTCAGTAGGATCAGAATCCCTGGACATGGAAAAGAAAAAATTGGGGAAAACAGTGATTATATGACTATTCAAAAGTGCTTATTAAATGTAAACCCTTATTAAGAAACAGACTAACTCCCGTGGCCGTGAGACATGGTAGACAGCTCAGTTGGTTAGAGCATCGGCACGGATCGCTTAGGTCGTGGGTTCAAACCCCACCCGGTATTAGTTGATTTTTCGAATTTCTCATTAAATGTTTAGACATTTATTAATTTGGTTGGTCTTTCTATGGCTATGTTAATTCAAGCTCAAAATGTGCTTACTGTGTTAAGTTGTTCTAAGATCTAAAGTAACGTTTAATAAATAGCAATAGGCTTGCGAGACTTGCGAGACTCTTGCTGCAAGACCAAGACCAAGAACAAGACTGAGAGCGCAATACCAAGACCAAGAACAAGACCAGGTGTATTGGCGCAAGACCAAGACCAAGACTGGCTAAGTCTCGTCTTGTTCTTGCATTTGGGCAACACTAGTCTCGGCCCTCTCGAAATAGCGCCGAGAAATATCCTTGAAGTATTCAGAGATCGTCGGAAGTTGACAGTCTCTGTGTAGGTCAGAGTTTCGCTAGTAGCACCAAGCTCCAGATGCTATGCGAATGAATCTATTTTGGATGACTCGGAGGTCGTACAAATGACTATGGTTTGCGTGTGCGAAAATTACGCTTGCGTAAGACATGATAGGTCTTACGCACGCTTTATAAAGGTGAAGCTTGTGTCTTAAGGACACTTTGCTCTTGCTGTTAACTAGCGGGTGGAGGCGACCAGTGACAAATTTTGCTCGGTTACGGACATCGCGAATGTGCTTCGCAAATGTTATACCACTGTCGAATGTAACCCCTAGGTATTTGGCCGTTGGTTGCCAGGGGATCTGGAAGGCGTACAGGGTGATTGTACCAAACTTTTTCTTGGGCTTTCTGATTTGACGATTGAAAGTGGAGATCTTTTGAAAGCGTATTGCTACACTTTTCTCAGGATTCATTTCGATTTTCCATAAGCGGAACTCATCGCCTAGGCGGTTGACGGCTGTTTGGAGCATCTTGGTGAGGAATCTTGTATTGGGATGAGCGATGAAAAGTGCCATGTCATCTGCAAAAAGAGCAGTATTCACTACTGGGTGCTTCGGAATGTCATTCGTGAAGAGTGTGAAGAGTAGTGGGGAGAGGACGGAGCCTTGTGGGACTCCACAGACAGGGGACAGGGGACGCTTTGTAGGGCGAGTACCCTCTATTCGATAGCGAAAGTGGCGACTGGCAAGAAAGGCTCTGATGATGTGGATGAGCCTATCAGACATGTTGAGTTTATACAGCTTGTAAAGCAAGCCCTCGTGCCAGACTTTGTCAAACGCTTTTGTGGCATCGAGGAAGAGGGCACTGGTTATGGAGGTTCTACGATAACTTTGTGGAAGGTTAAATCCTTTCAGAATCTATTCTGTAAGCCATGTAACTGTTCGGTGCACGAGTGTTCAGGTCTGAAGCCGAACTGCTCGTCTGAAAGAAGCTTGTTGGTGAAGACGTATTTACGAACGCGATTCAATATGAGTCGCTCATAAACTTTCGCCAGTGTGCTGAGGAGGCTAATTGCTCTGTAACTAGAAGCTAATTTGTCTTTGGCTAAGTTGTCGTCTGCATCTTTCCATGCATCCGGGAAGGAGCAACTGGAAAGAAGGGCGTTGAATATGCATACTAGGAGGTATACTAGTGGCGGGGAGAGAGATCAGTACCCTGTTGCTAATGCCATCGGGTCCGGGTGCTGATTTCTTTTTAAGGCTTTTAATTACTTCTGGGACTTCATCGACAGTCACAGGTTCTAAGGAGTCGCCCGCAGGTGGTAGTACAGACTTACGCTTGACCTCCGCTTTGACCTCTGCAAGGTGAGCGGGATCTGTAGGTTCGCTAGAAGGAGTACATTGGTCGAGAACGCAACAGGCGACGCGGCGTCCTGTTTACCCATTTATTGCACCGCGGGCAGCGAGGGTTTAACATTAGTATAATAAATAATGTTGTATTTTGCTTTGATTCAGCTGTTACTATGGTTGTGTAATGTTGGAATGGTGATAATGAGTAGGAGACGTATTGATATGTCTAGGTCTTTAATTAGACTCTTACCTTATTCTACACTTGATACAAATATAGATTATCGTTGGGCTACACGACAATATGTCTGCCACCGACAAAAAATAATAATACATTGTTTTTTTTTAAATTATAAAAAAATATATTTAAAAAGAATATAAATTACTATGGCTATGGTTAGGTTGGGTGGCCAGATCCCCCAGACAGTAATTTCGAGGTTACAATTTTCTTCTTCTTCTTCTAAACTGATATCACAGTTAAAACTGGCCGGAATAAATATCAGCGTCATTAACATTATCATTATTAACATTAACATTATAATAATTATACTCTTTTATAATTATTATAATGTTGGTAGTTAATAATTAATAATTACTGTAAATAATAACAAACTGTAAAAATAAACCAAAGATTAATTCATCTGTAAAAAGAACGAACAAACTGAATACGGTTGAATTGACAATGTCACAAAGCGAAGCCGCAATCCAGTCTCCCCGTTAATTGAACTTGTGGGGCCAATATGGCATCCACATTTTTTTTCCAATTTTTCTACTGAACCGCAGCGTCAGGTAGAATCTCAATTATAATAGGGTTGGCTTTAAAAATAAATGAGTGATGTTTTAATAAATTTACTGAAGATTATAAAATAAGTAAAATAAGTCCCACCGTGATCATGGGTGTTGTAAAGCACCCGAAACGTCGGGAATTATAAATAAATCAAACGCCTTAAAATCTGTAAAATAAGTATTATTCAATGTCTAGTATTAGTATAAATATAACAAATCAAAAAGTTTATTTTTGGAAACCTTAAAAATGATTATATTATTCTTCACAAACACGTCGTTTTTTTTTTTTACCAAAATTGGCTATCACGGTATCAGAAATGTCATACCAACATCATACCAACACTACCCATTGTTGGTATGATTATTTTTCATCTGCAACATATACAAGGTGAATATACAGATTTTTCTGGCTTTTTTCATAGTCAACAACTTATGACACCCAGAGGCGATGTAATGGGTAATGTATTATTATTCCCTTACGCCATCCTCACACGGCAACGTAATTATATAACGACATTAATTAAGTTGAGTAGACGGTAAAGTGACATTATTACATTTACAAGCTCAGTTAAAAATTAAAATGAATAGTATATAAAGTTTTTTTTTATAGTATAAGGGTGACAAACGAGCACACAGTCCACCTGATGGTAAGTGGTTGCTGCGGCCCATAAACATCTCCATCTATCCTCTATTACAAATCAAAATGTAGATGCGTTGTCACCTGTGAGGACTAAGATGGAATGCCTCATTTCCAGTAAAAAGGGCCTCCGGCCACCTGCACTCACCACGCGAAACGCAGAGGTAAACCTCTACTTCACTCTGGTTTCCTGTGAGGTCGTGGTACCACCCCGGTTCGAGCCGGCCCATCCGTGCGACACTGCCCTGCACTGCCGCGTGGCTCTACCACTGTTCTGAAAGTGCTGCAATCTTTGAAATTAAAATTTTGCTGGTTTATATTTTATCTATATAGGTTTTCGTTTAATTTACATTAAGTAAAGATCATTCAATTTCCTGTGTCAAATTTGCCTTGTTAAATAAATTTATTGTTTTATAATTTACAGTCAGGGCATTTGGGTTAACCCTAATCAACACCCACCGTGCTTACAACGTTATCACGCCGCTCAGCAGTGACAGCGTTTTCCAATTTTTCCCGCCTACTTTTTGCGTTATACAAACAGTATTAAAATATTTATCGTGCCACAGGATAAAATGCTTTAAGCCCAGGAAATAAGCTATAAATTATAAAGAATATGTCTACCGTTTTGCAGTCGTTTTAGACTTTTCGATATTTGTGATAGCTTAACAGTGCGGTTTTTAAATGGAGTCCTCTTTTGGGGAATCTGTCATTCGAATTTAATAGTACTGTGGATATTTGGTAGAATTCATTAAAATACTTATCGCCTGTGCCAATAGTTTCAATCAATGAAAAAGTGAGTGCTTGGTTTACAATTTAATATTGCATTTATCTGATATGTCAAAATTAATCGTTTCGGATTTTAATAGCGAAGGTACTTTATGCTGTCTACATTTTGAACGATCAAGTTTAAAACAGGGAAAAGTCGTATTTATGTAATATCAAGTTCGTATATATATTTAATTATGTATTTTTATATATGATTGATTACTTACATGATTAATTTGCCTTTTACTTACAAGATGTAGGTACTATATTACTGAGGTAAACTGCCCAAGTAAGACGTTCTACGTTTACGTTCTTTCTTTAAGAACGTAGTTCTTACTTCGATTTTTACGCCACGCTGCAGCTATGCTAGCTATACAACATGTCGACGAATGGGTTGACTAGACTGGGTCAAGACCATGCTTTCACATAATTTCAGCGTAAAACAGCAAAAGTTTTCGTAAGTGTAGAGAACCGGAGATCCTATTTACCGGAAACCAGATATTCCATCTTAGTCCTCAGTGAAAACGCGTCTGCATTTTGATTATCAATCGACGATAGATGCAGATGTTTATGGGTTATACATCCGCTTACTATAAAAAAGAAATGATTTGTTAGAAATTTTTACTGTTAAGAATTAAAATTAAGGTCCCTGTAATCGTTTCATGCGACTAAACGAGCTTAACCGTGGTAAGACGCCGCAACTGTGCCGTTTTGATAACGTCACCCCGTCACCCGGACTCCTCTCCCTTGGGATTTCCTCCCTCTACGTAGAGCGAATAATATAACTTCGCTTAATCCTATATGTACCCCACGCTTTTAATAGTTTATGGCTTTATTATTTATGTGATATACGATCAAATTATGATTTTAGTGAGTAGTTACTAAACATTTTCGAGTTCTTTTTTTTTTATAGAATTAGGGTGACAAACGAGCACACAGTCCACCTGATGGTAAGTGGTTGCTGTGGCCCATAGACATCTACATCTATCTTCGTTTGCGAATTAAAATGCAGATGCGTTGTCAGCCGTGAGGACTAAGATAGAATACCTCTTTTCCAGTAAAATAGGTCTCAGGTTCTCTACACTCACCATACGAAACACAGCAGCATTAAGCTGCTGTGTTTCGTATGGTATATTTTACGCTGGTATTCTATGAGAGCGTGGTCCTTCCCCGGTAGAGCCGATCCATTCGTGCTACAACTACATAGCTGCAGCATGGCTATACCACGTAAAGGAAACTCTTTAGTAAATGTCTTTAGTAAATAACTCATAAATTAATCAAACGCACAACAGAACTCCTGGTAAGCAATACGGGGCTAGAATTAAAATTCTAACTGTGGTAGAGCCACGCGGCAGCTTTTGCTGTCGCACGGATGGGCCGGCTCGAGCCGGGGTGGTACCACGACCTCACAGAAAACCGGCGTGAAGTAGAGGTTTGCCTCTGCGTTTCGCTTGGTGAGTGCAGGTGGCCGGAGGCCCTTTTTACTGGAAATGAGGCATTCCATCTTAGTCCTCACGGGTGACAACGCATCTACATTTTGATTTGTAACAGAGGATAGATGTAGATGTCTATGGGCCGCAGCAACCCACTTACCATCAGGTGGACTGTGTGCTCGTTTGTCACCCTCATCCTATAAAAAAAAAATATAAATTCATTTTATTGTTGCAAAAATTGTTACAAATAGAATAGCACACAACGACTAAATAGAAATGTCCTAGTTTTAGTAATTATTCAGATTTAATGAGGTTTTTATTATATTAATGTTGCTTTATTGAATTGCCCTCTCCGACGACCATTCGTCCTAAAAAATCATTAAATTCACAATAAAAAAAATTGAGGGTCACTTATCGGGATAGAAACTATCCTATCTCTCAAGTTGGACCAAACTGCACACATTGTGAAACATTTCATTGCAATCAGTGCAGTAGCTTAGGAGTTCATCGCGGATAAACAATGTGACACGTAATTTTTATATATAAAGATTAGTAATTTTCCTTATTATATTCTTAGTATTTTGCATACAGTTCAAAATGCTTTGGCATTTGTTCGGGTATGTGTAATTCTAAGCTGGTAGATGTTGTAGTAGGGTGAGAGGAACATTTTCGGGAACCTTAAGTGGGGTGCGATAACGTCACAGGCCGGGGCTTAGCGGTTACGAGAGTCGCGCTTGACGCTCTGCTTTTAGAGGGATGGATGGGGATTTCGACGTACTGGTTCAAGATGCAGGGTTGGCCGCTAAAGGAAATAATTAATTAATTATTAAAAAGAAAATCATCTTTCATGTAATTAAACATTGAAAAATGATACAAAGGGTCCATTTGTCTAAAGCTAAATTCCATTTGTCTAAATCTTCTGTATGTGCGATTGATAGAATGAATTCATTATTAAATACTCTTTCTTCTATTTCAGACATCTTACGAGTAGCTCTTTCACTGCTGTTAATGTTTCTGTATTCTCATATCCCCAAATTATCTCTCATTCATACAACAAGATTATCATTCATCAATTCCACGTATAGAAATAAAGATAGATTATAATTTTTAAGAATTAAGATTGATTTCAAATAAATTAAATAAAATGTTTATACAATTGCTTTATTTTATTGATTTATATATTTATTTATGTAAATTGCCCCAGAATGTGCAATAAATAGAACTAGACTAAGAAAACAATAAATTAACTAATACTTGTTGAAAGTTACCGTTTCACTTCTACCACTGCACTGGTTCGGAAAAGAATGCCTGTCAAATCGGCGGGCTTTTTTCAAAGTAATTTCTTACAATTCAAAACTTATTTAAGTTGTACAATTAAAAAAATATATAATTTTTGAATATTCTGCATATGACATGAGGAGAAAGACTAAAATAAATGTCGTATACATATACGGAATGAAAAGAGATAAGCGATCAAGTGTAGCTATCGATATAACAGCGATTCCAAAATAAGTTTTTACGTGGTAGGGCCATGCTACAGCTATATTAGTAGTATAGTTGTAGCACGAATGGGTCGGCTCGACCGGAGAAGGACCACGCTCTCACAGAATACCAGGGCAAAGTAGCAGCATAACGCTGCTGCGTTTCGTTTGGTGAGTGTAGAGAACCAGAGACCCTATTTACTGGAAACGAGGCATTCCATATTAGTCCTCATGGGTGACAATGCATCTGCATTTTGATTCGTAGTCAAGGATAGATGTAGATGTCTATGGGCTACAGCAACCACTTACCATCAGGTGGACTGTGTGCTCGTTTGTCACCCTTATTCTATATAAAAAAATATATTGAAATATTAACAAGCTAGTGATTTTTTTCCATTTATATTTTGTTGTGATGTGTACGTTATACTTTTGTCATATGACTTATTTTTAGTTATCACAATGCATGTTACATATACCTAGATGTCGACAGGGACATTTTCATATATTTTCGCAATTCACAGCCCTAACCGACCTCGTTACGTAGCAGCCTCTCCACGGAGTCATCAGATAAGGGCGGGTTGAAGTTTAATTGAATTGGACAAAGTTTCCGCCCCTCGCAGTTTGCTCTGATTGGCGCCCGACGAAGACATTGTTCCCTACCTTGTTTAACTACGAGATGAATTTATATATACCTACAGACTATCGAAAATAGATATTTACCTATAAAGGTTTAAGTTTCCTTCCTTTGAATTTATAAATTCATTGGTAACTCTATAATGTTAGCGTTTACGAAGTGTTGTGAAAGAATCAGTTTAAAATCTTCATCGCTGTGGTCATTGACTCCTCTTATGTGAAAGATTTTTTGAAGAACTAATTCCTAAAACTTTTTTTTAATCGGGCAATCTGGTATATCTTCGCAGTAGATCTAGCTAGACATACGAGTAATTGGTTGGCACTTGACTTGATTTATTCAAATAATTTTTCGTTTTTTCTTTTTCTTTTCTAAATTATTGCTGCCGTAATTATATGCAGGTGATCGTTTCGCATATACTATTTGCATACGGCAAACTTAACAATTCACTGCATGTTATACACGTGTGTTATTATTATTATTATTACAGCCCCACACAAGTCCATTGCTGTACATAGGCTTTCTCCAAGGAATGCCACAAGCCACAGTCCTGAGCCACCTGTATATCACTGTATATAGACTTCCTGTATATCATAAGCTCATAACAAATCGTTACTACATCTACACTTCGCTTAACGATACGAGGCTGCCACTCGGGAACCTTTCTACTCCATCGGTTGTCAGTTCTTCCAACTATATGGGCGGCCTATGCCACTTCTGCTTACTGATCCAAATACTTGGTTTACAATAACCTCTGGGAACGAGGTGTTCGCTGCCAAGCCGTTTCTAAAATTATTTTACAAAAATTGTACAAGTTATTTAATTGTAAGTTGTTACTTTTAAAAAGGGCCCGCTGGTGCTTCCCAAGACAGTGTTTTTCGAGCCAGTGGTAGAAGTGAAACACTGAGTTAACAAGTATTAGTTGGCAATCTATGTTAAATAAAAGCTTTTCTATTCTTTATGATTGTATAGCGGGTGGATTATCAATCTCAATACCAAACGCTCCGCACCTTTACCTCTGCTTCCCTTTTTTATAGTAGAGGAGGCAAACGAGCATGAGCAAGCGGCTCACGTGATGGTAAGTGACTACCGCCGCCCATAAACAACTGCAACACCAGGGGAATTGCAGTTGCCGGCCTTTTAGAAAGGTGTAAGCTCTTTTCTTGAAGGTCCCTAAGTCGTATCGGTCCGCAAAATCGCCGGTGGTAAATAATTCCACAGAGAAGTTATACGAGGAAGAAAACTCCTAGTAAAACGTACAGTCGTGGACCGCCAAGCATCCAGACGGTGAGGATGGTATCGTGAATTTTAACGCGATGTGCGTTCGTGTGAAATTTTGCGGCTGGAATTATGCGTATGTAATGATCCCCTTAGGCGGTTTGAATGTTTCAGTTATTAATTATGGAAAAATGTTTATCCTTTTATTAATAGAAATAAATACTTCACTCCACTGGTTTCTATTTGAATGTACCTAGTCAGGTCATAAGTATTGTCACACAGTAAAAACTTTTCTTTTAGAATGCTGGCCACTAAAAAGTTTATTGAATTCGAATTTCGAATTGTTCATGAAAATAAAACTGTATACTTTTTAGAATTTTACTCATTTTTAAATATGGAGTGGACGCTTAAAGAAGACCGTGTTGCAGTTATTGCGTTGCATCGTTGCGGTTACGCGCCAATTCAAATTTTTGACATACTGAAAAATTTTAATATAACCAAAAGATTCGTTTATCGTACCATAAAATGATACAATGAAGACTCTAGTGTAGATGACAGGTCAAGAAGTGGTCGCTCTCGGTCTGTTAGGACTCCAGCAGTGATAAAAGCTGTGAAGGCGTATTTTATATTAAACATGTGACAGAATTTATGACCTGACTAGGTATATGTTTAGTTTGAATCTTGACTAGGTATATGTTTAGTGTGAACCACTTCCTATAACTTACGACTTTGGTATTTTGCATGCTGGTTCAGTTCTGATCACAATAAACTAAAGTGATAGAGTTACCCGATGCTGCAACCAGAATTGTCTCCTCACGAGGACACGCTTCATCGATTAGCACGGACACGAAACTCATAGAATTATTACGTAATAATTCTATGACGAAACTATTATACGTATAATCTTGATAGCAGAACATGATCTTTACCATACCATTGACCATGTTGTTCTTCATTTGGGCTCAAACCTTTTCACTGCCGTACCTATATATTAGCTTTTAGTAGAATTAGGTCTCTAGGCGGTCTATAAATTGAACCACTGCATTACAAAAAATCAAAAGCAAAAAAATTTCTGACAATGATGCGTTACTTGAAATGGATAAATTAAGTAATAACTTTAACGAAAGGGGTGTAAATAAATTAAAAGTAAACAAAATATTTCAAAAACAGACGCACAAAAACGGAAAAATAAATCAAAGTTCATAAAGTTCATAATACCACAAACCAATAAAAGTTTTTAATGTGGCTGCTCTATAGAAGTACCATCAGTAATAGTTTGATAAATAGAAACGTATTATCTATATACAGTGCGATTATATACTTATGCGATTTAAAAGTTTGTCGCGGAAATTCCTTAATCTAACCCTTAAAATAAACCTCGCAAAATGACGAAATTTATACAGTCTTTGTTTAATAAAAAAAATTTACCTTCTGATACAAAGATCTTGTGTATTTTCTAGGACTTTGTTGTAGAATCATATTAGATTTGCAACGAATAATCGGTTGTGTTCGATATTCGGCCTGTTCGGCTTCTTTTATCCTATTCGGTTGAATACCGAATATCTAGGTTCTATTCAGGCGAATACCGAATAACAGATTAAATAATGTTATTACGACCGAATACTTAAGTAAGATGTTTTATTGAAGTCAGATAATTGGTGAAATGAAAATATTGATTTATTTTATAATCAACTATTTCTATTTTCGTTATTGAAATAATCTACGTGCATATTATAAAAAATCAACAAAAAACTATCAGACATATGTCAATGCACTTGAATTATCGTAATTAAAATTTAAAAGTGCAAGATTGAGAGCGATGTAGCATCAGGCGTCCACAGAGACAGTCTTAGGTTTCTTGACATAGAGTTTTTGAAACAATCAGGTCCAGCTGATTCATTTCTATGCCATGACGGAGGTAAATTTTCCGTTTCAATCATAAAAGCACACTGGTATGCCAACTTTCTGACTTCCATAGTAAGCAATCCAAAGTAGATGTTGGAGCAAGTACTCAGATATTTTAGCTTCTTCTTCCTCTTTAAAAACCAATCTGGGTTTGACATAGCCCACTGATAGAGATTTGTTACTTTTCTTTTTTTTTTGACATATCTATATAGCGACACATGACACAAATTAAAATGTTTTGCAGCTTTCGTACACTGGTTTTATTTTAGAAGCCTTCAACAGAAGCCAATAAGGGCATCCGCGACTTTTTCAGCCACCAGGGCGGCGTCACTAGAAAGTGAGGTATAATATTTGACAGATATCATAGCGGGAAGGTTAATTTGAGGCATTGTTTTGTGTATTAATATAATACTCTAGAAACTGATAAACTTTTATTTTTTATTACCGACTTCTCAATTAAATTACATTGTGTAACAAAAAACTTTACCTCAGTGTTAACTAGCGACATCTGGTGAGCACAAAATTATTAACCCTCATTCGCCCTCTAGCCCTCTTTTATATCATTCTGAAATAGATATAATCAATTTAGTTCAAGAAAAAAGTATTAAAAACATGAAAAGAAGAAATTTAAGTATGTCCCACGTAATTTCATAGAAATAATAAATCATGAAAGTGTTACAACATAGTCCAATGCAAGGTTTTTTGAGATAACTGCTATACAAAAATATAATTATCCCACATTTGGTGTAAAATTACAGTTAACATAATCGAAGTAAACAAATGCTAAATGTATTTGAATAAATCAACAACTACTAAACAATTTGAAATCAACAATAACCAATTTTGTATTTTTTTTTTAATAGGATAAGGGTGACAAACGAGCACACAGTCCACCTGATGGTAAGTGGTTCCTGTGGCCCATAGACATCTACATCTAACTTCGATTACGAATCAAAATGCAGATGCGTTGTCAGCCGTGAGGACTAAAATGAAATGCCTCGTTTCCAGTAAAAAGGGTCTCCGGTTCTCTAAACTCACCATACGAAACACAGCAGCGTTAAGCTGCTATTTTACGCTGGAATTCTGTGAGAGCGTGGTCCTTCCCCGGTCGAGCCGACCCATTCGTGCTACAACCATAATAAAGCCGCAGCATGCCTCTACTTTTATTTATTAATAAAAAAAGTCCATTACCTGGCCTTATCGGAGCGCCTGCACAACACCGCCTTCTGCGTCATCCAGCGAGATATTTATCGCGCTCATACGATAAAATGAGTACCTACGTTAGGTTGAAAATCAAATGAATATTCTTCTATTATCTACGTAAAAAATGCTTGTTACTACTTACTACTTGCCCCTGTTACAACTAGCCCACATCTCTCCTACTTGTATATTTTGTATATGTTACTGTAAAAGCTAGTACTACGGTAAATCCTAAGATTTTCCAGTAAAACCTAAGGTTTACCAAGCCTTAATGGTAAAAGTTCAAAACTGTTCTGTGTTAATCGTTAATTTCGGACTTTACTAGCATTAACTTAGTAAATCTTAGATTTTACCACAAGGACACGTAAAATAAAAAAAAATTTGTGTTTGAAAAATAGTCTTGCCTAGAAGTGTTCGGCACATTATCGTGCTCGCGGACAACATTATGTGCAGCAAACCCCCCCCCCCCCCCCCCCCCCCCAGTGTCACTTCTCTCCGCTCCACACAGTCAGTGGCAGACAAAGTGTAGGATGACACCCAATTAGACGGAGTGACGATCTGGTAAGACATACGGGAAATTAATGGATGCTAACTCAGGACCGTACCTTGTGGCATTCCTTGGGGGAGGCTGTACAGCAGTGGACTTGAGAATGATGAAAAATTAATCAATAGTAAGCTTATCCAGCGAAGGCTTTATGTTTCTGAGAAGAAAACAAATATTTATTTATTTTACAGTATTCTAATTTAAAAGCCATCATAAAAATATTTTAAAATTCAGCATATTAACGTTTATAAATACTTTCTACTTTTATTACATATTTTATTTTCAAAATCAACATTTACTAATAGTCATTAGTAAAATCTAGCATGTACCAAACTCTAATGGTCAAATAATGTAAAGGCCAAAGCCCGAAAAATCGTCTCATTTTATACAAAACCTTACATTTACCAGCTTATGTTGGTTAATCCTAAGATTTAAAAGAAAAACCTAAGAAAAGCTGAAGTGTCAGTGTGGCATTTCATCTTAGTCCCGGCTGAACAGCTCACGTTTGGAGTTGGTTGTAGATATCGAGGACTATAGGACATAGGACAAACAAAAAGATCTATTAAAACCTGCGTTAAAGAACATATAGCTGACGTGAAGCACCGACGTATCGGGAAGTCTGCAGTTTGTGAACATGTTCAAGATCGTCCCCGCCATTACATTAGATTTGATAGACCACAAATCCTCGCAAAAGAACACCGATTCCTCCCAAGGATGATTCGCGAGGCTATTGAAATTAAAAAACATCATAATTTCAATAGAGAAGATGGATGGGTGCTGCCATCTGCTTGGGATCCCATAATTAAAAAAATCAAATCCAAACCCAAGTATACTACTGCTAGACTTCAAGATACTGTAAGCTCATTCTGCGTAAATCGGACCAAAAATTAATAATAATATTAAAAAACTGAAGATAGCCGGGCTAACTATGATAGCAGGACGTCAAACACCTCAGTCCCCCGTGACCACGGGTGCTGGAAAGCACCCGAAACGTCGGGAATATAAAAATAGATTAATATACGCGATAAAATCCGTAAAATTAGTTTTATTTAAAAACTATAGTAGCTACTTACCATAAGGTGGGTTGTTAATTTGTTTGTCACACTAATATTACGAAAAAAATAATTGCTTCAGGTACTTGTCTCACACGATATTTGAAGTGAAAACTTATTTAGAATCGTTGTGAATTGAAACTCGATGAAACGAAAAAGCGACATTAAAAAGAGACAAACATACATCTATAGGATTTAGCGTGCGAGGGAATGAGATAGAATACGGTATCCAGTGTTTATTATAAATTGATTTATATTTTAATTACTTATACAGACTCTCTTTAAGCTGTGATCATATACCTACCCTATAATTATCTTACGAGTACTCTGCATTCGTCTTACTCTCTCGAAGTTTAGTTTTCTGAAGGTTTCATTTTTATCGCGTGTGAACTGCACACATGTTTTTTTAATTTTTCTTTATATGAAACACAAAAGTGACATAATAGTGTACAACATCCGAAAAAAAAACTACTTTCCAATTTTACACTAAACCATCATCCCGAGCAATCATTCCATTAGATACAACAATGAACATCGAGGCGGTAGGCAGCATGCGTATCAAAGAAATTTGTTTCGTCACTATTATGATTTAACATCTCGTCCGATTTTGAACCTTATGCTTAAAATGTTTTGGTCCTTAAAACATATCTTACTTCAAGTATGTAAGTCACTGTTTTTAATAGTGTTACCAATTATGTTTTATATTTGAGGATTTTCTGAAATTTATTGAAACATGATACATTTAGGAGTCAAATTCTATACAAATGAATAAAACTGAAGTGTCTGTTTGTAATGTCAAAATAACAGCTTTTACTAAACGTATATGAAAGTATATACAGTACTTATAACAAAAAAACAATTTTTTATCTGTCTGTCTGTTTCTTTACTCCGGATAATCTCCGAAACGGCTGGAACGGTTTTGACGGGACTTTCACTGACATATAGCTGATGTTGGCTACTTTAATTTTAGATAAAGAATTAGGGTTCCCGCAAAAAATTAAAACACCTGAAATATAAACGTAATAAATTCCACGCGGACGAAGTCGCGGGGAACAGCTAGTTTAGTAATATACTTAAAGTTTAGTAAACTAAGACTGTTGTTTATTATATCTTCATCAGCCTGTAGTTAAAGGCTGGATATTGTGGAGAGAGTTTGCTTTAATAGTCTCGCTTGGCATTGGCAGGATTATGACACTTGCAATGTCAAATTTTTCGCGCCTTTGACCCAGCTTTTAGTAGCCGGTCTGGGTAATATGCCTGGCGTACACGAAATGGTTATATTGCCTACTACCAGAAACCACAAGATGTTAGAATATCCCATAGTGTTCTCTCATGACACACTCGAGACCAAGTATAGTATATGGGATTACGATATTCTGTTGGGTCTTATATATGACTAGCTGTTCTCAGCGACTTCGCCCGCGCGTAATTTACTACGATTGGATTTCATGGGTTTTAATGTTTTGCGCGGAACCCTAATTCTTTTTCTAAAATAAATGTAGCCTAAGTTACTTCTTATAACATCAGCTATCTGCCAGTGAATGTCCGGTCAAAATCGGGTTCAGCCGTTTCGGAGATTAGCTGGAACAAACAGACAGACAGACAGACAGAAAGACAGACAGACAGAAAGACAGACAGACAAAAAATTTAAAAATCGCTTTTTTGTTATATGTACCGTATATACTTTCATATGCATATAGTAAAAAGCTGTTATTTCGACATTACAAACAGACACTTTAATTTTATTTATTTGTATAGATGTATAGATGAGTTCCTGGGATTGATTCCCGGAATGGGCTAAAAAATCAGTTATTAAATTTTTCCGTCAAGCGTTTCTCAGTAGCAGCCCGGAATCGGGCAGTTGACAGTGTTTCACCTCCGTGCCTCGGAAAGCACGTAAAGCCATTGGTCCTATGCCTGATATCCCATTGGTCGCATCGGATTGCCATCTTATCGAACTACGAGAGCGAGGAAATAGAAAGTGCACCTTGACTTGCGCATTCAGGCCCTATAATTCTCTCCTGCGCCTGCGCCCATTGAGAATGGCCACTAGAAATTTATTCTCGAGCACATTGTTATTATTAAAAATATTACAAATTGTCATTAGTATAAGATGTAAGGTAGGCATAGATCCAAAAGAATCGTAGTTCGACTCCAGCGCTCATAATATTACGTCAATAATGTATTTATTTACTTGGTTGCGAAGGACCGTGCAGCTTAAGCTAACATTTTATTCAAAGCACTAATTGTTGATTTACAAGTTTGGATGTATTATGGTGATCTAGTGTCCCTGACTTTACATCCAATTCTACCTCGATTTGAATGTGTAGGTATTACATCAGTTATGGTTAGATAAAGGACGAAGGAGCTCAGTGTTTGCGGGGAAGTCTGTGGTACTATAAAATGTACTGCGTAATTAATGACTTCTGTTAATATTTGGAGGCTCTTGCCGAAAACACCATGATAGTCAGTTTCTGATTCCTATAATATAGTTTTAAGAGGACTTTTAGTATAATTGAATTGCCCACATTTTTACCTTTTATCCCACAAATATTACCTAACGATAGTTGTTTTGTTGTATGTGTCCTAACGTTAAAAGGGAACAATTTTTTTTAAATAATTATTGGATTTTTAATGACAGCAGTAGTGGAATTCAATGAGGTTCTGTCCAGCTAAATTATAAATCTTCAATTAACTTTTTACATACATAGCATAACATAACATAACATAACGGTTTTCACAATATCATACTTGTTTATTAAAGAGTCTCCTTGAAATTATTTCTTTTTATGATACAAGTATTCATAAAATACGTTGGAGATTGTATGATTGAAACGCATTAAAATTCAATTCATTAAAGTCCAACACTTTAGATCCAATAAAAATACCACAAAATTATTTTTCAAAACTGGATTGCCGCGTTTATAGTATGGTCACTCTATTCATTACACTTTCTGCAAGGTTGTTCTGACGCCATCCTTAATTAGTTCCACCTGAGGCGAACTGGGGCGCCGGATGTTGGTCTCGGATTTTTCACTCATCATATAACGATAGTATAAATTAGACAATAATTTTGCTTA
This sequence comes from Parnassius mnemosyne, assembly GCA_963668995.1. Lineage (NCBI taxonomy): Eukaryota > Metazoa > Arthropoda > Insecta > Lepidoptera > Papilionidae > Parnassius > Parnassius mnemosyne. The sequence continues at coordinate 21,464,812 of CAVLGL010000084.1, read as the reverse complement.
CACTTAATGGCGTCAAAATAAGGCATCATTATTTTATACACTTTTATTTGGATGTATATTATAATGTTAATATTTAAATATTTTTTACTACTTATTTATGGCATCTGTCACTTTATTTTCACCACACCATGGGTTGGTACAGATAGATTTTATAATATAAACTATCTATCTACCTACAGATATTATATTATTTTATTATTTAAAAAATATTTGATAATATATATTATACCAATAGGTAAACGGTGTTTTAAATTAAAATCACTAAACGATTTTGTTAAATAAATAAACAGACACACACACACGTTTGTGTGTGTACACATAAACAAGCAAACACAAGTAATGTTATGGAGTTAATGCTATCCGAAAACGTGAAACGAATATAATTGTTGCATAAAATTTTCACATGCTCCTTCACTGCGTGTTTAGGAACAGAGAATAGACTTAAAGGTATACTTATAAATTCAAAGACGAGATTCCAGTTCCAGTGAGTGTTCAAACATTAAGCCGAGTCCACACTCGTGATATGTATCAGGAGGCTTAACATTTTATACTAAAATCCTACGTTTTGGATAGTTCTATTCGTAACTACTTTTCATAACATCATTTGCTAATTTTATAAGCACAACTAAGTTTATGAATGTTTCAGTAAGTTACAATAACGGTTACGATATTAACGTTAATATTTTCTTTACCATTTGTTTTGACAGCCTCTTTGATTTAGTAGGGTTCAAATTCCGGGTCGAATAAGGGTTTTTCTATCAAGAAATTCTCAGTAGCAATCTGGGGTCAGAAAACTGGCGGTGTTTCACTCTCGAGCCTTGGAAAACACGTAAACACGCGGTTGGTCTTGCGCTCGATGTCTCTCCGGTTGTATCAGATTACCGTCTCATCGAACTATCGAGAGTGAGGGAATTGAGAGCAACTAAATAATAAAAACCTGCCTGCCAAGCGTGGTTCCTATGGCAAGGAACTTTAATAGGCTGTAATGGTAACGGTAATGGATATCTATACAAATAAATAAAATTGAAGTGTCTATTTGTAATGACGAAATAACAGCTTTTTACTATATGCATATGAAAGTATATACGGTACTTATAACAAAAACACGATTTTTAAAATTTTTGTCCGTTTGTCTGTCTGTTTGTTCCGGCTAATCTCCGGCACAGCTGGACCGATTTTGACCGGACTTTCACTTACAGATAGCTGATGTTATAAGAAGTAACTTAGGATACTTTTATTTTAGAAAAAGAATTAGGGTTCCGCGCAAAAAGTCAAAACCCATGAAATCCAATCGTAATAAATTACGCGCGGACGAAGTCGAGGGGAACAGCTAGTTTTAAATAAATAAGCTTCTAAGTATTTTGAAGTTATGAATTTATGATAGGTACTGGTATTTGATAGGTAATGATAATTAAGACAGGATTACAAAGAAATCTGACAACCAAGTTATTTTTACAAGCAGTAGGTACTTCTCTCCATATCTTTTAATAACATGAAAACAGAATAGAATTTGTTTCAAGTATATGTTCTTTTCAGCTTAATATAAGCATTTTTTATGGAATAAGGGAGACAAAAGAGCACACAGTCCACCCGATGGTAAGTGGATGCTGTTGGCCAAAGCCATCTATATTTATACTCGATTAAGAGTTAAAATGCAGATGCTTTGTCACCCCTGAGGACTAAGATAAAATGCCTCGTCTCCAGTAAAAAGGGTCTCCGGTTCTCTACGCTCAACATACGAAACACAGCAGAATTAAGCTGCCATTTTACGCTAGTATTCTGTGAGAACGTGGTCCTACCCCGGTCGAGACGACTCATTCGTGCTACAACCATAATATAGCTGCAGAGAGGCTCTAGCACGTTTAAAATTCATGACGCAAGTGTGGACAACGCACTATTTATTTCCGCATTATGACCAGTTTAATGAAACTAAGTTATGAGCTAGTAGAATCGCATAAAATGCAGCACAAAACGGTAATGTTTTGTTGACTGTTGCATTTATCCGTTTTACCTTATCAATATTAAACATTGTGAATTTATTTGGAGACAGCCGAGTGGACGCGTGTAGCAAATACAAATAGTATTTGCTACAATGTTTCTCTAAATGGAAAAGTTCTTTTTAATCAAAATAATATGTTTTAAATTTATGCTATATTGTGTCTTAACTGTGTAGTGGCGGTGTAAGAATATCCACTACCCCATATCATTCCGTGGACTTCGTAAGAGGCGACAGAGGGAAACAAATCAGGAGATGGGCAGCAACGTCAAAAATAAAAAACTTGCTTACCCGCTTGCCAAGCATGGCAGCTATGGTAAATAATATCCTTCCTATGTGGAAATGTATGGGGGAGTTCTATGTTCAGTAGTAGACTTTAATAAGCTGTAACGGTTTTTTTTCCAACATGTTATTCGATAAGTATTAACAACAAAAGCGTACCGTTGGTTAGGCTTCGGGTACGACGGAACCCTAAAAAAACTGCAAAATGTGCAAGACGGCTAATAATTCTAGTTATCACGTCTTGTAAGTAGTAGTAATTACTTGTAGTAATTAATAACATATTACGCAAAAAGCTTAACCATTCCGCATGGGTTGTATTTAGATTTATCAAAATCGCTAATGGACAAACATTTAGACTCAGAAGGCAGCAGGTTTCAAACCCGCAAAGAACGCTCGCCGCAGCCAAACGCGTAGCGACTTACTTTGTTTATTGCTAGTGATATGATTCCTAAACATGATTCATCGCGATATTTACCTTTACTTTCAGGCACCTAGTATAATCTATCTAGTACTTCTGTGCAAATTGCATCGTTTGTTAAATAATTGCATCCGTTTTATTTTTGACCTTCGTAAATACGATCATGTGTCTTTATATCGTTCTAAGCTTAAATGGCTCTCTATCCATCAGCGTAGATGCATCAGAATTGTCCGCACGCTATTATCAATGCTATATGATCCATGCACTCCCCAATACCTGAAATGCAAGTTTCAGTATTTGGGTTCTTCTCACGATCGTAACCTGAGATCCGCCGAGGGAACTACTTTATGTGTTTTTCCTCGCCGTACTAAATTTATGTCTCAGTCGTTCGCCGCTGAGGCCATAAGGCTATGGAATAAATTATCTCCTCATATCAGGAAACCGACTTCTGTTGAAGCCTTTAAAAGAATGGTGACTGATCACTACCTTTTTTCTTTCAGCAACTGACCTTCTTATTTAAATGTTTCTGCATAAGTGTATTATAAATTACTTAAGTGGTTTTTGTATAATAAGTTTCTATGTAAGTATGCTTAAAATGTATGTATTATGTATTGTTTAAAAATTATGCATGTTTATGTATCAGGTATAGAGTATATTATTAAGGTTATTTGTAGTTATATATATTTATTTTTGTATTTACAAGTATAGTATGTATATGTTTATATTTACATTCACGTATATATTTTCAAGTTTTTTTGGGGCCTGCTTAAGTTTCTCTGCTTAGCTTGTGGTTGACTGGTAGAAAATGCCTAAAGGCATTAAGTCCGTCAATTGCACATTTTAAGTGCAATAAAGATTTTAAATAAATAAAAATAAATCAAAACTTAAATTTTTTGACGGTAGGATAAGAGTCAAAAAGGAGACAGTTGCCTATCTTCATGATTTTGTACATGGTAGAGTCATGCTGCAGCTATATTAGAAGTGTAGCTGTAGCACGAATGGGTCGGCTCGACCGGGGAAGGACCAGGCTCTCATAGAATACCAGCGTAAAATAGCAGATTAACACTGCTGTGTTTCGTATGGTGAATGCAGAGAACCGGAGATCCTTTTTACTGGAAAAGAGGCATTCCAGCTTAGCCCTCACGGGTGACAAGCATCTACATTTTGATTCGCCAGCGAGGATAGATGTAGATGTCTATGGGCCACAGCAACCACTTACCATTAGGTGGATTGTGTGCTCGTTTGTCACTATATCCTATGAAAAAAAATTATTACTACGTTCATTGATAAATATATGAATGGATCAACAAGAGTGATGAACTCTCTTACGACATCTAAAAATATTTATCATATATACGTATCATAATAACGTGATAGAGCCACATTGCAACTATATTTTGGTGGCAGTACGAATACGTCGACTCGATCGGGGAAGTACTTTACTCTTACAAATACCGGCGTAAAATAGCAGCTTAATGCTGTTGTGTTTCGTATGGTGAGAGAACCGGATACTATTTGACTTTAAACGAGGAATTCTATTTAAGGACTTGGTGGGGTGACGTTATATCTATATTTTGTTTCTTAATGGAGAATTTATTGGTATCTATAGGCGATAGCATCCACTTATCGCTAGGTGAACTGTATACTCGTTTGTCACACATATTCTATAAAAAAAAGATAGTATTATATTAAAGTGTATTACAAACACTAATGACCGCTTACGTATTATTATTTAAATTATTTGGGACGTAGAAACAATTCGCTCTACTTTCACTTTCCAACAATCACTGATATACTTCTAACGACTTACCTATATTAAGGCTGTACGAACACTAGGAAATAATTAATTTACTGATGTTTTTACTTTTATTTATTTATGTTTAATCATTGAATTCATGTAAACTGTTTCAATGGTTTTAGCGAAACGAGCTTAATGGTTTTCGAAGCAAGAATATATTACGTCCTAGTATCGTTTTTAGTGTTTTAGACACTAAAATCAAACCGTATACCAAATTTATACGAATCTATATACATATATACGCATCTATATACTATATTGGCCTGCGACTCTAGTATACGATACTAAATATATATAGATAATTCATACAGAACTTGAATAAGATAGATGGATCAGAACATAATTCCTCAGTTTTTATATCGATTAATTTTACCTATTTCAAAGATATTTCTCAGATATTGTTGATTTTTCTTCTATATTCAAGTCTTCTAAAAACATAAGCTTCATATTAGTAAAGTAACATTGCCTACACACATCTGACCATAGAATTCCTCTCAAAAAGTTGTACTCAGGTTTCTTATTTTTTTTTAGTTTATTTAAATGATTATTAAGGCGCATGTTTGGTCTCACATGGAATATACTGTTTTCATCTCTAGGACGGAGTAGTGTAGTCGCGCTTACCATGGGAAGAGCTGAGAGGAAATTGTTTGTATTAATTTCAGCTTGTTTGTATTAATTTCAGCTACCAAATCCCATCATCATACACTTGCTGCTTGGCGGTCCACTACTGTGTGATTTACCAAAAGTTTTCTTCCTGGCAAGACTTCTACGTGGGATCGAGTAGTACCAGAGTATTTTTCCGAATCGATACGACTTAGGGATCTTCAAGGACAAAGCTTATTTTTATAAAGGCAGAATAATGCTGCTGTAACTTGTATGGTGAGTTGGTGAGTGATGAGATCTCATTTACTGATAAGGAGACTTGTCGTCTTAGTTTTTAGGGGTTTTTAATCGACAATATAATAATGTATTCCAGATCAAATTTCGGACGGCTATCTGACACGACTGGTGAGAGATCAGAGAAAGGACGATGGTGAAACACCGCCAACTTTCTGACTTTTTCTTTTATTTTAAAAAACGTTACCCCCACACTAGGATTTTCTCCTGTGTCGTGGAGGCAGTTTACAAACATGAATTACACAAGGCCAAACGTCCAGACCCGGAACAATTATTTGTAGGCCATACAAATACTTCTTCCGTGCGAGATTCGAACCCGCGGCCCCCAGCGCAACAACTCATTGCTAAGCCACTGCGCCATGAAGCTCTTGGATGCTTTTGAGAAATTCTTATTAGAAAAATCAATAACTAATATTAGCTCGACCTGGGATTCAAACCCGGGAAACTATGATCAGCAATAACGTTCACGACCACTGGACCAACGGGACAGTCAATCGATAAGAGGATAAATGTATAGAGAAGATAACACTAAAATTTGAGAATTTATTATACGGGTCCTTAATTTTTTATAAATTATCTTAGAAAGTATTACATTAAATAACGTTTGTAATTTAAATCCGCAATTAATTATAATAGTAAGAGACTCGACTTTGCAAAAGCTGCAAAAATGTTTAATAATTACCTAAGCGAGAATTTACTTACATTAAACTAATTGAAATAATTTGTGTTGTGCGTTTGTGAAATCAAAAACGGAAATCTTTACATAAAATTACGGTAATAGAGATATTCGCGCGTTTCTAATTACCTATTGTCTATAAATTTATCAATAATTACTCTTCAATTATTACTTCTAAGTTCTAATTAATCACGAACCATTTGGACAGCTGTATTATACGTTTTTAGAAGTGAAATCTTCTTTAAAATCATTGTGATTTGAAACTAAATGAAAGGAAATAATAACACTAAAAAGAGATAACCATATACATCTATAGGATTAAGCCTGCGAGAGAATGAGATAGAATACAGTATACAGTTTTTTCTATTATCTATACTATACATAATACATAAATACAGAAACACGCCTGTCACAAAGCCGGGTAGTCAGAGACTACGGACTTCCATTTGGCACGATCTTGACACACCTCTCTCGCCTCCTTTACATCCATATATCTACGCATACACGCTCCCCGGTTAAGGGTACTCATAATCTGGCACATTTTCAATATATCGCCAATTCGGTCAATAAATCGTCTAGGGCGTCCCTTCCCGACTCTGCCGTTCACATCTGCAATATAGATTTGATTTCTCACTCTTTACTCGTTCATTCTTTCTACACGACCAAACTAACGAAACCACCTAAGCATGCCTTTTTTTAATCCTGGTCACAACATAATCTTGCAAACCACACTTTTCTCTTATCGCACAATTTCTCACCCTGTCATTCAGATTCAGCCCTAGCATACTCTATATAATATAAATATAATATATAACAATATTTCACTTCTACCGCGTATGAACTACACATACGTATTTTTTCATTTACCGTAACTTTCTCCTTATTTTGGGCTTTTTATAAACTAAACACTCTTAAGACTTGCGAGGTCCCATTCAACTGTCACTGCTTCCCATATGTACTATAAAACTGTCAGATTTAGGTTCAGCATTTTTGGATGGATTTTCTGTCAAATGTTCCTCAAACGTCAATCATTTCAGCTAGTAAATAATTGATATATTCCCATTTTCACCCCCAGCTCTCACCCCGTCGTGTCGTTACGTTTTAATTCAATTAAGAGAGAACCACAACTACCCAAATAGAACAAATGATTTCTATTTGCCGTAGATCGCCAATCGCAATGGTAAATTTAAGCGACAACATTTTATTTCGTTTATTCAGTTTGTTTTTAATATGATAAGGGTGACATACGAGCACACGGTCCACCTAACACCAAGTAGTTGATGTGGATTATAGACATCTACACCCATCTTTAACTACGAATCAAAATCAGATGCGTTGTCATCCGTGAAGACTAAGATGGAATGCCTTGTTCCCAGTAAAAGTGGTCTCCGGGTCTCCACTTCTCTACACTTACTATAAGAAACACAGCAGCGTTAAGCTGCTATTTTACGCTGGTATTCTGTGAGAGCCAACCCTTTCGTTCTACTAATATAGCTGCAGCATGGCTCTACCACATATGTAGTTGCATATGGTATTGTATTCACGGCAATTTACTTCATTGGGTCAAATCATAAATATCCAGAAGAAGCCAGATAGTTGCAATCAAAGGTTGTAATTCTACTCCAGCAGTGATCACGTCTGGCGTTCCCCAAGGATCCCATTTAGTGCCTTTGTTTTTCATCATTTTTATAAATGATTTTATTACCTAATGTAATTCAGAGTCACTGCCTACTTTATGTTGACGATATAAAAAAAATAGAAAATATAATATCTGCACAACAACATATAAACAAATGAGTTTATATGTTCTTGTGTGGATCTATTCCACAACTTTTTTGAATTTCCTTTTAATTTTGTAGTTTTTTAATGTAATTTTTTACTAACCCCTGCTATAATTTTATTTGTTAATAACAATAATGGGCTCTGCCTGAAATAAAAAATAATAATAACACCGTGTGATAAGTGAGGTGAATAACTGCATTGAAAAATTGCAAAATGTGCATTTTACATTACATAAAGATATTGGTGCAGTTCACAATTGGTGTTTTGCTAATTTTATGTCCTTAAATATTTTCCTATAATTAATCTTAAATATTTCCTTGACTACTAAACACACTCTACCTGCTAAAGACTAGATTTTAAATAAAATATCAATAGCCAGTCTAACACCATGGAAATTGTTAAAGATTATATCATTTATGATATTGTGATTCTAAATTTTGGTTCCAACCGCATTATGAGTATACTCGTATTACTCAAAAAGTTTCAAAACCTTTATAACTCGTGTAACGAAAAAGTTCTCAAACCCTCTAGCATTATTTCATTTGTTTTATAGTTTGGTTCGTTCTGTACTAGTGTATGCATACTCAATTGGACTGTAGTTTTTTTTAATATGTTTCACCTCATAACTTTCTACGTGAACCGATTATTATGATTCTTTTTTTGTTTGTTTTTCTTTTGCGTGCTTGTTGTAAGAGCCAGACTCTTCATTTCTAACAGCCTATTCAATATCTTCACCCTCTGACTTGGAACTGGACGACTCGTCAGAATTACTGCTACTACCTTCTTCCTATCCTGAATATAAGCTAGGTGGCAGATTGATAGTTAAAAATTAAAAATTTTGTACAGCCAACTTCAATATAAGTAGTTAAGAATAACTCAAAAACGATTGGTCTGACCTTGATCAAATTCATATGGAACCAAACGAGAAGTATCAGCTTTCAAATTAAAAAAAAAATCATAGAAATCGGTTCACCCAGTAAAAAGTTATGAGGTTGATAACACACATAAAAACATACAGTTGATAATTAATAGAATCAGGCGTTACTTTGCGGAAGTCCATTATATTAAATTTGACAAATAAATTACTTTGCGTACATCCGCTAGATAAAATAAAATGATGAGTCTTACCTAGTTTGAAGAGCACCTCCCGCCCTCCCTCAATTGCGTGCACTATCCCCGTCACCACTAATCCCAGCACCACTACTCCCAACACCACTAAACTAGGAAAGACACACCACTGACGACAATACGACACGTGTTTCGCCTCTACACGAGGCATCTTCAGGTGATATAGACTCTGCGGTGGCTAATAGCTAATACTAGTAAGATCTTATCTTATCTTAGCGGTTAGCCATTTTGTGTTTGTTTGAATTGAGTGCCGTCGCCTTTTTGGAAGTCGGCAGAAAACGAAAGGAATTGGCGAACACTAAATATTTCTTTCAACGAATCACTATCAGTTGCTTCTTCTGCATCAACCGTTGATCGAATTTTTATTGAAATATCGTTCGACAACTCAAAAAAATGGCAAAAGTAAAATCTTTACGTTTACGCGAAAAAAAATTATCAGTCCTCATGGTGCGTGCGTTATATGTTGCCAGGTCGAGTCGTCTTAGGTGGCAACCGAACCTCCACCGGAGATTCTTAGCACCCTCTGCCCCGCCGTTACCATGGTCGCCACCGTATAGCGGGGCCGCCGGGGACTGGGGGCCGTCTCTTCGCAACTTTCATTATGGGGGGTATATTGTCATAGTTGCCATGCTTGGCGAGCGGGTTGGCAACCGCAGTATTTTTATTGTTGTTCTGCTGTTATCATAAAGATGCTGCTGCCCTTCTTCTGCCTCAGTTTCCCTCTGTCGCCTCTTACGTCACCCACGGGAAGATATGGGGTAGTGGGTATTCTTACCCGCCACTACACGGGGCAAAGTAACGATAATGAATATTAAACACGGTGATTATAGTTAAAAAATATTTTTCTACATAATCTCCTAACAAATTAATTAATTTCGTCCATCTTTTTTTTTAAATCGAAATTCCTTAAGGAAAAAAATCTTCATCTTGACACCTTTAAAAAAGCCTCAACCGCGTTCATCGCTTCGCTATCGTCTGCAAATTTCTTGCTTCGATGGTGTTCTGGTAAAAAGGCGAGTGTTCGAGCAGTTCAAATCCCGTTTCTTGAATGGCAGCCATTACAACAACGACTTTGTGAGCCGGAGCGATGTCTTGGTGAAACAGCACTCCAGCTTGCAGTTTGACGTGACATTTTTCCTCAATAGTCTTCTGCAATCTTCTTATTTGGCCTGCGTAGTAAAAGTCCGAAATAGTTTAGCGTCCCAAAAAACGAACACCACAACCTTTCCAACCTAACTTGACACTTTGAATTTCTTCGGCGTCGGTGAGGAGGCTCGTTTCCAAACCTTTGATTGTTCTTTGGTTTCAGGATTAAAATGGTGGATCCAGGTTTCGTCCATGGTCATTGTTTCATCTAAAAATATATGCTCTTGATAGAAGTGACCACCGTCGCTTAACGGATCTACAGTAAGATACAATAATCATACATACACACTTAAAAATAATTATCATATTATATCACTCGAGTCTCTGCTAGCTTGGTCGACTAGTACTATCCGAAGAAAACACAACTATGTATTTGTACGAAAGTGGATTAAACTTATAAGCTGTGAGTCTTATAAGTCTATTCTCACAAAGAAACCCACTTTATAACGTGGGTTTCTTTGTGAGAGTAGAATTTTTTTATTTCTTGGACAAGTAATTTTTTCATGTTCTATTATTAACACTAAAAATTGCACGTAAATATTAGCATTAAAACTGCAATTTCATTGATGCCGGATGCCGGATTGATATTGTATTATCTTTATATATAATTGTACGTGGTAGAGCCATGCTGCAGCTATATTAATAGTATAGTTGTAGCACGAATGGGTCGGCTCGACCGGGGAAGGACCACGCTCTCACAGAACACCAACGTAAAATAGCAGCTTAACACTGCTGTGTTTCGTATGGTGAGTGTAGAGAACCGGCGACCCTTTTTACTGGAAAAGAGGCATTCCATCTTAGTCCTCACGGGTGACAACGCATCTGCATTTTGATTCTTTCAGTCACAGCAACCACTTACCATCAGGTGGACTGTGTGCTCGTTTGTCACCCTATCCGTTGTTTGTCCGCGATGAACTCCTAAATTACTGAACTGATTTCAATGAAATTTTGCACAATCTGTGCAGTTTCGTCCAACTTGAGAGATAGGATAGTTTTTATCCTGATAAGTGACACTCAATATTTTTTTATTACGAATTTAAGGATTTTTTATATGAAGGGTCGTCGAAAAGGGCAGAACAACGTCTGCCTGGTCAGCTAGTATATTATATAAACTTACATTAGGAAGTAGAAAATAAAAAAGAAACTCTAATTATATTCTGATCATGAACTGATCTGGTGAGAGTTATAAACTAACTGTCCTAGTTTTGCTATTTATCGTAATATTACCTATGTTTAATATAGCCATTGTGCACGTTGCGTAAGACCGAATGTTATTTTGATTATAATAATGTCCTCTAGACCGAATTCAGGTCACGGCGGCCGCTTTAACGGAGACTAATCATCTGCGCAGGACATGACCAATGTGCAGCATGCATGTGTGCGTAAGCACGGATGTACTCTTTATTCTATCACTCTCATAGTGTTAAGGAACGGCAATCGCATACGTCCCGAGAGAGATTGGATGCAGGACTCAGGACGAACTGCTACTGCTGCTTTTGCCCTAAACTGGATCGCGTCGCCTCACTTTGATCCGCAATGTGCCTCGACCCTCTGTCTCAAGGTGAGCAGCCTCAGTCTGTCTCAAGTAGAGGCTGCAGAAGAAACAAAAGTGTTCCTAAACTATTTTTTTATAGAATAAGGGTGACAAAAGAGCACATAGTTCACATAATGGTAAGTGGATACTGTGGCTGTGGAGGATAGATAAAGATGTCTTTGCACCTATATCTATCCTCTATTAAGAAGAAAAAATATAGATGCATTGTCACCCTTGCAAACAAAGATGGAATGCATCATTCCCTTTAAAAAGGGTCTCCGTTTCTCTACACATAACATACGACACTGTCAGCAACATTAAGCTGCTAGCTTATGATGGTATTCTGTGAGAGCACGGTTCTTTAAGCGCTTCAATCCCTAAAAAATAAAGAGGTGAGCCTCGTTTCAGTAATAAGGGTGGCTGTCTAAGGTTATTTTGGGTTGGTGTTTTGTGCGAGCGTGGTTCTTTACCCGTTGATCTATCTCATTCGTGCTGCAGTTATAATACAGACTCCTATGACATCTGCGCCACTGACTTTTGTACAAATGCTTATTTCGGTTATAACTTGAGTTCTAGCAGGCCCTGGATGAATCCAGGGCCTGTCGCGTAATAACTAGATATGAATACAAAACGTCACACACATTATTAAGTGTTAAAGCCAGTCTGCTATGGCTACAGCACGAATAAGTCGACTCGATGGAGGTGGGATCGAGATTACACATAATACCAGCGTGAAACAGCGGAATTATGATGTGAGTGAAGAATATCGGAACCCTTTTTACCGGTAACCAGGCATTCAGACAGGGGTGATAACGCATGTGCATTTTTATTCTTAATCGAGAATAGATCGAGATTTATGTGCATTACAGCATTCACTTACCATCAGGTGGACTGTGTGCTCGGTTGTCAGCGTTATTATATAAAAAAAAAACACATTCATCAACTACACACTTCTTAATAACTGGCTTTACGGCTCTGGGATCTAGCCCTTCTGAGCCTGAAGTTACAATATATTATAATAATTATCCTTCATAGTATACTGTTTCACAATATGTTGATGCGTCACATTGTGCAGCCCTTGGGAGATTTTGACGGCAACTTGAGCCAGCCGACAGCTGACGGTTGGCGATGGTATCTCAAATCGCCTAAGTAGAGAGACACCTTATTTTGAGAATTACATCACCATCAGAGCACTTGTTTCACAGTTTCCAATAATAGTTCACATGAGCAGAAACTTAATACACAATATCGCACCACTTTTACATATTAAAGTCCACTTCAAACCAATATTTAAACAATAATACAGGAGCAGCAAACCGCCGCCGGTCAAGTTCCCGCTAAAACTCTCATCAACTACACAGTGTAAATTGGGTATATGATCCGCATAGATTACTGCTGTAAAAGTCCACCTCTGGATATGGTCCTCGTTCATTACAAGGAGGATTTGCTTTAGCTGCACACCGTCACTGCGTTGAGTATTTTAGATCTTTTAGGCATATTCCATAGAAACTTCTTACGATACTCACCGGTACAAATTAATGGGGCGATGGGTTCTGGTAAGCCACCACCACGCGGTCATTAAATAAATATAGCGGGCTATTAAAAGAAAAATTACGCAAAAGTGTCTCGATTAAATTACAGTATCATTGCTTAACTATTTTACTATTTGCGTAACTTATATTACTTGTCATTGTACACCGCTCCGCTCTGATTTATATTCTCGCACAGAACACTTATTATAGCTTTCCGCTATATTAGATGTTCTGTGTATTTTCTTATAATGGATTAATTAGTTAATGGATTGAATAATAGAGTGTAGGGCGGCCCGCCACTATAGATGGAGGGACGACTTGGTATGAGATGTCGAAAGTCGTTGGATGCAGATGATTCAGAATCAAGCAGGTACTATGGTATTCCTTGGGGGAGGCCTATGTTTAGCACATATGATGATGATGATAATCGATGAATTATTCCTGGATTTAAATTCGAGTTGAAGCGATTATTTTTAGAACTAAATCTATAGATTGTAAACAATGGCCTGATCTCAGGCTTCTTATTAATTTTAAGGACGTAATGTAACGTAAAATATACGGTGTCAATATCAATGGCGAATACATAACTTACCTTTGATTTCCATCGAAGATACGCGCGGTAGCGCCCAAGTGACCAACATAGCCCAACGGATCAGTACGTTGATGTGGCCGGTCTTTAAGCTCAAGGAACTAACAAGCTATGGTGAATAAAGGTGAAAGCCTATGCAAGTGTCGGTATCGGTAAGTGGGGTATAGGTCAGCCCCCACTAGATAGAGTGACGTTCTGGTAAGATATACGGGAAGTCGAGGGACGCAACTGGCACCGACCAATATTTTGCGACATTCCTCGCGGAAGAGTACTGAATAAAACAGTAACCCTAAGTGGGTTGCTGTTTTTATTCAGTGCACATTTCTTTTCATTAGCTTTAGTGAGAATTACTTAATACTAGTAGTTATGATTTTACCAAACTATAATATTATATTCCCTATTTATTGAGTGGACGCCATTGAAGGATTTTAAACTTATGTTTTATTACATTCCTTTTCTACAGTAGTGTCAGCATTGATGTAGTTATTCTGTACAAATTTAATGTAGACAGATTTAGTGAGAACTAGCTGTTCCCCACGACTTCGCTGGCGTGTTAGGGTTTTTATATTTTTGAAATCAGCTCTCGTCAAAATCGGTCCAGCCGTATTAGAGATTAGCCGGAATAAACAGACAGACAAAAATTTAAAAAATTGTATTTTTTTTTAAGACGTTACCCCCATACTAGGATTTTCTCCTGTGTCGTGGAAGCAGTTTAGAAACACAAATTGCACAAGGACAAACATCCAGAGCCGGAACAATTACTTGTAGGCCATACAAATACTTGTTCCGTGCGGGATTCGAACCCGCGGCCCCCAGCGCAGCAACTGCGTTGCTAAGCCACTGCGCCACGGAGACGTCAGTATAAGTATGAATCGTATTTGCTTTCATATGCATTTAGTAAAAAACTGTAATTTTGACATTAGAAACAGACACTTTATATTATATAAAGTGTCTGTTTCTTTAAGTAATATTATATAGACATATTATATTATATTATATATTACTTGATACTGATAAAGTGAGATTTAATATAGGTAATATATGGATACTTTATAATTTGAAATATACATATAAACGAATGAAAACTTAATACGAGTATATTTGTCGGGACTTTATGTTGTTGCAGATATTTGAGGTAGGTACTCGTAAAATGTAATTAATTTAACAATACATTTTTTTTTAGATTTTATCAATTCTTTATTATATAACATAATATACAATATCAAAAACTATAATTTAAAAAAAATAAAGCTAGTAATTTAATTATCATACAGTCCTACTCCCCGCGGTATCTTGCCATGAAAGCTTGTTGAATTGCTATATTTAGCCTTTGAGCGAGAAAAGAACCAGCCCTCTTATCACCAGCAGCAACGACCAGTCGTGGATGGAGTTGCTTTAGGAACTTCACCACACTTGGACCCCACGGACCGATAGTCTCTACAGCAAAGTCTCAGAGACTCATATTTGCTTCACTTACTCAGTTCAGTTGCCTCTGATGCCGCCCCGGTTCTAAACGAGGTACTCTTGAGATGAGACGCCGACAGAGTGTCTGCATAGACATAGATGCAAGTAGCATCCCACACTAAGGCTTTACCTCTCTCCCAAGGGACCAATATCATACTGTCGGGTCTCTTGCTATCGCCTCTAAGTATTCCACAAGGCTCTAAAATCGAGGGAAGTTTTATATAGACAAGAGCCCTTCAGATGACATCTTTCAAAGAACCGTGACGTAAAAACCTACCGGCACTTTTTTACATGAAAGTGGAGCCCAAACTTGTCGCTGCTGCTACCACAGGGGCACTGATGGGTGGGGTTGATAAATCGCCGCTCCTCTTTTTTAATTAAGACACTTTTTTATGTTTTTTGTTGCTTTTTTTGAACGAATGTAGTATATTCAATATTTGTTGATTTTAATAATTATCATTACACAGGTATTTTAAAATGCTTGCTTACAAAAAACAGTACGAAAAAGTTGGCTGATATTAACGCATGCGCACAAAAATTGTGTGGTGAAAAGGCCTATTGCGCCACAGAGCCGTCTCTATCGAGTAATCAAACAGATAAGTGTCAATGTCATGTCAAAACTCCCAATCACACATGAATTTACCTATAATCGATTGAACATGCGTGATCAATATTGAGTTTGCTTGACAAACACATTCCTGATCGTGACTGCAAACTCTAAAATGTACGCAATAGCCGATAAAACCAATAGCCTACTTTGTTATTGCAATTTTCTCGCACGGCAATGTTACGAATATATTAAACAATTATCTGCAATTTTGCTCTTTTCTGCTGTCAATGCTTTTATGACTGTAGATAATTCTTTATGCTTTAGAGAAAATAAGTTGGCTGTTGTTTTGTTGCAAAGTAGAATATATTATCCAAGTAAAAAAAAAATGCTATGTTCACAGAAGAGTAGAGGCGTTAAGACAGAAACAGAAACAGAAACTATTTTATTCAATGCATATTATAAATAATACTTATTGAAAGTGACTCTTACGTATAAGTACCACTGGATCGGAAAAAATCTCTGTCTTGGGAAGAACCAGGAAGTAAACCAGCGGAACTTTAAAAAAAAAATAACAGCTTACAATCATGTATGTTACACAATTAACAACACAAAACAGATTAGAAATAGCTTGATAGCAATCACCTCATTCCTAGGGCTTATTATCATCTATGAATTCCTTAATATTATAATAACCCTTTTCATACAAACTTAGTTTAATAAAGTTTTTGAAGTTTGAGCAGTTCAAATTTTGTATATTTTCTGTGATTTTGTTGTAAAAGCGTATACATCGCCGCAAGAATGAATTACTGACACGGTGGAGTCAAGCAACTGGTACTACTAACGTACTAAGTACATATAATAGTGTAATCCAGACTGGATTTTAGTCACGGCGGCCAGTCTCTACGAAGATTTACCATCTGCGCAGTACAGGATTATAGTGCAAGAGTGTGAACGCAAGCACGGATGTACTCTCTAACAAAGGGTTATATCATAGTAATCATAGTCCAGGATGGCAAACCGACCGAGAGAAAGATCATTTGCAGAACAAACGGTTTTACTTGTTGTCCGCGCCAACTTCCTGACTCCTCCTACTCGTCTGATACTGAAAATTCTTTGAAAAAACCCAATACCTAACTGACTTTGGGCACAGCTTGGGATTCGAACCCGGGACCACATGAGCACCAGTCGAACCTGGGAGCACATGATGAGCAGTGATACTTACGACAACTAGATAAACGAGGTAGTGGTTTGGTGGTCCTAAGTGCTACCAGCGATCACTATACCGACGACTGCCTACTTAATACATATGCATTTATAACGAAACACACGATACAAAGGAAATTAATAGTGTGTGTGTTTCTCTATATACAGGGTTATTTTTCAAAGATTAACCAAATTTTAAGTTAAAGTTCAAATAAATGATATACCGTTATTGGAGTTTTTGAAAATACTAGTAAATAAGGCTTTTAATTTTATTTGTAATTATCCCAAATTGAATGTGATTTATGGGCAATAACATTTTTGCAAACCGACCGATCCTTACGAATGTGTGCGTGCTCAGTAAAATGTACGTGGTAAAATCAGTTAGAACAATGTATTACCATGCATTTTGAATTCTAAAGATAAAAAGGGCAGAATGTTTGAATATATTATAAATCATAAAAATATATAATAACGGCAGCGTTAGCAATACGAGGGGCACACTTAAATGATCGGGAATAGAATATTTCGGATTGAGTTACAATAAAACCTTTTTTAGAATTAGAATCTTAATAACATTCAAACAATTAAAAAAATGTTAAAAAACAAAAACTATGTTGGTTTAAAGTTGACACGTCGTTAACAGAAATGGAGCTCACGCGTGATCATTTCCGTGTCATAGTTTATCACAATTTTCGTCGCGGCTTATCTCAAGATAAATGTCTCAGCGAACTTGTTTCGATTTATGATGTTGAAACACCGAGTCAAACGACAATATACCGCTGGTATGCCGAGTTCCGACGCGGTCGTGTGTCGCTCAGCACTGTTTCTTCTGCAGATCGGCCAAGAACAGCGGTCACGCCTGAAAACATCGCAGCTGTGCGAACTATTATATTAGATGACCGTCATGTGACATACGAGCAGATTTGGGCTGTTATCAGTATCGGAATGACTGCAATTCAGTCAATATTACACAATGAGCTGTGTGTAAGAATGCTAGTTTCCCGCTGGGTTCCCCACAATTTGTCCGAATAGCAAAAGGCGGCTCGTGTAGATTGGTGCCAGAATTCTCTGCAATACGCTTCAACGGAGGGAAGTCAAATGCCGTTTATAATATCGTCTGAGGTGACGAATTATGGATTTATTCATACGAACCTGAAAGAAAACATCAGTAAGCAGTTTGGGTCTTCGAAGACGAGGTCAAACCAAAGAAAGTGGTTCGCTCCCGCAGCGTGTCAAAGAAAATGGTCGCTACGCTTGTCTCGAAAAAACGGCATGTTGCTACAATTCCTTTACAGGAACGCAGAACGGTTACCGCTGAGTGGTATAATCACGGTTTGTTTGCCAGAAATGATAGCCAAACTCCGAAAAAATAGCCCGAAAGGTCGCATCATCTTACATCACGATAATGCGAGCTCCCATACGGCTCGGAAGACAAATGATTTTTTGAAGCAGGAAAACGTTGAGCTGATGAGCCATCCTCCGTACAGTCCTGAGCTGAGTCCAAACGATTTCTTTACATTCCCTAGAATGAAAGATTTATCACGCGGTCGACGGTTTGAAGACCCCGAAGCAGCTGTGGAAGCGTACAAATCAGCCATTTTGCCAACATCAACTTCAGCTGAAATTACTGTTTTAATGATTGGTTTGCACGAGTGGAAAAGTGCATTAAGTTGAACGGAGAATACTTTGAAAGACAATAAAATACAATTTAGCTATACCGTGCATATGGTTTTTCTTATTCCCGATAATTTCAGTGTGCCCCTCGTAGCAGTATAGTGGCTAAGCGTTTGATTGCGGCACATGTGTTTTGGCCTACCTACGAGTATAATTGTTTCGGGTCTGGATGTTGTCCCTGTGCGATTTATGCGTCGAAGAGGCCTCCATGATACAAAAAAGTCAGTGTGGGGATAAAAAAAAAAACAAATAACAATATAATTGATTTTCTTTCATGCCTTAAGACCTCCCTCTTCTGATTTTTTATAAAGAATATGTTTGCCATAGTTATCACGTTTGAGAGTTAAGTTGGCAATCTCAGTTTCCTATCTCCTTTTTCATTTCCCTCTGTCGTCTCTTGCTTCACCCACGGTAGTAAATTTTCTTACGCCACCACTACGATTAGCCACACCACACAACAACGACCTAATGTGAGCATAAAAATTGTGGATAAATTTTATCAATAAGATGTTAAGTGTTTGTTAATTAATAAAAATAAACCAATATCAATATCATGCAAAAGACCCTCGTATTGTCTAAGACAAAATACCTGGGTGGATTGAAAAGTACTCGGCCTAACACAGATCCATTCAATTCTAAAAATCAAATCTACCCACATTATTTAGTTCAATTCAGACTAGTTCATTGTGTGAAGTTCGAAACGTGTGCGATAATTAGTTGTGATTTTATAAATTTATTAACAAAGTAATCGGACATAATTTCCGCGAATGGAGCAAATCGAGCAGCGTGCCGTCATTAAGTACCTCCATAAGAAGGGGCTATCATCAAAAGCCATCCATGATGACATGGTCAGTACATTAGGCGATTGTGCTCTGTCATATTCATCCGTCAAAAAATGGATAGCAGAATTTAAGCGGATTAATGGATTTATATTTACATTATAAATGCAAACATGAAAAAAATATCGATATTTTAGAAATCGATTTTTTGGGAATCGATACATCCACTTACGATTTGAATCGATTTAAAAATCGACCTTTTTCGGAAAGAATCGACATCCCTATTGACGTCGACAATGACATTACAAAATGGCGCCAGTTTATTAGCAGATTAGACATAAACATTGCAAGAATAATTGATTTTCAATTATTCTTTTCTCAAAAATTACGCGTTTCCGTATAATGAGACTTTGTGTGTGTGCTTATAATAGTGTAATCTTTCTGTAAAAATACGTATCAACACCAAACTCCACTGACGTCAATGGAAAGTCGTACCTTTAAGCGTGGTAGAGAGAGTGTGAAAGATGAACCCCGCTCTGGAAGGCCTTCGACGTCAACTACTGACGAAAATATTAAAAAAGTACTTGATTTAATAATGGGAGACCGCAGATTAAAAATTAGAGAGATAGCCGAGATTATAGGCATCTATTATGAACGAACTCAAAACATCATTGTCAACGAGTTGGGTTTCCACAAGGTGTCTGCGAGGTGGGTTCCGCGACTGCTTTCAGTTGAACAAAAAAGGACGCGATTGACTATTTCACGCGACTGTTTGGAGTTATTTGAAGCCGATGCAGATGATTTTTTGAATCGTTTTGTTACTATGGACGAAACATGGGTTCATTACTGTACACCGGAAACAAAACAACAATCAAAACAGTGGAGAAGACCTGGTTCACCACCCCCTAAAAAGGCTAAGTCGATTTTGTCGGCAAATAAGGTGATGGCTTCAGTATTCTGGGACTCGAAAGGTGTGATTATGATTGATTATCTTGAAAGGGGTCAGAATATAAACTCTGATTACTACTGCACCTTACTACGTCGTTTACGAGAGGAAATAAAAGAAAAACGTCGAGGAATGCTCAGAAGAAAAGTCCTGTTTCGTCAAGATAACGCCCGTGTTCACACGTCAGTACAGTCAATGGCTGAAATTCACAACTGTGGCTTTGAACTGTTACCGCATCCGCCGTATTCACCTGATCTGGCACCATCAGACTTCTTTCTGTTCCCTAACCTAAAAAAGCACTTGGGAGGTCAAAGATTTTCGACAAACGACGAGGTCAAAGCAGCTGTAGACGAATATTTTGACTCTAAGGAAGAATCATTTTTTTTCAACGGTCTAAATGCTTGGAAGGGGAGGTGGCAAAAGTGTATTGAACTTGATGGTGATTATGTAGAAAAATAAAAATATAACTGATTTAGTATGTGTTTATTTTCTTGGTTAGGCCGAGTACTTTTCAATCCACCCAGAATTAAGACGCCAGATTTTAAGGTTATTCATGCGTTAGTGTCTAGTGAAAGAGGATCCACTCATTACAGCTTTTTTATATAAGATAAGGGTAACAAACGAGTACACAGTCCACCTGACGATAAGTGGTTGCTGGGAGCCATAGACATCTACATCTATCCTCAATTACGAATCAAAATGCAGATGTGTTGTCACCCTAAGATAGAATGTCTCGCTTCTAGTAAACAGGGTGGGTCTCCAGTTCTCTACACTCACCATACGAAACACAGCAGCATTGAGATGCTATTTTACGCTGGTATTCTGTGAGAGCGTGTTCCTGTCCCGGTCGAGCCAACCCATTCGTGCTACAACCATACTAATGATATAGCTGCAGCATGACTCTACCACGTATAAAAAGCTTATAAAAGTCCACTGTTGAACATAGGCCTCGCCCATAGATTGCCACGTAGGGAGAATTTTGCCATAGTTGCCACACTTGTCACTCAGAACGTGATATGAATGTGGATATTCTTACACCGCCACTAAACAGTTTAGAAGATAGAGATAGAAGAAAAGAAAAGCAACAAACAATTATGAAGTTTTGTCAAGAACAAGACAGACACAAATTAGAAGTCGGAAGTCCGACTCTTGGTCCGCTTAGCCTCCGTCTAACCTTGACCAATAGTCAATCAAAATTTACTAAGTTAAATTATAAAGGAGAATTACGCGTAAAACTGATTTTGGCAATCGTAGAAAAATTAAAAAAAAATACATCGTAGAAAATTTATTTAGACCTCAAAAACATGCGTAAGTGTCGTGAAACACTCGGTTGGAACGAAGTTCCTTTCGTAGTGTATTATTATTGATAAACGTATTATATTATTGATTAACAAATACAAATAAATTAATTACTAGCGTCTAATAAAATGAAGCGTCATTTAAAATAAAACAATATTTCTTTCACGGCAAGATAAGAGAAAGTGCGAGGGAGATGGATATTATTCCATCTCGCTTCCTTATAGCCACCAAGGCCCCTACGTCAAAAGGGGTCGTGACGGAAAAATCTTACACTTTTTCTCGCCTAGCCCCTATCCGCCAAATTCGTACCGTCCGATAACGAAATTCGTTCCAAAAGTTCATGAAGTTATCCTAGAAATTGAGAGAAGAGATGCAGTCAGTCATTTAAGTAAATTTAACAACGTAACATCTTTACATCCAGCTGTCACTACTATATTTTACGAGTGCTTTTTTGAAGGCAAGCGTTCTGCAAACATATTATAAGTTAGCATAAATATGTACGTAACTAACGCATCAATCAATCCGTTAGTGGCTAGCCCAGTTCCAGCGGCGATTATATATTACGTACACAACGATGAGTAATTAGCGGACGCAATAAAGGTAGTGCGCTAACACGTTACATGTTTATGGAATCGTAACGACATTAATCTATTATCTGTGCTCGATTGTTTATCAGTTGTTCCACTGGATGACGTTTAATATTATCTATATATATACAAATAAATAAAATTGAAGTGTCTGTTTGTAATGTCAAAATTACAGCTGTTTACTAAATGCATATCAAAGTATATACGGTACTAATAACAAAAATACAATTTTTAAAGTTTTTGTCTGTCTGTCCGTCTATCTGTTTGTTTGTTCCGGCTAATCTCCGAAACGGCTGGACCAATTTTGACGGGATTTTCACTGGCAGATATCTGATGTGACGAGGAGTAACTTAGGCTACTTATAGTTTAGAAAAAGAATTAGGGTTCCGCGCAAAAAAATGAAAACCCCAAATAACACGCGGGTGAAGTCGCGGGGAACAGCTAGTATATTATATTTTAATCTGTTCAGGAAGAGAATCGTGGTAGTGAAAGAGTAAGTCTGAGCATAAATCATCGATCACTAATAAAACACTAGATAGACAATCAGTGACAAAAATGTTTTTACCGAATGAGCGCCCACTCGAACATTTGAGTGCGCTTTTAATTTGTACTTACGTAGCTTTGTGAATACATTGAACATTATGCAATGTATTTAAGGTTGAATTTACATTAATGTAGGTATATTTATTTCAACTAGAATTTACGTCAAAACAATTGCCGAAAGTTTTTAGAGACTTTTTGCTTGGGATTGTGTATCTAGTTTTTTTTATTAGTGATCGATGGAATAAATAGTACAGATATAATATAATTTCTGGTTATTATTAAGACTTTAATGCAGATATTTTCATCCTTTTGTAGAGAAAGAGAGGAGTAAGTAATACTTTGATTGAATATAAACATTTTTAAGGAACGGTAAGATTTTACCAATTTAACGGCACGCATAGCAGTACCAAGTGTTTGGTAGCGGCGCGGTAAGGTCTCAGGTTCGATTCCCACACGGATAGTGTTTGTATAGCTTTCAAATAATTATTTCGGGTCTGGATGCTTGTACATGTGTAATTCATGTATGTTCAACGTATCCATTATACAGAAGATAAGCCTAATTCATAAAAAAAAGAGGAAAAAATCAACAATAACCTATTTCTCCCACTACAGAGAGGGTTGGCTATTATGTCTTCATTAATAGGCTAATAAAGAAAAAAAAAAACAAATTTATGGTTATTATATTAGATTTCGAACATATTTTTACCTAAGAAATTCAATTCTCTAAGATATTAACAATATATATTGTAAAGTCAATATAATATGTCAATATAATATCAAAGTTAGTAATTTACATATTATATTATGTAAATTACTAACTTTGATTCGTGTTAAAATACAAATTTCATATTTAAATTACTATACTAACATACAAATTACGTTAATAAAATTAATATAAAGTATATAATTAATTTTACTAACGATAGTAGAGTCACTCTGCAGTTATATTATGGTATGGGTCGGCTCGACCGGGGCCGCTCTCACATAATATCAGCTTAATGCTGTTGTGTTTTGTATGGTGAATGTAGAAAACCGGAGACCCCTTTTACTGGAAACGAGGTATTCCATCTTAGTCCTCAGGGGTGACAACGCATCTGCATTTTGATTCTTAATCGAGAATAAATGTAGATTTCTATGGGCCACAGCATCCACTTATCGTCAGGTGGTCTGTGTGCTCCTTTGTCACTCTTATGCTATAAAAAAATAACAGCTACTATGTTTTAGTAGCTGTTATTTTTATTTTTATGAAATTACTTTCGTTATAAAGACAATTGTAGTTCTATGCTCCCTCAAGTAATTAATTTTAGGTAGAGCTTTCCCTAATCTTTTATTATTTCACTAGTAGGTGCTCTGTTATTCTATGGTAGAATTAGATATTCTATCGTAAAAATAGAAAGAAAAAAAGAATGTATGTATTTGTAGTTAGAAATACTTAAAAAGAAACCTAACCCCATAAAAACGAAGTTCACACTAGATTAAGGGATAAAGTGCTACCGGCTTTCCACTATAGGTTTACCGCAGCTCTCATATTCTGTCGGGGCTATATAAGGCGACTTGCGAGCAATCCCTGTATATAACACAATGTGGTATAACCACGCTGCAGCTAAGCTGGGTCGGCTTGACCAGGGTAGGACTATGTTCTCACAAAATACCAAAGAGAAACCGCAGATTAATACTGATGTGTTTCGTATGGTGAGTGCACAGAACCAGACACCGTTTTTAATGGTAACGGTGCATTCTATTTTGGTGCTCAGGGGTGACAAAGTATCTGTATTTTGATTTTTAATCGATAACAGCCGTAGATGTCTATGGATCATAGTATCCACTTACGGACGGACTCTTAGGCGGTAAAAGATCCAATTCACTTAGTATAATTGTATAATTGCGTGTGTTTATGCAAGATGTTAAAATCCTAAAACATACCAAAATGTCTTGCATCCGAACAGAAACCAAAAGTAATGAGACGTGGACACAGTAGCTCACTTACCACCAGGTGGACTGGGTGACTGTTTTTTTGTCACTTAAGTTTTATACTGAAAAAAAAACGTAATAATGTCGCTCGGCCTTTTAAATTGACAATTGTAGCAATTACTGTTACAATTATGTTTTCATTTAGGTTACAAAAATGTGGACACGTTATTTGAATTAAAATTGTCTGTATCAACATATCGTAATTACTAGCATGCTGATACAAAATTGTCTTTTACATGTGTCAACACGCTATAACAATGAATTTGACCTCCTTTGCATAAAAGTGGTCTGTTAAATTAAAAAAAAAAACTATATTACAACCTGCTGTACTATTTTAAAAGTGATACAATGTGATTATTTAGAAAGCATTAGGCCGCGTTCCGACGACACGCATCCGCTACGCGCACGCCACGCGCGTCAACACCCGCGTCTAACTCGCTTTGAAATTTGTTGCATATAATTTAAGTCTTATGGTAACTCAATAAATCTGAAATTGTATTTATCGACGTTCAACCGTACACGCCTTGCACACGCCACGCGCCCGCCTCGTTCCCGCTCCGCGCCGGCCCCGCGCCGGCCCCGCGCTTGCCCCGCACACGCTCTGCACCCGCCCCGCTACGCCCTACGCCCGCGCTTTTTATACAATTTTAGATTTATGGATTTGTCATAAGACTCAAATTATATGCAACAAATTTTAAAGCGAGTTAGACGCGGGTGCAGACGCGCGTGGCGTGCGCGTCGCGGGGTGCGTGTCGTCGGAACGCGGCCTTATAATTTCAAACTAGCTGTATTCGCCGTTTCATGTGTGCAAACACGCGCTTTTATCTACGCTATCCCCAAATAAAAGTATGTTGTTTAATAAGTAAAAGAACTTCTTATTAATCTTAAATAAAGAGACGTGATAAAGTGACGTCAAGTGCTTGCTCTAAGTTACGTTCAACCCGGGTTCGATCCTTTTAAGTTAACCGTGTAGTGACTGTGTAAGAATATCCACTACTCCATAATATCCGCCCGAGGGTATCGTAAGAGGCGACAGAGGGAAAATGAAACAGAAAACAGCAGCATCTTCCTGATACCAACTTAAAATAATAAAAAAAATATGCGTGAGTGTCGTGAGACACTCGGTTGGTTTCCATTTATTACTCCTTTCGTAGTTTATTATTATTGATAAACGTATTATATTATTTATTAACAAATACAAATAAATTAATTACTAGCGTCTATTAAAATGAAGCGTCATTTGAAATAAAATAATATTTATTTTAAATGACGCTTCATTTGGTCGAGGGAGATGGATATTATTCTATCTCGCTTCCTTATAGCTACCAAGGTCGTCTACACTGCGTCAGAAGGGGGTCGTGACGGAAAAATCTTATACTTTTTCTCACCTAGTTCCCATCCGTCAAATTTGTACCGTCCGATAAGGAACTACGTTCCACAAATTGCGGTCGCTAATCCACTTGCCAAGCAAAATTCCTTCTATGAATCGATTTATGGGGGAGGATTTATGATCAGCAGTGGACTTTTATAGGCTGTAATAAAAGGATGGATGGGTTTATTTGCTTCCTTTGCCTGTTGTACTTATATATTTTGGATGAATGGATGGATTTTAAGTGCTGCTTTACCACGCGATCGAAGGTGAAAGAAAACATCGTGAGTAAACCTGACGATGAAAGTGATATGAGTTGAACAAAACATGGCAAATGATGGCTGACATTTACAAAACGATGCTGGTGGAAGAGAAGAGCTGCCGTTAAAAAATTTAACCCGTTTGATTACGTTTTGTTATTAAACTCTATATGTTTAGTATGTTGTAAATATCTTGTAGTGATCTTTTGGATTTTGTAATTATATAATACATAATATAATATCTGCTCTTTAAATATTATAATAAAAGGACAGACGTAATACCTCAATTATGTGTCGATAGTACTACGCTTATTTATTTTTCGTATATTTGGTTGTTTGTATTCAATCATCATCATCATCATTTTATACGTGGTAGAGCCATGCTGCAGCTATATTATGGTTGTAGCACGAATGGATCGGCTCGACCGGGGAAGGACCACGCTCTCACAGAATACCAGCGTAAAATATGGCGTGTTTCGTATGGTGAGTGTAAAGAACCGGATACCCTTTTTTATTGGAAACGAGGCATTCCATCTTAGTCCTCACGGGTGACAATACCTCTGCATTTTGATTCGTAATTGTAGATAGATGTAGATGTCTATGGGCCACAGCATCCACTTACCATCAGGTGGACTGTGTGCTCGTTTGTCACCCTTATCCTATAAAAAAATCATGATCATCATCATCATTAGAGCCTTTCACAAGTCCACAGCTAAATATAGGCTATAAAAATATATCTATAACGACAAATTCGAATATCAATATACTAGGTCTAAATGTCTCTATCCACTACAACGTTTCACACTACTTTACTCTCTACAACTTTCTACTCTCCGCGGTATAGTGCCAAGAACCCTGGCTACATTTTTTCGCTGAATGACTATATTTGGCCTTTAATCGAGAAAAGAACCAGCCCTCTTATAACCAGCGGCGACTACACGTCGTGGATTTAGTTCCTATATGAACTTGACTACACGTAGATCCCACGGACCGACAGTTTTTACAGCATATGGCACAAATATGTAATCATCTCTCAGAGACTCATATTTGCCAAACTCAAACTCAAACATTTATTGCTAAACCATAATGTACACAAGATGTTATAAAATAATGTGAGACCAGTGTTATGGACCCTGTTGGGCACGCAATTTAGGGGCTAGGAGAGAGGAAGCGTATTTAATTACTTATAAGAATGTCATTGTAATTTATTGAGATAGAATTCAATTTAAATAAGCGATCATTTTGTAAAACCTATATAAGTATTATTTGTAAAATATTCATTAGTACTATAGTAACACTTATTAGTTAGGTACTGTTTTAATTTTTTTTGTAAATATGATATCATTATTTTCATTTTTTAATATGTCAGGTAGTTTATTATATAATTTTATGGAAGAACTTAATGCACTAGAACTGTTTAGTTTTAATCGGGAAGTTGGCAATACTAATTTAGTTTAGTGTCGTAACTTATTTAGTGTGTATTTGCATGGTAAATCTTCACGTTTTGTATAAAATTGCTAATTTTTTGAACAAATTTACACATCTCCAATATATATCCAATCTTATCAGTGGTAGAGCCACGCGGCAGCTTTTGCTGTCGCACGGATGGGCCGGCTCGAACCGGGGTGGTACCACGACCTCACAGAAAACCAGCGTGAAGTAGAGGTTTACCTCTGCGTTTCGTTTGGTGAGTGCAGGTGGCCGGAGGCCCTTTTTACTGGAAATGAGGCATTCCATCTTGGTCCTCACGGGTGACAACGCATCTACATTTTGATTTTTAATGGAGGATAGATGTAGAAGTCTATGGGCCGCAGCGGTCACTTGCCATCGGGTGGACTGTGTGCTCGTTTGTCACCCTTATCCTATAAAAAAAAATATAAGCTGGATAAAGTAAATATTTTATATTTAAGAAAGAACGGTTTGCAACTATTAGTCTGATCTATATTTGCTTGTAATCCGGATTAATTTCTTTTGAAGGGTGAATAGAGAGGCTGCATCCGTGCTGTTGCCCGTGACTCAGCCAAGCGTGCGCATACGCATAGTAGGTTGTTATAGTCGTTTCTATGTTGGTAGTTTTTTAATTTCGCGTAATGTATATGAAAAGCTCGAAAGATTAGACCTCACTCTATGGACAATTACATTGCTATTTACAAAATACTCAGTTCGATCGCCTCTGATGCCGCCCCGGCTCTAAACGAAGTACTCCTGAAATGGGATGTCGCCAAAGTTTCTACATACTAGGTACCCTACAATAGAGTTTTACCGCTCTCCCAAGGGACCAAAGTTATGCCATCGGGTCTCTCGCTATTGTCTCTTATTATTCCACAAGGCTCTAAAACCCAGGAAACATTTATAGAGACACAAGACACTTTTCTTACATGAAACCGTGGCACCTAAACTCGTTGTTGCCACTACCACAGGGGTAGGTACTAATGAAGTTGAAAGATCGCTGTTCCTTGTCTGATTAATTCGTTACCTTAAATATATCTTAAATTAATATGCCACAACACCCCCTAGACCGTTTCTGCATCGAACAATATAACGTGCCATAAATGGGCTGACAACGAAATCACGACGAGAATATTTGGCAGATAACCGCGGATGTTCACCGTCGTATACAAAATAATAACAATCATTGTTTCTCCGTATAAGTATCTTAATATAAATAATTTTACAACAACAACCCTTTAAGGCGCGTCCGTCGAAACAAAATTGGTAAGAACCAATACCTAGTCCTATACATATTGAACGGGGATGATATGATCACTATTTTTTTATAGAATAAGGGGTGGCAAACGAGCACGCAGTCCACCTGATAGTGAATAGATACTGTGGACCATAGACATTTACATCTGATGACTGATGCGAAGATGGAATGCCTCGCTTCCAGTAATAGCTAAAAATTAAAAATTTTATGCAACCTACTTCAATATGAATTATTAAGAATAACTCAAAAACTATTGGCCAGACCTTAATCAAATTTATATGGGACTATATGAGAAGCACCAGCTTTCAAATAAAAAAAAGCAATAATCCAAATCGGTTCACCCAGAAAAAATTTATGAGGTAACAGACATAAAAAAACATATATTCCAATTGAGTACCTCCTCATATTTGAAGTCGGTAGAAAAGGGTCGCCAGTTCTCTCATCATACGAAACACATCAGCATTAAGCTGCTATTTTACGCTGGTATTCTGTGAGATGGTAGTTATGTGCCCTAGTAGAGCTGATCCATTCGTGCTACAACTATAATATAGTTGCAACACGGCTCCACGGATTAAAACCACGGATTTAAACGTGTATGATGAGTGTTGACACGTTCCAGTGGGCATTGTAGTGAGTGTCGTGTTGTCTTCGTGCCTGATACATTATAACACGTTTATAATCTTAGTATAAGCCGTTGGAGTAGGCCGATACCTTAAAGCAATGTGACATAAATAACTCTTTTTTTTTATAGGATAAGGGTGACAAATGAGCACACAGTCCAGCTGATGGTAAGTGGTTGCTGCGGCTATAGACATCTACATCTATCCTCTATCAATCAAATGTAGATGCGTTGTCACCCGTGAGGACTAAGGGAATGCCTCATTCCAGTAAAAATGGTCTCCGGTTCTCTACACGCACCATACGAAACAGTTACGTTGGTATTTTGTGAGAGCGTGGACCTTCCCCGGCCTAGCCGACCCATTCGTGCTACCACTGTACTAATAATATATTATATCTGACAATAATTGTCAGATATTTAAAAAATTATCTGAGGTCTCAGGCAAAGAGAGATAGCGTGCGCTTCATCCCACTCATTTATTATGTAGTGGTAGGTTATCTGTGTGGAAGTAAAAGGCTTTCTTTCTAATTCTACTTCAAGTGAACGCTGCGAAAAAGGGGCCTTAAGGACAATGACTTTCAAGCTGAGGCCTTCAGCTTCGGAGGCTACTATGGTAGTGTGCTTTTGACCCTCGCCGGCCTACTGCCCGCTAAACGGACAAACCTAAACATATCATATATATTTGTAGAGTGGTAGAGCTAAGCGGTAGCTTTTGCTGTCGTACGGATGGGCCAGCTCGAACAGGGGTGGTACCACGACCTCACAGAAAACCAGCGTGAAGTAGAGGTTTACCTCTGCGTTGCGCTTGGTGAGTGCAGGTGGCCGGAGGCCCAACCCCCCCCCCCCCCATCAACATGGTAGTGGAATTAAATAAGAGACTACCCCAGGAGGGTACCAGCACCCCTGGAGAATCCCTCGCTGAGCATCCACGACCAAACTACTTCACTCCTGAGCGTGGGTGCTCAGGCTGCCCCGCGTATTCTGGGGGGGGGGGGGGGGGCAAAATTCCGCTCGCGACTAATGCTGCTCGGGGCAAGCGGAGCAATGCAACCAAGGCGACCCCTGTCACGCTATCCGTGAATTTTCGCAACATCAGGGGACTTCGTTCCAACCTTAACGCTGTCCATTACCATCTAGAGACGGCGAAGCTGGCCTTGCTCTTTTTAACGGAGACTCAGGTGTCCTCTCCGGCTGATACTTCATATCTCTCCTACCCGGAGTACAAATTGGAACACTCCTTTGTGTCCCGGGCTGGAGTTTGCGTATACGTCAGAGAGGACATCTGTTTTCGACGCCTCGGCAGTCTTGAAGGTACGGACCTGTCTATCCTATGGCTGCGCGTAGACAGCGACGACCATCACCGCGTCTACGGGTGCCTCTATAGGTCCCATAGCGGTAATGCCGACACAGACCGACTCATCGACCACGTCCAAATGGCTGCAGACTCCGTGCTACAACAGGTCCCATCCGCAGAGATCGTGATACTCGGTGATTTTAACGCCCACCACGCTGAATGGCTTGGTTCTCGCTTAACCGATCATGCGGGTAGATCTATCTATGACTTTGCTTTGGCATATGGTCTAACACAACTGGTTACTTCGCCTACGCGGATTCCAGATGTGGAAGACCATGTACCTTCCCTGTCGGACCTTCTGCTGACCTCTCATCCGGACGGATATCAGGTCTCCGTCGATGCCCCTTTGGGCTCTTCGGACCATTGTCTGATCCGGAGTACGGTGCCACTCACGCTCCAATCGCAGTCGCGATCTGCAGCTTGCCGCCGTGTTTGGCACTATAGGTCAGCTGATTGGGACGGGATGCGGTCTTTTTTTTGCATCCTACCCTTGGGGGCGGGTTTGCTTCTCGCCGGAAGATCCCAGCGTTGTTGCCGATTCTGTTGCTGATGTGGTACTTCAGGGTATGGAACTTTTTATTCCATCCTCTGTGGTGCCCATCGGAGGCAGATCCCAGCCATGGTTTGGTCGCTCCTGTAAAATAGTATCACGCTATAAGCATGAGTGCTACCGGGCCTGGGCTGACGCATCAACGTCTTGGGATGTAAACACCAGCGCACTTAAAAAGATGTATAATTCCGCCTCCAGGTCCTTCAAAAGCGTCATTGCCAAGGCAAGGTCTGAGCACATCGGCAGAATTGGCGAGAAGCTAGTTTGCCTTCCTTCGGGAACCCGTGCATTCTGGTCTCTCGCCAAGGCTGTCCAAGGGAACTTCTGTCAGCCATCTCTTCCATCTCTGCACAGGGAGGACGACTCACTGGCCCATGCCGCAAAGGAGAAAGCCGATCTGTTGAGCTCTCTTTTTGCGTCCAACTCGACTCTAGATGACGGGGGGAATACACCGCCGACCATCCCACGATGTGAGTGCTCCATGCCGGATGTGCGGTTTACACAGCGCTCGGTTCGCAAAGCACTCTTCTTCCTGGACGTTAGCAAGTCGAGTGGGCCCGATAGAGTCCCTCCCATTGTGCTGAAGACGTGTGCTCCGGAGTTGGCACCGGTTTTAACGCGTATTTTCCGGTACTCCTACTCCCAAGGCGTAGTCCCGAATTCATGGAAGACAGCTTTGGTCCACCCGATCTCTAAAAAAGGCGACCGCTCAGACCCGTCCAACTACAGGCCTATTGCCATCACCTCCTTGTTCTCCAAAATAATGGAATCCATTATAAACTGCCAGCTCATGAGGTACCTTGAGGATCACCAGCTGATTAGTGACCGCCAGTACGGTTTTCGTCGAGGTCGATCAGCTGGTGATCTTCTAGTCTATCTGACTCATAGATGGGCGGAGGCAGTAGAGTCCAAGGGGGAGGCATTGGCCGTTAGTTTGGACATAGCGAAGGCCTTCGATCGGGTCTGGCACAAAGCGCTTCTTTCGAAACTTCCTTCCTATGGGCTTCCCGAGAAATTGTGTAAATGGATCACCAGTTTCCTTGCTGATCGGAGTATCAAGGTCGTAGTAGACGGTGCATGCTCTGATTTCAAGCCTATCAACGCTGGTGTTCCACAAGGCTGCGTGCTATCACCAACGCTGTTTCTCCTGCATATCAATGATATGTTGCTAACTGGTAGCATTCATTGCTATGCGGACGACAGCACTGATGATGCCTTATATACCGGCCGTGCCAATATTTCTCGGGAAAACGTCGGTGAGTACCGGGACAAACTTGTGTCTGAAGTCGAGTCTTTGCTTAACAAAGTCTCGGATTGGGGCCGACTAAATCTAGTCCAGTTCAATCCCCAGAAGACACAAGTTTGCGCGTTTACAGCTAAAAGAACCCCTTTGTCGTATCTCCTCAGTTTCAAGGCACTCCGCTTGCTGCCTCAGCTAGTATCGGAATCCTTGGCGTCGACATATCGAATAGTGTGCAGTTTCGTGGTCACTTGGAAGGGAAGGCCAAATTGGCCTCTAAAAAGCTTGGCGTGCTCAGCAGAGCGAGACAGTATTTTATGCCGGCACATCGCTTGCAACTTTACAAAGCGCAAGTTCGGCCCTACATGGAATACTGTTCTCATCTCTGGGCCGGGGCACCCCAGTGCCAGCTCCTTCCACTTGACCGCATCCAGCGCAGAGCGGTTCGAATCGTCGACGACCGAGTTCTTTCTGATCGGCTCGGTACACTGGCACTGCGTAGAGATGTGGCATCTCTTTGCGTATTTTATCGCATCTATCACGGGGAGTGCTCTGAGGAATTGTTCGGACTAATTCCAGCCGCTCAATTTCACCATCGCACATCGCGACAAAACTTGCGTTACCATGCATACCATCTGGATGATTGGCGGTCCAGCACTGTGCGATTTAGAAGAAGTTTTCTCCCTCGCACAACTTCCTTGTGGAATCAATTACCACCAGCGAATTTTCCGGACCGGTACGACTTAGGAACCTTCAAGAAAAGAGCTTACACCTTTCTAAAAGGCCGGCAACGCATCTGCAATTCCCCTGGTGTTGCAGTTGTTCATGGGCGACGGTAGTCACTTACCATCAGGTGAGCCGCATGCTCGTTTGCCCCCTCTTCTATAAAAAAAAATATCATTAAGGCAAGCAGGGTGTCTTATAATTAGGCGGCTGTATAACTGTACTTGTGCCCCACCGACTACAGACTACAGTGTTTATGTTATATCTTTGTTCAATATATTTGTGTTTCTACATATATTACTAAATTCTTATGTTTTATATTTACTACGTAGACTATGCTACGTGATAATGCATACAAAATTTAATAAGAAAACATACGAAAAGTATATCCATCAGAAAATAATGCTTTATTAAATTATGATTTATAAAATTTATAATTATTTTAGCTAACTTCAAAAAGGGAGGATGGAAGAGGATTTCGATTGGTTGTTACTTTTTCTGTATGTATTGATTTATTATACCGAGTTTAATGAATCTTTTTTATTAAATAGACTATATTATATTGTACATGTCCATGTACCCTTATCATCAGTACCAGCGAAATTACACAAAAATCACGAAATATAAAAGGTAAGACGAATGTTGTATGAAACAATTATAAATGGAGCTTTAACATTCTTAAAAATGTTTAGAGCATACTAAGGAAAGTAACTACCTACTTAACTAAAGTAACTACTTAAAAAGGCTAATTTGATAATTATTTTTCTGTAAAAGTATATTAACTACTAGATCAAACTCAAAACAGAGATATCAAATCAGTTAACTCAGTAGAAGTTGCAGATAAAAGCTATATCGAGGATTTTTATTAGGTTGCCTGGAATAGATCACTTTTATTGAAAAGATCGCCTGTTGTGCTTAGAAATTTCTTCAATCATGCCATATTAAATATAAAATAAAGAATAAGTAAATATAGTAACATAATTTCAATATGTGTTAGTGCAACCGGTCTGTTTATTTAGAAACGATAATTTTATGTCCGCAATACACTCGAAAATTACACAAAATTTAGCAATTGTTTGAAATTGCTACTTAATGCAAAATTATTTATAGAGGACTTAATTAAAATCTCATTTTGTCCGCAGTGTAACGTTTCGAAGCATTATATTATATATAAGTCTATACGACAATATTGGTACCCTAGTTGCATAACGGCGAGTAAATCATTTGAAGTTACTGTTACATAAAGATAAATTAGCGATAGGCGACCGTGAAGGCAGTGCAAGGCGTGCAACAAATTTTATTTGTAGCATGAAAATCAGTGCAGTTTTAATTACTGCTTAGGTAATTTGTATAATTACTTTTATTCAAAAATTTACTGTTTTTCTTACTTAACACTTCAAAGTTTCCCAACTTTTATATAGCCCATAATACGCTTTCTTAATTATTCATACATTTGCAAAACATGAAATTACTTACATTGCGAATTTGCAAAACTGGAGCAAAAATTTTTGCATAAATTACCTAGTTGAACATTCTTACAGATTAGCTAATGGAGGGATATTTGCCACAGTTGCCACGCTTGGCAGACTTGGCAATCGAAATTTTGTTTTTTTGTTTGTTATTATGAAGAAGCTGTTGCCCTTGCTCTGTCCTAGTTTTTCTCTGTTACTTCTTACGACCCCACTTGACGA
Source organism: Parnassius mnemosyne (assembly GCA_963668995.1). Classification (NCBI taxonomy): domain Eukaryota; kingdom Metazoa; phylum Arthropoda; class Insecta; order Lepidoptera; family Papilionidae; genus Parnassius; species Parnassius mnemosyne. The sequence goes on along the minus strand of CAVLGL010000084.1, from coordinate 21,429,505 downwards.
TCTCAGGGAGTGGATATTCTTACACCGCCACTAAAAGGTCACGGCATGAAGTATAAATATTAAGTAAAAGTAAAGTAACAACATATATACACTTCTTACAGATAAGCACGGACCTTTTAGACGTGGTAGAGCCATGCTGCAGCTATATTAGTAGTATTGTTGTAGCACGAAGGGGTCGGCTCGACCGGGGAAGGACCACGCTCTCACAGAATACCAGCGTAAAATAGCAGCTTAACACTGCTGTGTTTAGTATGGTGAGTGTAGAGAACCGGAGACCCTTTTTACTGGAAAAGAGGCATTCCATCTTAGTCCTCACGGGTGACAACGCATCTGCGTTTTGATTAGCAAACGAGGATAGATGTAGATGTCTATGGGCCGCAGCAACCACTTACCATCAGGTGGACTGTGTGCTCGTTTGTCACCCTATCCTATATAAAAAAAACCTCGTCATCTAGGCACATAAGGGACATACTCGAAGTAAATGGATGCAACTTGCGATGCACTAAAATTAAATCATCACTGTAGTTCATTCAATGATATTATCATTGTGGTTTATTGTGATAATGTTTTTAAGAACTGTTTCTTAAAAACATTATAACAATAGTATATACACATATTATTAAATAGACATATTAGTCAGCGCAGCGTTCAACAAAACATTGTAACGATAGTGTGGGCTTTATATTTGGTTTAGAAATGTTGCAGTCAGTTTAATTGTCGCCTTAGAGTAATTATAAACAAAAGTATGTTGAGGTTGTCGCGTTCTGCATAGTTGAGTTGATAGTATCGGTTAGAAAGAAGTCTGAACTCTTCATTCTCATCATAAAACAAAAACACGTAAGAAGTAACAAAATTTCTTCTTATAAATATTCAAAATTCAAAATTCTTTATTCAGTATCTTAAATTTAAATACATTAACTAGGCTGGGGTCTCCTTTTAACTATATCAATACCTGTGTTAGGGGACCCCGCTCTTCCATAACAATTTTTTGTTGATACTTATAAGATAATAAAGATTAAATGTGTGTGCGCGCGCGCGCGCGCGTGTGTGTGTGTGTGCCTGTGTTTGCTTGTGTTTGCTTGTGTATTATAGTATTTGTTGTAAGTTTTTATGCCATGGTGTACATTGATCTACTTATTTTAATAAATTTTCAGCTTCATCATACTCTATTGTCTTTAACCACACTGTAACGTGTTTTTTCACATTGTAGTGGGTCATTGAATATATATTTAAATGTTTATTGATGTAGTTATAGAGATAAGCAGACTGACTTTTAAATTGCCTTCTGGCAAAACTCGAAAATTATAAATAAATTAAATAATAAAATTATAAATAAATTATAATTAAATATTGTATGTAATGAAGATGTAAATTAATAAATTCACGATTAAGAGATGTAGGTGTATAAAATACTAAAGCAACCCGCTCGTACAAGCAATTTCGTAACGCTGCTCTGAAATAAACTTCCGCGACTGACGGCCTCTGCTTCGGTAGATCGGGTAATGCAAAACAAAGTCCAGTCCAAGTCCAGTCCTTTCATGTCGTCAGTGTGGGCAATAGATAAATATTTTGACGTTTGTATTAAGTTTTTGGCGGTGGTGCAAGTAGCGGGTTTGATTATAGCGTGGAACAAGAATTTGTAAGACCTATAAATATTTATTTCAGATCTAGAATTTTGCATTCGATACAGGATTATTTCCTAATGTTGTGATAACTTTTATAAAAAAAATGTAAAGATAAAAAGTTATATTATTTACAACACAGCCACTGAAAGTATATTATGTTATGCTTTTAATAAATTCACTCTTTAACTACGAGTATATATGTATAAATGATACATCATTAGGATATTTTAGATTTAGTAACTTTGGTTTCTATAACCAATAAAATATTTAATAAATAAATAATTAATAAATAGTTATAAACAATTAGCTCATACTATATTCGCGTGGAAACATGTACACTGTATTTCAATGCGTAGAAATAAAACGACTGCATGCTCGGTTTTCTGCGGTAATTTATATTTTTCTGAAATATCCCATGTGGTATTTAGGGATTTGGTCTACCTGCATGTTTTTTACGTGATTGACTACTGATTATTAAATCATGAGATAAACGTTATCCATCTAAGTAATAGCCTGTAATTTTTATACACAATTAAATTATAATACAATTTGTTGTAGCTATATTTTATATTATGAATTATTCTTTATCTGAGGATTGAAAAATCAGCCCATATTCAACAAACAAATTCTTAAGCAATATATATATAATATGTATATGCATACGTACATATTATATATGTAAAATATTAATATGGATTTTATTGTTTGACATAACTTTTGATATATTTCTTTAACAAATGAATCGAGAGTAAAATACATAAAATTAAAAAATATAAAAGTAAATGTTAGACAATTTTCAACATTTTTCAGATAATTTTAAATAACGCTTTCTTATATTTGTGCAAAACAGTACACGTTGAATAAAACTATTTTTACGGATTTAGTCGCGTTTAATTTCACTTCACTTTTTAGTTCTCTACGGTTCGGGTGCTTTGCAGCAACCATGATCACGGGGGGACTGAGGCGATTGACGTCTCGATGTCGAATTTTACCCGGAATGCCTCCAGCTTTTTAATTATTACTTTTGGTCCAATCTACGCAAAATTAGTTAGTAATAATTAGTATTAGGTAGGGTTTAGTTTTAATTTTATTAATTACAGGTTTTCAAGCAGGTGGTACTACCCAGCCTCCATCTGTATTGAAATTAGGATGTTTTTTAATTTCAATAGCCTCACGTATCGTCCTTGGTAGAATGTTCTTTCGCGAGGATTTGTGGTCTATCAAATCTGATGTAATAGCAGGGTAATCGGCCCCTGCCATTACACCAGGAAACGATCACAAACACTTCCCGGAGCGTTCGTGTTTTACGTCAGCTATATGTTCATTTACGAGGGCTTTATGAATTTTTTTTCTTGCCCCTATATAAAAGAGATCACATTCATTACTTACTTACTTACATCGCCACTATACGTTCAATTAAAATTATATAATTAACCGAATTGTTTTTTGGGAGTGAAACGATCGATATAAGATATCGTTAGCTAAAAGTTTACAAGAGTAGCATTTCATAAGCCTGCATTCACTGAAGTCATTTGCGCCTCCAGTGCAATTAAAAAGAAAAACAACTGCCTACAGTCGCAAGATGTTTACTCTAGAGAAAATAAAATTATCGATTAAATAACATGAGTATGTTGTTGTAATAAACAACAGTTATTTAAAAAAAAATTGTAATCGTTTCTGGATCATGTAGACCTGACAGACCAACAGACTTTAGTTTCTCTTTTTTTTTAAATAAACGTTACCCCACACTAGGATTTTCTCCTGTGTCGTGGAGGCAGTTTACAAACATAAATTGCACAAGGACAAACATCCAGACCCGGAACAATTATTTGTAGGCCATATAAATACTTGTTCCGTGCGGGAGTTAATTTTTTTTTCCTCTCGTTTGTTCGACATCTTTGACCGTGGTATCTGACTATAAATCCGTACTTTATCTTATAGCTCACGAGTACCACCAACGCTCCTAATGAGGTGCCTTTTTAAGGCTGCGTATTTGTTTGTCAGTTTTATAAAATTATCTTAAATAATTCCAGTATATAACAGAGGAGGTATGTTCTGACTTCCCTACTGTGGGAGAGGCCCATGTCTAGTAGTGATCTTTTACGAGCTGAAGGAGAAGAATATTATATAGTACTCAATGGAATGGCTTTCTAAGGGCCTTATAGGTGTATCGACTACTGACTTTGCGTCTGTATTCTGTAGGCAGCCTTTTTGTGTTCTACAAGCTACATTTCGGAGAGCGTGCGCGGGAATTTTACAGATACTCCTTATATTTTAATGTCACATTTTAAATATAAATTTTATAAATAAAAACATACCTATATTTTATGCTGATGCTGATGTATTTAAAAAAATTACATTTCTTTAAAATATAGGATATTGAGTTAATGCTACTTTAATAGGCGTAATAATTAATAAGTTGTTTCGTCTTTTAAATAAATAAAGAGTACCATATATTACTACGGTTATGTAATTTGGTTACGAAACATTATTTAATTATTAATGAATATCTCTAATTACGCTCAATAAAATTTCATATTGTGTAACTGGTCATTATATGAACGACACTTGAAAACCGATCACAATTCTGAAGGTGAGTTATTTTAAAACGTTCAGAATTTTAACTATACGGTAACTTTAATACAAGGTGAAAAGTTTTTTTTTTTAAGAAAAAGAACATTAATATTCATCAGGCTTTTAATCCTTATTCACTATTTAATATACAGGTAAAGAATATTAATATACTATGTGGCCAATGATGAGGTGCCGTGAGAGCAAGAAAACAAGGATTTCAGGAAGTCGCCATCATCCTAGGAATGCAACAAAAGACTGTTTGAGCCGCCTGCATTCATTGGGTTCCTGCATTAACTTACCAGCAAGCTTATCCGCTAACTTTGATGACATCAAAATTATAGTATTTTGTAGTACCTATATTGCTTCCTATGCATATTGTAGCTCATAAAACATACGACGCAATGTACTTCAAAGTGATTATCATTTTGATATCATCTTTAGCGAATAGGTTTGCAGGTCATCGTCGTCGCGATTTTAAGTTTAGCATTTTAGAATGAACATCTCGCCATATGTTGGTCGTCATAGCCAAGTTCATATTAGTAAGCAGTAGCACGTGCAGATGAGTATGGCATTTGGCGAAAAGTTGTTACATTAATTATTTCACAACTATAACCTTATAGCCTTTAATCATATACGTAGTAAAGTCACGCTGTACCGTATGATTGCTGTACAAATACATATACAACTTAATATAAACTTCTATAATGTTGTATTTGTATTAATAATAAATTTCTTTATTTGTGAATCATAGGTTTTAAGTGCTGTCATAAGTCAGTTACAGTTTCACTATGTTTCGCCCAAAGGTCATACAGACTTTTACATTTAAATAAATAAATGTTTACAATGTTAATTTAGTCTTATAAAAAGAAAAAAAATGTTTTATAGACCGGAGAAAGTTCATCATCATCAATTAGGGCTTCACAAATTTACTGCTGAACAAAGGCTTGACCTAAAGAATCCCACAAAGCATGGTCCTAAATATATATCCATCTAAGACGAAAGGAAGGTTCATGCCTTCCCAGAATACCAGCGTAAAATACCACCAACATGCTGCTGTGTATAGTATGGTTAAGTATTTCATCATACATTTTATTTATTGATGCTAGATGTACGTGTCTATCACTTAACATCAGGTGGACTGTGTGCTTGTTTGTTACTAATTTTTATATTAAAAAATCTATCACTGTCAATCTTAAACTTTTCATTTGCCACTTGAATGAAATGTTATTTGACAGCTGGGAAGAAATTTCTCCTACGGAGTACTACTTTTTTTTTTAAATAAAAGCAAAATATCATCATCATCATCATTACGGCCTTTCATAAGTCCACTGCTGAGCATAGGCCCCCTCAAGGAATGCCACAAAGCACGGTCTTAGGCCTCCTGCATCTAACGACTTCCTGCATCTTTTACGAGGTAAAGCAAAACATACTGCATGAGAATTAAATAAACTTATAAGAAACTAATATACGGAACTTATACTACGATTTGAAATATAAATGAAATTGTTAAATCATCCTTCTTCCTAGATCGCTTTTGATGAGGTAACAAATTATTATATAATTGATGATGGTTTACTTAATATGTGTGCAGTGTGTCGTATATTAAGTGTAGAGAATCGGAGATCATTTTTATTGGAAAATGAGACATTTCATCTTAGTTCTTAGGAGTGACAACGCATCTGTATTTTGATTCTTTACAGTTTCCCTGTACGCGAAACAGACGCAATAGGTAGTTAAACAATCGAAATCTAATATATAAAATTCTCGTGTCGCGGTGTTTGTTACCAAACTCCTCCGAAACGGCTGAACCGATTTGTATAAAGTTGATCGTAGAAGGGTGAAAATTTGGAGTTTGAAGAATCGGCCAACGTCCATTTTTCAAACCCTTAAATGATAAGGGTGACAAACCCCTAAACTAAACCATAATAAAATAAAAATAAAAATAAAAAATTGTCAAAAAAATAAAAAAACATATTTAGGGGTTGGTCACACTTATCATTTAAGGATTTGAAAAATAGACGATGGCCAATTCTTCAGACTTCAAATTTTCACCCTTCTACGATCAATCCCTGGTTTTTAATCGCGAAATTTAAAACTAAAAAATATTTCCTAGAAATAATGTACCTATATGGCAAAACCACGTTTGTCGGGTCAGCTAGTCTTCATATATGATTCATGGGACAGGGAAAATGTTAATCGAGGATAGATGTCGATGTCTATGGACTACAACACCCACTTACCATCAGGTATTGTGTGCTCGTTTGTCACCCTTATTCTATAAAAAAGAGTTTCTAGTTACTATATTATGGCTACTAAATTATGACATTCTCGTAATATACTAAGTAGTTGTGAATTAACTAGTTATTTATTAAATTAAAGGTAGGTTAAATTATGACAACAAAACGTAAAAGAAAGAGAGTTGAGTAATGCCAAGAAAGGCATTACTTAAACAAAGTTGCTACTGATATAATTTTGAAATAGTGAATGTAGACCCAAAGTAATATAAAATATATGTGGGAATGGTTGTGTATCTGAACGCGACACTGTGTGATAGTAAATTAATATTCGAAAATGTGAAAGCATTTAACAAGCAAAGAGTATTGACTGCGTTTTAAAATGCGAACTGCGTGAACAAATGAAGGGCGCACGACGTCAAGATCAAAGGAGTACATAATCAGTACGTTTTAGTCAAGACGTGAAGAAAGGCAGACGTGATTAGTATAGCCATAAGCCATATTTCTATTGTAAACGTGTAAAATTGAATATAGATAAGCCGTTACATAGCGGACTGCGTTTAATTTTTGCCTTCAATCCCGCATAAATATTACGTAAATTCATACTCTCAAATCATATATATCTGAATAAGTTTTCAAAGTCGAAATATAGTTCATTTATAATAAATATTTTAATTAATTTTCCATAAGAAATCGAACATATTTTTGTAAGGTGTTTAGGCTTATTTCTATCCAGGAGTCCATTTAGTTGGATACCTTATTACTTATTTCTGACGCCAGGCGCAAGAGCACGCACTGTTGTGTAAGAACGAACAAAGAAAAAATAGTAGCTTAATACACAGCATCCATTTACTCTAAAAAGCAAGTATAATTATAGACTAGGCATTTCATGTTAGTCGTCAGAGGGATCGACATCTGCAGTTTTTATTTTGTTTGAAGTTTATTGCAGATGTTCATCGGCTGCAGTGGTCACTTACTATCGCATGGACTCATTCGTCACTATAATATTTTTAAAAAAATGTAAAGAAATGAAAGATCGCAACTTCTTTTTCTGTATTTTGTTTTTCTTTATCAGTCCGTAAAACGCTGGCTGGCCGGACTTAAATCTCTCCAGATGTGAACAAAATTAAAAGTATTTGAATTCAAAATGCAAATGCTTGGTTATTTTTTTTTATTTCAAATAAAAATACAAAATGGTTTTCAATGAAAGTATTTAAATACAAAATGCAAAATACGTAAGTATTATATTTAAGGAAGAGTTTTTTTTTTACACTTTGATATCTGTTCAAGCATTCTAAAGTATTGTCTTTATCTTTTAAATATTCTAGTGTTTCCAGGTCTATTGTAGTATTGGCATTATCACTGGCTGCTGAAGAATCAGAGTCTTCAACAAACGTAATATAACAGGATTCAGTATTTTCCTTCTTTTTATTTTAGTTAGGTATGTTGGTAATTGATTATGAATATGAATTAAAAAAATTAACAAAACCATTTTGCATTTTACAAATACAAAATATTTATTTATAATATTTCAAATATAATAGAAAATAGATTTTAAGAAAAATATTTCAAACGCAAAACAAAAATAAGTATTTTGTGTATGGATCTTAAATATATTATGTATTTCAAATAATTCACTTCTCTGCCTCTCTCGTTGTAGTGAGTCAATGCACAGTACAAGCCATTTCGCCACTTTTAACGATTCTTCCCGTCGCCGGTCTGAGCATTTTAAAGCTTTTGTTAACGGGAATGTTATACTGGTATTTATTCGAACCCATTATATCTTTTTATCTTACCCTATAGTCGCCTTTTACAAGTGGTAGAACCTTGCTGCAGCTACGAGTACATTATACACTAGTTAGTTGGAGCACGAATAGGTCGGCTACCGGGAAAGGACGTAAAATAGTAGCTTAGTAGGACGTAAAATAGTAGTTTCGTGCGAGTGTAGACAACTGGAGACCCTTTTAAATAGAAGCAAGACATTAAGATGTCTTGCTTCCCAGACGTGACAACGCATCTGCATTTTGATTCTTAATCGAGGGTAGGTATTTATGGTCTACAGCATCCGCCGTTTGCTTGTTTGTCATTCTTATTCTATAAAAAAACCCACAGGATAAAATGGGGTAATAGATACGTTTACGCTGCCACCGCATGAGTTCTATTACCATGACACTTTTCTGCCGACTTCCAAAAAGGAGACGGTACTCAATTCGACTGTATGTTTTTTTATGTGTGATACCCCATAACTTGGTACATGGTAAACCGATTTCGATGATTCTTTTTTTATATGAAAGCTGATAGTTCTCGTGTGGTCCCATATGAATTTGATCAAGGTCAGACCAATAGTTTTTGAGTTATTCTTAAATAACTTATATTGAAGTCAGCTGTACAAAATTTTTAAATTTAAATTATTTTACATTGCAATAAAATCCATTGTCAATGTATAACAGATCGTTAGTTATATAAAAGACAGAATGTACTTATAATCGATTTGTTTTTTAAATATTGAATTGTATTGAAGTACAAAATGTAACATCAAAACCTGTTCGACAATCACTCTCGTAATGCGATACAAATACGGAGCAGGCTCTGAATATTATGTAAGAAGTTAAAACATAGCATTCCATTACTTTCAAAAAAAAGCAATCCCTTAATTTAGGTAATATTAATAACAAAGTTTTTTGTTTAATTGCTAATATGTTAAGCAACACAGTAAGTATTTTAACGTTTTACTTTCATAAAAGGAATGTTTATTTTTTAATGTTTATGATCGAACCAGATTTTTTTGTTACTTTTGACTCAGGTGTCAATATTGTTACAACTTACTTATACTTTTCATATTGCGTAGGCTATTATTATAAATATCTTTTAAAACAGTTATGAGAGATATATTATGTTATAAGGAATTTTTATTTATGTTAATTAAGGGATGTCTCTCTATCCATAACTTTTTTATAATATAAATAAAGATCTGAAAAAATCTAAAACTGTTCTCATTAAATACTCTTAATTAAAATGAGTAATATATGTCCTTCATTGAAATATGCTTGGTTGCAGTTTCTCAGTGTGATATAATTCGAAATAAAGATATCGGTACTAGAATCAGAGTAACCGACATAACCCAACTGATCTGTAAACTGAATTAGCAATGGACCGGCTTTCTAGTATTATGTATTATTATCTACTAGCTGGTACCCGGCGCCAACAACATCTGTCCTCGATTAAGTATCAAATATAAATGCGTTGTTACCCTTAAGAGCTAAGATGCCCCGTTACCCTCACTCACTATACGCATTACAGCAGCATAAAACTGCTATTTTACGTTGATATTTTTTTAGGAGGTGGTACTCAATTCGATAACTCATAACTTTTTTTTGGGTGAACCGATTTCGTTGATTTTATTTTTATTTGAAAGCTGGTGCTTCTCATGCGGCTCCATATAAATTTGATCAAGGTCTGACCAATAGTTTTTGAGTTATAACTAATAACTTGTATTGAAGTCGGCTGTACAAAATTTTTAATTTTAAATTATGTGAGGGCGCGATCTTTCTCATGTCAAGCAGACACATTCGTGGTGTAACCAAAATATCAGGGCTCGGATAACGGTATATTTTTCGAAACGTTTTCGCCTTAAATAAAACCTGAATACCTTTTATGAAGAGAACGAAATTTTAAATCGTTCTTGTTCAATAAAACGTTTTTAACCATTTTAAATCGTTTTTCCCATTTTTGGCCCCGAAATACGAAACAAAATTACCTTATACGTTTAAACTTGTCGTGGCACGTGCCATTCATTTAGCTTCCTGCGGAATAAACCGTTTTTTACGTTTTCACATTACGTTTTCATTTCGTTTTTGTTCCGAACAAAATGTTATACAAGGAACCGTTCCAAACGTTTTAAAAACGTTATTTTTAATAACGTTTCCGAGCCCTGCATAATATAGCTGCAGGGTGGCTCTTCCACGTTAAAGCTAATGGTGGATTTTAAGTTCGTTTGTCGCGGTCGGTGGGGCAGTGGATATTTACAAAAGTACATATAATTTCTATAATCATAAGCGCATGAACCGTCTTGTAGTTGATTTAGCTTCTTATAAATCTGGGTGCATTTGTTGTAATTAGATCGGCGAATGTAATATCAGACGATATCTTTGTAAATTTTAACTAAATGCAGAAGGTCATATTTTAATTCGGTCTGACAGTACAGTATAAATTAGAGTCGTTATAAATTGTGATACCTAACGTAGTACTCACTATTTAACAATTATTTCTTTGTTAGTCCGTAAAAGTGCACGATATGAGCCTCTCCAGTTGTGGAGAGGATTTGGAAGAACCTTGCGGACGGATTGCCGATTGCAGTACAAGTTGTCTCGCACCTTTTATGTTGCTTCCCGTCGTCGCGTCGGTCTGAATATTTTAACCTTGGGGTAAAGAGATGACAACTATTAATCAGTAGTTACCACATCTTTCTAGCATTTCGGTTGTCATTGGAGTAACGAATTTTCTTAAATCACCACAGTAAATTTCTATACGGCTTTATAACTTCTAAAGTTAATTTTAAGATTATATTACTTTTAAGAATAATATAATTGAAGAACATCGGTCTTTTTAGTGAAGGTGCGACCGCTATATCCTGTCGTTGGTCTATCTAAATCTTATGCCTGATTTTAGGGCTGGCATGTACAATGTACATAAACATAAAAGTGATCATGGACAGAACCACCATATAATAAATAATAATGTCCTCCAGGCCGAATTTCAGTCACGGCGTCCAGCCTCAACAGAGACTATAGCCATCGGCGCAGGACAGGATTATAGTGCCCAAGTGTATGCGCAAGCACAGGTGCACTCTCTATTCCCTCACTCTTGTAGTCCGAAAGGACGGTAAATCGACATAACCAGAGAGAGGTCAGGCGCAGGACTTTACGTGCTTTCCGAGGCACGGGTTACTTAGAATTTACAGTTACTGAAAATTTCTTCATGGAAAAACTCAATTACTGATTTTTTTGTTCCGACCCGGGCTTCGAACCTGGGACCTCATAATCAGCAGACGCACTACTAAAACCAATAGACCAACGAGGCAGTCGAATCCGTATAAAACCAGTTAAGCGTGGCAACTATGGCAAATAACTCCCCTAAGAAACAATCTATGGAGGAAGCCTATGATTATCTAATTAATAAGGTAATATAATGTTTGTATAAAAACTAACAGTAACAACGTAATGGGCCGATCACGGATCACGACGACGGCTCCTTGGCGCAGTGGCTTAGCAATGAGTTGCTGCGCTGGGGCCGCGGGTTCGAATCCCGTACGGAACAAGTATTTGTATGGCCTACAAATAATTGTTCCGGGTCTGGATGTTCGTCCTGGTGCAATTTGTGTTTGTAAACTGCCTCCACGATACAGGAAAAAATCCTAGTGTGGCGGTAACGTTTTAAAAAAAAGAAAAAAAAAATTACGTTAAGTAGACATTTATATGAACGAAGCTTTTTCAAGGTCTTTTGAAAATACTATAATCGTGATTTGGAGACTGGAAATCAATAACGAGTAGACCTACTTTCGAGTATATCGTATTATGTATTATATCGCATGATTAAATATAGTTTGTTACGTCTCTGAAACGATATTGAGAAGCGTCGAGTTATTTGAAACTATTTTGTGAATTTGCGAAATGCTTGTGATCTGATAATTTGTTTAGCGTTTACAATCACAGACAAAGGCTCAAGGAGAAGGTTTTAGAATTCGTTTCTACTCGTACTTTGTTAAAAACTTACATTAAATCCTGGCTTTACTAGCAAGGTCTTTTTCCATATAACATTACATCGCAATCAGTATTTGTATTGTTCGCAACAAAGATGTTTTATAGCATCTTTGGTTCGCAACTTTGAATCTATATACATCTATACAAATAAATAAAATTGAAGTGTCTGTTTGTAATGTCAAAATAACAGCTTTCAACTGAATGAATATGAAAGTGTATACGGTACTTATAACAAAAACACAATTTTTAAAATTTTTGTCTCTCTGTCGGTCGGTCTGTCTGTCTGTTTGTTCCGGATAATCTCCGAAACGGCTCCGAACGGACTTTCACTGGCAGATAGCTAATGTTATAAGGAGTAACTTAGACCACTTTTATTTTAGAAAAGCAAATAGGGTTCCGTGCAAAAAAATTAAAACCCATAAAATCCAATCATATTTCCACGCGGGCGAAGTCGCGGAGATCAGTAAGTTTGAAAAAAAAACCATTACCGAAGCAAACATATTGCAAAGCTGCTACCTTTTTATATCATTATTGATGACAATGACGCTTTGCACGAATCTTGAGCAATTGGAAAGTTGAAAAATTTGCTTTCAATATGTATAGACCTTACTTTTTTGGTATTTTTATGTAATGCTTTAATGAAATGCATCGAAGTACCTACCGTAAAGTGTACTTCTAAACTGATAGTTAATATTTATTATCTTTTACATAATTTGCATCGTAGAGACGTTTTATATACATAAATTGCGCATGGACTTAGATCTAAGGCAATCATTTGTAGGTTATGCAAATGGTTCTCTAGTGCAAGAATGGAATCAGCGCCCGAAGCACCGCGGCCAAATACACTACCGTGTTTACAGATAAGCCATCGTTTGTGTTCATTTATTGCAGTTAAATGTAATGTATTAAAAAAATAAAACCACAAAATAAGAGCGTAAAAATGCTGCAAATTGCTACGATTTATTCGGCGAGTGACCACAAACCCAATTATACGGAACTACATTCCAACTCAGTATCAAGAAGTAAGTTAGGTGGTTTCAGCAACCTACAATCTTCGCCTACCTGTATGCTTTAAGTTGTCATACATTTATTTACTCAGGTCTCCTTAAACAGTTTTTCCGTTTCCCTGGTCCTTAACCTTCCTTAAATTTATTATGTTATATGCTGAGAGGGAGTGATGACCTGGTAAAACATGCAAGAAGTCAATGGACATAGGTAGCTGAGGATCGTGTTTTGTTTCATTCTTTGGGAAGGCCCAGCAGCAGAGCCGGATTTGTGAAGGTGATGATGCAGACAGGGATAAATTCTATGTCAGAGAACTATTAGTAGGTTGATTTTCATCTTAAAATGTTGAATAAAGTTTTTAATATATCATATACAAAAATTAAAGATACCATTATATAGAAAAAATATTTTTGGCAATAAGGTATTCCATTTTAGTCGTCAGGAAAGACAACGTATCTGTACTCTTTTTTTTATAGGATAAGTGTGAGAAGCGAGCACACAGTCCACCTGATGGTAAGTGGTTGCTGTAGCCCATAGAAATCTACATCTATCCTCGTTTGCGAATCAAAATGCAGTTGCGTTGTCAGCCGTGATTATTAAGATGGAATGCCTCTTTTCTAGTAAAAAGGGTCTCCGATTCTCTACACTCACCATACGAAATTCAGCAGCATTGAGTCGCTATTTTACGCTGGTATTCTGTGTGAGCGTGATCCTACCCCGGTCGAGCCTACCCATTCGTGCTACAACTATACAATTAATATAGCTGCAGCATGGCTCTACCACGTCTCTGATTTTAATAGAGAATACATTCAGGTGCATGTGTGCGACAGCGTTTATTTACAATCAGGTGACTAGTGTGCCTGTTTGTCACCCTAATTGTATAAAATTTATGTGCATAAAACGTAAAGTGACGGCCTTTAAGTGTTGCTCCACTGGGCATAATCCTGTTCTCATCTAAGTGAGCGTACAGTAAAAACAGTCAATATAGCCTCTGCTAGGCATGGGCATCTTCGCATTTCTGAAAGTTTGGGAGCACGAAGTCCTTCAACGAAGGCTTCCAGGTTTCTGAAATATTTTTTTTAGAACCTTGCCTTGCCTTCACCGCTGAGCAAGTGGTAAAATAACACTAAAATGCAATTAATAATGAAATTTTGAATTAATTCTGAAATTCAAACGGTTCAGTAATGAAATGTCATAAAAAAGGTAAAATGTGTGCATAAATTAATGCAGCATAATAGACGTATCTCCACTATGAGGCAATATATAGTTCATTTTATAGGCTGTAATGGATGGATGATTGGAGGATTTTGCCATAGTTGCCACGCCTGGCAGGTGGGTTGGCAAACGCAGCTTTTTTATCGTTGAAGTTGTTAACAGGAAGATGCTGCTACCCATCTCCTTTTTTTTAAAGGACAAGGTGACAAGCGAGCACACAGTCCACCTGATGGTAAGTGGTTGTTGTGGCCCATAGACATCTACAATCTATCCTCGTTTGCAAATGCAGATGCGTTGTCAGCGTTAGGACTGAGATGGAATGCCTCTTTTCCAGTAAAAAAGGTCTCTGGTTCTCTACACTTACCATACGAAACACAGCAGTGTTAGACTGCTATTTTATTGCTATATTATTTTATTTGTATTCTGTGAGAACGTGCTCCTTCCCCGGTCGAGCCGACCCATTCGTGCTACAACTATACTACCAACATAGCTGTAGCATGGCTCTACCACGTATAAAAATTCTGTTTTATTTTCCTTCTGTCGCCTCTTACGACAGATTTGTACATTTAGTAAGTATTTATTTATTATAACTTATTAACGGGACGGCCACTTGTTTCCTAAGGCTAGAGGATAGTCAGATCGTTGGCAATATTCCTGACCTTGTAATAACGATATTTGGATTTTGGCGCGATCTGAATGTTACTTAATTGTGATGAGCCATTTGTATCTTTTAATAACAGAGAGATATTTTAATTGCTTTGTAAAGTTGCAAGGTTAAAATTAACAAGAATAATGCAACACTTGAAGAATGCGAATCGCAGTTGGAGTTACATATTTGCAATTTATTACTTTAGTTACTACTTTTTTAGTTATTAATTATTGTTATTACTTTCTTATTTTCATATATTTATGTGATAGTATTCACATAAATGTAAAAAAAAGACATTACCGAAAGATTTTTTTAGTTCATGTTTGAGGATGGAATGCCTCAGCGTGTTATTCAGTCCGAGTCTCGATTCAAAATCAGTTATTAGGTGTTTCTGTCTATACGTGGTAGAGCCATGCTGCAGCTATATTAGTAGTACAGTTGTAGCACGAATGGGTCGGCTCGACCGGGGAAGGACCTCGCTCTCACAGAATACCAGCGTAAAGTGACAGCTTGACACTGCTGTGTTTCGTATGGTGAGTGTAGAGAACCGGAGACCCATTTTAATGGAAAAGAGGCATTCCATCTTAGTCCTCACGGGTGACGACGCATCTGCATTTTGATTCTTTATTGAGGATAAATGTAGATGTCTTTTCGGTCACAGCAACCACTTAACATCAGGTGGACTGTGTGCTCGTTTGTCACCCTATCCAATAAAAAAAAAATTCCCAGTAGCAGTTCAGAGTCAGAAATGTGGCGGTGTTCCACTGCTGCGTCTCAGAAAGTACGTAAAACCGTCCTGCACCTGATCTCTCTCCGGTCGTGTTAAATTACCGTACCGTCGGACTATGAGAGTAAGGGAATTGAGAGTGCACCTGTGCTTGCGCATGCACTTATACACTATAATACTATCTGCGCAGATGCCAATTCACCGTTTAGACTGCCCGCCGTAATCGAAACCCGGTCAGGAGGACATTATACTTGCTCTCTTTGTATACCGGAACACAGCAGTGCAGACACTGTTGTTTGATGGCATAAAGAGGTAAGATGGTGGAACCTACCCAGATTTACTCCTAAGCAAAGAAGGAGTCTCAACACCTACTTTAATTTCTATATATGAAATGATTTGAAGTCCTTTTAAGTTTCAACATAAAAGAATGAAATTGTGAATGAAACAATCACACAGTTAAATAAAAATACTTGTATACTGTATAATTTTACCACGTGCTCGACGGTGAAGGAATACATTGTAATAAAATTTACATGTCTAAAATATTAAACATTTCGAGGTTGTGTTAAGTCCGCGATCATGCACTGGGGTAGGGCGATAGTTAAACTCCCAGTCTACTCGTAGCAGCACATGAGAGTAAGTCGGTTTCTTTATGGAGGCCATAAACGATCCAGTTCACCGTCAAGTTTGCAGCGCGCTTGAAGTGGCGTCCAGTTTGCAGTGCATCCATATAGACCACTCAAGTTCAATCATGTATGGCATCCATCACGCATTTTAGCAGTGTTTAGCAAGAGGACATATAAACGTGTATATAATATTTAAATTGTAACTACATGAAGAACTTTTTTTAGACGTTTGTATTTTAAAACAATTAGGAATTTGCTGTAGGCAGAATCTTCATCATCACTGGAGCATATCAAAGTCCACGGCTGAACATAGGCCTTCCCCATAAATTTCCCACAGTTTTTTTATTATTTTTAGTCGTAATCTGTAAGATCTGCTCTCATCTCCTGTTTGATTTCTATCTGTCGTCTTTTACGACACCCACGGAATGATACGAGTTAGTGGATTCTCTTAAAAATATATGAAAGCAAAGGGTAAATAAATAAAGTAAATAAATCAAGTTCGTAAGTCAGCAATGATGTATTTTGAATAAGATTTGAACACCGCAGTCATTTTCTTTTAATAAAATAACGGTGACAAACGAGCACACAGTCCATCTGATGGTAAGTGGATGCTGTGGCACATAGACATCGACATCTATCCCCGATTCAGAATCAAAATGGTAGATCGATGCAGATGCGTTGTCACCCCTGAGGACTTAAGGTGAGTGCCTCGTTTCCAGTGAAGCGTGGTCCTTCCCCGGTCGAGCCCACCTATTCGTGCTACAACCATAATATGAATACAGCATGGCTCTACCACGTACAGAACTTTCATAGGCTGTAATGAATCAATAATGAATTAATTTATAATATTGAGTTTAATCTATGACGACTCCGTGGCATGACGTGGCTTAACTTTAAGTTGCGGCGCCGAGGGCTGCGGGTTAGAATCCCGCACGGAGAAATGTGTTTGTATGTGTCTACAAATAATTGTTCCGGGTCTGCATGTTTGTCCTTGTGCAATTTGTGTTTGTAAACTGTCTCCACGATACATGAGAAAATCCTGGTGTGAGGGAAACGTTTTTTTTTAATAAAAAAAAGGTTTGTAAGAGAAAACCTATATCGCATATTCATTGATTCACCTTCCATGTATCGTCCATCCATCCATTACAGCCTATAAAAATCTACTGCTGAACATAGGCCTCCCCATAGATTAACTCATAGGTGGGTTTCAGGTATTAGTCAAAACTACTTTTGACTGCAAAAATAAATTAAAAGTGGCATTGCCCCATTATTCGTAGTCAAAAGTGGTTTTGACTGGTTATGAGTTTTGACTGTGACATATACTTGACGTACACGAAATACCAGCATGAAATGGACTGCCTGGTATTCCGTGAGAGTGTGGTCCTTCCCTGTCGAGTCGATCATTCCGAGTTACAACCATCATGAATGACTATGATTGTCCCGCCATCTATCGGAAGTCAAAGTCTTTCTGGTATTTCCGATGGTCGTTTGTTATTACACTCACGACCAAAGCGATGTGATGATAGAATCTTTTAAGTC
The DNA here is from genome assembly GCA_963668995.1 of Parnassius mnemosyne. Classification (NCBI taxonomy): domain Eukaryota; kingdom Metazoa; phylum Arthropoda; class Insecta; order Lepidoptera; family Papilionidae; genus Parnassius; species Parnassius mnemosyne. The sequence goes on along the minus strand of CAVLGL010000084.1, from coordinate 21,411,552 downwards.
GCCACCACACGGATTTATATGTTATAGAAAAGTGAAAGTTCTATCGCGGTAATGCACTTATTATAAAATTAAAACAGAATATAATATTTTGGCTTGTTAATCTTAATTTTAAATAAGCAAAGTATATGAAAATTTACAACTGATAAAAAATTACACTAGGTAAACGAAATTGCTCGCTCGTGAATATGCAAAATATCATCTAAGTATCGTTGTGCATTCCATCTTAACAGATTATAAAATGCTTATTAATGTACAGATAACTGTAATGCGGCTATTACTTGGAGATTTATAAATTAGATTCAATTGTGTGCAGAATGATAAAAGGTAATGAGCCGAAATGTGATTTTTTAGCTAATTTTGAAAGTTGCCAGTATGCAGTTAATATCTGTAGTAAAAGACAAAACATATTATTAGTTTCTTTAAAAAGGATTTAAAAAAGAATATTATATCATGTTATAACACCATGGCTATGTGATGGACGCGAAGAGGATTATGATGTAGGTGGTAGGATTTCTATCCTGCCTAGAAATCTGTTTTAGTAGGTAGCACCCTTTTACGAATCATTATCATCATTACAACTATCACAAGTCCACTTCTGAACATAGGCCTCCTCCAAAGAATGCCACAGAGCACAGCCCTGAGCCAACTGCATCCTTCTTCTTCCTGTATGTCTTAGCAGATCATCACTCCATCTAGTGGGGGTCCACCCTACACTTCACCTGCCGGTACGAGGCTGCCACTCGAGAACCTTTCTTCCCCATCAGTTGTCAGTTCTTAGAGCTATATATAGCCGGCCCATTGCCACTTCTGCTTACTATACCTTTTACCTATATTTGCCGTCAAATGACAGTGCCATTCCACCTTAGTGTTCGGAGGTGACAACAGTGGGATTTGTCATATTTACTACGCTTTGTAGGCGGGTTCGCAACCTTAGTATATTTTATTATTTTAAGGGTAGTATCAGGAAGAAGCTGCTACTCACCACTTGCTTCATTTCCCTCTTACGACCCTCACGGCAGGGTTAGTGGATTCTCTTCGCGAAACTTCAATGGGGCCCCCATATATCAAAATTAGCTGCTATAAGAAAGATGCCGTAAGAAAGATTAGAAGTCTCACAGATATTGAGACAGCTAGATTAGTATATTTTAGTTACTTTCATAGCGTAATGTCTTATGGAACTTTGCTATGGGATAATACGACTGATATTGAAGCTATATTTGTTTTGCAAAAGAGAGCCTTACGGGCGATTTATAACCTAAATTGTAAAGAGTCCCTCAAAGAAAATTTTTAAGAAATAAACATATTAACTTTGGCATCGCAATATATTTATGAGAATGTAATGTATGTGCATAAAAACATAAATAGCTTTAATAAGAATAAGGATGTGCATACTTTAAACACTAGGAACAAACATAAGCTTGTAATGCCAGTTACTAGACTCCACAGAATCAGTAATTCATTTATGGGGCAATGTATACGCTTTTACAACAAAATCCCAGAAAATGTTCAAAGTTTGTCAATAAACAAGTTTCAAAGTTTTATTAACGAAAAGCTGTACAAAAAGGGTTATAACAATATCAAGGAATACATGAATGAAAATATCCCCCGGGAATAAGGTGATCCCCACCATGCTGGTTCTATGGAAATTCATTTAAAAATTCTATAAACAAAATTATTGTTAAGTGAAATATGTTTAAAAAAAAAGTCCCGCTGGGTTTCTTGCCGGTTCTTCCCAGGACAGAGGATTTTCCGAGCCAGTGGTAAATTAAAAATGACTTTCAATAAGTATTACGTAATAATCTTTAATTCTATTCTATTCTTACTTCGTCACAATACAAAAATATAGGCTTTGTCTTTACTTTTTTATTTTCTTCTTGAACAGACATATAAACATTTGTCTTTTTTTACTCCAAATGCGTTCGGAACACATACTACAGGACCCCTTTCTAAGCTGATGGTTTAAGCGCTGAGGGTATCGAGAATTTCCCCATGTAAAAAAAGGTTGAATTAAGCCATGTAGAGATCCCTAGATCCCTAATCCCTAGATCCCCGGGATAGAAAACGTAGGACTCGGCCCTTATCCTTCTTTTAAATTCCTAAAGGACATAATAAAAATATACAAGCTGCGAGGCTCTTGAGCGTCGCGGGGTCCGCACACTATTATCTACTTTGCATTTAGGTTTTTGGAACGAAGTTCCTTATTGGACGGTACGAATTTGGCGGATGGGGCTAGGCGACAAAAAGTGGAAGATTTTTCCGTCACGACCCCTTTGGACGTAGTGGCCTTGGTGGCTATAAGGAAGCGAGATGGAACAATATCCATCTCCCTCGCTTTTTTTATTATCTCGCCATGAAATAAATATTATTTTATTTTAAATAACGCTTCATTTTAATAGACGCTAGTAATTAATTAATTAATATTTGTTAATCAATAATATAATACGTTTATCAATAATGATATACTACGAAAGGAACTTCGTTCTAACCGAGTATTCCACAACACTCACGCATGTTTTTTTTTTATAAAACTGAAGTGACAAAAGAGCTTACAGTAAACGTGGAAAATGACTATTACAGCCTATGGACGTCTACAACCAACTTCAAAATTAACGTTATCATCTCTGAGGATCAAGATGGAATGCCTCACAGTCTGTAATATACTGGTTCTACATATCCTTTAGAACGGAAGACAGCATTTTTCGCACTCATTTTTCGCTCTGTTTAGTGGCAGAAATAGGTAAGGAGGTCAGTCCAACTCTGCAAATAATTTTGCTAAACACGAAGACAAAATGTTTTATCCCCTTTACATCCATTCAGAGTACGGTCAATGTTTGTAGCTCCATTTTGCGCGGATTATTATTGTTATTTTTTTTATAGAATGAGGGTGACAAACGAGCACACAGTCCACCTGATGGTAAGTGGTTGCTGTGGCCCATAGACATCTACATCTATCTTTGTTTGTGAAATAAAATGCAGATGCGTTGTCATTCGTGAGGACTAAGATAGAATGCCTCTTTTCCAGTAAAAAGGGTCTCCGGTTTTCTACATCAACCATACGAAACACAGCAGCATTAAGCTGATATTTTACGTTGGTATTCTGCGAGAGCGTGGTCCTTCCCCGGTCGAGCCCATTCGTGCTACATCTATACTATTAATATAGCTGCAGCATAGCTCTACCACGTATAAAAACTTTTTACGTTAGATAAATTACCATAATATCTTCCATACCGAATTCGGTGACGGCAGCCAGTCTCAACGGAGACCAGCCATCTGCGCAGGACAGTATGTTGTTATGTTTTATACATGGTAGAGCCAAGCTGCAGCTATGTTATGGTTGCAGTATGAATGGGTCGGTTCAACCGGGGTAGGACCATGCTTTCACAGAAAACCAGCGTAAAATAGCACCTTAATGCTTTTACTGCTATTACTGGAAACGAAGCATTGCATCTTAGTTCTCAGGGGTGACAACGCATCTGCATTTTAATTCCTACTTTTGGATAAATATATATGTCTATGGGCCACAGCATTCGCTTACCATCAGTTCTATAAAAAAAAACAAGATTATAGTGTTCAAGTATATGCACAAGTACAGGTGATTTCCCTATTCTCTCACGCTCATATAATACAGGGATGGTTATCCGATACGACCGGAGAAAGATTACGGACCAACGGCTTCACGTGTTTTCCGAGGCACAGGGCACAGGGAACCGCTAACTTTATGACTCCGGGCTGGTACTAGGAATTTCTTGTCAGAAAAATCCAAAATCTGATTTTGACTCGACTGATTCGAACCCGAAACTTTAAGATTATTAGTCGCCTTTACGATCACTAGACCAAAGGGGCAGTCAAAACTAACTAATCAAAATAACCATCTATTTCTTATTACGTTGTAGAATTAGGGGATATTAAAATAATCATACCAGCACCGCATCCATGCAAGACGTAGGTAAGCATCAATTGACGCGATGATCGATCTACTTTAAAAAAATTGAATGCAATAAATTGTATGCCAGCTACAATTAACACATAAAATTATCGAACCCAAGCGTTCACCCTTCTTTGCTCGTATCTCAACTGTTCCGAAAGTGGGAGGGACAGTATAAAGCTTGTGGGTTAGAATGTCTGGACACAACACAACCAGTCTTCGGCGTCGAACGAAGACACACAGCAACATGAAGCTCTCGGTGAGTTTTATAAGTAAATAACTCGTGCAGTGGAAGTGTAGTGAAATACAAGTGTGAAAAATAGTAAAACAAAACATCATTCTTTCTCTTTTAATTGGTATAGCTCGGTAGCATTTCGTCTCGACCAGCGCTCATGACCATATAAATAAAGGCACTTTTTTAATTTATGAAAAACATACTTTAAATTGTTAATTTTATATTTAAATAGTTCCAGTTTGGTTTAATTTATTTTATTATTTACCACATTTAATACAAAGCTTATTTGTTTACCCATAAATTGTTAAGACTTTTATTTTCCTTTATGGTCAGTACCTAATTTTTTTATTTAAAAAATTTTAATATTTAAATTTCTCCCTAAAAAGAAATTTTTAATCAATCTATTTCGTTTAATAGCTTAAAAATCTATGCAGTAATCAGTACAGTTTCCGCAATAACGACAGCACTTAAATATTTTCTTCCCGCGTAACAGCTTTAGTAATGTAAGTAATTTTCTTTTCACTTTCTTCCTTCCTGCTACAATCTAAATTAAATTACAGATTCTGTTAGCGATTGTCTTTATGAGGTTTTATAATAATACCACTTAAAATACTTTCGCAGATTTATTCACGTGCATACATTAAGTATTGCTTTGTGAATTAAAATATTCAAAATGGCGTATTTTTGATTATTGCCATATATATGTAACATAATTATTAATTTAACTGACTAAAATTTAATTTTTCGTATTAAATTCCTATACAATGTAGATAAAATATTTTATATTTTTAAATGAAATTATAAAAATTTATTATTTTTAATATTTTTTTTCGGACGCAAGTAACATTCAATAAAATTCAAATAGAGTACCTTTACGCGTTCCTTTTTGCATTTATAAAGGTAGCGACAGCTTAGTCTTTCGTGAGTGTATTATGTGTGCGTTTGTGTGTAATATAAACACACCGCCCTAATGCCACTACGCGGGATTCACAAATCACCGAATGTTTTTTAATATTTTCCGGATTTCCTGATTTCCTCGCGATGTTTTTCTTCACCGCAAAACACGTGGTAAATCAGCTCATAACGTTGCGACTAACAATTGATGTTGGTAGTAATCACACTCGCGTACTTCTAAAATTTAATGTGTCGATTTAAAACAAAACTATTTTTAGTATTATTTTCAGTACTAACAACGTCATTTCCGTGCACTTCGTTAGGAATGATCACATCGTAAAGTAGAAGTAAAAGGAGCAATCTCATCTGGCAGATGGTGAAGTAACTATCTCAAAAATTATTAGACTTAAATATCTAGGTTGGTGACGGAGACAGCACATACTGTTCGCGAATCCATGCCTTTTATGGCGATCCCGTAAATCCTCCCACTGTCATAGATATTAACGACGCGACTTTCCTAAACGCAGTTACTTTGTATTCCGCATGTCTTATTATAGACCATCATTTCTAGTCGAATGCTCCTGAGGACTTCTGAGAATATATTTTAAATCTATTTCTCGTTCCGATCAATCGTTCCTATGATATCGGCGTTAAGAACTTAAAATACTATTCAAATAACGTGTTAAGACGTTCCAACTCTAATCACGCGACCAGAACAAACAAAAATGCGTGTATAAGAATGGAGGAAATGTCGATTAATGTGTTAACAAACGTGATGCGTAATTATGTAATGCGCACACGAGCGGTTCATTCCGACAGCTGATTGCCGCAGACCGATAATTGTTTATTTCGCGGGTAATTTATGTATCGTAATCTTGATGCGTAGTTAGTTAATACTCGTATTACATTATTTATTAAGGATAATTGGACATACTGGCCATCTATACTCTGCAGAACGGAACAAACTAGTGCAAGTACTCTTTGGGGGTGGAATTAGGTAAGAGTGTGTCCTAGGCAGACAAAATAGGTCTACCAGCTAATATTAGACCTACGTGGTCGAATTTCGCTCGGTATTATAAAAAATATATTTTTCTCAAGAATGGCACCTTTATTAATTAAAAAAGCCTAAATCGTTAGAGCCGCTTCCAGGATATTTAAGAAGTATTAGGATAGCAGATAGGAAGGAAGTAAATTTAAGTATAATAGTTTTCATCTTACATACATAGGTACATAGGTAAATTTATAACTTATAAAATAACTCTAATAATATTTCTTTAACAAATAAAGAAAAATTAAAAATTTAAATGATAAATAAATAGTATCTAACGGGACAAAGAAAATCGGAAATGTTTTATCTCTTAGACGTTCTCTAGAAGATATTGCAACCGCATGCAACAAAATTTCATAACTGCACACGTTTCAATAGACGATTGTAACAGACATTATTTAAATATATGGCGTGCAGTTATATAAATATTCCGTTATGAAATTTTATTACCGTTTACTGCGACAAGAATGTACCCAAATAATACGCAATGTAACGCAAAATAAAACATATATTACGCAATGTTTTTAACATCGCTGAGTTACTAAGCTAATATTTTAAAGCCGTTCGGTACGAGTACCATCCGATATCACTTTCTGATTGAAAATTGTAGCAGCTATTTGCTTCGTGGATCGTTTTTTAAGTTTGCTATCCGAGTAAGCTGTGTATGTTTCTAATCATTCGACTTACGTTGCGGATAGAATACGGAGCCTTGATCTGGTATATATCTCACTTTCACTAGAGTAATACATTTTCCGAACAAGTGCGAGTGTTAATACGCTATTTGAATGTAAACAAGACTACGCAAGTAAGGACGTCGTTATATTGGGAATTGTAAGTGAAATGTGATTGGGATAAAATTATCTTAAACTTAGATTGACTCTAAAATGGCGTGGCTAAATTTATGGAATATTTTCGTTTTTTAATAATCACGCCGATCGAAGGCTCCCAGATTACGAACATAGTTTCTTTAAAACTGTGTTACCAGTGAGGACACATTATAGAATTGAAACGTGGTCCTTCACTGTTATCCTACAAACTAGTACTAAGTAAAAGCTTGGTAAAAATGCAGAAGTAGATAGATGAAGGTGGTTTATGGCACTTGAACTATGATGTTAAAAAGTGTTAGGTGCACACTTCCATGCAGAAATAGATACATTGAGTTTTGTGTCAAATATTATGTCTTTCGGCAACAATGACAGTTCCGACTGGACTTAAAACTATGCCTTAATAAAGTGTTATTTTGGCCATAAGCCAGGCGGTCGTCAACTCAAGAGTTTAAACATGTTGAAATCGTGTTCAACGAACATCTTTTGCGTCGTTCCTTTCATACCGCTTCTTTACATAATTGTTATCAGTTTCATTTTTATTTGTACTTACAAACAATTATTATATGAAAGTGGGAAACAGAATGTTGTGCAATTGAATCCATTATACAGGCGGTAACAGATCACTGTCATTATAATGGTCATGGCAATGTCATTTAATGAATAAAGCATAATCCTGTACAAGTTTCAATTTATGATGCTGGAAGTTTAGATGTTAGAAAGTTGTTCTTTTTATATAAATATTTATTTTAAACAACAATGTGCCACAAGATTTTACCATCCTATATACTTGTTTCGTTACGGGCCCTGGGTTCGAGGTTAATTGCGACTAGTATTGTGTAAGAAATAAATAGATTTATAATTATTTTCTTAGCACTTAATGACTTGAGATAAGCTCCGTGTTATGAATCTTTTAAGCAACCTTTATCGATCTTAACGTATTTACGCTACATTAAATATGGGTGGAACTAGTGACATGTTCTGCTAGTTATTAACTTACAAAAGTCACTTAAACTAAAAGAGTTCAAGTAACCCATTCCTGTAATTTCAAGTTAACTAAATATTATTGTAAACGTATCTGAAATTTTCAGATCACTGTCAGTATTTACTAATGTATAAGTAATTTTTATTAGGAAAAATAAATTGGAAGTTTCAACAATTGTGTGTTGTGTCGTCCGAGAACTAGATCACAACAATAATTGTTAAGGGAGCAAAAGAACACACGTGTTTCTCACATTGACACATAAATACGATGATTTTTAAAACTAAACTGTCCCAAAATACATATACACGAGTATTACAGCTAAGCTTTTTTGTTCACAGGTTGTTCTGGTCGTCTCACTGGCCGTAGTGGCCCTTGCGAGCGAGGAGAAAGGTGCCACAAAACAAGCGGCTGCCGAAGATAAGAAACAGGAGAAACGTGGTATCTTCGATACTGGTTCTTATGGCGGCAGCTCCGGTCATGGAAGTTACAGCTTTAGCGGCGGTGAAGGAGGCCAAAGTGGTCATGGAAGCTACAGCTATAGCAACGGTAACGGAGGTGGTGATGGAGGTCACAGCTTCAGCAGCAACGAAGGATACAGCTACGGTGGTCAAGGTGGCGGACACGATTTCGGAGGCCAGGAGGGCCACAACTTTGGAGGCCAAGAGGGCCACAACTTTGGTGGTCTAGAGGGCCACAGCTTTGGAGGCTATGGAGGCGGCGAATTCAGTTCAGGCTCTAGCGATTCATGGAAGCCGATTTCCAGCGGAGGCAACGAGGGTCACTCTCATCATGAACACGTCAAGACCATCGAGGTAGTGAAGAAAGTGCCCGTACCTTACACCGTAGAGAAACACGTTCCCTACACCGTCGAGAAGAAAGTTCCCTATGAAGTCAAAGTGCCTTATCCTCAGCCCTATACCGTCGAGAAGAAAGTACCTTACCCCGTCAAGGAGTACGTCAAATACCCCGTCTATGTGCCCGAACCTTACGAAGTAGAGAAGAAGGTCCCATATGAAGTGAAAGTACCAGTTGACAAGCCTTACGAAGTCAAAGTTAAAGTGCCAACTCCTTACACCGTTGAGAAGAAAGTGCCCTACGAAGTTAAAGTACCTGTTCCTCAGCCCTACACCGTTGAGAAGAAGGTACCCGTACCAGTTAAATACGAAGTCAAAGTACCCCAGCCCTACGAAGTCATCAAGAAGGTACCTTACGAAGTGAAAGTTCCAGTCGATAGGCCATACAACGTGTACGTGCCTAAACCTTACCCAGTAACCGTTGAGAAGCCGTACCCAGTAACGGTTCATAAGCACGTGCCCTATGAAGTCAAGGTCCCTGTTGACAGGCCCTACAAGGTCGAAGTTGAGAAGCCTTACCCAGTTCATGTTAAAGTGCCAGTTCCTCAGCCTTATGACGTATACAAAAAGGTTCCCTATACTGTCGAGAAGGGAGTGCCCTACGAAGTCAAAGTACCTATTGACAAGCCTTACCCCGTATACAAGAACGTTGGAGTTCCTTTAGTCAAAGAGGTACCTTACCCCGTTAAGGAGCATTATCCAATTTACCTTAAGAAGGAAGAGGAGCACCATGGCCACCATGGCTGGAACTGAGCTGTGTTCCATTAAATCTCTCACCCAGTACCTTATAGGCTAAGTTCAAAATGTGATCGTTTAGAGTTTCTAGTGTATATTTGATTCATTGTTAAGATACTGGTGTGCTGCTCGTTCACGTTTGTATGGTTGTGATTGCGAGTACTGAATTGGTTGTAAGAACGAATGCAGAAATTAAAGTTCCACAAACGCGGACAAGCAACCTTTAGATATACTGACCGTAAACGATCTGTTGTTACTTATTTAGCTTTTTTATTTGCTTTGTTTAAAATGTAAATGACGAGTATCTCGAAAGAGTACTCAAAGTTGAGGCTGATAAATAAATGTATTGAAATGTTAAGTATTGTGTTCATTCCCCCCTCCCCCCCTCCCTTAATAAATATTTAGGGCCGAATTTTCAATCGTCAGTGGTAAAAAAGGTCTTAAAATTGATTCTCAATAAGTGATATTCATAATCATAATCAATTTTGAATAAAAAATAATCTTTTTCACTTTCTATTTATAAAATTATGAGTGACAAAAGAGTACACAAGATAGAAAACCTCCACCACTACATTCACCTATGTTCTATTATGAATCAAAATACAACTGCATTGTCAGACCTGAGGCCAAAGATGAATTACCTCGTTAGCAGTTAAAACGTACTCCGGTTATCGTCACTTACCATATAAAACCTAGCAGAAATACACCGCTATTTTATTTTATTTATTATGGGGTAAGCACTCTCCGCAAATGTTCTAGTACGCATGCATGATTAATTGCTGATTTACTATGTGCTCGGCGGTATAGAAAAACGTCGTGAACCAGTGCAGTGGTAAAATTACAAATTTTGTACAACCCACTTCAATATAAATAAAATGAGAACATCATCAATGTAGTCGAAGTCAATTAAATACGCATTATTAAGCATAACTCAAAAACTACTAGTCATATCTTGATTATATGGGATCACATGAGAAAAACCAACTTTCAAATAAAAAAGAATCATCAAAATCGATTCACCTAGAAAAAAGTTTCGAGGTAACACACAAAAAAATACAGTCGAATTGAGAACATCCTCTTTTTTTTTTAAGTCGGTTGGAAAACCAGCCTGTCTCACGAATAAAAATATTTCGGAGACATGGAAAGTTTCTGCACATACTGGAAAATCGCGTTGAACTATTTGAAAGGTGAGGAAGACTGTGTCCAGCCTTGGCACGTATATATAGGTACTATATCTGTACTTCCTCAGTTAAGTTGAGCCATTGGTGTTAAAGCCACGATTCAACTGTAGCGTGGTTTAATAGAACAAATACTATTTAATATTAAATTATTTCATAATATATAATACGCTAAAACTTCTAAAGTAACAATTTTATTATCTTCAACCGCAACAATACATTTGCAATTAAATTCAACATTCAAAAGGTACGAAAAATTACGAGCCGTCATGAACGACTAGTAAATGGTCAAAAGCCAAAACCGGTTTTAGTTACTTCTGTATAACGGCGATCCGAATCTTTCATTACGTTAGTAGATATTATTCCGTGCTATCGTGATCATTTTACTAGATTTTATTCTATGAGGTTATTGATTTACATTTACCATCCATTATAAGTAACTAAGTAAGTAAGTATTACCTGAAAAGTAAACACTATCCTTAGATATTGGAGATACAGTATACCAACTACAACCTTCACTCTGTTTTGAAAGTTTGCGAAAAACAGACAAAAAAGAAGTAATCTATGTAGAGTTGAAATTTTTCTAAAGTAATAAATTCTTTAAGGGTTTTTAGTGGTATTTGATTTTCAATTACTTGCGTTTTTATTTCTCATTTGATTACAAACATTCTTTTATTTACCATATCACTATTCACTATTAAAGAATCCGTGCTTATGTTTTAAACGACTTTAATTTTCATATTAAATAAATACATCTTTCGAATAATGTCTTAAACTTGTAGGTACTAGTTAATTGTTTTCAATCAAAACTACACTCGTTAGACTCAAGATAATTTTATTTTTAAATTACACAATTTAATCTAAAAAATAAAAGTGCCCGTAGTGCTACAAGAAGTCGGTTATGTTACATGAAAGTAAAAGTGTGTGCGAGGACAAAAAAAATAACGAAACAATTTGCCCATTTCGACACAATAAGACAATTTTATGTTTTATTACTCTTAAACAAAAGACAGTAATAAAGCGTAATAATTGACCTACATCAGTTTATTGACAAATTACGCCTTAAAGTCATGAAACTTAGCGCTAATATGTTTAATTTTAATACTCGTAGTTACATGATTGCCTAATGTACATACAACGTGTTTCTCGCAAAGGCTGTTTTCAGTATAATTGGTGCATATCACGATCTGATATGATGGAAAATGCGTTTCTGCACTAGTGCTTCTTAAGCGCAACAGTTTTCAAGGCTATATAACCATCTAATGTATTGTTCTGTACCTACATACACTACTTGGTGGAGTCACGCTACAGTGCATCACGCCTGCAAGACAAACGGAGGGCTCCACCGGAGAAGCAACACAGTCGTACAGAATACCAGTGTGAGTTAGCAGCTAATGAATCTGTGTATCGTAGGTTGAGTGACGCTTGGTTAGTGTCTATTCTAGGCGGTAGGACTTCTTTTTGGTGTAGGATCAGCTCTGGGTAGGTACCAACCTTTTACCTAATTCTTACTCCAAATAGTACTGTTGTGTTGCGGTCTGAAAGGTAGAAAGAATTGGTATAATTACATGCCGTGAAACATTCCATCATAGTCGTCAGAGGTGACTACGCATCTGTAGAATTCTGTGTCAAAAAGCCAAATTTGACATTGTTTCCAGGTGAAAACTTTGTTCTAATGGTTTCTTAGTTATAAATATCAATAAAGTTACATCGATATTCCAAGAAAGAGGTTATAGTTATGTGATTAAACAATCATGGCTGCCATCCAAAGTACTTACAATGTCCATTAAACTTCAAGTCATTAGAGTTACACACCATACTAAGGTAACCATACATAGTTATGTTTTACTAGGGCCTAAAAATCAAGATTCAAACGTTTTGTCGCATGAAATCGTAGCTAACAATCATATTGTACATACATAAAAAGCACATTGTAAGAAAGATAAATGATTGTTGAACTTATAATTTTTTTTAAATCGATTAATTGCTATTTTTACATTAAAAAAGTGGTTTTAGTGGCTTATGGTATAGATTTATCAAGCCTACATGGAGGCTAAACACGAATAATTTTGAAAATATCAATTTTAATTATTTACATATTTACAATTTTTTACTTTTAGAACCGCTCGTAAATTATAACGTTATTAATGCGTAAAATAAATTAGAAATAAATGAAACGTTAAAATGACTGCTCCGCAGCCATAAAAAAGGGTCACTTAAGTATAGCCATTCAACGAGGAAACGCAGACGTTCTTGGCTTATAGTATAATTATATATAATTTTGCTATTATTGTAATAAATATTGTTATATGCTATGTATATAAAATAATAAAAAATAAGTATGGAAATATAATTTCCATACTTCTTTTTTACTAATCATGGTCGCACTATTCGAGTAATAGCGCAGAGAGAAATATTCTTACCCGACAAAAATCAGTGTCAGTATGCGGCACTTTACATAATACTATTTACGATTCTGCGCTATTCTCTATTAGAAACGGGGTCATATTGTGTTAATGTTATATATATGTATACAACGTTACTATATTAAATAAATGTGCATATTAAATCCAATGTATATTTTAACAGTTAAAAGCAGATTTTCGAAGGAGTGATTAGAAAAAGCGGTGTATTCTCCAAGAACTAGTTTCTCTTTCAAGCCTGGTAGGTACTTTAATATTTTTTTAATATATAAATGACAAACGAGACAAAAGTCCACCTGATGATATACTGACTATGCTGGCGCTGGTGAGGTCGCGGATGTGTGTAAAATCCTTTCCGTGACTCTGCCTCTATGCGGCGAAAGTACAACGCTATTTAGTCGTGCGAATCCGACGTAACCCGTCCCTGCGCCAGGGGAAGTGAGTATGTGTAGACATTCTCATGACCATGAATAAAGGGGGGACAGAAGTGGAAGGAAAACACGTTTTTAAGTAAAAAAAAAGTGTTCTAGCAGACGTGTGTGGCAACGCAGTGCTTCCGTCGTGCCAGAGAATGGTGCCGGATTACTGACTTTGATCGCTTTTCACGCCGAGGTGATGATACTTATAATTATAACTTTTAACAAAAATTAAAAACCGACTTCTTGAGTCTAGACCACAGAACACTTACTCTACGAGTATACCGATATGCTTAGACCATACTACGCTTTAACACACGTTTTAACATTGTGAAATTCTAGTTTTAATTCGAGATTGCCTTTGAATACCGGCTTAACACTTAGCTCCTGTTAATATTATTATTGACGAAATTATTGTCGATCGATTCGAAAAACTATAAATTGTTGCTGCCAAGGTTACTGCAGCCTATGTTAGATACATCACGAAAAAAGCCCAGAGCTCAAGGTGCTGCTTTGACATGGTCTTATTTTTTAAACCGGTGATATTTTAAAGTAATTAATAAGTATTTGTTACCTTCCCCATTCGAGCCGACCCCTTCGCGCCACAACTATAATTTAGCAGCAGTATGGCTCTACCACGTACGAATTGCGATATCATGCGATATTACGATATTATGATACTACGATATTATGTAAGCTGTGTAGTGGCATTGTTAGAATATCCACTACTCCATATCATCCCGTGGGTGTGGAGGAAGACGGCAGAGGAAAACAAATCAAGAGATGGGCAACCTAATAACGACTAAAAATTTAAAAAAAACATGCATGAGTGTCGTGGAACACTCAGTTGGAACGAAGTTCCTTTCGTAGTATATTATTATTGAGGAACGTATTATATTATTGATAAGCAAATACAAATAAATAAATTACCAGCGTCTATTAAAATGAAGGGTCATTTAAAATAATATTTCGTTCATGGAAAAATAAGAAAAAGTGCGACGGAGATGGATATTATTGCATTTCCTTATAGCCACCAAGTCCGTCCACACAACGTCAGAAGGGGTCGTGACGGAAAAATCTTACACTTTCTGTCCCCTATCCCCCATCCGCCAAATCTATACCGTCCGATAAAGAACTTCGTTCCAAAATGTACTTACCAACTCGCTTCCCAAGCGTGGCAAATATGGCAAATATCCCCCCTATGAGGCAATCTATGGAGGAAGCCAATGTTCAGCAGTGGACTTTAGTAGGCTATAATGGTAATGGCAAGTATTTGTATTAACAACATGTCTAGGTACATAAATGTTAAAAATGTGGTAACTACTGACAGACATAATAAATAAACAATACAGTTTTGTTATTTATTTATTTATTAGGAACTACTGATACACCAAATAAATAAATCAAACAACTTTTGACAGGCCTAATATAATAAAAAAAAGTGTGTGTGTACTTATGTACGCACGTAGGAAGTTATAGAACAAAAAAGGCGGTGTGCGCGCGCATCGTAAAAATTCACTCCCATCATTTTCCTCAAACGCCCCAAAAGAAGTATAACTTCAAATTGATTACTTTTATTTATTTATTAGGCATCTCAGCAGTTGCTATATTTCACATTTATGTATCAAGACATGTTGTGACAAATATTTTCGATGGGTTGGTACGACATGTAACAAAGAGAAATAAATAAAAAGGAACTTACTTACTTACTTATCTTCACGCACAATCCCTGACGGGGTAGCCAGAGAGAACAGATCGCCAAGTGTCACGATCCTTACATATCTCTTTCGCTTCTTTCAGATTCATTATCTTCTTCATACATGCACGTCTAGGTATCCGAGTACTCTTGACCCTACCCTCTTCGAGCAATTTGCTCACATGGTCTTCGAAAGTTAGTCTCGGTCTACCTCGACACCTTTTAATATTAACTTTCGCGCTATATATTTTCTTCACCATTCGGTCTTCACTCATTCGCTCAACGTGCCCAAACCACCGAAGCACGCCCTTATCAATTTTTGTGATAAGGTCATCTTTCAAACCTGCCATATTGCGAATCTCTTCGTTTCGCTTTCGGTCGGCCATAGTAACGCCGCACATTTTACGAAGAGATCGCATCTCCACTGCATTCAACTTACTTTTATGCTTCTTCTGGCATACCCAGGTTTCGCTGCCATATAACAAAGTCGGTACCAACACTGCGTTATGTATTGCAAGGCGTGCACTCTTCGCTACGCCTTGCCTTTTGACTAACGCAGTCAGGGCACCATTGACTTTGTTCCCGGCAGCGACACGCCTGTCCACATCTAAATCACATCTTCCATCCCGGCTAAAAGCACTCCCCAAGTATACAATTTCATTTACCTGTTCTAGACATTCCTGATTTACCCATATTTCACACTTCGTTCTCTCTTCGTCCCTTTCAAATACCAGAACCTTAGTTTTATTAGCATTCAAACGGAGACCTTTAATTTCACATTCCTCTTTCATACACGTGACTAATGCCTGCAGTTCTGCCTCTGATGGTGCAATAAGCACTGCATCATCAGCATACAGCAGACAATTTACTTTTATGTCACCCAATTTCACACCCAAACAGCTATAAACAGCGTGACTGGCACGCCAGACCCGGACCTCGATGACACTGAGGTCATCAGTATGAAAGAGATTGAACGTGCGATTCGAAGTTTGAAATGTGGTAAGGCTGCGGGACTAGACAGAGTTACTGCTGAAATGGTCAAGTATGGTGGGCCTCGCGTCTGGGACAGCTTTCATCTGCTGTGCACAAATTGCACTGGCGGACGGGGGATGTCCCGGATGATTGGCGATCCGCAGTCATTGTGCCTTTATATAAAGGTAAAGGTTCACATTTTGACTGCGGGTGCTATCGGGCGATCAGCTTGACCAGTTTAGCAAGTAAAGTTTACTCGAAGGTTTTGACACGTAGGATGCAAGAGAAATCGGAAAGATTTCTATGGGAGGCACAATGCGGATTTAGACCTGGAAGAGGATGCACGGATCAAATGTTTTCTCTCCGTATGATCACGGAAAAGCTTCTGGCTGTTAACCAGAAGATTTTCTGTGCTTTTGTGGATCTTGAGAAAGCATTTGATAAGGTTGTAAGGAAGAAAATGTGGGAACTGTTGCCGGGGTATGGTGTGGATGGCCGATTGCTAAGGGCTGTGCAGTCTCTTTACTGTGACTGTAAAGCCTGTGTGCAGGTAGGGCATGACCTGTCACCCATGTTTAGCGTCCAAACGGGCGTAAAACAGGGTTGTGTCATGTCTTCCTGGCTGTTCATACTGTATCTCGACAGCTGTTTACAAAAGCTGAAAAAGGAACTTAAAATTAGAAGTAATGCTAAAAATATGAAACAATTAAGATTGTATAAATATCGTTTAAAAATGTTATTTAGAGGTTTAATTTTATTATTAATAATCATCATCACAACCAATTATAGGGCCACTGCTGAACATACTCGTATCTCATAGGCTAGCCCAAAGAAATTTTCTGAGTCATTCATCTACTGCCTATCCCTCAGTGTTACCGACTCGAATTTTACCAAATCCGTAGATTGGTATAAAAAGTTCCGTAGAACTCCGTACATGCTATTTCAAAATATCCGTAGATCTGCAGACTTCTTAAGAGGATCGAAATTTTTTGGTTTTGTCATAGAATAGATCAATTTTTTGGGGAAATTCTTCTGTCGTGTAAAATTGTTGTAAGTTCAATTGTATTATAATATAGAATCAAGCTGCACATATAAGAAAAAAGTACCATAAAAAATTGGTTTAAAATTTATTTGTTTTCTAATAATTAAATTATTTTTAGTAAAAAAAAAAACAAATAAAATAATTAACACTTAAATATTTGTGGATAGCTATTCTAAAAAAAATTACTTCGATTGTTAAAATTTCCGATTGTGAGCTGGCGGTTAAGTTCACACTCATGATAAACAAAATAATTTTTGTCAAGTTCTCAAAAATCTATTTATTCTGAAAGGTCTGTGAAGTGTAAAAAAATTATTAACATGGAAAGCAAATTCCGTAGATTCTAACTCAAATTCCGTAGTTCCGTAGACGATGAAAATATTCCGTAGATTTAAGGAAAAATACGTAGAGTTGGCAACGGTGCGGTCTCTACTGTTTTATCAGGTTATCACACGTTAATTTCATCAAGTACACGCAATCTCAACACTTTTTTTTTTAGGAAATTTATAGCATCTTAAAAATAAATTTGAGGTAAGCCGAAATGTAATAATTATTTTACTTTGATATATTCATCACAGGTGAAGAAAGAGTTCTCTATCATCTAACAAAATCTGTAGTAAAAATAAAAAATGTGTAGAAAAAATAACTTTTATTTTATGACTGAAGCTTCTTTCATATAAGCTTAAACTGAAACAACGCTACAAATGGCTACATATACTTTTACTTTCGTTGGGTGAAGGGCAAACCCATTCGTCCTTGTAGTTCCCGAACCACTCACTCAGCTTAGTCATCAGATTTTTAGCCAATAGGCTAATAGTAAAGGGCTAAGTGCTTGCCTTAAAATTAAGTTCGATTACGTTTTATAGTAGTGAAATTCTAAATTAATATTTTAAGTACACATTACATTACATTTTTTATTATACTTCACTAGCTGTGCCTCGTGGTTTCACCCGCGTATATCACGCGTCAGAGCCGCGCGACATCACATGACACCAAGCATTTTAGTTAGCAATTTAGGGTGGAGTTCTATTATCTATCGGCATATGTACGTTATAGAGCAAAGCCACATTTTATCCACTCTCGCCCACACTACATAATTTTTATGTGTTTTCTTTAAAACTGAAAAAAAACCTCACGTCAGGACACTTTCTGGGGCGCGCGGGAGTGATGCTCATCTGGGAGAGGGAGGGAGAGTGAATAAAATTTAACTTCGGTCTATAAAGTTCATATGCCGATAGATAAAAGTACTCCATTAATTTGGCCAATTATTTAGCTAAAATGATTGTCATTGGGTGATCAGGATTTATCCGTAGTTCGCGTGCCGAGCCGAGTGTTGAGTTATTTTAATTTATTATCATCTCTTAAACTATGCATTCAAATATCATGCTATAAGGAGCAAAGTTTATTTTAGTAAAATAGTCATGAAGATCAAGTAAATTTCGTTCGTAAGGATTAATATGCCATGCCTAATATATATAACGCTTATAAATCGCTTTTTAATTTTCAATATTATTTAACAAAATTTGATCAGTTTTTAAACCACGTTGATAAATTGTATAAATTAAACTCCCACATAGCTCTTTATTTTCTTCTTGTACCTAGATTTACTTCGCTCGAGTTCAGTCTGGAAATGTTTAGATATTTTAAAAGATATTAATAATAATCTTAAAATAGCTATAGAAAAAATTCTAAATTTAACTTTAAATACCACAGCCGGACTCAACTCAAACTCACCAATACCACCAAATTTTATACTTAACCTATAAAATTTGGTGGTATTGGTGTGAGAAATCTTTCTAGCGTTGCATTGCCTGCTTTCCTTGCTTCCGTGCATAGTGTCAGTGACTTATGTAACATAATTTTAAAAGAAAAATGTTCCACTGGAAATTAACCAACTAAAACAGTGGGATTTTCCGTTGGTACAAAGCGTGCAGAAAGATTTGTTTCATAATTTCCATAGTGACCAAGATAATACTTCTGGCTGTTTCGACTAAGAGATCTAGTCACTGGTTACACGCTTTACCATCAAGTAATCTCGGCACATTACTTGATGGGGAAAGCTTGCGCATCGCCGTAGGAATCCGACTAGGAGCGGCGATTTGTTAACTCCATCAGTGCCCCTGTGGTAGCAGCGTCGATAAGTTTGGGCTCCACGGACTTTCATGTAAGAAAAGTGCTGGTAGGTTTTCACGACACAGTTCTTTGAACGATGTCATCCGAAGGGTTCTTGTCTCTATAAATGTTCCCTTGATTTTAGAGACTTGTGGAATATTTAGAGACGATGCTGCCATCGAGACCCGACGGTATGAAATTGGTCCCTTGGAAGAGAGGTAAAGCCCTAGTGTGGAATGCTACTTGCGTAGACACTCTGCCGGCCTCTCATACCCAGTTTAGAGCCGGGGCGGCATCAGAGGCAGCTGAACTGAGTAAGTGGCGCAAATATGAGTCTCTGAGAGATGACTACATATTTGTGCCATTTGCTGTAGAGACTATCGGTCCGTGCGGTGAAGTTCCTAAAGGAACTCCATCCGCGGCTGGTCGTTACTGCTTTTGATAAGAGGGCTGGTTATTTTCTTGCTCAGAGGCTAAGTATAGCCATTCAGTGGGGAAACGTAGCCAGTGTTCTTGGCACGATACAGCGGGAAGTAGGACTATATGATAATTAAGTTTCTAGTTTTAATTTTTTTTTATTATTATTATTATAGTTTTTAATATTTCTTGTCACAAAATATCATATTGTGGTTTATGTATAAGAATTATTGTAAAACACTGTATTTACGTATTACTAATGATTACGCCAGCGCAGATGGATAAATCCTTTCGGGGCGCTTTTTCTTCTGATTTGTTAAAAAAAAACAATATTGAAGGTTAGCTAAAAGATGTAGCCAATTCTGAATTAGATATGAGCGCCGAAGGCCAATTCCACGGCGGCGGCGTGGCCTGTTAATTTTCTCGGCAGCGGCGGCGTCGCGGCGGCGTGGCGTGGCGGGCCATAGGCCTTAGATATTGTTTTATCAGGAAGAGATTTCTTAAAAATAACTTAAAAAAAACATATTTTTGGTACCAAAAACAGCTTTATATTTTTTAATAAAGCCCTGGGGAGCCCCAGCCCAGTGATGGCAACAGTATTTCATGTGAGGCCGAACCTGCGCCTTATAAAGTTGCACGCGGTGTGCCGGCATGAAATACTGTCCCGCTCTGCTGAACACGTAAAGCGTTTTAGAAGCCAATTTGGCCTTCTCTTCCATGTGATCACGTAACTGCACGTCACTCAATATGTCGACGCCGAGGATTCCGATACTGGCTGAGGCAACAAGGGCCTTGAAACTGAGGAGATGGTCCGATCTGCAAGAAAGCTAGTGATTCAGTTGCACAATATCTCGGGAAGCCCATAGAAAGGGAGCTTCGAAAGAAGCGCTTTGTGCCAAACCCGATCGAAAGGCCTTCGCAATGTCCAAACTAACGGCCAATGACTCCGCCCATCTATGAGTCAGGTAGTCCAGAAGATCACCAGCTGACTGACCCCGACGAAAACCGTATTGGCGGTCACTAATCACCTGGTGATCCTCAAGATACCGCATGAGCTGGCAGTTTATAATGGTTTCCATTATTTTGGAGAACTAGGTGATGGCGATAGGCATAACTAGACGGGTCTGAGCGGTCGCCTTTTTTAGCCAGCCTGTAGAATGCAATCGCGATGTTAGTGTGAGTGGCACCACATTCCGGACTCGACAATGAGCTGAAGAGCCAAGAGGGGAGTTTTTTTTTGTTTTTATAGTATAGGGTGACAAACGAGCACACAGTCCACCTGATGGTAAGTGGTTGCTGTAGCCCATAGACATCTACATCTATCCTCAATAAAGACTCAAGATGCAGATGCGTTGTCACCCGTGAGGACTAAGATGGAATGCCTCTTTGCCAGTAAAAAGGGTCTCCGGTTCTCTACACTTACCATACGAAACACAGCAGCGTTAAGCTGCTATTTTACGCTGGTTTTCTGTGAGAGCGTGGTCCTTCCCCGGGCGAGCCGACCCATTCGTACTACAACTATACTTCTAATATAGCTGCAGCATGGCTCTACCACGTAAAGAACTGATAGCTATCTGCATGAGAGGTCAGCAGAAGGTCCAACAGGGAAGGTGCATGATCTTCCACATCTGGAATCCAGGTAGGCAAAGTTACCAGTTGTGTCAGACCGTAGGCCAAGGCAAAATCATGAACAGATCTCCCCGCATAATCGGTTAAACATGAACTGAGCCATTCGGCATGGTGGGCGTTACAATCGCCAAGTATCACACTCTCTGCGGATGAGATCTGCTGTAGAAAGGAATCTGTAGCCATTTGGACGTGGTAGATGAATCGGTCTGTTTCGGCATTACCGCTATGGGATCTATAGAGGCACCCGTAAACTTGCGGATGGTCGTCGCTGTCTACGCGTAACCAAAGGTTGGACAGGTCCTTCAAGACTGCCGAGGCGTCGAGAACAGATGTCCTCTCTGATGTATACGCAAACTCGAGCCCGAGGCACAAGGAGTGTTCCTGTTTGTATCCCGGGTAGGAGAGATACGAAGTATCAACCGAAAAGGATACCTGCGTCTCGGTCAGAAAGAGCAAGGCCAGCTTCACCGTTTCGAGATGGTAGTGGACGGCGTTTAGGTTCGAGTAATGTCCCCTGATATTGCAGAAAATCACGTGGCAGGGGTCGCCTTGGCCTTGTTGCTCAGCTTGCCCCGAGCAGTTTTTGTCTTGAGCGGAATTTGCCCCCTCCCCTCCCCCAGAATACGTGGGGTAGCCTGAGCACCCAGGAGTGGTAAGTCCCTCCTCAGGAGTGGAGTAGCTTGAGAAGCAGATCTTTCACTTCACGCCGGTATTCTGTGAGGTCGTGGTACCACCTCGGCTTGAGCCGGCCCATACGTGCAACAGTCAAAGTTACTGCCATTGTTAACACCACACAACAATACACGTTCACTCGGTGAAATATTCGACTCGACTGAGTGAGCAACGAGCGTGGCGATGCGATAAGGCGGACTAATACGATCGGGCCACACGTGTGAGCGGGAAAGGAAATTGCGACTTGTCGCGACGGCGCGCCGCGTTCTTCACGCGGCGGCGGCGCGTCGACATGAACTCACGGCGACGGCGGCGCGCCGGCGCGGCGCTCATATCTATGCTGAATTATACTATTTCTTATGAATCTGGCTATAATATACAAAAAGTATTTGTTTGTGTCTTTTTGTTTACAGTTCTGAAACCTGTAATGACGTAAGCGAATCCACCGCCTCAATATCACGGGCGTCGTAAGAGGCGATTATGGGAAAAGCCAGAATTATTACTTAGCTTCCGAAAGATTTTTTAAAAATTAAAAATACCTAGCAGCAGAAGCAGCCTCAATTTTTTTAATAATTATAAAAAAATGTCATTCCAGGTTTAAGAGAGTATCCATATTTATGACATTTCGATGTAATAGAAAGTAGAAATATGACAACTTTTACGTTTAATACGAATGAGAATTATGATCTTACCTGTATCATTTCACGGCAAAAACGTAACAGGCAATTGTCGTTTCACTTATGAGCACAGACTACCTCTCATTTTTAGAGGGCTTAAGGGCAGGGAAGAGTTCGCGGTGTTGCTGAACTTCTCATGCCCCCAAGATATTTCAAATTTCTCATACGTGCAGATCTAGTTATCCCTTTGACATCGCGGTAAATCAGCGTTTAAGATTGTAAGCAACATTTCTTTCGTGCCAGCGAAGACGACGCACTAAATTATCCTACTCACTTTGGCAGGTGACAAGCTAAGTGGGAAATGACAGTGCGGCGAGGGTGCACTGTCTCGCGACTCGGGTTTCATATCATACGAGAGGAGGTCAAAAAGTTCGCGGAGTGGCGGGGTCGGCGAGAGTGAGTTTACTCATCCAAATAGGCGCTAGTTGAGTGACTCATTGTTAGTAACTTTATATAAGTTTATATTTACCAAGTTTCAGGCTAATGGGGTCCTCTCCACCCATATAAAATCCTCCCTTAAGGAGAATGAAAGGGTCGTCCCGGTTGCTAATAATGATGGTCTTCCCCTACATATTAGCAACCTAATGAAAGCCAAGAGAGCTGCTTTCCGGAGAGCAGCAATCTATCCCACCCCCGACTATAGGCGTACGGCCAATCGTCTTCAACGAGAAGTCCGTTCCCGCCTCTCCGAACTTCGAGACCTGGAAAAGAGTAATCTCATGGAGAATATCTCTCCCTGTCATACAGCGTACTATCAGATGGCGAGAGCCCTCCGCATAGACGCTATCACCCACACTCCCCCTCTCTCCCGCCCCGACGGTACTATTGCCATCGAGGACGAGGAAAAGACGGAGTGCTTTGCAGACAGCATCGCCGCTCAATCCTCTACTAGTTCACAACCTACCGACCCCTCCCCCATCCAGACAGTGGAGGATGACGTCCGTCGCCGGGACTCACCCCCACAGCCTCTGACCCTATCACTGTGTTCAATGATGAGATCTCATCCCTCATCAAAGGACTGAAGCCCAAAAAGGCTCCGGGCGCGGACCAGCAAAAATATTTTTATCGTAACTGCAACGCCATTACAAAGTTACGTCGTCAGTTCAATCGCGACGTGTCAGGAACGCATTCTCTGAACGGCCGAACTATACTATACAGTATACCTAGTCAGGTCATAAGTATTGTCACACAGTAAAAACTTTTCTTTTAGAATGCTGGCCACAAAAAAGTTTATTGAATTCGAATTTAGAATTATTCATGAAAATAAAACTGTATACTTTTTAGAATTTTACTCATTTTTAAATATGGAGTGGACGCTTAAAGAAGACCGTGTTGCAGTTATTGCGTTGCATCGTTGCGGTTACGCGCCAATTCAAACTTTTGACATACTGATAAATTTGAATATAACCAAAAGATTCGTTTATCGTACCATCAAACGATACAATGAAGACTCTAGTGTAGATGACAGGTCAAGAAGTGGTCGCCCTCGGTCTGTTAGGACTCCAGCTGTGATAAAAACTGTGAAGGCGCGAATTCAAAGAAATGCCAAACGTAAGCAGAAACTGTTGGTCCTTCAGATGGGATTAAGCAGAACCACGGTGAAAAGGGTGTTAAATAAAGACTTAGGGCTTCGGGCATATCGAAGAAAAACAGGACATCGTTTGACTGCTCGTCTAATGGACCTGAGACTGAAGAGCAGTGGTAAATCAGCACTTAATGCCGCGCTTTGTTGAAGCGGTACGCGGGAAAACAATATCGAGAAATTATTTTTTCGGATGAAAAATTTTTTACCGTAGAAGAGAGCTACAACAAACAAAATGGTAAGGTGTACGCACACAGTAGTGAAGAAGCGAGCAACCGTATTCCGCGTGTCCAACGAGGTCATTTTCCATCCTCGCTCATGGTATGGTTGGGAGTTTCTTATTGGGGCTTAACAGAGGTACATTTTTGTAAGAAAGGTGTAAAAACGAATGTAGTTGTGTATCAAAATACAGTCCTGACGAACCTAGTGGTACCTGTTTCTCATACCATGTTCAATAACAGGCACTGGGTATTCCAACAAGATTCGGCGCCAGCTCATAGAGCGAAGAGCACACAAGACTGGCTGGCGGCGCGTGAAATCGACTTCATCTGGCACGAAGACTGACCCTCCTCCAGTCCAGATTTGAATCCGTTAGATTACAAGATATGGCAACACTTGGAGGAAAAGGCGTGCTCAAAGCCTCATCCCAATTTGGAGTCACTCAAGACATCCTTGATTAAGACAGCCGCCGATATTGACATGGACCTCGTTCGTGCTGCGATAGACGACTGGCCGCGCAGATTGAAGGCCTGTATTCAAAATCACGGAGGTCATTTTGAATAAACTTTAGTGTCATAAGAATCTATGTTTTGTTAAATTCATTTTGGTATATAAATGGTTACATAATGAATAAACTTGTTTCAATTATTTTATATTAAACATGTGACAGAATTTATTACCTGACTAGGTATATAAACTCTATAAAATAGGTCTCCCTGATCGTCTTGTTCGTTTCGTGGCCTCCTACCTGAAGGATCGTACCTTTCGTTTTAGACACGAAAGCACGCTCTCCTCTCAACGCCCTATCAAAGAAAGTGTCCCTCACGGGTCAGTGCTTGCCCCTCTGCTGTATATCCTGTTCACCAACGACATTCCCATCCCGTCAAGTGGTGTTCAGCTCTTCCTCTTTGCAGACGACACTGCCCTCTACTGTAAAGGTATCTCACTACCTTTTATACGGAACAAGATCCAAAAGTCACTAAATGACTTAGGAGCTTGGTTCCAAAAATGGCATATCGATGTGAACCCGGAGAAGAGCTCCGCCATTCACTTCGATCATAAACGACGCCGCCTCACTGCCATTCCGCCAATCCGTATGCTAGGGACCGCTGTCCCCTGGCATACGACCGCCAAATATTTAGGTGTCACCCTTGACACGAGGTTCACCTTCGGGCCCCATGTCAAAAGAGTAACCAGCAACGCACGTTTAGATCTGAGTAGGCTCAACAGTATACTGGGACGACACAGTAAAATATCCCTCCGTAACAAGCAAACCCTTTATAAGGTCTGTATACGACCAGATATGACTTACGCGGGCCCCATATTTCCTCACGCTAATCCCAAAATAATTAACGAACTTCAAATAGTTCAAAACCACTTCTGTCCTGTGGCTACAAACACACCCTGGTACGTCCGCAGCGCTGGCCTTCATCGAGACTTAGAGCTCCCCACAGTTCAGTAATTTCTAAAAACACTCTCTGAGAACTTCTTCAAGGTCTCAGAGTCTCACTCTAATCATTTTATTCGTGAGGCAGACAAACGGTCGACCTAAACCGCCTCCTGGCGGCTCAGGTCGATTCTTCTCCCCGCCCTTAATTTGCCTTAGTTAGACTCTCCTCTCAGCGCTCCTAGCCGCCTGCGCTCCCTTTTCCCTAAAGAGGGTCGCTTCCCATTTGGCAGAAAGGCCACAAATGCCAATGCCAGTATCACAGGTGGTGTTTAGTGGGTAGGCACTTAGGTTTTCGCAGTGAGTCCCACATAACCGCGGCAGCCAGCTGTCGTGGTATGCTTATATCATTCACCACCTCCCTTCCTCGCTTTCCGGAGGGTAGCCCTTTCCATTGCGTCTGGGCGCAAAAAAAAAACTAATCGGGTCATTAGCTTTTGAGTTATTAACGAGTAAACAAGTCAGTCGAGTTCCGAGAATGCTTTCTGCGTGTTAAAAACATGAGCGCGTCGAAAGTTGTCGTGAGTATTTGGACCGCTGTGAAGAGCAAAGGGAGGAAGTTATGGCCCGACTCGTAACTGGCGATGAAGTTTAGGGTCACTATTATGAACCAGAGTCAAAGCAAGAGTCAATGTAGTGGCATAAAAAGGCACAGAAATCCTCCTAAGAAGTATCAGGTGTCTCAATCGACCGGAAAGATCATGGCGACGATCTTTTAGGATGCAGAAGGTATCCCTTTTATTGATTATAAGAAATGTGGTGTTCCCTAACGGGAGAATACTACGCTTCTTTACTAGATCAAATAAAAGAAGCTGTTAAAGAAAAAAGGTGAGGAAAGCTTACAAAAGGCGTGCTCCTTTTGCACGACAATGCGCCCGTGCACACGGCCATGTTTAGACGGCTGCCATTCACCGGTGCGGTTTTGAACAACTTCGCCACCCACCCTACAGCCCAGACCTGACCCCAAGCGACTATTATTTGTTTACAAAAAAGAAGTAAGAACTGCGTGGGAAAAATTGGCGACGATGATGAAGTCAATTCGGCAATTTCGGTCTATTTTGACGCCCAAGACAAATCTGTTTTAATAAGCTCGTAGCTATGACTTTCATAATTACTCACACCAGCAAAGAAAGGTAGACGAAGCGCTGCGTACATTTGAAATGATGACGAAACTATGCTCAACTTTTTGATACGCACTAAGGTACACATCTTTTTTCTTTCTTTATTAACCTGTAAAAGTTGGACGCGAACATATGCACTTAAAACCATGTTGTTACGAGTAGTTGCAAATGATTTGTAAATTCATATGTGTACTTGGATTCTTACAATATTTATATATGAGCATTGTTGCATGAGACTTGTTTTTTTTTTTGCGTCATTTAAATTCTAAAGTCTTTATTTCTTTTTTGATCTGAGCATATTTATAAGTGTTTGTGTCACGCGTGAGAAAAGATCTAGAGTTTTAAAGATGACGGTGGACTGGTTTCATAATTATAGATTAAAAACGAAGTCTGACGGATCGACCGTCCGCGATAGCACCACAACCGCATAAATGTTACTCCTTGTGAGTGCGCGCACACTTAGTGGTGTCGCACCATAATTTTAACAACTGACGCAAACATAGGGGTGTAATATGTTTAACTTGTGTATCTTTTATGTGTATCCGTGTATCTGTATGTCTGTCTGTGGCATCGTAGCTCTCAAACGGATGAACCGTTTTATATTTAGTTTTTTTTTGTTTAAAAGTGACTTAATCTGGAGTGTTCTTAACTATACAAAAAAAAAATACAAAAAATCTTGTCACCCGTTTGAAGATCATCGCCTTTTTGTTTCGGGGGTTTTTTATATTCTTTTTTAAGTTATAACCTGCAGCGAAATGTTTGTATCGCCTCAAGTTTTCTGAACGCGTCACTGTTCTAGTTCGCGTAACATTAACCGTTCATATTTTTGTCTTCGTCACGCATGTCTGACGCGGTCTCGGAGTCGAGATGCGGTGAGAAGTATGTAACAAATGTGTACCCATCTTAATATTCAATATTATTAAGCATTAATAATAGGAAGAGAATCAGCGGGCTAGATAGCAAGATGGTCAGTGTGCATAAAGCTTGCTATTCAATGGCCATATTGGTATTTTTTTTACAATAGGTCGCGCAGAAAGTATTGCGAAGAAAAGTTTTTTACATGTATATATATTAAGTTACAATACGAATGTTCTAATTTCATATTTCCCTACACATTTTCTAAGGTACACTGAAATATCGTGTTACTTTGGAAATTGGATACCTATGTGTTCGCAAACTTTTCGCACGATGATTGAATACGGTTTCAAATATCGCCTAAAACCGGACGAATTGCTTAATAGAATTCAAATGGATATTACTATGAGAATTCAAATTGCAATTAATCAATTGGGTATCACAAATTCCAGCACGATCGACTAACTTTGAGTGATGAAGAGGGAAGTGGTCGCCGATTGACGGCTGTGGTGGAAGAACGCTTTCAGAAAAACAGGTAGAGGATCAACACATATTGCAGATTAGGTCAGAAACGTTTAACGAGATTTTACACGAACAAATTATCGTAAGTCGGGCTGAAAAAATGTTTTTCGATTAATGAACCTTTGTACAGATGCTGGCAGAAAGATCTTTAAAAAGATTTAGTAATAAAAACTTTAAACTTAAGTTAACTTTATTTCGCAAAATTATCTGAATGGCCGTCCTTTCTGCATAGTTTAAGGTAACATTTAATCATAAAAATTATCGCGCGAAAATGTTCCCGAAGCAGATCAATTTTTCAATGTAGATTCAGATTTTAGAATTTATATAAATATTAAGTTTTGACCGTGGGAGGAACAGAGGAGATCTCTCACTACGCAAGCTCTTCGGCCCGGGGAGCGCAGTACTTCGGAACTTTGATAGTCTGATTTAGGCTTCAGTGCGTTTCGCTTGTGGTGGAGCGTTGGCCGCTCCCCAGGCCAAACACCTTGCCCGTTTATTTGGACCAATAAAACTACAAATTATGTTTTTTTTTATAGGATATGGGTCTCAAACGAGCACATATTTCACCTGATGGTAAGTGGTTGCTGCGGCCCATAGACATCTACATCTATCCTTGATTACGAATCAAAATGCAGATGCGTTGTCACCCGTGAGGACTAAGGTGGAATGCCTCGTTTCCAGTAAAAGTGTCTCCGGTTCTCTACATTCACCATACGATCACATACACAGCAGCCTTAAGCTGCTATTTAAGCTGGTACTATGTGAGGGCGTGGTCCTTTCCCGGTTGAGCCCATTTATGCTACAACCATACTACTAATATAGCTGCAGCATGACTCTACCACGTAAATTAAGCCCACTAAATTACTATCAAAATAATTAGTAAAGTGGATGCTGTGGCCCATAGACACCTTCATTTACTCAGGATTAATAAAATTCATTTTGAAAAGTTACATTCTTTGTAAAATGAATGGGCGGCTTTATCGATATCGGACGGCAAGTCTCGGCAAATCTACTTCCACGTGTTACGCGAAAGTTGTGTAACTCGCTTCCTACGCGCGCAATTTATACATGACTTAGAAACTAGTTATTATTATTTAATACAATTATTATAGCGTCCTTCGCTCTTCTCAGATAATAAAACAGTTAATTTTGAGCATTATTTGTTAATTGATTAATTATGTCAATTAAATATTGATTGTCTATTATAATTAGGTGTGTAAAAAATTACCTTTAGTGCCTAAGGTATGTTTGTACGACTACGAAACTGTTCTTAAATGAGCTGGAAACTCTACAAAGACACCACACATAATAAGTGCTTTCACATTGAGGAAAACTAATTTCTTATTTCCATTAAGCATACAATGTTGAAACAGTTATGAGTTTATCTAATATATAAAAAATAATTTTTGTTTATTTGTATTTCATGCGCTGCCACTTCGTTCATCAGATTGCGCTAAAACTTTGTCAACTTATTGCTTGCACTTGCGCCAAGGTTATAGGCATAGTACAATTATCTTACAGTAGGTGGCGCGCGTATCGCACCAACAAATTTATTTGAAAGTCATTCCTAATTAAACAATACAACTTTTTCCATGGAAATATATGTACTTCGTTTGTCTATACTTCCGTGACTTTTCCAAATTTAAAAATATTTCTTTTGCGGCAGTAACGCGCTGGGTACCAGCTAGTTTTCAATAAAACTTATGTATGACAGGATCTTTTATAGAATCATCATTTTACTCTTTTTTTAACCCCCGACGCAAAAATAGGGGTGTTATAAGTTTGACCGTCTTTTGTGGTCTGTTTGTGGCACCGTAGCTCGTAAATGGGTGAACTAATTTTGGTGCGATTTTTTAAATTTAAAAGCAGGTTTTTAGCGGTAGTTCTTAAACATGTTTTATCAAAGTTGGTACAGCCGTTTCAAGGCTATCAGCTGTTTTGTTTCGGGGATTTAATTTTTTTATAATTTTAGTTAGAAAATCGTTTATTAAAATCAACTAACATTATTTTGAAATAGGCGCCCAAAAGAATCTTTTAACATAATAAAACTTAGTAAAGTTAAATGTATACGTCTAGGCCTCCTCCTTCTGAGAGGGTTTTAGGGCGAGGAAGTGAGCACCGCGCTGCAGCAATGCGTGTTTACGGATTTCAGATTTCTTCGAAATATTTTCTTTTAATTTGGGGTTACATTACTGACTTCCTCGCGATGTTTTCCTTTACCGACGACTGCGTAGATCAGCACTTAGAATTGCCAGTAACAATAAGCTAAGGGCTCGATGTAAATTGGTGAATACGTAAGCAATCCGTGTCCTAGTTTTAACCCGCCAACGCACCTGAAATCTACATCTACACTACTATTATAAAGAGGAAAGATTTGTTTGTTTGAATTGAATAGGCTCCGAAACTTCTGGACCGATTTGAAAAATTCTTTCACAATTAGAATCCTACATTATCCCTGATGAACATAGGCTATATAATATTTTCAAAAAAGTTAGGGATCCGTATGAAAACTTCGATAATGTAACCCAAGATGTGAAAAAATACCAAAAAGAATCCTTATATCGCGTACGCTGCGGAAACTATTGATAATAGAGCAAAGTAATGTACCTACGTCAGTTTTATAGAGGATATCAATATCTACAAAAAAGTCTGCGATACCATATGTTTAACTATTACAGTTATGTCACAATAACTACTTTTTCATGTTAAAATGTAAAATAGTAACGCCGGTACAAAATAGGCCACATTACATATATTCGTATCAGTACCTGTATCATGCATAACCACCAATTACGTTAACCATGTAATTTTAGTAATATATTTCACTGTTTAAATTTTTGTTAATTCAGCAACCGTCCGTCGTGATGTCTCTCTCGAAGTTCGCATGGCAAGGCGCAGATGCGTGATATACGCGGACGAAACCGCGGGGCACAGCTAGTTCATGTATAATTTTGTTTAATAGTTTAAATGCTCTAAAAGTGTTGTCCCTACCTCTCCTATCTCCTCTCCTATATTATCTCTCTTTTTATCTCATTCTCTGCATCCGTTTGTTGTAGAGCCGTCTTAGCTCAGGGGTTCTATCCTCGCCAGCACCAATGAAACTGTTAACTGTAATCTTAAGTGCTGATTTACAATGTGCTTGGCGGTAAAGTGTACCATCGTGATACTTGTATGTCTATGAAATGAAAAAAATATATTACACGCATTGGGGCATAATAAAACTAACCGTGTTACATAAAACTAACGACAGTTTAATATACTACGTTTAGTTTTGCGACTATGAGACAAAATAAATTATATCAGGCAGAAACGTCAGTTGTGAAACGTTGAGAACTGTGACTGCAAACAAGGATGGCAATATTGACAAATCCTTCCTTCAACAGGAGGCACCCAAGTCCAGTAGAAGTCTACAATTTTCTGATGATAAATAATAACATTTAACAAAAAGTATAAGCAGAATTCAAAGAACTAAAAAGAATGAAATAATTTTACATTCCTTTTTAAGACTTCAGAATGTAGAATTATTTTATTCTTTTTTTATTAGAATTATTTTATTCTAGTTATTGTTTTACTCTTTTAAAAGAAGATTAATGGAAACAGCATGCATAATTAATATTACGTTTTCTATCGTAAATATTGCATTATCTGTTTTATATTTAAAGGAGTACTTAAAGTTTAAATGTCTTTTCATTTTTTTAAAGTAGTGAAGTAGAAGTAGTTGTTGTATGTTAACTCTGGTGATTACGTACCTTAAAGTTCACTGTGAGCCTATTTCTTATAACGTTAACATAAAAAAGAAAGTATCGCTTCTTTATCTTCCGCACGAACGCTGTTTACTTTAATCCACTAGAATAATAAATATATTTAATGTTAATCTATTCGCATATCCGCATACAAACTGACTTTTCCTGTGATTTTAGTGTGCCTGCTAAGCGTGTCGATGATAGCAAATATTCCATATAACATGGACGTTTTTGTCTATTACGGGATGAAGAAGAGAAAAAAAAAATATTTGGTTCCACTACTCATTGGTTTTTAATTTTGACACTTGATTTTTAAACATTTGCATTAGTGAAAAGCGATAAAAGAATATATTATTATGATTATAATTTATTTTTACCAAATAAATATCTAATAATAATAAGTAATGTCCTCCAGACCGAATTGCGGTCATGACAGCCAGTCTCAACGGAGAATAGTCATTTGCGCAGGACAGGATTATGGTTCCCAAGTGTATGCGCAAGCACAGGTAAAATCTCTATTCTCTCGCTCTCATAGTCCGATGGCACGGTAATCCGTACACACCCGTAGAAGACGCAGGACCTGCGTCTTTACATGTTTTCCGAGGCACGGGGGTGAAACACCGCCAACTTTCTGTAAAATAAATATTAGCGCACCGCAAATATTATTATGGAGGTGTACGAATATTCGCTAATCTACATTGGCCCGTGGCTCTTAAGTCTTAAGAGGCTACATAGTAAAATGAAATTGAAATGGGCAGCAGCATCATCGTGATATATCTAAATTCATTATTTATTTATTATATTTATAGGCAATCTATGAGGAAGGCGTATCTTCAGGAGAGGACTTTAGGCTGTAATGGTAAATAAATATTACATTGCTGAGTGGAGAAAATATCAATTGAGCGCCATAAAAACAAGTTTAAGTAAAATAACAAAACGGGGATTTTTAACAAAAATGCTGTTTAGAAAGTGAAATGACCACGTATCATTAAATTAAAAGTATTTCTGCAACAAATTTCGGCCGTTGCTCTTTTCGAACAATTAAACTTTTTTTCCACGTGCGCACATTTGCACACGGATGTTCCTTCAACAAAACACACATACGAAAATAAACTCTAATTTAAACAAGTCACGATCTATTTTTTAACAATGCAATCCTCTAATGGAGATAAATATCATTAGTGTAGATAAAATAGACCTTGTCCCCTTAGATTTATGAGTTAGGAACAGAAATGCGTTCACCAAATTTCTATTGAAACATTGTTTTTGTTTACTTTTTATCAATCAGAGAATGTGTACGTAAAATAGGTAGGTATGTAGTTTAAAATTAGTGACAGGCTTTCAATATTATTGTCGTAGAATGGTGAAGGCTGTGTGGTAGCGGCGGTAGGCGGCTGTGTTTTTTTAAACGTGATAAAGCCATGTTGCAGTTATATTAATTGTATAATTGTAGCACGAATGGGTCTGCTCGACCGGGGGCCACTCTCTCACAGTATACCAGCGTAAAATAGCAGCTTAATGCTGCTGTGTTTGTATTGTGAGTGTAGAGAAGCCTTTTTGTAAGGCACTTCTCACGGCTGATAACGCATCTGCATTTTGATTCGCAAACGAAGATATCGGCCATTGCAACAACTTACTCTGTGCTCGCTTGTCATTCCTATCTTATAAAAAAAGTAAAAAAACATGCTAGTGTCGTGGAAAACTCGGTTGGAACGAAGTTCCTTTCTTAGTGTATTATTATTGATAAACGTATTTTATTATTTATTAACAAATACAATTATTTTTATTACGTCTATTAAAATGAAGCGTCGTTTAAAATAAAATAATATTTCTTTTATGGTAAGATAGGAAAAAGTGCGAGGGAGATGGATATTATTCCGTCTCGCTTCCTTATAGCCACTAAGGCCGTCTAACCTACGTAAGAACGAGCACACAATCCACCTGATGGTAAGTGGTTGCTGTGACCCATAGACATCTACACCTATCCTCGTTTGCGAATTAAAATGCAGATGCGTTGTCACCCATGAGGACTAAGATGGAATGCCTCTTTTCCAGTAAATAGGGTCTCCGGTTCTCTACACTCACCATACGAAACACAGCAGCATTAAGCTGCTATTTTACGATGGTATTCTGTGAGAGCGTTGTTCTTCCCCGGTCGAGCCGACCCATTCGTGCTACAACTATACCCGAAATATAGCTGCAGCATGGCTCTACCACGTACAAAATTCAAAATTCTTCTGTTTCTTTTTTTAATTTTATTAATGTTCTCTTCTACAGACAAGTTTTATTTTTATAAAATAAATACAAATCGTGAAAGAAAAACCTTGGGATAATAAAACTGTTTAAGCTGTTTTCTATAATTGTTACTCTATTGTTTGTCAAAAGTCAGTTCACCATAAATATAAAATTTATTTAAGTACCTACTAGAATCCAATTATAGAATAGTTTGAATTGTTGACCGATCGATACTTCAACACTTTTTTAGTATTTGACATAAGAAGGAAGGGCGTTTTCCTCTCGGTAGAGAGTAATTGTGTTCTGTGGTGTTTTTAATTAGGTATTTTGCCTGCTTGTGTTGTTGAGTAGTTGCAGCCATATTTAAGTTGCCTTTTATCATATTTATTCAGTGCTTTTATTACAACATTTCTGTTATAGTAGAGGGGGCAATATAGTATGGGGCTCATCTGATGGTAAGTGTCGAACGTCCATTAACAACTGCAACATAATTAGGTAGAAAAGGTAGGTAATTGCAAATATTTATTTTGAAAAATAAATCAATATTTATTTCTTATATTATAAACAACCGGACTTTTATAAAAGTAGTCTATAATTAGACTCCGACTTAAATTTTGATTATAAATGTCCCGTGAAAAATATGCGACCTAAAATGTAAAGTATGAAATTTGACAGTAAATGTTAAATTTCGTGAAAACTGAGGTGTTGCGGCTAAGAGACTTACTTTCTTGACAAAGACTTTTTCACCAGAGATAATTTTGGGAAAAAAAGTCCAACCCACGTTTTGTAAAAAGACCGGTAGATGTCGTTGAAATATGTTTTATTTTCTTGAAACTTTCTAAAAATGTTTTCTTTTTTTGCGCATGAACTATGAAGCACCTCCAGGTAAAAATACTTGTCTAATTTTTAAACATCGTTGATTATTGACACGTTATCTTTTAACTATCAGCCAAATAAAACATTTTACTCCGCGGTTTGTTCGCCTATCGCTTGTATTAATCAGACAGATTAGATTGCTTCATTGGGGTGGATTGGGGTGGAATGGCCATTTAAGGGCGGAAACTCAAAGGGTCGTTTAGTGAAATAAAACGATTGGCCGTTTTTATCGTTTTCAAATGTTCAGAGGGTCAGATCGCTCACCTGTATCGGTTTGTCAATTGAATTTTTTATTTAAAAAATTTGTTATTAGATAATTATTTTAATTAAATGTGTAAGAATATCCACTACCCCATATCGTCGCGTGGGTGTCGCACGTTTCGTTGATTATTCGTGTAGTGGCGGTGTAAGTTCTTACAGTAGTTCCATAGCTATAGGAATGTTAATCGTTCTTCAATTTATTACATTTTCGTTACGTGCTTTGATATTGAATTTGAAAGTGCCAAATTTTATATACAACTATGTTTTAGTATGAAATAGAACAACTAAAATAAAATTTTGAAAAATCCAAAAGTGCACACCTCGCACAATAGTGCAATTCAAAAGGCTTCCTAAGGATTAAAATCTAAAGCTGTAAAGTAGCAAAGTGATAAGTTCAATTTTTCGAAAGATATCTTGTTCACATCCATACCGACAAACTGATGTCCAAGGCAAATTATTTTCAATTAACTTTTTTTTTTAAATAATTTTCGAAATACCTAATCTTATAACTACTTACGTAAGAAGTATTAATTGAAATCTCCTCTTGCTATTGGTGTAATTTTTTATTACATAAGGTACGTGAGGGTAATATGGTCCCCTTAAGCCTTGCCGCCCTATAAAACCAATACTAGGAAGAGGACAGAAACAAATACACAATGTCGTATACTATAACTAATATATTAAGAAAAAAATACCAAACAAGCTTTGGCAATAATTAGGAATACTTCGAAAAATTAACTTAAAAAAATTAACTACACTACACAATACTTCTAAAATATTTACTATAATGTAAACTGTCAAAATGGCGTCGATAAAGCACCGCCCTTTTGACCTTTTATAATTTGATTAACTGATGAAGAGCTATCGTATCCCATAGAAATCTAAGCAAACAAGGCTGTAGTTTTTGAGTTATAAGAAAGTGACCAAATTAACCGGATGACCATATTACCCTCACGTACTATAAGTGTAATATAAACTTGGTGAAAGAGATTTAAGTTGAGTGGATCGCGATTTTTTGATTTGATGACAATAGAGCACTACAGCACTTGGCGTTCGATGTGTGCAAAAGTAAAATTGTAAGCTTTTGAAACGAGTAAATATCAGCACGTGAAACGTTATTATTTATTGACTACGAGGAGGAGACCTATGTTCAGCAGTGGACATTTGATAGACTAATGAACGAATGAATGAAATAAGGATATCAAAATTTTACTATAATATAATTAACGCAAGCATTGACATAGTATTGGCGTAGTGTAGTGGCGCTGTAAGAATATCCACTACTCCATATCAAGATGTCGTAAGAGGCGACAGAGGGAAACAAACCAGGAGATGGGCAGCAGCGTCTTCCTAACAACAACTAAAAATGAAAACCTGTGGAGGCTAACCAGCTTGCCAAGCGTGCCAACTATGGTTATGATGCAATCTATGGGGATGCCTATGTTCAGCTGCGGATTATGACGGGCTGTAATGAATGCATGTATGGATGTTTTATATTTTTTTTATTCAAGACGTAATTTGTGACAATATGTTTAAAATTTACTCACGTAAGATTGTAAATAAACGTTAAATACTACTTTCTCTTAGCATTCCGAGACAAAATTAGCAAAATGAAACACATATGAAATCGCTTCTGTGAGCGGCTTTAAAAAACCAAAAAAGAAGTTTATTTCCCATGTTACCTGGCCAGGGTATCACAGATTAAGTATAGTGTTAGTACTAGCCGTAAGGTCACGGGGACATTATCGGAGGATTTTGGACTTCCCATGGGTGGTGTAAGTCACTCGTGATTTAATGTTGGATGTACCGCGATCACCGGTCCGACAGCTAGGGTTCGCGATTATGACACATTAAAAAGTTTCAACATACGAATGAATCTGACCAAAGAGATATTAGAAGTAACGGGCACAATCTTAGGCCTTCTAGGGCGTGGTTCATACATAGCAAGACGATACGACGTCTTCACGGATACCTCAATATCTATCGATTTAACTACCACGTATATTTATCAAAGTTATTTGAAGTTTTGTGAAATCTATACTCTATAGATACATATACATACTACATACATAAAAATAAATAAAATTGAAGTTTTATTTATTTATTTATTTATTCTTTATTGCATTCCTTAAAACAAAAGAATACAAAGGGCGGACTTAATGCCTTGAGGCATTCTCTACCAGTCAACCCATGGAGTGGTGAGAATTTGACGTAGGTGCGACAATATAGAATAAAATAACAGTACACAAAATAATAATTAACTACATAATACATACAATTTACTAATAAATAAACTATACATATATGACATATACAAACATATATACAAATATATACATACAAATATACATACTATAATAAAATTGAAGTCTCTGTTTGTAATGTCAAAATAACAGCTTTTTACTAATTGCGTATGAAAGTATATACGGTAGGTACTTTTGCCTGTCTGTCAATCTGTTTGTTTCGGCTAATCTCCGAAACGGTTGACGGGACATTCACTGGCAGATAGCTTGAAAACAAAAGTTTTAGGCTTCCTCGGAAAAAATTAAAACCCATGAAATCCAATCGTAATAAATTCCACGCGGGCGAAGTCACGGGAAACAGCTAGTTTTAAGTATAAATTAGATGCACAAAAGAAGTCTAAACTTCATTGCTATACTTAAATTATGAAGTTTGTGACAGTAATATTTTTTCCTAGAACATATTTATACCTTACATTTTAGCCTACGATATTATATTGCTACTTATTTCAGTTTTTATGCATTTATTATATGTAATTTTTATAATTATATAATTTCTACGACTCTACCTTATTAACAAATAATATTAATTGACGTATAACAATTGGCATTCCAATACAATACTCTTGCGCAGATTATCATAAGTATTAAAAATATAAAGTTACACAGCCTTTATACGTTCCACTGCTGGGCACAGGTCTCCTCCCATTTCCGCGAAAGTTACGGAACAATTATTAGTCCGTCCCGCTAATATAGAGCGTGCAGACTTCACGTCATATATTACTTAAAATGTTGCATTCCTGAGATATACAGGTTTCCTCACTATGAATATCATCACCGCAGAGTACGTGATAAATTAGCACTTTAAATTGCAATTTACGATTTAATTGGTACCAGCTGGGATCGAACCTCGGTTATGTTATGCGTTATGGTACTCTTACGACAACCAAGGCCGGCAACGCATCTGCAATTCCCTTGGTATTGCAGTTGTTCATTGGCGGCGGTAGTCACTTACCATCAGGTGAGCCGCATGCTCGTTTGCCCCCTCTTATAAAAAAAATATAAAAAACGGGGCGATAGATACTCTTGGGCCGTCACATCTAAGCAATAAATATACTGCATTAAAAGTACAGAGGTATAAGATATACTAACTTCTTGACATAGCGCTAATCTCACCTACATACGGCACACTGCTAACGGACGAGGCTAAATTGATTTGTAAACGTCGAATCCAAACACCACGTTGCCGTAAGCAGAAACAGCAATATTCCAGATATCTTTTTCTGAGTTTCTTTACCGCTAAGCTAATCCTTCCACCACGACGGGACATCACTCACATTTATAATATTCGCCATCGACTCGTTTAGAACACACAATATAGTTCCTATTGTTTGGTTTCTGTGAGGATTTGCCTTTATTAAATATCTAGGCGCTAGCTATGCAATCTATATATCTATACAAATAAATAAAATTGAAGTGTTTATTTGTAATGTTAAAATAACAGCTTTTTACTAAATGCATATGAAAGTGTATACGGTACTAATAATAAAAGAACAATTTTTTAAATTTTTGTCTGTCTGTCCGTCTGTCTGTCTGTTTGTTCCAGCTAATCTCCGAAACGGCTGGACTGATTTTAACGGGACTTTCACTGGCAGATTGCTGATGTTACAAGGAGTAACTTAGGATACTATTATTTTAGAAAAAGAATTAGGGTACCGTGCAAAAAAAATAAAAACCATGAAATTTTAGTAAATTCCACGCGGGCGAAGACGCGAGGGACAGCTAGTATACAAATAAATAAAATTGAAGTGTCTGTTTGTAATGTTAAAATAATAGCTTTTTACTAAATGCATATGAAAGTGTAAAGTAAAGTTGCAGCCTATTTACGTCCCACTGCTGGGCACAGGCCTCCTCTCATTTCTGAGAGGGTTTTAGGGCAAGGAAATGTCCGCCGCGCTGCCCCAATGCGTGTTGGCGAATTTCACATGTCTTCGAAATATTTTTTTTCTTATTTCTCAGACATGCAGTTTTCCTCACTATGTTTTCCTTCACCGCCGAGCACGTGGTAAATCAGCACTTAAAATTGCATTAACAATTTCATTAGTGCCAGCGGGGATCGAACCCGGGTTGCTCGAGTATTGTGAAGCTTATAGCGAGCGTTAACCATCTCAGCTACCACGTCTCTATGAAAGTGTAAAAAATTTTTGTCTGTCTGTCTGTCTGCCTGTTTGTTCAGGATAATTTCCGAAACGGCTGGACTGATTTTGACGGGACTTTCACTGGCAGATTGCTGATGTTACAAGGAGTAACTTAGGATACTTTTATTTTAGAAAAAGAATTAGGGTTCCGTGCAAAAAATTAAAACCCATGAAATTGTAGTAAGTTCCACGCGGGCGAAGTCTCGAGGGACAGCTCGTATATACACAAATAAATAAAATTGAAGTGTCTGTTTGTAATGACAAAATAACAGCTTTTTACTAAATGCATATGAAAGTATATACGGATATACGGTACTTATAACAAAAACACATTTTTTGAAATTTTTGTCTGTCTGTTTGTTCCGGCTAATCTCCAAAATGGCTTGACCGATTTTAATAGGACTTGCACAAGCAGTTAGCTGATATTATAAGGAGTAACATAGGCTACTTTTATTTTAGAAAAAGAATTAGGGTTCCGAGCAAAAAAATTTAACCCAGGAAATCCAATCGTAAAAAATTCACGTGAACGAAGTCGTGGGGAACAGCTAGTAATTTTATAAATAATTAATTTAGTTCTTAATATCTATATTGAAATAGATGGATTCAATATTTGCCCAATAATGTTTTTGGTATTCCTCTTCTAACCGATTATTTCTGCCTTTCTTTTATTTCTGCCGCTAAAAGGCAGTACTTGCACTACTGTGTTCCGGACTGGACGGTACAGAGAGGAGAGCCCGTATAATTATAGAGGTGAGTATCTGAGTCCTCAGAGGCGACAACTCATCTGTAGCCTTATTCGTTTGAAGTTGCCGTGGATTTTAGTAACCTTCAGCTGAAATGGTAAGTTCGTTTGACGCTTCATATTTATAATAAAAGCTCCTTTAATCCTCTGCTGCGTAAAGATCTTTAAAAAACGAGCCAATAGAGGCCGAAAGGTAAGCGCAGTACTGATACACGGACGATGTAATGACGCTCCCCATGGGTAGTTTAGTCACATACGAGTACACACGGCCAGAGTGAGTTATACAGATTATTATTTATAGATTAATTTTTAAGTGACAAAGTGAAATTTATCCAATAATATAAAAACCCTTGTGTGTGAGTGTTTGTCACTTTACATATCCAACTATTTCTAGATGAAGTTCTATCACGATAAAAATCAGCTTATTTCCAATGTTTAAGAAATTTTAGCAACCCCTATTATTTTCCGTGTCTTTGCTATATTTAATTCTTTTTACTAATTAATACATTATATAACTACATACCAACATTTTTAAAACAACGTTTTACGCACATTTTTCATGATATGGTATGTGTATTGTTGTTGCTCTTGAAGTTTACGTAGCTTATTGAATACAGAATATATTAATACAATACATCCTGCAGAAAAAAATCCTGAATTATGCCCTGGAGTTATGAAATGTAAGTTATAGAATCTTTATTGTGGATGGATATTCATATATAGGTAGGTTGTGCACAAAATATTTTATAGGCGCCTGAATATTTTTCATAGCAAAGTGTTTCAATTAAGTTTTGCTAAAAATATTGATTCTAGATAAGCATAAGGCACGGTTCTAGCCAACTGTATTCATCGACTCTGAATGCCTTTTTTAAATCAAGGCTGAAAAATGGCTACTTCCTTCTTAACAGCCTCATTTTACGTCTTTAAACTATCTACTAAGGGTAAGTAGTAAATAGGTGGTGCGACTCGATCGACTCGACTGGGTCGGTACCATCCACTTACCTATTTTTGCCATCAAATTGCAATGCCTCCACTGCTGCGTTCCGGTCTGAAGTGTATAAAAATCCAGTATTGTCCAGTATAATGAAGGCATCCGCAACTTTTTCTGCCACCAGGGCGGCGTCACTTTTTTTTTTTATATAGGATCTGATGACAAACGAGCACACAGTCCACCAGATGGTAAGTGGTTACTGTGACCCATAGATATCTACATCAATCCTCAATAAAGACTCAAGATGCAGATGCGTTGTCACCCGTGAGGACTAAGATGGAATGCCTCTTTGCCAGTAAAAAGGGTCTCCGGCTCTCTACACTCACCATACGAAACACAGCAGCGTTAAGCTGCTATTTTACGCTGGTTTTCTGTGAGAGCGTGGTCCTTCCCCGGTCGAGCCGACCCATTCGTGATACAACCATAATATAGCAGCAGCATGGCTCTACCACGTATCACTTAAAAGTGAGTTATAATATTACATAGCGGGGAAGTTAATTTGTTCGGTAAATGTAAATGTAAAAAGGTTAATGTTTCCTTCTGCACTATTATCTCTATTATATATTAATAAATAAACCAAACCACAGATATTCATAAAAGTAGAAAAATTAAGAAAAAGTTAAAAATGTTTAAGAAATTAAAGAACAAAGCCACTGACATAGTTTTGTGTATTAATATAATACTCTAGTAACTAATAAACTTTTATTTAAAACTAACTACTCAATTAAATAACATTGTGTAACAAAAAACTTTACCTCAGTGTCAACTAGCGACATCTAGTGAGCAGAAAATTATTAGCCCTCAATAAAGGCTGTGAGGTATTCTATCTTAGAAGAGGTAACAACACATCTTTCGCCTTCTTTGTTTAAAGTTGAATGCAGGTATACATATATTGCGGTAGCCACGTAAGGTTTATAACCTTAAGTTTGTAACATATTAAAGAAAAATTTATACCAACTTATTAGATGTACAGCTCTGTTTTTACTGGCACAGCCGCGGTGCACCCGCTATTCTATTTCGGCTTAAAGGGTAAGAGATAAGTACAGGTGAAGTATGATATATGTTCCTTAGTCGTCACATATCATCAGTTAGAATGTTAGTTTGTTTGTTAATTTAATATACATATAATATATAGTTTAATATAGTTTTATTAAAATAAATATGTATACCTATTTTCATACTCGTATACGCTAAACAATATACAATGTAAATGTATTGTTGTTATTCTACAGTACAGCTGGTTGCAGACGCATAAGAAATAATGTGGAAATATAGTTTTAAATTTGGACGAGTTATATTGTTTAATTAATAATACATTAATTGAAGTTGAATGATATATAACTTACAAAGTTGGTACGCTACGCGCGCCACCTACTGTAAGTTAATTGCACTATGGCTATAAGCTTTGGATAAGTTCAAGCAATATGTTGATAAAGTTTTACCGCAATCTGATGAACGGTACGGCAGCGCATTAACACGATAAAACAAACATAATTTTTTTTTATATTAGAAGAAAAAATCAAATATAATGTGACAAATTAAACTTCGCAGCTGTAAGAACGGGAAATAAAATAAAAACTTTCACGGTGATATACAAAATGATGGACTCAACAACATCTCAAGATCCGATGTCTCGATACTATCTGTCACTAATCAAAACATATTAACCCCTACCGGAATATCAAAGAATGCTTTGCTCATTAAAACCCTTAATACGACATTTCTTAATGCCATATTAGTAACCGAGATTTTTGTAAGATAACGACCACAGATACGTAGTAGTGACAGATAAGGGTTAAAAATTGGAGTAGTTTATTTAGATACCATCCCCATATTTATTAATCATTAGAATTTAAAATGGACGTGTTTTATCGGATATGGGAGCAAATTAATATCACGTGGGTCTGTTGAACATGAGTTCAACAGACCCACGTGATATTAATTTCTGGCTGTCCAAAAGTAATGTGGGTGTTTATAAGAAATAAGTCAAAAGAGGCTGTTATATCCATTGCAACTTACCATCAGATGGTAAACAAGCAACAACTTATAATTCGCCAAACTTCATCATCATTCAAAAAACTTTTATGGGTTGAAAAAGAAGGAGAATTAAGAAAAAAAAAAACATGCGTGAGTGTCGTGGAACACTCGGTTGGAACGAAGTTCCTTTCGTAGTATATAATTATTGATAAACGTATTATATTATTGATTGACAAATACAAATAAATGAATTATGTACTAGCGTCTATTAAAATGGAGCTTCATTAAAAATAATATTTCTTTCATGGCAAGATAAGAAAAAGTGCGATTGAGATGGATATTATTCCATCTCGCTAGCACTATAGAAAGGGGGTCGTGACAGAAAAATCTTGCACTAATTCTCGCCTAGCCCACATCCGCTAAATTCGTACCGTGCGATAAGGAACTTCGTTCCAATAAAAAAACTACCATAATGTGAACCATGATAGATAAATAGTCTTGATACAACAGAAAACGTGGACTTCCTCGCTTGAACCGACTTATTCGTGTTACACACGCCCGATCCATTCATTCGCCGTGTAGCGGCAGCTTTAGAGAATCCACTGTCCTATACGAGTATCATTCCGTGGATGTCCTAAGAAACGACAGAGGGAAACTGAAACAGTACATAGGCAGCATCTTCCTAATAACAGCTTGACTTAGTGAAAAACTAAAACTGCAATTGAAATTGCCAAACCACCTGATAAGCATGGCAACCAGGGATTGAAAACGGTTCCAAAATACCGGTATAGAACCGGTATTTAGGGGTTTCGGTGCTTATACTGGAACAGGAACCAGAACCTAAATTGGAACCTTTAAGAACCTTTATTTTACCGGTTCCTAAGCAAACTAGTTTGAGGTGCGATCGGGTGGACGGGGCAATTCGGCGCGCGGCGGAGTGTGAGGAGAGGGGAGTTTGTAAAACATCACATTTGTATTGGTGGATCTTCTCTTGCATATCAACGCAGCGTTGCCAACTCTACGGATTTTGCCGTAGATCTACGGAAATTTGTCGTCATCTACGGAAAAGCAGCTTAACGCTGCTGTGTTTCGTAATGTGAGTG
The DNA here is from genome assembly GCA_963668995.1 of Parnassius mnemosyne. Lineage (NCBI taxonomy): Eukaryota > Metazoa > Arthropoda > Insecta > Lepidoptera > Papilionidae > Parnassius > Parnassius mnemosyne. The sequence goes on along the minus strand of CAVLGL010000084.1, from coordinate 21,366,709 downwards.
TAGACACCCGGAGACCCTTTTACTGGAAAAGAGGCATTCCATCTTAGTCCTCACGGGTGGCAACGCATCTGCGTTTTGATTCGCAAACGAGGATAAATGTAATGTCTATGGGCCGCAGCAACCACTTACCATCAGGTGGACTGTGTGCTCGTTTGTCACCCTATCCTTAAAAAAAAAAAACTACGGAATTTGAGGTTGCAATCTACGGAATTTTTATAAACTCATTGTCATTCTCTCTCTCTCTCTCTCTCTCTCTCTTCTATGTTGTCTGTAGTAAATTATATTTAATAATTAATTCTATGCTATCTGTATTAAAATAAAACCATTTTATTTTTGCTCATAAATATCCAATTTTTGTGAGGGTAATCGATTTCAAAGGAGAATGCCAAATTCTCGATAGTACTTTGCCCCACCCAAAAGTGTGGTGTACACGAATGCCGTATGCAACACTTTTTTAAATACTAGTAATGCTTAACATTACTAGTATTCCCTTTAACCACTTTTGGTAAGCTTAAAATGCTTGTGTTAGAAGTGGTTCACGACAGTAGTCGAATGACGGATTCGAACCCACGAACTTTCAAGTTCGCGGTCCGCGCCCTGCCATTACTATTACTACTATTACTATTATATTTATTACTTCATACAAATTATACATTTCAAGACTCTAGAAGTTGCGATTTTTTTTTAAACTGGAATTTAATAATTACGTTTACCTTATTTTTTAGAACAGCATTCGTTGCAGTTCATTGTAATTTTAGAATATAAATTGTCAGGCGCTAATGACATAATTATATAAATAAAAATTAAAGAATTTAAGGAGCATAATAATAAAATGATCAGTAACATTGGGAAAAGGTTCTCTTGTATAGAATCTAAAAGGTCCTTACACAATATTAGACTAGCACCACCTGTTTTTGATAAAATCTAGTCATGTCATGTAAACGAGTTATATTATTTACAAAATTATTTTTCAAGATATATATTGTTATGACATGTGTCTGAAGAAAGTGGAAATATTTACAGATTAGTAACTAATTTTACGACAACGACAGGACTATAAATTGTCAACTATATAAAAAAGCTATAAAACTAATATATTTGTTGCAAAGATCTCCATGTTGAATGAAGAGTTAGATTGTAAATCGAAATGAGGACACAAAATGCCCCTGCATCCTATCGACGCAAATATGATAATTACTGCACCTCAACATCGTGGATGAAATTATCAGAATGTCTTACTTTTATTACTTACTTACTTATCTTCACGCACAATCCCTGACGGGGTAGCCAGAGAGAACAGATCGCCAAGTGTCACGATCCTTACAAACCTCTTTCGCTTCTTTCAGATTCATTATCTTCTTCATGCATGCACGTCTAGGTATCCGAGTACTTTTGACCCTACCCTCTTCGAGCAATTTGCTCACATGGTCTTCGAAAGTTAGTCTCGGTCTACCTCGACACCTTTTAATATTAACTTTCGCGCTATATATTTTCTTCACCATTCGGTCTTCACTCATTCGCTCAACGTGCCCAAACCACCGAAGCACGCCCTTATCAATTTTTGTGATAAGGTCATCTTTCAAACCTGCCATATTGCGAATCTCTTCGTTTCGCTTTCGGTCGGCCATGGTAACGCCGCACATTTTACGAAGAGATCGCATCTCCACTGCATTCAACTTACTTTTATGCTTCTTCTGGCATACCCAGGTTTCGCTGCCATATAAAAAAGTCGGTACCAACACTGCGTTATGTATTGCAAGGCGTGCACTCTTCGCTACGCCTTGCCTTTTGACTAACGCAGTCAGGGCACCATTGACTTTGTTCCCGGCAGCGACACGCCTGTCCACATCTAAATCACATCTTCCATCCCGGCTAAAAGCACTCCCCAAGTATACAATTTCATTTACCTGTTTTAGACATTCCTGATTTACCCATATTTCACACTTCGTTCTCTCTTCGTCCCTTTCAAATACCATTTTACTTTTATTCGAATATTAATAAAAGCATAAGTCGTCAGCAAAAGCAGGAATAAGTGCAACGGTAAAGAAAGCGGGAATCAGCACAAGCAAAAATGTAATATAATCATAATCAATATATTTCACAAGCACAAATTAGTCAATGTGTGAAAATATTCGACATTAATTTGACATAAGTACGTACTTGCGATATTGACAAAATGACGTGTGTGTATAATTTTACAAAATGCACGAAAATCAATGATTGTTATTCAGTAATTATCTAATGCAATTCATGATTATTATCGACATATAATAATAATTGAAAATAAAAACTGATAAGTAACATTTTTATATGAGAAAGATTTTTAATATATTTTAATAGAAATATGTATTGTTTTATACTTTATGTATTATTACTTATTATTTACTTTATTTTATGAGAAAAGACTAGAAATGTAAATATTAATCGTTGAATTTCTTTTTTTAAATAATATTTAACAAAGAAAAAAGTATTTAACAGTGGTAGAGCCACGCGGCAGAATTGCTGTCGCACGGATGGGCCGGCTCGAACCAGGGTGGTACCACGACCTCACAGAATACCAGCATGAAGTAGAGGTTTTACCTCTGCGTTTCGCTTGGTGAGTGCAGGTGGCCGAAGGCCCTTTTTACTGGAAATGCGGCATTCCATCTTGGTCCTCACGGGTGACAGCGCATCTGCATTTTGATTTGTAATAGAGGATAGATGTGGATGTCTATGGGTCGCAGCAGCCACTTATCATCAGGTGGACTGTGTGCTCGTTTGTCACCCTTATCCTATAAAAAAAATATTTTACCGCAAGTTGTGCAAAATAACGTTTTGTCACCAAAAACTTTAAAATTCAAAGATTATTTTTCAACTTTTTTGTACAAGGTGGGGGCAAGATCTCTCATTCTCCTTTTAATAGCTTAGATATTTTACATTAAATTACGTTTATTTCGAATATAGAACACTTCTTGGAAAATAGGCAGTTAACATAAGCGCTTATTATTTTTTATAGATGATTGAATTATCACTAATATCTCAAACTTTTTTATCCATGCTGTCCCAATTGTTTTTACTATTATTTAAAAAAATCTGCCGAACAAGTCTTCGCTTTTCCTCGATCTTTTTTTTTTCAAATTTTCAATGTTGTTAGTTGTATAGTTTTTCTTTGTTACATAAATCACCCGAGTCAGAAACACCATAATATATCAAATAAACTAACAAAAACCAGTAAATAAAATCTATGTTAATAAGTCGTTATAATCAAGTTTGTAACGTAGTTTTAGTATAACTATCCACAAATATTAAAATGTCTATAGTTATTTTATTTGTTTTTTACTAAAAATTATATATATATTTAAAAGAAAACAGTTAATTTTAATAAATTTTTTTCTTGCATGTACAGGTTGATTCGATGTTATACTACAATTAAACTTACAACAAGAATTTTCCATGGCAGAAACAATTTTTCAACTAAGTTCAAAAACAAAAATTGTCGATCCTCAACGGAACGGATATTTTGAAATAGCATCTACGGATTTTTATACCAATCTACGGATTTGGAGATATTTGATTAAAGGTTCTCGAAACCGGTATTTAGAACCGGTACATCGGAACCCAAACCGGAACCGATACCGGAACTGGAACCGTACCGAAAAGAGGAACCTTTATAAGAACCTAAATGAAGAACCAGAACCGAAATTGGTACCGGTATTCAATCCCTGATGGCAACTGTGGCAAATATCTTCTCTATAAGTTAATTTATGTGCGAGGTCTATGTTCAGCAGTGGACTTTTTTTATAGGATAAGGGTAACAAGCAGGCACGCAGTCCACCTGATGGTAAGTGGTTGCTGTGGCCCATAGACATCTACATCTATCCTCGTTTGCGAATCACAATTTAGATGCGTCAGCCGTGAGGACTACGACGGAATGTAAGAGACATTCCATATTTCCAGTAAAAAGGGTCTCCGGTTCTCTACACTCATCATACGAAACACAGCAGCATTAAGTCGCTGTTTTACGCTGGTATTCTGTGAGAGCGTGGTCCTACCCCGGTCGAGCTGACCCATTCGTGCTACAAATATACAATTAATATAGTAAAAAATATATATCTATTCTGTTAGGATGTACTGAATGAAGGAATGAATAACTCGTGCTGCAGGCATAATTCAGTTGCACCGCGGCTCTGACATGTAAGTTTTGCACCATAAACTAATTTTACCGTTTGTTATCTTTATTATTTAAATATATAGATTAATGTAGAAAAAAAAACGCATTTGCTATCATTGTGTTGTGTAAAAAAACGATTGCCGATCTTAATTTTTTTGGCTTAAATGGTTTGTTAATGTCACGAGCGATACAACCTGACAGATATATCCTTCGGTGCCTTTTAATTTAGCCCTATCGATTTCCCCATCGATACTTTTTGGCGACAATTTTTTCATATTCATTAAAAAATGGAACTTTATTTTTTTTTGTACTGTGGCGAAACTATAAGGAGATACGGTCGGACGTTTAATTATCACCTTTTCACAAGAACTCTTAAAATAGGCAACTTTGGAATGGTTTGAAGATATAAGCGCGCAATTTGAATTGTTATGATATTAATATACTATATGATGAATTTATCAATTCCCATTTTAATGATATTTTAGGGGTGTGTAGATGAATTTAATAAGTTTTAAGTGTTAATTTTATCTGCACGCGTTTGTAGAAAATTTTTAGAAAACTGATGGAAGGAGGGATGACAAACAAGCACATGATTTATCCTCCATTCCATCTCGACATTTATCTTCGATTAAGAATAAAAATGTAGATGCGTGCAGATGGAATGTCTCTTTACCATTCCAAAAAGCCTCTGGTTCTTGCACGAAACACAATAAATAGCACGCAGTGTTGCTATTTGTCGCTGGTATTCTGTGCGAGTGTAGTCTCCTACAGATTGTCTTTACCACTGTAAATTAAAAAAAAAAATAGACAAAGTGCACTGGACCCCGACGTAGTGCATGACAAGAAGCATGTTCTTTAGTGACAGCAGAGAGCGCTGCACGCGCAGCACGCGTGCCCTCAGCGCTGCGAATGACGCGCGCGAGCTCAGCGCACCCAGGTGCTGCATGAACACTTGCGCACACGCACGTACGTACACTCCCCACACCACACAGACCGTGGTAAGTATGGATCGCCTTGACCGGGGAAGGACCACGCTCTCACAGAACACCAGCGTAAAATAGCAGTGCAGTGTTTCGTATGGTGAATGTAGAGAACTGGAGACCCTTTTACTGGAAAAGAGGCATTCCATCTTAGTCCTCACGGGTGACAACGCATCTGAATTTTGATTCTTTATTGAGGACATCTAGATGTAGATGTCTATGAGTCACAGCAACCACTTACGATCAGGTAGACTTTGTACCTACTGACGTTTTTCACCCAATCCTATAAGAAAACACCTCCTTCTTAAAAACGTACTTGTTCTGAGCGCAGTCCTTAGACGTACTCTACCCAACTAATAATTAAGACTGTTGTGCTGATCTTTAACGCACTCACAGCGATTTGTGAAAAACTGTCAATCGGATATAGGATGCGGTCCGATCTGTTTACTGCTTTGACCTTTGACTACTGTAATAATTAAAAGTTTTAACGATACAATAGAGTTGAAATTTTAATTCTATACTCTATTAGCCGCCTAGAGGAAAACTGTAGTTTACAGTAGACGCTAATGTAAGGCAGTAACTTTTGAGCTTATCAAAGGTGGTTTAAAGGAATTATTAGTTATGTTTAATAGCATTACTAGTATTTAAAAAAAAAGTAGATTTTGTCAACACCACCAATTTCATGCTCCACGTGTTAAATCAGAAAAGTGTTTTGCTTAAGAACTAAAAGGCCGCTTATTTCTACCTCATTTTTCTATAACTATATATTCCGAGGGCATCAGCATGCTAGATTAAATTTATTCATCAACAAGCAAAAGAGTGTCGTAGTGCTCCTAAGTTTACTCTTTAAAAGGTCTACAATCAGTTTCTATATACAAAGAGTTCGATTACGAGACTGTTTTTTTTTTCTTTCCTCACCAGCATGGGCCACAGCGGCTGGAAATTTAAGTACACATTAAGGAAAAAATATATACGTAGCTGATTCAGTATTACCATAACAAAGACGTGACGATAGCTTTAAATGTTTGCGACACGCCCCCCGCTGCTAAAGCATGCCGAGAGAATGTTTTTTTGTTACCCTTTAAGGTCTCCCTCAAACGTATGACTTCGAATGTTACATTATAGCTTTGAAAATTAAAAAGGTGAGATTTACTTTTATATTGACAACTATAAAGAATAAAATACTTACGAAACCTTTTTAAGACATCTCCTAAATTCTACCTAAAATTAGTTTTGGATATGATGATCCTGCACATTAAATTTCAAAGGATCAGTTTATTGACAAGTCTATAAACCAGGTCTGGTTTTCAATTATATATAGATAATTGACGTATAGTAATAAAGTCTTTCGCGTGAATGGCGTAACGTAGGTCAAATCACACAGCACTTGACTAGGTGCAAAAAAGTCGAGAGACTGCTAGTAATTGCCTTACGTGTATAGAAGCCTTATTATATCAATTCGCATGCAGTCTCGTAAGTTGTCAACTTGGGGGTCGGCATAACTCTAGTTTTTTAGCTGCGCCATTCAGCCTACAACGTCGATAGCACTCGGGGTGGTCAGTGCTGGGATACCTGCTTGGAAATGGTAGTGGTGTGTGAGGGAATTCCGTTCCGCGCATTGAAAATGTCTTATTGCGATTGGATTGGTCGTTTGTTATGTTAATGTTTTTAATTAGTTCAATTATAAACTTTCTGGGTTACTATCTAATGGTATTTATTTCGTTTAATTGAAGTTGACATTCAGTAATATTTTATATGTACATACATATATAAATATTTCACATAAAATAGAGAAGAATATTTTAATGAATATAGATTCTTACATAATACTTATTGAAAGTCATTTTTATTTATCACTGGTTCGGACTTCATTGAAGTTGAATAATATACAGATAACTTTCAAATAAATTTGTCGGTTCAATACGCGTTCCACCGAGTTGATTGAAGGTACTATACCTATATCCACAGAATAAATAATAATACAAGAACCTTCGTGCAAGTGCAAGCAATAAGTTGACAAAGTTTTAGAGGAATCACTAATAAACGGTACGGCAGCGCATAAAATACGACAAACAAACATTATTTTTATGTATTAGAGAAGATAATATCCAAATGTGTCGTGTGCGCATGTTCGTGGCTACACTAGTTGTGATATATTATAACCGACTGGAAAAATTTACACCACTACATTTTCACATGCGCTGAACATGGAACACATGCAGGCGGTGCGGTGTGACGTCTTACATACAGTTACAGTTTTTTTTTAAGAATTTTTTTTTTATAAGAGAGGGGTATACGAGCATGCGTCTCACCTGATGGTAAGTGACTACCGCCGCCCATGAAAAACTGCAACACCAGGGGAACCAGGGGAATTGCAAATGCGTTGCCGGCCTTTTAAAAAGGAATAGGCTCTTTTCTTGAAGGTCCCTAAGCCGTATCGGTCCGGAAAAATCGCTGATGGTAATCGATTCCACAAGGAAGTTGTGCGAGAAAGAAAACATCTTCTAAATCGCACAGTGGTGGACCGCCAATCATCCAGATTGTGTGGATGGTATCGGGAGTTCCATCCTGCGCCTTGTATAGTTGCAGGTGGTGTGCCGGCATGAAATACTGTCCCGCTCTGCTGAGCACGCCAAGCTTTTTAGAGGCCGATTTGCCCTTCTCTTCCATACACTTCAAGTGACCATGAAACTGCACGTCACTCGATATGTCGACTCCGAGTATTCCGATACTGGCTGAGGCAAGAGAGAACAGATCGCCAAGTGTCACGATCCTTACATACCTCTTTCGCTTCTTTCAGATTCATTATCTTCTTCATACATGCACGTCTAGGTATCCGAGTACTCTTGACCCTCCCCTCTTCGAGCAATTTGCTCATATGGTCTTTGAAAGTTAGTCTCGGTCTACCTCGACACCTTTTAATATTAACTTTCGCTCTATATATTTTCTTCACCATTCGGTCTTCACTCAGCAGACAATTTACTTTAATGTCACCCAATTTCACACCCAAACAACTATCTTTCAGCTTCTGTAAACAGCTGTCGAGATACAGTATGACAGTAGTACAGCCAGGAAGACATGACACAACCCTGTTTTACGCTCGTTTGGACGCTAAACATGGGTGACAGGTCATGCCCTACCCGCACACAGGCTTTACAGTCACAGTTAAGTGCAGTGTGCAGTCAGCACAGCCCTTAGCAATCGACCATCCACACCATACCCCGGCAACAGTTCCCACATTTTCTTCCTTACAACCTTATCAATTGCTTTCTCAAGATCCACAAAAGCACAGAAAATCCTCTGGTTAGCAGCCAGAAGCTTTTCCGTGATCATGCGGAGAGAAAACATTTGATCCGTGCATCCTCTTCCAGGTCCAAATCCGCATTGTGCCTCCCATAGAAATCTTTCCGATTTCTCTTGCATTCTATGTGTCTAAACCTTCGAGTAAACTTTACTTGCTAAACTGGCTAAGCTGATCGCCCGATAGCACCCACACTCAAAATGTGAACCTTTACCTTTATATAAAGGCATAATGACTGCGGATCACCAATCATCCGGGACATCCCCTGTCCGCCAGCACAAATTGCACAATAGATGAAAGCTGTCCCAGACGCGAAGCCCACCATACTTGACCATTTCAGCAGTAACTCTGTGTAGTCCCGCAGCCTTACTATATTTCAAACTTCGAATCGCACGTTCAATCTCTCTCATACTGATGACCTCAGTGTCATCGAGGTCCGGGTCTGGCGTACCGGTCACGGCGTCATCCCCGGATCCCTCACTAAGATCATCACACACATACATTTCTCTATAAAATTCGCTCCATCGCTGCATGACGTCCGATTTTTCTGAGAGGACGTCATGCAGCATTAAACCACAATAAAAAAAATTCAATTATCTCTTTTTATTTTTAAAGGATATTGATTTTTTTACGTTCTGTATACTAAATGAGCTTATAGCGCCCTGAGAATACAAAATGATAATGGGTTCATATTATTGTTGCGGTGGCCGCGGTATTGCGGCGCATTGGGCATGTTAACTGATGCGCGCATTTACGGTTTTCAGGTGGTAATTGGTAAAAAAGTAACATCCCCATTCCATTGGACCCGCGACAGGTACGACAGTTCTAAAATTGCTTGGGAGCCGATTTCAGTCACAGCTATTGGCAAGCTATATGTCTTATTCCTTAGTGATATATAACTGTGTTATAAAAGTTACAAAATTTATTCAAGAATACATTTTCAGCTACTATTTACAAACAAAGTTATTACTTTGTTTTACTAACCTCTCGATGGATGTTAAATAAGAAATAAAATAAGTTAAATGTTATTTATTTTTTAAATAACTTTTTTTTTACAAATGTTGCCAAAACTGGCATATTGGCAGAGGGCATAAGACTTTATGTATTAAAAGAATTAAAAAGTGTAAAATATAACCACAAAAAAACGCAAACTATGTATAAACATCAAATAAAAATAGTAATAAAATTTTAGTTCTTCCTTGTAGGTCACAGAAAATGCCGATTTCATTGAACATGCGCGCTCTGTTCCACAGATGAAAAACTCAACTGTCTGTTGATCACCAAAAATAGAATTCTACGGACACACGCGTGGAATTTGAGCGAAATGTCAGTATTTCGAATTCACCGCCGTCTTGTTCATTTTTTATTACTATCTTGTAGCTTTTAGTACAGGACTTCACCGCAGGGGGCGCTACTGCGACGATAATTTTTTTAAGATGTCGTCAGGTAAGTAATTTAGTTATACGGCTCTCTTTGGATTAATTTATTGGCGCCCCTTTTGTTTCATCATTGTAGTGATGTAATCTTGAAATTTATTAGAGGTTTGCATTTTGAGCTTAGCGTATGTTTTTTATTTAAATTAATAAGCGGATCTAAATTTTGTACAGTAAAAGTAATAAAGCGTGTTATTTAATTAAAAAAGTAATGGAGATCCTCTGATTCTTTACATTCATTTTTATTTCTGTGTACTTATATAATTTATATAATAAACTAACATTTATTTACATAGTTATTGATGAAATATAAAAAATATTAAATAGACATATTTAATACTTTTTATATTTTCAATTTATGTAACGGTAACATTGTTCTATATTGTTTGTAATTAAAGTAAAACTTTAACTTTAAATTTTATCCTAGCGGTGAACAGAAATACCCAAACAATCCTTGCAAGTTTAGCCACGCATTATCAATATTACAGGTTACGTAGTAACTATTATCTAATTTGTGGTACAGGGATATTTTTTTTGCTTATTAACACGTGCGTGTATAGGTAGACAAAATCCTTACGGATAGCAGTAGTTGAAAAATACTATTGGTAAATCCAATTGTACATGCCTTAAGCGCATTAAAAAATTACGTATAACATGATTATACGTAAATTTTTAAAGTAGTTTAAATGCACAAAAGTTTTCACTGATATCCTTATTATTATACTTCCAATTTTCCGAAAATTTTATGTCAAACTTCAATTAAAAAGTTTGGAAAATCCAAAAGTGCACGACTCATAATGCTCATATGATCATTATATTATATTATGCATCATTTCATTATCATCATTCAGGTCACTCCATAAAGTCCAAGACGTATTTAAGTATATTTATATATAAATCCTACTTACTTTTAGTACGTAGTAATATTATTTATTCTGTGCTTTTAAAATATTGTAATAAAAACCTGTGATTATAATAATAATCAAGTATGTATCAAAGGAGAATGCCAGATTCTGAATAGAACTTTGCCCCACCCAAAAGTGTGGTGTACACGAATGCCTATGCAACATTTTTTTCTACTTTATTATTTCATCTATATTATATAATTTGAAATATCTAATATAATAATAATAATCTAAATATCTTGCGATTTTTTTAAACTGGACTTTAATAATTACATTTACCTTATTTTTAGAACAGCATTCCGTTGCAGTTCATTGTAATTTTAGAATATAAATTGTCAGGCGCTAATGATATATATAAATAAGCATTTAAGGAGCATAATAATATAATGATCAGTAACGTTGGAAGAAGGGTTCTCTTGTATAGGATCTAAAAGGTCCTTACACGATAAAGGACTAGCACCATCTGTTTCTGTCATAAAATCTATGTCCTCATCATGTAAACGAGTTATATTATTTTTCAAGATACATATTTACAAAATTATTTTTCAAGATACATATTTTTATGACATGTGTCTGAAGAAGGTGTAAATATTTACACATTGCGACAACAACAAGACCATAAATTATCAACTATATAAAAAGCTATAAAACTAAATATATATTTTTACGTGGTAGAGCCATGCTGCAGCTATATTAATATTATAGTTGTAGCACGAATGGGTCGGCTCGACCGGGGAAGGACCACGCTCTCACAGAATACCAGCGTAAAATAGCAGCTTAATGCTGTTGTGTTTCGTATGGTGAGTGTAGAGAACCGGAGACCCATTTTACTGGAAAAGACGCAGTCCATCTTAGTCCTCACGGGTGACAACGCATCTGCATCTTGAGTCTTTATTGAGGATAGATGTAGATGTCTATGGGCCACAGCAACCACTTACCATCAGGTGGACTGTGTGCTCGTTTGTCACCCTTATTTTATTAAAAAAATCTGTTGCAAAGATCTCCATGGTGAAAGAAGAGTTAAGATTGTAAATCGAAATGAGGACACAAAATACCTCTGCCTCCTATCGACACAAAGATGACCATTAGTGCACCTCAACATCGTGGATGCAATTATCAGAATGTCCGTAGTAATTAGCAGTAAGTCAATAAGTAGGCGTGATCGAGTCCGTATATTAATAAAAGAAAAAGTGGAACGGTGAAGAAAGCGGGAATCAGCACAAGCAAAAATATGATATAATCATAATCAATATACATATTTCACAAGCGTAAATTAGTCAATGTGTGAAAATATTCGACATTAATTTGACATACATACTTATGATATTGACATAATGACGTATGTGTGTCATTTCATAAAATGCACGAAAATTAATGAATGTTATTCAGTAATTATCTAATGCAATTCATGATTATTATCGATTTATAATAATAATTGAAAATAAAAATTGATAAGTTACATTTTTATATGACAAAGACTTATAATATACTTTAATAGAAATATGTATTGTTTGATACTTTATGCGTACGTATATTATGTACTTATTCATACAAAGAAACGCAGATGTTATTAGAAAAGATTGGAAATGTAAATATTATTAAATAATGTTTTACCGCTAGTTGTACAAAATAACGATTTATCACAAGAAACTTCAAAATTCATAAGATTATGTTTCATATTTTTACCTTTTTTTTACAAGGTGGGGCACGATTTGGCATTCTCCTTTGGTTTTTAGAATATTTTATATTTGTACAGCAATCTTTTTGAGCACGAGCCTCTGCAAACAACCGATACAGTATTCACTCACGACGGCGGCTGAGCCTGAAGTGCGTGAGTGAGTCAGTCTAGTAAAATAAATTATTACAAGACTGCTCAAAACACCGAAAATTTCGGGATTTCTCAGTCGAAAAAATTAATTATAACAAAACAAAACAAAATTAAACTGCCATTTACATTCCATGGCTTCCCACATGATAGATGACGAGATTAAACAATATATTAAGTATAAAAAATTTATATTTTCAAAAGTTATCGTGTTAACCCTTCCATGCGCACTTGATAAATCCTACCATAAACCACTAAAACCACTTTTTATGTAAAAATAGCAATTAATCGATTTAAAAAAATATTAATAAATTCAACAATCATTTATCTTTCTCACAATGTGCTTTTTATTTCATTTATATGTTCAATATCATTATTAGATACGGTTTTATTTTTATGCGATAAAACGTTGTATCTAATCTTCATTTTTAGGCGCTAGTAGAACATACCTACGCGCTTTACGCTTAAGGCATGTAATAAGTCCCAGAGTTGAGCAAATATCTTTCATTTCTAAGAGGATTATGGACTTACTAGTCTGTCGTTAAATATTTTTTAATATCTCAGATATGCCAGTAAAGGAAATTAGATACTGTTGAGCTGAGTGGTTAACCAGCACTTAAATTTTAATTATTTCTTCGGTGCCGACGGATATTTTACTCGGTTCAGTGGAAAACTTCAAAGCTAATTTTTATCCCCTAATTAAGAATAAACCCCTTAACTACTACGGCTCAGTTAAACGGTTACTTCTATTATCTATATAATGTATATTATTAAATATAATGGATGTGGGGATATCGACTTTGACACCATTTGACCGATGAATATGAAAGTTGGCATATACACACACACACATACACACACACACACACACACACACACATATATATATATATATATATTCCGTGGAGAAGATTTTTATACTATCTACTTTATTGTAATTAGTTGTGCTGCTGGATATCAAGTTCTATACCGTTCAACTGAACGCCATGAAAAATGGTGAACACAGGCAGGGCATCTGCAGGATTTTGCTAGTTGCTTATGAATTCATTGCTAAATATAAATGTTTGTATAGGTTAGATAAGTAAGCGGTAACTGATATTTTTCCTGTACAAGCGGATATATTTGTGCAGAGTCGATATTCTGACACTGTAATTTGATTCCTATTACTAGCACGTGGAATTCGGCTGTTTGATGATTTAGTGGTTGCAAAAGCCTTCGTCAGTTGTAAGGTGTCAGGGGAATTTGGTATTTAACGATGAAACTGGTACGTCCCTTTTATACACGTGTCTCGTGTTACTGTAGGTACTGTCTAAGTAGAAATATAGTCATTTTTATTACATAAATTTAATAATGTTTGTGGATATAATCACCATATCACTAAAGCAATAGAACGAGTTCAACAATAGCGAACATAATAAAATAACTATTATAACTGAAGATAGCTTGGGGCCAACATACCACCCCTGTACCGCATAATGTCCCACTACAGTCGATGAGTGTTTGTTTTTGGTACATTTTATATCAAACAGTACAATCTGTCAATGATGCTACGTAAGTTAGAATAATATAGATAAGTTCCACTCATTCACTACAGTTTTGTTAATTGTGAAGCGTATTACGTTTACGTAGAACCAAGATCATATACGTAAGACTTGACAGGCGTCGTTTTGCCCTCCTGGTAGGTGGTGCGATGATTTTGACTCCTAATTCACCCAGGACTTTTTACATAGTTTATTAATATTAATTCGATCACCAAACCAACTATCGCGCCTAGATGTTGTGATTTTCTTTTTTGGCATTAAAGAACAATTTTCGTTCCAAAATATAGAATTAATTAATTACTTCTTAAATAAGAACTATCGTCTTAGCAAAACAAAAATATGTTGTGCGTTTATGAACTCAGTCGGTTCAAAACGTTAAAATGACAACAAGGATATTAATACCAGATAAAGATTTTGTTTTGTTACTTCGCGTATGTTAGTGTAAGACATTTTTTTTTAATTTTTTACTGTTTTGATATATTGTATTGCTCATATGTGTTAGTGTCCTGCTTAGTCTCACGAGAGAGATATTATGAGGAAATACAGTTGTTAGTGCAACGGAAAGGGCGGAAAGTATTTTTATATCCATTGGTAAGCATCCAAATTATACGCAATTTACTTTGACTAGAACTCAAATAAAACTATTGGTTAAATGTTGCATCACTTTTTAAACATACATAAGACTTTCATTTTCGAAGTTTTCCTATATCATATGAAAGAAGAAAAGCAGAAACCAGGTAATGTGGGGACCAAGTGGATAGGGATATGTTAAGTATTAGATGTCCGTATCATAGAAAAAAAGAACATGATAAGTATTTTTGAGTTTGGCAAAGGAAGTAAAGCATATTGTATATTGAATAAAAAATATTAATAAATAAAATAAAAAAAATATCAGACAGGGCTGATAGAATTAAATATAAATATCAAAAAAATAAAAAGGCATGTCCACATTATAACTATCATTCCACCCCTCGTAACCGCGAAGAGGGGTCACGAAACCGCAATGTTGTGACCCGAGCGTCCCAATTATGTGATTATTTATGTGTGACACGTCATTTAACCGTGCTATACACTCTTAACACTTGTTTTATCATCCATTTACATAGACCCCTCAGCTTATTCTTACAAAGTATGTTATTCTCTAGTTTCTGAACTGTCATAGAGTTGGGGCGGTTCTGTTCACTTTGGTTTGTTAATAACTGTCTCTGTAACCAGATGTGTTGACAGGTTAACATAGTGTTGTGTGGAATTATCACGATGATAGATAATATATGATGTCCACAAATGTGCATTAAATGAACATACAATAGGCAAAAACTTTAAATTAAAATTGTTATGTATTATATTAATGTGTGTATTTATTTGGTATACATACACGCCGTTTCTGTTACCTTTGCAGACTATTAAAGTCCACTGCTGAAAATAGGCCTCCTCCAGAGATTGCCTAATAGGGGGGATATTTGCCACAGTTGCCACGCTCGACAATCGGGTTGGCAACCGCAGTTTTTTTATATATTTAGTCGTTATTAGGAAGACGCTGCTGCCCATCTCCTGATTTATTTCGCTCTTTATCACGCGATGCTCTATAATGAATGACCATTTTAATGACATGTTCGTAAAATTGACTGTTTTACTACAGCGTGTAGGGGAGAAGTGGCATGAAAGAGCCAGTTTATTAAACGGAGCAAATAAACATACTTTTAGTGAAAGAAATGATGATATTTTTTACTTCAATTATTATTTATTTATTAAAGTAGGTAATTGCATACGAAAAAACCTTAAACGCTTTGAAAAAATCAACAAAATATTCATTTAAATAAAATGTGTCTTTTGGCTCTTTCATAACATTTCGGTATTGAAAGAGCTACTAAAAGTTATGAAAGAGTCAGTCTGTATTATAAAGTGTAATTGTGAAAATTAAGCAAAATAATAGTAGTTCCACTATTAAAAAAATAAATAGACATTACTAACAAATCCTTTTTAAAAACTAGTGACATTTTGAAGAAATTTTTAATTCTATCAGTCATTTTAAGTGATTCTAACAACGCTTAAATCTTAACATATTATTCAGTCATAATTTTAGATTAGAGGCGTATTATTTTTTATTAATAACAATCTTTAAATCTAAACAAAATAACAAACATCTATCAAAAACAACATAAGTAGTCAAATCTTTAAGAACTTTAAAAAAAATATTGCTCACTTTGAGCTTCAGTCTTTACCATCTATTTGCTTAAGTTTAAGATTCAGACTTTTTAGGAACTTTGGAATATATAATGTAATTTGCTTAAAGTTGGAAATATGTCTTTCAAAAGAAATTACATTTTCCCTTAATGCCGCAGGATTCATGATTCCAATCAGAATAAATTTTGCACTAAAACCAATCTTGATCACTGTTTTCACATGATTTGCTGCAATGATTTCCCTCCATTTATCTGGAGTGATATAATTAGCCATGGCATAATCAAATGCCTGCTTCTTAGTTTGTTACCTTGTTAGGCCATAGCACATTTTAGAAGCAGTCTTTAAATAATCCGCAAACATATTTTCTTTGTCTGTTGTGAAAATACGCTTATTTCCTATATTAGGGCAGCGTTTAAAAGCTGATTCACTAGAAGCCTTTATTTTTTTTAACTATTTTAGCTAAGTGTGCCCTCAATATATTAAAGATGTGTGCAGTTTTGTTTATTGGTTGATGTATCTCCAAAACTTCACTAACTGCTTCTTCAATTACCGATTTTTCTGGTCAATTTTCGTTTTTTTTTTTGGACCAGGCTTCCCTATAATGCAATATCTGAAGCAAATAATTTAATAATATATGAAAAAATGCATATTTACTATTATATTTATTTTATTTACAATATTTAAATGCAGGGTTATGAAAGAGCTGGTTATGAAAGACCCAGCTCTTTTAAGGCCCATTCACCCGGCTCTTTCATAACTTATTCTTTAAAAAAATATAACATTAAAAATAACAACAATATCAAAACTTTTGCGGCTCAGTTTTTACGCAGCTGCAAGGCCAAGTATATGCACAAACTCAATCTACAATCTATTTACCGATATCTCTTTATAATAAAATACCAAAAAACAAGTTAAATGAAGCAAACTCCTTACTTTTTAGTACCAAAAACTTTAACTCGATGTACCGGCGTCCGCTGGTTTCGGCGGACTGTCAAATGTTTGTGGGTGACGGGGAATCAATGTAGCCACTTAAAAATAAAATTACCAATCAAATCCGTTCATAAACTAGCAAAATAATGTAAGTGGCTCTTTCAAAACCTGGCTCCTTCATGCCACTTCTCCCCTAGTATTTGTAGCCGGTGGAAGGAAAAGGGGAGATCTCCCGCCGGGCAAGGTGTTCTGCCCAGGGAGCGGCCAACGCTCCGAGTGGTAGTTCGAAGCTAATCTCTCAGGAAATCAGGAATGTGCCGCTGCCCATCCCCTGTTTCAGCTTTCCTCCGTCATCTCTGACGACACCCATGGGTTATTAGCCATGAGCACTAAGATGGAATGCCTCTTTTCCAGTAAAAAGGGTCTCCGGTTCTCTACACTTACCATACGAAACAGCAGCATTAAGCTGCTATTTTACGCTGGTATTCTGTGAGAGCGTTGTCCTTTTCCGATCGAACCGACCCATTCGTGCTACAACCACGTTCAAAAACATGCATTGTGAAGGCGGCATAAGTGAATTCATCTCCCCATTTCGTCCCATGAGTTTCGTATGGCTCAACTCACACTGGCGCAGAGTCGAAGCGACGCGACGCGTCGTATTTTTCCGCCTACAGCATATTCATCACTATTGTTCTATTATTTAAGTACAAATTTCTGCTATGTAAATATGAAAGCGCGCGTCGACACGCGTTTACGCGCGCATTGCGCTTCGACGCTCAGCTGGAGTCGAGTGGATTCGCGAGTCATCGCGCGTACTCGAGCGCAGTGACGCGTCAGACGCCGACTACAAGGGACAGACGACATTGCTGAACTTCGACAACAATGGACGAAGATGAAAAAATATTTATTTAGTACACAAATATGAATGTCTGTTTAACGTCAAGGTAAAAACCTACAGTGATAAAAATTGTAGGCAAAATGACTGGCAAAAAGTAAGTGGCTTACGAGCAGCGTCGCGCGAAGGCGCGCTTCGCCGTGCAAAACATGACGCGTCGCGTCGCTTCGACTCTGCGTCAGTGTGAGTTAAGCCTAAGAGGCTGTAGCTGGGTAAGTAACTGTCAAAAAGATCTTTATTATACGTGACAGAGCCGCGCTGCAGCTACGTTATGGTTGTACCACGAATGGGTTGGCTCAAACGGGGTAGGACCATGCTCTCACAGAATACCAGAGAAAATAGCAGCTTAATGCCACTATATTTTAAGACACATGATGATGAGTGTACAGAACCGTAGACCCTTTTCACTCGAACCAAAGTATTCCATCCTAGTCCTCAGGTGTAACAACGTATCTACAATTTGATCTTAATTGAGGATAAATGTTGATGTCTATGGGCACAGCATTCACTTACCATCAGGTGGACTGTATGCTCGTTTGTTATTCTTATTCTATAAAAAATGCTATAACTTCTGATAGATGTTAGTATAACCAGTTATTGTTTACTCGAGACGAAGTATGCCAAGTCTGGCGTCGGGGAGTAGCGTATCAGGTGCGAAACATAATTTATTTCATTAATTGCAATTTTAAGTCCTGACTAAGCAAGGAAAACTTCGTGAGGGACCCTGCATGTGTACGAAATTAGAAAAAGTATTTTGAATATGTGAAGTCCGTCAACACGCATTGCGGCAGAGCTGCGGACATAATATGTCAAGGATATTTTGCCTTAAGTACTTTCAGAAATGAGATGAGGCCTGTGCCCAACTGTATAACGTCCCATACATACCATATACGAGTAGACTGTAACTTTAAGTTACTTTTGGTTTGATGTGGTGGCGTACGATTCAATAATATTTATTACTACTAATAACAAATTATTATTTATTTATCAAAGAATACTATATTTTAAATGAATTAAATGAAACTAATTTTTGCGGATTTTATCGCGTTTAATATTTCATATAAGAAAACATTATGTGTAAGTATACTATATTTTTATAATTATATGGATGTTATTGATGTAATCTGCTCTATGATAGGAGAGTCCTGTCATGTCATGCATTGGGTTGTTACGAGCGGGTGAAAATGAAAAATGTATTAGCATTTAAAAGTGACCTATTCACATGTATTTATTTAAAAAAAAATCAAGTATATCTCCATCCCATTTACCGTGAGCTAATTCTTCCGCTGCGCTAAACTTTGATTGACAGAAGTTTTTTTGGCGAAGTAGGGTCCGCGGCCACGCGACCAAATTAACTTTGTGTAATCCCGATCTCCGATAGTTGGCTATCTGGCGGCGCAGTCGGTAAAGAGGGTACGTTTTTATAATGGTTAATTCGGATTAGATAATGTCCCACGGGTGGTCGCCGTTTAGGGGTGGTTTTAGGGTTGTCAAGAAATAGTTAAATTTGATCGAGAATTTATAGAGAATTTATAATTTAAAATATAATTTAAAAGTATAATTTAAATTATATATAATTTATAGAGAATTTATAGAATTTATAAAATTGATAGAGAAATCATGTTAGTAGAATTGTTAAAAATTTTTTTTTGAAAATGAAGTTCTGTTCAAAATATTTGTCTGCTGAGTATAATGAGTAACGAAACCTGTGTTCGAAACTTAATCAGTTAAAAATACAAATAATTAGTTTTTAGCTTCTAAAATTTTCCTTGTCGATGTTAACGTCCGCCTAAAATAAATAATAATAATAAAGTTATTACGTGACTTACATATAAAATTAATATATTGACTCAATGTATGTATTGTAATATGTTTGTGTGTCAAATGTTCCCAGTAACAACCCTTGATAAGTGTAACTGCCGGGGGTTGCGCCCCATTGCAGCCCAGGTTGCGACAGGTTGAGTGCGTCGTGTTTGTGTTAGAGAGCTATTGAGATAGACGTGTGTTTATTGCTTCTACATTTAGTTCCTATTCTTGGAAATTAAGCAATGCAATAAATCTTGTAATAATTATAGTAAATACGTTTATAAACAGGTGGAGCTGCTTAATTACATCATCCTCGTGCTGGCTGTGAGCTTCTCATATAGTAGGGTAAAGATTTGCTACAATATCAGTTAGCAGAACTGAATACAGCTGTATTACTGCTGCCGTACGAATGGGTCGACTTGACGGTTATAGGAACGCGCTTCCACAGATTATCAGAGTGAAATAGCTGCATAATGTTGCTGTGTATCATAATAATAATGTCCTCCAGACCGAAATTCGGTCACGGCGGCCAGCCTCAACGGAGACTAGCCATCGGCGCAGGACAGGATTATAGTGTCCAAGTGTATGCGTATGCACAAGTGCACTCTCTATTCCCTCACTGTCATAGTCCGATGGGACGGTAAGCCGACACGATCGGAGAGAGATCAGGCGCAGGACCTACGGCTTTACGTGCTTTTCCGAGGCGCGGGAGTGAGACACCGCGAACTTTCTGGCTCTGGGTAGCTGCTTAGAATTGCCTGACAGAAAAACTCAATAACTGATTTTTTTTGGTCCGACCCGGGATTCGAAATCCAGGACTTCATGATCCTAGTTGAATCTTGATCGTGATCCATTAGGTGTTCAAACTGTCTTGCTTTTTTTAAAAGTAATTTTTCTTGCAATTTATAAGTTAACACATTTTTTTTAATGGAATAAGGATGACAAACAAGCACATAATTAGAGGGACTTGTTTGATGGTAATTGTTTAACAATTTGAATGGTGCCCTAATAAAAAAAAACACTTATTATGGGCCGTAATAATATAATGGTTTAAAAAATAATTAAAAATAATAAAAATCTGTATAAAGGCCCCATTGTTGGATATATTATGTCTACTATGAAAAAAGATAAGTGTAGGTACGAACACAATATATCTATTACTAGCTGCTCCCCGCGACTTCGACCGCGTGGAGTTATTTTTCGCGGAACCCTAAAATAAAAACAGCCCAAGTTACTGCTTATAACATCAGCTATCTGCCAGTGTGCATAAATACTGACAAATATTGACATTAATATTTGTACGATACTAACGTCACTTAATTGTTTTGCCTTCCCAGAACTCATCCACTAACGCTTAAACTTTATGGTATGGTATTAAAGTGCAAATTGACTTTTAAGTATTATTACGAATCTTTTGTATGGGAATATAGCAAAGTGTTGTTTTTAGACTTTGTCAGGCCATTTTTTAAATTTTTCTCCCCGTAAGAACCATCTTCGTACTTCAAAGAATATTTAAAAAAAAGAATTAGCGAAATCGGTTCAGCTGCTCACGAAATTTGCGCTTAGCAACACATTCAGGGATTCATTTTTATATTATAGACTAGCTGTGCCCCGCGACTTCGCTCGCGTGGAATTTACTACGATTTCATGGATATCAATTTTTTTTGCGTGGAACCCTAATTTTGTTTTTGAGTAATGTTACCATCTTATAAATATGGAAAAATTGACATTAATATTTATACAATACTAACGTTACTAAATTATTTTGTATTCCCGGAACCCCTCCACTCACACTTAAACTTTATAGTATGGTATTAAAGTTCAAATTGACTTTTAAATATTATTACGAATCTTTTGTATGGGAATATAAAAAAGTGTTGTTTTTAGACTTTTTCAAGCAATTTTTAAATTTTTCTCTCCGTAAAATCCATCTTCGTACTTCAAGGAATATTATAAAAAAAGAATTAGCGAAATCGGTTCAGCTGCTCTCGAGATTTGCGCTTAGCAACACATTCAGCGATTCATTTTTACATTATAGATATGGTTAAAGTTAATATTTTTTATTTTAAGTTTGAATTGAAGATAAGAATATTGTTAATATTACTGTAGGTGTAAATATACGTGGTGAAGCCACGCTGCAGCTGTATTATGGTTGTAGCACGAATGGGTCGACTCTCTGCTCTGACAGAATACTAGCCTAAAATGACAGCTTAATGCTGCTGTGTTTCGTATGGTGAGTGTTGAAAACTGGAGACCCTTTTTACTCAAAACGAAGTACTTCATCTTAGACCTCATGGGTGACAATGCATCTGTATTTTGATTCTAAATTGAGGATAAATGTTAGGTGTATACAGGCCACAGTATCCACTTATCGTCCGGTGAACTGTGTGCTCGCTATTCACTCATATTCTATATAAAAGGTACATAGGATGTTTTTTTTTTCAATTCTCATTTCCTCTCTCGTTGTTTATTTTACATCACCTTTGATAACTGTATTAATATTTATTTTTTTCTATTTTTAACTTCTTTTGTTTTTGTTTTTTTTTTTTTGTTTTTTGTGTTTCTTTATTACAATATTCTGCTTCTGCCTTACTATACAAGTACTCATTATGAGATTTAATACATATAGCATTTATGTGGTTGGTTTGGTTACACTAATAAGATTATACTAATAACGATAAAATATTGCGAATTTCTTATTTGCTTAAGGCTATACTACTGGCTGCATTAATATTGTTTATATTGATTTTATAAACTATTACTACAGTTCTATTACTTATTATAATTATTGCTATTTTAAAGAATTAATATTTCTTGCCCTATTATAATTGCTCCTACCAACTGTTTATTCGGCTATATTTATCTACTGCTACAACTATTATTATATTTATATCCATTTGTACATATACATATGCATACATGCAAATATACTCATATATATACATACACATATATACATATAAATTATATTTTTTTTTCCATTTTCCTTAGGCTAATATATTTTTGACCCATTTTCTTGTAGTACTTTTCTCAAACACCTCTCTCGGCGTATTCAAGAAAATGGGTCCGACTGTCATTGTCATTGACCGCCCTACACAGATTGTCCTCTGTTATTGCAAAGCCCACTCTGTGTTCGCAACAAAGTCTTAGAGTCGTGTGTCTAGGGCAATCTATTAGAATATGTTCAATTGTCTGCGGTGTAACGTAGTCGCATTCACAGTGTGGGCTCTGGGCTAACTTAAATTTATGCAGATATGCTTTGAAGCCTCCGTGACCCGTAAAAATTTGACACATAAAGTTGTTTATTTTAATCTTCTTTATTGTTACATATGCCTGGATCACGTTTGGGAAGAACTTCTTCGTGAGCCGTCCGGTTTCTGATGTGGTATAAATTTTTTGCCAGGTCTGTAAAGTGTTATCCCTGATGTAGCGCTTTGCAAAGGACAGAGGGAAGCAATCGTAGACAGGCGTCAGTTTGCATGTTTCCGCAGCTGATTTGGCCAGTTCGTCAGCTCTTTCATTTCCTGGAATGCCAAAGTCTCAAGAACAGCAAGAGCTAACTGCGGTCTGAATCCTGAAATTCTAAGAACGATATACATTACGGTAGTAGAACCTACAGTATTATACGCGACAGGAGCATGGGGTTCAACAGCAAGTAAGCAAATAAAAGTTAGGCTTGACAGGATCATTAGAATTTTCACTATAATGATAAGCAAGGCCCACCGTACGGCATCTTTAGTATCCTGCGCAACTCTGGCCAGAATTCTCCCCTTAGACTTAAGAGCTCGAGAAAATGCCGAAATCTACTCGATAAAACGGGGGAAACCTATTGCTCATTTACCTGGCAGGAAACTAGCTAAACCCATAAGCCCTTACACGCTACCACACCCAGCAGATAGGATAAGTCGACAATACGGGATGATAACATCAGAAACTGACATAAACGCCATCGAAAACAACTGGCCATGTATATACACAGATGGCAGTAAAATCGCAGGGAAAGTAGGCGCTGCTATCACTTGCTGGAAGGATGGAGCAGAAATACATAAGGCTAAATTAAAACTGGGGAGCCACTGCAGTGTCTACCAAGCAGAGCTTGCAGCCATCTTAAAAGCTACAGAAATTATGTTAAGTAGATAATCACTTAAAAAGGCAAACATCTTAAGTGACTCGCGATCAGCGTTAGAATGCCTCACCAATCCAAGCACCTTACACCCTATAGCAGCAGAGATCTTGGACCGTATTTCGGAAATAGAAAAGAAACAAGGAAAAATAGGATTATTTTGGATCAAAGCCCATTGTGGCATTCCGGGTACATAGGATGTAAGTGGGTGATGTATTCGTCAACAAACTGGCCTACAGCAAATAACATATATTATTACAGTATTTGTAGTTTGCGAAAGTAGTGTAAGATGAAAATGACTGTATTTTTTATGTAATAAAAGATAAAAATATTATAAATTGACGACCCGGTGGCGTTAAGCATTTGACTGCGCTGTGGAACTACGGGTTCAAATTCCGCAGGAAACTAGTGTTTGTATGGCTACATCCTGTTCTCTTATTTATTCTGTGATATGACACACAAATTATTATTTCTTAATTAATGTTATATATGTGTGTAAATTGTGTAGAATTTCCAAACCCTAGTTCTATACTATCTGATATACCTTGGTTTTGATCTAATAAATAAAAACTCATCGATATCTTGTAAACTGTTATTGAGAGATACCTGAATTTGTTCCATGGTGCCAGCTACGAAATTTGTATATTTAATAAATTCAAAACACTTTGGCGACAAGTTAAGTCCGCTAGTTTTCACGAAACGGCGTGACGGAAACCACATTTTCTGATCCACCGCAATAAGTACTAGGAACCCTGTGCCTTGTTATGGATGAATTGGTTGTTATTTTACTTCAATACTTTAAAATAATAGTTCCATATATCATTATTATTTGTTACTACTGTACGTTATATTAACGAGATAATTTGTCTACGGTATATTGTTTTCATTCATTTTCAACACGAACGTTAATGTGGTAGAGCCACGCTGCACCACGTACAATAGCTGCACCACGAGTGGGTCGGTTCGACCAGGTAACGACCATGCTCGTGCAGAATACCAGCGTAAATCTGCTGCGGTTTTGTATAGAATGTAATGAGAACCGGTAAACCAGTTTTTATTGGTAACAAAGGCATCCTATCTTAGTCTTCAGAAGTTACAGATCGTTTGCATTTTTACTCTTAATATATATTATAAAGCTTTACGTGCTTTCCAAAGCACGAGAGTGAAATATTGCCAATTTCCTGACTCTAGCCTACTACTGAGAATTTCTTTACGACAAACCTCAATAATTGACTTTACTACCGACTTCAAAAAGGAGACGGTACTCAATTCGACTCTATGTTTTTTATGGGTGTTACCTCATAACTTTTTACTGCGTGGACCGATTTCGATTACTCTTTTTTATTTGAAAGCTGGTGCTTCACATATGGTCCCATAGACACATGCATACTTGTTTAAGGTGTGACTAATAGTTTTTGAGTTATTCTTAATAATTTATATTGAAGTCGGTTGTACAAAATGTTTAATTTTTAATTATTTATTTACCCGACCGGGGATCGTTCCCTTTGTGCCCACTATATCAAACGTATAGAAAGTGGCAGTCGAAAAACAGGAAAGTATAATAACTGTCTTATAAAGAAATCCAATACAGATAAAATGAAATAGGATTGACTCACAGGAGGTCATTGTTGCCATGCTTGCTTGCGCTGACAGACAGGTGTGTAACCGCAGTTTTTTTACATTCAGTTATCAGGAGGACTTTGTTGCCCATCGCCTGTTTCAGTTGCCCCCTGTCGCGTCTGACAACACCCACGGTATGATATGGGGTAATGGATTCTCCTACATCGCCACTAAACGACTCGTACGAAATGTAGCATCTTCATATTTAACTGTATATTAAAATGAACCCTTAAAAGCGAAAGTAGAGACAATCGCATATCTTCACAGAGTAGTAGGTTTATATTTAAGTTATAGAGTTCCATGTAGTTATCCCCAATTTTACCTATCAGGTTATTTTTTTTATAAGATAAGGGTGACAAGCGAGCACACAGTCCACGCGATAGCAAGTGGTTGCTGTGGTCCGTAGACATCTATATCTATCTTCGATTTCGAATCAAAATTCAGATGCGTTGTCACCCGTGAGGACTAAGATGGAATGCCTCTTTTCCAGTAGAAAAGGTCTCCGGTTCTCTTCACTCACCATACGAAACACAGCAACATTAAGCCGCTATTTTACAATGGTATTCTGTGAGAGAATGTTCCTTCCCCGGTCGAGCCGACCCAATCGTGCTGCTACTATACAATTAGTATAGCTGCAGCATAGCTCTACCACGTAAAAAAATATTAAAGTTATATAGTAGCGAGCACGGTTTGGGTATCTGCCTACTATCTTTTTTTTGCCGCCAAGCCGCGGTGCAAGTAGTGCAAGAAGGGTGCCATTATAATGAAAATATTTCAGTTTAATCCGCAGAGGTAACGAACTTATTTGTTTCAAGATGTTTGTAGGCTTGCAGGTGGTCCACACGTTACAGTAGCCACTAGTCATCGTATAGACGATTAGCTCGTTGGATACTCTAATAATATAAACGAAATTTTTCTATATCTGCGTAGCAACAAAAAAAGTCGTGTGATTTAAATCGCAGAAACAACGCATAGAATTAAGCGATTTCGTGCTATGTGATAGAAACCCTCGTATTACGAATGAAACGAGGGTTTCCGTTACCGTTACAGCCTATTATAGTCCATAGCTGAACATAGGCCTCCCCCATAAATTGCCTTATAGAGGGGATATAACAACAGTTTTATATTTTTAGTCGTTATTAGGAAGACGTTGCTGCCCATATCCTGGTTTGTTTCCCTCTGTCGCCTCTTACGTCACCCATGATACGATATGAAGTAGTGGATATTCTTACACCGTCACTACACGATAAATATAATTTAAAACAAATATGTTATTAAAATACAAGCGTCTAAAAACGTTCTTCTTATAGTTTAGCTACAATTTAAATATTACATCTTCATACGTCCTCTGGTAGCTGGGCACTGCTAGCTTATGAGTGAAGAAACCGACTTACTCATATTATGCTGCTAGGCTGGGAGTTACACTACCACACTACTCCAGTACATGATGGCGGACTTAACACATCCTCGAACTGTTTTATATTTTAGACATGAAGATTTTATCACGATATTTTCCTTCACCGTAGAGCACGTGGTAGTATTAGTGTACCCAAGTATTTTGACTTAACTGTGTGATTGTTTAATTTACTATTTCATTCTTTTATGTTGAAAATTAAAGGAATTTCTAACCCATTTTTTCTTTCTTTTTAAAAACGTTACCCCCACACTAGATATTCTTCTGTATCGTGGAGGCAGTTTACAAACACAAATTGCACAAGGACTAACATCCAGACCCGGATCAATTATTTGTAGGCCATGCAAATACTTGTCTAACTCACCATATGAAACACAGCAGTGTTAAGCTGCTACCCTCATCTGTGACAGCGTGGTCCTTCCCGGGCCAAGCCGACCCATTCGTGCTACAACTATACTACTAATATAGCTGCAGCATGACTCTACCACGTATATGACTTACTTACCTACCACGTATATGACCTATCTACCACGTATACTACTCGTACCACTTTTGAATGACAACATACTATTATTACTTCGCGTTCGGATGTACTCAACCCTCAGATGTAAAATTACCCTATTGGAGATTTTACGTTTGATATATCAAGTTATAGTTTTCAGCTTATATAATCAGATTTTTTTTAAACGGAAAGACATTTAAACCAAGCATTTTTGTAAGGGAGTCATCACATGGAATAAAATTAATTTTACGGATTTTATCGTGTTTTTGTTTTAAATTTTTGCTCGACGTTTCGGCAACTCTAAAGCACCCATGGTCACCTGATGTCATAGTTAACGAAAGCTACTTTCAACTTTAAATTATTAATTTATGGTCCGATCTACGCAGAACGAACTTAAAGTATCTTGAAGTTTTATTCCATAGTCCATAGTCGTTTCATTCCATGTGTAGTATTCGCGTGAACATAAGATATCATTATGGGAGTCACGATATCATCTAATATGTATTATTGCAACATTTCTACATATTTAATAGTTCGTCTCAGAAAATATATCTCACTAGATTTAGATACGTCTACGCCAACCGGATTAGCTTTCCACAGGACAGAACATAATTTATTGTGGTAACTGATATTGTCTCGACCTGTGACTGAAACCCGGCACCGGGAGTCAATAATAAGCGATTCGTCAACCATATTTTCGGCAACTCTTACAAGGTTTAATTGACGATGGTAACGTATGTCTCGTGAGCCTCTCATTACCGCGCCGCGCCCGTGCCGAAGATTATGAACTAAATTAGCATACCTTTTGAATTTTAACTGCTCGTTCTGCAAAAATGTTTAGTTTTCTGTTTATTACAGAGCATCAAATTCAATTTCACAGACTATATAGGATGTACCTTTAAAAAATAAAAAATGCGTGAGTGTCGTGGAACACTCGGTTGGAACGAAGTTCCTTGCATAGTATATTATTATTGATAAACGTAGGTATTATATTATTGATTAACAACTACAAATAAATGAATTACTAGCGTCTATTAAAATGAAGCGTCCTTTGAAATTAAGTAATATTTCTTTCATGGCAAGATAAGAAAAAGTGCGAGGGAGATGGATATTATTCCATCTCACTTCCTTATTTCGCCGCCAAGGCCGTCTACACTATGACACAAGGGGTAGTGACGAAAAAATCTTACACTTTTTGTCGCCTAGCTCCCATCCGCCAAACCCGTACCGTCCGATAAGGAACTTTGTTCCAAATATAAAATGACGTGTGGATATTCAATAAAAATAAAAGTGCATTTAAAAGTAAAACTTAAAATTACAAGTAAAAGAAAGTATACCTACTAATAATGCCTAAGAAATTAATGAGTAAGAAATTTTCGTAAGGCTATCGAATTTATAAAAAAAACATCCTAATTTCCAATAGAGACGGTACCTGGGTGCTAAAAGCTAGGACTCACAAACCAATCGAAGTAAAATAGATACGGTACTCTCATTTTATGTAGAACCGACCAAAAATTATAATTAAGACCTGATGGTAACCCGGGTTAGTTATGACATCAGAATGTCAAAGATCTCACTGCCCCTACATCCCCCTACATCATAGGACTTTGGGTGCTGCAAAGCTTTCTAAATGTCGGGAGTTAAAATAAGCTAAAACGCGATGAAAATCGTAAAGTTAGTTTTATTTAGGGCCCATCTTTCAATCATTACGTAAAAATTATCTATAAAATAAATTATAGTAATATATAAAATATAGTAAATATAAAACTCAAGCAATTAAACTTTTTTATTCATACAACTCTAATTTTTAGGGTTCTGTACCTCAAAAGGAAAAAACGGAACCCTTATAGGGTCACTTTGTTGTCCGTCTGTCCGTCTGTCAAGACCCTTTTTCTCAGGAACGCGAGGAGGTGTCAAGCTGAAATTCATATCAAATACTCAAGTCTACTGTCCCTTGGAGCTGTGAAAAAATCAAACTTTTAAACCAACGCAATCAAAAGATACAGCCGCAAATTTTCGACATTCGCAAGGGAATCAAAACCTACAGGATATTTCCCGTGAACTCAGAATCTTAAAATTTGGTACAATGCAACGTATTATAGCACAAACAAAGGAAAAATTGCGAAAAGCATAAATTTTTAGTTACATCTGTACATATACCTACGGATTTGTTTGGAACCCTCGGTGCGAGAGTCAGACTCGCACTTGACCGGTTTTTAATTTATTTATGCCGTAGTTATAACCTATGAATAAATTTTATCTAAGGATCGAATATTCGCGGAAACAAAAATAAAAAGTGTAGACTAGGTTCGGTACGCGAGCAACCCGGGTTGTTTAATAATGTTATTTGCAATTTTAAGTGCTAATTTTCCACTTCCTTGGCGGTGAAGGAAAAAATCGTGAGGAAATCTTCATGTCTGGGAAATAAAAATATTTCTAAGACATGATGAGTCCGCCAACGTGCACTGGAATGCCAACTAAATAGCGGACTATGCACAGCTGTGGGACGTATATAGGTCCTAGCTCTACCGCTACAGCCTAATAAAGTCCACTGCTGTACATAGGCCTCCTCCATAGATTTCCTCGTAGGGGGAGATATACCATAGTTGCCACACTTTACGAGCGGGTTAAGTCGTTAAAAGGAAGACGATACTGCCCATCTCCTGATTTGTTTCCCTCTGTCGCTTCTTACGACGCCCACGGGATGATATTGGGTAGTGGATATTCTTACACCGCCACTACATGGCACAACTTATACACGGTAATTACTTTACTCAAATTCTGGTTGGAAATAGAACCCAGGACCAGAAGTTTACTAGCCCGGCCACTAGACAACACGATCGTAAAATCCAAATAGTCTGATAAATAACTCAGTAATGTCTCGCCTAATTTGCAACGGCAGCCACAAAATGAGATTCTATTGTTAGTATAGGTTTGGCCTTTGACATTTATACCACCAAAGGCTTTGGGATAGTTGTTAAATTTAATAATAAATTTCACATATATATTTTTAGTATCAACAATATAATATAATATAACATATTACGATATACAATGCCATATGTAACCATAAACAGTGTAGTGAGTCCATAAACCGTATAAGTCCGAACCGAAGGCGACAGAGGAAATATGAAACAGAAGATTGGTAGCAGCTTCTTACTCATAACGACTCAAAATTATTAAAAAAATGTAGTTGCCAACCCACCTGCCAAGGATGCCAACTATGGCAAAATACTTCCCATGAGTCAATTTATAGGGGAGGTCTATGTTCAGCAGTAGAATTTTATTAGCAGTAATGGATGGAATGGAATATATATAATGTATATGTTGACATTGTGATTTTAACTATTGTTTGCAGCAAAATAATCACTAAATCTGGGATTATGATCAAACGTGAAATACAAATTGTTTTTTTTAAATTCAAAACGGTTAAAAATAATACTTATTGAAAGTCATTTTTAATAAACCAGTCGTTTATAAAATATCTCTATTTAGGTAAGAACAAACAAAAAAAAACTTAGAGGGACATTTTTAGAATAATTTATAACTACTTTTATGTATGTGTGTGTATATTGTATATTTATATGTATATAAAATATTTTTTAGCCCTTTCTATTTTGATTACTGCTGGACCGCCTCTTCTTTGTCTATCTCTGTTTAGCCTAAGGGTTGACTGGGAGAGAATACCCTATGGCATTAAGTCCGCCATATGTACAGCTTTGTGCATGAAAGATTAAATAAATAAATATGTTACAAATAATTTATATTTTTGAAACACCTTGTTAGCGATCACCTCATTCCCATAGGTCATCATCCATGTATTCATCAATTTAATAGTAATTCTTTTAATATTTGTTTAATAATTTTTCAAACTTGGCGATAGAGAAACATTGCATATTTTTTGGATTTTCTTGTATAAGCATTCGCAATTCCCCATTAACGTATTACTGACTCTGTGAAGTCGAGTAAACTGTGCTTAAAAATTATTCTAATTCCACCAAATTAAATGAACAATGTACGTGATAGCACATCCGCCACCACACTGTATTATAAGCCGACAAAACGCGAGGCATTAATCATTGGGAACCAGTATCTCTTTAAGCCTATGGGTGCGTAACTCCATACAATTAGCCAGCAAGTACCGGTTCCATAAACACGGCTCCCTAAATTAAAGAGCCCAATAATGAAGGGCTCCTGCCTTATAATAAGGAACCTCAACCCGAAGGGACTCATTAATTCGAAAATACACAGGTACCGTCCCATTTATTGTGACATTGTTTTAGCGACAGTAGTTGTGTGAGATGTTACTTACAATGTTACGTTTAGTAGTAAAGTAACAGGCCTCTATGTTCGTTCTACAGCTGACACAGGTCTCCTCTTCTAGCTGAATGAGATTATGGTACATTAAACTGTCCGCTATGTAGCAACGGACTTCATATGTTCTCGAATTATTTTATTTTTCAGACATGCAGGTTTCTTAACTATGTTTTTCTTCACCGCAGATCACGTGGTGAATTAGTAACTCAGAGATGGAATTATTTATTTCACTGGTACCGGCGACGATCGAGCTCGAGTTGCTTATGTACTGTAAACTTTCCATGGAACGCCTAGCCTCTGAGCGACCACAACTTTATGATATTTTGACTAAATGTTACCGTTACAGCCTATTAAAGTCCATTACTGAAGAAAGGCCTCCCTTAAAAATTGCCCTCATAGGAGGAATATTTACTATATTTGGCACGCTTGGCAAGCGGGTTGGTCACCACAGGTTTTTATTTTTAGTTGTTATTAGGAAGACGCTGCTGCCCATCTCCTGATTTGTTTCTCTCTGTCGCCTCTTATGACATCTTGAAATGAAGTAGTGGATAAATATTCTTACACCGCCACTACACTAAGCCAATACTATGTCAATGCTAGCGTTAATTATATTATAGTAAAATTTTGATATCCTTATTTCATTCATTCATTCATAAGTCAATTCAAAATGTTCACTGCTGAACATAGGTTCTCATAGTCGGTAAATTGCGTTTCACATTATAATATTTAATAAAAGCTTAAATTTATTCTTTTTTAGTTGTTTTGTTTATATTAAAATTTCAAATTCAATATCAAACATGTGGAAGATTTAAAAATTTTGAATAACCGTCTTCAATATAAATTAAATCGATTCATAAACATAAGCAACAAAACGAGAACATCATCAATGTAGTCGAAGTCAATTAAATACGAGTTATTAAGGATAACTCAAAAACCATGTTCTTCACGTGGTAGAGCCATGTATAGTTGCAGCACGAATGGGTCGGCTCGACCGGGGAAGGACCACGATCTCACAGAATACCAGCGTAAAATAGCAGCTTAACGCTGCTGTGTTTCGTATGGTGAGTGTAGAGCAGCGGAGACCCTTTTTACTGGAAACGAGGCACTCTATCTTAGTCCTCATTGGTCGAGGATAGATGTAGATGTCTATGGGCCACAGCAACCACTTACCATCAGGTGGACTATGTACTATGACTATGTGTATTTGTCATCCATATCCTATAAAAAAAAACTACTGGTCAGATAATTATCAAATTTAATGAAACGACATGAGAAGAACCATCTTTCAAACCATCAAAATCGGTTCACCTAGAAAAAGTTCTGAGGTAATACATATAAAAAATACAGTCGAATGGAAAACATCCTCCTTTTTCTGCCGACTTCCAAAAAGGAGACGGTACTCAATTTTTTTTGTCTGTTACCTCATAACCATGTACTGGGGGAACCGATTTCGATGATTCTTTTTTTATATGAAAGCTGATAGTTCTCGTGTGGTCCCATATGAATTTGATCAAGGTCAGACCAATGATTATTGAGTTATTCTTAAATAACTTATATTGAAGTCGCTTATATTGAAGTCGGCTGTACAAAATTTTTAATTTTTAATTATTGAAGTTGTATCAAAACGTAACGAACGATAATTTTTTAGTAAACAAATTGAAGAACAATTTACATTCCTATAGCTATGTTTTAAGGAACTACTGTTAGATAAAGACAAAACTTATCAATATTATGTGAACCTAGTTGCGGTGTTAAGGCATGTACGGTAATCGATATCGCGTTGCGTCGAGGTGTAATATAATTCCCTTTTGCTCTGAACACCAATCAAAACCGTCGCCGATACGAAAGGTTTTTACTCATCCTTCGAGATGAGACTTCATCCATTTTTCATGTGGCGGATGAGACAAGACTCCTTCGCAAACAACTATTACGTGTCGTTCATACGAAACTCATCTTTATAATAAAGTGTTAAAAGGTTATTAGGTGTTATATAATAAGTTTGTTTGTGTGTTTGATCGCAATTAAAGCGCAGAAACGCACGTCATTAGCGCACACGGCAATATTCCACGCTACTTCTTGCCGATAAACCGGTGCATACGAGTAGCAACATTTGTATCGACACCAGCTCGTGGTGTCCGCATGCTGTTATAATTCTTATTACATTAAATTTTCAGATCATTTTTGCACGCATTGGTGGCTGACGAGGCGAGGGAACATTGTTGATTATGGTCACTCCGAAGTCATTTTCAACGAGGCTCCGTAACAGATGTCCATTGTAATATGATCCGCTGTTCGGTATTTTGATGAGATCCTAGCAATTTTATTGCGTCTCGTAATGGAAAGTCGCTTATTAAAGGAGTAAGCATTGATTTTGTCGCAAGAGCTTTTTAATAGTATTTCATTACGTTATAACTCGAGGAGGGAGTTCTAATATTGTTTGTAGATTACTGTAAATTGTACGACGATAGATGTGTGATTAAGAAGGGAATACACAGAGTTACAAGCGTACTTAGCATTTTCGTTGTGTCCGAATTCAATGTAAATTTCGGAGAAATTTCATTCGGCGGAGCAATTCTTATAAACGATTGTTTTACCTTTTTAGAGTAATAATATACTGCTAAAATGACTGAGGTTTTATACAGATTATCTGAGGGTAAGTAGATTCTATGATACCTGAAATTATCAGAATAAGAATCAAAATGCAGTTTTTTGAGCCAAGAAAGATAAGCCAACGCTTCAACAAGCTTTTCAACGTGAAACCTGAAGGAGTAGCATCAAACTTACAACTACCGGCAGTTAATTTTTTTAACTTTTATTTATAGATATTAATTATTTTTTAAATAATATTCTAATTTCTAATGCCATGCACATTTTCGTCATCAGAATCGTATTTAGGTATGTACATGTTACACAACTGGATGCGTGAATCCGAAGATCGGCCTAATTGGCGCGCCTTGGAAGAGATTATGTCCAGCAGTGGACTGCCGTAGGCTGATGATGATGTGACTTGAGTTTATGCAAACGCAATCCGGTGGTTAAGAGAAAACTTATGAAAATACTCGTAAATATCCAATTATGGCCTCTCAGTATATTTACGCAAATTTAATGTATGTACATAAAATCAAAAAAGTTTTACTTAAAGTTGTGATGAACATTCTGTAAATACTACAAATAAGGACAAGTTAGTAATACCAGTTAATTGACAACATAGACTCAGTAATTCCTTCATAGTGTAATGTTACTTTTTGATAAAAAAAGTCCTAGAAAATAAATAGGGCAAAAGTTTCTCAACAATCGTTAAACAATACAAAATTGGAAATATCCACTGAAATATTTACTGCTGGAATGTAGTGATCGCTTCCATGCACTTTCGAATTGTTTTTCTATTTATTAGTACAACTTTATTATATATTATTGAATAAACATTATTCTAATTTATTCCAATTAAATAAATGCTTATAAATAGTTATATTTCTCCATAAAATGTATTTAGATATTTATTTCATATTTTATTAAAATTTAAATTATACTTACTTACAAGGTGTCA
The DNA here is from genome assembly GCA_963668995.1 of Parnassius mnemosyne. NCBI lineage: Eukaryota > Metazoa > Arthropoda > Insecta > Lepidoptera > Papilionidae > Parnassius > Parnassius mnemosyne. The sequence continues at coordinate 21,331,236 of CAVLGL010000084.1, read as the reverse complement.
TCTTAAAATCAGTCAAAGTTTAAAAACTTGATAATATAACGATATATACTACATAATATGATTCGTTGCATCAAAACATTTGATTATTGTATAAGTTAAATTTTATTAGCTATCTGTGTTGACTGAAGGGATCAACTTTGCTGGTTGCTATGTGACGCAATCAGGTGGCCCTGGCGGTGCACATAAAAAATTAAAAATGTGCGAAGATCTGTATGATGATCCTAATTCCATACTCGAATTAAACCGCTACCGAGTTAGGGTTGTCATTGTTTATAATCCTAGATGTTTAATGGTCTTAATACATAAAACTCACTGTACGATTATATTGAAAGGCTGGATTATAAAGCAGGCGAACTAGGCTTTCCTTAGTTTTTGTCAGTGTCAAGCACACGTATCTTTACGAAAATATCGAACAATAATATAATTATGTTAAGTCACATAATACATCAACCGAAATCCTAAATTAACAACGTTAAGAAGAATGTCAAAGAAAAATATAAAATTAACATAGCACACACATTTTACGCATGTTTAGTAAAAGGGAATTCATTAGTTATGGTAGCTAATAAAACGTAGTGATTATACAATGTGTAAAAACAATCTGTCCGATTCGAAAGGGGCATAATAATAATATTCCACAACTATCAAACAACGCCATCTAGTCCCAAGCTAAGCAGAGCTTGTGTTATGGGTACTAGACAACTGATAAACATACTTATATATTTCTAAATAAATTAATATTAAAGATAAATTACACCCAGACACAGAACAAATGATCGTGCTCATCACAAACATTTGTCCTGGGTGGGAATCGAACCCACGACCTCCGGCATAGCAGTCAGGGTCACTAACCACTAGACCAACAGGCCAGCATACATATATGTATCGCAACAACTACACCAATAAATTAAAACATCATGTTATTAATTAATAATATAAACGTTATGGTTTTTAAAATACTAATTTTTTCTAAAATTTGCTCATTTATAATCTATTTATTCGTTATTCGTTACCTTCGCAACACCATCGTTGCGAAGGTAACGAATAACGTTCAATCACAGTTTTAATAACCACAGTTCTTAAAACTGTGCTTTGAACGTTATCGAGTGTATGTTTTATTTAAATTAATGAGCATTAATAATAATACGCCTGTTAACCACTCCACGAGAGCTTAAAATGCTTGTATCAGGTGTAGTTCACATTGATGGTTTCGAACCCACAACTTTTTAGGTTTGTTGCAGTCCGTATCCTTAACCATTGGGCTACTGTTGCTTTAATTATGTATACTCGTACGTATAACAAGACGCATTGCTTCTATCATCATACAGGTCATTAGCGTCGTCCTTATAAAATGAATATTCGTACGTAATTTGCCTATCAACTGCTTTAGATAAATTACAAAGTTTTGTGTAGTCCTAACAATATATGGTTTTGATCTTTATCTTAATAACAATAACAATAATTAATAACAACTTCTATATAACTTAACAATTACTTGAAATTTTAAGCAGAGTTTAGAAAAATTTACGCGGTAAAACCATGCTACAGCTATATTGTGGTTGCAGCACGAATGGGTCAGTTCGACCGGGGTGGGACCACGTTCTCACAGAATACCAGCGTAAAATAGCAACTAAATGCTGCTGTGTTTCGTATGGTGAGTGTAGAGAACCGGATACCCTTTTTATTGGAAACGAGGCATTTCATCTCAATCCATTCCATCTCCTGTCAGAGGAGTGACAACGCATCTGCATTTTGATTCTTAATTGAGGTTAAATGTTCATTTATCACCCTTATTCAATAAAAAAGAGATATTAAAAGTTGTTGAGCTACTAAAGAGGAGTTGGAAGAGGCTAAGTTTACCCAATGGCCCTCATTGGGCTTGCTCACTCACAACTGCCCAGAAATATCTCAAATTTGGCGAGGCATCTATTCGGTGAAAAACACAACTCGATGAGAACTACCTTCCTCGATTTAATCGCCACATAACCTTTTCCACTCGCGATAGTAGTGACGGGAGGGATAGCGGCAGCTCCGGACGATAATATAATAGCCATCAAGCCGTTGACATTCCCTAACGAGTTCGCAAGTCTGTGCATTTCATTGGCCTGGAGACTTTTGTCACATCCTCTAGTACAGATTCTCTTAACATCTTTGCTAGGGAGTCCGCCTTTTTGCAACTCGTTACACCTGACATCTCTGATATGCGGGCACCAGTAGCCGCTTTTTTTATTTTACTTGAGGAAATGCCTATGCATCGCGGAGGCAATGACGGGTTATGTCAGACTCGCACCGACTAAAACCCCATGGTGTTTTCAACCGCGTTTTTCGCTGCATATTGACAGGGACCCAATCTCGCCGCAATCCACAAACTCACATCCGAAGTGGGCTCGCCAAGCCCACTCAGAGAGGCCACCTCGAGCTGGCTCTTCACATCGGATCAGATATGGGGGTTTCTCTTAGTTCTTTGTGGGTGGCCACAGGGCAGTTAGTAGCTACGGCTACTAAGCCGCCTACCGGTAAACTTGCGAAACGACGAAGAAATGCCGAGGCTAGGCAATCGATTTTGTCTCTTGCTTTGCCATAACATTTGCAAAGGTAACCTCTATCCTCAATCTAGGCTGTAGCGTGATCACTATAGTTGCAGACCGAGGGGATTTTAATAGGTCAGGGAAAAAGTTTCTTCGTTTTTTATTTGTATAAAATTGAAGAAAAAACTCTTTGGTTGTTACTGTTTGTATGTGGCAGGTTTTAATATCAATACATAAAGGATATTAAGAAAAAGAAAAATTAAAATTAAAAAACACTTTCCCGCCATTTTTCAAATGATTTTCTGTCCGCCAAAATGAGTGAATCTAACGAAGAAATTCGATACATTCTGAAGTTATATTACAAAAAAGGGAAAAATGCGACTCAAGCCTCGAAAAACATTGGTGACGTTTATAGACCTAATGCAGTGTTAGTAAGAGTAGCACAAGCGTTTCCCGTCCGGGAATTTTGATGTCCAAAATGCAGCTCGCTCTGGTCGTTCTCATACGAATAAAGTCGATGCCATTTTTGAAAAAGTGGAGCAAAATCGGCATATTAGTAGTTACGATATAGCAGAGGAATTGCGGATTGACCACAAAATATTTTTGACCCATTTGAAAAAGTTGTTCTCGCTGAAAGAAACCTAATAAATTGTGTACTCATTTGCGATTCTGTGTTTATGGTGGGATTGGAAGAGCATCGTTTATTATAAGATTTTACCGCCGCGCAAAACCATCGATTCGGATCTCTACTGCCAACAACTAATGAGACTTAAGCAAGAAATTGAGAAAAAACTGCCGGAATTGATCAATAGAAACAGAGTAGCCTTTCATCATGATAACGCCAGACCACACCACTCTTTCTTTGGCTACTCAGCAAAAATTGAGAGAGCTTTGTTGGGAAGTGTTAATGCATGCGCCATATAGTCCTGACCTTCCACTCTTAGATTTTCACCTGTTTCGGTCTCTTCAGAATTTTTTGGATAGTGTTAGGTTAACATTAAGAGAGGACCGTCAAAACTACTTGTTGCATTTTTTTGATCAAAAATCCCAATTTCTGCAGCAACGGGCTTATGTCACTATCTACAAGATGGCAATAAGTTATAGGACAAAATGGCACATGTTATAATTAAATGTATTTAAACATTGAAAAAAGAATGTCTAAAATACGAAGATACTTTTTTCCCGAATTTTTAATTTCGGATGTGAGAGCGGTTCCTTTCTTTCTGTATGCGCTCTGTACTGGTTCTACCACGTATGTTATTGCTGCTGCTCCTGCTGTATTCCGGTGATCAGTGGTCGGCAAAGGACGCATGCGCTTTTCAGGAGAAGCCTTTTTCTACAATGCTTCAAGGCGAGCGTTAACCATGCTGCCTACTTGGCGCATAATCACACGTCAATTCTTCTAATTGTACTTGGGCTAATGATATCACCGGTGATTCAATGCGACCGTCGCCCTACCACTACTAGATGGAGGAGGAAGTTCAGTTTTGGCTAATGCCAAATCTACCCAGAGCTTTATCAATTCTTACTAAGTTCACCGATTTCTCTTTGTAGGCGGGCATTTTCAGTCTGCTATTTAGCCGTTTCCTCATTTGACGATCTTTGATTTAAGATGTCCTACGGCATCCTTAATTGATGTAGGAGCATACTTCAGTGCTCTTTGAAATACACCCTTTAAATTTCTTGACTTTGCTGCCACGTGTGATATAACTTCGACGTCGTTAAGAACCTGCTTACTTCGTTTTCGTTAAGAACTTGAAGGTTACTGCCATTCGTTCCCCGATTTCGGATATAGTTGAAAAACCCGCAACGGCTTGATTTACAACGTCAATGTCTGATAATTCTGACACCACTTTGACATCTTTCTTCTTAGAAGAAGTTTCATTTCTTGCCTTAGCAGAGTTTTTCCGACTCTGTAACGCTTCGTTGTCACTAGAAGGTGCTGAAAAAGATTTTCCCAAGCGCCTCTTTTTGCAGGACGAGTCTTGGTTGTTTCATATATAGTCTTGGAAGATCCACTTAACAACTATTTACTTGCATCTGATACCAACGCAGACTGCATCCCATCCTCAACTTGTTTGGTTTTTGTGATTTTATCCATGATACCTATTCCCATGAGTGTGGGGATAAATTATCCATTAGAACATGTGCCCAAATAAGCTTACGCGTAACCTGTCGAAGGTTTCGGTTGGTACTCGGACGGGGACAACACTTGCGACTGACATTTACCCCTCAGTCATGCAGCTATTCACGCTTGAGCTTTTGGTGATTTTTATAGAGTTTGTCTTTGATTAAGGCAAGAGTTTTCGGTTCCTTAGACACCGCTAGACATGATCCATGACAAGCCAGAGGAATTCCGAGTTTTGAACGATGGCAGGGTCATAAAAGGTTCTTCTTATATCTGCTCAGCGACCGAGTAAGGGAACACTGAGCCCGCTCACTTTTTGCAGGGTATTGTCCCTGGAATTGCCCTCTCCCTAAGCGCTTAAGACTAGGATCCCCTTAGACATTCACCCCATCGGCATGCAAGACCTTAGAGATAGGGTAATTTTTGAAAAGGTTATCTTCCTCATGACCTAACAAAGCCCCCGGTGCCTACTGGGACTACGGGTTGTCTGGCATCGGCATAAAATGAATGCAATTGGCTTAACACCGAACATTTTGCATCCTCTATTCCTTTAAACTGCAAGAGAAAAGGGAAACAAGTCCGAACCATTAAAGACCGCCTCGTAGGGTTAAGAGCCCACTACCACCCATATTTGGGTTCCCCTATACATCACATGGCGACGCGCCCGATGGGAGGATTAGCATGTCCACGCGGGCACTGCACAACCCTATCTTAAGTAATTACAAAAGTAAGTCTTTAAGTTTTAACGCTAAATATATTTTTTTCAGTATCAGTTTAGCAAGCGTATCTTTATCTACAGATGGATAGAAGCCTCTCGTGTAGTAAGGATTGAATCTTTTCGCCACGCATGGCGGGCGCCTCGCACATTTGATGCGATCAATGTAGGACAAGAAAGTTGTCTTCAAATATATTGTATTTGTGTAAATGTACATATGGCAAAATTTGAGTAACTGATTATTTTAATTGAGTCTTAAATTTTATAAAACTCTTTCAGTCTCATTGTATTTTCTATTTACTTCAATGTTGCGTACCTACATTCTTTTCATCTACAATAATTTTTTTATATAACCTTCTAATCAAGTTTTTTTTTTTAATTTAACTATGAAGATCTTCTTAATGGTTGCTTGCTTTAAAAAAGTTTTCACAACTTAACTGTCCGCGAAAACACCACAATTGCAACCAATTAAATGTTCATATATGACTCATGGGACATTGAAATGGTTAAAATTATCTCTGTTCTCAATTTTCATATGAATTTCTTGTTAGAATCGTTCTAGTGCAATGTAACGGCATCATTTTGTGACACGCTTAAGGTTCTTTTTCTAATTACAGCATCAAGTAACACGACAACCCTAAAGTCGAACAATAGGCGCTCGCAATTGAGTTTTTCTAGAATCTGCAATGAGCAGAATATGTTGGGACCGTGGCCGTCGGTCATTCCACTGTCCACGCCGCTCGCCAATCATAACGCGAAGTCCATTTGACACAGGGTTGTCAACATTTTACTGTTTCTTGCAGAAAAGTAAATGTGTTTATTCAATTGTTAATAATCTTGAAATTATTGGCACATATGAATTTAATATTTGTAAGATTTTTGTACACGGAGCAGTTTCTCACTCAAAGCAAAAGTAAATTACTTGAAGACTAAACGATACAGATATAATGATTTCTTATATTTACGCGAACACTACACATTTAAATAAAACTAGTTTTATGGATTTTATCGCGTATATATATGTACAGATGTATGTAATATACAGATATGGTCAAAGTTAATTGAAAACTTTCCTTTTTTAACTTTAATTAACTTTCTTGATAACCCATTTCATCAGCAACTACAAAAAGCAAACAAAAATATAGCCAGCAAGGCTATATTTATTATAGTTGCTGAACATTTATATAAATTGCTTTGTGTGTTGGTGCTCCAACTGATATTTTATAGAAAATGGACAAAAGAGCACACAGTCCGCTTGATGGTAAGTAGATGATGTACAAGAAGGCACAAGGACATCTACATTAGGTACATATATCTATCCTCGGTTAAGAACCAAAAGGTACAGATGCGCTGTATCCCTGAGGACTAAGATATAATGCCTCTTCACTAGAAAAAGAGAGTCCCGTCCACGTTACAAGAAAAAGAGACACATACTATACAAAACACAGCATGAAGCATGAAGCATGCTGCTATTTCACGTTGGTATTATGTGAAAGCGTGACTTTTCGTTGGTCGAGCCGACCCATTCGTCAATCTATGCATCAATCCATTACAGCCTATAAATATCCACTGCTCAGCATATCTCACATAGATTGTCTTATGGCGCCTCTTCACGTTGGCCAACACAGTGGCGAATGTGTTGGAAGAGTTATTGGCCGAGAATTTGTGACCGCGTCCACACGTTGGAATGTCGTTCAGTTTGCTTTGGTTCAGGCCAATGTGCGGACGAATTTATTAAAATGATTATAGATGCGCTAACGACTGCTGTGGTTTATTTATTCACAGCATACCACTATTTTTTTATTTAATTTTCACTATTTTTAATATTTAATATTTTTGATATAAATTTTTAATATTTCTTTATCATACACTAACGTTATACAGATAAGTAAACTATATAAACATTAACACACCTAGGCATAGGTATAATTAACACTTTTACAACTAAGGCCTGGAAAATATTCGAAGCCTGTCTATGAAACTGTTGTAAAATTTTATTAAACAAAACCTTTTTAAAAAGGGTTATTCTTATTATATAATTATAAAATAAAACTTAATAATAATAATAATAATAAATAATTTATTTCGTCAAACATTAAAGTTACATTATATGATCAGTGATCGAGGTCACCTAGTAAGCAAAATAATGCCTGTAACAGGTGACTTCGCTCTTCCATAGCTAAAAATTACAGTATTGTTAACGAAATAAAGTAACTAATAGGGAATAATAAAGACAGTAAAAACATGATTTTAGTATCCTACATTTTAATTTGATTTTAATACATATTATATATTATAGATTTTAAGATATTTAATAAATCAATTAATACATCAATAAATAAATTAATACATCAATCACTACAACGTGAATGTGTATAAGAAAAGGGTGATCAAAAAGAAATGGAATAAAGAAATTTTATTTCTTGACGGCTCCGTGGCATAGTGGCTTAGCAATGAGTTGCTGCCCTGGGGGCTGCGGGTTCGAATCCCGCACGGAACAAGTATTTGTATAGCCTGCATATAATTTCTCCGGGTCTGGATGTTTGTCCTTATGCAATTTATGTTTCTAAACTGCCTCCACGATACAGGAGAAAATCCTAGTGTATAATAATATTTTTTTTAAAAAGTCTTATGTTTTACAAACAATTTTCGGCTTGGTAGGGCTCTATAAAGCGAAAAGTTTTTTCATTGGTCATTGTTACTGCCGTTATGTAGACACTATTGCGTGCATATAAAATTTAAATCAGGTGCGTGCATTCACTCTGGGAGCTCGTAGCAAACTGAACGTGCGGCCAACGTGTGGACGCGGCGGCCAATACTCTGCCAGAACCCTTTGATCTTTTGTAAAAAACCGACACCAGACGGATCTCGCGCCAGCTTGTGGGCCATCGTTCCAATACGTACCAACGTAGCTTAAACACCCGCTCTACACGATGGCCATCGTTGTTGGCCAACACATTGGCCAGTGTGTTGGCCAACGTGAAGAGCCGCCGTTATAAGAAGAGTTTTTATTGTTGGCAACAAAATATTTTTTAGTTGTTATCAAGAAGATGGTGCTGCCAATCTACTGTTTTAATTTGCCTCTGGTGCCTCTTACGATACCCATGGAACGATATGAGGTAGTGGAGAATCTTACACTGCCACTACGTACCATACGTTAACCATTCGTGCTGCAACCATAATACAGCTACAGCGTGGCTCTACTACGAAAATTTGATCGAGACCATAACTAAAATTATCATCAGAGTCAGAGCCAAAGGTCATATTGGGAGGCTTCGTTGTAATTATTGCGTTTCACAGGTGGGTTGGCGATCACAGTACATTCCAAATTATCTGTAGCTACCTGTCACTCTCTGGACTAAAAATAAAATAAATGGATATTTCGGCATCTATGATTTATTATTATTAGTTATTTTAAAACCCCCAAAAATAAGATATGAAGAAGATCACTTACGACGCTGACGAATTACTAGGCTCTTGCCGAAGTAAAATCTGATTGACATTTGGAAAGCAGCAGCACTAGTGCTTGGGTATTGGGAAGTATTTCCTCATGGACTTGTAGAAAGGAAATAAATAAAATTATAAAAATGACATACTCTAAAAATATTTATAGTAAAATCTTGTTCAGCAATTTAATATTCTACAAAAATATCAATGCGCAATGCTCTTAATTTTTCTAATTGCCACATCAATAAAAAATCTTATAGGTCAAGCAATAATCGTGATAACCCTAATTAAAAGAAACTAAAAAAAAAAGTCCCGAACTGGCCTGACCTTTTTATGTCTTCTTCCCGTCTCGCATTTTTCGGACAAAACTGATTGTTTACCGGAAAAAATTACGCCTGTTAGTCGAAACGGTGCGCATAAATAAAAGATGCGACCATTGGAGAATTTTGATTCGTCGCTTTTTGCACTAACATAATACTGGGAGCGCGATGGCACTGCAAAAACCTCGAGCGATGTACGATTGAGAAGGCGCGCGGTGCCAAGTGGGGATCGCAAGATTTATATGAGGAATTTTACACTTTACGTGACGACAACCCGATAGAAAACACGTAGCTTGAAAAGGTTGCGTAGAAAGAGTTGGAATAATTACAACTTCAAAGCAAGGTGAATAATTTTCATACGTACCGGTTGTTGATTCTTTAAACTATATAGTAGGCATATTAATACTCAGCTTACAGGTTCTATTAGAATTATTAAAAAAAAAAAACAAATATTTAAAAAAATATAATTCCAACTTAGTAGTGTTGTAAAAAAGTCATAAAATTTTGATAAACTTAATATGCTGTAGAGGAGAGACTAAGACGGGACCTTACTTTTTAAATTGATAAGCAACTGTAGGAAAATCGTGATCGCAGTGTGTAAAGCGTTCTTTTGAATTATTGTACTTGTAATATTTCAAATGTTTTAATAAGCGGCAAATTCAGTTATGGAAAACTTACCACGGAACAGCAAGAAGTAAGAAAACGCTCAAGTGAGTACTGGCGAGGCAGCATAGCTGGTTAATCAAAATGTTTGCGTATTGAATTAAAATAATACAATGTGTTATGTTGTATATAAATGCATAAGGTAAAAAATGATGTTACAGTAAGTGGACATATATTAAAGGATCGTGGTGGCTCATGGTAGCTAAGCATTCGCCGTAATTTTCACATTGCGCAAGCTTGTAGAAAGAAAATAAATAAAATTATAAAAATGGGGATACAACGTGGTTCTCTACCACGTTGTATCCATACCATGCTGCAGCTATATTATGGTTGTAGCACGAATGGGTCGGCTCGACCGGGGAAGGACCACGCTCTCACAGAAAACCAGCGTAAAATAGCAGCTTAACGCTGCTGTGTTTCGTATGGTGAGTGTAGAGAACCGGAGACCCTTTTTACTGGCAAAGAGGCATTCCATCTTAGTCCTCACGGGTGACAACGCATCTGCATCTTGAGTCTTTATTGACTATAGATGTAGATGGACTGTGTGCTCGTTTGTCACCCGATCCTATAAAAAAAAAGCTACTCGAGTTTTATGAACACCGTCACAATTAATTGCAATGTTAAGTGTAGTTTTACTACTTGCTCAACGGTAAAAAAAAATTGTGAAGAAGTTGATGTATCGTCAGGAACAGAGGAATTGCAGGTGCGTTGTCAACCTTTAAAAAAAATATAGGCTCTAATATTGAAGGTCATCTTTGTAAATCGCACAGTGGTGGACCGCCAATTATCCAGATGATATAATAGTATTGCGAATTTTGTCGCGATGTGCGAGGGTGGAATTTAGCAGTAGAAGTTCGTTCAAACAATGTCTCTGAACACTCCGAGGTAGGCCAGTGAGTCAAGCCAATCAGAAAGCACTCGATTATCGACGAATTAAGCAGCCGCTCTGCGTTGAATACGTTGAGATGAGAACAATATTCCATGTGAAGCCAAACTTGGGCTTTATATTGACCCATAGACATCTACATCTATCTTAGTTTGCGAATCAAAATGCAGACGCGTTGCCACCCGTGAGGACTAAGATGGAATGCCTCTTTTCCAGTAAAAAGGGTCTCCGGTTCTCTACACTCACCATACGAAATACAGCAGTGTTATTATGCTATTTTGTGCTTATTTTGTACGTGGTAGAGCCATGCTGCAACTATATGTACGTGGTAGACCCATGCTGCAGCTATATTAGTAGTATAGTAGTAGCACAAATGGGTCGGCTCAACCGGGGAAGGACCACGCTCTCACAGAAAACCAGCGTAAAATAGCAGCTTAACACTGCTGTGTTTCGTATGGTGAGTGTAGAGAACCAGAGACCATTTTACTGGAAAAGAGGCATTCCATCTTAGTCCTCACGGGTGACAACGCATCTGCATCAGTCTTTATTGAGGATAGATGTAGATGTCTATAGGTCACAGTAACCACTTACCATCAGGCGGACTGTGTGCTCGTTTGTCACCCTATCCGATAAAAAAAAATTACGCTGGTATTCTATGAAAGCGTGGCCCTTCCCAGGTCGAGCCGACCCATTCGTGCTACAACTATACTACTCATATAGTTGCAGCATGGCTCTACCACGTAACAAACCGTATATGTACAGGCATGAAATACTGTTCCGCTTTTCCAAGTAAACCATAAAATATCAAAGCTAAGGATTTCGATGTTAGTAGAGGCAACAAATGAAGTGGCCTGAAATTTAGGAAATATGACAAAGGGGTTCTTTTTCCTGTATCTTATAAGGATTGAACTAGCCTAGATTTAGTTGCGCCCAATACGGGACTTTGTTTAACAAAGACTCTACTTGAGACACATGTTTGTTCCAGAAGTCGTCAACCTATTCCCAAAAACATATGACGGCCGATGTATAATGTATCACCAGTGCTGTCATCTGGTTTGCAACATATCAGAACAGAACAGTCTAGTTGATAGCACGCAGTCATGTGGAACATCAGCAATCACAGTCTTGGGGATGGAGCACGCACCGACGACTACAACTTTAATGTTCCATCTGCGAGAAAACTGGTGACCTAATTGCATAATCTCTCGTGAAGCTTATTAGAGAGAAGCTTCGAAAGCGAATTTTTAAAGCGAGGGCTTATTACCATAGTGCATTTGTAGGGAAAATTATTTTTCAAAGATGTTTTCCGTTGGCGTTCTGGGATATATTGACAACTGGCATATATTTTGATATATGACTTTATATGGATATAATTATGTTATAACTTATATAATTATGTTATATTATAACTCCTCTATTTCTCCCTGTGTTGAGATGAAAATGAATATAAATAAATTTGTAAAATCAAAAAGTGCACTCCTCGAACGCTTATGTAATCTGTGGAATAATCAATTTACTTTTATTAATTACGAAAACACGTAAGTATTTCGCTTGAAGCTACAAAAAATGTTTCTGTTTAATTACCACGATTCGTATTTTGTTACTGAAAAAAATAGTCAAATAATTAAAAAATAAACAAAAATTATTAATGAACAAGACGGTTTACAGTAGCGAAATTCAAAAGGAAGGATTCAAATCTAAAGCTAATAAAAACATCAAAGTGATAAGTTCACATTCATACCGACCAACAGACGTCCAAGTGAAATTATATTCCAATTAACTTTTTTTTAATAATAATGAAACAAAAATCTTATAACAATGCCAGAAGTATTAATTGAAATCTCTTCTTGCTATTGGTGTACTCTTTTATTATATAAGTGCAATATAAACTTGGTGGAAGTGATTTTCTTTGTCATTTTTTCCTTCACCAACGAGCACGTCGTAAATCAGCACATAAAATTGCCATATTACGTATATGCATAATAAGCCATAGAATGATATAAAATTGAAACAATTTGGTTATGCTTATAGAATATTTCAAACATTTTTTGAAAAAAAAAAACACACATAAGAAAGCTTTTTCAGAAATATCTAAATAAAACCGAACTATAATAAATAGGTGTAAAACGAGGCGAAACATTCAGAGTAGAATGATTTCACTAGCGCTAACGATATCAAATAATTTGAGATTGTGTAACTGCAGCGCATTCGTATGACAAATTTTTATGCTTCATGCATACGTCTAATACATTGTATATGTTTAAATAGATACTTTTCTAGTTTTTTTTACAATATAACAATAAAACTAAGAAAGAAAAGACAAAAGTTAATAATTTGTGTCACGCGATGCTGTTTATAGCAATTTATTTTTATAATCTGAAAACGCCCGCAAATCGCCAGTTTTGACACGTGCCCAGAATTTGAATTTTACCTTTGGCTTTTTCTGGAAGTTGGTAAAAAATATTAACATGAGGAAATTGCTGGTTTCATCCATGAATTGCTATTGATGTGGGTTCGATCTAAACCATTGATATGGATATTATTTTTAGTAGGATGTGGTACATTGTAGATTTGAACATTCATTATAACTTTTAATTTTACTAAAATGCAAAATGCTCGTACTTAAGAAACATTATAATAATTACACAGACATTGATCAAAAACATGAATCATTTATGTCACACGTATGCCGATAGTTGTTGGGAGCACTAAGCTCGAAGGTGTTAACGAGTATGTTTACCTGGGACAAAAAGTCCGACTAGGTAAGTCCAACTTCGACCGAGAGGTCAAGCAACGGATTCAACTCGGCTGGGAAGCGTTCGGGAAATTACGACACAACATATTCTCGTCAGGTATACCTCAAAACTTGGAAACGAGACTGTAAAACTAGTGCGTGTTGCCAGTGATGACTTATGGATCTGAGACGTGGTCTTTCACTGCTGGCCGTATGAGGGCGCTCAAAGTCGTTCAGCGAGCTATGGAGAAGGCTAAGCTCCGGGTTTCTCTGCGTGATAAACTTTGAAATAAGGATATCCGCAATATAACTAGAGTGACCGACCTAGCCCAACGAGTCGGTAAGCAGAAGTGGCAATGGGCCGGCCATATAGCTTGAAGAACCGCCAACCGATGGGGAAAAAAGTTCTCGAGTGGCAGCCTCGTACCGGTAGGCGAAGTGTAAGGAGTCCCCTCACTAGATGGAGTGACGACCTGGTAAGACATGCAAGAAGTCGATGGATGCAGGTGGCTCAGGACCGTTTTTAATCTCTTCATCTATTATGTGGGAAGCCATGGAATGTAAGTGGCAGTTTAATTTTGTTTTGTTTAGTTATAATTAATTTTTTTCGGCTGGGAAATATACTTAATGATGATGATATGATGATCATATGAGCATTATGAGTCGTGCACTTTTGGATTTTCCAAACTTTTTTTAAATTGAAGTTTGACATATAATTATTGGAAAATTGGAAGTATAAGTAAGGTTATTAGTGAAAACTTGTGTGTATTTACACTACTTTAAAAATTTATGTATAATCATGCTATACGTAATATTTTTAATGAGCTTAGGGCATGCAAAATTGGATTTACCAATAGTTTTTAAAAATATTTAATAGTATTGTGGAGTTGGCAAAGCATAAAAGCGTTTTTTTATAGGATATGGTGACAAGCGAGCACACAGTCCACCTGAAGGTATGTGTGATGGTAAGTGGTTGCTGTGGCCCATAGACATCAACATCTATCCTCGTTTGCGAATCAAAATGCAGATGCGTTGTCATCCGTGAAGACTAAGATGGAATGCCTCTTTTCCAGTAAAAAGGGTCTCCGGCTCTCTACACTCACCATACGAAACACAGCAATGTTAAGCTGCTATTTAACGCTGGTATTCCGTGAGAGCGTGGTCCTTCCCCGGTCGAGCCGATCCATTCGTGCTACAATATATATATATATATATATATATATATATATATATATATATATATATATATATATATATATATATATATTGTATATTAGATAAAAGTTTTGTATATATAAACATCTATATATAAATGTGGAGTTTTAAATGAAATACAACTTGCTTAATAAAATAATATAAATAATTTTACAATAGAAATGTGTCACGAAGATAGTGCCGCCATGTCATATAAAAAATGATGTTTTTAGTGTTAACTATTTTTACGTATTTGAAGCGAGTGCTTCTTAATTCCATTTAATGGTAAGCGGTAAACATGATTACCTGACAACTTACATACCACTGTTTGGAAGAGGTTTCCTCATATAATCCAGAGAGTATTTTTGGCAGAAAAGTGTACGCCGCGCTTGTTCAATAAGTGCTGGCGGACTTTACCAATGTTCTCGAAATCATGTTGTTAAAACTTCACCACCGAACGCGTGGCACAGCAGTTAAAACTAAAAACTGCAATTAATAATTTGAAGTGTAACTAACTTTATAATAGGTAGTGGGACTACATACATATTTAGAGGTCTGTCTGCACATGAACTAAAGTATTATATATATACATGGTATCGGGAGTCCCCCCCCCCCCCCCGTGACCATAGGTGCTGTAAAGTGCTTGAAACGTCGGGAATATAAAATAAGTTAATATCGCGATAAAATCCGTAAAATTAATTTAAATTAAATGTGTAGTGTTCGCGTAAATATAAGAAATCATTATGAACTAAAGTAGCTTACCTTAAGTAAACTACATGCTTGTTTATCTGTTCTGCTGTTAAACACGTGTTGTATTATCGACGGTGGTGTGTCGTTCCTAGTGTAGTGGTATTAGGAATAGTAGTGCTGGGATTAGTGGTGACGCTATTGAGGGAGGGTGGGAGGTGCTCTTCCAACTAGATAAGACATATTTTTTTTATCACGCAAAATTTTAACATCCATATTCTATTCATTCTATATTCTATGCGAATAAATATAATTGAGGTGTCTGTTTGTAATGTAAAAATAATAGCTTTTATGATGAAATGAATATGAAAGTATATATGGTACTTATAATAAAGACATATTATTTTAAATTTTTGTGTCTTCCTGTGTGTCTGTTTGTTCCGACTAATCTCCGAAACGGCTGGACCAATTTTGACGGGACTTTCACAAGCAAATAACTGATGTTATACACGCTACTAGTTAGACTACTATTATTTTAGAAAAAGAATTAGGGTTCCGCGCAAAAAATTAAACTCCATGAAATCCATATTTTTTTGTGCCCATAAGTAATTAAAAAGGGCTACCCCGTTAACGTGAGGAGTTGGTGAATGCTTTATGCATACCACGACAGCCGGTCTGCCGTGGTTATGTGGGACTCACTGTGACTAACCTATCCTACCACCCTAAGTGTACCCACTAAACACCACCTGTGGGACTGGCATTGGCTTATGAGGCCTTTCTGCCTCTTTCTTGGTCATGAAATCCAATCGTAATAAATTACAAGCGGGCGAAGTCGCGGGGAACAGCTAGTCTTTAGTATAATGGATTTACGCAAAGTAACACCTAATTTTATAACTTATATTTTATGACATTATTTACAACTGAACCAGGAGATGAGCAGCAGCATCTTCCTGATAAAAGCTAAATAAAAAAATGGGATTGCCAACTCGTTTGCCAAGCGTAGCAACTGTGGCAAATGTTTTCCTATGAGGCTATATTTGGAGGAGTAGGCTTAGCAGGTAAAATTTAGTTTCTTTTATATATTATGTGTTTTAAATAATATATAAAACAATGGATGGAGATTTAAAATATATTTTGATTATTTTATACTAAAAAATATTTTAAATGTACCTATTATTTATGTTTAAATTTGTAATATAATATGGGTAAAAAGGTTATTGATTACAATAGTAAAAAGACTAAGAGTGAAGCTTTAAATTTTAACGTAATCGCATGCTTATAATTGTACGCGCGCCAGTCGCGTGCGCAGCGGGAACGCCGCAGGCGCCCAGTGCTACCAACTTACTGAAATTATCAACTAATCGCATATGGCAGCCACCCGAACTGATATTTTGTAATTTAATTGCCCCTTTAGAATACCTTAGCGCTTAAATACTTGTTTTAAATTACTTTTACGTCTTCAGTTAGTTTTTTTTTTCGTAAATGGCTTTCTGTAGCCAGGTTGTGTAGGTTGTGGAATGATAGCTTTATTTATTTATTTATTTACTCATTATTGTACACCAAAATACAAAATAAAGTGTAAAATTAAATCTAAAGTAGAATATGTACAACAGGCGATCTTATCACTCTGAAAGTAATCTCTTCCAGACAACCTTAGCGTAGAGAACTGATGCAAACAATAGTTAAAAATAGAGGGGGCGTACAAAATAAAAATAAAAATATGAAAATACATATAAATAAAGATAAGTGAAGATTATGTATGATAATAGTTAAATGAAAAGAGTACGAAAAATAAAAATAATTTATCTAATAGAGTTCTAAGTAATACGATTTAGCAAGACTTTTGAAAGAATGAAGGGATGAAGCACGACGAATGTGGAAAGCTAGAGCTCCACAAACGTACCTACAGAAGTTACAGTAAAGGATTTCTTAAGAAAGGAGGATGTGGGGAAAGGAGTAGAGAGAGAAAGAATTATGTATTTATAATTTAGTGTTGATTGTTATTTTATTCTTAACGAGATAGCGAATGAGATTTTTTAAAGGCTTTTATTTAACTTGCTTTATATGTGTTTTAGGGCCAAATCTTGCAACTGAATATGCTCAAACAATTTTTATTAACATTAGATTTCGCCACACGGGCTATATATGAAAATCGATTCTTAAGGAGTAAACTTCAAAAAGTTTTTAAAGTTAAAATTCCAAATATTATATCTGGCTATATCATTTCCAGAAATAAGACAAATCTATCGACGCCCCATGTGTTAAAATCCATCAAACCGTTAGGTTATAGAGCTGCCAAAGACATAGACATACATGCTTAGAAACATTTAACATTACTCTCTGTTTGGGGCAGTCAGGCAGTTACTTCTTCAAGTCCTATCCATCTATCTGATTTAAAATTTCTAAATAGTCGGAAGCTCTCAGTTGCACAAGAGTTTTTATAATTCCATCAGGTTTTTAATCACAGAGTCGTGGTAGCTCAAGAAAAAACACTGGTCTTCGTATGAAACAAAACTATTTCGATCCCTATCGGCAACTATGGAATTGTTGATTACAACTTCAAGTACTGATTAATTACAAGAATATTATTTATGGAATCTGCATCTCTAATCTCTATGTAATTAAAATATTTCGAAAATGTGTGATTTTTGTTTCTGAAAAATTATGATTAGCCATCGCCAAGTTTTTTTTATAGGATAGGGTGACAAACGAGCACACAGTCCACCTTATGGTAAGCGGTTGCTGACATCTACAGTTATCCTCAATAAAGTTTCAAAATGCAGATGCGTTGTCGCTCGTGAGGACTAAGATGGAATGCCTCTTTTCCAGTAAAAAGAGTCTCCGGTTCTCTATACTCACCATACTAAACACAGCAGCGTTAAGCTGCTATTTTACGCTGATATTCTATGAGAGCGTGGTCCTTCCTCGGTCGAGCCGACCCATTCGTGCTACAACCATAATATAGCTGCAGCATGGCTCTACCACGTAGAAAGATGGGATGACTTCCGAGAAGTGGGATGCTTGCAGTATATCAATGTAGAGTCGACCTGTCCCTACAAGTAATCTATTGGGCAGCTGTCGGAGTGTAGTATCTCTCCTGCTATGTTGCGGCTAGTGGCATCATTCCTTGCAGATAAGAAGATCTGCGTCTGTGTAGAGGACGCCGAATCCACAGCGAAGCCCATTAGAGCCGGTGTGCCACAGGACAGCTGTCTGTCGCGCGGCTTGTGCCAACTACATCCCAACCCTGGCAGGACATCTGTACGAATGCGATGACGATGTAGAGCCGGACCTATACGCAGACGATAGCGCCTACTTCACATCGTCCAGAAGAGTTCACCTAGCCACTGCTAGTATACAGCGTCTGCTGGACCTGCCGCCACCATATCTGGATGAAGGGAGGATGGTCGTCAATTTTGGCAAGACAACCGCTCTGCTCACCCGCCATCTCAGAAACCTACCATCTATTTTGACGTTCAGGGCCCAGAGACCTCGTAGAATAAAGTGACCTATCTTGGATGCCGGATCGACAGGATGCTGCAACTATACAAGCTATACATAAGACCTAGACTGACCTATGCTGCTCGGCAGAGGTGGCGACTGCAGGCCCAGCAGAATTTATCCTTACGAACCATCGCCGGTGCAGGTTGCTGCATCCGGAATGACATCATTCCGGCCAATCTGAAAATGGATGGAGACAATCCTGAAGTTTGTGTTGTGGCTGGCGCGCATGACCGCGCCACACCCCCACCTTAACAACTTGGCACCTCTACATGTCCGGCCCCCGGAAGGCTGACCTCTACCAAGAGAACTCTTCTCTGTAGAGGTTAGTAAGTCGAGTAACAACCCACAATGTCACAAATAGACCAACTTAGACATTTTTTACACCAATTTGCAGCGACTGGGGAATCGAACCCCCGACCGCTGCCTATACTTACAATACCAAGACGGCTACCACGACCTGTACATAGTTCGGTACCGCGAAGAGATTCCGGGCAATGGGGGATGACCCAAGTCCCCAAAACTGCTGTATGCTAAGAAGCACACACGCAGAAGACAACGTAGTAGATATACGTACAAAAAGTATATCCATTCATTTATTCAGTACATCCTATCCAAAAGGCTACTGCTGAACATAGGTCTCATCCATGAATTGACTCACAAGGATATTTTTGTTATAGTTGCTCCGCTTGGTAGGCAATCACAGTTTTTTAATTATATTATGTTGTTATCAGGAAGTTGCTGCTGCTCATCTTTTGTTTTATTACCCTCTGTAATATTTTACTACACTTACGGTATGATATTAGAGGATCGGGTGACAAACGAGCACATAGTCCACCTGATGGTAAGTCTTTGCTGTGGCCCATAGACATCTACATCTATCCTCGTTTGCGAATCAAAATGCAGATGCGTTGTCACCCGTGAGGACTAAGGTGGAATGCCTCTTTTCCAGTAATGTGTGGGAAAGTTCTAGTATAGTAGTATGTCCAAATCTAAGAGATTTGGACATACTACCATACTGGAACCATACCCACCACTTTAAGGCAAAACAAACATACAAAAAAATGCCGATTGAAGCTAAAATATATCACACAGCGATGTGTTCATAAGTAATGTCGTTATAACAAAATCGGCTACCGAAAGAGAAATAATAAATTGCAAGCGTGCAGCGTATAAATTTCAAATTTAAATCAATCACCAAAGCAAACAGCGTCTCCGGGAGATGCGCCAAGTGATACACCTAACATGTTACATCGGATTCTTCGACATAATGACTCATCTCCAAAACGATATGATGTAGACTTTTAAGATCTATTCACATTGCTGGCTATAATAAAATAGATTTTTTAGGATTCTATTCTTTTTGAGGGTTACATTTAAATTAAAAAAAATATTCCTAAAACTTTGTAGGGTAATAAACAGGAAGTTTATAAAGCTTACCTAAATTTGACTTGAACTAAAACTTCTTGAACTACTTGAAACTAAAAACACTTGTTTTTAAAAGGTCATTGCATAAGTTTTGTTGTTATGCGTATTTGTTAATGACTCCGTAACCTTCCTAGTTTTACGATTGATTCAAATTAAGATGATATTTTTTAATGATAATAAGTAACTACTACAGTTCATGGACACCTTTTTAATAGAAAGGCTTACGCACCTACTAAAAACCCATTTGTTCCACCTTTGCCGCATATTGGCAGGGCCACGTGAACACGTTTCGCACACGTACGCGGCCACAAAGCGTCAGTAGCCTAACGGCAGGGCGTGGACCGCGAACTCGAAAGGTCGTGGGTTCGAATCCGCCATTCGACTACTGCATTGAACCACTTCTAGCACAAGTATTTTAAGCTTACCAGAAGTGGTTAAAGGGAATATTATTAATGTTTAATAGCATTACTGGTATTAAAAAAAAAGGCGCCAGCCCCTCCATGCTGCCACTGCTTGGGAGAGGACTTCTCCTCCCCATCTTCTTCCCAGACAAGCCGCACCAGAACACACCACGCATCTACCTCCACGGCCTCCAATTTCACCTACGCAAAGGCGAGTGTATGATGCGCGAAGGCCATGAGGGAAATGAAACTCAGAAGCACTATCCTTCCTGACTCAGCGGCGGATCTAGTCTATGAATTCGCTACCAACCAAGACTCCGCTGTGGGGGGAGCGTGGCCTCGCAATATCGTCACTTCTCTCCCTCCGCAGCCCCCACCACCTCAACGGTGCAGCCCCGCCAGAGTCGCGGAGGAAAGGGCGAATGGCGCCTCGACATACAAACACTCCTCTTCCTCCACGACTCAATTTCGGCCGCGAAGGAAGGCCTTACCTTCGGGGGATACTTCTCTCGCCGCAGTCCACCATCACACATCCGAAAAAGTCTTTACAAGCCATCCGCAGTGGCCACCTCGGGCCGGCCCTTCACCACGGGCACTGGCCAGCCATGTGGGTTCCTCTTAGTTCACCGTGGGTGACAAGGCCTCTAATTATACTGGCTCTTCATTATATGAGGCTTTAAATCAAAATACAGGAGTGTCAAGCACTGTCTATTTGGCGGCAGAAATACATAAGAGGTTGGTACTTACCCAGACGGACTCCTATGTCGACAAGGAGTTCTGCCACCTATTGAATAAAAATAATTTTACAAATTTTACCGCGTATAGAATTTGCGACAATACATACAATGTATTTTATAAGTAGGTCTGAGTGTGAAAGAGCCCTAACACTTGTTTTATTGTGTTTTGCCTCATGTTACATTAAAAATATAAATTACTCGGTCCCAGAGGCAGCGCACGGCTTCAAACCGTATAATGTAGCCACGGACTTAATTCCGAGCAAATTCGTTTTGTTCCCATATAATATTCAGAAAGTGACATAACCGGTTTAGAGGTAATAAGGTTTTTTAGCTTAGAACAAGGCATGAATGGTTTTTAGTAATTTTGCAAAGATCGTGACGAAAATTCAAAAAGACGTCGCGTCGCGTCGCGCTTTTATAATTTAAATTTACATTTAAAATCGAGCCTAATTTTTTTTATAAAATATGGATGACAAATTGGCACACAGAGTACCTGATGGTAATTGGATGCTGTGGCTCAAAAAAAATCTACATCTATCCTCGATTAAAAATCAAAATGCAGATGCGTTGTCAAAAACTCTCTACTCTAAATTCTAAAATAGAAAGCCTCGTTTCAGTATAAAGGGTTTCTGGTTCTCTACACTTACCATACGAAACACAGCAGCATTGAGCTGCTATTTTACCCTACTATTCTGTGGAAACGTGGTCCTATCCGATCCATTCGTGCTACCACCATAATAAAGCTACAGCATGGCTCTACCACGTGTAAAATATACATACTCCTACCATAGACATCTTCATTTATCCACGTGATCAAGAGTCAAAATACAGATGCATTGTCACCCGTGAAGACTAAGATGGAATGCTTATTACTCGTAAAAAGGGGACAACAAGTTTATGGAGCTGTTTCACACCGGTATTGTAAGGAGCGTGGGTCCTTCCCCGGTTCAGCCAACCAATTCGTGCTTCAGTCATAATACGCTGCAGCGTCGCTCTACCACGTGCAAAAATGCGTCTTCAAGGAAAATCATATAGGTTATTCTTAAGTTATTGCACTTTTTTTATAGAAATAGGGTGACAAACTAGCACACAGTCCACCTGATAGTAAGTTGTTGCTATGGCCCATAGACATCTACATCTATCCTCGTTTTCAAGTCAAAATGCGGATGCATTGTCAGCCTTGAGGACTAAGATGGAATGCCTCTTTTCCAGTAAAAAGGATCTACGGTTCTCTACACTCACCATACGAAACACAGCAGCATTAAGCTGCTATTTTACGCCGGTATTCTGTGAGAGCGTGGTCCTTCCCCGGTCGAGCCGACCCACTCGTCCTACAACTATACCAATAACATAGCTGCAGCATGGCTCTACCACGTGTGAGAAACTTGAAACACTTTATCATCTTCGGCTGTATCTCCAATGACCATCAGGGTATAGTAGTCCAGTACTGTCATCATCATCTTTATTATTATTACAACCGTTCACAAGTAGTGGACTTGGCTGGTGGAACATCCCTGGCCTTCCACAAGAAATCCCTTAAAGCATCGACTTCCTGCATCTTTTAACAGGTCACCACTCCTTTACTTTCCGGTCCTGGGGTTTCCACTCGAGAACCTTTCTTCCCAATTAATTGTCGGTTCCTCGATCCATATGGCCGGCCCATTGTCACTTCGGCTTACTGTTGCTCTATGCCGTTTACTCTTTCTACTGCGGTTATCCTCATTTCGAAATTTATCAAGTAGAGATACTCCGAGCTGTATATAACTTAAAAACGTCAAAATCTATTACCGACTTAAAAAATGAGACGTTTATAGAGAAGAACCAGGAAGAAACTCTTGTTTTCTTGTTTTTTTTTTTCAAAATAATTCTTCTTTATAATAATTTATTCTATTGTTAAATACTTCTATTTTATTATTTAATTATTAATATAATAACAAAATTATGTTAGTATTACAATTTATTTTATATTGCAAGTCGATCACTACACAGGGATAAAAGTGTCAGATACATAACTCAATCAGACCAAAAATACAACTAATTTTAAACTAATGTTGACTCTATCAATGTTGAAGTAGTTAGTTACGTTATCCACTAAGTC
Organism: Parnassius mnemosyne; assembly: GCA_963668995.1. Lineage (NCBI taxonomy): Eukaryota > Metazoa > Arthropoda > Insecta > Lepidoptera > Papilionidae > Parnassius > Parnassius mnemosyne. The sequence continues at coordinate 21,307,769 of CAVLGL010000084.1, read as the reverse complement.
ACTATGTTGTCAATAGTAATAAAAAAGTAAAATAACAGCCTATTTCGTCCAACAGTTGGCCACTGGCCTCCTCTAAATTCGGAAAGGGTTATACTTGTAAAGAGATTAGTTCACCGCACTGCTCCAGTTCGTATTGGTGGACTTCACATCTCCTCGAAATATCTTATTATTTAAACATGCAGGTTTCCTGATAATATTATCCTAGAACACCGAACACATGATAAACCTGCACTTTAAATTGCAATTAACATTTTATCGGTTCTGTAAAACTTACGTAAGCCTCTGATCTACTACTGTACTTTAAAAATAAAACTGCAACTAATCGTTAAACGTAGCTCATTTTCACCATAAAATCGTAATCGTGATCTCTATGTATAAAAATTATCAATTACTGTCCGTTAGTCTCAAAACTTGAAAATGGCTGGACCTGTTTTGATGAAATTTTTATGTGTGTGTTTGAGTGCGTTGCTGGATGGTTTAGATTTACAATCAGACCCGGTAGGCGGCGCTGTATTCAATATCTAGAAATCATCCGTACAAAGCCGAGGCGGATCGTTAGTAGGATAATAATATATTTTTTAACACGGCATATAAATAAAACAAGATACGATTGCCGTATGGTGGCGGAGTGAGAGAATCAACCACACCATTGTAGAGATGTGCCAACTCGGAATGAAACTCTAGTTGAAACTCACGTAACTCGAATTGAACTCGAGTTACGCAACTCGAATATTGGCAATTTATGCAACTTGTAAATTTTCCTAAAATATTTTTTATAGGATAGAGTGACAAACGAGTACACAGTCCACCTACTGGTAAGTGATTGCTGCGGCCCATAGACATCTACATTTATCCTCAACAAAGAATCAAAATACAGATGCGTCGTCACCCGTGAGGACTAAGATGCAATGCCTCTTTTCCAGTAATGGGTCTCCGGTTCTCTACACTCACCATACGAAACACATCAGGGTCAAGCTGATATTTTACGCTGGTATTCTGTGAGAGCGTGGTCCTTCCCCGGTCGAGCCGACCCATTCGTGCTACAACTATACTACTAATATAGCTGCAGCATGGGTCTACCACGTTGAGAATATCACCAGCTTTATACATATGATATATTAATAATTTAAATATCACTTATTATTCTTAAACAATTTATTGATTATAATAGATATAACCGATGAAAAAATTGTACTCTTGCTTGCTCGCATGTTTCGTTCAATTACCGCCATCCAACTCAAGTTTATAAGTATACGATTCTAGTTAATTCGAATTAATTCGAGCTGAACGCAACTCGAGTTAACTCGAATTAGTAAGTCGAGTTGACCCACCACTATCTATTTCGTCCCGTGGATATTGTAAAAGGCAATAGTAGAAAATGCTAGAAAGTTCTGAGTGTAGAAATTGCGAAGTAACCATTTTATTTATGTCAGACATAAAATAACCAGAACGGCGAAGCGCATTTGACAGTGAGAAGGACTGTCAAGTGCACGAGACGTATAGTATTGTGATCATCAATTCACCTCACCAGCAAAGCGTGAGGATTAACCACGGTAGAAGCCCCCGTCCAGCTGTGGTCTTTTACGTATTTGGAGGTGTAAATAAATAAAATAACATCTGTAAAATGAATTTTATTCAATATTTTTATAACGAAAAAATATATGTTACTAAAACATATACAAATTAAAGCTTATACGTGTATTGTAATTTTTTAACACAAAAATGACATAAAATAAGTTTACACAAGCAAATAATGCGAATTACAAGTTATCCATAAATTATTATCAGTTGTTTTGTTAATCGGATTATTTTTTGTAATTCTTGCATCGTCGCGTGCCCCTCTTGTCAGAGAGTACTCCGTGTGAACTCCCCGGATTTTATAGTTGAAAGGTTTTGTGTACACGCCTTTGTCGAGTCTCTAACATCAAAAGGGTGTTGCGGGATCATTTTGTTATGTGTTTTTATCAGGGTTTATTTTTGCTTTTCTCATGGGATTTTATTCAATATTAAACTGATTTAGTACGTTTAAATCAAAGATTTATACCAAATGTAGGCAATGAACAGGATCTTCTTTTTACCTATAATGAGAACTTTAACTGAATTTTTCAATCAGGTTGAAAGAAAAATTACATTTCCTTAATGTTTAAATATATTAATTTGCGATTAACGATTACAATAATGAGGTCAAGGAGCTGTTTTCGAAAAAGCCATTTACGGATCATACTTTTAGCTTAAAGCTTATCGGTAAGTTATTCCAAAAGTGGCCCGGATTAACTATAACACCGGGATTTCAAACATCACAGTCCCCCCCCCCCCCCCACGTAACTGCTGTAAAGGATCCGAAAGGTCAGGAATCAAAATAATCAAAAATAAGTTATACGCGATAAAATAAGTAACATTATTTGTATTATAATGGTATCTATATGTATTGTGTAATATTCATGTAAATATCTATACAAGTAAATAAAATTGAAGTGTCTGTTTGTAATGTCAAAATTACAGTTTTTTACTAAATGCAAATGAAAGCAAATACGGTACTTATAACTAAAATACAATTTTTAAGATTTTTGTCTGTCTGTCGGTCTGTCTGTCTGTCTGTCTGTTTGTTCCGGCTAATCTCCGAAACGGCTGGACCGATTTTGACGGCACTTTCACTGTCAGGTAGCTGATTTCATAAGGAGTAACTTAGGCTACTTTTATTTTGGAAAAAGAATTAGGGTTCCGCGCAAAAACATAAAAACCCTAACACGCGAGCGAAGTCGCGGGGAACAGCTAGTAAGAAATAAAATTATGATATAATACATAAGAAATACATCATCGCAATAATTACGTGGAATTAGGGTCGCCGGTTTTTGTCACCTATCATAAATAGGTATGCTTATAAAAAAAATCTTTTGCATGGAGAGTTTAAACCCAGTAGCAGCGGAAATTGTTTACCTTTTAAAGACAAAATTTTAAATTATAAATCGCAAACATTTTGCAAAATATCAAACGAAAGCTCTCCTAATTGGCGTTTGATTGAAAGTTCAAGTAGTAGTAACGCGGTGTTAGTGAATTTTCTAACGACTTCAAACAGAAGGAGGTTCTCAATTCGAATGTATGTTTATTTATGTGTGCTAAATCATAACTTTTCTGTGGGTGAACCGATATCGATGATTTTTTTTGGTCTCATATAAATTTGATCAAGGTCTGACTAACAGTTTTTGAGTTATTCTTAATAATTTGTATAGAAATCGGTTTCATAAAATTTTAAATTTTAAATTATAATGAACGTGATTATATTGCAGATCCATATACACTTTCAGAATATGCGTATAATGTTGTTAATTACATTGCAGGATGTGTGGTCCGCACTTTGAAAAAAAAAATTGTTTGTGAAACATGCATACGAAGTATTGAAAGTCACAGCTCTGATTATTTGTTGATATCTATTAAAGACCGAGGTGCATTAATAAAACCAGCTCAAAGTACAGTAAAAGTATGTATAGTATCAGAATTTTATTTACGGGAAGTTAAATTACAAGTTCGCTCCAAACTAATAGGACTAAACAAAAATATGACACGAATAATTTTTAAAGTAAGTCATGCTTTATGGTGCACAAATATATTTTCGTGATTGCATTAACACTATCGAAACTAATCTTGCAGAAAACCATAGAACCTTACTCATAAAGTCAATCAACTAATGTTAGTTAAATATGCGTATTCATCATATAACAAAGAAAATCGAATTTTACTAAGTAAAACTTAAGAAATTTCTTAACAAAAACTTTTTAAAGGACATTGATACGATTTTTAGGTGGCATATTAAATCAATTTTGAATAATTAAACTTTACAATGTTTCTGGCCTGATTTAACTTTGTAAATTATCTTTATATAATAAATGGTGCACCTGTTAGTGATCGCGTAACATCTGAACGACTTGACCGATTGGGGTCGTATTTGCACAATATATTTTTTGTCGAGGCGATAGTTTATAGCGATGCTATAAATAGGTGTGTTCGAGTAATTAATAAATTTTAGATTAACGTTGTTTATTTATTATTATTATTATTAAATTAAATGAGTATACTAAATATTGCGGGGATGAGTCGCTCGCGTCCGTAGGCTTCGACCACCTAATCCTAGGCCCACCCTACACGTGTCCCCCGGGTGGTGCTAAACGAGCGACAAAGCCGAAACGACAGACTCGGCTCCTCGCCGTATGGTAGCGGCGTTAAATCTACCACCCCTTAGTTCGCACCATGAGCCAAGAAGGAAAAGAAATGGCCCCGAGTTCCCGGCGCCCCTTTAATGGGGCAGGGGTGCGAAGAATCTCCGGGAGAAAAACCGGCGACGAGGTTCGCCACCCGTCACGTCCTGTCTCCCGGGGGGGCGAAAAGTGGATTGCGGAGGCCCGTCTGGCCACGCTGAATGTATGTGGAAACGATATAGTGGAATTACTACATATTTTGTGCTAATATTCTGAGGCAGCGTAGTCCTTCCCCAGTAAAGCAAACTCTGCTATAATAATTCAACTATATTGTGACACCACAACATTTAAAATTACAATATGTTATAAAACACTGCTAATTTTTATAAAACGTTAACATCGTATTGACGACACTGGGTTTCGATTTAAAATATTTCAATGAGTGTAATCGATGATAAAATAATAATTCCCCAAAATTGACGCAATGGCAAGCGCGGGGCATAATTTGTGAAGAATTATAGTAGTTTTGTCAACGCGTGCGCAAGGCAGGTGGTGCCGGTGTCCACAATACTATAATCGATATTTTACCACGTTTTTATGAAGTTAATTTCTTTTTTATTTGTCTATCTGTCGTTTCAAGTGGAATCTTGCAACTCAAATTTCGAGCACTTTCCGAAGATTTGAAATTTTGAACATATTCAAAATCGGATTACAATGTAGGAATATGAAAAAACGTATATTTATTATATTAAAAAAAATTGGTAGAAAATTAAAAATATCACTTATAGATAACAAACGTTTAACTATTTCGTGTGCGTGTCGTAAGAGGCGACAGAGGGAAACAAATCAGGACATGGGCAGCAGCGTCTTCCCAATAACGACCGAAAATTAAAAATAAAACTGTGGTTGCCAACCCGCTTGCCAAGTGCGGCGACTATGGTAAATATCCCCCCCATGAGGAAGTCTATGGGAGAGGCCTATGCTCAGCAGTGGACTTTAATAGGCTGCAACGGTCATAGTAACTACTTCCTCTTTGTCAGTGCGTTACAGTCCACTGCCGCACAAGGGCCTGTCTATAATAATATTTTATAGATTGGCGATCGTAATCCCTGTTACTTAATGTTTTGCACCTTTAATAGTGCCTCTCATTCAGTCAGGCAAAGATATAGATATTCGAAATATATATATCTTCTAATATTATATATAGATATAATATATACTTCACCACCATATGGTACAAACAAGGTTTATATACAAAAAATGTACCTAATTAAGATAGCAATTACGATTTATTTCTAACATTTAAAAGCTTATTAGAATGCGTTGTCATGGACAGTGTCTGCAAAACTTCGTCTTACCATATTATAATTGGTACCGTTACGTCAAATATATATTTAAAGGAAAGGAAAATAATGAACCTTCTGCTCCCCAGGATTGTAAGTAATAACGACACCTATATGTCCAGTCGCATGTGCGTAGTTCCTAGCTTGTTAACTAAAAAAACTGAAATATATGATGATAATTGTAAAGGTGTTTGTTAGTACCACGTAGAAAATCCTGCTCGTACAAATAAAAAATTGAAAAATAGTTCTTTCAATATTGATTATGATTATAAGTAATACTTATCGAAAGCACTTTTTAAAGACTTTTTCACCAGTGACGATTGAAAATTCGGCATTAAATATTTATTAAGAAGTATATTTTTTCCAACGTTGCTCTACCACGTAAAAAGTAGTACAAAGAAAAATAAGGTCGAGAAAGTAATGCAAATGTAAAATTATTTTAGTTATATAATGACCTTACCAAAATAGATCTTAAAATATAATTCAAATGAGATGATGTTCAGTAGTTTTATATTTAGGAATAGAACGATTTATAACAATTATTTAGGTGCAACAATAGTAAAAAATCTTCGTGTAGTGATGGCTTATGAGAATCCAAATGAAACAGGAGATGGGCTTCTATCTTCCTGATAACAACTCCAAATCTCCATATAAACTATGATTGCTAACCCGCCAGCCAAGTGTGGAAACTATGGCAAATATCCCTCATAAGAGGCAATCCAGGAGGGGAGGGGGGTAAGTCCAGCAATGGACTTTCATAGGATGTAATACTTCGATAATAAAACGCAAAAATATCATTTGTAATTCATATAATGGTCCTTTGAGAGTTTTAATATAGAACTTATAGATTGTACATCTATTTCCTTGTCTTTGTTGTACAGTCATCATTACAGCCTTTGATAAGTCCACTGCTGAACATAGGCCTCCCCCAAGGAATGCCACAAAGCACGGTCCTGAGCCACCTTCATCCATCGACTTCCTGCATGTCTCACCAGGTCGTCACTCCATCTAGTACGTAGGTACGAGGCTGCCACTCAAGAACCTTTCTTCTCCATCGGTTGTCGGTTCTTCGAGTTATAGCCATATAACTGCCACTTCAGCTTACTAATCCGTGTGGCTATGTCGGTTACTCTGGTTCTACTGCGGATATCCTCATTTCTAAGTTTATCACGCAGAGAACCCCGAGCATAGACCTCTCCATAGCTCGCTGAGTGACCTTGAGCTTCCTCATACGGTCAGCAGTCAAGAACCACGTCTCAGATCCGTAAGTCATCACTGGCAACACGCACTGGATGTACAATTTTGTTTTAAGATTTTGAGGTATGTCTAACGAGATGTATCGTAGTTTCCCGAACGCTGCCCAGCCGAGTTGAATCCGTCGATTGACCTCTCGGTCGAAGTTGGACTTACCTAGTCGGACTATTTGTCCCAGGTAAATATACTCGTCAGCAACTTTGAGCTTAGTGCTCCCAACAACTACCGGCATAGGTGTGACATGGACATTAAACATAATCTTTGTTTTGTCCATGAGCATCCTAAGACCTATTCGTTGGGAGACACTATTGAGGTCATTGAGCATGGTGCTTAGGTCCTCCAGCGATTCTGCCATAAGGACTATAGCGTCGGAAAATCGAAAGTGAGTGATGTACTCGCCATTGTTGTTAATACCGCATACTTTCCAGTCCAGCAGCTTTAAAACGTCTTCCAATGCAGCGGTGAAGAGTTTTGGGGATATAACGTCACCCTGTCTTACACCTTTCTGCAGTTGGATAGGTTTCGTACTCTGATTCTGTACTCGGATAGCCATCGTAGCTCTACTGTACAAACACTTCAGCACTTCGATATACCGACAGTCAACTTGGCACCGCTGAAGGGACTGCAGCACCGCCCAAATTTCGACGGAATCAAAGTGTTTCTCATAGTCCACATAAGCCAGACATAGTGGCAAATTGTACTCCTCGGACTTCTGTACAATTTGCCGAAGGGATGTGTATGTGGTCTATGGAACTAAAGCCTTTTCGGAAACCGACTTGTGCGGGAGGCTGGAAGTCGTCAAGTCTGCGTGAGAGACGATTCGTAATAACTCTCTAAAACAGCACGTAGACGCGGCTCAGAAGGGAAATCGGTCTGTAGTTCTTCAAGAGAGCGTTGTCGCCTTTCTTGAAGAACAAGACAACAACTCCATGCCTCCGGAGTAGTGCCACCATGGAGGACGGAATTAAAGAGCTTCTGAAGGACTTCAAGTACCGGTTTTCCACCCACTTTCAAAAGCTCCGCTGTAATTCCATCCTCGCTCGGGGACTTTCCGTTTTTAAGGTGCTAGAGAGCCATTCTAATCTCGCTCAGATTCCTGTCTACGGTGTTGTACAGTACCTATTAATAAATAAATAAGTGGCAAATAAAATGTTAAACATTTTATTATATTATTGTTAAATTATTTGAGTCTTACATAAGAATTTAATTTCCAGCAAATGAAGTTGTAATCCGAAATCGGTATCGCCCATATTCATTTTCCATTAAACCTTTTAAGAAACATTTTTAAATAACGTATTTACAGACTTATATTTCTACATCGGAACAACATAGGCAGATGAAGGAAGCGAACGCTAAACTGCTATAATTAACTAAAAGAGGACGGTTATTTAGATGATAATTACATATTATAACACGAGGTGACGTGTCACATAACCATTAAAAAGTATAATTCTGTATTTAAAAAGTGGACAAATAACCAGCGCTCTTTCTTTGAGTGTTCAAATTTTCTTATCTCAAGTGGAGGAACCCTAAAAATAATAATGGGTGTTCATATACTTCCGCTTATTAGCAACAGAGCCAACGCAACGAGGCTCGATTCGCGTTGATAATATAATAAATTTCGCCACTAATTTGTTCGGATAATCGCTCCGTCGCCCAAATTCTATAATTTGTCGTAATACTGCTTCGTAAATTCTTATCGAGTGCACAATAACGTGTTGTCATAATATGGACATGGTTCAATTATTTGCTTAACCCATTCTCTGTCCTGTGTGCTACATATAATTCATTGCTATCGTCTTACTATTGTGTCTGAAAATCGGACATTTGATATAATAAGGTTCATTGAACTAGGACTTGAAGAGGCGGCGTAAGGGAATCCATTGCCCTATATCATGGTGTGAGTGTCGTAATAAAAGGCAACGAAACAGTATATGGACAGTAGTGTTGTACATAATAAAAAAAACTGATGTTGTTAACTCGCCTATAAAGTGTAGCAACTATACTAGGAGGCAATCTGTGGAGTGGAGAGTGAACGATGTTAAGCAGTGAACTTTAGATATAGAAAGAATACATGTGCTGCGTAAAAAACATTTAAATAAAAGGCAGGTCCATAGTACATCGAAAGAGTGCCGAAGGTGGCACGCGTGCGCCTAAAGTGACGGACATTATTACAAATAAAACTTCATGTTTCGGCGACGGCGTACCAACGGCGCTCACTTTATGGCCGATTGGGCTCGTGTCCCACCAAACATCTGCTCAGAAATGGGTGCCTTCAAATCATCTTCGACGAGGCGACTTATAATTTTAAGTACAAGTGTAATCCTGGAAAGTTTGCGATTGTGCTTGGTATAATTTTTATTAAGACAAGAACCCGCAATGAAATATTATGATGTATCAAATGAATAAACAAAAAAAATCAAGGAGGTCCTGATTTAAGTTTTTTTTTATTTAACTTTTATGCACAAAAAATAAAATCGCACATATGGCGGACTCAATGCCTTAGGGCATTCTCTCCCAGTCAACCATTAGGCTAAGCAGAGATAAACATACGGGATATAATGCAGTAGAAATAAACTAATAATAAGAAAAAAATGTAACGAAGTTCGATAATCCAGTTTTTTTTTTTGAAAACGTAACCCCCACACTAGGATTTCCTCCTGTGTCGTGGAGGCAGTTTACAAACATAAATTGCACAAGGACAAACATCCAGACCCGGAACAATTATTTGTAGGCCATACAAATACTTGTTCCATGCGGGATTCGACCCGCGTCCCCCGGCGCAACAACCCATTGCTAAGCCACTGCGCCACGGAGCCGTCACTGCGTCATTAAAGGTATTCTATACATATATATCATAGAATCATTCTCTTAAGTTGATGCATTCTACTCTATAACAACATGTATGCAATTAATAATGTTACAAACATTTTGTTTTTTATTATTAGTAAGTTGCAACATGAATAAAATTAGCAACCTGTTCGTTAAGATTGGCGGGGGGAGGGGTGGGGGGGAGCTAGCGGGGGGGGGCGTTCCGTTACGCAGTTTGGAAAATAAAACCATTATTCCGGCGCGCCTTGTCCTAAAAGGAGAAAGATTGACCTCGTAACAGAAGCTCATGTGTTAAGAACAAAAATTTTGGTAGTCGATCTAAGTCTACGATGAATACATAGCTACCCCGATGCCCCGGCAGACTTTCTCTCTTTAAACCTTAGAATTAGAAACGCCACTGAACTGGTGAAACCTAAAATCGTAATTACTCTTCACAAGTCCAATTTTTAAAAGACGCCGAGGTGATTCCAGGAATGTTCCTTTTTGGTAATGTTGCGTATGTAACACTAATGTTGGTAAACCGAAGTCCACGTAAGTAAAGCGACAGAAAAAGCTAGTCTCGAATACAATCATGAAAAATTATTGCAAGATATGTTTTCTCACGTTTTCGTTTTCTTTAAAAAAATGTTACTAAGTGGAAGGGCTCTTCCTCCGCCTAAGAGTCCGTATGTGATGGCATTTTTTCGTGGTGTGTCTTGTTTCTGCCACAAACCATACCACAGGTATGATAAGCGACAGTGGTGTGAAGTCATGAGAAATAAACCTTAAAATAAATTAATTGTGTACATACTACTTTACGATATGTTTGTGTAGTTATACTACCCACACAAGGATTTACTACTGTATCGTGGAGGCAATCACAAGCGCAAACGTGCAGATCTAAAATATTTATATGTAGGCCATACAAATACTTGTTCCGTGCGTTCGAACTCGCTGCCCTCAGCGCCGCTATTTAATGCGATATTACGATATAATTTTTTGTTATAGCGGCATCAGAAATACACATTCTGTTAAAATTTCAACTGTCTATCTATTACGGATCATGGGATACAGCCCGCTGACAGACAGACGAACGGGCAGCGGAGGCTTAGTAATAGGGTCCCGTTGGTTACCCTTCGGGTACAGAACTCTAACAAGGCTTTAGAAACGAAATCTTAATTATACAGAAAATATGTTTATTTTATAACTTTTGGTATGATCTTTGATTATTAAGTGGCGAAGCTTGCGAAGTCACTTATTGATTTCACGATGTCCGTCTGTCTGTCCGTCTGTCCGTCTGTCCGTCTGTCCCACGATTATCTCGAGAACGGTTTTGAATTTTAAAATTCTGTTTTCAGCAATCTATTACTGATCACCCAGGTATCTGAACCTCCTATTTTGAAACTGATTGCTCAACGGCAACCGTTAGAAACCGCTACAAAGCTGATTGCTTCGCCACTTTGCTATGCTGTTAGCTTGCTAGGTTTATTAAACGTATAAATAAAAAGGTAGGTATACTTAATGTTTGTTAATATGAATATTCCAGATATGGAATACCCAGATTGACGACGGGAAGTAGTGACAATGGTGGTCTTCCTACCAAACGTGTTTACACGGTGAATTTTAAATATTAAAGGAGAGACTTAAGCCCATGGTCTCTTTATAGGCTAATAACAAAGGTGTTGATATAACAAGGCGGGTAGGCGGGGGTATAGTAATAATAATAAAATAAATGATGTTGATATAAGAACGAAGGTAATAATCGACCAAGAGAACATAATGCTATGTTGTTATTCAAATTATTGTTTTACAAAACTTGAAATAATTACTATCGTACCCGATGACTACGAAGATCACGTTCGGATTTGTTTCGAATACGTGTAGGTTGGGACGAGAGAATCAGAAACATATAAACGTCAAACGCTAGTAAAATATTTCTTTATGTATTGAAACTCTGAAATTGAAAGTAATATAAAAAGTAAATACTAATTACTTTTTATATTACTTTAAATTTCACTGATCCGTTTTGCTATGCCGTTACTCTTATGCTGCTCAGGGTATCCTCGTTGTAAATTTTATCACATAGTGAATTTCCAATCATAGCCCTCTCCATAGCTCGCTTATTGATTTAAAGCTTTGTAATACGACAGGGTGCGATGGCACCCGTTTCCATTAGTTATCACTAATAAAATGAACTAATTTCACAATTTTATGGTAGATTAGATTAATCGGACGATTAGATGATGCAATTAGCTGAACGTGGAGCCCATTAGCTTTTTCAGGTAATATTATAATCCCTATTATCTTTTCTGATTACACATAAATAATATACGAGTACACCTACTGAAATCTATATGTTTACATACATCGCTACAAAATTGTACTAAATAAAATTTAACAACTTACTATATACTTAATATATACTTATAATCATTCGTATAAAATCAAAAATGAAATACTATATTGACATTTATAAAAAAATAAACAAATAACATGTCTCAATTCAACAAAGGCATGTAATTTATATTCAATTAGAGAGCACCGGGTTCCAAAAGGTGTCCCTCGACGTTAATTTCATTTTTTTACTTTGCCGTGTCATTGAGCACGTGGGCCTTGAAAAAAAGCTTGTCCCATCTAATAGATAAAAAATATTTATGAGGAGAGATTAGTGATGATTGCTTAGTGGCTTGGAATACTGTAGGAAGGTCATTTGTCGATACTTAGTAATTAAATTAATCGAGTTATGTTTAAACTACTTTAATATTATGGAACGGTACGCAATATTATAATATAGGGGGATATTGGCAAACATCCCCCACTATTTGGGACTATTTGGGATATATATATACACATATTAGCAATCTATTTGGGAGGCTTGTATTTAGCAGTGGACTTTAATAAGCTGTAAAGGTGACAGTAAAGTAATATTAGGTATTATTTTATGCGAACAAGGTAAAGCCACGCTGCAGCGTCTTATTCATATAGCCAAGCCCGAACAGAACACCAGATACCGTTTTTTTCCTAACGAGGCATGCCATCTTATATCTCATGGTTCACAATGTATCTTCATTTTGATTTTAATTTGAAGATAAATTTAGTTGTCTATGGGTCACAGCATCCACCGATTATAGGCTGGACAGTCCAATCACATTTTTCAACCATGCATGTATAAAACATATTATAAAGTCATTGCATTTTTGTGTGAGTTATGTTGCTATTAATGAACTTTATTTGAAAGTTCTTGCAATTATCATTGGTTCTTTACCTTATGTTTTTCCCCTTCATATCACTAAAACTAATACTTATAAAGGTCTCCAAGCCGATTTTTTCGATACGTTATTGCATAACGAACATCCGAAAATATTTCTTTTAATTCAATTTAGCATTTTTTTAAAGCAGATTTCCAACAATTTTGTTAAAAAAGATATATTTTAGTAAGTTACAGCTGCGACAACTGCGTTGCGTGTGCTAAGTTCCTAACAACATGGAAGCCAGTATATGTGTAAACAATAGATTAATTGATTTTCCTCGGATTTGGACATGTTTGATTGTGACGTTTTCATATCTTTTGGCATTGTATTATGTGTTATCATTTGAACGCTAAGTGTAAAATAAGTGTCCGCCTCTCAATTCGCGTGAAAACATGGCGTACTAAAAATACGATTGTTACAGACTTATTATGAAAATTTAAAGGCAGCCCTTTTTCCTCATCATCGTCAGCCTGGATAAGTCTTTTGCTGGACATGGCCTGGACTGGACATTTCATACGTGGTAGAGCCATACTGCAGCTATATTAGGTACTGGTATAGTGTAGCACAAATGGGTCAGCTCGACGGGGAAAGGACCACGCTCTCACAAGATGCCGGCGTGAAATAGCAGCTTAACGCTGCTGTGTTTCGTATGATGAGTGTAGAGAACTGGAGACCCTTTTTACTGGAAACGAGGCACACCATCTTAGTACGCACGGTTGACAACGTATCTGCATTTTGATTCGTAATCGAGGATAGATGTAGATGTCTATGGGCCGCAACAACCACTTACCATCAGTAGGACTGTGTGCTCGCTTGTCACCCTTATCCTATAAAAAAACACGGAAATCTCCCTTGTTAGAAAGGACTTACTTCAATCTTCACACTTGGCATGTAGATTAACGATCGCAGTACCAGACACTTTGTATTTGTACCTTGACGCTATTCACGACGAGTTAGTTACAACGCCATCTACCGGAAGCCTTAATATGATTATAATATGATTCGAGCATTTCCCACCCATAGTCGTCTCTTTCGAAACCAATAGAACGAAAAGTGGTGGTGAATTCTCATACTCTGCCACAATACGACAAAATGCAGCTCAGTCTTTGGTATGGTTCTAAGTAATAATAAAACAACAGAACTTTTTTTAACAGCAAGGATCAATTGGCATGTAACAAACTAGATAATGTAATTGAATATAATAATCTTTGCCTACGTACCACTCACAAACATATGAACAAGCTAATAAGGCCACCATTAATCATGTCAAGTAGGAATCACGCCTTAAAAAAAACAACATATTTTTCAATACATATATCAAATAAAAGAAAATTGTAATAGTTTATACCATTCCTTTTTTAGCATAAATATAAAAAATTGTTTTTTTTTTTTAAATAATTTTATGATAAATTGCAAATAAAATACAAATTACTTTATTATCGACACGGGAGCATCTTCAATGAATTAATAATTAAAAAAAAATCAGTACCTAGTAGGATACCAGGCGATACCGCAAACCTAAGAGTAATAATAACTCAATTACATCAAGTGGAATCCGGATTCCAATTACAAAGCTTTTTTCGTATTGAACAGACATAAATAAAAAGCTAATGGGATGCGAATTGAAAACGCCAGGAAGTTATCTATTTGGACACGCCCTAACTTTAGACGGAGCAGAGTGGTATAGCCTTACTCTTTTCTACCACAGACACTATTCGTGATTCTTCCTTTTCTCGCACGACCGTTGAATAAAGGTTGGAATATACATTTTATTAAAATATTACGAAGTTTATAATCTTTTTAAGGTTTTAAATAAATAAGATGCTTTAAGTACTTTTGAAAATCATTAACGTGATACATGATTATGAAAAAGAGCTGTTTGCATGACATTTCTAATAAAAATAACAAACGCAAATAGATGTTTAATGAATCATAGAAACTGAATATGAATTGATTGTTATAATTATTATTTACATAAAGAAGCCCGACTTGATTTCTTAGGTAATAATTCATCACATACTAATGAGTTTGTGACGCTAAAAGAGTTGTGTCGGAACAATGACTTACTTATTGTGACGTTAATTCGCGCGGGCACGAGCAAAAAGGAAAGTTGTTAAAATGGTCATATTTTTGTTATTTCCCGGTGTAATTGCCGCGTGTCGAGACAGAAGGCAGATGCGTGTGACTTTTTTCGAATTTAGGTGTAAGGTTGATTTGGATACGTAGACTGTGAACTTGAGTAAATTTAAAAGTTACTTGAAAAAATTATATGAAAATGGGTTATCTCTATAATGAGTCTATTCTTACTGAAAAAATATGCAATTATAATTATTTTTTACAAATAACTTGATGATTTGTCTCTTTATATGTAACCTAATAAAGACTAAGTAAGTTTCGTCGATGAATCAGCCACTGTCGTCTTGTGGCTGTTTAAATGTCGACTGAGGTAAATATCTCGACAATTTCGTATTAAGCAATCGATAGAATGCAATAATAAGTTGATTACGGCGTATCCTCTTAAATTTGCGAAAATGACTTAAGAAGAAGCATCGACTCATTGCGTTCTGTGTATGTGTTGAAAAAGGCGGCACATTTCATGACCTCCAATAGATAGATATATAACCGTCTAGTATATGCCAGATGCGAAATATTCAAACCACTGACGGGAAGTAGCATTTTATCGCTGCCAAACGTGGCTATCACGACAGCTCTACACGATGGGAGAGGTCAGTTGATAGAAATAAAAAATTCTTCGAGTTTCTTATTGTCCATTTCTTGAAGTTTTCTTTTTTTTTGTGATATCTACGTCCGGCACACAATCGGTTATTTGTTTGCAAATTAAATAATCCTTACAATCGAGTTGATGAATTTCAATCATAAATTCGTTATCGATACACTAGAAGAACAACAAGACTACCTATATAAGTAAGAACAACATAGGTTGAAACGGCCCATTATTAATAATGTCTTGTGTGTGTGTGTGTGTGTGTGTGTGTGTGTGTGTGTGTGTCTGTAGACGAAATTAGTTATAGACCTTAAATTTGGATACTTGGTATAGAATGTTAACCTGAAACCGTATATCATATTAAGAATTTTATTAAATTATTTTTAGGTGTTTTAGGCCTAAAAGGAGCCATAGAGCCTATTTTTCTTACTCTAGCATATATATTGTCTAAGGCTCATTAAGTAGCTACCTACCCTGCAAATATATGTTTTATTCTTTTTTATCTTCAATAACAGAGAATTGGGCGACCGTCAAAGTTGCCAGCCTCGGACATTGTACCACGTTATTATTAAGTCACTTTCTTGTTTGTCTGTCTGTATATTGTTCTGAATAGAATCTTGCCACTCAAATTTCGAGCACTTCCCGATGAGCTAGAGACTAGAAATTTTGAACATAGCTTAGAATCAGATGACAATGTAAGAATATGAAAAAATGACGTTGTATATTAATTTTTTTGTACAAAATTTAAAAACAATCACTCGTTTAATACGCCTTTATTTATTACTAACTTCGTGTGTACATTTGTCTATCTATATAACGGAATCTTTTAATATAATTTTCACCAACTTGTGGACGGCCGATTGACTTGAAAATTTGCACTCCTATCAAATACCGATGCTAATACAATAATTTAAAACCTTAATCCTAGTATCCTGATCAGGATCACCAGGAGGATCATCACAGCTCGTGATCAATGCATATTGTTTAAGTTTTTTTAAACTGTTGTTATTTTTACAGGGCATATCTTAAAAGCTAAACTAGTTAGAAACTTCAAATTTCTTGAAATTATATACCATCTTATTACTGTATTAAAACAGTAAAATTTGTAAATTAGAATCTATAATTTCTGCTTTTGCTGTTGTAGTTTGTTACCCCAAATGGTTTAAATTTTCAATTTATAGACTACCTCGTCGGCTTAGTGGTCGTAAACGCGACTACTGACCATGAGTTGTAATTCCGGGACGGTTCAAACCAGTTCCTGCGTTTTTCTATCAAGAAATTGACAGAAACAGACATTTTTATGACGGAAGGTTGGCGGTGTTTTAACCCCGTGCCTCGTAAAGCACATAAAGAAAAAATTCAGCGCCTGATCTCTCTCCGATCATGTCTCTATGGAAACTACCTGGTAGTTTCCACAGATATTATGTACGGAACCCAGATAGATCGCGGCTCTACTTGCACTTGTCTGGTTTTATTTATTTGAACTCTGCCGCTCAATATAAGTAAAGAGGCGAATAGACATGTATTTTTGGAAGGTTTGCCTATAATCATCACGCTGAACAGGAGATTTTTTTTAATATTCTTCCACAGGAAAATAAAATAAATCGAAAATACTCGAGCTAAGTAATGAAATTTTAATGATATAAAATTTGCGATACAAATGAATTACAAATAAATATATTCATAGTATATATGCTTGCATCCATATACTAATAATTTTTCGACTATTCTAAATTTTGTGTTATACGTGAAAAGATATTGAGATAAAAAATATTAAATTGTACAATATATAAAATAAAAATTATTCAATGCTATTTTATATCAAAAATTAATGTCATAAAATAAATATTGTCAAGACGAAAATTTCTGTATTAGTCCTATACAACGGCCAGTTCCCCTACATTTCGAGGGTGCTCATTCGGGTGCAAACGCAGATTGTGACTGAGATAGAGACGCGCGACGGACGGACAAACGCTTGACATTTTATACGAATACGAAACAGAGACTAATATTTTCATACCTATTGGAAAATTAGTAGTAGCATTTATTTCAAAATTTCTCTTAGCGTCAGAAATAAAATGACACCGACCTGCATATGAAGAATGGAATATTTTGATAACTTTATAGAATATGTTACCTGAGTATAATAAAAGTTTACTCCTTTCTGAAAACACACTCACAATTCCACTATAGGATGTTCATGGCCGATAACCACTTAATTCTATATAATATATATATATATGAAAATGGAAAGTTTGCGTGTTGTGCATGTTTTTGAATGAGACCACGCAAGCCCCATGTAAGTCTCTCTCTCTTTCTCTCACTCTACCTCTATTTAGTAATGACATCCTCGCCGAATTTGAACTCTGCGGTTGTAACCGTGAAATATTTCTCTGAGATATAATCTCTAATACAAAACTTACGGATAAAATCACTGCAGTATCATCACGGGAAAAATCACATTTTTTTTCTTCCTTTCTTTCTTTAACAACAATAAATGAATAATAATAATGAATAATACGAGTACAAGTTTTTTACCAATAATACTTTTGGTTGAGTTTCGAATTGCTATTCAAAAATAACAATTATTAAATACTAAAACACGTTAAACCTCTTTTCGTTTACATTCATAACCGATCCGTGTCGGTTAAAATAAATCAAATACCCATGTTGATAATATCTCTCTTACAAACATATCACTAAATATGTAAGTACTACGGTAATCAGCACTAGACAAAGAACGGTTATCTGATGACTATAACTTGTGTGATTTATTACGGCATTTTAAACATAGGCGTGAAGAGATTCAAAGTGGCTAATATAAAGAAAAAATATGCTAAGTGCATGTTCGCACACGCGTTAGTTAGGGTTCTGCTCGGCAAATGTAGAGAAAATATTTTCTAAGGGTTAAATTTGTTATATTACGTCTTCAAATATTAATTTTATGGTCTTATTGAACTAAACGCTTTGACCTGTAATAGCTCACTGTGTAATATCACAATTGTTAAGTCTTGGAGTGTTTCTAATTTTGGGTATAGGTACTTATGTATTTTAATAAAACGTAATTCATCATAAAAACTACAGTGGTAGAGCCACGTGGCGGCTTTTGCTGTCGCACGGATGGGCCGGCTCGAACCGGGGTGTTACCACGACCTCACAGAATACCAGCGTGAAGTAGAGGTTTACCTCTGCGTTTCGCTTGGTGAGTGCAGGTGGCCGGAGGCCCTTTTTACTGGAAATGAGGCATTCCATCTTAGTCCTCACGGGTGACAACGCATCTGCATCTTGATTCTTAATTGAGACTAAATGTAGATGTCCATGTCACAGCATCCACTTACCATCAGGTGGACTGTGTGCTCGTTTGTCACCCTTATCCTATAAAAAAAATCCTTTCACAAGTCCTCATCTGAACATATACCCCAAAAAGGAATAGTACAAAGCACGGTCCTGATCCACCTGCATCCATCCACTTTATGCACTTCGTATTAGGGTGTCACTTCATCAAATTGGGAGCTCCCCTACACTTCTCTAACCGATACAAATCTGTCAGTCAAGAACCTCCCTTCAACATCGTTTGTAGGTTCTTCGAGCTAGAGGGCCAGCCCATTGCAACTTTCGTTTACTCATCCGTTTTTATTTTAGTTATTAATTTAACACTGTTCAGAACAATATTAATATAGTTGAATTTATTCATAAAATAGGACAAAACTATAAAACTAAATATTGCTAATATGCTTTTACCAAATAAATTTCACGCTATTTTTTTAGATATGTTATTATTCACTGTTCAAATTCTATATCTATCCTGAAAGTTTTGACTTCTGTTTCATTCCTTGAATGATATTAAGTGATGTAATCTCTGCTTAAAATAAATTTATATTAAATACACTATCAAGATTTGTACACCTTTTAATAAAGTAGAATTTAGATAAAGCCTTGATTTAATTAAAAATATATTAAAATTAACAAAGAGTTAATTGATTGCTTCGCACTATGATATAATTAAAAAAAAATCAACTTTACTTTTTATCCCCAAAAAGTAGGCCTCACGCCTATATATATATATGGTTGATAAAAATTGACGAATACCTAAATGATTCTATCATATTTAGCATCAAACACTAAAAAAATCGAAAACAATTGAAGTTCGCCAATCTCAACCATACCATTGCTGAGGGTCCCTTTCTATTTTCATAGCCCTTAAAACTTAGAGGAGTCTTAGGCCTAGTAGATGGATGAAAATATTTGTTACTTTGCTTGAGAAATATTAAAATTCATTTTTAACATTTCTCAAGTATAGTTTCACTTCTCAACGACATAGAAAAGCAAAATACCACACTATCGAAACAAAGTTCTTTTCGAATTTGGGATTAACATTTTAATTCCTTAATACACTATAAGTCCTTTAATAGAATTGCATATATTATGACATCCATACCTACGTGCCCATATTAATTTACACAGCGTTTATCTTCCCGCCCAGATGCTCTAACCGCACTTACATATTTACAGATACAACTTTCACGCCCGTATTACAACGGAATATCGTTTAAAATAGCTTGAGCAACCGCATAGAACATTTATTATTATAACCAGTGTAGCAAGAGCTTAGTTTAGAATACAATCGGCCCAGTGCTTTCAATCTCTTTAGATGAGCAAGGGAGTGTGGTGGGCCATTATGGGTGGTCGCTCTAGTAGGTACAGGCGAAGTGTGAAGAAGCTAAGAGGTGTATCGTCCCCACCGTTCCGTTGAAAGAGGCGGGGCCGAGGAGCGACGACACGGTCGCCGTATTCGCACCGTTACAAACGTGCCACGCTTCGGGGTGAGCTTACGCGTTCCGTACGCGCGCTTACGAACGCCCAACGCACGTTTGGTAACCGCTGTACGGTCATTGCATTTTAAAAGCTTTGTGTTACTGCAAGTGTTTGTTTATCTATTGCAAAGTGGACTTTTATTAATTTCACAATCGGCCTTTTTTTTTCAAGTGTTTTACTTCTATAATGGACTTTATAATTCTATGACATTGTTATTAATATATTATTGCTGAAATTGTAAGATAAGGTAAGTTTTATATTTATTTAAGATACCTACCTTTTTTATGAACTTTTCTTTTTAAGACTGGTATATAAGTAATTCTATTCAAATTTTGTTTTAAATAATATATTTTATTATTTTTAATATTTTAATTACTTATTCAGACAAGAATGATTGTTTGTTACTAATTCTTAGCTTAAAAAAAATTATGAATATTTATACTAATTATTATTGCTGTAAAGGAACTAAAATAAGATATTAATAGGTATATATATAATAATAATGGTCATAGAATAAATTGCTACATTATATATTATAACAGATTTATAAAATTTTAATAACTTAAACACTAAATTAAGGTTATATCTAAGAAACTCGTTTCATCAAATAATTATACATATAATACGTTAACGCTCGAAACATAGGTAGGTACCTTATATTACTTATTAGGCTACTTTATAAAATAAAACTTACTTCAACACACTGATATTCAAACAAAAAATGTAACGACTGATTGTGGTGAGTTTAAAAATTAAAATTTATCCATAATAAAGTATTTAAATAAAGTAATAAAGCATATTTTAGATTAAGTTTTAACTATGAAGCTTTTTAATAAATATAAATAATTTTAAGCCAATAAATAAAAGAAAATAATTAAGTGTAGTTTGAAAGTATTTTAATCGTAATAAATAAAGTATTAGTTTTTAATTAAGTTTATAAATAATATTAAATTGAACAAAATTTAAAGAGTATAAAATGTCACTTCCAATCTGCGTTTAGAAAAGACATCAACGCGATATTAAGACAGATGTCAAATAATTTATGCTATATTATTGTACAGTTTTAATAATGTAATTTCCATAAAAAATTATACCAGCTATTAAAATTATATAATTAATATTATTGAGTTAACGCGTGTATGTTCCGACGGTAAAAAATCTTTGTAATTTGAAAAATAAATATTTTATATAGTCATGAAAAATGTTAACAAATATTTTAAGCACTAAGAAAGTAAAAGCATAAAGGAACATATTTTAAAATCAATATAATTGTTATTTTATTTAATTTAAATCAAGTAAAATCAATTTGCAGTTTAAGATATTGGTGATTTATTTGAATGTAGTTAAAAAAATATAATTTTTATTTATGATATTATGCGACATAGCGTGTTTAGTGGTGGTGTAGGAGAATCCACTGCCTCATATCATCACGAGGTTGACGCAAGGGGTGACAGAGGGAAATTAAATTGAAGATGGCAGCAGAACCTTCCTGATAACAAGATAAAATAGTAAAAAACTATTGCCAGCTCACCTACAAAGCGTGGTAGCTATGGTTAATATGAGGCAATCTATGGGTGAATGGGATGTAAAAAAAATAAAACTTTTCTGTACCATATAACAGCCTATGTAAATTGTTCACTGTTAAACATAGACCTTCTCCATAGCCTAAAAAGGGCGAATATTAGCGATAGTTTTTTTATTTAGCTTTTATCAGGAAGATTCCGCTGCCCATCTCCTAGTTCGATATCCCTCCGTCTCGTCTTACGATACCCACGGCATGATACCCCATAGATATTCTTACACGGCCACTAACCGTATAGTGATGGTGTAAGAATAACCCATAATACACGAAAGTATATCATGTATCATATATTATTACATTTTGTTTATGCACTAATACTTCTTTTCATATATTTATAAACCAATGAGCACGCAATAAATAAAAATGCGAAAAACTTTAGTAGTGCCGGCTGGAATCGAACTCAAGCTCTATGAAAACTATAAAATTTTAAACAAAACGTCCAGCTCCTGTGCTACCACGTTTTTAAAGTTATAAATTAAGAAATTATATTTTCTTCAAGAAAATACTAAAATGTTTACAATGCGGGGTAGGTATTTTTTAATAAATTTGTCGGCATGTAAAATTCTAAGAAAACAAACATGGTTACTGACCATCTTTAATAAACAAATAATATATTAATTTCAATGATAAAATGTTTCCTAAATGCTTAGCGGGCTAAAGGCATAATATTCGTAGTGATTTTACTTTCATAGTTATTTGTATACACGTATTTATATACACTAATTATATATGTATTTAAATACGTATATATATTTACATACAAGGTTGCATACCTAGGTTATATTAGTATTTATTACGTAGTTAATTATCATTTCTATTTTGTTTTTTATTCCATATTGCTACACTTACGTCAAATTCTTACCACTCCATGGGTTAACTGGTAGAGAATACCTCAAGGAAAGGCGAATCTGCCCTTTCTTTTGTTATAATGAATGCAATAAAGAATAAATAAATAAATGGCTTTTTAAAGTACTACAGGATAATATTATACTAGCTGTTCCCCGCGACTTCGCTCACGTGTTAGGGTTTTTATGTTTTTGCGCTGAACCCTAATTCTTTTTCTAAAATTAAAGCAGCCTAAGTTACTCCTTGTGAAATCAGCTATCTGCCAGTGCCAGCTAAGTCCCGTCAAAATCGGTTCAGCCGTTTCGGAGATTATCCGGAACAAACAGACAGACAGACCGACAAAAATTTTAAAAATTGTATTTTAGTTAAAGGTATCGTATTTACTTTCGTATGCATTTAGTAAAAAAACTGTAATTTTGTCATTACAAACAGACACTTCACTTACGAGAAAGTTGATATACACTCGGCAAACTATGAAATAGCGTACCTCTGTGTGATAAAATCCATAACACAATGTGTACCACTTTTATTTACTATTATGTGCATTAAGGATGCCTTTCATAACCAATTTACCCTATTTTTTAGCATTACAATGGTAGCACGTTTTAATTTATACATTATAATTGACTTAGTCAAATGCATTAAAACTTCTTTCATCTTCATTATCTACTTTTTTACGTAACTTTGAAACATACTTTAATCACTCTAGTATATTTTAATATAATTCATAACATTAAGGTATAAACCCAAAAAAATGGGGACAGGACGTTTTGAATAAATTTCATAACGTGAGTAACCCGAGCTCGATGCCCGGGGCTGGTACGAGTTAAATTATTTATTTCCTCCAATTTATAAACTAATCGACGGCATAGGAAGAAATCAAGAGAAAATCTTAATGTTGTAAATATTATTATGGTAGTTCGAGAAAATATGACATCCTCGAACTCCCACTAAACGTTACGATGAAGCTTTATTACTATATAACCATATTAAACAAAAGGAGTCCTGTACCCAACTGTGGACCGTAGTATAGGCTGGATATTTTATCACATTTGGGAGATTTAATTTAAAAAAGGAATAAAAACCGGAAAGGATAAAAGCATTTAATAACTAGATCACATTATTCTCCCGCCTAGCTTTTATAACTGCCGTGAGAGCTTTAAGAAAATATGCACTCGCGGTAACAATATTCGTGTTAAGTTTGTTAAAATAAAACGTAGTTTAATAAAAGCCGTGACTCAAGCGATTAATGCAGGCTATTGTATTAATTTATGGAATTAATACAATCCTTCCTTGAACATGAATATTAAAGAATAAAGAGTAAATATAGATTGTTAGAATAGAAATGAATAAAAGTGGCGAAGCATCTCTTTAGGGCAAAGGACAATTCGTAGTCCATATTCAGTAGCGGACAAAGGTAGGGTACAACGATGACGATGATAATACATATGCTCAAAATATAGGAGTATTCTTAATTTTACATATTTGTTATATCTTTAAAAATTGTTAGCAATTTAGGTCACGTATTGAGACTTCTGTTAAAATAAATGTCGTATTTTACGGATTTCATCGCGTATATTAACTTATTTTATATTCCCAACATTTTGAGCACTTTACAGCACCCATGGTCACGGGGGGGGGGGGGGACTGAGGTGTATGACGTCCCAATGTCATAGTTAACAACGGCTACCTAAATGACGAATGACGAATTTTAAGATTTATAAATGTAAAACTCGTCCACATCCGCCATTACTGTTAATGAGTAAAACGGCTTCTTATTAATAGTATGTAATCCTAAATTCCCTATGAAGCAATTATTATTTATATCCTCAGTATGAGGCAATCATGTTCAGAAATCAACTTTTATAGGCTGTAATAGATGAATGTATGAATTCTAAAATCGTAGAAATATACAAAAATAAATCTGGCAAATTTATTTTAAAAATAAATCAAGAAATTTTTTAAAATATTTTAAGGAATATACGTGGTAGAGCTATGCTGCAGCTAAATTAATTGTATAATTGTAGCACGAATGGGTCGCTTGACCGGGGAAGGTACGCGCTCTCACAAAATAACAGCGTAAAGTAGCAGCTTAATGCTGCTGTGTTATGTATGGTGTGTGTAGAGAACCGGAGACCATCTTTACTGAAAAAGAGGCATTCCATCTAAGTTCACACGGCTGACAAGGCATCTACATTTAGATTCGCAAACGAGGATAGATGTAGATGTCTATGGGCTACAACAACCACTTACCATCAGGTGGACTGTGTGCTCGCTTGTCAGCCTTATCCTATATAAAATAAACTCCATAAATAATTAAACTGCTGGACAGAAATCTCTTTTTTATTCGAAATTACGGCGAAATTTGAGTAACATAATCGTCTTGTAAGACATGTTTATTGGCGATACCAGACTCATTTCAAATCTAAACGCAACGATTGTGATGGCGACCTTCTTATCTATTCATGCGGCCAAATAGCAATGCAATGCATTGGTGTTTTCCAGTTTGAAGATTAACTTGGGCAAAAAAAATATTTATTCACTCTTTTTTTAATTTTAATATTTATTGAATTTCCTAGACTTAATGTCTATAGGAATTTTCTACTTGGCAACCCATGGAATGATGAGAATTCGATGTAGGTGTATTAATACAAAATAAATTAAGAAAGTTTAAAAACTAAAATATGCACAATGTAATATATATATATATATATATATATATATATATATATAATATGTATCAAAATATCAATAAATTATATTAAAAAAAAACATATAACATAATGAATGAATACATATAATGCGCCGTAAAACGTCGCCGAGTACCGGAACAAACTTGTGTCTGAAGTCGAGTCTTTGCTGAACAACGTCTCTGTTTGTGAGCGACTAAACGTAGTCCGGTTTAATCCTCAGAAGACAAAAGTTTGCGCGTTTACCGCTAAAAAGAACCCCTTTGTCGTATCTCCTCAGTTTCAAGGCACTCCCCTTGTTGCCTCAGCCAGTAACGGAATCCTCGGAGTCGACATATCGAGTGGCGTGCAGTTTCGTGGTCACTTGGAAGAGAAGGCCAAATTGGCCTCTAAAAAGCTTGGCGTGCTCAGTAGAACGGGACAGTATTTCATACCGGTACGCCGCCTGCAACTTTATAAGACGCAGATTCGGCCTCACATGGAATACAGTTCCCGTCTATGGGTTGAGGCTCCCCAGTGCCAGCTCCTTCCACTTGACCGCATCCATCGCAGAGCGGCTCGAGTTGTCGACGACCGAGTACTTTCCGATCGGCTAGATTCACTGGCACTGCGAAGAGATGTTGCATCGCTTTGCATTTTCTTTCGCATCTACCACGGGGGGTGCTCTGAGGAATTGTTCAGATTAATCCCAGGCGCCAAATTTTACGAACGCACATCGCGGCAGAGGTCCCGATACTCATCCACACTATCTAGATGCTTGGCGGCCCACCACTATATGTTTCACTAGGAGTTTTCTTCCGCATATGACCTCTCTGTGGAATAGCTTACCAACGGCGATTTTTCCGGACCGATGCGACTTAGGGTACTTCAAGAAAAGAGCTTACTCCTATTTTATTTATAGATATTATACCTATAAGAAAAAAATAATGCATACTATAATTAGGATCTGGGAATTTCACTGTTAGTTCTCAGGCACGACATTACATCTCTTCCTCGCCCTTTTATTTGAAGTAATATTCCGGTGATCATGAACTGCACAAGTCAGCAGACAGACTGTATGCTTATTTGTCTCTCTAATATTATAAAATTACAATCATAAAGCCTAAGCTAAACATCGTGTCATAAGAGATAATTATATTTCCTACATCTACCTTGCTCTGCTTAACATAGACGTTTAACCTTAGCTTCTGAGGAATTGACGTAACACTATTCAACAATGCGCCTCGGGCATTTCTGAAGTTGTTATACTTATAGAACCATGCAGTTCAGGCGGGTTGGTGAGCTCAGACCGTCGAATAGGTAATGCTACCTCATCGTCGTTGAAAAATCATCGTTCTAATTCAAAATGGCGAAAATTTTTGGACAGATTTCCGCCATTAGTCGATTATCAGAGCCTTATTCGTAAACTATAATTTGAGGTAGACATTTAAATAATTTACAACATATTCCTCCTGACATACCCCAAAAGTTACTAAAAAAGTGTGTATTGCGTTTATAGCAGTTATGATTCAAAAATTATGTTAATTATTTAAATTATCGCTCAAATCATATTTAATGTTTATAAAAATATTTAATGCCAATTTCGCACAATTATCACTTTTTAATTACATAATTAATTAGGTAACGTATACATATTCATAATATTAAAATAACAAAACGTTGCTAATGGCCGCTGATTTTTACTTGTACTAATCAGAAGATCAGTAATTATACTTTTCAAGTTATAATGCGATAAATTTCCATATTATGATTATAACTTATGTTAAAATTATACGAGAAAAAAATTATAGACGCGAGTACAACTGTTGTTACATATTTTTTCACTTACTAAAGCAGGTGCTGTTTTGATGAAAAAATATGAATCGTAATTTTTTAATAAAACGATCTGAAATAAAACCGAAAATGAAATATTTTTTATAGGATAGAGTGACAAACGAGCACACAGTTCACCTGATGGTAAGTGGTTGCTGTGACCCATAGACATCTCATCTATCCTCAATAAAGAATCAAAATGCAGATGCGTTGTCATCCGTGAGGACTAAGATGGAGTGCCTATCCGGTTCTCTGCACTCACCATAGCAGCGTAAAATAGCAGCTTAACACAGCAGTGTTAAGCTGCTATTTTACGCTGGTATTCTGTGAGAGTAAATATAAATTGTACTTTTTGTACCTTGCTGCTTAGTGGCGATGGCGGTGTGGAAGAATCTATTACCCCATTTCGTGTAGTAGGTGTTGTAAAAGGTAAACACAAAAACTATTAGGAATGTCAGACAAATCTTACGACCTCAGTTACATGGCGATATTACCATGCCGTTTACGCTAGACGTAAAATATTCAGTTCGGCGAGAAGAATCAACGTTAAAGTTATAAGACGATAGGTGTAATGATCGCCAATCTATCGTGGTATATTTTGGTTGCTACAGGAAATGGTCGGCTCGATTTGGAAAGACCGCGCTCTGACAGAATACCAGCGTAACGTGTTTCGTGTGATGAATGTAGAGAACCGAAGACTATCCTTTTGCTAGTACCAAGGCAATTTAAGTCCTCTGGGGTGACAATGCATCCATATTTTGGTAATAGATGTCTATAACGTCTGTGACAACGTATCTGTAATTTGATTCTTGAGGATAAATGTTGATATCGAAAGCCACAGAATTCACTTTTCATCAGGTGAACTGTGTGCTCGTTTGTCACCCTTATTTTATAAAACGACCTCACATGCGTGTTGATTAAGGCAGATTCTCCGTCCTTCTAAGTCCGTCAGTGAAACGTTACTAACTGATGAATATGATAAAGAAGATTTTTCTGCACCACAACATTACAGTCCATTAAAAGTAATTGCTGAACATAGGCTTTTTCCTTAGATTGCCTTATTTAAGAGAGATATTTGCCATACTACGCTTGGCAAACGGATTGGGAACCGCAGTTTTTTATTCTCTAAATGTTGTAAGAGAAACGCTGCTGCCTATATCCCGGTCCAGTTTCCCTCTGTCGCCTCATATGACAAACACGGGATGACATAGACTAGTTGATATTCTTACACCGCCACTACCGGTAACTTTTCTGTATACAGCAAGTTTATTTATACTATTTGTGCATTTTTCTTGCATTCGCTATACACCGTTATATCAATAACATTAGCCTGAAGCTTGTCGAAAGAATATATAACCGCAATAGCAATTATTATTTTTTTATAGAAGAGGGGGCAAACGAGTATCTATGCGGCTCACGTGATGGTATGTGACTACCGCCGCCCACTAACAACTGTAAAACCAGAGGGTATTGCAGGTGCGTTTCCGGCCTTTTAAAAAGGAGTAAGATGTTTTCTTGAAAGGCCCTAAGTCCTATCGGTCAGGAAAAATCTCCGGTGGTAAACGATTCCATAAAGTGATCGTACGGGAAGAAAATTCTAAAACAACTCTTACCATCAGGTGAGCCGCATGCTCGTTTGCCCCCTCATCTATAAAAAAACGTAAAGTGGTGGACCGCCAAGCATCCAGATGGTGTGGATGGTATCGTGAGTTTTATCGTGATGTGCGTTCGTGAAATTTGGCGGCTGGAATCTACCCGAACAATTCCTCAGAGCACTCCCCGCGATAGATGCAATAGAAAATGCAAAGGAATGCAACATCTCTTCGCAGCGCGAGTGAATCGAGCCGATCGGAGATGACTCGGTCGTCTACGATTCGAGTTGCTCTATGCTAACTGCGTTCAAGTGGAAGGAGCTGGCACTGGGGAGCCCCGGCCCAAAGATGGGAATAGTATTCCATGTTTGGCCGAACCTGCGCCTTCAGAACCTGAAACTTATTCTAAACCTTTTCTGTAAATTTGGCCATTAATAGGAAAATAACCTTGTATAAGGCAATCAATGGGGGAGGTCTATTTTCATCAGTGGACGAAATTATGTTTCCATTCCTGAGACAGTTTGTATGTTAGCGTAATTGGAGTTCGTGCTCGTGTATGACGTCACTTAACTGCATTGTATGTTTTACAATAAATTCATCTATTATAAAGGCGGTACGGTAGATATTGTTTTATTTGCATTCTGCACTCTTAAGCTCTTATTTCCCAGGATTACGGCGGCGCTACATGACGGTCGTAATAAAGCAGTGAATGAGGTCACTATAACGTTGTCTATATAAACACAATAGCGTGGTTTTCTAGAGATGACTACGTAACGTCATAAAGTTTTGCCGCTATTTGAGTGACAGCCGTCTTAACAGTGCTGGATAGTTCACGAACGTTTTTCGATAGCGGTGACCGGTGACCAATGCGTGGAATCAGGAATGGAATAATAATGTCTTATAAATAGTTGGATTAAAAACTTCATCCTATTTGTCCACCCTTAGAGGTGTTTTAGGGAGGAAATTTTTTCTTTAAAATTATATCGGACTACTCCTTATGTAAAACCTATTTAATAAAAAAACTTTATAATTAATACACAGTTGCCGAAAGCTCCTCTTTTTTTGAAATTGACTTAAAAAACGTCAATTGAACTAAATGTATCTCCCATATCGTGTAAGCATTTAACATATTATAATATACATGTGAGCATACCCTACCCGGAAAGATACAAGAAAGAAAAGGACCCGAAACAATTATTTGCAAGCCATACAAATAGTTTGTTTCGTATCTGAACCTGCGTACCTCAACGTCGAAGCCAAACGTTTAACCACTGTGCTACCGAGCCGTCATTGATATAAAGAATCGTTTCGCTACTCAAACAATGTATTTCAGAGCGCGTTAAAAAAATTATATGCTGTAATATCTTCATTCCTTACTCGCCCAACATGGGACACTGAGGGATTCCAAACGTTACTCACATGCTGCATTTTCATATCGAATTCTCTTTTTTATAGCATACCTTAAATAACCGGACCTATGTTGGCATATGTTTTATCGTAATAAATATTTAAGTTTCAAAACCTAAATGTGTTCCACTCGGGTTTTATTTTTCTTGAACGTGAATAGTTTGTACTTGAACACAAATTGAATTTTTTTATACATTTTTTTATAGAGTAAGGGTGACAAACGAGCACACAGTCCACCTGATGGTAAGTGGTTGCTATGACCCATAGACATCTATCTTCGTTTGCGATTTAAAATGCAGATGTTATTATCAGCCGTGAGGACTAAGATAGAATGCCTCAATTAATAATTTAAAATTAAAAATTTTGTACAGCCGACTTCAATATAAGTTATTTAAGAATAACTTAAAAACTATTGGTCTGACCTTGATCAAATTCATATGGGACCACACGAGAAGTACCAGCTTTCAAATAAAAAAAGAATCATCGAAATCGGTTCACCCAGAAAAAAGTTCTGAGGTAACACACATAAAAAAAAAAAAAACGAAAAAAAAAAAACATACAGCCGAATTGAGTACCGGCTCCTTTTTGGAAGTCGGCAGAGAATCAAGATGCAGATGCGTTGTCACCCCTGAGGATTAAGATAGAATGCCTCTTTTCCAGTAAAAATGGTCTCCGGTTCTCACACTCACCATACGAAACACAGCAACATTAAGCTGCTATTTTGCGCTGGTATTCTGCGAGGGCGTAGTCTTTCCCCGGTCGAGCCGACCCATCCGTGCTACAACTATATTATTAATATAGCTGCAGCATGGCTCTACCAAAAACTAATTGTATATCAAATAGCTTTTAATCGCTAATTCATCAAAGCTGGCTTGTATGATTGAGTTTACCGTTATCGTTACAGCCTACTAAAGTCCACTGCTGAACGTTGGCTTCCTCCATAGATTGCCTCATAATGGGGATATTTCCCATAGTCGGCAACCGCCGTTTTTTATTTTTAATCGTTGTTAGGAAGACGCTGCTGCCCATCTCCTGGTTCGTTTTCCCTCCGTCGCCTCTTATGATACCCAGGGGATGATATGGGGTATTGCATATTGTTACACGGTAATTAGTTAATTAGTAAAGATTATAACCACAGAGGGACATATTATTCTATAGAATATGGGTGACAAACGAGCACACAGTCCACCCGATGGTAAGTGGATGCTGTGGCATGGACATCTACATTTAGTCTCAATTAAGAATCAAGATGCAGATGCGTTGTCACCCCTGAAGACTAAGATGGAATGCCCCATTTCTAGTAAAAAGGGTCTCCGGTTCTCTACACTTACCATACGAAATACAGAAACATTAAACTGCTATTTTACACCTGTATTCAGTGAGAGTGTGATCCTACCCCGGTCAAGCGGACACCGCCATGCTACAACCATAATATAGCTGCAGCGTGACTCTACCACGTACCACGCATAAAAATCGTTATTGATATTAAATCGCAACGTAGTCTAAGAATACATAGACAGGCCTAATTTCAATTCGAGATTATTTAAAACTCAAGTTTTCATTGGCACCATGAAATATTGTATGATACTTTATACATATGTGTTTTATGATCTTAAGATATAAAATATTAAAACAGTGAATTCCGCCGTGTAGTCGCGGCATGATCGAATCCACTTCTCCTTATCATCCCGTGGATATCGCAAGAGACGACACAGATAAATGAAATATGAGAGGGGTAGCAGCGTATTTAGCAGTGGACGTTTAATGGGCTGTAATGATGATGCTAATGATAAAAGTGAATTATGAAAAGTTTCTATGAGATGGTAAGTTACTGATGTAGTGCAAGCAAATTTTACGTACTGTAGTCATTTTTATATAATATTGTTGTGTAAGTACTGGGATAGGAATATCTTTTTTTTATTTTTCAGCCTCTAACAGTCCATATGTGAACATGGGCCTTTCTCATTGTAGGGAGGACATAACCGTCATCAATACTGCACCCCGACGGCGGTCTAAATTATTTTTTGAAGACGTTGTCTACCCCCGTACTAAGATTTTCTTGTGGGGAGGCAGTTTACATAGATAAATTGCACAAGTATACACACCCAGACCGAGAATAATTACTTGTAGGCTAATCAAACACTTGTTCCATGTTCCATTGCCCCATCGATCTGTAAATCCAATTGACATATTATGTCGTATGTATAGTGGTATACTGCGATCTATTGCAGGCTTTAATGTCATTTTGGCCTCTCCTATATTGTCCAACGACACCCACAAATGAGAAGAGAATCTATTCTTACGCTACTACCATACGAGAAATAGAGAATTTAGATTATAGTTAATATCAGAACAATTTAACGATCACCGATATTCAACATATATGTATACGCGACCTAGGGTCCCAAAAAGGACCTGGCCGTAATTCGATTCTCCAAGTAAGTAGCGTAAGTGCCATAAATTCAATGACTACATTTGAAAGTGATTTCAAGAAATCGAATCCAAAGCTGTCACACGATAGCAAAATATTTTATACTTACAAAATATTTATAGTTTGTCGTATCATTGTGTTTAGCATATTTTGGAGAAGACCGCATCAACATTTTTGATAACAAAAATATAAGATTTAGATGCACTTAAATAATCTACTAAAATAATAATAATACAAAAACGTTCACGCCTGTCACCTAAATGGGTAGGCATAGACAACGGACTTCTATTTGGTACGATCCTGACACACCTCTCTCGCCTTCTTTACGTCCATATACCTACGCATACATGCTCGTCGGTTAAGGGTACTCTTAATCTGACCCATTTTCAATATATCACCAAGTTGGTCGATAAACTTTCGCCTAGGCCGTCTCTACCTGTCTATGCCGATCACTTCTGCAACATAGATTTGCTTTATCACTCTTTCCTCATTCATTCTTTTTACATGACCAAACCACCGAAGCATTCCTTTCTTAATCCTGGTCATAACATCATCTTGCAAACCACACTTTTCTCATTCTCTTATCACACAATTTCTCACCCTGTCATTCAGATTCAGATAATCTATTAGTCCACAATGCCGCCCTTCGGCAGTTACAACTCATACCATACTGGCAGCTAAAGCTGTGGATTTTAAGAAAAACAAAAGAACGTCATCAAATTACTGTCTCTGAGAAACATTGATTTCACTTTTGGAGAAATGATTTAACAGTTACCAATAAGTTAATGGTAGGCATTGGTGTGAATGCGATGTACGAGTACATATGATTGGAGTCGATCGCGTGCTGTCGAGACTTCGTAACAACTGTATAATGAGCTCATGATGAGTGTTGCACACTTTTACACCCAATTTTCGCACCTTCACACCGCCACAGTCTGTAATTCGGCTCGGTTAGTGGCCCTTTATCAGCAGAATTGTAAGTAACGCGATTAATATTTAGTCTCTCGTTTTCGCTTATTAAAATACTAAAGGTGTGAAAGAGAGTGTAAATTACCCAGAAGTGTGATGAAACACACTTGCCAACTTTATATGCCACGTGTTTTACGTTTTGATTTACTATTTTGTGCCTTAAATGAATGTATTAAAAG
The DNA here is from genome assembly GCA_963668995.1 of Parnassius mnemosyne. Taxonomy (NCBI): domain Eukaryota; kingdom Metazoa; phylum Arthropoda; class Insecta; order Lepidoptera; family Papilionidae; genus Parnassius; species Parnassius mnemosyne. The sequence continues at coordinate 21,273,869 of CAVLGL010000084.1, read as the reverse complement.
CGATTTCATATTTAAAATTCAGTATATTCATTTGTAGTAATAGCAGCGTAGCGCTTGAGGCATCAGCTGGCCACCGGTTCCATGTCAACTTGCTAATTTGACTGTGAAGAGGTGCTAAAAGTCGCTACTTATAGCCCTGTATGATTAACTGTGGGGTGACGAAAATACCAGGAATTAATGTTTGGAAGGAAGAGAAGAGAGTCGTTACAGAGAGCTGATATTAAGAAAATGAGCATGTGTAATCTATACCCGCGGTTGAAATAAAACTTTTTAATATTAATGAATATTAACATTTATACAATAAATTTTAAGGAAATATTTAACAATAAAATATTAATTATTAAACTTAATAAATTCACTGTCCTGAGGAGAATTAGCAACTGTATCGCCTGGTTGTCAATATATTTTCTCAATGAAACTATTTCAAAGCATAATTTTTATAATTTCATTCTTGTTGAAGTATGTTACGAAATACTACCACGCTTTCTGACAACTATATGCTGACCTGGGCAGTACTTGTTACCAACGGAATCGCATGGGAATTCTTTTCTAAATTTCTTTCCAGTAAGAGCAGGTTATTTTTTTATTACTATTTGATATATTTTATAAATGTAAAGGTTAATGTTGCAACCGCCGTAACTCTCAGTTCGTGATTTCTTTTTTTATATAGTATAAGGGTAACAAACGAACATAGAGTCCACCTGATGGTAAGTGGATGCCATCGCCTATACATATACAGCTAACTTATTCTCGACTATGAATCAAAATGTAGATGCGTTGACATCCCTGAGGACTAAGATGAAATGCCTCCTTCCCAGTAAAAAGGGTACCGGTTCTTTACGCTTCCATACGAAACAGCAGCATTAAACTGTTATTTTACGCTGGTATTCTGTGTTAACGTGGTCTTACCCAAGTCGAGCCGACTCATTTGTGCTACAACCATTCTATAGCTGTAGCGTGGCTTGACCATGTAAATAAGTTCTTATTTCACTAATGTTAAATTTAAAATTTAGAAAATTGTAACTTTGGTTCTGTTAGGTTAGTCAAAATTTCGTATTTATATTTTATTTCGTGCTTGCGTACACACTCCTGCACTATAAGCCTATCCTGCGCAGATGGCATCCGTTAAGGCCGGCCGCCGTGACCGGAATTAGGGGTACGCCCATTAGCTAGACGGCTATTACAGGAGTGATATTTTTATTAAGCCTAGGTTTTATTTAAAAATGACATAAAAGTTTTCACAGGTGTCCATAATCGTTAATTTTAAGTAAAAACAAATACTGATGCGGATCAGAATGCGGGGTATACGGGATTCATTACTCTTTTTGTGAGAATATTCTTCTAATTATAGTTATGAGGGATTAGAATAGTTAGCTTGCCTCACAGGATCTGAAATGGTAGGTCTTCTTCTTCTTATTCTTCTTCTTCATTATTGCATTATTAAAAGAAAACTTACAGCACTTAAACGTCACGTAGGCATAGGCTTCCCTTCATTTTTGAGAGGGTTAGTAAGCAGTTATGGGTGTGGTAGATTAAAGAACTATCTGAGGATGAATTTACTACTTTTTATTTAATTTCTCAAGTCTCATTTTTTGTAACAAATATAGATTTAAAAAGATTTATCTAGTAAGAGTATTTTTACTTCTCATAAAATTCAAGGTTTTACGTACTAAAGCCCCGCTGCAACTTTATTATGACTGCAGCACCGATTTGTCGTCTCGACCGGGGAAATACGTGAGAGCATGTCACAGAAAACTTGCTTAAAATAGCAGTTTAATGTTGTGTTTTGTATGGTGAGTGTAAAGAACCGAAGAGCGTTTTTATTGCTAAAGAGGCATTCTACAAAATGTTAGATCTTCATGGTGTTAACGCATCAACATTTTGATTCCTATTTAAGGATAAATAAATGGTAGTGTCTATGGGCCACAGCATCCTCTTACCTTCAGGTGGACTGTACTCGTTTGTCACCATTATTCTATGAAAAACTGACTTCGAACAACTAAAAAGAACAAATAATTTCAATCAAACATAAAAACATAAAGTTGAATTGACAGCATTCTCCGTCCTTGAAGTCGGCAACTAAATCAAATAGTATCAAGTTCAGAAAAGTCTGCAGTATGACAACATGTTCAGGATCGTCCTATCAACCATTACCTCAGATTCAACTATTAGACCAGAACCCTCACAAAAGAACACCGATGCCTACCAAGGATAATTCGCGAGGCTTAAAATCTTAAAATTATCCCTAAATATTTATCCCTAAACTTAAAAAGGCTGGGTGCTACCATCTGCTTGGAATCCAATAATTGATAAAATTAAAACCAAGCCCAAGAATAATACTACAAGACTTCATGATAATGTAAGCTCATTCTACGTAGATCGAACCAAAAATCATTATTTAAAATTTAAAGACAGCCTTCATTAATTATGACATCAGGACATCAAATACCTCAGTCGCCTCGTAACCATGAGCTGTATAGCGCTGGCTGTAAAGTGGCCGGAACTTCGGGAATTAACATAGTTAAAATTAAACTCGATAAAATCCGTACAAAATTTGTTTCATTTAATCAACTAAGTAAAGTAATAGCCTACATACGAGTCACAGCTAGGTAGTGGCCTCTTTTGATATTTGGGAGGGTTCTAAGGCTATTTCTATAGCAGTGATGTTAACAATCGAGCACACTTTTTATGCTAGAAAGAGACCGCCGCGATGCCTCAGTGTGTATCATTCACATGCCCTTGAATTTTTTTATTTTACTGACATGTAGGTTTCCTCATAATTCCTCAAAATTGCAATTTACGCTTTCAGATAAATTAAATAATTAGATACTTAATAGAAAATAGAAACCTGCTACTCGCTACCACTATACTAAGAGCCGTTTCCAATAAAATTGTCTTATTTGAATTTCGAAAGACAATGAGTTTTTAAGTAAAAATATTGTGCCAATACAAAGGCAACATTTTATCTTAACATACTTTCATTTAATCACTCGTTGTATTTTTATAATCTATAAATATCCCCTGAGAATCGTGACATCTATCATCGTAAATTAGTTTTTGTTTCTTGGAGTTATTTTTTAAATCCCGACCAAATTTATTTGGGACTGTCAATCTACGTATTATAAGAACTAGTTTCAAGAACAGTATACCCATTATCAGTATCAGTATCAGTATACCTATTTCAACAAGCCCGGTAAACAGAAAAAGTGTTCCTTCATTTCATTAATTACAGCCTATAAAAAGACCACTACTGAACATAGCACCCATAGATTGCCTTATAGGAGGGATATTTGCCAAGGGAAAAAGTGTAATTTCTGATAATAAAAATTACTATGCAGTAAAATTAAATAATGATCTTAACCTGATAGGAATAACATGGTATGTGACATCAATATTCATGAACGTATAAAGAATTCGTTGCACGAAACGAGCATGAAAGTTTTTCATTTGGAAAACAAGCCTCCGAAAAAATGAAATAATCACTAATCGATCTCCCACGAGCTCACTGTTTGAATTTAACATGACGTTCGCTTTAAGAAATTCAACTACGGCGCCATGTTTGTTTATCAGCTAAAGCAGCTATATTTGGTGAATTGTTTTAGTGTGAAATATATTCGCACCGAAGAACGCTCGCTCTTGTGACTTAAATCAGAAATGAAAGAACTCCAACATATTTACATATTATATAATTTTATTCGCGACTAGTGGATGCCATTTATGATCAAAGGACTGGTTCTTTTCTTGCTCAAAACTTAATTTTACTACATATTTTTTTACCTTATAGTAAAAAAGTAAGAACTTAATAAGTCTTATTGTTGAGCACATAACTCCTGCTTCTCTGTATGTTGTAAACGTCAAGACATATTGTCTTTGATATATATATATATATATATATATATATATATATATATATATATATATATATATATATATATATATATATTATATTTTTATTTTGCAAATGTTTCCGCTTGAAACACGATATTTACTTCATTTTTATACTTCTATGTACTTAAATATTTATATAGAACTATGCGCTTGCCAAGCGTGACGGTTACGACATCTCCTCTTGTGTGGGAGAGTTGTCCAGCTTTGGACGGATTACGGGATGATAATTCATATAAATATTATTTACATTCTATATAAATATAGTAGTAATCTATCACCTCATTTGGTCCTCTGGGTTACGTAAGATTTTGTTTTTTCTAGTAATAATCTTACACCGTTTTTCACCTGACGCCTACTACAGTAAATTACGGACAGTCTAGATCTGGAATGGACTATTTTAATTAAGTTGAAATAAGCCAGTTTGATTAAAACGATACCGTAAATAGTGTTTACGATTACGAGCTTTCGATTTTGTGTGAGCATGTTACCATGGTTCATAGAGTATAATGTAAATAGGAAATTGAGGGTCATCAATATAGTGTTATACTTTTTTTATGAAAGGGGAAGTATTTGTATGGTCTACAAATAATAGTTTCTTTTGTTTTGTTTTTTTTTTGTTTTTTTTTATAGGATAAGGGTGACAAACGAGCACACAGTCCACTTGATGGTAAATGGTTGCTGCGGCCCATAGACATCTACATCTATCCTCTATTACAAATCAAAATGTAGAGGCGTTGTCACCCGTGAGGACTAAGATGGAATGTCTCATTTCCAGTAAAAAGGGCCTCCGGCCACCTGCACTCACCAAGCGAAACGCAGAGGTAAACCTACCTCTACTTCACGCTGGTTTTCTGTGAGGTCGTGGTACCACCCCGGTTTGAGCCGGCCCATCCGTGCGACAGCAAAAACTGCCGCGTGGCTCTACCACTGTTAAAATGTTTCTTGGTTATGGATATTTCCCCATATGCAATTTATGTATGTAAACTGAAGCATGTATGTATGTAAACGATAAACGTGGAGGCCCACGTTACAGTACGTAAAATCCATATGTGAGGATTTTATTAGAATAAAAAATTGAGAGCTTAAATATTAACCTAAGCGAATAGTATCTTTTTTTATTTCGATTGATACTCACCCAGTATGGATAAATTAAATCAAATACTGACTGTTAATAACCAGTACCAAGTTGTTGCCAACTTTAATTGCTTCGTAAAAGGCAATTAAATAAATTTGCGATATATTGGCAACACTAAGCGTCTGTGAATTTTAAATGGAAGTTAATCTTTGGCCATGCCGTTTAACCCAAAAAGTAATTAAATAAGGTATTGGCACTTTAAGCTTAATAGCATGATCGGGTTAACTACTGTTTTACACCCCTGACCTCTTGCACTTAGGGCTTTTCTACTTAACTTTAAATACTATAATCTCAATGCCAAATTCAGTGTACGTATGCATATTTTAAATGTATTTCTTTCAGTTTTAAGCAAAGTTTTAAAGATATAATAACCGGCTAAATGTTCCGTACCAAATTTAACAAAATGAAACACTTATGGAATCACAGTGTCTGTCTGTCTGTCTCTGTGCCACAGAATTTTTACTCTGAGAGTATTGCAAATAAACGATTAAAATTTGACATAAGTACAGAATACTGATGTAAACTTGAAAATTCGAACTTAATGTATTTGTTTTGGGTAGTGAAAGAAATATCATTGTATCAAATATAAATAAGGCCAAATTTTAAAAATGTATAAATCGTTAAATATCATTATTGGTGTAAGTAAAAATTTATCAAAATTAAATTAATTTTAATGTATTTTTATTTTCAAAATCTATCAGGAAAGTGCTTGAAATTGCTGTTCACAATTGCTGTGAATAATCTAACAAATATTTTAGGTGAGGAGACGGGAAATGGGGAGAGCTGGTACCACTTAACCGATTTCGACTGCATGCATTAACATGATTTACTTCATAATTAAAAAGTAAAAATTAAATAAGGTAAGTGACGACCTTACACTCTGATTAATAAGTCACGTGATTGAAAAAATTAGATTAAGCTAAATAATTAAATCCAATTAAATGTATTTTATGTGTTATAAAGTTGGATGGCATTTAATAAGTTCTTAATAAGTAACATATAACAAACTGTTCGAAAAGACGTTTTTATTGCTAGACAAAATAAAGAATTCCTTAAGATCTAGCCACAAAACATATGTACACAAGATAAAAAACTAAACAGAGATTTAAAAAAACAAACAACAGTAGCTTACAACAGTGTAGACCGTGATCTCAAAAGGTCGTGCGTTCGAATCCGCCATCCAACTGTCGTGAACCACTCATAACACAGACATAATTTTAAGCTTACCAAGTGGTTCAAGGAAATATTACTCAAGAAAAAAACTGAAATAACTCTTTATAAAAGTCAGAAAAATACAGACTACAGATTATTATGATGACGTCATTTAAAATAAATTACATAATATTGTTATGTTGATATCATAAAATAAAAAGCCTTTAAATATTGCCAATACAAACTGCTTCAGTATTAACTACACAATTGATGCAAATATTCGGCCATTGATGTGATTTTTAACGTTAATTCAAAACAGGTAAGTTCAAAATCAAAGCTGGGCAATTTTTCCCTAAAGCGTTCGTGAATTTATGCAGTCGGGAACGGGTCTCGTTGAGAGTAATTGGTAATGAGGCACTCCAAGGGGACAGAAGTCTCGTGATCAGTCGATTCGTCCGTAAAATTACATGATCATAAATAAGGGTCGTAAATTAAGTCGGTCTTTGTGAGTATTTAGCGTTTAATTTTGTGTATGGGATTCAGCACGTATACCCAAAATTTTTTTTCATTGGATAAGGGTGACAAGCGAGCACACAGTCCACCTGATAGTAAGGTTTAAGGTAAAGGTTGCTGTGGCCCATGACATCTACATCTATCGTCGTTTGCGAATCAAAATTTAGATGCGTTGTCTGCCGTGAGGACTATAATGGAATGACTCTTTTCCAGTAAAAAGGGTTTCTGGTTATCTACACTAACCATACGAAACACAGCAGCATTAAGCTGATATTTACGCTGGTATTGTGGTCCATCCTCGATCGAGCCGACCCATTCGTGCTACAACTATACAATTAATATAGCTGTAGCATGGCTCTACCACATTTATATTACGAAAGCATTTAGACAGTGCAATAGGAAAAATATTTTATCAACCCAGACGGACTCCAAAAAACGCCGTACCATTTGTTTCTATTAATATTGTTCCAGTCATTTAATTTGTTGTTTCTATATAAACACATGCCACACTAGCCGTGGTAGCTCAATATCCAAGCGCTCTAAAGTTCACAGTACCCGAGCAACCCGGATTCGATCCCCAAAGGCACCAATGAAATTGTTAATTGCAATTTTAAGTGCTGATTTACCACGTGCTCGGTGGTGAAAGAAAACATCGTGAGGAAATTTCCTTGCTCTAAAATATCTCAGAAATGAGAGGAGGCCTGTGCCCAGCAGTAGGACTTATATAGGATGTAGCATACAACAACAACAGTATTTAAATACATTAGCTTGATCAAAATTAAAAAAGTATTCAATCACTTGTTAATTTTTAGACAAAAGTATTTTCAACGCTTTTGTTAGAAAACAGAAAACTTATTCTTCAAAGAGACAATCGGTGTTTTAACGTAACTTAATTTTATTACACATAAAAAAATTATAACAATATAAACGGCCTAAAGATTTGATGAACATCTAACCGGAATTATGAAATCTGAAAAAAAAGAGTTGTTTTGATATTCGTGTTCTGGTAAATGTAATATGAAAAAAAAATGCGTGTAATTTTCCATAAACCTTAAATACTTTACTTATAAATGCTGAATGGACCTACAACTTTATTTTATACCATTAATTATTTACCAGTGCAATATTTTAACTTATATATAACTTATATATAATACCGGTGAAACTATTAGACAATCGCCAATCTAGTGGGTCCATTCTCCATACAAAAAGAAATTGTCTATATAATCGCGTTTAACTTATTTATATACTCGAGATAAAATAATGACCATAAAATAAAAGCAATAAAATCCGTAAAATATACATAAAAATTAGTAAAATACTTTTAATAAATATGCATTATTTGCATGCTAAGTCATTATTGACTTTTTTAAACGCAATAGAACAAATAGCAGCTAATTTATAGTTGCAGCGTGAATGAGTCGGATCGACGGGGAAGGACCATACTCTCACAGAATACCAGAGTAAAATAGCAGCCTAATACTGACGTATTTTGTATGATGAGTACAGAGAACCAGAGACTCTTTTAACTGCTAACAGGACATAAAATTTTTGTCCTCAGAGGTGACAACGCATCTACATTTTAAGTCTAAATTAAAGATAGATGTAGGTGTCTATGAGCCACAGCATTCACTTATGATCTAGTGGACTGTCTGCTTGTTTGTCACCATTATTCTATACAAAAAGTGTTTAATAAAACGTGTGTAATCCTTTACCGTGACTGCACGAGATTAAAAAAGAACACCGTCGCAGCGAGTTTAAGGCGCAAACATGTAAATTTTGTTATACTCATTAAAATTTTTCGAGCTTTATACACGGTATCGCCGTGTTTCATGCAACACGGAAATGCAAATTCCCCCCTGTCCTGCCATTTTTCCCGATGTCAAGCTAAGTAATGAGTTACTTTTGCCGGAATGCCTCGTAACGCGATCGTGCGCTTAACAAGGTAGGCGTATACGTAAGCATTAATTTTTGTATATCAACGTCCAGTTATTACAAATTGTAATTAAACGCTTTTAGAAACCAGATTTAACTAACATATTTATAAAATATAAATAAAGTTAAAAAAAAAGAGACATATTGCTAGATCTGTGGTTAAGCATCTAAATGTGAAATCTGAAAGCTGCGGATTGCGGAAGAAATAAGTATTGATAAGTTAAAAGTAAAATAAAATTACAGCTTATATACGTCCCACAGCTGGGCGCAGACCATCTCTCGTTATTGAGAAAGTTGAATATTGGTAGAAAGGAGAGTTATGGCCATAGGTATTAGTAAAAGTACAATTTATGAATGCAATCATGTCATCTCCATGATAACATTATTTAAAAAAAACCGGCCAAGTGCGAGTCGGACTCGCGCACCGAGGGTTCCGAACAAATTCGTAGTTATATAAGTTTAAAATTATTAAAAATATTTTTATTATATGATGTAACTAAAAATGTATGCTTTTCGCAATTTTTCCTTTATCTGTACTATAAAACGTTGCTTCGTACCAAATTTCAAGATTCTGAGTTCACGGGAAGTACTCTGTAGGTTTTGATTCCCTTGCGAATGTCGAAAATTTGCTGCATAAATGGCTGTATCTTTTGTTTGCGTTGGCTTAGAAGTTTGATTTTTTCACAGCTCTAAGGGACAGTAGATTTGAGTATTTGATATGAATTTCAGCTTGATATCTCCACGCGTTCCTAAAAAAAAAGGTCTTGACAGACAGACAGACAGGCGGACAACAAAGTGATCCTATAAGGGTTCCGTTTTTTCCTTTTGAGGTACGGAACCCTAAAAAGAACTGAAAACGTAATATTCCAGCATTTTATCATTTTAAAGTACAAGGTCCTTTTTTCTACATTTTTTAAGAAAGTCTATTTAAAATTTTATAAAATTTTATCGAATTTTATCAAATTGACAAAAACTTAATGTCATAATACACTAAGTAAGGAAACATGACCACCACACTAACATTTTTTTCTGTATCGTGGAGATGTTTTACATACATCTTCACGATACAGGAAAGTAAGAAAAAGTAAGCAAAAGGACACACATCCAGAACTAGAACAACTATTTGTAAGCCATATAAACACTATTATTTTTGTGCGAAAATTAAATTCGCGCCCCGAAGCTTATTCTTTGCACTACTGAACATTCTTTATCATCAATCAATTAATGTAATGATGCATTAACGACGTTCCTTTGGTTAAGAGCGTGAAGGATTGTAACACCCTTGTACCGCTTGTGGCTGTATAGTAATCTGTACGCCAATGGCGTAAAATAATTACGTACATGCGTTCAATTATCCTAAACTATCCGATCCCATGACTGAGGTTACGCCGACCCGAAAAACAATTTTTTTTTTAGATTTACATAAAGATTGGCTTCAACTAGAATCAAATTCAGAGTTCACAACTAAGCAGCCCAGAACTTTTATCAATAAGCCACGCGTCGGCCAGAGCCACGTATGTACAGAGTTAACAAGTCACAAAATACGGAGGTATACATAGGGTGGTCTCGCGCTGTGTGGCACATAAATGCAAATGCGCATTCGTCGGTGTCGCTATCTTTATCTGGGCTCGCGGCGAACATTCGAGCCCCTTTTATCCCCGTATCACACCATCGCGTAACAACATTAACACTGCAATAAAGATGGTGTAATTATAATTCGGTGCAATTAATTGATTGTCGACGCTATGAGAGAGTGTAGGAACATATAACGTCAAATATATTAAATTTTACAATGCCTCACTTACTGCCGAAAAAGCATATGACGACCTTAGAGTATTTATATGTATAAATGATTATAAATAACTTAATAAAAGCCTATTCACTCTTGCCTTGAAGAAACCCACACTGTAACTGGATGGAAAAACAAATAGCATAGTAAACTATTAATTTAATTTGTTATTAATAGATAGGTGACTCCTAATTTATTTTGGTATTTTAATTATATTTGACATTATCTAAGTTATTTATTCCCAAATGCAGTATTTGAGTAATAAGTAATTGATATATATATATTTAGTTTATTTTTATCATTTTATAATATCGTACATTAAAAATTAAGCAACAAACAAAATTTAATGATTTCTTATATTTACGCGAAGACTACACATTAAATGAAACTAACTTTTACGGATTCTATCGCGTTTAATTTAACTTTTTGATTCCCGACGTTTCGGGTGCTTTACAGAACCCATGGTCACGGTGGGAACTGAGGTGTTCAAAGTTCCGATGTCATAGTTAGCTAGAATAGTTGGCTACCTTCAGTTTTTGAATATTAAATTTTGGGTCCGATCTACGCAGAATGAGCTTACCGTATCTTGAAGTCTTGCGGTGGTATGCTTGGGTTTGGATTTAATTTTATTAATAATAGGATCCCAAGCAGTTACTTACCATGTAAAAGTGCATATAGCTGGCTTGAAACACCGGTGTTCCGGGAAGTCTGTAAAGTGTGAACATGTTCAAGATCGTCCCCGCCATTACATTAGATTTGATAGACTATAAATCCTCGCAAAATAACATCGATTCCTACCAAGGATGTTTCGCGAGGCTACTGAAAGTAAAAAAAACATCCTAATTTCAATAGAAGAAATGGATCGGTGCTGCCATCTGCTTTCATACGTGGTAGAGCCATGCTGCAGCTTTATTAATAGTTGTGGCACGAATGGGTCGGCTCGACCAGGGAAGAATCACGCTCTCACAGAATACTAGCGTAAAATAGGAGCTTACTGCTACTGTGTTTCGTATGGTGAGTGTAGAGAACCGGAGACCCTTTTTACCGGAAAAGAGGCATTCTATCTTAGTCCTCACGGCTGACAACGCATCTGTATTTTAATTTGCAAACGAAGATAGATATAGAGGTCTATGGGCCACAGCAACCACTTACCATCAGGTGGACTGTATGCTCGTATGTCGCCCTTATTCTATAAAAAATGTATAATATGTTTAACATGTTTTATGTTCGGTTTGTCAGGTAGAAATTGCTTAAAACAATAAGTTTTCTGTTATTGTTACAACTTTATGTTCAAATGCAATAAAATTTATACATCCATCCAAAACATTTATAATTTAATATCCCATACATATTAAATTATTAGTATTTAGGTATAATAACACCGTAGAAATAATTTACAATGTTTGACTGGTGCAATATTCGAACGACATATATTTAAAAAAAGGCTGTTGATCGTGATAGTACCCAAAGTGATGCTCAATGATCTTTTTAACACTAGCTGGCCTTGTAAAAATGTAAGTTACGATAAATCATCTCAAAAGCTAAATACTCGAAAATACAGTCAATCGAAACAACTTACACGACGGTGTAAATGGCAGCCTTTGAGGGGCAACTACTCGCTACGAACCAGTACGCGGGTAATGAAGATATATTTACCCGTTAATGTGTTCAAATGGTGCTCTTGTTACGGGCCTGCTGACAAAGGCCACTTCTTATTAATTAATTCTTAGATACACAGCTCTGATAGCCATGTTAGCAAAGATTATTGAGATTTATAAAACTAGTAAGGAAACGCGGTAAGTCTTGCGAATACTACAAAATGTTATGTATCCTTATATCAAAATCAAACAACATATCAAATTAGAATCCATCACCTTGTCTTTTACTAAAAGTGTAGTGTGGGAAAATAAACTGGACTTATTACTGTTTTTGGAACGAAGTTCTTTATCGGACGGTACGGATTTGGCGGATGGGGGCTAGACGACAAAAAGTGTAAGATTTTTTCCGTCACGGCCCCTTCTTACTTAGTGTAGACAACCTTGGCGGCTATAAAGAAGCGAGATAGAATAATATCTATCTCCCTCGCTCTTTTTTGGAATGAAAGAAATATTATTTTATTTTAAATGACGCGTCATTTTAATAGACGCTATTAATTCATTTATTTGTATTTTTTAATCAATAATATAATACATTTATCTATAGTAATATACTACAAAAGGAACTTCGTTCCAACTGAGTGTCCCACGACACTCACGCATGTTTTTTATTTTATTTCATTTTACTATATTAATACATTTGACTAAATCAGCATAGCTGTTAAAAGATATTCGCATGTGGACGACGAGTCATAAAATTATATAGAAAAATCGTTCAGTAAACGTATATGATTTTACTATTATTCAGGGTTATTTTTCAAATAATTATATTGCAGCTTTTGAAAATACGAGAAAATAAGGCTTCTACTTTTATTTGAAACTATCCCAAATTGAATGTCATTTATGTGTACGATTCAATTTACAACGTTTTTGTTGACCGAGCGACCCTGACGAATGTGTGCGTGCGTAGTAAAATAGTATGCATTAGATATTTACGAATGACAATCAGTTAAAATAATGCATTAGTACGCATTCCGAATTTAAAAGATAAAAAGGACAGAATTTTTGAAATTTATGAAATTAATTTTTCTTCACCATTCGCCTATATTACTTATTTTAAAACATCTCTGCAAATTTTTTCGTATATTACAATATAACCCTGTATATATAAGTAGCAAACTTTAAGTTTAGAACATTCTACTACGTCTGTTTTACACCACATTGTGGTGTTGTAATAAACAAATGTCATGAATTAGCTAATATTATACAGAAGCTAGTTAGACTATTCATCTACGTCTAGATAATTCTCTGAACTTAATTAACACATTATTGATCAGAAAATGTTTTCCCATAAGGAAGATATAAATGAACTATAGCAATAAATGCACAGCATTAAATCTATTTCATTGTATTGATGTACATAAATTTGGTAGTTAAAGTTTAATTATATTAATTCTAAACTAAATAATATGTAATTATAGATAATTGTACAATTTATTTTTCGTGGAGGGAAATACTGTTAACAAATTAATTTTGTTAAGACTACTTCTTAGCGTATACGACTGCAGCCTACCTGTGATTTATCGCATTAAATCGTGTAAGTGCTTTATTATGTACGCACAAGTTACAGACCAGTAAGTGCTCATATTATTATTTTTTTAATCTGTGGCTCTATGATCACGCATATATGTAGCACTACAACATTTCCTGTGCAATTGATAGCTTGCGATCATTCTGAATATGCGTGATTAGCGTGTAAGAGTTTTACTTCGATTTGTGGAATTTGTTCTTTAGTGTTATTACATAATATATTGTTTACACAGCCGTTGCCTTCACTCACTGGGAAGGCACAAGCATAAGTAACACTTCTTCTCCAAAACGCTTTTTCAACAGAAACTATTAAAAGTCCACTGCTGAACATAGGCCTCGCCTATTGATTGCCTTATAGTTAGAATATTTGCTATAGCTGCCACACTTGGAATGCGGGTTGGCAACGGCAGTTTTTATCCTTTTCAGTCATATGATTTTCGGGTATTCCACATAGTTGCCTCTTTCGACACTCTTTTTTACGTGGTAGAGCCATGCTGCAGCTATATTAGTAGTATAGTTGTAGCACGAATGGGTCGGCTCGACCGGAGAAGGACCACGCTATCACAGAATAACAGCGTAAAATAGCAGCTTAACACTGCCGTGTTTCGTATGGTGAGTGTAGAGAACCGGAGACCCTTTTTACTGGAAAAGAGGCATTCCATCTTAATCCTCACGGGTGACGATGCATCTGCAGTTTGATTCCAAACGAGGATAGATGTAGATGTCTATGGGCCACAGCAACCACTTACCATCAGGTGGACTGTGTGCTCGTTTGTCACCCTATCCTATAAAAAAACTCAGTACCACGCAGCTAAATCAGCTAGGTTAGGATCGAGATGGATAGGAACGACATTGAAGCCATAAGATTATTATGGCATTTCCCGAAGTTGCTTCTAACGACACCAACGGAGCGAACTGATATGAAATATTATCTTACACCACATGGCTCAAAGAATTTACAATGTTTTAATGACTTCTAGTAGGTAACCTACCGATCATTTCTGTATATAAACATACGCATACCTTAAATAAGTATATTTATTGCCAAAACAACTTTATCTCATATAAATAAATGAAAAACAAAATGGAATAATTAAGTTGTTGATCGGGTCCAAATGTTTTAAATATTTTTCTTCTTGTATGTCCGAACGAACGGGGTCAATTAAATGAATAAATGGGCGGTTCGGTGTTCTCGCCAACCCTAAAGATCCGCCTACTGGCTAACTGAATCAAAATGATTAAATTTCATTTAAGCAACTGCTTTTGAGGCCGTCTTAAAAGATCTTAATAAATGTCCATAATTGTAAAAATCTTACGATGTGTATAGTAATCGTTCATTCGTTATTTTATTCCTTTTTACAAGCAAGTTTATATTTATGTCCTTTCGAGATACACTATATATTTAGATATCATAACATACTGGTATGTGGACGTTTGTTATATGTTTTACAAAAAGCGTTAAAAACTCGACTAGTTTTAAATACATGAGCTAGGAGTTGTTCACTTTAGTACTCGAGTAACAAATTTGAAACGAAGATATTATAAGTTTCGCAGTCTTTTACTTAAATTATTAGACGGCTATGCCTAAAAAGAAAGGCATATTAATATGAAGTAAGGACACGTGCTTCAAAACGAAGAAGTCCAGGAATTGATATATTTCACAACAATTTGCTTCATTTTTTTTATAGGATAGGGTAATAAACGAGTACACAGTCCACCTGATGGTAAGTGGTTGCTGTGGCCCATAGACATCTACATTTATCCTCGTTTACGAATCAAAATGCAGATGCATTGTCACCCATGAGGGCTAAGATGGAATGCCTCTTTTCCAGTAAAAAGGGTCTCCGGTTCTCTACACTCACCATACGAAACACGGCAGTGTTACCTACCACGTTTTTAAAACGAAATTGTTTTGAACACGAATCCGATAACTATCTGATATGCTTTACAATTTTATTATAGAATAAGTTTGACAAACGAGTACACAATTTACTTGATGGTAAGTGGATGCTGTGCCCCATAGACATATATATTTATGCTCAATTATGAATAAAAATGGAGATTCTTAATTGAGGATAAATGTAGATGTCTATGGTGTTAGTCCTCAGGGGTGACAACACATCAAAATGGAGATATGTTGTCACCCCTGAGGGCTAATATGGAATGCCTCGTTTCAAGTAAAAAGGGTCTCCGGTTCCCTACACTCACCATACGAAACATAGCAGCATTAAGCTGCTATTGTAAGCCCCGATCGAGTCGACCCATTCGTGCTACAACCATAATATAACTCCAGCATGGCTCTACCACGTCTAACTACCATAAAAACACTCTTAACTATAGTCTATGGCTGGAAAAACGTTCATACAACTTGAGCGGCCATTACTACTGACACTACATAATGTTCCACCAAACGCTTTCTACTGAGGCCTTATCAAGTTAAATCATACGAAAGTGCCAAAATTAAAAAAAAATAACCTGGTAAATGTTACCCTTAGAGAAAACCTGAAACGATTATTGACATTTATATTAAGTTCAATATTGAAGAAGCTTATTATAGTACAACATTTTAAAAGTGGCAAACAAACTCTTTCCCTTGTGATTAACTAAAATTATATAACCCCTCTGATAAACACCGTTTTAGCCTAGCAACACTTGCTAAGTTACAAGCGCAAACACATACGCATTAATTAATGAACAAAGTTTTACCATACAGCAAAATAAATTACTAAATCTGTAATCACCACACGGGGACGAAATTAAAACGAAAACCTAAAGGCGTCTAGTATAAAATTCAGCAGAAAATAAAGTTACCCACGCGATCGCGATAAAGCCGAACGCACACAGCGCGAGCGCGAAAAGACAAGTGGCTTAATTGAGAGTTGACCCGTGGGGGGTCTTGAGGCGTCGCTTATGCTAATCAATTCACCACTAGTTTGTTTTTTACTCGCAATCGCCACCGGAATCGAGCCGTGGCGTTTTTGTTCGGGTTCCGCGCGGGAAAACGCCGGAATTGTCTTCATGGGAATTCACCCGATTCCAGTTGCCGGAATTGTTCGGGGTTTATGTGACATTTTTTAGTACGCCTTACGAACGAAAACACGCCTGATACAACAAAACGTGATTTGAAATGTAATTGGAAAATTACGAAGTATTTTCGTTTTGTTCACGTCGCCAAATGGTAGAAAGTGCTGGGATGTAATAAAAAATACAGTATTGGCTAAAAAAAACTTCGCAAATTCGAAGAAGCTACGCAAAATTTTTTAAAGATTTTTTCCACATTGAATAAGTATCGATGATGTTATACATAAGTAGGTAGACCGTTTAGCAGAATATTTATAATTATGTGTCAAACATATAATAATTACATACATACATAACTACGTATTCCATTTTTATACTCAAACGGAATTAGTAAATATCAGTTAACTGCTAATTATGTTATTCGATTTAAATCATAAAATAAAAATAAATCATTGTAAATATTAGGTAGGCGAAGTGCAGGGCGACCCCCGCTAGATGGAGCGACGACCTGGTAAGACATGCAGGAAGTCGATGGATGCAGGTGGCTCAGGACCGTGCTTTGTGGCATTCCTTGGGGGAGGCCTATATTCAGCAGTGGAGTTGTGAAAGGCTGTAATGATGATAATGATGAAAATCTAATCGAAAGATTTTATTTTTCATCAATCCAAAATTCAAATTGAGTTGACAGTAACCTCATCAAGTCATCACACTTTTTTATGTACTCGTAATTGATTTTGATATTTTTTCAACACAGAACCCTACCAGTTAATTGCGTTGCTTGTGTTGATATATTATTAAGGCAGGCGTATAATTTAACTCTGTCGCAGTCCGGTTAAGATATCTTCGTATAATAGGACCCGATGACCGCTTAGATTTATAAAACTCCGCATCAATTCAAGAAATAAATAAAAAACAAATAAATTCACACCCACGCGCACGTACACACTCATACACGCAGTCACGGGTACTCACACATGACGAATATACTCTTAACCAAATTAACCAGGGCAACTACAAAATGCGGCCAAAAGTTGTCTTCTAAGTCTGAGCAAGACCTATTATAGTGCGGATAGAGGTACTTACCAGTCCTAAGTTATCAAAATAAGTATAAAAAATAACATTGAGGTTAGTAGCAATGAATTCTACATAATAGACCTATATAATATGCATTAGCCTGTAAAAATCCTCTGCTCGATGTTGGCCTCTCCAGTAACGAGGTGTTCGTCATACACACACATGTGGAATGGCAGTCAGTCAGTCTGCTATCCACTTTTGAATTTCCTTAATCGATATCAATCGAGCCCATCGAATAGTTATACCACATAAATTAAAAGGGAATAAAGGAAAGATGAATTGAGGAAGAGGAAGGTGGTTCAGATGGTTAGCGCTCGATTTCACAGTACGCGGGCAACCCGGGTTCGATGCCTGCCGGCACCAATGAAATTGTTAATTGCAATTTTAAGTGCTGATTTATCACACATAAACTTAAGCATCGTAAGTAAATCTGCATGTCTGAGAAATAATAAAAAACAAATTCGCAGACATGTGAAGTTCTCCAACACGCATTGGGGCAGCGCGGTAGATATTTCATTGCCCTAAAACCCCTCAGAAATGAAGATAAAGTTACAGCCTATATACGTCCCACTGCTGGGTACAAGCCTTCCCTCATTTCTGAGGGGGTTTTAGGGCAGCGCGGCAGATATTTCATTGCTCTAAAACCCCCTCAAAAATGAGGGAAAGCTTGTACCCAGCAGTGGGACGTATATAGGCTGTAACTTTATCTTTAACTTATTCAAAGGAAATAGGACAAAGGGAACATGAAACTGAAGAGAATATGAAGTCAACAACTAAAAACACTTTCTACACAACCTAAACATTGGATGACACAACACTGGTTGAAGAGTTTAAGAATATATTACTAGTATCGTGTTTGAATTTTAAACTTTCAAATGGTTTTCTTGTTTTAAATAGGAAACAAGTGGTAAAATTAAAAATGTTGTACAACCGCCTTCAATATAAAGAAAATGAGAACATCATCAATCTAGTTGAAGTCAATTAAATACGCATTATTAAGGATAACTCAAAAACTACTGGTCAGATATTGATTATATGGGACCACATGAGTAGCACCAACTTTCAAATAAAAAAATAATCATCAAAATCGGTTAGAGAAAAGTGCTGTGGTAACACACATTAAAAAATACAGTCGAACTTAATACCTCCTCCTTTTTCGAAGTCGGTTAAAATGTTTTATATTACCGGCACAAAATACACCTTTATACTTTTCATCTTAAATTATTTCTTAACAAATCGATATACTTCACGAGTCGCGGGCACGGCAATATTAACAAACCTCGTTAAAACTTGCTTAGATTTTCCTACTAGGCGAACATGAAAGCGCAGAAGGTTTATGCGGGTGAATTAAATTTTGTTTTGATTCAACGGTTAGAAACAGCCTTTAAACATGTTTCGGTTGCGTGCGCGCTAAACCACTTAGATAAATTTCACGCATGGCTTAAATGATTGTACAATATTTGCAGTTGCTTTGTACGATAATATGACGCCTTTGGTTGACTTTGATAAAACTTAAGCTTGTATTCTTACATTTTCTTTCTCGCTCTCTCTATATTTTGGTAAAAAACTTAACACAATTACTAGATTTTTGTTTTCTGATGAATGAAGACGCTTGCCCATAAAACGATCCAATAATTACATTAAAATTTGGTAAAAGTTAGTATTTAAACATGCTTCATGTTTAAAATAGTAATTAAAAATACCCGACTGCGTTAACAAGTTTATTGAAGAACCTTCCCTTCCCGTTTTCGTATGTGCAGATGCAATATAACACAAATGTTATTTTGTAGTTATAATTTATAGCCTATGTCACTCCCATAATTATAACAAATCTATCGGCATCTAATAATTTATGTTAAATTCCATCAAGACATTTAGGCTTCAGAGTGTGCTAGAGGAAAAGACATACGTACGTGATATCGGAAAACATTACCCACATAATGCGACACTTGGGTAGTTACAGTCTATATAATATATATTTTATACATTCTGGGCACAGGCCTCGTCTTGTTTTTGAAAGGGATATATGTTTTTCTGTGTTCTATGCATTTATGACAAAAAAAAACATTTACATACCTAGTTAATAAAATTTTTGACATTTAGCATTTATTGTAAATGTTTGACAATTTATCTATGTTTTTATAGGTGTAATAATATTTATCAAATTTAAAAACTTGACGCTATTTTTTTAAATAGTTACATAATTAATTTTCTTAAAAATTAGGTTAATTAAAACTTTGTATATTTTTTATAGGAGAGGGGACAAACGAGCATGCGACTCACCCGATTGTAATAATAATAATAGTTTTTTTTAGTATATTGTAAAGATATTGCACGCCATTATCATGGTAGAATGTAAGGTCTTATTAATAACTAACAACATCATAGTATTATTACTATTATTTATTTTGTGGTATTATGTACTATGTGGCAATAAATAAAATTGAATTGAATGAATTGAATTGAATTGAAAGGGTACAAATGCATTGTCCCAATGCGTGTTAGAAGACTACATGTCGTCGAAATATATATTTTATTTTTCAGTTTTTAATTACTAACGATATTTTCCTTAGGCCCCGAGCATGTGGTAAATCAGCAATTAAAACTGCAATCCATAATTTAATTGGTGACGGTGGAGATCGAACTCGGGCTATATGTACTGAGCTACCACGGCTTTACATAAATTTAGTTTTATTAAAGTTAAAATATAAAGGCCACAGATATTACTGGGAAAACAATAAGGCGAATATTGTGTTCTCCCAGTACTGTACTGAACTGTTCTACAAAATACAAAACTAAATGTTTTAAGCTTCTGATACTTAATGCTACAATTTCTACATTATAGCAAGTCATAAATCCTACCTATAAAAAAAGGGAATGGTCGATAAATATCATCACATTACATCAACAGCCTTTTAAGACTGGTACTGAACATAGGTCATTTCAGAAATGCGCCTATAATGTATTTATAAGATTGGCACACGTATGTAAAAGTTACTTTTTGACTTAATTAGTAAGTTCAGGCTTACATATCAAAAACTCTAGAAAATAATCAATACGATTAATGAACCTTAATGAATTCTACTTAGTTAAATATTATACTACATAGACAAATGATGTAGAGCCGCGGTAGCTTATGGAATAAGAGCCCGCCTTAACATTTTGTAGTACCTCATACTTCAATGTTGATATCGGTGGGATTCGGCACCAATGAAATTGTAAATAGAAATTTTAATACTGATTTATCACGTACATAGCAAAGAAGCTTTCTGAGAAAACCTGCATGTCTGAGAAAATAAAAAAAATTGAAGACATATGAAGTCCGCCAACACGCACTGAGATAGAGCCTGTGACGAATAGTAGGACGTATAAATGCTGTCACAGGTTACTTAATTAGATTGACGCTTTCAATCACTACTTAGATGAAATGCAATAATATATTTGTAGATTGTTTCAGAATTCGTAATATAAACAAGATTAAGTTAAGCAACGTATGTTGGACAAAAAGCGGAATAACCAAAGTAACGGAACCATAGCATTAACTCTAACACGTAAAATTTAACTAGATTGCCTAAATTATACGCTCCCGCGACCCTGACACGAACCGAAGCTCACGAACCTTGACTCCGGAGTAAGCGGTATGCTCATAATAATCGTTAAATTGAACGCCCTAAACGCCTTTGAAAAGCTCCCATAAAATGTTTAGTGTGAGATACGCACAAATTATTACAATCACGCATAGGTTCCACGCAAAACAAGGACTAGTTTCGGACGCGAAAATTTAAATGTCTCCCTTTCCTTAGATTTTATCGATATCCTTGAGTTTATTTAATACGTGTTTGAATTTAGAACTTTTTTTTTTTGTACAAATAAATAATATTTCTTTGTTTTGAAGGGCTACAGTATTTAATTTTTCATTTCTATAGCATTTGCTACAATATCTTCAGCCAAAGAGAACCTTCAAACGATGCAATACATTTTTTATTTGTCTAGCCATTTTTCAATAACATTTATCCTCAAATTGTAATAGTATGGCGGACACTTTGCAAACTGCCTAACTAAGCAAATTGGAACAATAACGATACCACCCCATGCCCAAGGAACCAAAACGGAAAAATAGATATTAAGATTTGATCACCATCGGAGTACTTGTTTCATCACTTCTATTAATATTTATATTTACAGAATATTTTAAATACGTTTATTTTATATACGTGGTTGTAGCACGAATGGGTCAACTCGACCGGGGTAAGAGTGGTCCACGAGAACCACACTCTCACAGAATACCAGCGTAAAATAGATGCGTAATGCTGTTGTATTTCGTGTGATGAGTGTAGAGAACCGGATACCCCTTTTACTAGAAACGAGGCAATCCATCATATTCCTCGGGGGTGACAACGCATCTGCAATTTGGTTCTTAATCGAGGATAAATGTAGATGTCTATGGGCCACAGCATGCACATACCATCAAGTGGACTGTGTGCTCGTTTATCACTCTTATTCGATAAAATACAAATAAAAATAATCATTAAGATATTTAATAGAAAATTGTACCACGTTTAAGTATGAATATTAACGCTCGAAGATAATATTCATACTTACACACTATTCGAATGAGAATAGAGGAGCATTAATCCACTTATGAGGAATCTCCCGCAAAAACCCAAGCATATCAATAGTATATCTAATCATTCTACGTATTACTTTATACTAATTATTATTCTAATACTCTCAAAAAGTTTGGAAGAGAATAGAATAGAATGATTTCATTAATATGTAATTAATAACTACTTCCAAACATAATAATTCAATCACTGGATTATTTAAAGAAGTTTTCCGAACATTGAAAAAGTGGCCTCTAATATTTTTTATAGTCATTCTTTATTGCTGTGTCAAAGGGCAAGTTGGCGTGTTTAAACTCACACGCCCCGCGTAATACAGCGTTTTGTCATCTAACATTATGCTAATAGGTTCCGCAATATTTTCGATACGCTTACCCTTCTACGTTGCGACAATTAGACTATTTTTTCCTACATTTTTATTTTGTCATAATTCAACACGTAAAATATGTCTTTCAAAAATATAACTACCAAGTTGTATAAATTTATACCCAAAGATCCGTACTTCGATGTTTCAAAGTGTATTTTTGACGGTTTTCACTGTCGTATAATTTGTGTTCGGTGCGTTTAAGGTGTTTTATATTTAAGGAAGTTTTAACATAAACTTATATATTACCACGTCTACTTAGGTATACGTTACTGAGACATGTTGAAATTTAATTAACATGATATCTGAAAGAAAGGAAAAAAAGAACATTTTTAAGCAATTTAATTTTTTATAGGATAGGGTAACAAACGAGCACACCGTCCACTTGATGGCAAGTAGTTGCTGTGGCCCATAGACATTTACATCTATCATCGTTTGCGAATCAAAATGCAAATGCGTTGTCACCCATAAGGACTACGATGGAATGCCTCGTTTCCAGTAAAAAGGGTCTCCGGTTCTCTACACTCACCATACGAAAAACGGCAGTGTTCAGCTGCTATTTCACGCTGGTATTCTGTGAGAGCGTGGTCCTTCCCCGGTCGAGCCGACCCATTCGTGCTACAACTATACTACTAATATAGCTGCAGCATGGCTCTACCACGTACAAAATTTCACATTATTTAAGAAGGAAAAAATCGCATACCTATTTCTAATTAAAGCTGGCCAGGTCTTAAATGAAGATGATAACAAGCAGACCTGCGGCATAGTGCAAGCGATATCAGTGAATATATAAAATAGTTGATTACAATGGTTCGATCACTAGTTCAAAGATCATCTGGCTAAGTTATGTGCAATGTTCTTCTTACGCCCTTAAAAGTCTGTAGGGAGGATTTACCTCAGTCGTCACGCACTTTAGACGCTTCTGTTCGGCGACGGTCTAGGTATATCAGGCTTGGTGTAAACTATAGTCAATCGCCATCTATCGGAAGCAATAAGATTTTTATGCCATTTCTCGGTACGTCCCGTAAGAAAAACAGAAACACCCTAGCGTGAATGGTTACCACGGATCAACCCTAAAGATCTAGCGGCCATCGAGTCGCGCTTTTTAAACTGATATTCGCGTGTTACACTCACGCTTTACCTTATTCATAATTTTTTCGATTTTCACGGTGATCGAGCAGCGCGATAGCGCCAGTTTTCACGTTGAGCACGCACCGACTTACTTAATTTCTGACTTAGTACCGCATCACATTCTGATAAGTATTTTTAATTTGAATAAATTATTATTTAAGGGTGTTATCGTGCGTTATGGAAGTTTTAATCATAGCCGTGCTACTTTTTATGCTATAACGTCACAGTAGCGTTTAGTGATGGGAATGTTTAATAAAGTTCTCAAAATAACTGTTAAACGTTTTACGCTGTACAATTTGAAGTTAGTAAAAAAAAGTTTGTAAAAGTTTTATTAAGTCTAGTATTAAGTCTAAATGTTATGTACGATTTGAGTAATTGGTTTCGTTCCCCTGCAATCATTTGTATAACGTTCTCCTTAGATACGAGGTTGACACTGAAAGTTCTTAGAAAATCAGAAACTGAACAAACTAGCAAGTTATTTGTTTTATTATATCTTTTCAAAATGGTGTCCATTTACATCAATACATCGCTGCATCTATTGGAACCACTGAGAAAAGCACTTTGCCAACTCGTCCTTAGGGGTCTGTCTCTTCGACGGCATTTTGAAACGCAGCCACTGCCCAGATAGCAGACTGTCTCTTAGTTTCAGGATCATAACAATAAATCCAGCTTTTAACACCCGTAAGTATATCAAACACAGCATTTGAGTCACCTCTGTTAAATTTTTGACCCATTTCACGACACCAATCAACACGACGTAGTTAATGGGCCTCTGTCAAATTATGAGGTATCCACCGGGCACAAAGCTTCCTGACCGCTAAATCTTCATGGAGAATTTTGTGCATTTGATTCATACCGATGCCTAAGTTTGTCCGAATCTGCTGGTGAGTCACTCTTTTGTCAGTCTCTATCTTACGCCGCACAACACTGATGTTATCTTCAGACGTCGCTGTAGAAGGCCGTCCCTCACGCCGATCATCGGTGAGATTAGTGCGACCACATTTAAACTCATTAAGCTAGTCGTAAACAGTAGCACGAGATGGAGCTTCATCGTGAAAGGCCAATCGAAGTCTATCATAACTTTCTTGTTGAATTAAATGACATCGAAAGTCATAAACAATCATTGTACGAAAATATTCTTGCGTTAAATTCATGCTGACGTAACACAGACAACCTTCAATTTGCCGCCAAATCGTAGACAAATGACAAATTAATAAAATACATACACAATAATATTGGCAAACAGTTCTATTTTCTCTGTTTACAAGTGGCCAGTTCTAAAAACTTTCAGTGTTTTTTTTTATAGGTAAGGGTGACAAAAGAGCACACAGTCCACCTGATGGTAAGTGGTTGCTGCGGCCCATAGACATCTACATCTATCCTCTATTACAAATCAAAATGTAGATGCGTTGTCACCCGTGAGGACTAAGATGGAATGCCTTATTTCCAGTAAAAAGGGCCTCCGGCCACCTGCACTCACCAAGCGAAACGCAGAGGTAAACCTCTACTTCACGCTGGTTTTCTGTGAGGTCGTGGTACCACCCCGGTTCGAGCCGGCCCATCCGTGCGACAGCAAAAGCTGCCGCGTGGCTCTACCACTGTTACCTCGTATGTCGATATCTGCTACTACTAGTTTGTGATGATCGCATATATGTAACAAACTAGTTAAAAGTAGCATCTACATCTAAACTTTTAATATCTTTGATTTTGAAATCGCTAATAATTTAAGACTTCAATAACACATTTCACTGATTAAGTAGTGTTCTATAAAAAGTTAATGAAACTAATTTTAAGATCAATAAAAATCGTAACCATAATAACAATAAATAACAACTCCGTGGGGAATTAGTCCTCTAAGTAATTTAAGCCAGAAAACGAAGGTAAAGGCAAGGATAAAGTGTTTTAATTAACTCTTTAAGCCTATATCAATGATTGACTGATGGTTAAAGGTATTGTACTCAAAGAAGTAAAAATTAAGTTTTTTACGTGGTAGAGTCATGCTGCAGCTATATCACTGGTATAGTTGTAGCACGAATGGTTCGACCCGACCGGGGAAGGATCAAGCTCTCACAGAATACCAGCGTGAAATAGCAGCTTACCGCTGTTGTGTAATATACACGAATTATATTGACTCTCTATACTCTTCCGACGGAATACAACAGTGTAAGCACTCTTATTCCGTGTCAGAAATAAATATGATAATTATATTATTCTGGCTTCTATTATTATGTTGTGTGTTTTGAACTCACTATGATGGCTTACTATTGTGAAAATCTGACAATTGCTTCCATAGAGATAAACACTTTAAGATATTATGTTGTTCATTTCAAACTCACTGTGACGGGTTACTACCGTCAAAATCGTCGAAATATTTTGCGCAATTTGGCGCATTCACGTATTGTAAAGAATTTTGAACACATAATTTATTAATAAATAATGTAATAATAATGCGTTTGAAGTGCTATTTCCAGCTAAAAGCATTATAAGGTTTTTTTTTTAAATATTATTAACGCTATAACTTAAAATGTTGTAAATGTTACATTAGGAGTGGTAGACGACAGTAGTCGGTTAGCAGATTCGACCGACAATATATTTTTGAAAGCCTCAAAGCTGCTGTAGTTTTCAGGCTTTTTAACGTCATAATGATTATTTAATTTACATAAATTGAGCCTGTGGTAGCTCAGCTACTAATGTTTTTATCAATAAATATAAAGTTTTTGAAACCTATAAAATTTACTTATTTATTGCCATCACTATTGATATTTTGTGTTTTACGCACGAGAGATTTCGTGGCAGTCGCGGCATTGGCGGAAAGCTAACAAAATCACCGATAAAGATGTCACGCGTTTTATAATTTCGGTCCCGGCGCCTATAGGGAAGGCAATTACAATTACGAGAGTAAAATAATAATAAGCTGTAGTATTTACTATTTAAGTCTAATAATTAAAAATAATAATTATTTCTTTTACTTTTCAGGTTTATCGCAAAGAAAATGCCACATACAGGTAAGGTCTTTGAAGAATATTAAGATTTTTTTCTTAGAAAAATAGTGTATTTATTTTAGCTTGAGTTGAGCTTGAGTTTCCATTTGGAATAGTTTAGGTAATGCTGCTAATAATGTCAAACTAGTCCAATTCTGATCTCATGCCAAGATTGCCTTAACCCACACACGTTTTTTTAAAATATTTCTTTAATAAATATTTATTTCATTTGTAACGTGACCCAATTCGCCAAGTTTTTCGTCTTTGATATTTCATACTACCAATATTACTCTTGTTATTATAACTTGTAAGCTATTTTTGAGTACCACATGAATTAAAATACAAAACTAGTGACTTTAATACTAGTGCGTCTCAGGTACTGGTTGAAGAGTTATATTAATCTAATTAATTATAATATATTAATGTAATCATGTTTATAAATTAGGCTGGAGAGGGGAGAGATCGTTTTGAAAGCACATAAAATTTATTTTCAGGTCCTTCTGTATTGTTTTACTCACCTTATCCGAGTTTTTAATTGAGCTACGCGTATATAAATAATTATTTTCTTGTATTTTATTTTATTTACAATATAATCAAGGTTGATTTTTGACAATATAAAATAATGCCTTGTTTTGTTTATTTTTGTTATTTTTAGTTGTTGCTGTTTTTATGCACTTTGTTTATATTTTACTGTTTAATTTTATGCAATATCGAATTAAAGACAATGTCAAAAAACTACAATTTAATTTTAGCCTTTACAAAGCGCTTTTTGAAAGATAAACCTTACGCCATCGCTTCATCTAGTCCCTACTTTGGTAGACCTTGTGAAAAGAAGCGGCAAAAAAAGTCACAAGTAGGTAGACTGTTTTTTCCCTTATGCTACTGATAACCAACATTTGTATGGAATGGTGATATAAACGACTCTTCTTTTCTCTCTATTTCTAACTATCGCCTCCCAATAGCCTAAGCCCAAGTGTCTCGTATACGTCAGAGAGGACATCTGTTTTCGACCCCTCGGCAGTCTTGTAGGTACGGACCAGTCCATCCTATGGCTGGGCGTAGACAGCGACGACCATCCTCGCGTCTACGGGTACCTTTATAGGTTCCATAGCGGTAACGCCGACACAAACCGACTCATCGACCACTTTCAAATGGCTGCAGACTCCGTGCTACAACAGGTCCCATCCGCAGAGATCGTTATCCTCGGTGACTTTAACGCCTACCACCTTGAATGGCTTGGTTTAACCATTCATAGCCGAGCCTAACCCAATAGCTTAAGGAAGGTTACTGTTCATTGACCAGTAGTCGAATTCAGCGGAGTGAAAGTAAACAGCGTAGTGTCAATTCAGTATTACGCTGTAAACACAACATAATATTTGGCCACTTCACAAACAAGAGCTACCAAATCCCAATTTAATTATTTTTCGTCTCATCGACAGGACAATTTTAAGTTCCCTTTCTCAAAACACGATATGTTTCTATGTTCTTCAGCAAATCTAAAGACAACAATTCCTCAACGCTTCACCGGCTTTATCGGCAATCCCTTTTCTGTTTAGCCTGCACTACTTTAGAATTTCTTGTCCCCAATAAAACTGCCTTCAAAAAGTGGTGTGATAACACTTTCTGGAGGAAGGACTTTTCAACTTTAGTTTAAAATTTAGTTTTGTTATTATATATGTAGATACATATTGTAAAATCCTTTAAATAATAAAATTAATACACTATAGTGTGATAATTTATTGATTATATTTATAAGAGACGGACCTTTGAGCTTCTGCAAGTTTTGTGAACACCGACAGATAGTGACAATTTTTTTGGAGTTTATGGCCTAGTATCTAGACCTTTAGGCCAAGTCGAGTATTTTTATTCGGTTTATTATACTTTTCCCAAATGTATATTTATCCTTTATAGTTCAATGCTTCACAATATGTTGATGCGTCACATTGTGTAGCCCTTGGAAGATTTTGACGGCAACTTGAGCCAGCAGACAGCTGACCGTTGGCGATGGTATCTCAAGGCGCCTATGCAGACAAACAGCTTATCTTAAGAATCCATCACCATCAGAGCACTTGTTTCACCGTTTCCACTAATAGTTCACATGCGTAGACAGTTAATACATAAAATCGCACCACTTTTATATATCAAAATCCACTTCAAACTATTATTTAAACTATAATACAGGAGGAGCAAACCGCCGCCGGTCAAGTTCCCGCCAAAACTCATATAATATGATTTAGCCGCCGTACGGTGTTGACATTAAAAATCCGGTATCAAAGAAAAAAACTTTACACTGAACACTTAATTCAACTTAAATATAACAGAACTAAAATATATAATAGAAATAAAATAGGAGGAATTTGTCTAGGCGGGCTGTAACTGCACGTGATTCTTCAATTTCGGGAGTAGAAGATATATTAATATATATTGTACTTTCTACCAAAGATTACCAAAGAGTACCAAAAAATATAACCGGAATAAAATAATCGAGAGAGATTATTCTTGCAAAACAGTTGTTTTTATTTATTTATCCTTTATTGCAAAAACATTCAACAAGGGGTTACAAAGTGCGGATATAATGCCTAGATATTATTATCATACATAATACAGATTTAAACTTAAATTAAATTCTGAACCATATCAAATAAAACATAACTTTTATAACAGAACTATAAAAGATAATGTGGCAAGCCATCTTTGATAAACAAATTATAAAATTAACATGTTTCTGATAAAAAATAAATATTTATATCTACCCAACAATGTAATTCCTTCACTTTTACGTTTTCAAACTTGGTTCTAAATTTGGTTTTATCTTATTTCATACGACTTTAATTTACATTTATTACATATATAAAACATTAAAACGACATTAAATTACATATATAAAAATATACGTAAACAAATTATAAATATGTAAGTTATTTTAATACACCTCTCCTTTTTTCTTTGATTAACTCTGTTCTTTACGCAAAGGTTATTTAGAAAAATTACTTTTGTAATTACGTTTTACGTTGTATATAAAGTACTCTGTGGTACTAATATTTAATATTGCACTTCTATATTTATATAGACTTATTTGATGTACAGATAATAAAGAAAATACCGTGTAGTGGCGGCGTATCTTTCCCATATCTTCCTGTGGGTGTCGTAAGAGACAACAAAGATAAACTGAAAAAGGTGATGGGCAACAGCATCTTCCCGATAACCCGTATGCCCAGAGTGGCAACTATAGCAAAATCTACCCTTTGAGGTAATCTATGGGGAGACATATGTTCAGCAGTGTTGAAAGGAATAAATAAATGATAAAAATGTAGATTTTACAGCAAAAATTCTGCGTCTCCAATACCTGATAATTGTAAATTTATTAAGAAAATAAAAATCGGTCGACCATAATTACAACATTATCTCCATACTTAATTGTTTTACAGCACTTAAAAGCAAGATGCCGTTGCAAATACTTACATTTGCCAGCCGAAACTAAGTGCTACAATTATTCTTCGAAACTCCGTGAGCTTAAAAATCTTAATTAAAAAAACAGCCTACATTCAAAGGTCGCTAAGACAAACCGTCTTCGCTGATAAGGACGGCTTTAAGGAATTTACCTCGCGCGTTTGAATCATAAGCGTTTCAAAGAACCCTGACCATTGCCTCAGAACCATTAACGGTAATTAAAGCAATCGAAAGCCGAATCTCATATCGAGATAATATCGAATCCGTATCGAAAAGCAGCCCACCCGGGCATAAGCAACTCGTTCTCTAATTCATTATACATGCTTAAACTTACATTAGTCTCTTACTAACGTTCAATGTCGTCGTCGAATCACTTAAAATCTCGCTCGGATTTTTATACAAAAGACGTCATTGCTGTTTTCAACTCTATGCGTATAACTTTGAACACAGAAATTATAATAATTGCTAAAAATATATTTAATTTTTATCGTAGTAATATCGAATACTTTATTCATAAAAATGATGGTATCGTAACATTAAAGATATTCGATCTTTTTGATGCGGCATCGAATGTAAAAGTAATTTTTTTTTACAGATCACACACGTCGTTTCCGGATATTTTACGACGCCTCTTGAATTTTCTTGTCTTTATCTTGCTACCTAATAATTTTAATGAGCATAGTAGGGCGCTGGTAAGAAGTTTCGGTGGTTGCGTTATCGATCTTTTTATCGATAGGTTGAATAATGTCGACACGACGCTCACCTACACCACTTGTGCCTATGGAATTTGATTCGAATAGTATAGTAGCCGTTTACGTAATTATAGTTTGATGTTCTCGAGGATATTCACTGCCTCTTGTTCACGCTTCATCAGTATCTATATAATAGGGCAACGCATCTTTAGATATGTATAATTTTTTTATAGAAACAGTGGTCATTAGTAAATTTAAAAAAAATCCCGGGTCTATTCGATATGATGAAAATTCTCAGGGAAAAATCAATTGATCTTAATATATAAATCAAGAAACCCATCATGAGTTTTGCTCTAAACGAAATCAAAATAATCAATCGCAGCGAAATTTTAAAATATATAACTCTTGTTTACTAAAACATATTGCCAATGGATGTAGGCGATGATATTACTATTACAACATCGTCTATTGCTACTAGTTATGGCATTTTTTCTGTTTATGACTTGTTAGATAAGCTAGTCTTATTCAGTTTTTGTAACATTACTATACCAACTGTTCTATTCCGTTCGAAGTGGAGAGAAAAAGTAGATTAACTTTGAACTCGTAACATTCTACATAAACATTCATTCACTCACGCCTGTCACCCAGAGGGGTAGGCAGAGACTACGGACTTCCATTTGGCGCGATCCTGACACACCTCTCTTGCCTCTTTTACATCCATATATCTACGCATACACGCTCGTCGGTTAAGGGTACTCCTAATCTGGCCCATTTTTAATGTATCGCCGATTTGGTCGATAAACCTTCGTCTAGAGCGTCCCTTCCTGACCCTGCTATTCAATTCTGCCACATAAATTTGCTTTGTCACTCTTTCCTCGTTCATTCTTTCTACATGACCAAACATTCTGTTGAATAAGAAATCATTATGGTAACAATCTTAGTAGCATATGCATTTGAATTCTTAATCGAAAACAAATGTAGGTGTTTTACTTTTAAAATATGAGGCATATCTGTCTTAGCGATCAGGGTTGGCTAAAACACGGTCTGGTATTTATATACCTATTATCAAATGGACTGCAAGCTCGTAAACATTTATATTCTTGTTTGGCAAATGTTCAATTTTGTTTTTTTTTTTAATATTATTTACTTATTTTTTTTGAAAATCATCCATAAGCCTGTCTTTATATGTCGCGCTCAAACAACAAATAACTACGTTTTTCTATTACTCTATTTCTTACCTAAAAACAACCGCTTGGTTAGCACTTTTTACAAATCTGAAGTGATATACAAATTTACAATCCCGGACAGTAGCTTACTCTATCGACAACGATATCGATTACTCTACCGATGCGATGGTACCGTATCTTACAGTCCGAAACACAGCAGTTCGAGCACTGCTATTTGGCGGTTGAAATATATAAGGAGGTAGTACCCACCAAGATGATCTCGTCTAGGCAGGAAACGAATTCTATCAACTAGTACTAGCGTACGATGCCTAAACCGTTTAAAGATAAAACATTATATGACAAAAGTCAACCTTAAATACTTCCTTAAAAAGTCCGTAAAACAAATAATTGCCGTGTGGTGGCGACATCTGTCCATCCATCACTGTATTTCGCGCCGTGGGTATTTGTCAGAAAGAACGTATCAGCGACGGGCAGCGTCTGAGTTGCGAGACTCTTTCGACAAGAAAGAGCCATGTGAAAAAGAAAAAGTAGGAGCTAAAAATACTGACCGAGCAATTTTATGTACTAAAAAAACGTAAATTTAGTATTTCGGAGGGTTTTTTTGTTTTGAGCTAACAAAAAAGAAATACTTGGTATATGGCTATATTATAATTGTAGCACGAGAAGGTCTGTTCAACCGGCGAAGAAGCACGCTCTCACAGAAAACCAGCGTAAAATTACAGCTTAACTTTGTTGTATTTCGTATGGCAAGTGAGTGAAAGAGAATGCCACAAACCATGGCACTACAAAGCACGGCAACACGAATCTTCCGCAACCTGGATCTATTGAATTCCTGCATCTCTTACCAGGTCGACACTGCATATAGTGAGAGTCCACCTGGTATTTTGCTTCCCAGTACGTGGCTGCCACTCGAGAAACTTTCTTCCACATCGATTGTCGGTCCATTGAGTTATAACGGCCCATTTACATATTATTGATTAGAATTTAGCACTTAATAATGCGAATTAAAATTACAGCCAAATTTTCAATAAGTTCAATTTCTTGCAAAACTACAGCACCCATACTACTAATAACTTCTGAAGTCGGGGCTTTACTCGTAATTCTTCGATACACTTTTTCTTGACACCTATTTCCTTTAATCTTTAAGTTTGCTTTACTTTTTAACAAAATTTAATTCAATCTGTGTTTGTATTGGATCATTTCGAATATCAAACAACATACCATTTCTTCATATTCACCGGACCAAAAGCGAATTCACGTGAGAATATTTGGCAAGTATCGATACGCCCCGTACATGAAACGTGACGTTATCAAACCGCTCTACGCAGGCGACCAAATACGTCGTAACCGCGTATTCTCACTGTTGTCCAAAATCATAGCAATCATTGTTAATTCTTATATAGATACTTTTAAATGAATAAGGCCGACAAACGAGCACACACTCCACTAGATGGCAAGTAAATACTGCAGCCCATAGACGTCTTTACGTTACAGCCACACAGGATTTTCTTCTGTATCGTGGGGGCAGGTTACATACATAAATTTCACAAGGACAAACATCCAGACTCGAAACAATCATTTGTAGGCCATATATATATTTGTTGCGTGCGGGATTCGAACCCACGACTCTTAGCGCTGTAACTCATTACTAAGTCACTGCGTCACGGAGCCATTTACATCCATTCTCCATTAAAAATCAAAACTCAGATGATTTGCCACCCCTGAGGACTAAGATGGATTGCCTCGTATCCAATAAAAAGGGTATAGTTGTCTAATAATCACCGTTCGTGTATTTAAATTTTAATATAAATATTTTTTGCAACAACTACACTCTAAACTCCTCCTGGCGGCCTTGTAAACAAAATGAGCTACAACCAATACATATGAGGGATGACACTGTCACTGAGTGTTGTATATGAGTATGATACGTTGTTCATACGTTCTAATGGGCGTAGTAGCAACTGTCGCATTTTTTCGTGTCTTTTAAACATTCATAGTATGAACCGCTGTAGTAAGCCGATACCTTTATGGTCAACATAAATGTTAGCTCTCTCACGTGGTACTTGCAAAGATTCCTACATGGAAAAAAGAGAAAAGAACAAATAACTATTTACATTCAAAACGGAATATAACCCCATTTGACCTTTATTGACCCTATCAAAATTATCGTAGTGACATTGCATTATTCAAAAAAAAATGAACTGAAATTAGAATATAGAAATCGACAATATTATTCTAAAGCTAGCGACATGCCCTGGCTTCGCCTGGATAGGATCTATTAATGTGGTGTTATTTTGATTTAAAATATATACTATTTCTTTTATAATTTTTTCGTTTTTATATATATACAGGATGTCCCAGTAATGGTGGATAATCTGGTACGTACGTGTTCGGGCGGGGGGAGGTGTCTTCGGTTCCCTTAAAAAAATCTAACCCGAACGGTTCGCGGTCTACGCCATGTTTTATACAATTCCGAAATTTCGTACTTCTGCTCACATTTGTGGTCATCACGTCCGCAGTTTAATCCCTAGATCAGATTTTTTCTTTTAATGTGTTCCCTAATAATGATTTTTCTAAATTATCCTTAAAAGTTTTCAACTACTATGGGTAGTATTTTACAAGACGGCACTAAACATAAGTTTAAATTTTTTACTTTATTTAACTGCTAAGTTTGAGCACCTGTCGTGAAAAAAAGACGTATAGGATCTATATGGCGAACCATTTAAAAAGTTTGCCTGTGTCATAAGGATTCTAAAAAAATAACATACCATGTACTTAATGTTATTACTTACTGAGCTATAGCCGTTAATGTGTAAAAGTAGCCATTTCATTACAAAATTACAAAATTATTGGCAGATAGTTTTTTTTAAACATTGCATGTCTTTATTAGGTAAGTATATTTGTCGCCCTTGAACACTTTAATTTACTACCTGCTCGCCTTGTTCGGACAAATTCTAAGCTGTGTGAGCGAGACAACAAAAAATCTAATGGGTTAATATCAGGTGATCTTGGTGGCCACAATATCGGTCCCATTCGGCCGATCCACCGGTCACGGTTGGCTTCTTTTAGGTAACTCCTTACTTGGACGGCGTAATGTGCCGGACAACCATCATTTTGGATCCACGTTCTTCGCCGGATGGCTAATAGCTCATCACACATAAAAAGAAAAGAATCCGATCTAGGCAATAAACTGCGGACGTGATGACCACAAATGTGTGCAGAAGTACGAAATTTCGGAATTTTATAAAACATGGCGTAGACCGCGAACCGTTCGGGATAGAATTTTTTTTTAGGGATCCGAGGTCACCTCCCCCCCCCCCCCCCCCGCCCGAATACGTACGTACCAGATTATCCACCATTACTGGGACATCTGTATATATATATATATATATATATATATATATATATATATTCAAGATTTTCCGGATAAAATATACCCTAGATTAGTCCTGTCATTGCACTCAATCTGTTCGTAAAGTTTCATCACCATCGGTTCAGGAATTTCGAAGATTACGTGATAGAGCCATGCTGCAGCTATATTTCTAGTATAGTTGTAACACGAATGGGTCGGCTCGACTGGGGAAGGACCACGCTCTCACAGAATACCAGCGTAAAATAGCAGCTTAATGCTGCTGTGATTTGTATGGTGAGTGTAGAGAACCGGAGACCCTTTTTACTGGAAACGAGGCATTCCATCTTAGTCCTCACGGGTGACAACGCATCTGCATTTTGATTCCTCATCGAGGATAAATGTAGATGTCTATGGGCCACAGCAACCACTTACCATCAGGTGGACTGTGTGCTCGTTTGTCACCCTTATCCTATAAAAAAAAAAGATTAGTCCGGACAGAAAGAAAGACAAAAATTTTAGAAACTATTATTTTTGTGTTATTAGCATGTAAATAACCCTAGTAGATAGAAGCTAGTAATTTCAATATTACAGACAGACACTATAATTTTATTTAAATGTAAATATTATTACATAAGTTTTTATTAAGAGTTACTTAAATTAGTTCAGAACCGAACCAAGATTGCATAACCAGTGTTTCGTTTTAGATATTTCTTGAAAAATTATTTCTAAAGAAATTTTACATCAAACTGCCATAATATTGAGGACCTAGCCGTTAATGCACCGTGTAGTGATGGTGAAAGAATATTCACTACCCCATATCTTCCCATGGGCGTCGTAAAAGGCGACAGAGGAAAAGAAATCAGGAGATGGGCAGCAGCGTCCTCCTAATAACGACTAAAAATTAAAAAACTGTGGTAGGCAACCCGCAAGCCAGGCGTGGCAACTATGGCCTATGTTCAGCAGTGGACTGTAGTAACGGCTAAAAGTAACGGCTGTTAATGCTTAACTGAAAAAAAAACATAGTAATATATGATTTTGTCAACGAGATTAATTTAAAAAAAAATAAACAGAACGGCTTGACGTTCATAATTCAGGGAAAGCTCATAAGGTTGCCTTCCGCACT
This sequence comes from Parnassius mnemosyne, assembly GCA_963668995.1. Lineage (NCBI taxonomy): Eukaryota > Metazoa > Arthropoda > Insecta > Lepidoptera > Papilionidae > Parnassius > Parnassius mnemosyne. The sequence continues at coordinate 21,237,275 of CAVLGL010000084.1, read as the reverse complement.
TTTATTTATTCACACAGACCGCTACAGACAGACAGAGTGTCAAAAAATATTAATGATTGCTGTATTTTATATAAATTTATGAGTCCATTGGCGACACCTACGCTATCGATTCTATGGATCTAATTCAGTGAAATGAACGTAGTCGTCCGGTTCGTAAACGTTTTTATCGGCGACATGACGCGACGCCGACGGGCGAGCTTTTGACGCCAAATTAACTTATAGGCTTCTCTGGGCGGCCGCGATTCGGCCGAGTAGCGGTTGGATTAACATGGACGAGATGCGTGCGTAAGTGAGCCTTGCACACGTTTAAACGATTTTGATAAAAAATAAGTTTTGAAAAAAGTAAAAACTGATTTCAAAGTACTAACTCACTATCTGAAGTCGCTGTTAAGACATAGTGTATGAAAGCCTTGTGATGAATGAAAGATATCTGAAAGTAAAACCTTAATATTATTATTTTTAGTTCTTTTTTAATTTAATCTTTTAACACGTTTACGTAGACTAATTACTATCTCAATGTGGTCTAACCATTTAAAAATTCATTCCTTACTTGCCACCCTGCAAAGAAAGAATCATGAAAATAGGTCCATAACTAACAGTGACACACATATAAAAAAACAAACGCGAATTGATAACCTACTCCTTTTTTTGAAGTCTGCAAAAAATGTACAAATAAGGAGTAAATTATGCACTTAAGGTGCTTCTTATTCTGTTATTAATAAGTCACTAAACCTCTTAAGTAAAAATGTTGAACTTTGAACGCCTTAATATCCGTGTTTGGGCAACTGTGCCGATGATCATCTACGTAAATTGGTTATTGAGAAAAACGGACGGACAGACATATACTTAGATGGTTCCATAAGTGTTTCGTTTCTGGAAATTCGCTACGGTACACTAAAGAAAGTTAGTGTTCTGAAGTAATGGTTACTTTGCTATAGTTATGGAATAAGAAAATTAATAGTAACTAAGACGAATTTATTCAATACTATTTATTATCTCATCCATATTAATGTTACTGGCACGGTTATGGCCCATTCTTAATCAAACGGATCTAAAACATCACATTCGATTTTCTACTTCGATGTTTACAACTGTGTTACAATTTAACGTCGTAAACTTTTATATTTTATTGTTTATTAATTGAAATGGAAAAGAAGCCGGACGAGTGACGTTCGTGGAGAGACAGATCGGCCGGCAAGAGATGCCATACTCGTATTATAATTTTCCAAAAAAATATCTCATTTCTAGTAATGGAGTCTTATGCGTTATAATCATATATAATCAAAAGCAAATCAAACAATTTGTATGTAATTATGTACTGTGTTTAAGAATTTTTGTTATTAAATATATTTTTATTGCACTTTATATTTTTTTACATCAATTGATTTTTAATATTTATTTAGGGTCCACTATCATTGCAGCTAACTTTTAGTAATGTTTGATATTATGAATTTGATAGATCGTGAATTACACAGTCCTATTGGCTAAAATATTTGGCATGGCAGAACAAGCTTACAGTACCTTAAATATTTGCAATGGTATGCCTAGTTCTTAGAGGTTAGAATCAGACCTACGTTTAAAGGTTGATTTACACGGGGACGGTAACAGGCGCCAGTGTTGGCGCCGACGACTGACTTGCACCGTTTACACGCAGTCAGTAGTCGCGCAGTCAGTGCTGTACTGACTTCAAATCAATTCACATTATGCCAGTAGAGCGGGTCACTGTCACTGACTTGCCACGAATTTGGAGCTAGTTACTGTCCCTGTGTAAATCAGCCATTATATTTAAAATAGCCTGAATTAACTAATGACATCAGGGCGTCAAAACTCTAGTGTTTCCGTGATCGTGATTAAATGTGAATATAAATATGATTTAATATAAGACAAAATTAAACGCGACATATATATTCTATAGTCACTCGCAATTTTGGTTAAAATAACGTTACAGTGCTTCCTTAAAATATTTTTAATATAATGTGTACATGTATTTAAAAATTTTACCGTTAATGACATACATTTAATGGCGGGTTCAACCTGGGACAGTTTTCGTAACCTGCAACAAGTTTCTTAGAAATATTGTTTCGCGTCGTTTTTTTTCCTAGGTACAATATATTGGATACAACGAATTAGAAATCACATAGTTAATAACTTCAACTGAATAGAAGATTAAAAAGTCAAGAACTACTGTTCACGTGTATGGAAATCCATCAACTAATATTGTCCACTGCATGTCATAAGAGGTGTCTAATAGAACCGATAAATAAATAAGCGGTATTACTATCTCTACTATAGAATAAAAGCATAAAATAGCAACTTAATGCTGCTATGATTCGTATGTTGATTGTAAAGAATCGGAGACCTTTTTTACTGGAAACGATGCATTCCAGCTTAGTCCCTTCTGCATTTGGATTCTTAATCGATGGTAAATTTAGATGTCCATTGGTCACTTTACCATCAGTTTGACTGAGTGCTCGTTTTTTTTTTATAGGGTTGGGTGACAAACGAGCACACAGTCCACCTGATGGTAAGTAGTTACTGTGACCCATAGACATCTACATCTGTCCTCAATAAAGACTCAAGATGCAGATGCGTTGTCACCCGTGAGGACTAAGATGGAATGCCTCTTTGCCAGTAAAAAGGGTCTCCGGTTCTCTACACTCACCATACGAAACACAGCAGCGTTAAGATGCTATTTTACGCTGGTTTTCTGTGAGAGCGTGGTCCTTCCCCGGTCGAGCCGACCCATTCGTGCTACAACCATCATAATATAGCTGCAGCATGGCTCTACCACGTAGAAAACTCGTTTGTCACTCTTATAAAAAAAAATCTTGTAAATACCCAAGCTGTTGACGGAATGTAACAAAAATGCGAGGCTTCAGAGGCAACGATGGCCTTCGACTTCGACGATTGTTCTTCCAAGCGGTGCTATAATGTTAAATACTTCATACTATCATTATAATACAACTGTTACTGCCAACAGGAAAGTAATTGGGTAAAATGAAATTATTATGTCGCTTACTGCATTTTTATTGACGACAGTGCTTTTTATTACCGAAGCCATAACAACTCGAGTTAATTAAAGCTACATAATGACAATTCAGATTTTAATTAAGACTGAGTAATAAAACCCGAATACGGTAACAAAAACTTGCGTAAATGTTTTTCATGTCAAAAAACTGGCCGCGATACTGATGCGTTCTTAAAAAGTAACAAATTTGGACAGCAAAACATAAAAGCAAGTTGAGTGCCTTGCAAAAATTAAATTGAGAGATTATAATTTACCTCCTTTATCTCATACGCAAGATAGCGTGTCGGTTGGCATACAAAGTGCACTCAATGGCAAACAACAGAACTTTCCCAAGAAACACCCACTCCAGGGTACTTTAGAAGGTTTTGGTAGAAAATCTCAATACCTTATTTTGATCTGACTTGCGAAATGGGAACCATATGATCTGCAGTCGCAATTACGGCCACTGGACCGACGAGGTTATAAAAAATCTACCGAGGCAGTCAAGAATAGAATATATACAAAAAATATATACAAATAGTACATTCGTACCACATTTACTTCTAAGAACGATTTTTAAACTGTAAACTGATGGACAAGGTTGAAGAATGTCAGTTAATTTTATTAGTGTAAATTAGTTCATGTTAAAAATATGGAGGTATACATATATAAATATATAGTAACTTCCATATTCCATAAAAAATTGTAAAATATTGATGTTTTTATTCTTGGTTTCAATACTTACTATTATATTTACTCTATCTCCTTTTTTGTTTATATTATACCAATAACAAAAATCAACCCAATGTTACGAGTATCGCGTTACAGCACGAATATTTATATAGGTAAGGGAGCACGAGTGACATTGTTTGCGCATAAATTTGTTGCACCTAGGCTGTTGATAGCTTCCTATTATTCGAAAATTGTTTTCGATGTTGCAATTGGACATCATATCATCGAATACAATCAGACCTGGTGTTTATTTAAAGTTGAAGTGTCAAACGAATTTACATTCCACTTTCGACAACCAACACTTTAAACAATGGCTACAGATGTTTTGTCACGTCTGAGGACTAAGATGGGAATGCTTCATAGACTGTAATTTTAATGATTCTGTATACAGTTCTGACAATAATACAACAGTACAAGCACTGCTAAATGACGACAAAAATAGGTAAGAAGATAGTACAAAGCCAGGAAAAGTATCCTAACCCCTAGAAAAAGATTAAATCAAATAATAATTTGTCTAATAAAATCTATGTAAACTGTATGTAAATGTTTCCTTTCCATTTTATACAAATTTGGGCATATAACAGCTACATATAAAACTTCTACTAAAAAACGGCTACTTCAAAAAGGCAGCAATCGATGAAGCTAAAAATGATAACATCCAGATTTTATCTGAACCATCCGAAAAAAAACAAGCCACAGCGGTTACACGCGATGTAATCTTAACTGTATATCACTTTAATGTTATGGTCTTATAGGTTACGGATTAAACAACTAACTTTCTTTTCAAATTCAAAAAGTTATACTTTTTAGGGTCGGAGCATACTAAATGGGTACATAGCACATCCGCAACCTAGCACAATTGCTGCACATGTAACGCACAAGAATTTGGTGTGCTTCGGTCTTAATTGTATTTTCAGTATAAATTAGGATCCATGATATCATATCTGACGATGATGAGTGGATGCTGTGGGCCATAGCCACCTTCCTTTCACATTATTTATTTTCATTCGTTTCATTCTCAACCCCATTATTTTCTAAGAATCAAAGTGCAGCCTCATGAAATACAAAATATTCAAACGTCACTCTCCTCCAGAATGCAAGTTTGCAGTTTTGGGAGTCTTCAAATTTATTGAAAATTCCTAAGCCATTCAGGATTTTGTTTAACATATGAGAAAAATCATGAAGTTGAGCACTTAGTGATTAACTAACGCCGAAGCAGTATATCACACTTCCCTGCCCACTTTTTTAAATTCTTAATATTAAAAACTCGTGCTATGAAGTGGGATCACTTCGTTTTAGTTCGTTCATCTTATAATGTTCTCCACTCTAGCATTGCTATAATATCGAAAGTTCTTGAATAACAACTCAAAGTATTAAAAAGCTGCCACGCGTGGCACCTACGGATATTATCCGTCTTATGAGGAAAACTATAGGGGAGGCCTATGATTAGCAGCGATTTGATAGGCTAATCGTGATGATAATGATGATAATAATTAAAATATTTGGATTTCAAATTTATTTTAAAATAATCAGTTGGTAACATTTTTTTAATTATTTCATTATTTTCTACACATCTGAAAAAAATCACCGCGAAATGGAATTCATATAAGGACACCACATCTGTTCGATCTTGCGACTCTCGTCTGACAATTGATTTTCTGTCATTTGCAGCTCCCGAATAGCTAACACTTTAGGTTTTTCAAATTTTAAATCTTCGGAATCCACACCATGCCTTATCCAGCTTACTTTGTATCCAGACCCTAAAAAAAGGTGTTGAATATTTTTTATATAAGAAAACATGGGTTTACTTCATAATACCGAATAACACATACAATAGTTTTCTTTTAGGCTCAGAAGGGCTAGATCCCAGAGCCGTAAAACCAGTTATTAAAAGAAGACACATACATTTTACACGTGGTAGAGCCATGCCGCAGCTATATTAATTGCATAGTTGTAGCACAAATGGGTCGGCTTGACCGGGGAAGGACCACGCTCTCACAGAATACCAGCGTAAAATAGCAGCTTAATGCTGTTGTGTTTCGTATGATGACTATAGAGAACCGTAGAACCTTTTTACTGGAAACGAGGCATGCCATCTTAGTCCTCAGAGGTGACAACGCATCTACATTTTGATTCTTAATTGAAGATAAATGTAGATGTCTATGGGCTACAGTATCCACTTACTATCAGGCGGACTGTGTGCTCGTTTGTCACCCTATGCTATAAAAAAAAACAGAGTGATGAATCCTCTTATGCCACTATCTAATAAGTTGATAATGCTTTTTGCCTTTACAAATAGCCACACAGAAAGATTTTCCCTTGTGTCGTAATGAAGTTGCTCCGAACGGGATTCGAACCCACCGTGGCGTAGCATCGCCGCAATAAGACGCCATATAGCTATAGCGCCAGTATGATAGTGCTCGGACATATTTATTCTTTATCATCAGCCTGTAATAGTAAATTGCTGTAGCTGGGCTTTTGGCGTTGTATGGCAGATGTATGCAACTTCATAATACCGTAACTATATGCACTTACACACCGGTACTGGTTCTATCCATCTGTATACGATGCGAATCACATACGATAAAAACGCAAGTAAACTTGAATTTAAACAATGTCAGAAACGTAAGCAAAACCACATATTATCGTGACTATAAAGTAATAATTTTAGATTATGAACATTTACTACATTTCTACCATATCTCATAACGGTAATATCCTAACTTAAAATGGTTTAATTGATTTGCGAAGACGACGATATAAAATCAAGACTGTACAAAACACTGTCACCCCGTTTGAAAATAGCAACTAAAGCTGCTGTGTCACATATTCTGAGTGTAGAGAACCGAAGACACTTTTTACTGGAAACGAGGCATTCCGTCTTATTCCTCAGGGGTGCCACGCATATATTTTTTTTTTATAGGATAGGGTGACAAACTTGCACACAGTCGACCTGATGGTAAGTGGTTGCTGTGGCCCGTAGACATCTACATCTATCCTCGTTTGCGAATTAAAATGCACATGCGTTGTCACCCGTGAGAACTAAGATTGAATGCCTCTTTTCCAGTAAAAAGCGTCTCCGGTTCTCTACACTCACCATACGAAACAGCAGCATTGAGCTGCTATTTTATGCTGGTATTATGTGAGAGCGTGGTCCTCCCTCGGTCGAGCCGACCCATTCGTGCTATAACTATACTATTAACAAAGCTACAGCACGGCTCTACCACGTGTAAAGGTTATTAATCCATTGGGCTATGGAAGGTAATGGAACCCGCATTCATAACTAAAGAATACATCTTGTATATTATTATAACATACGACATACGTTATTACAATACTATAAAACAAATATTTCTGGTATTTCTTTTGAGAAATACGAGAAATATTCAGCATATAAAACACACGATATTAAATGGTGTGATATATTTTCTTGCGCTTCCAACACAAGTATCTTCCATTACTATGACATTTTTTTACACGGTTCTCTACACTCACCATACGAAACAGCAGCATTGAGCTGCTATTTTACGTTGGTATTCTGTGAGAGCGTGGTCCTTCCCCGGTCGAGCCGATCCATTCATGCTACAACTATACTACTAATAAGCTGCAGCATGGCTCTACCACGTATATATGATTATTAATTGAGGACAGATGTAGATAGATGTCTATGGACCTCGACATCCACTTACTATCAAGTGAACTGTGTGTTTGTTTGTCACCCTTATTAAAAAAATATAATATACAACGTCAACCCAAAAACTAGATCATCAGAACATAGATAAAACTATAGTTAGCTTAGGCATAAGCCTCCTCTAAGAAATTAGTCCTCTCTTTCAGGTTACACAGCACTGCTGGGATCTAGTCTGAAATACTGAGTATAGAGAGTCAGTATAATCATAGGCTGTGAGTTATTTCATCTTACTTCTCATGGATGACAACGCATCTACGGCGTTCTTTGTTTGAAATAGTCTGTAGGTGCCCATGGACTGCGATAACCACAATAACAACTAACACTCTTTGGTCGACTGTAAATACGTTGTCATTTTTTATTTTTTTATTTATTTATTTACTTAATATTCTTTATTGCACACCATACGAGTACATAAATTACAGAAATTATATATATAAAAGAAGTATGCAATGGGCGGTCTTATTGCTGATAGCAATTTCTTCCAGACAACCAATGAATGGACAGGATTGCACGAATATTATATATTAGTCATTTCAGTTTAATACAAACACTCAAACTTATTGCCAGCATCAGCAATGCCTTTACTGGTAAGAGGTATGGTATTGTAAGTGTTCGACTACTATCTCACCTGATGATGGGTGGATATGTGGTTGAAAATGGTAAAGCGCACTGAACAAGCTAAAAAGCCTATTATTACGTTTTTATTTAGTAACTTTCTTGTTTGTCTGTCGTTCCGGGTGGAATTTATTAATTGATTTTAAACTGACTTACCGATGAGCTGGGAACATGAAATTTTAAATATAACTCAAATTCGGACAACAATCGTTAGGTTTAAATGCGTGGTATATCGACAACAAAGGGGGCCAAGCATCTGCCTAAGATATAGAAACCTGGCAGTCTGGCAATCTTTTTTACATATTCTTTCTTCCATTTTCGAAAACTAAAATTGTATATCAGAAGCCTGATATAACTTCTTTGTACCTAATATTTCAAGAAATGGCAATATAGCTCTATGAAGTGGCAACCGATGGGGAAGAAAGGTTCTCGAGTGGCAGCCACGTACTAGCAAGTGCAGTGTTGGGCAAGCTGGGGACAAGATGGAGTAGTGACCTGATGAAAAACGCAGGCTGTCAATGGAAGCAGGTGGCGCGGGACCGTACTTTGTTGCATTCCTTTATGTTCAGCAGTGGATTTAAGAACGGCCGTAATGACGATGAAGGCGACGACGACGACGACGACGACGACGACGATGATGATGATGATGATGATGATGATGCTGACTTGCGTAATTAAATATTTAATAAGTCCTTATTCATTAAATACTGTTTAGCATTATTTTGTAAAAAAAATAACTAACATAAATAGTAACCAAATTGGGATATTCACTGTGGGAAAATCGACTCGTTTTTACACCCATTTTTGATATTATATTTTACGATCTCTCATTCTTTAAATTTTATTTAAAGGTTAATATTTAGAATCAAGTCGCCTTAATAGGGAGGTGGAGGCGGGGTGAAAGGGGTAGGGATAGATTCAGCGCCCCACCTTTTTCCCCCGCCGGACGTGCCTTTTTTGTATTAAATGTTGAATATTAAAAATTTTATTAAATTATTCTTGAGAAAAATCGCTTTAATAGGGAGGAGGGACGTCCCCCCTCCGCCAAAGTAATACCACGAAAAAAAATTGCCACGAAGAGGATAGAGGGCCGCCATCCCCTTCGAACCTAACCTGTCCGAATTGGGGTGTCCCAAGTCCCGAGCTCGCTTCGCTCGCTCTTGCACCAAACAAAACACCAAAATGTTAATTTGTATAGTTACTTTAAAAAAAAAATTATTTTGCTACTTCCACCATTTCCAAAAACGTCGTAAAATAGCAAGCAATCGGTGTCCACAGGGGTAGCGAAATCGTCGAAAAACAGGAGGCAGATAATAATCTCTCAGATAATAAACTCGGAAGCAACGGATGAGTCGCGAAGTCGAGTGTATCTGTCAATGTCATCTTAAAAAACTTAAAAAAGTAAGAATTTAGAGAAATCTAAGTTCCGTTATATTTTTAGTAAATGATTTTAAATATTTCGACGCAACTCAGGCAGCTAAAATTGCATGGGGGCGCTTGAGATAAGCCCCCTTAACCCCCCACAATGACAGACTCCTCAAGTTCAGGCGATTTGATTCTAAACCCAACCCTATTTAAATTTTACTCACCATCGTAATTGTCGATGATATCTGGCCTCAATGTCCCCACCGTGTAGAACTTTAACTTGGAGACAGCGGCCGCATAGTCCTCACATCTACACCTGTCCATTAATAATAAATTTCATCAGATAAAATTTAAACACATTTATACCTAAAACATTTGTTACCAAAAACGTTATCGCTAAAGATAATATAAAGTACACGGTACAAAAAACTTATAAATAATAGTGTGATTATCACTGACTTGTCACTATTTTACATTACTTTTGTCAAAATTTATATTTTTCATTTTCATTTTTTGTAACTAGCCAGTATTTATTTTAAATGTTTTTTTTTTTTTGTAGTATGACTAACTGGCTGTACTATATGGCATGCGTTGAAATTTTAATTGCCCTAAATGCCTTTTTTGTCAGAAGCATTCGCAAGCGCGTCACCGAAGTTCTTTTTGTAATCGAATGAAGTATGTAAAATGTATCAGTGATATCATAAAAATACGCTTGAAATTATAATTATAATACTAGCATTCTTTTATGAACTTAACTTCAAATCATATGCATGTTAGTTAGAAGAGTAAGTATAGGAGAGTTAGGTATAGGAATTTTATAAACATTGACTTTTCAGCCACATCCGGATGTCTGATTATTCCAAATAACCTTTAACAATAGAGTGAGTTCATGATCTACTAGTCACACTAAGATTATCAAAATTCACCATCTCAACTCTTTTTATATGGATATATTACATGAAACTGCGGTAAAAATTTAGAATCGTTTGGCAGGAGTTGAGAGGGAGAGTATTGGAGAGGGGAGAGGGCAGTGTCCCCTACATTCCCCTACACTTCCATGAAAAGGTAATTCAACGTTCTTGATAAAGATTAAAAAGAAATTCCCATAGACCTAACCTCAAAATGATAACATTTATCTCACTCTGGAAGAAGAATGAAGGGGGAGGGCGTAGCGAGGGTGTCCTCTATAACAACTCTAAGGTTTTCTAGGTGCTCATCAATTTCAGGGCGGTAAAAAAATAACAATGAAGGCTGTGGCGGGAGCTGCGTTGCGCTTCGCTTCCGCAACATTCTAACCCAAACCCAACTGAAGGGATTTCTGAGTGTAAAGTATATAATAATAATAATTTCTGTGTTGATTGTAAACATAATTTATCAACAGAGTATAGACTATAGACTATACTAATCTATGACAATTGTACAATTGTAAAACCAGTGCGTGTTGCCAGTGATGACTCACGGATCTGAGACGTGGTCCTTCACTGCTGGCCGTATGAGGAAGCTCAAGGTCGCTCAGCGAGCTATGGAGAGGGCTATGCTCGGGGTTTCCCTGCGTGATAAACTTAGGAATGAATATATTCGCAGTAGTACCAGAGTAACCGACATAGCCAAACGGATTAGTAAGCTGAAGTGGCAGTGGGCCGGCCATATAGCTCGAAGAACCGACAACCGATGGGGAAGAAAGGTTCTTGAGTGGCAGCCTCGTACCGGTAGGCAAAGTGTAGGGCGACCCCCCACGAGATGGAGTGACGACCTGGTAAGACATGCAGGAAGTCGATGGATGCAGGCGGCTCAGGGTCGTGCTTTGTGGCATTCCTTGGGGGAGGCCTATGTTCAGAAGTGGACTTATGAAAGGCTGAAATGATGATGATGATAATCTATGACATGGTTTTACGCCCTAGTCGCACTTATACAAAATTATATGCTATCCAGCTTTCACAGTAATATTGAATCCGTTTTTTCATTTTCTAGCTATTTATAGGTGATAATAGTTTTTTTTTTTATAATTTTCTCTAAAACAGTGCATTACCTTTTAATACAAGTGGTATAGTTATAATCGGGGACCAAAACCTCTACCAAATACAACTACTTACTCCCGCAAACTTCTGCCAAACGATTGTAAGTCCAACCCGAAGTTGTCTCCGGTTCACTTTATAATATATTCTATTTTTAAGTACTTATTAGTAACCACAATAGATAACCATAGTATGCAATGCATTTTTATCATCATCATCATCATTTTGTCTCCATCGACTTCCTGCCTCTTACCAGGTCGTCACTTCATCTAGTGGAGGACGCCCTACGCTTCGCTTATCGGTACGAGCCTGCCACTTGAGAACCTTTCTTTCCCATTGGTTCTCGGCTCTTCGCGCTACATGGCTCATATCCACTTTTTTTCATAGAATAAGGGTGACAAACGAGCACACAGTCCACGATGGTAAGTGGTTGCTGTGGCACTTAGACATCTACATCTATCTTCGTTTGCGAATTAAAATGCAGATGCGTTGTCAGCCGTGAAGACTAAGATAGAATGCCTTTTTTCCAAGTAAAATGGGTCTCCGGTTCTATACACTCACCATACAAGACACAGCAGTGCTACGCTGCAATTTAACGCTGGTATTCTGTGAGAGCGTGGTCCTTCCCCAGTCGAGCCGATCCATTCGGGCTACAACTATACTATTAACAAAGCTACAGCATGGCTCTACCACGTGTAAAGGTTATTAATCCATTGGGCTATGGAAGGTAATGGAACCCGCATTCAAAGCTAAAGAATACATCTTGTATATTATTATAACATACGACATACGTTATTACAACACTATAAAACAAATATTTCTCATATTTCTTTTGAGAAATACTAGAAATATTCGGCATATAAAACACACGAGATTAAATGGTGTGATAGATTTTCTTACGCTTCCAACACAAGTTGACAACAACACAACAAGTTGACGACAACACCTTCCATTACTATGACATTTTTTTATATTAGACAGTCAAACGAACTGACTGATGAAGAGTGGCTACTGTATGAACTTAATACCTGTAATTATTGATCTCACAGCGTGCAGTTATTGGGTTATCTTAATTTTCTATCGACTTAAAACAGGAGGAATTTCTCAATTTCACTGTATTTTTTTATCTGTGTTACCTCATAACTTTTTTCTGGGTGACCCGATTTCAATGATTGTTTTTTTTTATTTGAAAGCTGTTGCTTTTCATGTGGTCCCATATGAATTTGATCAAGTTATGACTAATAGTTTTTGAGTTATTCTTAATATTGAAGTCGTTTGTACAAAATTTTAAATTTTAAATTATTCAATCTAAACACAGTAGTGGGTGCTTGGTGTTACCAACACCGACGCACCCATAGGCACAAAAGTGCACTTCTAACTTTTTTAATTAGGTGGTAGGACTTCTTTTCTACCGACTTCAAAAAGGAGACGGTACTCAATTCGGCTGTATGTTTTTTTTATGTGTGTTACCTGATAACTTTTCACTGGGTGAACCGATTTCAACGATTCTTTTTTTATTTGAAAGCTGGTACTTCACATGTGGTCCCATATAGGTCTGACCAATAGTTTTTGAGTTATTATTAATAACTTATGTTGAAGTCGGTTGAACAAAATTTTTCATTTTAAATTATCTATTTTGTACTGCGTAGATCCACGTATCTATTTCTGTCGCCAAACAGTAGTGCGCTACAGTTGTGTTTCGGTCTGAAGCAGTCTGAAGGTTATGGAGAGCCAATATATAACAGACTATGAGCATAGAGGTGACGACCCATTTGTAGTTCTTTGTCTAAAGTAGTTTGCAGGTGTTCATGGGCTGCAGTAGCCACTTACCATCAAATGGACTTCAATTCGTTTGTCATTTCTCTTTCGTTGAAATTAAAAAAAACTAGAGAATCTTAATTGGACGTGGTTATGCAAAAAGGATCCAACCCGAGTTTGTGTAAAAAATGTTGACTTGAAGAATAATGTTTGTGGTCTATACTATTATGTGATATAACAATTTTAGCAAACGTAACACAAATAAGAAGAAAAATTACAAACAGATAGAAACCATTCCGATATGATATTTGAAGTATGGATACTTGAAATATCATAAACTCAAATTAACTTAACGCGGGTTGAATCCTTTTTGCATAACTACGTCCAATTTTTCAGTTAGCCATTCAGCGAGGAAACACAGCCAGTGTTCTTGGCATGATGCCACAGAGGGTAGGACTGTATGACAATTAAAAATTTAGTCTTAGGTTTTCTTTATTGAAGTTTTTTTTTTAAATATTGTGTGTAACCTTTTAGGTTGATTTAATTTTATATTATGATTTAATATCTCGTATAAAGGATTAAGGACGTTAATATATAAATTTTGATTTATGTTTGACAAACTAAGAAAAAAAAATATGTTGTAAATGTCACACCTATGCATTTTTACGTTACGTTTGTGACACATGTGGCTTAATAAAGCTCAAACAAAATAATCCAGTATGCATACATCGCACATACCACATCAGATCGGAAATTAAAAAGGGAATAACCCCAAGGAGCTCCCACTGGAAGCCTACCACCGCGTCAATTGGCGGTGTTATAAAATCAGTCACAAGTTATAAACCGTGCAATAACTTGCGCGATATACGAGCGATATTCTCCAACAACGAAAAAACACTAAACAACCTTTTATAGCCGGCCGATTGTAAAACTGGGAGCATATTAGCGATACAGCAATCTTCGGACGCGTGCAAATCGTATTTTTAGAGTCGTTCCTCGAACGTTACATCATAAAGTGTAAACATTTGCATCCTTTTTTCTGGGCGCGGGTCATTCCGGTTGGCACGTTCTCTTTACAGGCGCTTTAATAAGTAACTCATGAGGCGTTATAAGCATTATCAAATCGGCCGCATAAATTACAACTTCGTTATTATACAACTGACACTTGATAGCTCAGTGGCGATGGTCAATTTTTCGAAACACGAACACAAGTGAATTACATTTTGTATTCAGTTCTTAAGAAGATATTTTGTGTATACAAAAAAATATTTCTCTGTGTCTCTCTAATAATGACCCTAGAGCAAATATCTATATCTTACAAATAAATATAATTAAAATGTCTGTTTGTAATGTCAAAATACAGCTTTTTTGTAAATGCATGTGAAAGTATATACGGTACTTATAACAAAAGAACAATTTTTTAAATTTTTCTCTCTCTGTCTGTTAGTTCTGGCTAATCTCCGAAACGGCTGGTCCGATTTTGACGGGACTTTCACTGGCAGATAGCTGATATTATAAAGAGTAACTTAGGCTAATATTATTTTAAAAAAGAATTAGGGTTCCACGCAGAAAAGTTAAAACCCATGAAATCTAATCGTAATAAATTACACACGGGCGAAGTCGCGGTTACAACACGAAGGTTACGAATAGCTAGTTCTTACAATACAATCTATATCTACCAGTGGAATGTTCGCATGTTTGGATTTGTTTTTTCTACAAATCAACTGTTTTAAAAACTAGGAACCATTTAAAATTACCAAAACTAGCTTATCCCGTCTAGCAAACTAATTTAACGAACATAAAAATGGGATAACTGGGTAGTTTTAGTAATTTTAAAAGGTTTCTAGTATTGTAGGAAATGATAGGAAAGAAGAAGAAAGAACTCTCTTATCTTTACTTCTTGTAATAAATTTAAAAAAAACAATTTATGTTAGTTTTACATGAATATTTTTTTTAAATATAACTCACATTAACCATGTCTGCTTTAGGTATATTACTTATCTGCTTTAGGAGAGTAAATTAGTAGCACTAAAAACAAAAATTAAAAGCGATGCTATTCGATTTTAGTTGAAACGTGAAAATCGTAAGTAGAATCGTACTAAAGTGAGTTGTACCGTTTAGTGACTAAAAGCTACCGTTTACACGTTTTAACTAATGTACTCTTCTAAATCACTCTCCTTAGCTGGGTTTCTTGCTGATTCTTCCCAGGACAGAGGTATTTTACGAACCAGTGGTAAATAAAAAATGACTTTCAATAAGTATTATGTAATAATCAATATTGAATAAAAAATTGTTCTATTCTATTCTATTCTTAAGACTAAGATGGATCGGTCGTTGTAATGCTTTTTTATAGAATAAGGGTGACAAACAAGCTCAGCTCCATATGATGGTAAGTAGATATAGCCCACTGCACCGCTGGGGATTCTGAAGGAATGCCTCGTGTCCATTAAAAAAGGTCTTCGGCTCTCTACACTCACCATACGAAACACAGCAGCATTAAGCTGTTATTTTACGCTGGTATTCTGTGAGAGAGTGATTATTCGTTGGTCGAGTCAACTCATTTGTGCTACGACTTTAATATAGCTTCAGCATGGGTCTACCACGTATGAAATTTTCCCACGCATAAAATATCTTGTTAATAAAGAAAAAACGGTTACTTGTAAAGTGACGCTAACAAAGTTAATCGAAAAGAACAAACTAATGTCCATAACGAATATAAATTATAGTTTTTCTTTAGATCCTTATTTAATCCACGTCAAAGAACAAATTAAGATTGAATATAAATACAAATAACGGCAAATAATAAATACAAATAAGGGCAAACCAGACATTTTTGATTTAAAAGACGAGAAATAACTAGAATTTATCTTTTAGTACGAAAGTCTTTGGTAGAAACCTATAAAAGTTGGACGGAGATAGACTCACGTTGTAGTCTTCTAATAATGCCCAGAGTTTAAAATAAAACTTGAATCGAAACTCAACTTGAATTGATTGATTTGACAGTTCAATTTCATCTGGCAACGTCGCGATCATTATTCTGGACTATCTGAAAGAGAAAAATCATAAAATAGTGTTGTGCTCTGGTTGGTCTTGAAGTGATTTTTTTTTACTGCTAACCAGCACCAGTGAAGAACAAAATTAATCAAGTAAGAGTATTGAATAAAAAATCTATAGCAAAATACAAAATTTGTTTATAATAATCAGGATTTGCACTAAAGTTTTAGAATTAAAATGCAAAATGTATATAATGATGCAAACGCAAATGCGCAGCATTGTGCTGCACTTTATTTATTTTTTTAGATATATTTTTTACACACATCTATGTTTTATAATGCACCTTGGACGCTGTTGCCCGTCGCAGATTTTGTTTTTATCATTAGCATTAAAGGATTTTTTTTAATTTACTAAGGATTTCAAACGAGCACACAGTCCACCTGATGGTGATGGTAAATGGATATTGGTGGCCCAAAGATATATTCGTATATCCCCATTCAAGAATCAAAATGTATATTTCGTTGTCACCCCTGAGGATTAAGACAGAACGCCTCGTTACCTAAGGTATCTAGTTCTATCGGACTTTCAAGAAAGAATAAGACCGTTGGATGGGGTCTCCTAACTGGTACTATTTACTTGTTGTGGAAGTAGATTATTTAGTATTTGATGTGGTAAATGTATAAAGCAGAAAAGAGAGACAGTACAATTACAGACTGTGAGGTATTCCATCATAGTCTCCGAAGGGGACAACGCATCTGTAGCCTTTTGTGTCTGAAGTTGGCTGCAGGTGTCGATGGACTGTAGTAGCCACTTACTATCAGGTGGACTGTACCTTTGTTTATCTGTCTAATTTTATACAAAAAATAATATACGTGGTAGAGCCATGCAGCAGCTATATTAGTAGTATAGTTGTACCAAGAATGGGTCGGCTTGACCGGGGAAAGACCACGCTCTCACAGAATACCAGCGTAAAATAGCAGCTTAACACGTTTCGTATGGTGAGTGTAGAGAATCGGAGACACTTTTTACTGGAAAAGAGGCATTCCATCTTAGTCTTCTTAGTCTTATTCCATCTCACGGGTGACGACGTATTTGCATTTTGATTATTTATTGAGAATAAATGTAGATGTCTATGGGTCACAGAACCACTTACCATCAGGTGGACTGTGTGCTCGTTTGTCACCCTATCCTATAAAAAAAATCAGTAAAGATCTTAAAACAAGATCTTCATCGAGCCATCACTAGTAAAGTAAGAAAAGCAATTTGCATCATTCGAAATCGGCAGGAGGTTTTTAAACGACAATAGCCGTGAAATAGCGCAGTGGCAAGAGCGGTGTCGGCTTTAAAGAAAAACGCTATAAACTGAGATTGCTTACGAGCAAATTAGAACGTTAATTTTACTACATTAAGGTAATAAATCGCTAGGCGTTTGTCGATTGTTTTATTACTTTATAATGGTCCGCGTTAACAGTAGCCGTAAAGCGCACATACGACCAAGAGCTAAATAAGATTTTAATTATAGAATACTCGAGTTAACGGTATTTTATTTTTTGACTCTAAGATGAGATAAATTCCTTGAATTTGTAAAAGTAATACAAAAGCTTGTAACAATTTTTTTTTATAAAATACCAGCTGGTACCCGGCGCGTTACTGCTGCAGAAGAAATAATTTTAGAAATAATTTGAATTTGATAGGTTATAAAGTTACGATACGCGCGCCACCTATTGTAAGTTAATTGTACTATGCCTATAACCGTCGCACAAGTGCAAGCAATAAGTTGACAAAGTTTTACCGCATTCTGATGAACAGTATGGCAGCGCGTAAAATACGAACAAACAAATATAAATTTTTATTTGTTAGATACTTTTTTTAATATCCATGTAATGGCTCGAAATCCATCAAAGGTTTTTAATTACCATCCCATCAGCTTTCTGATTTTTTTTCTGCCGTGACAAAGATACGTGTGGTAACGCGTAAGATAATCTATCATCCTATTTCTTCAGTAAACGCTGGCTTTTTACGCTGGTATTCTGTGAAAGTGTGATCTCTCCTCGTTCGTTCCTTTGCCGACCTATTCGTGCTACAACCATAAAATAGTTGTAGCGTAGCTCTACCAAGTATAACATCACATTAGAACGTGTAAAAATATAGATAATGGAAGGATCTGCCTGTCTTAAGTGCCTAAGCCTTGGTAGCTGAGGGGCTCAGCGCTCGCTATTTGCGAGCAACCCGGGTTCAATCCCTGCCGGCAACAACGAAATTGTTGATTGTAATTTAAGTGCTGATTTACCACGTGAAGGAAAATATCGTGAGGAGACCTGCATGTCTGAGAAATAAAAAAAAATATTTCGAAGATATGTGAAATTCCCTAACACACATTGGGGCAGCGCGACGGACATTTCCTAACACTAAAACCCACTCAGAAATGAGAGGAGGCCTGTGCCCAGCAGTGGGATGTATATAGGCTATAACTTTAACTTCAACTGTCTTTATTGTCACCCTTGACAGGATGGTTAGGGATCACAGTTATAGAATCTGCGGTCTATTTTTTTTTACATAAGGCATATTCTAGATTGTATATCGTCATCTATCAGAGCCCATGTGTCTTTATGGCCTTAGTCTTCTCTTACGGCACCCATGAAACGAGTGTTTTAAATATTTTTCCTAATTTGTAATATTTGTGAAATAAGGTTATACATACAACAACAAGGATAATATGTTATCTCTCATCTAAGCATTGTATTAACTCCTAATCAACTATTAACTTGTCACAAAACAACTTACATAAATAACCTCATAAGTTCCCTACTTCTTCATTATTATTTCATATTAACACATAAATTGTTCAAGGCAGCCGACCATTGACTTATCTGATTTTAAAAAGTAGCTTTTTTTCGTCATAATTGGCGATTTCCTAAGGGGAAGTTCACCCTGTAGATTTAGCAATCAAATAAATATTAGGCCTAAATGGAACAGGTGTATGACGTCCGTTAATGCGAAATAACTCAATGCTCCTTTTGTCCGTTGGAAAAAGAAAAAAGATCTCTTTAATGAACTAAAATTATTGTTTTTTTTTTCTGGTGACCAGTTTTATTTTATTTTAGCAGCAGCGGTAGATTATTTTAATTTGACTATTACAAACGTTAGGTACAATAAATTATACGATAAGGATCTACCTGGTTGCCTTTACCATTTAAAATATTTATTATTAAAACTATTTTAACATAGTACATTATAGATACATATAAATTTGACCTTTGTTCACCAGCTAAAATTTTATAACATGTAGGAAGAAGATTTTATTAAACAATCTGCGTAAAATTAAAATTATTTCTTTTTGCTTTAATTATCTTAAATAAAAAATACTATTCTATTTTCAGGTCAAGCGGGCGTCAACCAACTGGGCGGAGTATTTGTAAATGGGCGTCCACTTCCCGATGTCGTCAGGAAAAAGATAGTGGAATTGGCCATCTTGGGTGTAAGACCCTGCGATATCAGCAGGCAACTGCTCGTCTCCCATGGCTGCGTGTCCAAGATCTTGACTAGATTTTATGAAACGGGCTCAATCAGACCGGGCTCGATTGGCGGTAGTAAGACTAAGGTTAGTGATAAAATTTTATAGGACATCCATAAAATTACAGCTTATTAGAGTATGTAAAATTACAACGAATTTTATAGGTCATTCACACCAGATCTATTACATGTTGTCCCTTTATTACAGAATACGGTGATTTAAATAAGACTTATTTACTTAATTACAAAAACATCAAAGTAGCTCCGGAAGTTTTCCTCTTGATTAACCAACCAACTCACGTATTATTATGTGAGAAGAATTCAACTTTTTATGTCAATTACTATGTTACACGAATAAAAAATATCTTAAGCTTACTCGGAAATTACATTGTGATTTATTTTTGGCACTTATCACATTATTTTCCACACGTACCGGGTTGACTAGGTGAAAATCTTAAAAGGTATTAAGTCCGCCCTTTGTGATCCTTTTATTAAGGTGTACCTACAATAAAGTGTAAATAAATAAATAAATAATGCGTATGACTTTTACAGGTAGGGTGTATTTGGTAATTCAAAAATAAAGAAGTTAGAAGATGTTTAATTGCTAACGCTTAGATGCATTTCATTAAATTATGTAATAAATAATTTTCGCTATAAAACGAGATGTATGTATTAAAATAAAAAATAAAAAACTAAATCAACATTGCAACCGTACGGACGATCTGTCGGCGGCTGAACTCTTCAATAAAATTTAGTGGGAGCGAATCGTACGGGTCACGCCGGCAATCAGTCGTAATTATAAACTATAAAATGACCTGGCTTTCGGCTTCTTGCGCTGGCCTTTCGATACGCCCCGAACGGGGACGTAAACGATTAGCATGAGAGATCCGTAGATATTTTTTTCTTTTTATTATGCAAATATCAATTTTATGAATTGTTTATTAATAAATTATTTAAAAAAATAACTTTCGCCCTTCACCTCTAAGTGTGATGTCAGTGCGGATTTTTTTTCCATAAAATTGAGTTACCAACGAATTTAGAGTATACACGTGATATTAAGTGGCCACTATAGCCTATGGACACCTGGAACCAACCTTAAACAAAAAAGCTACAGGTGTTTTGTCACATCTGATGACTCAGATTAAATGCATCACAATCTGTAATTAGATTTAGGGGTATCGTCGTCTTATAACCTTCAAAGCGGAACGCAGCCGTGCAAACCTTATTATTTATTGTTTAGCGTCAAAAATAAGTAAAGGATTGTACCTACCCAAGACTCCTAGGCAGAAAAATAGGCCTACCAACTAAGTAACATATAAATTTTAATTAACCATTTATTTTAACAAGTATATCTATCTCTTAACTAATAAGGGTGTTAAGTACATATACGAAGTTATTTATGTATAATATAAAAAAACAATACCTATTTGTTTGTTTGTATTTTATGCGCTGCCACACCGTTCATCAGATTGCTCTAAATCTTTGTCAACTTGTTGCTTACATTTACGCGAAGGTTATAGGCATAGTTAGACCCGGTAGATGGCACTGTTATATAATCCAGATATCGCCCTTAATGTCTTGTATCATTCATAATTTCAAATTAAGTAAAAATACACAACTAACGATGCGCATTGAAGCAAACCTTTTTGTAATAATGTCTTGATATTTTGGCTTGGACGATTAAAGATAAGCTTTATACTCCAAACATAGATAAGCCTACTCATTTTTAATCTCCTGTACCCGAAGCAAATATTTCTGAAAATAATATAAAATAATTAGATTGTATATGTAATAGAGATCCTGTATATAAAAATGAGAGATCAGTATTTTTGTCTGGTTGTTAAGTGTGTATTTATAAGACTATTTTTCTTTTTATTTCATTTAAAGATCTGCAAGAAACTCGTAACTAAATTTTATCTAAAGGATCTCTAAAACATTTTACATATTATATCGATATTAAATAGCAAGATACGCCCACATAGAATCGGAACACTGAACCCGACATCGATATACCATACCGACCTCACCGAATTCGGTACGCTAATAAAACGTCCATTTTGTTGTTCCACAAACGAACGCCGACGTCAAAAATTGATTACAACAAAATACTTCGAAATCACCGAATACTTTTATTGGCGCTGTTATGAGAATACGTAATTGACTACTAATCAAGGCACCTCGGAAATCATCTAGATTGCTCGGCAATTGTGTCGAATGTAAATCGAAATTGCCTCGTGAATAATTACAGATGTATTTGACAGTGATTTCATCGCCATAACACCGGGCTATCTAAATTTGGCGCTCAAAACTTTCTGATGTTCACTAGTAAAAACATAAAACAGCGTGAAAAATTATTCGATTAATTTGATTCATGATTGATTTCTCGGAAACGGCTCTAACAATTTGGATGAAATTTTGTATTTAGATAATGTTTTACTTTCAAAGTTTGAAAAGATTTTATTTATTTCTATTATACCCAAAAACTCTGCGAGTACAAAAACGCCTTTAAAGAAAATTATTTATAACTAGCTGTGCCCGCGGCGTAGCTCGCGAATATAGGTTTTACTTAAAGAATTTGACGTTTAGGGTAAGAGAATATTAACCGATTTATATCATTACTCTATGAATAAGTGGTAACAAAATAAATCGATATTCTCAAAGTTCTAAGTCGTTTATGATAGAGCTTCTGTGTAAACGACGATAGAAGTAGACTTAGCCGGGGTTTACAGAAAAAGGTTACGGGGACTACTAACGCGAGAAAAAGCAATATAGAGCTGGCCATGTGCAAAACAATCAGTACTGACGCGTAAAGTTTGACCTTGCGCTTTATTTACGATCGTCGCATAACACACGCTGAGTGGGAAACACACTTAAAATAGGGATGTTAGATGATCATCGATGTTAAAAATTAAAACTTCGATGTTTTAACATCGATGTTGACATATGTCAAACATCGAAACATCGACGTCAATGAACCCATAATCGATAATTGGGAACTTGCAAACAATGCGAACTCGCGAAATCAATATCAACTAAATCTTGCATCTGCTCTGAAGATTAAAAATTTTGAATAATTCAGAATTTCTGAACGCATCGTTAATCTAAAAAATGTCAGTATGGTGAGTCAAACTTAATTGTCAAGTGTCTCCTGTAATGTCACAATGGTCACTGCTTTCGCTTTATTTTGTAGTGTCGTTGTCGGTTGTCGCATAATAACTATTCTACGTAAATTGATATTCAAGTTAATTGTTACTTTTTCCTTGCTGTGTATACCCACATAATTTTAAAACAATGTGTAACTATCTACACATATACAAAAACCATCGATAATGGTCAACATCGATGTTTTGAGTGGCCTAAACATCGAACATCGATGTTGAGCTAGCGATGCCAACATCGATGTTATTATCCCTATCTTAAAACTGAAGCCTGAGCCGTGGTAGCTCAGATGGTTAGCGCTCGCTGTAAGCTTCACAGTACTCGAGCAACCCGGGTTCGATCCCCGCCGGCACCAATGAAATTGTCAATTGCAATTTTAAGTGCTGATTTACCACGTGCTCGGCGGTGAAGGAAAAAATCGTGAGGAAACCTGCATGTTTGAGAAATAAAAAATAATATTTCGATTACATGTGAAGTTCGCCAACACGTATTGGGGCAGCGCGGTGGACATTTCCTTGCCCTAAAACCCTCTCAGAAATGAGAGGAGGCCTGTGCCCAGCAGTGGGACGTAAATAGGCTGCAACTTTACTTAAAACTGAAAAAAAAGTTATTTGGTATAAGAGTGATTCTGGCTATAAAACAATATCACCATCACGACATTTATTGCAATTTTGCTACTTTTAGTTTTAGTCGAGTTTTGTTGAATAATTAAATATTTCAATACCTCTGTATATATACCTTACAGGCTTGCAGCTTCGTCAGGCTCGTGGACATAAATTATTACAGTGAGTCTCAATACGATTCACCTGCGAAAAATCTTAACACCGCAATTCAGAAAAGGTTGTAATTTGTACAACGCCATCTATTACGTTCTTAGTGAGAAAACATCCTTTTTTAATTTAAGGAAAATATATTTTTACTGTGTTTTAAGTACTATAATAGAACGATACGAAATATATTATAATAGAACGTTTTTTTTACACACGAATCTTTTTATTACTATTTTTGGGATTTTGTGGCGCCATTAAACAAATTCGAACCTACATTTCAAAATAATAATCATGACTTTCGATAGAATTAACCAATTTCAATAAAACAAAGATTAAATGAACTTGATAATACGCTTTATGATTTTCTTAAGGATTTCATTGAAAAAAAAAAAAGATGTTTACTCAAAACGTCATGCGTCCATAAACAAACAGACAGACCGTCAGATAGTACAATTCTAAAAATTATAAAAATGTACTTATTTAATGATTTACAGTCCCAATAATGATTTTAGTCGCAAATTAATATACTATACAATATTCAGAAACAGACATAACATGTTATTATCATTTTTATTATATGTATAGATTTAAGAGAGATGGCGCTGTTAACATCAATTCTAAAAATAAGAGATTAATTCACACGATTGATACAATAAAAAACATAAAAGAACTTATAAATCAGTGCCTGCATAGTAAGCAAAAAAGAAAGTTTGATCCTCGCCGAAAAATGAAATTGTTAATAGCTCTTAAAATTTGATTTACCACATAGAGTACTCGGCGGTAAAAAAATAAAAAATAAATGAGATTGTCAACACGCAGTAGGGCAGCGTGTCATTAATATAAAGGTTAGAAGCAAATATGAAACTCAACTACAGGAATAAATTTTAACCTGCCTTCTTGTATCACATTTATGCCACACCACCATCTATCGAAGAAATGGGTTAACTATTGTGCTTAAGATTTAGTTAATAAGGTTAATATATTTTTGTATAATATATTTAATACGTTCTTTATTACTTTTGTTTACTGCGTTTTAGATATACATAATTATATCATTATTTTACATAATTTAACTATGATTTATGATATGATATTAGTTTAAAATGCACTTGATGACTCAAACAAAGCCACCGTTGAGCAAATTCGTACCTATACTTCCCTACCCATACTTCAGAATATTTATCATAACTTTTGATGGAATGAACTAATTTTAATGAAATAAAGACTAAATGTAACCCGAAGATACACTTTATAATTTCCTTAACAATTCTTATGATATAAATTAGTACTTTATACGTGATACGTTAACAAACAAACAGACAGACAGACAGACAGACAGACAGACAGAAAATTCTAAAAATGGTAGAAATGTATTTAATTACTTATTTTTAGTACCCCTCAATCACTTTTATTACAAAAATATAAAATGTACAGACATCTGCTATTTACAGTTTTATTATATGTATAGATAAAGAAAATTATTTATAATTTTCTTTAAAAGTGTTTTGGTGTGTTTTTAAATTACATCACATTCATTTGAAGAGATGCACCCATCGGCGAAATCTTAACATTTCTATACGTGCTATACGTAGGATAGAAATGTTGCAAACTTGCAAATGCTACAGCTATATTATAGTTGCAGCTCGAATGGGTCGGCTCGACCGGGGTAGGACCACGCTCACACAGAATAAATACCAGTGTAAAATATCTACTTAATGCTGCTGTGTTTCGAATGGCGAGTGTAAAAAACCGGAGACTCTTTTTACTGGAAATGACGCACTCCGTCTTAGTCCTCAGTAGTGTTCATCTTAGGTTTAGGTTTAAAGAATTTATTCTCACAAAAAGATTACAAAATCCACTTACATGAGAACAATAATATAAACTTAATCTAGTTAGCGGTCACCGTCTTCTCAGTTCCATCGTGACACTCTCCGAGATTACAAGTCAGCAGCTTTCAAAAATGTAGTTGCGGAATTGAGACTTGAAATTGTTAAAGGAATTTATCTTAGTCCGTAGTAGATGTCTATGGACCACAGCATCCACTTACCATCAGGTGGACTGTGTGCTCGTTTGTCACCCTATTCTATAAAAAATAAATTGTATCTTTCAAAAATATAGATATATCATATCTAATTTGCTTGGAATCTAGAATTGCTTTAACTAGATTTCTTCATTTCTTTATAGTTGTAATTGTTACTGATTTATAATTTTGAGTCTACATTCATATCCTTGTTAAAGCTCGACCACAACCCAGATATCATACTACACATACCAGTACCTCTGTATCATCATCGTTACCACCTATTACAAATGCACTAGTGAACACAGTCCTTCCACAAAGAGTGCCACAAAGCACGATCCTGAGCTGTTTGCTTTTGCATATTTCGACTTTCTTGTATGTAGTAAGGCTTACTAACGAACATAACACTTGAGAAGCTTCCTTTTCGACCAGTTGCCGGATCTTTAAGCAACAGTGTATTATGACTTTGGCTGACCCGTTGTGTATATCGGTTACTCTGGTTTCCATGAACGCTATCCAGACGAGTTGAATTTATACCTATTAATAATGAAATATTTTAGCAGACAGTAAAGTGTTCAATTTCCATGAAATAATTACTCCGAATTTTAAAGGAACTTTTCCTTAAAGGTGAATGTTACCGAAGGAACAACTTCTGTGAAATATTAATAAATTGGATAATAGACAGACCTTCAGTTATATATCTAAGGTCAAATCGATGAAGATATTTCATTTGGATTGTTATGGCCTATATTTTCTCTACGTTTTTATTTTCATTATTTAAGAATACAACCTTTTTAAATACTTTATTTTTGTTTATTGCTTGTTTGTTTGGCCTAATTAAACATAGATTGTATATTAATTTTGTTCATTTTTAACTGAAAACGTTTTTGCTATTGGATATTATGTAACACAAACACATTTCTATTAAAATTTTACGTTTCTATTTAACTTTTAAATGGAAGATAAATAAAAATTTCTTTTTGTAAATCTGAAACAATAAAATCATGCGTATAAAACTGATCCAGACCGCTTCGAACAATTAGTGTGGGAAAACACGCTAACCCGGCATTCTTTTTTCCTTCCAACAAATATTTACCGTTATTAACATGTGTTACGAATAGCGAAAAACGCGCGATTAGCGTACATTTTTTTTTCAACATAACAATACGATACGCTTTTCGTGTTCAATCTGCGGCTGCGCCACAGAAGCATTAAGCTGTGTCCGTCAATTTAGCTTCCATTTCTTATAATTGATCTTGGAAATAACGATCCGTTTTCTTATTTAACTGCCATTTTACACGAGATCCATACTATCATCCGAATACGCTCGATTACAAATTAATGGAAACAACATTTTGATAATTATGGCTATAAGGTCGTTTATTTCTCGATGAGAACTCTTAATTTTTTATAAACGAACTTACATAGCGTCACCATTTCGATTCGAGTAATTAATCAATTAGAATTTTTGTCTTTATTATGATGAAATGATGTCTGTATCCACGTCGTTTAATGATTATGTAATAAAGTCTATCACACCATATTATCTCGTATCAAATAAGTCGCTTTTAAGACGAATGTCTTCGAGTCGTGGTCGAGCTACGCTGCAGCGAATTATTCCTGTAGCACGAATGACTGGGCTCGACCGGAAAGGACCACGCTAACACTGAACTATCAGCATAATATATATTTTTTTTTAAATTAATACGGTTTATATGTTTGACAACAACCCTATCTGATAGGAAGTAGTGATGAAGCCTCAGATTGTAAATGGCACTGTGTTAGCGAAATAAAAGCCAATATCCGCTGTCATGATAATAATTATGTCCTCCAGACCGAATTTCGGTCACGGCGGCCAGTCTCAACGGAGACTAGCCATCGGCGCAAGACAAGATTATAGTGCCCAAGTGTATGCGCAAGCACAGGTGCACTCTCTATTCCCTTACTCTCAAAGTCCGATGGGACGGTAAACCAACACGACCGGAGAGAGATCAGGCGCAGCACCAACGGCTTTACATGCTTTCCGATGCACGGGGGTGAGACACCGCCAACTTCCTGACTCCGGGCAGCTACTGAGAGAATTTCTTGATGGAAAAACTCAATAACTGATTTTTTTTAGCCCGATCCGGGATTCGAACCCGGGACCTCATGATCAGCAGTCGCAATACTACAACCACTAGACCAACAAGGCAGTCCTCTGTCATACAATAGTAGAATAATGCTCGTATCGAGAGTGACAAGAACCGGAGTCCCTTTATACTGGCGAGGTATTGCTGTAATCTTCACGACTAAAATTATTCAGAATAAAATGAAAACGACTACAGATGCGTTATCCCCTCTGAGGTCTAAGATCATAATATACCTCACAGCCTGTTATTATCGGATACCAGGAGTGCAAGCACTGCTGCTCGTCAGCAGAATTAGGTAATAAGATAGTACCTAACTGGATGTACTCCTGGCTCCCAGGTAGGAAAGGAGTCCTACCTAAAGAAGTATAAATAAAAAATAACGCACCAATATTCAAAATATAAAGTATAGAGGGCATTGTTTTTATTTTGGAAATACTATGAAATCAGTAAATGTTCAATTACGGATATGATCCTATTTTATGCTGTCCTGGTTATTTTCAAACTCTTAACGATGTAGCAACGTTTCATTTTTTGTCCCTATTCTATCATATATACCTGTTTTGTCGTTCTAAAACTTCTTCACAGCAGGATGGCTTACAGAAACGAAATGAGTAGTCATAAAGTGTTTGATCCTTAATCGTGCATTAGAAATAAATTTACAGCCTACACAGGTTCTAGTGCTGGGCACTGGCCACTTATTTCAGGGAGGATAATGTACCTACTTAATGCGTTACAGTGAACTTCACATCATTCACATCATGTTCTCAATATATTTTATTCCTCAGACAAGTAGATGTCCTGACGTTGTTTTACTTCACCGCCAAATACACTTGGAAAATCAGCACTAAAAATTGCAATTAGCAATTCAGCTGGTGCCGACGGGGGTCGAACCCGGGTTAATTGTGTATTGTGAAATTTACATTGAGCGGTTAGCTCACCAGGTCTTTTATAAGTTATTTTTGAATTTTCTTCCGAAGTCACTATTACTAACATCATCCTCTATGCTTTCGCTACGATATTGAAAGGGTAGTTTTAAAAAAAAATCATATAATTGAAGAGACACGATCTTAGATACTGATAAGGGCTACTGCAGTTCATAGACACCTGCCACCAACTTCATACAAGGAAGGCTACACATGCGATACCTCTGAGGTCTAAGGTGAATGCCCGTATTTATTTTGGCTCTCTGTACCTAGCCTTCAGACGCGAACACAGCACCTACCGAGACGGACTCCTAAGCACAAAAGGGGTCCTACCACTAGTAAACATCATCATATTTTTTTTCAATGAAACTTCTTTACATTCTTTGTGGTTTGACACACGATGAAACGAAAAAGCATAGAGAAAACGCGATACAAAAAGAGACAAACATATACATCTATAGCATTCAGTCTACGAAAGAATGAGACAGAGTACAATATACAGTATTTCCAAATATCTCGGTCTCCCTTTCTGAAGGTTTCACGAGTAATTGTGTTCTGTGGTTTCACTTATACCGCGTGTGAACTGCACACATGTTTAACTTTTTTTCTTCTTTAGTTAGGAATGAAAATGAGGAATTTACTACACACACCATACTACAGTTCTGAAATATTCGCTCAATTATAAAGAAATTGCCTTGCCTCTTTGCCTGATAACAAAATAGTAAATATTACATACGTCACTATGTTTGTCACCATGGCATGATCACGACGATGTAAAAAAACTGCAATAATTAATATAAGAATAGATTTTGTAACCTAAATTATTACATTTCTGTAAAATCATAGCAAAGGGGAAAACAACTTGACACGAACACAATATGCCTTACACAAAACAGTTATATTTGAAATTCTTATGCGTACTTGTTATATTTTGCACGACCGAAAGCCAAAACGTTCACGTGGTACCTATTCCAGCTTTACGACCGCGAGTTATGGCATTTATGATCGATGGCCACATATTTATGGCCAAATGACCATAATTAGTGAAGCCGACACCGCTTCAATGCGCTTTATGGTCGAGGGCGGTTGCCCATTGACTACTTTCACGCCATGTTTTAGACGCGACTATAGGCAGCCAGTACGATTATCCGAATTAGTTTAAATTTAAATATTGATTGCAATTGATTGGTTAATCATTTTTAAATAAATTACAAATTAATATATAAACATTTATTGATAATAATAATAATAAATTTAATGATTTTCCCCGTGGCAATTAAAGTGAAACGGTAAAATTAGTTTTACTAAATATTTGAGTCATATTATAGAAGTTCTTAAAGTATACGAGAAGTAGTAGATACCAATAGGTTTTGAAATAAGGTCACCTTTTCAAAAGTTGACACTCAATTCTGCTTCCCCAAGGCTCAGATTTCGTGGGCACAAGACTAAAATCTGCTAATAATGTCAATACTATTTAAATAGAGTATTAATTTAAAGTAGGTATATGTATTTTAATGTTGATAAGAATGATTTATCAATCTAACATCTACCTTACAAATAGAGCTTAAACTGCTACTAAATACCCGAAAATTCAGATGTAATACCATTGATTTTAGGATAGTATTTTACGTGGTTAATCCATGCTGAAGCTGTAATATACCTTCTCTGTACAAATGGGTCGGCTCGATCGGAAAAGGAGGACCCTTGCAAAGAATCATCATTATTACAGTCCTTCACTGCTGAACAAAGGCCTTCCTGAAGAAAAATGCTGCTAGACAACAATGGATACGTGCATCCATCGACTTCCTACATGTCTTATCAGGTTGTCACTCCCTCTAGTGGGGAGCACCCCTACACTTCACTTACGGGCCCAACGCTGCCACTCGAGATCTTTTTTTCCTCGTCGATTATCGGTTCTTATAGTTACATGGTCCATCTATTGCCACTTTTTCTTTTTTTAAGTGGTAGAGCCATGCTGCAGCTATATTAATAGTATAGTTGTAGCACAAATGGGTCGGCTCGACCGGGGAAGGACCACGCTCTCACAGAATACCAGCGTAAAATAGCAGCTTAATGCTGCTGTGTTTCGTATGGTGAGTGTAGAGAACCGGAGACCTATTTTACTGGAAAAGAGGCATTCCATCTTAGTCCTCACAGCTGACAACGCATCTGCATTTTGATTCGCAAACGAAGATAGATGTAGATATCTATGGGCCACATCAACCACTTACCATCAGGTCGATTGCGTGCTTGTTTGTCACCCTTATTCTATAAAAACACTTTAACTTACTGAAACGTTGGGTTATGTTGCACTGAATACCAGCGTATTTTTCTTGTGGCGAAGGTAGAGACCCATTTTTGCTAAAATTAAAAGAATATTGTCTATACAACAAAACCCAACGTCAAATATCTTCACGAAGCCAACCACGATTACCACCAGTGTTACACAATCGCACAGTTGAATACCCTTTTTACTTGTAACGGGGCATACTTCAACCATCATTGAACTCAGGGATGACCGCGCATCTGTATTTCAATTCTTAATCGAGAATATATGTTGGTGTCTATGAGGCATAGCATCCACTAAGTATCCATTCCATCTAAGTACTTCAGAACTATGCACATGTAACCGCACTCTTCCCATTTCTTTTTTGTAGAATAAGCGTAACAAACGAGTAATTTTCTTTCTTTCTTTTATTTTTTTTAAATGTTACCTCCACACTAGGATTTTCTCGTGAGAGTAGTTTACACTTTACATACATAAATTTCACAAGGACAAACATCTAGACCCGGAACAATTATTTGTAAGCTATAGAAATACTTGCTCCATGCGGGATTCGAACCCGCGGCCCACAGCGCTGCAACTCATTGCTAAGTCACTGCGCCTGGGAGCCGTCATTTGATGGTAAATAGATACTGAGGCCAATAGACATCCATATTCCATCTATTATCGATTAATAATCGAAATGCAGATGCGTTATCACCCCTGAGGACTAAGATGGAATGCCTCGTTACAAGCAAAAAGGATCTCCGTTTCTCTACTTACCATACGGAAACGCCGCGCCGCAGCATTATTCTGGTGTTTCACGCTGATATTCTGTGAGAGCGTGGTCCTATTCCGGTCTAGCCGCCCCAATAGTGCTGCTGCTGCAGCGTGGTTCTAGCACCTTAAACATGTAATCTCACGGCTCCGTGGCGCAGTGAGTTAGAAATGTGTTGCTGGGGGCCGCGGGTTCGCATCCCACACGGAACAAGTATTTGTATGGCCTACAAATAATTGTTGCGGGTTTGGATGTTCGTCTTTGTGCAATTTATGTTCGTAAACTTCCTGCTAAAAACAGGAGAAAATCTTAGTGTGGGGGTAACATTATTTTAAAAAAGAACAAACAAATTCGTCCAGGAACATGAGTAACTGGTGGAATTTTAACTTACGAACACAAGGTCAACTACCAATAAATAACCTAACAGTACACATGCCGTATAGGTCACAGTATTTTCACTGCATACATCCACTAGACATTAAAGCCGAAACATTACGACCAATTAGTGACTTCGCGCACTCTCGCGAACTTCATTAACCAGTGACATTTGAAGGGAGGTTAGACACGGCTAACAAAACGTTTATGGTGAACTCTAGTATCGCGGAAGTAATTTATATCCATAAACAATAAAGGCGTGGAGAAAATAAATACATACTTATTTTTTATTTTTTAACATGCAAGTTTTGCTAGCTCAAGTGCTGGCTTTAATTTTACAAAACGCTAAACAATCGAGTGGTGACGACGAAAGGGAAGCGGGACTTCTGTAGATCGACTGACTTTACTTATTATTTAAGATACATAACATGAGCCCTTTTTATCGAAGAGATCTGAAGTCAAGTCCAAATTTCATAGTATCCGATATAGTATCGTCATTACATTAAAAGTAGTTTTTTTTTAACCAAGTAACAGGTGTAGTACTGCAATTGCACATTGCATTGCAATATGACATATCCCGTCATACATGCCGCTAATCGACTGACAAAATCTTTTTCTTTCGATTATTTTTTTATGTTTCCATTTTCATTTAAAATAAAAACTGAATTAAAAATGCTAATAAAAGTCCGATTTCAAAATGTCGTGTAAATCGAATCGTTAAGCAAATAAAACCAACCCTACTCGTTTCCGGCCTAATTAAATGTCATCCGTACATGTTTTTGGTATCGCCCCAATTTCCGGACTTGACGAAGGGATGCAGCTCATCTAAACGTGTTAATACGAATGTCACAGTAAGGTTAACGATTTTATCTTCCTTTTAATCTCACGATCTTACCTGTACTTCTGTGGTAGCTCAGGGGCTAAACGCTCGCTGTAAATTTCACAGAACGGGAGCAATCCGGGTTCGAGCCCCGCTGGCACCAATTAAATTGTAAATTGCAATTTTAAATGCTGATTTACCACGTACTACAACGGTGAAGGAAATCATCGTGAGGAAACCTGCATGTCTGAGAATTAAGAAAAGAAATTTCGAAGACCTGTGAAGTTCGCCAACACGCATTTGAGCAGCGCGGCGGACATTTTTTTGCCCTAAAACCTTCTCAGAAATGAGAGGCCTGTGCCCAGCAGTGGATCTGTTACTTTAATATCATAAGGATCTAATAATATGCTGTTTTATTTATTTTTATTAACATGTTTATAAATTACTATATCATTTTTTTTTTTCTTCAAAAATGATCATTCCTGTGTCCTTTTTTCAGATTTTCTGTTTTCCTCTTGGAACTTGCCTGTTACATAACTTACTTCCTAACTTATTCAGAGAAAATTAAATTCATAACTCCACTACGTGTTCATTTGTAATCCAGACCATAGGTACTATGATATTAATAATGATGTTATGGAATTGAGCTTAAGCTCGACATTGTCTCTGAATATACAAATCAACTTTCGGTAAATGGTTTAAATATTACCGAATGTAGGTTAACAGAAGTTAAAGAAAATGGACTGATTTTAAATCAATGTTAATGTTTTCAAAATAGGAAAGTTATGAATTATTTATATACCTAATTGAAATATACATTTTTAATCAAGTATTGAAATCGCTCAAAGGATACTGACATTTATTTTTATAATCAATTATTTATGTTATACTGCTAATTTAAACAAGTCTAAAAGGCATTATTACTTTAAAAGTCATTTGATGTTTACCAGACACCTTTAAATGAATGGGAATGATAAAAAGTTGCTTTCATTAAAGGTAGTAGGTACTCCCTTCATTCCCTAAAATAAAATTTGAATTTTATAATAATATACCTAAATAACATTATCAATTAAATATAGGCAATTTGGTAGTAATGAGCAATTTTAATTTATTTATTCGACAGATATACCTAAAATGGTATTTTCGCACGTCGCTAATGATTTCACTGGTATTTTATAGAAAACAAAAGACATATATGATAATACGACCCGTTTAAGGAGAACTTAAGGTGACACCTAAATATAAACGATAATAAACAATTTTTTTGTAAATTTAATTTTACACTTTCCAATACAAAACATGAATGTTTTATAATTCCACAAACGAACATTAATTAAATTTTATAACCTCACACTGATGACGAATAGATACGCATTGTCCTATGAATTTAAATAACCTCACATAGTGATTATATTCTCTTTGACCTCACATTTTTCCTATAATATTGAAATGTGCGATATGATCGCTACAAACGCAATAACATGCCAAAGCGACATTAACAGCTCTGTCAAACAATATAACGTGGATATCAAATATTCAGCGCTGGCAACACGTTACCGGTCATGTTTAATCGCGCAAGCAACACCGAAGCGCATCTATTATTTATTTTAAAATCAACTCGAAGCTTGCCCGTATTAAAAATGATAATAGACGTTTATTCTACGCTGGCAACTCACGCGCGTTCGTTTGCCTGGAATCGTTAAAACCTATCAATTTAAGGTAGATAGGATATGATACGTGTGTTTCTGTAAACATCAACATACTTCGAAAGCCATAGAATATCATTTCGAAACTAAATTTTAACTTTAATTACTACGTGGAAAGACTTCTTTTCTACCTAGTAGGCGCCTTCTTCCGTGAATTACCATCCTCTTAAGTATTACTGCCGCCATATGGCAGTGTTTGCACTTCTGTGTTCCGGTCTGATAGGTATAAAAACCCAGGATAACTACAGGCAAAGGGCGATGGAATGCCTCACAAGGCGTTCCATCTTAGGCCTCACATGTGACAACGCATTTGTAATCTTCTTTATTTGAAGTTGGTTGCAGGTATCCATGGGCTGTGGTAGCCACTAACCGTTAGGTGTATTGAAAGTTCGTTTGTCACTTCATTTTTATAAATAAATAAAAACCAACTTAAACTTTACTCCTTCACAGCTAATCATATATACATTAGAAATCATTATTTCGTATTACTAAATCCATATGCAGCAAAAGGTGATAACAATTCACAATTACTAATTACGATAAAAAGTTAATCACAGAGCATTACTCTCTGTCAATAAAAAACGCGCAATAACAAATAGTCACTATTTTGCAAGAATCCGTTTTTACAGTACCCGATATTAAACTTGATTTGATAGGTTGATGGAGAGGCACGTAAATTCAGAGGTTACACTGCTGAAATAGATCATAGCGTTTAGTAAGCAATTTGTTATCAAGAAGATGCTGCTGCATATCTCCTCTTTCATTTCCTTATGTCGTTCATTACGACACCCACGGGATGATATGGGGTAGTGGATTCTCTAATGCCGATTCAAATGTGTCATTAAAAATTCAAAGACCATCAATATTTAAAAAAAAAAACAAAACAAAAAAGCACACGAACAATTGAGTCGCTTTAAAAACTAAAACTTGTGAGCAATTAGGTATTTTTCGATGTCACAATCGCAGGTCAAATCGGGTAGCAATTTGTAACAGTAATGAGTCGATTGGTCAAGCGCTCGGGTCATGGGAGCGGTGGGCACCTGTCGGCTGTCAACCACGGCTAGCTGTTGAAACCTTAATAAACGTACGTGTACCCATCAATAAGAATGGGGATAGCCCAGGTGGGGAAGAATTTTACCCTTCGATTTTTTATAAAATATCATCCGATTTTTATTTTAAAAACGGCCGATTCGAATGCCTTATGGGTTTCGTGAACAATTTTTACAATATTGTATTTGTACGAGTATACTTAACGACCGCCGGGCTCAGCATTTAGAATACTTATGTATTTATTCATAAGCTAGAAATAAGAAATTCTGTTTATAAAGTGATATCATTCTAATACTTTTTATAAATTTTGTCTCGTAATCTCGTTAAATTTCAAAGACCAGGAAATCTAAGGCAAACCACCATGAAACGCTGTCGTACAGTAAATTAATGGTAAAAATGTATACATTATTAATGGTAACATGCTCTTATTTTCGTTTCAGATTCTTTCCATTTTGTTACTTTTTTTGTAAAGACGTGCTGCCCGTTTAATCAACTAGTCATGGCACAAATTCGGCCTCACATAGAATATTTTGTTTATCTCTGGACCGAGAATCCCCAGTACTAAATCCTTCCGTTTGATATGTTTGCATTTCTATCGTATTTACCACAGGAAGTAAACAAAGATATTGTTCGAATTAATTCCAGTTGCCAAGTACCATTAACGTATTTAAGTTTCACCCGTGTTCTTTTTTTAATTTCGGTTTCCTAGTAACACTCACGGTGGTGCGTGGATTTTGTACTATTCACACTACTCTGTGGTATTTTCGTATGTTGCTAATTTATAATCTCCAGTGATATATCTGGACCGATATGACTTATAGCGGATCTTTAAGAAAACAGCCTACTCCTTCCTGAAATGCCAGCACCTGCACTTATTTTTTTTTTCAATTCTGGTTTTACGCACGGAGCACAATATGAGCATGATGTACCGCATGTACATTTGCTCCCTTTTCTACCTATTACATAATGAATTAATTTACTCATTACCAAATAAGATAAACGTGTAACAAATAAATGTCGTACTTTTATAGACTGTCGGATGATGTATTTCGTTATGTTTAAAGTTTAAAAAGGTAGGTACTACGATCGCGATCGAGCCAAATTCTTTTCGCGTAAGTATATAAGAAATCGTAAAGCAATTTCAATTTAAAATACGATTCAAAAACTATGCACGCTACTCAAGTAATTTCTATCTGTATCATTCAATAGGTACCAATAGGTACAGTTGGTATCGAAGCCTTTTGGATTAACCCATGCAAAGCCGGATTTGCAACGATAATAACCCCTTTATGGTCCTCCCGCTGGATTATGCTGTCAATATTATTACGCGCCTCTTAATACCGTAAAGCTGCTTCATAAAACATATTGGAAATATTTTCCTATACAGCTCGTATCGACAGAAATTGCCACTTTTGTGCAATACCGGTATTTATTATTCTTAGACATCTTATACCATTTCATTGTGATGGAGTCATATTTCATATATGTATTATGATACCTTATTATACATTAGTATCTATTCGGTTATAATTTATAATTAAAAAAACCTCGTTGTAAACCTAAGAAAATATTTAATTCCGTGTACAGTGTGCCGCCAAATATGCAAAAATATGTTTCAATTGCTCTAATTAATTAATGTTTTTTTTTTGTTTTAGGGAGCCATAATTATTAAGTTGCATTCTGTGCAATGAACGCATCCTAAAAGTAAATAATTATATAAATAATCATGGTAACCTGTATTATTATATCAAAATACATAATTGAAATAATTACGTAGTTCATATGTACTTAATTTAATAATTTCAACTATTCTTAAGGTAATGATTTCTTGTATTTACGCGAAGACTACACATTAAATGAAACTAATTTTTATTTAAGGATTCACGTTAAAGACTTTAGTACCCCCGTGACCACGGGTGTTGTAAAGCACCCGAAACGTCGGGAATCAAAAAGTTAAATTAAACGCGATAAAATCCGTAAAAATTAGTGTCATTTAATATTCTTAAGGTAAAAAAGTTTAACGTTATTAGTTCAAAATAGTTGAATTAAAAGTGAAAAATATTCCGCCTTATTACAAAAAGTAGTTTATAATAATTAGTCTCAGGTTTAAACTAGTTTGTTTCAATAAAGAAGTCCTACGGAAAATATGCAACGAAAATGTAGAGCAAATATCAATTTGGCGAAGACAGCGGCGCCGCGTCTACAAGACTTCTTTCGTAAAAAGGCCTCTTCTTGAATCGTAGTTTAAGCCAGAGACTATCAATAGACCAGGTTTTAAAATAAAACTACTTGAACTAAGAATTTTTTATCGTTGGACATTAATAATAGTCTAAACTAATTAATAATAGTCTATGATCGTGATTTTTCTCCCAAAAATTAAACTACGAATTTGTAAAAACTACAAGTTACGCATTCTTGCCTGTTCGAGAACGAATATTGCTACGAATATTCCTTTTATGTACCTCATTTGAGCAGAAGAAATGTTTTTAAAACTATTGAGATAATTATCACATTAATTGAGGCTCATTTATGAGAGGGTTTTTAGTGCAAGGAAATGTCCGCCGCTCGGCCCAATTCGTGTTGGCGACCTTCACATGTCTTCGAAATATTTTGTTTGTTCTTAGTTCTCAGACATGCAGGTTTCCTCACGATGTTTTATTTCACAGCGGAGTACGTGGTAAATCAGTAATTAAAATTGAAATTAATAATTTCATTGGTGCAGACGGGACTCGAGCTCGGGTTGCTCACGTACTGTGAAATTTACAGCGCCTGAGTTACCACGGCTCTGGAATATACGTATATTTAAAACGTTTATCGTTTATTTGTTACAAGCGATCTGCCCCGGCTTCGAACGGATGATTTCTAGATCTCGACACACAACAACAGCGCTATCTACCGGGTCTACATGTGAATCTAAACCATTCAGGGACCATACAAACTCACACAAAAATGTCATCAAAATCTGTTCAACCATTTTCGAATTTTTACGAGACTAACGGGCAACAATTCATTTTTATACACAGATATTAATAAAAGACACGCATATAATGTTATGGACAAATTTGAAGTATCCTTGTCGTACATATCGTTTTAAAATATAAAATTAAAACTTTTTTTTTTCATAGGATAAAGGTGACAAACGAGCACACAGTCCACCTGATGGTGAGTGGTTGCTGTGGCCCATTGACATCTATATCTATCCTCATTCGAATTAAAATGCAGATGTGTTGTCAGACGTGAGGACTAAGATGGAATGCTTCTTTTCCAGTAAAAAGGGTCTCCTGTTCTCTACACTCACCATACGAAACACAGTAGCATTAAGCTGCAATTTTACGCTGGTATTCTGTGAGAGCGTGGTCCTTCCCCGGTCGAACCGCCCCATTCGTGCTACAACTATACAATTAATATAGCTGCAGTATGGTTCTACCACATTTAAAACATACTGTTTACAAACATACTGTGAGATTAAAATTAGATTCAATCTTACTACATATAAGAATGAAATGCATATATTTATAAACACCTTAGGAAATTAATATAGCCAGTATTGCAATTAAAATAAGTTTAAGTAAATTATTGATAAATCCAATTGTGTATGCCCTAAGCGCATTTATAAAATTACGTATAACATTATTATACGTAATTATTTTAAAGTAGTTTAAATACACACAAGTTTTCACTAATAACCTTATTATTATACTTCCAATTTTCTAATAATTTTATTTCAACCTTCAATTTTAAAAAAAAGTTTGAAAAATCCAAAAGTGCACACAACTCATAATGCTCATATGATCATCATATAATCATTCCGGTCACTCCATAAAGTTCAAGACGTATTTAAGTATAAATATATACATCCTAGTTACTTTTAGTACCTACTACTATTATTTATTCAGTGCTTTTAAAATATTGTAATAAAAATCTGTGATTATTATAATAATCAAGTATGTGTGAAATTTGGTTTTTCGAATATTTTGTATTTGTACAGTGATCTTTTTGAGTCGCTGCAAATACAATAAATCAAATACAATATCCACTCACGACGGCTGTTGACGCTGAAGTGAGTGAGTGAGGCAGTCTATTTAGTAAAATAAATTATTACAAGGCTGCTAACACCGAAAATTTCCGGATGAAAAAAAATAATTATAACTAAACAAAAGAAAATTAAACTGACATTTACATTCCATGGCTTCCCACATGATAGATGAAGAAATGAAAAAATAGATTGAGTTAAACAATTGATATTTTCAAAAGTTATTGTGTTTACTATCCACTAAAACCACTTTCTTATGTAAAAATAGCAATTAATCGTTTTAAAAAAAAATTAATAAGTTCAACAATCATTTATCTTTCTGAAAATGTGCTTTTTATATCATTTATATGTTCAATATGATTGCTAGATACGATTTTATGCGACAAAACGTTGGTATCTTGATTTTTAGGCGCTGGTAGAACATAACTACGAGCTTTGCGCTTAAGGCATGCAAAAAAGCCTTCTGAGAAATGAAACAACAAGATATGTTATATATATTATATACTTTCCACCTATGTACTGACTCATCACGATATCTCTGGAACCATAAGGACTAACAACTTATAGTTCGGTAGGAGTATTCCTTTCACAGGGTAGAGGTCAGCTAAGAAGGGAGTCTACGGAATTCCACTCACAAGTGGGGTTGTGGGGGCGTTAATTAAAAAAAATCACATTTTCAAACGATAGCTCTTATAGGTATAAAACTTGGCCAGAATATTGTTTGAGTGGGTCCCTTCATGGTTTAGATTCACAATTGGACCCGGTAGGTGGCGCTGTTGTCGAGATCCAGAAATCACCCGTGCAAAGCCGGGGCGGATCGCTAGTTAGATAATAAATATGGAACACTTCCGTCACGACAATCTTTTGTAGTCCATCTGAAGCCAGCGACTTCAAAATTGCAACTATGTGTTATCAATTTAGTTTGTTTCAAATCGACAGTTCCTTACAGACCTTCCAATATACTCCTAAAATGTTGTTGCCGTTTGTGAAAGTATTATCAAATCGCTTAATAAATCTATATAAATAAAATGATAGGTTTGCAGTTGTGCGCGCATCACGGAAAAACTACTGGATGGATTTCAATTAGGTTTTCTAAGTTTAATTTCTTAGACACTTGGCCCTTATTTTAAAAAAAATATTGCAATATCTTCATTTAATATACAGTTATTAAAGTTTTAAGAAACAATGATTTTTATAAGCACTACGTGTTCAGTGATGTGTGTTTTCTTTGTTAATATATAAGTAATAGTGTAAATAAATATATACCCACTACATACAATCTTTAAAATATTTTATCTTAGCTAATAACTAACAAATTTAAATTATCTCCGAAGAACCAATTTCCCATAATATGTATGCAGTAATACAAGAACATATTACCGCAAAAAGTACTTAAGTTTGTAATACACCTAAATTGGTCATAACTAAAGCCTTAATTAATGCCTTTAGAGGAACGGTACTTTTTTGATGGCAATAAAAACTCGTCGGCTCCTAGATAACTAGCCAAGAAGCACCTGCAATACCGCATTAAGCGAATATTAACGGAGAAACGTCACATCTTCCTCCCTCGAATTAATATCGAATCAATCCGTCATTAAAGCAACGGTCTCACGCCCCGGCAAATTATCTTTCACCCCATCAGGAAGGTGGAAAGTCTAATAGAAATCAGTAATAAGAAACACTAATCGTCCACGCGTTTGTGGACAGTTACCAGCGCCATTTTGTTACGTCTCGCGTAGCGGGCCGCGCAAAAACCGATATTGGATGTGTCAGAGTATGATTGATGCGCGTGCGCAGCAAAAAGCGTCGCACGGCAAACGGGACGCTCCGTGACGCGGGAATGCCGCCATGACACACGGTCCGCTACTGTGATACGCGTTATTCATAATGGACTACACTTCTCTGCCGTATCATGTTATGCGTTAGAAATGCAAACGTATATAAAACGAACTTTATATTCATCAACTTTATCATACATTTGTCAAGCTTTCAGTATTACATATTTTATATTACACCAGCGACCTCTCACGTCTTCGCCTGGCTAGGGTCTATAAATGTGGCATAATTTAGATTCAAGATAATCAAAGACCATTTACTTATATTGTGAATTTTTTTGTTTTTTTTTAAAAAAAAACGACAAATTCCCGTCATTGCTCTTTGATTGTAAAGTTTCAACACAGTCGGTTCAGCCATTCCGAGAGTTAGCCCGGACAGACAGACAGACAGACAAACACTTTAAAAATGGTTATATATGTTTAAATAGCAAGCAAATAACCTCCTTGAGCTTAATAGACGCCAGTTATTCAATATTACAGACCGACAAGTCTATACGTGGTAGAGCCATGCTGCAGCTATATTAGTAGTATAGTTGTAGCACGAATGCGTCGGCTCGACCGGGGAAGGACCACGCTCTCACAGAATACTAGCGTAAAGTAGCAGCTTAACACTGCTGTGTTTCGTATGGTGAGTGTAGAGAACCGGAGACCTTTTTACTGGAAAAGAGGCGTTCCATCTTCACGGGTCCTCACGGGTTACAACGCATCTGCATTTTGATTCACCAACGAGGATATATGTAGATGTCTATGGGCCACAG
Source organism: Parnassius mnemosyne (assembly GCA_963668995.1). Taxonomy (NCBI): domain Eukaryota; kingdom Metazoa; phylum Arthropoda; class Insecta; order Lepidoptera; family Papilionidae; genus Parnassius; species Parnassius mnemosyne. The sequence goes on along the minus strand of CAVLGL010000084.1, from coordinate 21,194,966 downwards.
CACCCACTTACCATCAGGTGGACTGTGTGCTCGTTTGTAACCCTATCCTATAAAAAAAAGACATTTCAATTTTATTTATAGGTAATTTTTGAATAAGTCATAGTAACATTAATGTTACCATTACCGCTATAGCCTACCAAAATTCCACTGCTGAACATAGTTTCACTCATGAATTGTCTCATAGGAAAATTTTGCCATAGTTGCTACATTTGGCAGGCGATTTGGTAACCGCAATTTTCATTTTAAGTTGTTATTAAAAATACGATGTTGGCTACCTCTTGGTATGTTACTTCGCGAGAAGCAGATACAATTTTTTAATAAATTTAAAGGTGATTAACGTGCACACAGTCTACCTGATGGTAAGTAAGTACTGTGGCCCATAGACATCTACATTTACTTTGATTAAGATTTAAAATGCTGTTGCGTTGTCACCCTTGAGCACTACGATGGAATGCCTCGTATCTAGTAAAAATGGTCTCGAGTTCTCTGTGCTCACCATACGAAACACAGCAGCATTAAGCTGCCATTTTACATTGGTATTCTGAGATTCAGAACGTGTTCCCTCCCCAGTCGATTCGACCCATTCGTGCTACAACCATAATATAGCTGCAGCATGGCTCTATCACGTTGTACTAGATTGTTACTAGTAATTGTAGTAAAATTGTTAAAACATTAAATATATAATCATCTGTATAAAATAAAATAAAATATCTGAAAGAGTAAATGGCCATCGGATCAGTAGACTGTAGTGGCAATAGGTCGGCTCTATATACTCATAGCTCGTAGACCCAACAACCGTTGGACAAGAAAGATTGTCGAGTGGCAACCTCGTAGCCTCAAGCTCTCAAGTGCAGTGTTGAGCGACCTTCGACTGGATGGAGTGACGACTGATAAAAGACGCAGGTAGTCGATGGATGAAGTAGGCTCAGGACCGCACTTTCTAGCAATCTATGAGGAAGGGAGAGAGGCTCTATGGACTAAGGGAGGCAGCAGTGGACATGTTATGGGCTGTAGTAGTAGTAGTATCTGAAAGGGTACCTTTTCGTTTCTGATTAATTCTGTTATTATTACACTGGTTACAAAATCTTTTGAAATAAAATCCAATTACACACACACATTGCCTAAATTTCCAGGAAATGCGTGCCACGTCTTAAATAATTATTATCTAATTCAAAAAATGTGGGCAATTATCAAAACTCAAAGTCAGAAATCCATTAAACATATCCTATTTTTTTTTGCCATGAAAATACATGCCATACACGCATGCGTTCTTTAAAATAATTATATGACTTTTAAGGAGCCTGTCAAATATAATGTGTAAATAGTAGCCTTTGGAGTGAGGTGTGGCAAAGAACCCACTGCGGATGCAAGGCGTTAATTTTGGAAGGAAACTAGTTATTAGGCTATTAGATGCTCAATCTATATCCTATTGAACGCTCAATTTTAGCGCCGTGCTTTTTTTTCTTTTTCTTTCTCTAATCGAAGGGCGCCCAGGTTGCCAGTCTGTAATTACTTTGATGCGTTCACAAAAGTTGCTGTCACAATATTTTGTAAGTTACACGGTTTGAATGAATAATTTTAAATAATATTAATGTGGTTATGTTATAAATACAGAAAGTTATGCTACATAAAGTTATATTATGGAATTTCGATAAATTAAACAATTTTATTAATTAATTATTTGACAGGGAATATTTAAGCAATTGTAATGTCCATATATGATTCATGGGACAAGGAAAGGGTATTAATAATTATTATTTTTCATTTAACTAATAAATCGCATGCAATAATATTAGTCTAAAGCCGATATTTAACCCCAATCTCCAGCTTAAACTCAAAGTTCATAACATAAAAATTTGTGTATATGGACAAGATTTAAATTTTTACATTGTTGTGTTTCAGTTCAAATTTGAAATTGTCGCTGAATACCGGCCTAAGTCACTACCCCATAGATTACTATTGAACGCACGATTACGGGCACCTCCTACACAAGCGTTCTTCGAACATCATTATGTTATATACCTCTTCTTATATATAACATAGTTGAGACCATTTTATGATAAACGGTTACTGAATATTACAAATCAATTTACAATAATTTTACGTGCTAGAGCTATGCTGCAGCTATATTAGAAGTAAAGTTGTAGCAAAAATGGATCGGATCGACCGGGGAAGTGGTCTCACAGAATACCAGCGTAAAATGGCAGCTACTGGAAAAGAGGCATTCCATCTTAGTCCTCACGGGTGACGACGCATCTGCATTTTGATTCTTTATTGAGGATAAATGTAGATGTCTATGGGTCACAGCAAACCACTTACCATCAGGTGGACTGTGTGCTCGTTTGTCACCCTATCATATAAAAAAAAATATTGTTTGCGAAGTTTTAGTGACGAAATTGGAAAAGCCACTAAAATTATTAAATAAATTCTGAACCTGTTGCCTTACATTTATTTAATGATCTATATAATACCTGCAGTAAGTTAAGCCAACAAAAGTTTCTAGTTTGACATCAACTTTAAGGCAAAAATAATCTTATATTGATAATATTATTATTATTATTATCCTAAACTTATTTTCAAAATACTGTACTAGAAATTCTATTTTATTGTACTGTGTATTTTTATTTTATTGAACCGTTTGTTTTGTCTGATATTTTTTTAAATTACCGTTACTGTTTATAGTGGAATCACTTCAGTTAGTCCGTCCGCTACGGGCAATTTTCTCAATCGAATAGTGTACTGGTATTAGTAGCCCCATTACACACGTAAACGTTACGTAGACGTAGACGTAAACAAAAGGTAACACTTTAAATTTAAATCTGGTTAGCATTTGCCTAAAACTTCACACGAGTTACAACCTGAGTTGTATTCATTATATATATATAACTCAGGTTGCTGGTCTGAGTTATATTTGTGAGTCAGCAACAATGATATTGTAAACATTTTTTCTAAGTCATTACTGATTTTTTGCAATCCCGTCGATGAAGGAAACATCCTGAGAAACGTTTATAAAACTAAAAAGATAATAAATAACACCTTGTTATTTATTATCTATTTATTAATTTAAACAAGTACCGTCACATTATATACAATTTAATATATATGTAATGTTATGGGTTTACATCTGCTATGTTTATCAACCTTAGACACATAAAATATTAAAAAAAAACAATATCAGCTAACAAATTCACTGTTGAACACAGGCCTGTACCAAGGAATGCCACAAAGCACGGTCTTGAGCTACGTACATCCATCGACTTTTTTTATAGAATTAGGGTGACAAACGACACCTGATGGTAAGTGGTTGCTGTGGCCCATAGACATCTACATCTATCTTCGTTTGCGAATTAAAATGCAGATGCGTTGTCGGCCGTGAGGACTAAGATAGAATGCCACTTTTTCAGTGAAATAGGTGTCCGGTTCTCTACATTCACCATACGAAACACAGCAGCATTAAGCTGCTATTTTACGCTGGTATTCTGTGAGAGCGTGGTCCTTCCCCGGTCGAGCCGACCCATTCGTGCTACAACTATACTATTAATATAGCTGCAGCATAGCTCTGCAACGTTATAGACTTCCTGCATGTCGTTACGTATTACTATTATTTATTCTGTGATATCGTACTAAGTACGTCACTTACGTCACCCTATATAGTGGGAGGCCGCCCTACACTTCGCTTACCGGTTTGAGGCTACCACTACAGAACCTCTCTACTCCATCGGTTTTTGGTTCTTCGAACTATATGACCGACCCATTGCCACTTTAGCTCAATAATCCACTGGGCTATGTTGATTTCTCTGGTCCTTTTGCGGATTTGATCATTACGGACTTTACACGTAGGGACACTCATAGCCATCTTCTAAAATCACTCAATGAGCTAGCTATTGTATACCCTCTTCTATCTTTAAATATATTAATTTTCTTAGTATTATATTACCCCATTTTCTTTTTCTACATTTTCATAATAATACAAATATTTTACTATAAATGTCTAGCGCACATTAACCACCAAAATAAAACGTTTAATTCACGAGAAAGATAACGAATACTTAAATATTAACCATCAACTAAAACTTTATTAGTATAGGAATTTTCATTACGCTATATCTTTACTACACTTCATGTCTAAATGTAATATTGGCAGTGAAATGAAAGTCCGTGTGAATGGACATCTGCTTACAATAATAACTTGGCTTAAAGCGACGGCTTTGCTCATTAGCGAGTGTTAGAGTGGGCCTCTATCGTCGATATGTCAGATTGGACACTACTGGGGGTCGATATCAAGACAAACGAGTTTATTTTTTCGATGATTTTGTTTTTGGAGATTATGTGACGATAATTTATTATATATATCTAGCTTTTGATGCAATATTAGATCACTGTTGAACGCGCGTTTTAAATACATAGTCAAATTAATTTGTATAAAGCACAAGGTCCACGTGATGGTAAGTAGTTGCTGCGGCCCATAGACATCTACATCTGTCCTCGATTACGAATCAAGATGCAGATGCGTTGTCACCCGTGAGGACTAAGATGGAATGCCTCGTTTTCAGTAAATTTGTATGACCGTCGCTCAAGATACTTTTTCTCAGGAACGGGCAGAGTTATTAAATTAAAATTGAAATAAAATACTAAAGTTTACGGTCCCTTGGACATGTAAAACAAAACATTGAAGATATTTAAAATATTCAAAATATACAAATCCTCGTACCCGGTGCCTGACTGTTCCAAAACTTGGGTAACTCATCGATTACGTCTTAATCAGAGTGGAGCGGTCCCACACTAAATAAAATGACCATCTCGCAAGATGGAGGTGGCTGAGAACCGTGTTTTGTACCCTAATTGAGCAGTGGACTTGTGAGAGGCTGAAATGATGATAACGATGATGATGATGGGAATGTACCAACTTCTTTAAGTGTCACCCGTACCTACGCTTGGTGTACTAACGAACCTCTGACATAACCGGAGAAGGACCACTCACAGAACTTCAGCGTAAAATAGCAACATAATCTTGTTATGTTTCATACAGTGAATGCAGAGAACCGAGGACACATTTACTGGTACCGAGGTATTCCATCATAGTAACACAGCAGCAATATGCTGTTATACCACCTCGGTATGCCGTGCCGAACATAATTAACCATTTGCTGCAGCCATAATACGCTGCAATGTGGCTCTACCACGTAATATTTCTCTTTTCTTTCTCCTTCTTTCTTCTTTATCGAGACTCAAAAGTACATTGTTAGACATAGGTATACGTGGTAGAGCCATGCTGCAGCTATATTATTTGTAGCACGAATGGGTTGGCCCGACCAGGTATGACCACTCTCTCACAGAGTACCAGCGTAAAATAGCAGCTTAAGGCTACTGTATTCCATATGGCGAGTGTAAAGAACCGCACATCCTTTTTACTGGAAACGAGGCATTCCATCTTAGTCTTCAGGGGTGACAATGCACCTGCTTTTGAATTCTTAATCGAGGATAAATGGAGATGTCTATGGGCCAAAGCATCCACTTACCATCAGGTGGAATGTGTGCTCGTTTGTCACCCTTATTCATTAAAAATAGACCTTTTCCACTGTAGGGTGGATATGTCTTAATCGACACGCTTGGCAGGGAAATTGACGATTGCAGTGTTCGATGTCTCACACCATTGAAGCTACTGCTATTTGCCTGTCTGAGCATTATACGTCTGAACTAAACGAGATAGTTATACCGCACGTTCTTGTTCTATTGACATATATTGACAACGGTTCAGCTCCAAAAACGCATAAATTCTCTCCCAGAATTACAACCCCTTGCTCTAGCTCGTCCATAGTACCTAAATAGCGCAATTTCTCAGTACCAAGAACCACATGTGGTTTGCTATATTTCTCATTTCCATTATTGTATTCGCTACTTCATCAAAACTCAAATAATTTCGTACGGTTGGATCTGTCTTCTCTGAATACTGCAATCTGTCCAAAGCCATGGGATTTTGCTGGCATTTCCCATAGCTGCCTCTTACGACACCCACGGGACAAAAACGGGTGATGGATTTCCTCACGCCACCAGCGACGGAATATTTATCAATTAAGATATTTTTTTATTTATCAATTTTGCATTGCCTGCTTTCCTTGCTTACGTGCATAGTGTCAATGACTTATGTAACATAATTTTAAATAATAAACTACACCTCTGTTTTGCTACGGAGGCAGGGCAGACATGGCATACGCTCTGTCCCGGTGAAAATGTTCCACTGGAAAAAAGTGGGATATTCCGTTGGTAAGGAGCGTGCAGAAATATTTGTTTCATAATTTCCATAGTGACCAAGATAAGGCACGCCTTCTAGCTGTTTCGACTAAGAAATCTAATCACTGGTTACACGCTTTACCATCAAGTAATCTCGGTACATTACTTGATGGGGAAAGCTTGCGCATCGCCGTAGGAATCCGGCGATTTGTCAACCCCATCAGTGCCCCTTTGGTAGCAGCGTCGATAAGTTTGGGCTCCACGGACTTTCATGTAAGAAAAGTGCTGGCAGGTTGTCACGGCACGGTTCTTTGAACGATGTCATCCGTAGGGCTCTTGTCTCTACCTTACCTCGTTTAGAGCCGGGGTGGCATCAGAGGCAGCTGAACTGAGTAAGTGGCGCAAATATGAGTCTCTGAGAGACGACTACATATTTGTGCCATTTGCTGTAGAGACTATTGGGTCCGTGGGGTCCACGTGCGGTGAAGTTCCTAAAGGAACTCCATCCGCGGCTGTTCGTTGCTGCTGGTGATAAGAGGGCTGGTTCTTTTCTCGCTCAAAGGCTAAGTATAGCCATTCAGCGGGGGAACGTAGCCAGCGTTCATGGCACGATACCGCGGGGAGTAGGACTGTATGATAATTAAATTCCTAGTTTTTTGTAGTATTTAGTAAATTATTGTTTCCTTGTTTTTTATTATAATGATTAAGATATAATTATACCTAAAATAACGTGGTCTTTTATTAAATGGGATAAATTTGTAGAACACTCAAGGGCAAACAAGGACAGAATGTTAACATTTTGAACTTATTTATCAAATTAAGTTTAATATTATTAATAAAATTAAAATTATTTCATTATTTATTAAATTGAATAGGATAAATTTGTAGAACACTCAACGGGCAACAAGGATAGAATGTTAACATTTTGAACTTATTTATCAACTTAAGTTTAATATTAATAATAAAATTAAAATTATTTCATTATTTTTTAAATTGAATAGGACAAAATTTTTGAACACTCAACGGGCAACAAAGATAGAATGTTAACATTTTGAACTTATTTATCAACTTAAGTTTAATATTAATAATAAAATTAAAATAACCAGAAAAATCCAATTGCTTATCAAATGGTAACATAACATTTTTATCAATTAAAATTCATTATCATTAAAAATATTTGAAACGATGTCATACGAAGGGCTCTTGCCTCTATAAATGTTCCCTCGGTTTTAGAGCCTTGTGGAATATTTAGAGACGATGGCAAGAGACCCGACGGTATGACATTGGTCCCTTGGGAGAGAGGTAAAGCCCTAGTGTGGGATGCTACTTGCGTAGACACTCTGGCGGCCTCTCATCTCAGGGGTACCTCGTTTAAAGCCGGGGCGGCATCAGAGGCAGCTGAACTGAGTAAGTGGCGCAAATATGAGTCTCTGAGAGATGACTACATATTTGTGCCATTTGCTGTAGAGACTATCGGTCCGTGGGGTCCACGTGCGGTGAAGTTCCTAAAGGAACTCCATCCGCGGCTGGTCGTTGCTGCTGGTGATAAGAGGGCTGGTTCTTTCCTCGCTCAAAGGCTAAGTATAGCCATTCAGCGGGGAAACGCAGCCAACGTTCTTGGCACGATACCGCGGGGAGTAGGACTGTATGATAATTAAATTCCTAGTTTTTTGTAGTATTTAGTAAATTATTGTTTCCTTGTTTTTTATTATAATGATTAAGATATAATTATACCTAAAATAACGTGGTGTTTTATTAAATGGGATAAATTTGTAGAACACTCAAGGGCAAACAAGGACAGAATGTTAACATTTTGAACTTATTTATCAAATTAAGTTTAATATTAATAATAAAATTAAAATTATTTCATTATTTTTTAAATTGAATAGGACAAATTTTTGAACACTCAACGGGCAACAAAGATAGAATGTTAACATTTTGAACTTATTTATCAACTTAAGTTTAATATTAATAATAAAATTAAAATAACCAGAAAAATCCAATTGCTTATCAAATGGTAACATAACATTTTTATCAATTAATATTCATTGTCATTAAAAATATTTGAAATTAATGATATAAAAAGAGTTCAGGGACTAATTATTATCAACCCGGATTCGCCCCCGCCGGTACCAATGAAATTGTTAAATGCAATTTGAAGTGCTGATTTACCACGAGTTTCGCGGTGAAGGAACTCTCTCAGAAATTATTGGAGGTTGGTTACTCAGAACTGGGACGTATAAAGGTTGTAACTTCAATTGAAATATTATTTATCTAAAAACTTTCGGAAAGTAATCAAACATAAATAAATTGATTTTATATTCAATGTAATGAAGGTGGAATATGTGGCTATTTTATTTTATTTGTCTTACAATATGTGCTGTAACTCGTTACTGTTAATATCTTTAATAATGTTATGTAAACATGTTTTGAAATACGATCCAGATTACTTATTAGGACGGTTCACGACATTATCTATTCTGTTTTGTGTACGAAAAAAAAACAAACGAATCAAGGAAATGGCTTAAAACACTAACATCACCATAAAGCTTCTCCAACTACAGGCTCAACGGTTCATATTTCCCATTAAAGAAAAATGAATGACTTTCACACTTTCGAGGTGGTAAATGACACGTTTCCCGTAAATACAAACATCACGAGTGAGCGCCATTATTAAACATACATTAACGCGTAAGCCTCGCTCATCGGAATCTCATGACATGTGCTGTTAACCCGGTAATTTTGTGTTATTACCGGCGTATGTGCATATTTACTTCTTTTCATCAATTTTTTAGCGTAACCCTCACAGAGAAATTAACAATAATTACGTCCATCTCGACCATACGTGATTCGTATTTCATACAAGTCAAGGTAAATACGCACTGCACCTTTTCATATGCGTTATATAAAACAACGAAACTAATTTTAAAATAAAATCATAAGCTTATCTAAGTCTTTTGTCTTTATGAATGTGTCGGCCACGCTTTTTATATAATCTGTATCTTCTACAATACGTAGAATTCCAAATGAAACTTGTTTCACGTTTTTCATCGCGTTTAATTTTAACTTATTTTAAGACAATTTGTAGAGGAATCCATGTAGGACTACCCAAGCTTGGTTGTGAATAGGCTCTATGTCTAGTATCTCTATGTCACACGGTGAACAAAAACGCTAATAAAACCTGCGTAAAATAATGTAATATTATGTTCTATACCAACGTTCTTTTACTTTCTATTATAAAGTTAAAATTACATACAATAAAATCCATAAAGCTAGTTTTATTAAATGTATCTAATTAACCATATAATCCAATTAGAATTTAAAATCATGCGAGTTAACTATAGCATCGAATGTTGTACAGCTCAGTTCCGTTCTTAAAAATATTTACAGCTCAAATTTATTTTCAGCAAGTGGCAACACCAACAGTCGTGAAGAAGATACTACGGCTGAAACAAGAGAACCCCGGCATGTTCGCTTGGGAGATCAGAGAGAGGCTTCTCAGCGCAAGAGTATGCGAGCCTCACTCCATTCCTTCAGTTTCCTCCGTGAATAGAATTCTGAGGAACAGCGGGTTAGCGTGGAGTGATGAAGAACCAAGGAGTGGACATGGTAAGTAAAAAAAAAATTGTGTGAGTAATTGTGTACACACGTATGAAGTGAAACTTCTTTACGACATGTCATACATCTTTATTTTATATCTATACAAATAAATAAAATTAGAGTGTCTGTTTGTAATGTCAAAATTACAGCTTTTTACTAAACGCATATGAAAGTATATACGGTACTAATAACAAAAATAAAAATTTTAAAGTTTTTGTCTGTCTGTCTGTCTGTCCGTCTGTCTGTCTGTTTGTTCCGGCTAATATCTGAAACGACTGGACCGATTTTGACGGGTTTTTTACTGGCAGATAGGTGATGTCACAAGGAGTAACTTAGGCTACTTTTATTTTAGAAAAAGAATTAGGGTTCCGCGCAAAAAAATTAAAACCCCCAAATAACACGCGGGCGAAGTCGCGGGGAGCAGCTAGTTTTACATAAATATGTTCAATAATAGTATACTCATGCAGCGTCGGTGGTGAAACGTTATAAGAAAACGTCACAAGAAAACGTGACGTCTTTTTTTAGTACCGTACTTTAAATTTTTCCACTACCTCCATAAAGGAGATTCACTTCAAAGCAGTATTTATTTAACACACAAGTGTTACAATTTTTGGCTTTTGGTATATTTCGTTTGTCTCCGTGTATTACTTGAATATAAGTTTTTCTTTCGAACTCATACACGTAACATCAAACCATATTAGATGGACCGTAACCACATGGTGGCGGGACAAGTGAATACGTTATCCCATTTCGCCGCGTAGATGTCATAAAAAGTGACTGTGGGATATGTTAGACAGATTTTTCAATATAAAAAGAGATGGCGTTAATACCATCCCTCTATAGCACTATAGCATTACAAACACTATAGCAAGGAAGTTCTGAAAATAAAAATAATCTGCATACACTTACACACTTATCGAATTGCAAAGGAGATATAAAAATACAAGTAATGATTAGATTAATTTTAAAAATAAATACAAAGTCTGTTGAAGATTCTTATCGATTTGTTTAAGACATGAAAATGGGAATAATTTTAGCTCTAAAGGTCCCAAGCCACAGCGACCCATGCTACGCCATTACATCCCTTTTAAAAGATGAAGGCGCGTACTAAGGAAAGCAGAGTTTAATAAAGCCTACTCATTCTAAATTACAATCTAGTGCTTAACTACCATCCCACGTGAAGGGCTAGCGTGGGCAGGAGACAATTTTATCCCCGGGGAAAGGAGAAAATTAAACATTTTAATCCTCGCTTAATTTTATCCACCCTCCGAGCATGGGCACACCAGTGAATATAATATCCACAGTACTTCCATCAACATTGTTGATCGAGGCCACAGTAGATAAAATGGGAAATAGACTTAGATACATTTCTTGTTCGAATATAAACTTAAAACCCACGTGCAATAAACTAAGATAAAATTGTACCTTTCAGATGTTAAAAAAGTATAATTTTTCATGTGCCATTAGGCTCCATGCTACGGACGGGGGATATACATATGATTTCTTATATTTACGCGAACACTACACATTTTTAAATAAAACTAATTTTACGGATTTTATCGCGTATATTAACTTATTTTTTATATTCCCGACGTTTCGGGTGCTGGCACGTAAAATTAGTTTTATTTAAAAAAGATATACATATGTCTACTCGTTATGACAAACGGGGATGTACTTCTCCCTGTTGCCGTGCTTTGGCATAAGGACAAGATAATTTTATCTCTAGTCAGTGGATGTAATCGGGGGATAAATTTTTTGTCCCCAGCCCATGCTAGCCGTGCTGAAAGCAAGTGACGATATGTGAGTGGTAAGACGCACTAGCTTAGGACGGAAGAAGCTGATACACGAAAATTATTCATTTTATTTATTCCAATATTTAAAAAAAAACCTTATTTGGACTTGAACAAACTGTAAGCCATACGAATACGTACCGCGCGAGAGTTAAGTTCCCGGCAGCCCCGCAACACCGGAGCCAAATGCTTGGCAACTCTGCTACTAAACCGTTGAACTTTAAATTTCAAATTTGCTGTACGTATTATATGTAACAAAGAAAAACACTTAATTCTTATGAACGAAATGCCAGGGATAACCACAACGAGTATTCTACTGAAAATTAGCTAAGTAAAGGTAATAAATTGACTCTCATAATGAGAGCCATTTTATCAATCATAAATTCAAAAATTTCACAACTGTTAGTCTTCCGCATTAAGCACTTTGCATTTAGCACTTTGACAAAACCTTTCAGTAACGTATCTTAAATCAGTAACAGTTTCTTACCTACACCAAAGGATCTCTAAAGTAAAATAATATTTTGAGGAAATAAAATAATAAGTTACAACCAAATACAAAGCATTCGCTCATAAATATTATCTACATTTGAATACTTTCGTTTTCCATACAATCATTATATTAACATTTTAACAAAACCAAATTAATAAAGTAAACTAAGTTTATTCTAACGCCATTAAATGTAGGGCCACTTAATAGTTTTCGTAGGACAGGTGCAAGGAAGTCAAAATAAACATGAAAATTTATAGTTTCTTATTCAATTAATCCGAAACGAGATAATCACGATCGAAAGACATATTAACTACTACACATCGGCCGCGAACTAAATAGCCTTTTGTAATTTATTATCAAAACGTATGTTCATTAAATTTAACAAAATTATTCTCACCAAGAAATTGAATTTTATACAATTTTAGACGACATGTCCAAATTTAAGGCAGGAAGTTTGTTGTAAAAACTATTATTTGCTTGCGCAAACAACGATAAATTATGCTGATTATATTGTAATATGTTTTAACAATTATCACTGCCAACGTTTTTATAGTTACTTAGTTTCTCTGATAAAAATATAGGTAATTAATTATTTAGGTTTTATAAATGACGTGTCATGACAGCCACTTTCTTTTGAATAAATTTTAATTGTAATCTTTTACAAAATATTACAAGGAACATGTATATAAAATAATAAATTATTTCTTATCGTTAAGTCGTTATTAAAAGTTTATAGTCGAAAACTTTATTTTATAGAAATAAAATAGCTATTATAAATACTTTGTCCATTGTAGACCATTGTACTGCAATGAATTAATATACTAACACACACGCATATATATATGTGTGTTAGTATATATAATAAGTTTCTTAGCAATCGTTTTAATAACTTCTTTTACCAAATTCAGCTTCTTAATAGCTAACTTCGCACTTCACAAAATAAATATGGCCACGATTTTCAAGTCTTTTAAAGGACTTAACCTTCTCGTTTATTTCTATTTAATGCCCATAATAACGATCAATAACACAATACCGCAAATCACAATACAATACATAACCGCAATTCAACAGTTGCCTATTTTCTTATATGTTGATCCTTAGCAAGTGTTCCTCCTATATTCATCAGTGCACTTGTTAATTTTAATAAAGATAAAAGGTATATGAAGACTTGTGATTTGTGTTCTTGCTATAAACATTTTTTAATACTATTCAACGTTAGAAAATCTATAAATCAACGTTATACTCGTATAATATCGTGTAATATATGTGAGCCAGTAATACAAGCCCTTTGGCAGTTAAGTTTGTCGACTTGTAATCTTATGGGTCAATGCTGCACTTAATAGAGACTGTGACGCATACAGTACGAAATTTCTAATATCTGTTGTATACGCTGTATATACGCTGTATATACGCTGTAAACATCACAATAAGCCTAGTTAGTGTTCGGTGCTAGTGCACCTTCGTATCCTAGACGTAACTCCCCGTTACCAATCTAAATATTTTAGATTTGATATATTAAATTTAGTTTTATTCAAGCTATTAGACGCCACTAGGTTTTCTGGCGGTTCTCTTAGTTGACTCTTACATCTCCTACGATTACGAGATATGGTGATAGATTTTTAAGGCTACCTCCGTTGATGTAAATTCTGCTAATACGGCCATATTATCACGCTTATTTGTATTTAAAAACACATTAAAAATATAAACAGTTATAGTTAGAAAATAAATAAATCATCTAAACCCTCAAAGACAGAAATAACTTTTAGATATACATTTTAATCTATAATTCTATCTTTTCAGAATCATATCCCCAGCCGGAGCTGTCGCCTAACGTCGTGGATTATATGTCCTTAAAAACATCACTGGCCCCAGCACCAATACCGCATCAACAAGGATCGCCATATTTCGCGCATTCGACGGTTCGACTTCATCAGCCACAACCCACTGACCCCTCCCAGATCTATGATAGAAGACTGGCCACATCTTGGCTCCTGGCAAATCAAGTACAAGCACAAGGATTGTTAAAACCGTATCCAATTTCTCCCTGGCAGAGAATCATGATGCCGTATCACACAGATTCCAAAAACTTTACTCCTTACGCTCTCAGTCTTCATAATGATCTTCTCAACAGAATTAACCCTGATGAAGTCAAATCAGAAGGTTCAGAACATATTTCTGTTGAAGCTAGTGATGATAGCACTGACAGGCCAGATGACGAACAAGATCACAAAACTTCGAAAGAAAAAGAAAAAAAGAAAAACCCTTATTCAATCGAAGAACTTCTAAAAAAACCCGACAAAATCGTCAATCCTTATCCAGTTGCATTCCAGAATATACTTCGTCAGCCAAGTGGTAGTATGGTAGAGTATCACAGTGAAGAAAAAAATTCGAGTAATAGAAGTTCGCCAGTGAGTTATTGCTCAGTGCAAAGTGGCGTCTCTAATGATTGTTTTAATGAAACTGTCAGTTCGGAAATAAAGGCGGGAAATTAACATAAATTTTTTTAATAGTCGACGTTTACCACGACCTATATAATATCTTGTTAAGCTTGCGATATATGAAATAATTGAATTAAAAAAGAAACAGCATTTTAATTACATTAATATAATATATTTATATGTAATAAAATATTCTTTATTAATTAATAACACTACATAGTAGAAGCAGAACGCGTAATTGACAAGAAAAAAACCGATTCGGTTTCTGTAACTAGACTTAATTAAAAATAATTTCCCGTAGAAAAATGTAGTTGTATTGTGTACAGAATCCATTCACTTAGTTTTGGTTTATGGCCTTTCTTATTGTGCACAGATAAAACCGTTATTAGATAATAAATGAAAAAGTGCAATGTGTAATGAAAATTTGCCTAGTTTGTGCCATAATTCTCCCCTTAAAACTATTTCGTTTAATCTATCCAAAATAAAGAATATAAACAAACAAGACGTTTTCAGACTTTTATACTCTATGCAGACTTCCGTATTTTGTTTTTACACTTACTACTTAATACTTATTCGTAATAAAGTAGCAGATATTATACAAGAGGTTGAAACGATTAAACTTACGCTCATTTTGATTTAAACTTAAATATAGTTTACACCTTAAATAAAATTGTTGAGTTTTTAACCTTAAATCCGTGTTTATCCTTTCCTTTTAACATATTAAAACCAACAATGAGTTAAGTATCAAATAAATAGTTTAATAACTTTATGAATGGATTTTGTATTGTGACTCTGTGATAATGTATAGAATTAGCGATATAAGTGTATTTAGTATAATGTCATAGATAGCCATTTACGTGTTTCTTTGATACATATAAAATATAAATTAACCACGTAGATTATAGCTATATGTAAAAAGACATCCATAAATGTTTAAAATAAATGCCTTATTAGAATAATTATAACAAATTTAGGAACAGTGCAGATGTCAAATACACAATTAGTTGTTTATTACAGCACAATAAACCAAATAATGGAATTGAAGTTGTTTTTATTTTCTCTGGCGAATGTGTTTACTTTTATAATACAATTGTGTTTTCCATATCTTTACATAATTTTGAGTTTAATTGGTTTTTTCACTCAAGCCCATGACACAGTGTTTAAATACGCTACTGACTTTTCTTTTTCTTTTTCATCAGTCTATTATTAATAGCTTGAAATGTCCCACTGAAGGTCAAAGACCCCCCTACTCTCTTTCCACTTCTCTCTCTCTCTCTCCAAAGCCACCATAGACCAGTCCTTCATAAAAGAGTCCAGTTTATCCCGTCATCTCCGCCTGGGTCTGCCTCGCTGACGTTTGCCTTTTATAGGGACTTATTTGGCATTCGGCAGATGTGTCCAGCCCAGTTCCATTTTAGCGTAGTATCTTTTCGTGTCACTTTTCGATCTGAAACGGATTTCGGTAGTCCTAATCCGGTCTAAAAGTTTAATGCCCAGAATACTCCGTTCCATTGCTCTTTGACAAATCTCGAGTGTGGACCTCTGTGGACCGTCAAAAAGCATGTCTGGGCACCATAGTTGGGAAGTATGCACAGTATATCAGTAAATCAGTCTATAAAATAGTATTTTCCTTCTGGAATAAACGGGATGAGTACACTCATCTATCGGAAGCGGTCTTTCTATTTCCCATAACTGCCTCTTGTGACGCCCACAGGATGAATCTGAGTGATGCGTTCTCTTACTCTGTCATCATACGATATCTGTGTTACTGCTTGTAAGATCACTGCATGATTACTTGACTTAGCGGGTGGATAAAGTTATAGCCTATATACGTCTGTCTTTTGAGCAGAGGCATCCTCTCATTTCTGAGGGAGTTTTAGGGCAAGGAAGTCTGCCGCGTTGCTTTTTTCTCACATTTTTACTTCAATGTCAAGCACATGTTGGTGTTACAGCCTCCACTGCTGAACATAGGCCTGCCCTAGATTGCCTCATAGGAGGATATTTGCCATAGTTGCCACGCTGGGTAAGCAGGTTGGCAACCGCAGTTTTTTATTTCATTCGTTATTAAGAAGACGCTGATGACCATCTGATTTGTTTCCCCCACTCGCCTTTACGACACCCACGGGATGATTATATATGATACGCAGACACTACACGGCCCAAGCACATGCTAAAGCAACATTTAAAATTGCAATAAACACTTTCAATGGTATGTATTATAATATGGTATTTGAAGATCGGGAATCGAGCCCGGGTTGCTCGCATACTGTAAATTTTACGGCGAGCGCCTAGCCGTTGAACTGCCACGGTACTAGTGGTTGAGTAAGTACTAACCCATAATAACTAACGTGTAAATAAACTAACGTAAAAATAGATGTCGGCATCTTTGGTAGAGTGGTCGTAAACGCGACTGACGATCTTGAGGTCCCGTGTTCGAATCCCGGGTCGGGTCAAAGTCAGTTATTGGGTTTTTCTGACAATAAATGCTCAGTAGCAGCCTGGAGTCAGGAACCTGGCGGTGCTAAGCTGTTGATCCTGCGCCTGATGTCTCTCCAATCGTGTCGCATTGCCGTCCCATCGCAATATGAGAGTCAGGGAATAGAGAGTGCATCTGTGCTTGCACATACACTCGGGCACTATTATCCTCTGCTGTGCTAGTGTCTCCTTTGAAACTGGCCGCCGTGACCGAAATTCTAATCTCCCAAAGAGATTAGAATTTCGGTCTGGGGTCTGTTCTCACCAGAATAACGCACTCCCTGTAACTTTATCTTTATTTGTCATCAAACGTAACCGTCCACTGGGTCTAAGAGCCTAAATCTAATCGAAAATACTTAATAGTACCACAGGGTGATTCTAGTGAAACTAGTTTATAAGATTATTAATCTATTGAATTAAACTACTTTTACGGATTTTATCGCGTTTAATTAACTTATTTTGCTTATTTTTATTAATTCCCGACGTTTCGGGTGCTTTCTAGCACTCATGGTCACGGGGAACTGAGGTGATTGACGACCCGATGTCAGAGTTAGCCCGGAGTACCCTCAGCTTTTTAATTATTAGTTTTGGTTCGATCTATGCAGAATGAGCTTACTGTGTCTTGAAGTCTTGCAGTGGTATGCTTGGGTTTAGTTTTAATTTTATTAATTACAGGATCCCAAGCAGGTGGTAGTACCCAGCCTTCTTCTCTATTGAAATTAGAATTTTTTTTTAATTTCAATAGCCTCACCGTATCATCGTCTGCAGGAATCGATGTTCTTTCCCGAGGATTAGTGGTCTATCAAATCTGATGTAATGGCGGGGGTCGTCTAGGATATGATCACAAACTGCTGACTTCCCAGAGTGGTGGTGATTGATGTCAGCTGTATGTTCTATCGCGCGTGTTTTATAAATCTTTTTTTTTTGGCCTATATATGAGAGACCACATTCACAATCAAGCTTGTACACACCTGCATCCTGTAGAGGGATATAGCACTTGACGCATGGTGAGAACTGACTAATCTTCTTTGGCGACTTGTAGAATGTTCTAATAGAAGCTCGTTTCAAGATGTAGTCAATCTTGTCTGTGACACTTCTGACATATGGTCTGACATAAATAGCGTAGTGTTCGCGTAAATATAAGAAATCATTTTCAATTTTTTAGGTGGTGCGAGATATCAAAGTGGCGCTCCTCTACTTGCAAAATCTCAGTGTTGCTATGCTATACAGTTGCTTATTCGTGATTATTAATGGTTAAACTAATTTCCTAATCAGCAGAGGCTTTATCCAATATGGACCTTTCCGATTTTTTTGTATGTTGTATAAAAATGATTATGTATGATTGGATTTTGATTATTGTTTAAATTGAGTGACCAATGCATTTTCAATTGTATGCATCATAGGTTAAAGAACGTTAATTTGAAACAATTCTTCAGGATCAGTTGGTGTGTCATCTGCGGCTTCGTACCCAAATAATAATTTCTTTCTTTGGGATCGAGCTGGCTTAAAAATGGATCTATCTCAGCCTGAAATACTATTTTACTAACTGCTATTAGGGTAGATGAAAAGGCTCGGCACTGATTCACAAATTCCGAGCAGTTATTCAGCAATTGTTGAACGTTTGGTAAATCCATAGAATGACTGAATAGCCTTACTTACAATTTTTTATTTGAAACAATATATCAAACCAAGCCACCATTGTAACTGTGAACTCAAATTGCTTCTTTGTTTTATTAATTTGAATTGTACTGAATTAGTGACAAGGTTTCTGATGTTGCAACTGATTCATTCGTTTCCTTATGGAGATTCAGAAGGGCATCACAAATTGAAGAAAAGTGAAACCGAACAGCAGCAAGACTAGAAACCTTACTCTTAAAGCGAGTTTCGCAAACATTTCTCAGCGATAATCCTCCTATTTGCTCGGAGACTTCTTCCCATCGCTTTGTTGATCCAGAAAATAAAATAGTCTTTTGAGCAATTCAAATAAAGAAACTGATTTAACGGTAGTTTTCGCTCCATCAGCTATCACTAAATTCAAACATTATCCATATAATTTTCACACCATATCGATTGAAAAATGCCTGAGGATATTGAATCAAAATTCTCCCCCACCCCCTCACGTTGTTGATGCCCGCACTAGACCCGCCATTGTCATTTTATGACACCTATAATACCTGCTTTCGGCTGGATGTATTTATCACGTTTAAAAAAAAACTAATTTTTATAACAGCATTCCAACATACAAGTATTCAATTGTTAGTATTTTAATAGCCTAAGGAATTGAGACGAAACCTACTACTGCCATCTATGGTAACATAAATTCAATATCGTAACTTAGTCAAGTGCCACAGGCAAATCATAAACAGTTTTGAGACAAAAAGCTTTTGTATGCAATACCGGCCAGTCACTATATTTTTTTTAAATACGGAGCGCACCGCCAGTGATAGATGTATGGCGCCACACAATACCAACACTCCCCTGCCCTCACCTCGGCTGCGAAGGGCAGGCAGTCCACCAACTCGCATCAGGAATAGGTTCGCCAAGCCCACTCGGAGTAGACTTTTCGGGCCGGCCCTCCTCATCAAGCTAGATAGCGGCTCGAATCGTGAGCTCAACCTTGATCTACTAGTCGATTTCTAAGTATCTTTAATGAAACAGAAGGGGAGAACGAACATGTTGTACATTTTTACGTGATTGGTTGGTTAGTTAATTATCGTCGTATATTGAAAGAAATTATAATTGAATATTGGGTCATCACATGTCATTGGCGTGCAGTAGGTACCTACATTTTCTTATTGTTTATCGCGTGCTGTAAATTTCACAGTACGCAAGAAACCCAACCCGGGCTACTATTCGGCACCATTGAAATTCTTCATTGCATTAAACCACGTGTTTGGCGGTGTGTTAAACGTAGTGTGAAAACCTGCATGTCTGAGAAATTAATGAATGAATGAATGAATGAATATACTTTTATTGTACACCACGAACAATACAAATGTCATAACAAAAATCAGATTATAATATGTACAATTTGGCGGCCTTATCGCTACATAGCGATCTCTTCCAGGCAACCAAAGGTGTAAAGTAATACAAACAATGAATAGGTAGGTGGTAGGTGGTGCAATATAAATATACAAATAATAAATGCAAAAAAAGATATAAATAACTAAGTAATACATGAAATAATATAAATTACTAACACATAATAAAAGATAAAGTAAAACATATAATATATACATATACATACACATATACACATATACATCCATACAGATACACATATACTTACATACATATATATATATATATATATATATACATATACATACATATACACATATATATATATATACACAAATATACACACAACACATATATATCAATATACATATAGATACAAAATTCCTCAAACAATAATATAAAGCTGATAGATACAATAAATACATAATCACACAATCTATCCTAACGGTGTCCGAACGATTGAGACAAGTAATGCTCTTTAAGTAATCGCTTAAAGATAACAATAGTTTGTGCCTCACGTATATGCAAAGGTAGGGCATTCCAGATCTTAATAGACTGGACAGTAAAAGATTTATTGAAAAATGATGTATTGTGAGTTGGCACACTTAAAATGAATTTTCTAGAAGAGCGTAAAAATTAAACTTCTCCTTTAGATAGGGAGGAGTAGAAGGGTGAAATAATACACAGTACAGAATAGAAAGTATATGCATGTTCCGACGAAGTCGGATAGGTAACCACTTGAGACGTGAGCGAAATTGGGAAATATGGTCAAATCTGCGCAATCCAAATATGAACCGAATACTAGTATTTTGAAGTCTCTCAAGCTTATTTAGCTGGTCCTCAGTTATGTCTACATAGCTTGCGTCAGCATAGTCGAGAATCGGAAGGAAAAGAGACTGTGCGAGCATAATTTTTGTAGGAATGGGAAGAAATAATCGAAGGCAACGCAGTGAACAAAGAGCGACAAAAGTTTTCTTACTCACCTCATTCAGTTGGCGTATCCAATTTAAGGAATTATCAATATAAATACCAAGATTTTTGACATTGTCAAAGTAAGGGATAACAACTCCATCGAATACGATAGGTGGTACAGAGAACCAGTCAACTCTTGAGATAAAGCTCTGGCTACCAATAATGATAGCCTGAGACTTTTTAGGATTGACATTTAGGCCATATGATTTACTCCACTCGTGAATAAAATTTAGATCCTTATTTAATGTAGCGATTGCATTCGGCAAATTCTCAAGAGTTGACTGGGTGTAAATCTGGACATCATCCGCATACATGTGGTAGAGAGAAGATATTTTATGAGTGATTGAATTAATGAAAATGGAAAAGAGTAAAGGTGACAACACGCCGCCCTGCGGCACGCCTGCAGTAATATCACACCAAGATGAGTGAGTTTCATCGATACGAATACACTGCCGACGGCCACAGAGATAACTTTGAAACCAGTCAATTACTGATGGAGATATGTTAAGGGAACACAACAGACTCAACAGTATATCGAAGTTAACAGTATTGAACGCATTACTGAAATCCAGCAAGGTCATGACTGTGAGTTGTTTATTATCCATACCCCACCGTATGTCATCAGTAACTTTGATTAAGGCAGTAGCCGTACTATGACCAGGACGGAAACCGGATTGTAAGGAGTTCAATAAATTGTGCTTATTAATGAAAAGGGTCAGCTGTTGGGAAATAAGTTTTTCAAGGACTCTAGAAAGGAAAGGTAAGATCGAGATGGGACGGAAATCAGAGAGGTTGACGGGATTAGATCTCTTTGGAAGGGGTATAATATGACCGACCACTCTTTCATGCTTGAGGGAATTTAGAGGAAGAGACACAAGCATTGAGTAAATAAATGATAATTGGAGTAATAACATCAAGGAGAGGAACAATCTTATTACGGCTAATGTTGTCGCTACCGGCAGCATTTGAGGAGATGGATAATATGGTCTTCTTAACATCACATTCAGTAAACTGACTAAAAACGAACGGAGGATAATTAGGAGTCGGAGTTAAAGAAAGCGAACGAAGTGTTTGTAGTTTATGTTCGCTATCAAAAGAGTTAGAAGAATTAGCAAAATGTTGATTTAATAGTTCAAAATCAACACTAGGAGGTGAAGCATTTAGGGATGTTCTACCAACTCCAACTGTTTTGAGAAACTTCCACACCCTAGATGAGTCGCCGTTCTCGACTGATGTATGAATATGGCGTCGTTATGCATCTCTACATAATGTGTTGCATCGATTCTTGATTTTGGCGTATTTCCTTACGTTTTCCTCTGTTTTATTCCTCTTAAGCTTTGAAAATGCCGCATTCTTCTGCAAAATAAGCTTTTTCAGATCATCAGAGAGCCATGGAGCAGGTAGGTGTTTAAGTCTCACATAATGCATTGGCGCGTGAAAGTCATAAAGCTGAGTGAGAAGAGAACAGAACAGTTCCACTTTATCGTCAATGCATGGAGCTCTCTCGATCACTGACCAGTCAATATTATAAGCATCTTCACAAAGTTGTTCAATATGCATTCCTCCAAAATTACGTCGCAGAACTAATTTAGGTTTGATTTTAGGAGGGCGAAATTAAGAAATATTTCCAAAACATGCCATCCGCCAACACGCATTGACAGTGCGGTAAATTTTTACCTCTCAGTTATATGCTACAGGAAGAACAATGATAGAAAAATGGAAATGCAGAATTGCGTTAGGAGTAAATAGAGTATTTCTTCGACAGTTAATTACTATTAATTATGTATGATGGGCAAATAAATTGTCTTGAAATCAAATTTGCGTTATTTACTTTTTACTCTTCACAATTATTTATAATTACCTACAGTTGGTTTAGTCTCAAGACTAAATCAACTGTAATTATAAAGACCATGAAATTCAATTCATTTTGTCAACAAAATAATATTGAATTTCATGGTCTTTTTTTAATTTACAGCAAATTCTTTTGGGATAAGAAAATTCATATTATTATTCGTCTCATTTAATGTTTATTACCACCATAAAATAGCTGCTAATATTTTTTACGTTTTAGTAGACTTCTAAATTTCATAAACGTTCATGGATCTGAGTAGAAATACATTCGCAATGTAATGATGGCGAAAGAGAATCCCCTACTCCGTATTATCCCGTGGGTTTCGTAATGCTCGATACACATGGTCTGAAAGAAATGAGAGGAGGCCTCTCATTTCTGAGAGGGTTTTAGGGCAAGGAAATTTCCGCCGCGTTGCCTCAATCCGTGTTGGAAAACTTCACATGTCTTCGAAATATTTTTTCTTATTTCTCAGAAATACATTTTTTCTCACGATATTTTCCTTCACCGCCGAACACGTGGTAAATCAGCACTTAAAATTGCAATTAACAATTTCATTGGTGCCGTTGGTGATCGAACCCGGGTTGCTCGCGTACTGTGAAATTTACAGCGAGCGCTAACTATCTGAGCTACCACGGCATAGTAAAATATGATTGATACAATTACATTACCATTTTATAGTTTAAACTATAAAAACATTTTTATTGATCTTACTTCCGACATTTCCTATAATATTGTATTACACATAACCTGAATCAAAGCTTTGCATGAAATTCCGAAGTTTCCGGTCAGCGTATTTCCATAAAACATCGATTACGCTTTGTATTTGCATACCGTTCTAGCAATTATGTAGCGCATTTAAACGAAGCTAATGCATTCGTAATAGGTGTCAATTATTTGACGCGGAATTTTTAATGACAGTTGTGGCCTTTCCAATCACACCTTTGCCTTCTGAGCACCTAATGAATTTATGTGAAATCAGACTGATTATGGTTAGTACATGGTGTTCGTTGCATGCAAATGGAAATTTTGCGTTTTATTTCAGATTCTAGTATTTATTAATTTAAAAAAAAACATGACGTTGACTCTGTAGCGGCGGTGTAAAAATATTCAGTACCCATATATCGCGTGGATGTCCTGAGAGGTGACAGAGGGAAACAAACCAGGAGATGCAGCGCTAGCAGCGTCTTCCTAATAACAACAAAATAAGATGCTGCGGTTGCCAACCAGCCTTTCAAGTGTGAAAATTATGGCGAATATCCAGCCTATGAGACAATCTATGAGGAAGGTGTATGTCAGTAGTAGTTCAGTCATTATCATCATCACTTATCATCGAATCACATGTCTACTGCTGATTATAGGCCACCTCCATAGATGGCCACAAAGTATGACCCGGAGTCGATTGCATCCACCTACATTTCTTTACGTTTTTTCTACCGACTTCACAAAGGAGGAGGTACTTAAATCGACTGTATGTTTTTTATGTGTTACCTCATAACTTTTTTCTGGGTGAACCTATTTCGATGACTTTTTTTTAATTGAAAGCTGGTGCTTCTCGTGTGGTCCCATATAAATTTGATCAAAGTCTGATCAATAGTTTTTGGGTTATTCTTAATAGTTTACATTGAAAACGGTTGAACAAAATTTTAATTTTAAATTATTGGGCTTTTCTGGTCTGTACTGTGTGCAGGATCACAAGCTTCACGTTTTTCAAATAACTTTGTTCGCGGTGTGCACCGAAGCATTGTCGTCGTCCAATATGATACAACTTCTTAGTCGATTTCACCTATCTTTCTCAATGACACTGGGCAAACGAGTGGTAGTGTACCATTCAGCATTAACTGTATTTTGATCACTGTATGGGATCCTGAAGACTTTACCCGTCTGGGAGAAAAAAAGGTAATTATGCTTCTTGCCTGCATCCATTTTATTGGTTTCCAGTGTCTTCAAACACCCATACAGAAGACTATTGCTTTCTTTCCGATATATATACTGGTTACTTCGCCTACGCGGATCCCAGATGTGGAGGATCATGTACCTTCCCTGTTGGACCTTCTGCTGACCTCTCATCCGGACGGATATTAAGTCTTCGTCGATGCCCCTCTGGGCTCTTCGGACCATCGTCTGATCCGGAGTATGGTGCCACTCACGCTCCCATCGCAGTTGCGATCTGCAGCTTGCCGCCGTGTTTGGCACTATAAGTCGGCCGATTGGGACGGGATGCGGTCTTTTTTGCATCCTTACCTTGATCCCAGAGTTGTTGCCGATTCTATTGCTGATGTGGTACTTCAGGGTATGGAACTTTTCATTCCATCCTCTGGGGTGCCCATCGGAGGCAGATCCCAGCCATGGTTTGGTCGCTCCTGTAAAATAGCATCACGATATAAGCAGGACTGCTAGCGGGCCTGGGCTGACGCATCAAAGTCTCGGGATGTAAACACCAGTGCTCTTAAAAAGAAGTATAATTCCACAACCAAAAGTACCTTCTAGTTCACCGACGCAAACTAGACGTTACGGAACACATATAAACATAAAACACTAGCTAGTACCCGACGTATTTCTGCCGAAGAAGAAATAATTTAGGAAATATCGTTTTTAAATTTGTAAGAGTTATATTAGTATAATGTTAGGCATAGAGTAATTAGACTTGTGTTAAACTAGTGTTAGACTAGTGTTAGAGTGATAGTGTCATTCAAAATAAGAGATGGATATTATTCCATCACGCTTCCTTATAGCCACCAAGGCCGTCTACACTACGTCAGGAGGGGTCGTGATAGAAAAACCTTAGATTTTTCTCGCCTAGTGCCCATCCGCCAAATTCGCACCGTCCCTTAAGGAACTTCGTTCCAATAAAATATACACAAGTACTTAAACTAAACACCTTTTACTGTTTAATTTTAAAGTTTAATGACCCTGAAACTGCAACTGTTTTCTAAACAACTGCCGCTTTGATGACACTATCCGCAAAATATTATCTTTTATGGATTCATAAAAGAATCTAACTCTTAGACAACGTTCCACAATAAGCCGCGCCAGATTTGTGTCGTGATGTTGTGAATTGATGTGCTCTTCTACTATAGGAAATAGAGAACGACCAAGGAGTTTGGCCATAATTTTTAAAGATAGCTCTTTTACTACGAATTGGGGCTATTGGCAGTATGTATGTATTTTTTAGTATTAATTTTTTCTTATAAGTATAGTAGTAAGGAAAAATGGGGTAATATATTTTATTACACCTAAAAACATTTTCTTCTTTCATTATATTACATATAACTTCTGTCAAATTTACGATTTATTACTTTGTTTTGATGAATATTTTTTTACAAAAATATAAGAATATTGGGCAATACTTTAGCCGTGAAATGAGATTTTTATTTTTTTTAATGTTTATGTTTTTTTTATATTGGAGAGGGGGCAAACGAGCATGCGGCTCACCTGACAGTAAGTGACTACCGCCGCCCATGAACAACTGCTACACCAGGAAGGGAATTGCAGATGCGTTGCCGGCCTTTTAAAAAGGAGTACGCCCTTTTCTTGAAGGTCCCTAAGTCGTATCGGTCCGGAAAAATCGCTGATGGCAATCGATTACACAAGGAAGTCATGCGAGGAAGAAAACATCTTCTAAATCGCACAGTGGTGGACCGCCAATCATCCAGATGGTGTGGATGGTATCGGGAGTTCTACCGCGATGTGCGTTCATGAAATTTGGTGGCTGGAATTAATCCGAACAATTCCTCAGAGCACTCCCCATGGTAGATGCGAAAGAAAATGCAAAGGGATGCAACATCTCTTCGCAGTGCCAATGAATCGAGCCGATCGGAAAGGGCTCGGTCGTCGACGATTCGAGCCGCTCTGCGCTGGATGCGGTCAAGTGGAAGGAGCTGGCACTGGGGAGCCCCTGCCCAGAGATGGGAACAGTATTCCATGTGAGGCCGAACCTGCGCCTTGTAAAGTTGCAGGCAGTGTGCCGGCATGAAATACTGTCCCGCTCTGCTGAGCACGCCAAGCTTTTTAGAGGCCAATTTGGTCTTTTCTTCCAAGCGACCACGAACCTGCACGTCACTCGATATGTCCACTCCGAGGATTCCGACACTAGCTGAGGCAAGAAGGGAAGTGCCTTGAAACTTTTAAAACAAAGGGGTTCTTTTTAGCAGTAAACGCGCAAACTTGTGTCTTCTGAGGATTAAACTGGACTAGATTTAGTCGCCCCCAATCCGAGACTTTGTTCAGCAAAGACTCGACTTCAGACACAAGTTTGTTCCGGTACTCGGCGACGTTTTCCCGAGAAATATTGGCACGGCTGGTGTATAGAACATCACCAGTGCTGTCATCCGCATAGCAATGAATGTTACGAGTTAGCAACATATCATTGATACGCAGAAGAAACAGCGTTGGTGATAGCACACAGCCTTGTGGAACACCAGCGTTAATAGGCTTGTAGTCAGAGCATGCACCGTCTACAACGACCTTGATGCTTCGATCTGCAAGGAAGTTGGTGATCCAATTGCTCAATTTTTCGGGAAGCCCATAGGAAGGGAGCTTCGAAAGAAGCGCTTTGTGCCAAACCCGATCGAAGGCCTTCGCAATGTCCAGAATAACGGCCAACGCCTCCCACTTGGACTCTACTGCCTCCGCCCATCTATAGGTCAGGTAGACCAGAAGATCACCAGCTGATCAACCACGACGAAAACCGTATTGGCGGTCACTAATCAGCTGATGATTCTCAAGGTACCGGATGAGCTGGTAGTTGATAATGGATTCCATTATTTTGGAGAACAAGGAGGTGATCGCGATAGGCCTATAGTTGGACGGGTCTGAGCGGTCGCCTTTTTAGGGATCGGGTGGACAAAAGCTGTCTTCCATGAATTCGGGACTAAGCCTTGGGAGTAGGAGTACCGGAAAAGACGCGTTAGGACCGGTGCCAACTCCGCAGCACACGTTCTCAGCACAATTGGAGGGATTCCGTCAGGCCCACTCGACTTCTGGATGTCCAGGGACAGGAGTGCTTTGCGAACCGAGCGCTGTGAGAACAGCACATCCGGCATGGAGCACTCACATCGCGGGATGGTCGGCGGTGTTTTCCCCCCGTCATCAAGAGTCGAGTTGGACGCAAAAAGGGAGCCTAAAGGGTCGGCTTTGTCTTTTGCGGCTTGGGCCAGTGAGTCATCCTTCCTGTGCAGAGATGGTAGTGATGGCTTACAGAAATTCCTTTGGACAGCCTTGGCGAGAGACCAGAATGCACGGGTTCCCGAAGGAAGGCGAACAAGTTTCTCGCCAATTCTGCCTATGTGCTCTGACTTTGCCTTGGCAATAACTCTTTTGAAGGATCTGGAGGCGAAGTTATACTTCTTTTTAAGTGTGCTGGTATTTACATCCCGAGTCGCCGAAGCCGCAGCCCAGGCTTGATAACACTCCTGCTTATTGCGTAATGCAGTCTTACAGGAGCGACCAAACCAAGGCTGAGATCTGCATCCGATGGGTACCACAGATGATGGAATAAATAGTTCCATTCCCTGTAGCACCACATCAGTGACAGAGTCAGCAACAGTGCTAGGATCATCCGGCGAGAAGCAAACTCGCCCCCATGGGTAGGATGCAAAGAAAGACCGCATTCCGTCCCAATCCGCCGACCTGTAATGCCAAACACGGCGGCAACCTGCAGAACGCAACCACGAAGGGAGCATGAGTGGCACCATACTCCAGATCAGCTATGCTTCGTATGGTGAGTGTAGAGAACCGGAGACCCTTTTTACCGGCAAAGAGGCATTCCATCTTAGTCCTCACGGGTGACAACGCATCTGCATCTTGAGTCTTTATTGAGGATAGATGTAGATGTCTATGGGTCACAGTAACCACTTACCATTAGGTGGACTGTGTGCTCGTTTGTCACCCGATCCTATAAAAAAAAGGTATATAAATTATTGCTTGGGTACACCTGACACGTCCTGATACTGACAACTACAGAGTACATTATAATACTATTACATCTGTGGAAAGCTGCAAAGAATATATTATTATAATCAGAGTTTTGGCAGGAACCAGACCGGCGCGGCGGCGTACCTATATTATTGTTTAAATAATGGTTTGAAATGGTATTTGATATGTACAAGTGGTGCAATTTTTTGTGTTAAATGTGTTGTGTAAGTGCTCCGATGGTGATGTGAATCTCAAGATAAGGTGTCTATCTGCTTAAGCGCGTTGAGATACTATCACCAACTGTCTGCTGGCCCGAGTTGCCGTCAAAATATCCCAAAAACTACGCAATGTGACGAACATATTGTGAAGCAGTGTACTATAAAGGATTATTATTTCTTGATACTGACATCAATGAAGATATGGCTTAAAAGACAAACATCCAAGCCAAAATCTTAATAAAAATATATAATCACAACGTTTTTACATCTGTGCAAGAGTGTTGCCAACAGTTAAACTTGCTCTCCTGCAGATTTAACTTCTAAAACCACCAGAAACCCATAAATGAAAAGCGAATCTATTTTCACTATCTCTAAATTTTCCATAGAACAAACTTTTGTTTATAAAGACAGAATACAATATATGTATTAGTAATTAGTTATTTTATTATTACATACTGTGTAACAAAACATTAAATTTATATGTAAACATTCAAAAAATTAACATACAATTAAGAAATCAACATATCTTACACGTGGTGTAGCCATGCTGCAGCTTTATTAGTAGTATAGTTGTAGCATGAATGGGTCGGCTCGACCGGGGCAGGACCACGCTCTCACAGAATACCAGCGTAAAATAGCAGCTTAATACTGCTGTGTTTCGTATAGTGAGTGTAGAGAACCGGAGACCATTTTTACTGGAAAAGAGGAATTCCATCTTAGTCCTCACGGGTAACGACGCATCTGCATTTTAATTATTTATTGAGGATAAATGTAGATGTCTATGGGTCACAGCAACCATTTACCATCAGGTGGACTGTGTGCTCGTTTGTCACCCTACCCTATAAAAAATGTCTACATCAAGGATATATCATTTATTTAACTGCTCTTTTAAATTAAATCTTCTTCAGTTAAACCATTTTTGTCGACACCATCATTGTAGGTTTCAGATAGGTATGATTTTTGGTACCAATTTGTTTTATAATTTTTGCTTATCGGAACTTCAATTTCATTGCAACATTTTCTTACCAACCTCAAACTGCAGCGTACTCTTAATTTGGCAAGTTAAAGGATTTAATTTCATTATATTCCTCTGCTTGTTTTTATTACATTTATTCTACTTTAGTCTTCCTTGGTATAGGAACTTGGCCCTTGGTATTCCGTTGGTATAGGAACGCAGAATTATTAAGAGAGTAATCACAAAATTTGCTAATTCCTCAAATTGGGATTCCACTAGGATGGATTGACTGACGCACTTTCACTTTATGTCTGATGAATCATTTTCGCCTACACAGTAAATACTCCTGAAATGAAGAAGATATATATATTTTGAAACGTTTACTACGCTTTTATGGCTTTATGGTTGAGTGATCATCTTTCTGCTAATTGAAACTGAATTCTACTAAACCACTAGAAAAAAAAGCGGCCAAGTGCGAGTCGGACTCACCCATGAAGGGTTAGCAGCAAGTAACATAATTTACGATTTATGACGTATTAAAAAAACTACTTACTAGATCTCATTCAAACCAATTTTCGGTGGAAGTTTACATGGTAATTTACATCATATATTTTTATTAGTTTTATCATTCTCTTATTGTAGAAGTTCAATTGGGGGGGACACACATTTTACCACTTTGGAAGTGTCTCCCGCGCAAACTATTCAGTTTAGAAAAAAATGATATAAGAAACCTCAATATCATTTTTGAAGATCTATCCATAGCCACCCCACACGTATGGGTTTGAGGAAAAATAATTTGAGTTTCAGTTCTAAGTATGGGGAACCCCCAAAGTTTATTATTTTTTTAAATTTTTTGTGTGTAAATCTTAATGCGGTTCACAGAATACATCTACTTACCAAGGTTTCAACAGCATAGTTCTTATAGTTTCGGCAAAAAATGGCTGTGACATACGGACGAACAGACAGACAGACATGAAGAATCTATAAGGGTTCCGTTTTTCGTCATTTGACTACGGAACCCTAAAAACCACCAGCCATAAAAGTAATATTTCTTCACTAGAAGGGTTTACTACGAACAGGTCAAAACCAACAGTTTTAATGGGAAATCTACTAGGTTGGCAACTTTGTGTAACTGACAGAATGAGTGTCAAGCTGACAATGACAAATCACAACAAGACCAAAATCCAAAACCAAGGTTTTAGGGTTTAGTTTTATGTAGTAAAGAATTTATAACTGAGAAAATAAAATCAAATTCTTTCATTAAATGAGTGGTATTCAAACTAAAATTATTGTGTTTTAAATTTTACCAAGCAAATTTCAGTCATGGATTCTGATAACTTAACAAAACAAGTTTGTTTATAATTCTGAACCTAACCCTAATACTTTTATTTTAAAAATAATGTTATTAAAATGTATTATCTCAATGCCCTCAGATAGAAGAAGTGGAAGCTTTAAGTTCAATTTATGGTGAAGATTGGACAACAGAAAGCGAATCGAACAGGTCCTATAACATAAAAATAAAAGAAAATGATCGTGAAGTTATATTGTATGTAACTATGCCGCCTGACTATCCCGGCCAAGCGCCACCGAAATATGAATTATCCGCTCCATGGATGGATAGAAGAGAAAAAGAAAAACTACATATAAGCCTAGATGAAGTTTACTTGTATGTCTCTAACCAGAAATTTATTTCTTTATTACTAATTTTAAAATTATACTATTAATTCATTAATAGTATTTGTTTCCAGAGAAAATATTGGTGAGACTGTAATATATCAATGGGTGGAAAAAATAAGAGAAACTTTACAGAAAATAAAGCCTAAAGAAACTCCTAAGAAAATTAGCAATAATATTACTGTTGATGAAGTACTAGACTTGGCATCGGTAAATCAAAAATTGGTGATAATATTACATGTTCTTCTATTTTCTTCCTTTTCTATTTTTTAAAAACATCACTCTCATACTAGATTTCTACTTACTTAAAATCCTGGTTGGGCTAAATTTTTTCAGACACTGATTTAGCTCAAGTTAATAACTTATGACATAAGTATTACAATTAAAGTGGATAGATTAAGAGAGTGACTGTGCTTGAATGTACCCATATAAAAATATTATATTAATTACTAATTAAAATAATTACTTTCTATATTATTTAGACATGTAAAACTTTATTAATTATATGACTAAAGGATGCTCCATGCATGCAATAATAACTGATCAGATGTCCTTTTATATAGTTATTTAACATCATGCTCAAATGTTTGCTTATATCATTACAATACGTAATAACTTTTTTTTAAATATTTAAATTACTTTTTAAGTTTATATTCTTTATCATGGCACTGTCATAGAGTGCAGGTGAAAGTAATGAGTCCTTCGTGTTTACATTATTATTTAAGTACACATATTGTCCACAATAAACCTCAGTCATATAATGAAAAAAATTACTGATTTCATGTACATTTCTATCATATTTTCAACATCATCATCATTACAGCCCTTCACAAGTCATCTGCTGGATACAAGCCTCCCTCAAGAAATGCCACAAAATGTCCTATGCAAGCTGGATCCTTGTTATTGGCCACTTCCATCCAATTTATACATATAAATATTTGCATAATTCCCATCCATAGAGCAACATGGGCCACCGACGGACTGGTGGGGAGTAACCATAGCATTTTTCCCTGATACAAAACTGTCTTGTCATTTTTTGTGGGTACAAATCTGCACACACTAAAATAAGTCTGTCACTACAAAACTCACACATAACATTTAATACAATAAACTTAACAATTTCACACACACAGAAACATTTTAACAGAATTTCTTAGTTACAGCGACAACTTGGATACAGATATGAGGGCCATCTGCCAGTGTCGGTAAACACATCCGAAACAACATGGCCTGTATTATTGTAATTTTTAAGTTTAAGAAAAAGAAAATAGCAATAATGTGATTAAAAATTATATATCAGTAATATTTTTTGAAAGGTAATGCCATCTTTTTGTAATTCTGACGATCTTTTGAATTGAATAAACTGGTCGTTTTCCCGCAACTCCACGTCTAAGCGCGTATTTTGCGTGTGGGCAGAAATAATGTGTTTCTTCGAGCCGTGAAATCTCCCCGAAGAAGTTCAACAGTCCTTTAATGTTGCAAGCAACTTCGGGGAGTGATCCTGGTGTGCCGAGATGTTGCACTGCACAGGGGACTGTCTGTAACACCTATGGTAAATAAATGTTTGTTAAAGGTGCAGTGTCCTGTTATAGCACTTGTTACTATCCTGATCTGCGGCTTGTTCAGTCTCGTTAGAACCTTGGTTAAACAACTCTTTATTTCAGGCAGGGCCTCCCTAGCTTGTCTATAGTCTACTAGATTTTTCCAAAGTTGAGCGTGTTGATTAGTGAAGTGTCTATGTACCAGTGAACGAATGTTACCAAAGGTGATTAGTATGATTGGTTCCGGCCCTATAGTAACCAAAGCCAATTCTCTTCTGACCAGTTCGTCTGCTGCATCGTTGCCTCGGAATCCACTGTGCCCATTTATCAATTGCAGAGTCACATTGTTGTGTTTACAAACATCATTTAATTGTTAATGGCATTCATATATTAGCCCCGAGTTCACCACATTGCAACTCAGGGCTTGTAGTATCGCCCTACTGTCAGTCAGTATTCTGATGAAGAATTCATTAACCTTCCTAGCATCTATTGCTATGGCTTAGTTCCCATGACACAAAGTGTCGCCATCTAGTGTCAATTATATTTAATTATATTTGAAAGCCGACGCAGAGATTTCATCAGGCTGGTGCATTTCTAGAACTGTTTTAATAAATTAGGTATAAAATTACTTACAAATGAAGTATAATACCAGCCATAGCATCAGAGCGTCTATCAGAGTAGTTATTACACGATAAAACACAACACTTCATCCTTTTCTACTTAATACTACGAAAATACACCATGGGTGTGTTAGTCCAACCCACTCTCTTCGGCGGAACCACCCCTCCTCTTTTCTCATTTGTCCCCGGCTTGGGACCGGCAATGGCAGAGTTTGACAGATCTCTTTTTGCAGCTAAAACACTGAATAATTCAGTATTATTTTAGGACATAATTTCAACCGCGCAACTAAATCTAGTGGGCAGTGCGGTTGCAACTAGTTTTATTGTGCGCATGGACTTATACTTTGACAAAGGGCATTGCTTGCATATGGCTACTTCCATCCGATCCGCCCGTGACCTGTGTTGCTCTATGATTGTCACCATTGTAGTAGTAGTTTAGAGGTAGATCATTCTTATTAATGCTATACACATAATATCATATAACACTTGGATAAATATTTAAAGCATCATAACTTGCAGTTGGAAATAAATTGTCCAGAAATAACTCATGGTGAAGTTATCGTAGATAGAAAGAGTTCATTTCAAGGTCATGCAGCTGAAGTGCACAGTGTTGATGATGTTAAGTAAGTGTTATTGTTTACTTAGCCATATTATTATTGCAACCATGTAGTGGCAGTGAAAGAATATCCACTACCCAATATTGTCCTATTAAGACACCCATGGAATGATATTGAGTAGTTAATTTTAAAGCTGTCACTACACGGAAAAACATATGTACTATATATAAAAATCAATCGTTAGTCTCGCTAAAACTCCAAAACTGCTCGAATTATTTTTTGTGTGCGTTTGAGTTGCGTCCCTGGATGATTTAGATTTACAATTGGCCCCGGTAGGTGGCGCTGTTGTCGAGTTCCAGAAATCACCAGTATGATATAATTATGCCAAAATACATAACAGCTGTGGTAGCTAAGCACGCTCTGTAATTTTCACAGTACGCGAGCAACCCAGGTTCGATCCCTGTCGGAACCAATGAAATTGTAAATTCCAATTTTAAGTGCTGATTTACCACGTGCTCGGCGATGAAGGATAACATCGTGAGGAAACCTGCATGTCTAAGAAATAAGAAAAAAAATATTTCGAAGACATGTGAAGTTTGCCAACAAGCATTGGGGCAGCGCGGCGGACATTTCCTTGCCCTATAAGCCTCTCAGAAATGAGAGGAGGCCTGTGCCCATCAGTGGGCCGTATATATGCTGTTATTTTACTTTTTTTACTGTAATACATACACATAAGCCGCTCAATTTCACCATCGCACATCGCGACAAAACTCGCGTTACCATCCATACCATCTGGATGATTGGCGGTCCACCACTGTGCTATTTAGAAGAAGTTTTCCCCCTCGCACAACTTCCTTGTGGAATCAATTACCATCAGCGAATTTTCCGGACCGATACGACTTAGGAACCTTCAAGAAAAGAGCTTACACCTTTCTAAAACGCCGGCAACGCATCTGCAATTCCCCTGGTGTTGCGGTTGTTCATGGGTGGCGGTAGTCACTTACCATCAGGTCAGCCGCATGCTCGTTTGCCCCCTCTTCTATAAAAAAAAACATAATATTACGTTACGTCACTTTATTTTCGTGCCTAGTTGCCATCTTCTAACTATTGTCAGAATCCGCAATGTAATATAAAACTAGTTGATTTAGCCAGTAGTAGATTATAATTCCTCTTTGATGTAATTGGTACACTTTTTTCACAGTGCAGTCTTGGCAAAATTAAAGCAAAACAAAAAAATCTTAAATGCCACACACAATATGTATGCTTATCGTATTGAAAGGAAGACAGAAAAGGGTACTTCCATGCTTCAAGACTGTGATGATGATGGAGAAACACATGCTGGTGGCAGAATGCTACATTTACTCCAAATATTAGACCAAAAAAATACTTTGGTTGTGGTCTCAAGATGGTAAGATTACTCCTTAATCTTTGTTTTGTTATAAATAATAGTCCTTATGGTTCACCGAGGAAAAATATCACTCAGTCGATAGATACAAATGGCTCAGAACCGTGATTTGTGGCTTTCTTTGAAGAAGAGTTTTGTTGGAGACTTGTGATGGGCTGGAATAATGATAAAAATGATCATAAAGGAAAAAATAACAAAAATATTGTTGTTGTTTTTGTCAGCCCATAACAGTCCACTGCTGGACATGAGCTTCTCCCAGTTCAAGAAGAATTTGCTGTTATTGCTGTGCTTGATTGACTGGCAGATTTACACTGTTTCCTGTAATCTGGTATATTAGAGACCATCTTTTACGTGGTAGAGCCATGCTGCAGCTATATTAGTAGTATAGCTGTCGCACGAATGGGTCGGCTCGACCGGGGAAGGACCACGCTCTTACAGAAAACCAGCGTAAAATAGCAGCTTAACGCCACTGTTTCGTTTGGTGAATGTAGAGAACCGGAGACCCTTTTTACTGGCAAAGAGGCATTCCATCTTAGTCCTCACGGGTGACAACGCATCTGCATCTTGAGTCTTTATTGAGGATAGATATAGATGTCTATGGGTCACAGTAACCACTTATCATCAGGTGGACTGTGTGCTCGTTTGTCACCCGATACTATAAAAAAAATTAATTCATTTATTACACCCTATAAAATCCCACTGCTGAACACAAGCCTCACGTCACGTCTAATGAAGTCAACGCTACGTCCTCCTCGTTCTCTAATCCAAAGTCCCGAAATCTCAGCTCGTGTTACTAAGCCGTTAGCAGTGCCTAGAATACTGCAATGCAGTGGACGATATGAATGACAAGCTCGTGTAAACTGTCCATGTCATGGCTATTAGACGGGAAATGAATCTGCAGTCTTCAGAAGATTTGACAGCATACAGGCAACTGAACAGTAATATAAAATGTAGGCTCGTCTGTTGCAGTGTAAGATTGTGGAATTCAGCAGCTGAAATTATTCCGATCAATTTCTCTGAGCACTACCTGTGGTATATGCGGTAGAAGAGAAGAGAGATGCAACGCCTCTTTGCGAGGCCAATGGATCAAGCCGATTGGAAAGAACCTGGTCATCCACGATTCGGGCCGTCCTCCGTTGAATACGGATAAGTAGAAGGAGCTGATACGGGGGTGCCCTGGCCCAGAAATAAGAACAGTATTTGACATGAGGCCGAACCTGCACTTTGTCTCCACAAAGCGTAGGTTCGGCCTCATGTGAAAAACAGGCTAAACTGGATCAAAAAATAACTTTCTATTTTTTGATCCAGTTTAGCCTGCCCTTCTAAGTAACTGCGGAACTGTAGGTCTCTCGAAATGTCGACGCCAAAGATTCCTATATTGGCCGAAGCAACGAGGGGAGTGCCCTGAAATTGAGAAGATAAGACAAGGGGGATATAAAAAATATTATTTTTGGAGGTAAATGCGCAAAACTTTGTCTTTTGGGGGTTAAACTGGACTAGATTTAGTCGCCAATAATCCGAGACTTCAGATAAGTTTGTTCCGGCACTGGACGACGTGTTCCCGAGAAATATTATCACGGCCGGTGTATAAAGCACCGCCAGTTATGTCGTCTGCATAACAATGAATGTTACTAGTGTGCAAAAACATATCATTGATATGCAGAAGGAACAGGGGTAGCTGTTCAATATCAATGATATGTTGCATTGCGATCGCACACAGCCTTGTGGAACACCAGCATTCACAGGCTTGGAATCGGGACATGCACCGTCGACTACGGCCTTAATACTACGATCTGTAATAAAACTGGTGACCTAATTGTATAATTTCTCGGGAAGCTTTAAAAGAAGCGCTTTGTGCCAAATCCAATCGAAGCCCTTCGCTATGTCCAAATTAACCGCCAAGGCCTTCCACTTGGTTTCGACTGCCTCCACCCATCAATAATTCAGTTAGACAAGAAGATCACCACCTGAGCGACTTCGACAGACATCGACGGTACCTCATGATCTGACAGATAATAATGGATTTCATTATTATTGAGAACAAGTAGATGATGGCGATAGGCCTGTAGTTATACGGTTCCGAGCGGTCATCTTTTTTTGGGATCGGGTGCACTAAAGCTGTCTTCCATGAGCTTGGATCGACTCCTAAATAGTAAGAGAACCGTTAAAGTTGTATAAGAAGTAGTGATAACTCTGGAACACATGTCTTTAGCACAATTGGGGGATTGCATCAGGCCCTTTACTGCAGCACTGCGCATTGTGTGAACTAAACATTCTACTCTGGGATGGTCAGCAGTAGATTCCCTCCATCGTCGAGTTGGACGCAAAAAGAAAACTAACCTAAAAGGAACTAAACTAAAAAAAAAACTAAACTAACCTAACTTAAAAGATCGGCCTTCTCCTTTGTGACATGGGGCAGCCTTGGCGAGAGAACAGAATGCACGTGTTCCCGAAGGAAGGCGAACTAATTTCTCGCCAATTCTGTCAGTGTGCTCCGACTTTGCCCTAGCGATAACTCTTTTGAAGGACCTGGAGGCAGAGTTTGTAACACTCCTGTTTTTGCCGCGACGCAATTTTGCAGAAGCGATCAGTCCAAGCCTGGGATCTGCCGCCGATAGGCACTACAGGTGACGAGATGAAACTTTCCATCCCCTGAAGCACCACATCGGCGACAAACTCAGGAACAATGTTGGGATCATCCAGCGGGAAGCAAATCCGCCCGGGTAAGGTGCATAAAAAGCCAGAATCGCATCCCAATTCACTGCTCTATAGTGCCACACACGGCGACAGCCTACAGATCAGACAGTGATCCAAAGAGCCAATCCAAGAGGGGCATAAACGAAAACCTGATATATCTGTCCGGATGTGAGGTCAGCAGAACGGCCAACAGAGAAGGTGCATGGTCCTCAACAAGTCTTCGAAAAAGTTATAAACAGATCTACCTATATGATCGATAGTACGAAAACCGAACCATTCGGAATGGTGGGCATTGAAATTGCCAAGGAGCACGATCTCTACGGATGGGATCAGTTGGAGCACGGTATTTGTATCTGGACGATGAGTCGGTCTGTTACCGCTGTGGGGTCTATAAAGGCACCCCGTAGACGCGAGGATGATCTTCACCATCTATGTGTAGCCACAGGATGGATAGGTCCCTGCCTTCAAGACTACCGAGGCGTCGAGAACAGATGATATCCTATCTGACATAGACACAAACTCCAACCCGAGGTGCAATGCAGTGTTCCAGTTTGTAATCTGGATAAGATAAATAAGATGTATCAGCCAGAGAAGAGCAAGGCCGGCTTTGCCGTTTTGAAATGGTGGTGGACAGTGTTAATGCAGAATACGCCGGGCAGCCTGAGCATCCACGCCCAGGAGAAAGATAGTTTGAGCGTGGATACCCAGTTAGCGATTCTCAGAATTATCGATGCTGGTACCCTCCTGAGGTACATTTTTATTTACACCGCTTCCATGTTTTTTTCATCTGAACTATATTATAAATTATAACATAGTTGCCTAATGGCAGGGCGCGGACCGCGAACTCGAAAGGTCGTGGGTTCGAATCCGCCATTCGACTACTGTCGTGAACCACTTCTAACACAAGCATTTTAAGCTTACCAGATGTGGTTAAAGGGAATATTAATGTTTAATAGCATTACTAGTGTTTTTTTTTAAAGTAAAAAAAAAAAGTTAATTTACAAAATACGTAACTGCAATGTATAATATATAGGAGCGCCGAAGTGGTGTTAGCCTCGGGCGCTGTCGACATTTAATCTGCCTCTGCCTATAGAAGTACTTAAAGAGTTTTTGCTTACACATCTTAAGGGCCCCTGTGGCCCGGGGATCCCGTATCATTGATACGGCTGATGCAGCGGTAGCTACACCCCTTGTTACCCAGCTACCCACGGGACGATTATACACCCCATATTATGTTTTTACACCGCCACTACATGGTCATGGTAAAAGATTAGACCGAATTAATTAAATAGCTTTGATTGATTTTAGGTATGGTGGTATTCAACTTGGTCCAGACAGATTTCGCCATATAAACAATGCAACCAGACAAGTTATACAACAAGCTGGCCTTTTGAAGAAATGACCCATATTGTAAAGGCAAAGATGTTAGTAAAAACTACAAATGTAAATACATGTACATTTAATTGTAAATATGTATACCTTCAAGAAGTATGCAATCTGTATATTTCACCTTTGTAATGTTTATATGTGGAAATAAATCTTAAAATATCAATTTCAACAAAGTTTTTTATTGTTTTGTTACAAGAACTAAATTTAAAACTTTATACATACGACTTCAATATGAATATAATTTGTTGATTGTTTGAAAACCCCTCGACCGATTTGGATAAAATTTAAATGGGATCACCTGGAAAGTATAGTATACCCTTTGAAACAAAAAAGAATTTTCTAAATCGGTTCAGGCGTCTCTGAGTAATCGGTGAACATACATAAAAAAAAAGATACTGACGAATTGAATTCTTTTTTGAAGCCGTTTGAAAATTACCTTAAAGGCACTGTCTCTCATTCTTGTTAATGCAATCCTATAAAATGATCATCATCATTACAGCCTATCAGTCCACTGCTGGAAATAGGGTTCCCCGTAGGTTGCCTCCTAGGCGGGATATTTACTATAGTTACCAAAAATGGCTTGGCTATTGTTATCGGGTATAAGGTACGCAGTCAACAATAAAATAATTATGTCAAAGCCGGCGCAAGACAATTCCTCACACTAGGGTCAGACCAAAATAACAGTACAAACTAGTGGCATCTGGCAGTTGGAGAATTATTGTGTTTAATATATATTTCATTGACATAAATCTATCAGTTCAAGTTGAACGGGTACGATACGATTAGAATAGAGCTGATAAACGTGCACACAGTCCACATGTCGATAAGTGAATACTGTGGTCCATAACATCTAAACTTATCCTCGATTAGGAATCAATATGACACATTGCCTGATTGAAAACCAGTACTATCACATACTCTAAGACTATCACCGAGACCGGTCCTATTCGCAGTTACATGTTGCTGGACAGGTGTTCTTTGTTATTTTTTAAATTTATAATGTTGATAAATATCTCGTTTTATTAATATTTTTACCTTTTTACTTTTTTTATAGGAGGGGCAAACGAGCATACGGCTCACCTGACGGTTATTAACTACCGCCGGCCATGAACAACTGCAACACCAGGGGAATTGCAGATGCGTTGCCGGCCTTTTAGAAAGGTGTAGGCTCTTTTCTTGAAGGTCCCTAAGTCGTATCGGTCCGGAAAAATCGCTGGAAATAATCGATTCTACAGAGAAGACACAGTGGTGGACCGCCAATCATCCAGAAGATATGGATGGTGTCGCGAGTTTTGTCGCGATGTGCGATGGTGAAATTGAGCGGCTAGAATTAGACACAAAAAAAAGTGTACGCGCAAACTTGTGTCTTCTGGGGGTTGAACTGGACTAGATTTAGTCGCCCCCAATCCGAGACTTTGTTCAACAAAGTCTCGACTTCAGAAACAAATTTGTTCCGGTACTCGGCGTCGTTTTCCCGAGAAATACTGGCACTGCATAGCATAGTATGTTACAGGTTCGCAACATATCATTGATATGCAGAAGAAACAGCGTTGGTGATAGCACGCAGCCTTGTGGAACACCAGCATTAATAGGCTTATAATCGGAGCACGCACCGTCTACTACGACCTTGATGCTCCGATCAGCCAGAAAACTGGTGATCCATTTGCACAATTTCTTGGGAAGCCCATAGTAAGGAAGCTACGAAAGAAGCGCTTTGTGCCAGACCCGATCGAAGGCTTTCGCTATGTCCAAACTAACGACCAATGCCTCCCCCTTGGACTCGATCGCCTGCGCCCATCTATGTGTTAGGTAAACAAGATCACCAGCTGGGCGACCCCGACGGAAACCGTACTGGCAGTCACTAATCAGCTAGTGCTCCTCAAGGTACCGCATGAGCTGGCAGTTAATAATGGAGTCCATTATTTTCAGGAACAAGGAAGTGATGGCGATAGGCCTATAATTGGACGAATCTGAGCGGTTACCTTTTTTAGAGATCGGGTGCACGAAAGCTGACTTCCATGAATTCGGGACAACACCTAGGGCGTAGGAGTACCGAAAAAGACGCGTTAGAACCGGTGCTAACTCTGGAGCACACGTCCTCAAAAATTGGCGGGATTCCGGCAGGCCCACGCAACTTGTGGATGTCCAGGGAGAGGAGTGCTTTGCGTACTGAGCACTGTGTGAATCGCACAGTGGATAGAGCACTCACACTGCGGGATGGTCGGCGGTGTGTTCCTCTAGTCATCAAGAGTCGAATTGGACGCAAAAGTCGGTCGGCTTTCTCTTTTGCGGCGTGGGCCAGTCAGTCATTCTCCATGTGCAGAGATGGTAGTTTTTTTTTTTTTATAGAATAGGGTAACAAACGAGCACACAGTCCACCTGATGGTAAGTGGTTGCTGCGGCCCATAGACATCTACATCTATCCTCGTTTGCGAATCAAAATGCAGATGCGTTGTCACCCGTGAGGACTAAGATGGAATGCCTCCTTTCCAGTAAAATGGGTCTCCGGTTCTCTACACTCAACATACGAAACACAGCAGTTTTAAGCTGCTATTTTACGCTGGTATTCTGTGAGAGCGTGGTCCTACCCCGGTCGAGCCGACCCAGTCGTACTACAACTATACTACTAATATAGCTGCAGCATGGCTCTACCACGTAAAATAGTAGTGATGGCTTACAGAAATTCCCCAGGACAGCCTTGGCGAGACCAGAATGCACGGGTTCCCGAAGGAAGGCGAACTAGTTTCTCGCCAATTCTGCCTATGTGCTCTTGTTGTACTTTATACTTTAACTGGAATA
Source organism: Parnassius mnemosyne (assembly GCA_963668995.1). Lineage (NCBI taxonomy): Eukaryota > Metazoa > Arthropoda > Insecta > Lepidoptera > Papilionidae > Parnassius > Parnassius mnemosyne. The sequence continues at coordinate 21,152,329 of CAVLGL010000084.1, read as the reverse complement.
AACGGATTTCTTACTTTCTTTCTATTTTTTATTTTATTTTATAGGATAGGGTGACAAACGAGCACACTGTCCACCTGATGGTAAATGGTAGCTGCGGCTCATAGACATCTACATTTATCCTCAACAAAGAATCAAAATGCAGATGCGTTGTCACGCGTGAGGACTAAGATGGAATGCCTCTTTTCAAGTAAAATGGGTCTCCGGTTCTCTACACTCACCATACGAAACACAGCAGCATTGAGCTGCTATTTTACGCTGGTATTCTGTGAGAGCGTGGTCCGTCCCCGGTCGAGCCGACCCATTCGTGCTACAACTATACTAAAAATACAGCTGCAGCATGGCTCTACCACGTATAAAACTTTCTTTTAAAGTGCAGATGCATTGTCTCCCCTAAAGAACTAAGATGAAAAGCCTCGTTTCCAGCAAAAAGGGTTTCAAGTTCTTCTACTCACCATACGAATCAGCAGATCCGAGCTGCAATTTAACTGGTGTTCTGTGAGACAATTACAATTATCGGATTGTTACAGCAAAATAATCTTGTATTTACCCTCCGTATATGTAAATGAAACATGGAGAGAATAAAACTTTTATTTTTAAGTTGTATATAATATTACACATAATGTCTCTTTATCTAAAAATCACACTTATTTAGGTATTTAAAAATAAAGCAAGTTGAATCGCCTCTATACAAAACAAGTGCATGTATAAATTATTATTAACAAAGGCTAATTATTTACATTGAATGTTATTTTTTACTGTTTCTTGCATTATTGTCAGCGGTTTTCACAGTGATGCATTTTTTATCTAAAAATTTTAGAAGCTCCTGAAATAAAAAAAAATAAAAGTTAAGATTATTTTAACTGTTTTAAAACGACTCTATCACTTTTAAGGTCTAGGTCTATAAGTCAAAGTGACTGTGACGCCACGAGACTTAACTACATTTAAAATTTAGTAGCGTTTAGAGTATTTGGCCAGTAGCCAGCTTGTTCAAGACGTTACATATTTCCTATATGCAACATGTTACATATCTATACGTTAGTGATTATAAGCAACGGTATAAAATAATCCCCATCCCGTTACCGTTATAGCCTAACAAAGTGCACTGCCGAACTGAAAAAAAAATAGTCCTCACCCACAGATTACTTCATAGGAAGTATATTTGCAATAGTTGTCGCACTTGGCACGCGGGTTGGAGTATTTTTATTTTTTTATTTATTAGGACGACGCTGCTGTCAAACTCCTGATTTGCTTCCATCAGGTACTACACCTACGAGACGATATGGGGTAGTGTATATTCTTACACCGCTACAGTGACACAAAACTCGACGAAGGAAAAGCCTCTGATAAATGGAGAGCCGTGTAGTGGTAGCTAAGAATATCCATAACCTAATTTCATCCCATGGGTGTTGGTTGTAATAGGAGATAGGCTAAAAAATATTTCATAATTTCCGATAGATAGCGGTGTAGCCATCTTGTTACAGCCAGGCGTACAATAAACCAACCGACAACGGGAATCAGCGTGAAAGGTGTGTGGCTTCTGGAACTGTTATCGTCGATCCAACTGCCGAGAGTCACGATTAAGGCAAACCGTCCCAACGATCGGAGAAGCCCGTGTCTAGCATTGGACGTTTGGAGAGACTGATGGAGAAGAAGAAACATAAGACCACAGCTGAACTTACGATCTTTCAAGAATGCGCCAATTGACATGCATTACTTGAAAAGATTTACTGTTGGCAGCAGATTGGTGAGTGCAGGGCCAATACTTTAGACTATAAGTCGGTAGCCAGAGATTCTTTCCGTAATCATCAGATAGGACAGCTTGTAAGCGAGGTTGGTACTTGAAGAAAAACTCAGCACATACCGCTCTTGAACCCCATTCTGTGTATGTTTTTTTTTTTTTTTTTTTTTTTTTAAACTAAACTAAACTAAAACTCAGCACATACCGCTCTTGAACCCCATTCTGTGTATGTTGAATTTTACATCCCTTCTAACCGGCAACGCAACAATATGTAAAAAATATAGTAATACGCCGTCAATTTGTGAACCATGCTTGGTAATTCATTCCCACAATTGTAGAGAGCCTCGACTAATAGTATTTTGGTTTGCGGTTTTCACAATATTGTTGAAACTACAACTTTGTCTTACACTTTTGACCACTCTGCGTGCGAGAAAATATTTATTGCAGTAATTACAATTTCATCATCATCACCATTTATCGTTGCAACTATGGTAAACATCCACCCTAGGAGGCAATCTATGCGGAAAGGCCTATGTTCAGCAGTAGACTTTTGATAGGCTTGTATGATAGGATAACTTCGGAACTTTGTTAGCGCGTTTTAGGCTTCGATGTGTTTCGATGATGCGGCGGCGCTGTCGTCGCGCCACAGGCTGTAATGAATTAATAAAAAAGGCATTTCATGTTAAACAGTAGATGACAATGTATCCGCATCTAATTCACAACTGACAATTTATGACATATATTCTACGGGCCACAGCAATTGCTTTCCATAAGGTGGTCCGTGGGCTCGTTACCCTTATTTCTATTAAAAAAATATATAACAATAAGTTGATACCTTAGGATTGTAGCGGTAGCCATAAGAAACTAGGTCTTTATGTATGACGTCAATGTTGACTGGCTCATAGCGGAGTATCGCTTCCCGTAAGCCGCGACGACACGAGACGTAATTATGGAACGCTATGTGCAACGGTACACGGCATGCATGGACCTGAAGAGTATAGCAAGCATGCTGTAATTTTATCTTTTTCAATAACTCAATTATTTTGATGTTGGTGTCGTTGAAAGCGACTTTGGCTGAAATCGAATTCATCAAACAACAGCTGACGTGCAACACGAGACGCTAACATTTTGCCAGATGACGCGCGTATTGTCATTTGTCTCGGTTCCACATGTAGATGCACATCAAATTTATTGTAGGCATGTGTGCAGCAACAATGTTAATAGTGTGGTAAAAAGTTGGTTAAATCACGTCTACAAGTACGCTATGAAAACGCAAAATTCATCAACCTCTAAACAACCGACGGACAAGGGCGGACGCCCGCTAGTGCCACTATCGTTTCTGAAAATAGTGAACACATTTTATTGTCTTTGTTATTTCTAACCTACAAATACTTGTATAGCAGCTGAAATCAACATCAGCACATGAGGCGAGAGGCCACATGTTATCGAACGATCTATGTTACTGACAGTCAACGATCTTAAATGTAAGTTCCGCGTCGGCGCTCAGAATGACGGGCAGCTTGTTGAGCAACGTGTTGGGCGTCAATTGTTGCCTGATGAATAATGACTACTTATAATCACTCCTCACCACTCAGATATCGCAGATTTGACACACAATACGTATAAGGTGTGACCGTGTAGCTAATGGGGATTAATAAAGTTAAATGTTAGGTTAATGAGCTAAAACGCATATTTTCAGCTTAGTATAAGTAAATACTAGGTAAGCTCTTAGCTTTGAAAGGATATTATCTAACCTCATAATGTTCTTAAAGAAAATATTTTGCCATAAGCTACCACTGCAGCATGGCACTTTTATACGTGGTAGAGCCATGCTGCAGCTATATTAGTAGTATAGTTGTAGCACGAATGGGTCGGCTCGACCGGGCAAGGACCACGCTCTCACAGAATACCAGCGTAAATAGTAGCTTAACATTACTGCGTTTCGTATGGTGAGTGTAGAGAACCGGAGACCCTTTTTACTGGAAAGTAGGCATTCCATCTTAGTCCTCACGGGTGCCAACGCATCTGCAATTTGATTCTTTATTGAGGATAGATGTAGATATCTATGGGTCACAGCAACCATTCACCATCAGGTAGACTGTGTGCTCGTTTCTCACCCTATCCTATAAAAAAAAACTACACAAAGCGGTTGACCCCACACAAAGTGTGGCCACCCACAAAACATAGACTTGTACCATCTGAGTTCTTGCACCTCTTACCAGGTTGTTATTACTAGGTTGATCGATAAGTTTTCGGAATAGGACACTAATCAATGAGTTATGGGAATGCGTTCTATTTTTTTTTCGAATTTTAAATTCGTTAGTAGCCAAGGCCAGAAAAAACTAAATTAAAAACTATACCCAATATTTGTTTAAACTTCACATTTGGCGGGAATTTGATGCGTATGCAAAATGGAGAAACTCGAACTTCGTGCGGTTATTAAATATTTCTGCCCGAAAAAAAATTCTACAGTGTTTTTAAAGAACTTTGGCAGACAATGCTCCATCTTATTCTACAGTGACATACTGGTGCGCTCAATTTAAACGCGGTAGAACTGGCTGCAATGACGATACTCGCTCCGGGCAGCCAACAACAGTCACTACGCAAGAAAAAATTAAAAGAAAATCGAAGTAATTGTTAAGGTAGATCGACGTGTGACCATTCGTTATTTTGCTGAGATTCTAAAGCTTTCATTTGGGACAATTCAGTTTATTTTAACTCATACCTTTAACTTCAAAAGCAAGAGTTGACATTTCAAAGCTAAAGTTAGCAACAATTGATCATCCGATCGAGATTCTTTTTGCGCTGGTTTCGTAACCGTAGATAAAATGGTGTATTTTGGCCTGGAGTCGAAAAACCAAAGCAAGGTGTGGAAAAGACCGAAAAATTATGGCCTCTGTCTTCTGGGATGTGGAAGGTATAATAATGATAAACTATTTAAGTAAATAAATAAAATTGAAGTGTCCGTTTGTAATGTTAAAATAACAGCTTTTTACTAAATGCATATGGAAGTATATACGGCACTAATAACAAAAAAAAATTTAATGTTTTTGTCTATCTGTCTGTTTGTTCCGGCTCTTCTCCGAAACGGCTAGACCGATTTTGACGGGACTTTCAGTGGCAATAGCTGTTATAAGGAGTAACTTAGGGTACTTTTATTTTAACAAAATAACCGCTTCCACGCAAAAAAATTTAATACCCATAAAATCGTAGTAAATTCCACGCAGGCGAAGTAGAGGGGGACAGGTAGTCGTTAATAAAAAAAGCTACGCGATGAACTAAAAAAATAAACGTCGCGGAAAATTGCGTGATGGTGTGCATTTTCATCATGTTAATGCCCTTGCCCATCGATCTGATGTTGCAGGCGCTTACATCCGAACTATTGGGTTTCAGTTGATGCAGCACCAACCATATTCTCCGGACCAAGCTCCGAGTGATTTTCACCTTTTTTTACTCACCTGAAAGAGCACTTGCGTGGTATAAAATTCGACGGCGACAATGAGATGATGTGTGCTGTAGTGGCCTTTTTCGAGTCCCAGGATAAAGCCTTTTTTCCGAGGGAATCAAGCAACTTGCAAAACTGTGTGGCTATTCAAGGTACAATTTACTTATACTTATCCTAGTTTCATTGATTCCCAAAACCTTATTAATCAATCTAGCAGAACCCTAACCTCGACTTCCATGCAGCCTACTTTTGGCTTCCATTGAAAACTTTCTTTCTCATCGATTGAACATTTGAGAATTAGATCTAGGTAAAATTAAATTTTAATTTTGAATTCCAAATTCCGAAATAAATCTGAATTTGCATGCATAATTTAAAATTTATGATAAAAGTCAAACTCCTGATTGCTAAGAATGAGGGCATCCACGAATTATTCTGCCACCAGGACGGCGCCACTTTACAGTGAGGTAAAATATTTGACTGATTTCATAGCGGGGATGATAATTCCTTAGGAAAATGTAAACTTTAAGGTTTCTTTCCGTATCATTACTTATATTTTATATTAATTACATTAGATATGAATAATCCAAACTATAAATGTAACTAAAAGTAGAAAATTTAAAAAAACAGTTATAGAGTGCAAAAAATTAAAAATCAAACCACTGACCCAATGTGTTGTATATTAATATAATACTCTAGATAATGATAACCTATTATTTATAACTAATTTCTCAATTAACAGACATTATATAACAGAAAATATTACCTCAGTCACAACTAGCGACATCTGGTGAGTGGAAGAATATTAGCCCTCAATTACCTTAGTTTTTTCTCTCTTCTGAAATACCCAATCTTCAGCACTACATCCTATGTCTTTTATATCAGGCAGATCTTTTGTTTCTTTATAAATATAATTCTTCATATTGAAATTGGTGCTTGCTGATATATCCTTAGTTTTCTTCGGGCTTTTATGCTTCTCTTGTAAGTTTAATGCCTTCTTAGGAGAATCAAGTTTTAATTTCTTGGGGGCTACAGGTTGCTCAGAGCAGTGCTCTATTAGTGGATGAGTTTGGTTGTACAAATGGGTTAAGAGTTGAATAGCTGAAAATTTAAAAGCCATTCATATATGTTTATTGTATCAGATATATTTATACAATAGTGTTCAAATAACTTTATTATAATAACTTTAAAGATTACAAAGGATGGAATTGATGCCTTTCGACCCTCTCTGCCTGACTGGCATTGTCATAAACTCTGCTGCAGCAGAGATTAATGAAATCCCACTAAATATAAACTCTTGGTCTAGTAAATTTGGAATATCAATAAATCTCTGGAGACCATTAGGTAATGATCGGCAGTTTGCAAAAATATACTGCTATACTGCAGCAATATTATGGTTGCAGCACGAATAGGTCGGCTCTACCGGAAAAGGGCCACGCTCTCACAGAATATCAGCGTAAAATAGAAGTTTAATGGTGCTGTGTACAGTGGTGTTTGTATGGTGAGTGTAGAGAACCGGAGACCCGTTTTACTGGAAAAGAGGCATTCCATCTTAATCCTCACGGGTGACAACGCATCTGCATTTTGATTCGCAAACGAGGATAAATGTAGATGTCTATGGGACACAGCAACCACTTACCATCAGGTGGACTGAGTGCTCGTTTGTCATCATATCCTATAAAAAAAAAATACTCTTTTTACTGATAATATGTCATTCTATCTTAGTCCAACTGCTGACAACGCATCTGCATTTTGACTTTTAAAATCAAAATAAATATAAATGTCTATAGGCCACAGCATCCACTTACCATCAGGTGGACTGTGTGTTCTTTTGTCACTTTTCTTCTATATAAAATAAAAAAAAACTGGTTTAGTAAGTAATTTATAAGTTGGACTGTTCAAGTTGCAGAAACCAGTTGAAAAGTCATGGCCATGTTCAGATCTTTAAATAAAATCAGATATTTTCTCCCAATTAAAACAAAGATCTGCTTCTTGTTTTCCTATGCTAATGTGTGATAGTGTGACATAAGTTAAGCCCTTCTAAGTAAGTTAGACCGTCTTGTAATGCCATCCACTTCATCATCTTATTTTGACCTTATTCTGAATTTGATCACTACTTTATTTGATTTATTTTGACATGCACTTTATCTTCTGAATTTGCGCATGTGGCTCACCTGATGGTAAGTGACTACCACCGCCGATGAACAATTGCAACACCAGGGAAATTGCAGATGCGTTGCCCGCCTTTTCAAAAAAAGAGTAGGATATTTCTTGAAGGTCCCTAAGTCATATTAGTCTGGAAAAATCGCTAATGATAGTCGATTCTACAAAGAAATTGTGCAAATAAGAAAACTTCTAGAAAATTGTCAGATGGTTCCAAGAGATGCAAGATTATGGCGGAACCCATATGTGGTATGCCATAAGGTGGAAGTTTAATATACGCCCCATAATCTTGCAGAGTATACAAGTAATTGCAATAATCTTCATGGTGCAAAACTCTTAAATACACTTCTTGATTACATAAGCGGCTTTAACTAAAGCGACTATTAAACACAGGCTTCATACTTATTTTAGTAACATAAACCATCATTTGAAGTATATGTATACTAGCTGTTCCGCGTATAATTTATGGTTTTAATTTTGTTGCGCGGAACTCTAATTATTTCTCAAAAATATAAGTAGCCTAAGTTACTCCTTATAACATGAGCTATCTACCAGTGAAAGTCCCGTTAAAATCGGTCCAGCCGTTTCGGAGATTAGCCGGAACAAACAGACAGAGAGACAGACAAAAATTTTAAAAATTGTGTTTCTGTTATAGGTACCGTATATACTTTTATATGAAATTAGTAAAAAGCTGTCATTTTGACATTACAAACAGATACTTCAATATTATATAACTTATATATATATATATATATATATATAGGTGATATTTATTATGACTTTATGTATATTTATCTATTTATTAATTATTTATAATGGATTGGCAAGCCGTGGTAAAGTTGTGGTAGCTCAGGGGCTAAGCACTTGCTGCAACCTGGGTTCGATCCCCACCAGCACCAATGAAATTGTTAATTGCAATAATAAGTGCTAAATTACCACATGCACGGCGGTGAAGAGAAACATTGTGAGGAAACCTACAAAGAATATTTCGAAGACGGCCGACATTTCCTGGCCCCAAAACCCTCTCTATAATGAGATGTGCCCAGCAGTGGGACATACATAGGCTGTAACTTCAACTAACTTTAATGGGTTGGCAATCACAGTATTTTTGTTATAGTAGACACTACTGTCAATCTCCTGGTTTGTTTCCCTTTGTCACCTCTTTCGACACCCATGGGACAATATGGGGTAGTGGATACTCTTACACAAATATAGGTTATTTATTATTATATGTGTTTGTTTATTATTATATGTATTTTATTTTGATGCTCATTAACCTTGCATGCACATTTCATTCACCTATCATCATTATTGTACATGGATTACAAATTTTATTATTCATGTCATCATTGTAAAACTTAAGATTTTACTAATCCCAAGGGCTGACTGGTAAAGAATGCTTATAACATTAAGTACACCTGTCTTCCTATTTATATGGTCCATAAAGTTATAAATAAAGATATGAATATATTATTTTATATACATATGTTATATTAATATAAAAATCTTTTGTGGTTGTAGTTAATCTCAAAATATTTTTTTAAAAAGTCTGTGGTCTTACCTCGTTTTCGTTTGAATGGCTTCAAACCATATTTTTCTAATTCTTTATTCCTTTCAGGTGAAGACATTGCTGCATAATCTAACATAGGTGTTACATCCCCCACTTTTACAACATATTCACTATTTGTTGGTGTTTGTACTGTAATATTGTTATCTTTAATAATTGCCTTTATTGGGGTTGAAGATGTGGATTGACTTAGTGTAATGTATGCTTCAGTTGTTTTTATTTTATTATCTTTAATACAAATGTTTGGCAGACAACTTTCACTTAATGATCTATTTAAAGAGCAGTTTTTCTTTAAATTAGTATCATTTTTTGTTTTATTTATGTTGCAAATCTCATCTATAATTGATATACCACCCATATCAAAATGTTCTATTTTTGATTTATGCATGGAATAGTTAAGTTCCTTATCAGATAAATTAAATGGTTCAGAGTTATTACTACAATTAGAAATAAGATCACTCTTGGAACTTGCCATTTGGTTTTTACATGATTCAGTTTCATTGTCGGAAATGTTTGCATATTTTGTGTGAATATCATCAAACTGTCCATCTAAACATTTCTCTTTCCATGGAGCATCAATACAAATTTCATCATAATCTATGGAAACATTATCTTTTTTACCTAGGTTTAGATACTCATTGTGTTTGTGATTTTCAGATGCATTACAAGTATTGAAGCTTTTTTGAGATACTTCTACTGATGAATCTGAAGACTGAGTTAAATCTATATCACTATTTTGTTTGTTTTGATCATATTCATAAGAATCTATAAGAGAATTGTTTAATTTGTTTTTAGAATTGTTATCTAGTGTAGACTCCTCATTAATTTCTTCTACATAAATAACATTTCCTTCTTTGGTCAAATCATGACTTGGTTTTAAATTCTTACATTTTGATGATGTAGGAATGATACTATTGTAGTCATCATATTGTATAATAATGGTAACATCTGATGACTTGGCTTGTGAACTACCAATATCTACAATTGGTAAATCTTCATCTGAGTTAGACGATTGTGTAAGATCCATTGTAATTACATTTTTCTTATTTTCTTTGCAATGTTTCATTGTTTCTACATGTGTATAATCTTCAATCTTCTGTGTTAGTGCAATGTTTTCACTATCAAGGGAATTATGATCTTGACTAATTGGATTAACACATTCAGTCATTTCCATACAATCATTTTGTATTTGTTTAATTTCAGGTACCTTTAATACCTGTGCTGGTGCAATGTTTTCACTATCAAGGATATTATGATCTTGACTAATTGGATTAACACATTCAGTAATTTCCATACAATCATTTTGTATTTGTTCAATTTCAGGTACCTTTAATGCCTGAGAAAATAAATAAGTCTCTAATTTTCGCAAAGACACAGATATACAATCAGTTAAATCCATATAGTCGTTGGTTTTTCTTTTAGTTCTATTACTTGATTGAGACAGCTGGGAACATGGTTTAGTTATATTTGATTGGCTAATAATATCCACAGGCTGTGTCAAATCTACAACAACATCTTGATTGGCATCATCTTCTCTAATATTTTCATCTCCATTTCCTGTGTATATAATAGAATTGTCTATTATTGAAGAAGTTTCGTCTTCAAAGATGTCTGGAGAAAGACTCCTTCCTCTCTGCGGTGAGGAAAGCATTGTTGTTTTATTGCATTCAATTTGTGTTTCAACCTGTTTTGAAGTTCTGTTTACAGTTATGACAGATTTGTCAAGATTTTGATTTATGATAAAATCTTTACTATAACCCTTCTTTTCTTCTTCTTTTAGTAAATTTGAATGAATGATTTTAAATTTATAAATATCCTTTGCTGCTTTTAATGACCCACTGAGTATTGTATCTAACTCAGTTTGAGTACATTCTAGATCTGAAATAGAAACAACTAAATCCTGTTTAAGTTTAGGGCTTGCTGGTCTACCAGGTATTTTAGACCAATCTCTTAGCAAGTCACTTTTGACATAAGAAATATCATGCAGTAATCCTGGTACATAGAATATTTCATTACTCTTCATTAATTCATATTTTATATTTGTTGTTAGATAGTATAGACCACTGTTAATTATATTGTTTTCATATTTATCATTATCAAAAGAATAATCAATATTTTGAAATAGTACTTGGGAATACTTATCAAAAATTCTTTGCTGCCTTTCCTCTTCAGATGTCAATAGTAATTTATATTGTTTTATGCACCGTTTCAATCTCTTACTAGTCTCTGGTTTAAATTTAATCTCAGGTACTTTAAATCCATATTCTTGTAATGTTCTGCGTATTTTATTTGTTCTTTCTTGTGAAGTTAACTTGGTCTGTGAGCTTTCTGCATCTGTCTGATCTCCAGTGGACTGAAGAGACTTTGATAAAGCTATGGCTAACTGCAACTGTTCGGAGTCGACATCAATACCACTTTTTAAACAAACATTATTAAAGTCTTTAGTAAAAGTGACAATACAATTTTTCTTTGATTTAATTAAAGCTCTTATGTCTTTTTGCCCTTTAATATGTTTCCTAGGTTTAGCTTTCTTATTATCTACTTTAAACTTTTGACACCTTTTAGGACCAGTGTATTGGTTTTTTGTCTCTTTGAAGTCTGTGAGACTTTCATCCATAACAGGACTTTCAAAATACTTACTTTTTATAATTTGTTTAGTCATTAATCATAATATGGCAAATACAAACAAACATAAATTCTACATAATTTATTAACTGGCGCACCTATATATCTACATAAATCGAAGCATATATGAAACTACTTATCAGGTCGATCTGGTCTCTCAGCCTCTTCCATAAGCTTTCGTATCATATCGCCTGTTCTATTTCGCAAGCCACTAGCGATCATCTGTTTTCTTTCAACTTCTGTCACAGATTCCTCATAAAAAATGTCTAACTTTTTACGCAATTTTTCTGTTACACTTGAAAATCTGTAAAATAAAAATAAACAGATGAGTTATGTATAACCTTAAAACAATATATTTTTTTAATATTTTATGTAATACTTACTGATATAAAGCACCCCATATAATACCAAAAGTTAATACGCTAAACCCGATTATATTACTAACTTTAGCTGCAGGTGTACCTTTTAACTTTCTAGGTTTCCATTTTGAGGAGTCAACTCCAATAGCCATTTTTAATAATTTTTTATTATTTTATGACAAAAAATGGTAAAATAAGATCTCTACTCATACAGCCTAGTATGACGTGTTTTCGTTCACAAAATTCTGTACAAGATCTACCACTTCTTATTACCTATTTTTTTTACAGGAGAGGTGGCAAATGAGCATACAGCTCACCTGATGGTAAGTGACTACCGCCGCCCATGAACAACTGCAACATCAGGGGCATTGCAGGTGCGGTGCCGCCTTTTAAAAAGGAGTAAAGGCTTTGTGATTTTTTGACAGAAGTCTTGTGGTACAAGATGCTTATATGTCACAATGCGAAGTTATCTTATATATAGTTATCTATACAGGGTTATTTTGCAATAACCGGCCAAATTTGCAGAGATGGTTCAGAATAAGTAAAATAGGCAATGTGGTGAAGAAAAATTAATAAAAAAAAATTCTGTCCTTTTTATCTTTTAAATCGAAAATGCGTGGTAATGCATTATTTATCTGATTTTACTACGCAATTGCCTACTGATCGACCCTTACAATCCTTATCGATCAGTAGGCAAAAACGTTGTTGCCCATAAATCACATTCAATTTGGGATAATTTCAAATAAAAGTAGAAGCCTTATTTACACGTATTTTCAAAAACTGCAATAACGGTATATCATTATTTATATAATTTGAACTTAAGTTTAAAATTTGGCTACTCTTTGAAAGTAACCCTGTATATACAAAAAATAACAAAATGTACATGGTCTACAAGCCCTTCACAAAATGAAGGTCTGCAGTAAATGTCTACAGCAAAATATTTACAATCTTAAAATTACTGGAAGAATTCAAAAATTAGGATTTACATCACTGTCAAATATTTGTGTGTGATTTGAGCTACAATAGTTAAATGTTTAAGTTGTGCTGTCTTCAAAATCATGTCACACTAGACTGTATGGTCTAAAACTTTCGCCTGCCTTAATTTGCAAATCATAACAAACAACGATTTAATTTTGTCAGGGTTCCCAACTTAGGGGTTTCCCCTTTAATTTAGGAGGAAAATAAATGGGATGGGATTTTTTAGGGCTTTTATAGTTTTAAGGACTTTTATACTTTTTCCACTTTAGCTGATTTTTTTTTCTGTGTGAAATGTTTCAAGTTTTGGGCAGTATGTTTTACATTACATTGTTACACGTTTGCAATTTCCTATTACGTAATGAAATGATGCCAAGTGTGATAATGGTCTAAAACACATTACAACGAAATAGTGCATCATTTATCATATTTAATCCATTATGTAAAATGTATGTTTATTTAGTATCCAAATGTATGATTTTATGTCTGTTCTCGTTAGGCATACCTCAAAACAAGATCGTTCAACCAGTGTGTGCTGTCAGTGATCTGAGACGTGGTCCTTCACTGCTGGTCGTATGAGGAAGCTCAAGGCCACTCGGCGAGCTATTGTGACGGCTTTGCTCGGAGTTTCTCTGCATGATAGACGTAAAAACGAGGCTATCCGCAGTAGAACCAAAGTAACCGACATAGCCCAACGGATTAGTACTCTGAAGTGGCAATAGGCCGGCCATAGAACTCGAAGAAGCGACAACCGATGAGGAAGAAACGTTCTTAAGTGGCGGCCTCGTACCGGTAGGCGAAGTGTAGGGCGTCCTCCCACGAGATGGAATGACAACCTAGTAAGAGATGCAGGAAGTCAATGGATGCAGGTGACTCGGGACAGTGCTTTGTGGTATTCTTTTGGGGAGACCTATGTTCAGCAGTGGACTTGTGATGGGATTTAATGATAATGATGAAGAATGTGATTTTGGGGTTTTTGATTAACCTTTAGGGATAAATGTAAATATTTTTTGGAGTTGGTAACACTGGATTCTGAATATGATTTATTTATATTAAAAACTTGTTGATAAATTAATTTCTGTGTAAATAGCTTGCTACATATTTATTTGTTCTGTTCTAAATAAAAGTATTAAACGTAGTGATTATATTCACTTTGAAAAGTATCTTTTTTATACCATGTCATTGTTGCAAACGTTATCTTATACGGAATATCAAAAAGCTTTAGCGTTGAATATTGATACATGTGAAGTAATTTCCAAACTAGCAGATCTAAAGTAGGCAACAATTTTTTTTTATTTCTGTAGGACTGTAATACATTCTGGCATAGGAGTAAAGTATTCTGTGCATTCTGGCGGCCTGCCTGAAATTTGGGAAACGTGCTTTTTGTGTGGTTTTTGTGCATACATTGCAATAAATAAAATCTTTAAATATGTCTTACCACCCATAACTTTATATTTAACTAAACTTTAAATAAGAATCTACTGGTTTTTATTTTTTCTGATAAATTTAATTAAATAAGCTCTATAATCTCTTATTTTTAAAGGCAAAAAAAGGCCCTTAATAATTCATACATAATACAATTCTACTATAAATTAATATATTATTATATCTTAGATACTATAATATTACCACAACTAATCAGTTTAGTTTATTACCACATTGATTACGGAAAAGGGACTTCTTCCTTTTCTTTTCCTCCACTATAATAAAACTCAAGACTCCGGTTCAAAGGGCTTTTGTACACCCTATGTATGACAAGAGCAACCGAACATCATATTGTCCACCTGATGATAAGTGACTACTATGACCCATTAACATCTATATCTAGTGCCTTTTAAGAATCAAAATGTAGATGTATTGTCACTCAGGACTAAGAAGGAATGCTTTTCTACTAGTACAAAGAATAAAATTTTGCTGTTCCATGTCTGTATTCTGTTAGAGTGTTATCCTACCCTGGTCAAGCTGAACCATTTGTGTTACAGCTATGAATAGCTGCAGAATTAGCTCTGCATATTACTATTTACTACTTTATTACTTCATTGAAATTGGATGTACAGACCTGCATCACACTCACTTCATCCATGATATCAAGCTGGTATTGTAGAAATGTTGCAACTAAAGAGTTTGGCATTATCTATAAACGTTTTCATCCTGTATTAACTCTGATCTCAATCATCTGAATCCTCTAAATAAAAATTAAGTTTGTAAAAATAATGATTTCATCTAGTAAATATCTATTTATACATTTTTCAGAGTTAATCTCAATGAAATTAAAAAACCTGGAGAAGTTTTAATGAAGACTTTAGATCGACGCGGTTATACTGTGGAACAATATAGACAATTATTAACTACAGCATTAAATGCTAAAACAATTATTACTTATTACAAGCCACAATGTAAATTGGCAATATTAATAGGAAACAATAAATATAAATATTTGTCCAAATTAGTAACACCATCAATTGATTGTGACTCTTTGGCTTCAAATTTAAAAGGTTTAGGATTTATTATAATTACTTTAAAAAATTTAACTGCTGTTGATTTGAAATCAAATCTATCAAGAATATTTGAATCAATTCCTGAAGATTCTTATTGTAAGTATTTTACTAATTGCTATTTTATACATTGTTTTGCCTGTTAAAGTTAAATAATGAAATTAATGTGTATTTAAATATAAGAAATCATTGTGATTTGGACATCACGTAAATATAAGAAATTATTATTTATAAGTAAATAAATTATCATTAACTAGTTTCTAAAACTATTAAACACTAGTTACATTGTTTCGTGAAAATCATATAACAACCCAACCTTTATATGTGGTAGAGCCACACTGCAGCTATATTAAGGTTGCAGCATGAATGGGTTGGCTCAATTGGAGTAGGAACACACTCACAGAATATCAACGTAAAATCCCAGCTTAATGCTGCAATGTTTCGTATTGTGAGTGTACAGAACTGGAGATGCTTTTTATTGGAAAAGAGGCATTCTTAGTCCTCAGGGGTGACAATGCATCTGCATTTTGTCTTTTAATCGGAGGATCAACGTAGATGTCTATGGGCCACAGCATTTTCAGCATTAGCAGATTCTCGTTCACTGTATTTGTAATGCTATTAATGTATCTTAATAGCCATTTAAGCAATGTGTGAATTTAACCGATTCGTTGCAACACTAATTTTCGACAACTTTTAACTGTGGCAGCGAACAAATATTTCGTGACACATAGAAGTAGATGACACGCCTATTGTGCCATCAGCCATGTGTAAAAATAATGTTCTTTTTTATGCTTTTTTACTTGTTTATACCTGATTAAGTTTAGTTGACATCAAACATCTGTTGCAAACGGAAGAATACTTATTTTTAGTGCCTAACTACGTGTTTTTCTTGAAATGAAGAGTAAGTGAATTTTTATGTAGAGTTTACAAACTTTTTGGATTATTTTTTGAATTATAAAAAAAAAACATTTATATAAGTAGGTACAGCTAAATCACCCTGAAAAACCTTGGTTTTTATTAAATTAAATTTTCACCTAATAATAACGTTTGTTAATATCAAACAATCAAGAACCTTAACTTGGAAAAAATAATTTAATAGGTTTACGATTTATTAATATTTACAAATGTTATATATTATTTAATGTTATACAAATGAAAAATTAAAGCTAATCGGAAAACGTCTAATTAGTAAGAATAGCAAAATAAAAGTGTTTTCAAAAGGAAAAAACTATAGCCAGATGCGCTGGCGCTGTACGGCGGCGGATGAACAAATGACTATTTATTAGCAAACTTTTTTTATGCATGAACGCGTTCTAACTGTTTCAAGCAAAAATAAACCTTATACACATTATTACAATATTATATCACAAGATCACATGGTACTTCGTAGGTCCATTCGGCCAGTAGATAGTAATAAGACGGTACTTCAACCATTTTAAGCAAAATTAAACAATAAGATAAACACATTGTTTTCTTTTTAACGGGAGACTTGTTTACAACTTGAGTTTGTAAGCGATCGCAATGAGTGCTATTATTTGTTACTTATTAGACTATTTTTCCATAACATGATTTAAAAAAACCCATACAGTAAGAAGAGTACCATGTACAAGTTAAAAAAGGTTGACAACCCCTAAAAATTTCAAATTCTCAAAATATCCAGAAACGAAGCTGTAGGCATGAACTACTTGCAGAATAATGAATATTTTGTCCTGGATAAATCTTCCAAAAACGCAAATTGAGCGAGTTATAACGATTTTCAAAATGACACGACTTGCGTGTCATGTGCAACAGAAACGATTCAGTGCTGAATCGGTGAACAGGAAATATCAAATTGCTTTACAATTGTCTAGTTGAGAAGTTGAGGAATAATGAAAACGGTCGAACACATACATGAAGACATAGAAACTGCTAGTCATAAATCTGCTCTGTTAATCCCATAGTCATTCTGTTATCTTCTAGAAAGCTCAATACTCAGTATGTGCAACCCATACACGCTAATTATGAAATCTGATATATAAAAATTAATGTTTGTTCAAATTTTATGCACTGCAGTACCATTCATCAGATTGCGGTAAAATTTTTCATTATATTGTTTGCACTTCTTCCGCATAGGTTATATAGGCATAGTACAATTAACTTACAGTAGGTGAGTAGGTGGCACGCGTATCGTACCGACAAATTTATTTGAAAGCATGGACGTATAAATAAGGTATAATAATTTTTACAAAATTTAACGACGCAAGACGACATATTGATTTTTGTTTTTACTTACGACATCTACTTCTCACGGACGACGTTTGTTGCGTAATGGCGGGCGCTGGACTTATTATTAGTGTGATTGTGTGCGTGACCCCTTGTACGTACAAGCGAGTTGACTTATTATGGGTGCCTCGGTGAGTTGTATAGCGAGATTCAGTCCGCCTTATTGATACGTCCATGTTTGAAAGTTATATGTCATTCAACTTTAATGAAAGTATTATCATTCCCAATTAAACAATATAAATCTTCCAAATTTAAAACTATATTTCCGCAATTATTTCTTCTGCGGCTGCAACGCGCCTGGAAAGAGCTAGTTGTTTAATAAAATCAACATTTCAGGTTTTATTTTTTATGCAGGACATGGTTGTGAACTCTGTAATACAAGATGTATGCTGAGTGTAGACTGTCCAACTGAGGACATCACCATTGACGATTGTGTAACCGAAAATTGGTTACTCAAGCAAGTGGCATCATGTAAGCCTGAATTATGTGTTTTGATTTTGGACATGTGCAGAAATTATTTAGACAGGTATTATAACCATATTTAAAACATTTTATTATGTTAATATCTATATTAAAAATTCGTAGACCAGCTATAGAAAACAACATGAGCAGATCAGATGAGACTTTTCATTTTTGAATTTTGATTTGAGAAGATTTTTGATAAAACACAAGTTAATGGTGTTAAGGAGAGCGTTCACTTGTATTGAAGTATTATGCAGCAAACAAAATTATATTTAAAACATCTTTTTTTTTTCTTAAAAAAAACGCTACACTAGAATTTTGCTATTGTATTTTGGAAGCAGTTAACATACATATATTTCACAAGGAAAAACGTTCAGATCTGGAACAATTATTGGTAGGCCATAAAAATACTTCTTCCAAGTGCAAGTACGCCACGGAGCCGTAGAATAACATCCATTTTGATTTATTTCTCAATTACAGTCATAAGCTGTAAGACCACTGCTGAGCATAGGCCTTGCTATAGATGTATAGAGCAGGTGTGTTAGTGATAACCGCAGTTTTTTATTTTCTCGTTGTTATTAGACGCTACAGCCCATCTCCTGGTTTGTTTCCTATGTCGCCTCTTACGACACCAATATGGGGTAGTGGATACTCTTACACTGCCTCTATGCAGAATACAATTACAGCTAAAAATCCCTTAGCGCCCCATGATACGAGGGTGACACTGAAAGTTCTTAGAAAATCAAAAACTGAACAATCTAGCAACTTATTAGTTTTATTATATCTTTTCAAAATAGTGCCCATTTACAGCAATACATCGCTGCATCCGATGGAACCACTGAGAAAAGCACTTTGCCCACTCGTCCTTAGGGGTCTCTTCGACGGCATTTTGAGACGCAGCCACTGCTTCCTCGGCGTCCATAAAACTTTTTCCTCGAAGATTTTCTTTTATTTTC
Organism: Parnassius mnemosyne; assembly: GCA_963668995.1. Classification (NCBI taxonomy): domain Eukaryota; kingdom Metazoa; phylum Arthropoda; class Insecta; order Lepidoptera; family Papilionidae; genus Parnassius; species Parnassius mnemosyne. Next base: position 21,133,285 of record CAVLGL010000084.1, on the reverse strand, counting down.
GGAAATAAATAAAAATCGCAAGGTATATACCTTGCGATTTTTATTTATGCGGCGGGTGACCCAGTAATTCCACGACTGACGTCGCCAAGTAGTCGATTGTTTACTTGGCGGTTTGCGACGAGACGTTGTCGTGGCGAAGGAGGATCCTACTGCGAGGTCGTTTCTCCCGAACTTTTTCCAGGGCAAGTGGCAAACAACTGTTAGTGTACCAGTCTGCAGTAACTATTTTTCGATCCTCTAAAATAATTGGTGCGTAATGTTCTTCCGAAGAACGAGGCCACTATCTTTTTCTCACGCTTCGACCTCTCTTCACTTTAGTTGTGAACTCCTCGGGAGTAAACACCCACACAGCAGACTGTCTCTTAGTTTCAGGATCATAACAATAAATCCAGTTTTCGTCACCCGTAAGTGTGTCGAACACAGCATTTGAGTCACCTCCATTAAATTTTTGAACCATTTCAAGACACCAATCAACACGACGGAGTTTTTGGGTCTCTGTCAAATTATGAGGTATCCACCGGGCACAAAGCTTCCTTACCGCTAAATGTTCATGGAGGATTTTCTGCACTTGACTCATACCGATGCCTAAGCTTGTCTGAATCTGCTGATAAGTCACTCTTTTGTCAGTCTCTATCATACGCCGCACAACACTGATGTTATCTTCAGTCGTCGCCGTAGAAGTCCGTCCCTCACATAGATCATCGGCGAGATTAGTGCGACCACGTTTAAACTCAAAACCAGTTGTAAATAGTGGCACGAGATGGGGCCTCACCGTGAAAGGCCAATCGAAGTCTATCATAACTTTCTAGGTCGACTTAAATGACATCGAAAGTCATAAAAAATCATTATACGAAAATTTTCTCGCGTTAAATTTATGCTGACGTGACACAGACAATTTTGAATTTGCCGACAAATTGTAAACAAATGACAAATTAATAAAATACATACACAATAATATTGGCAAAGAGTTCCATTTTCAAAATTTGAACTTACTTTTTTATTATATCGTTTAAAAGTGGCCAGTTCTAAAAACTTTCAGTGTCGCCCTCGTAACACACATATCTCCTAGCTATGCTCAAACACCTAGCTCGGTAGTTGACTCGGTGTTATCAATACAAAAAAAAATTCAAAAGAATAAATCATATTATGAAAGGAAGAACATGATGTTCATTGGTTATTGCTTAATATTCAACTGTTGTGAAGCAATAAAACAGTCGAGTATTACCCAAAACAATGACGATTCAAAACTAAGAACTATAATATAAGAATATTGTAGTGTAAGTAAGAATATTATAGTGGCTGCACCTTCATCGTCAAATTCATACAATGCCGATAATAATCAGTACTGAATAAAAACATTACAAGGCATTATTTGTGATTAAGTAAGTATGCCAAATATTAAACATAACTATAAACAATATTATTTTAAAATAAGTATATGTGCCCACGATTACTTTCATGTAAAATTTAATACAAAAGATCGTATATCTTTCAAATCATTTCAAAATATTATACTGAAACAAAAATAAACTGGCTTCAGAGTGGATGAATTCATTAGTTTCGAGTTAAATTTGTTAATGGATAGATCATTTTTAACATCAGAATTATGTCCAAAAATCATATAAATCAACAATTTTGAAGCAGAGAATTCCAAAATTACACCTGACGTTACATTTTTTTAATGTGATTTGATTTAGATTACACTACATAATAAATAAAGAATCACGCGTTACTTTGCGCAAATTCATCATTATTAAAGATGAAGAAATTAACTAGATTAAATCGGCGTGCGAATGATTTATATAATTTTGAAATAGTTAAAAATTGCGTTACAGGAATATAAACCCTAAAATCTACGCAGCATTACCCACAATAGAAGACTACACGATCCATCGTAACTTACTCATTAGCTATTCAACGCAGTCGTCCGCAGCTGCTTACGAATTATTACAAATTGAATGTTCGACAACTATAGACGGAACATATGAAGTTAAAACTGGCGATACAGAGAAAATTGTCCCTGGGGCCAGTTTGTATGTGAATGCATTGTGTACAAGATTAGTTGAAAATTTGGATGTCAGCACTTTACTGGATAAAATACATGGAGGTTTGTAATGAGGTTTCTCGCTATCCCATAATGGCATGGTTGGACATGAGCTACCCCAAGTTTATTTACTACAATTAGCAAAGAATTTAATAGACACGATTCTCGTTATCAATTTGTGTAATAAACTGTATAGGCTTGTAAAAGTGAGCCAAGCTACAGAGCGATGTAAATGAATTTTTTTATGACAAATCTTGTGTAACAGTAATTTCTCATTATTCTATAATGACCTGGCCTGACCGAGTCGGTAATCTTTGAAGACTCAAAATTTGAAGTGAAACTTTTTACGGGGCTTTGAAATTCTGATCTGCAACCTTTTTGTGTGACGAAAAGTGGCGGGGGTAAAACTAAGTACCGCGTCATTCAGGTCGATCATTCAAATCGCGAACGCATGCCATTACATACTATAAAGTATATAGTAATACAATTACATGATTATAACGGTCTTTCGTTCAAATACTAATCTATTAATTTTATTTAAGACAGTTAAACAATACACGTACTTATTTTAGAAAGAGTGATCGCATTTGAGTAATAGCGCCATCTACATTTTCTACGTACTACCACGATAGTCAATTTTGGTTCGATAAAATTACTTTACTTATAGATTGAAGTAGATGGAGCTATTAAAAAAATTACAAGGGAATAATTTATGAAGCCTAATAAGGCAGAACAGCTTTTCATTTAAATAACAATTTGTAAATTTTCATTTATATAAATTTTTGTTGACATTATATAAAACTTTGGTTTAATTAAAATAAAATTACATAAAAAGTACATAAATAATAGATAATTACTAATTAACAAACTTTAATGAGTATTTTGTGTTACAATGGGATTTATAATTATTATGTAATTCACTGTGATGAGTCCTTTTTTTTACATGAAGAAATGCCTACGCATACCCGCCTCGCGGGAGCAAAGACGGGTTATGTCGGACTCGCACCGACTAAAACCCCATGGTGTTCCACCCTCGTCGCAAATTGGCAGGGCCACGGGAACACTTTCGCACACATCCGCGGCCCCACCTGCGCTGGCCGCCCCATGGCAGCCTCTCCTCAGGAGAGGACCACTCCTCCCTCATCTCCCTCTCAGGTAAGGCGCACCAGAACACATGGCGCGCCCTCCTCCTAGGCCTCCAACTTAACATGCGCAACGGACGCCCCCGTGTCCAATGCGCGAAGGCCATGGGGCCAGGAAAATCGAGCGCTTGGTAGCACCCGCTTTCCCGACCCCAGCGGCGGATCTGGTCTCGGGCTCCGCCGCCAACCAAGTTTCGGCCGCGGAGGGTAGGGAGAGCGGCGCCTCGCAATACCGACACTCCTCTCCCCCCGTGGCCCCACCACCACCGCCTCAACGGTGCGGCCCCGTTTGAGTCGCGGAGGATAGGGCGAGTGGCGCATCGCCATACCAACACTCCTCTTCCTCCGCGACTCCACCTCGGCTGCAGCTGTAGAGGGAGCGGACACCCCTCCCACCGCAGCCCACCAACACACATCCGAAATGGGCTCGTCAAGCCCACTCGGAGTGGCCACCTCGGGCCGGCCCTACACCTCGAGCCAGCCAAGGGGATCCTCTTTGTTCACCGCGGTTAACCAAGCCACGACTACTAAGCCCCCCCGCCACGACAAGGCGGGAACCCGTACGGGGGGGACTGTGATGAGTCTTAGTGTTGCCTAAGCCGATAATTTCTCTTCTTAACATCAAAGAAGATGATGCACTGTAACACATATTATGTGTTTAATTTTATGTAAATAAATGAATGATATACACAATCTATGCTATTCAAAAGACATTGATGAATAATTGAAATGTTTCCCTGTAATACAAAAGTTTCACTTCTATTGTGTGTCATCACGACACACACTGTTTTTAATTTTTAGTTATTACAAAATGCTGTTGCCCATATTCCGTTTCAATTTCTTTCTGTTGCCTCTTACGACATCCACGAGACAATATGGGGTAGTGGATATTCTTTCACCATCACTACACGGTGGAATATACAAACTTAAAATTTTAATGGAATACGGTCTAATTTCGCCCCTAGATGAATACTAGTATTGAAGTTAAGGTGTAAATTATAAAACATTTTAAATAGATAACTACTCATTATAATTTAAATTGTGTTCAATATAAGTAATTAATTTTACAGATGTTGAAAACTACGCTAAAAGACAAAGACCAATTAAAGTGCAATGTGGAGTCTCAAGGAGATCGCTTTATGATCCTGTTAGAGGTATGACATTAATTTTCAGTGAACATTATAAATATTTCAACAATTAGATTTAAGGAAGGAAATATAAAGCAACCAAAAGCGTTAAATTATTGTATATCATTTTTCAAGTAAATTAAAAAACATTTACTTTGTGTAATCTCCCAAAAATCACCATTCAAAGAAAAAAATTAGAATTCATATCTTTGATTGTCGTCTTCACTAACCTGTAATGGTATGGACCTTCCATTGCTGGTCATAGATTGCACGCAAGTTGCGGAGATTTACCGTTATAGTCACGCTTGACGAGCAAATAGGTGATCGCAGTATAACACCTCTCGTTTTACACTTGCTGCCAATCGTCATCGATCTGATATTTTAGATTTGGTAGTGGTTGTTTCATAAGCAGTTGGATGCTACTTATTTTTCTTTTCTCTTACGAACTCTTACGATAACCGTGGTATAAAATAGGGTAACAGAAAATCTCATATTATTATATTATTACAACTTCATTAGTTCATTCTAATTGTAATAAATTAAGAGTAAACAAAAAGTAAGAGAAACTAATTAGTAACTTAATTAAATTATAACTTTTCAGGAGATGCAGATGTAGTTTTAAACAATTTAAAGGAGGTGCTTGAAGAATACAAAGAAAACTGTGCTGTGTTTTAGATTAAGTTATTAAAAGTGATTAATTATATTACAATATATGTATGAAGTTATATTTTGATATAAAATTTTATGTATTACAAACATTGTTAGAAAAAACCCTTATTTGTCAATTAATATTATGTTACATATTTGGTGTAATTTTTCAATGATAATAAGGCACTCACATTGTCATGGTGGGTCGGTCTTGGGCCACACCAATACCAAGGAAATGTATGTACACACAAAATAATTTGACCCAATAGGAACATTGTCAGTGTTACACTAGGTTTCTCTTATAGAATAAGGGTAACAAACAAGCAAACAGACCATCTGATAGTAAGCAGATGCTGTGGCATAGCCATCTATATCCATCCAATCAAAATGCAGATGCATGATCCATTGACACTCCTGATGAATAAGAGACAGAATGTTTCACTTCCAGCAAAAAGTCTCCAGATCACTATGCTAATCATACGAAATACTGCAGCATTAAGCTGCTATTTTACGTTGTAATTCTTTTAGAGCGGGGTTCTTTCCCGGTCGAGTCGAACCATTCGTGCTACAACCTAGTTCAGCTGCAGCATATCTCTAACACATGTTCGATATGACTTAGGGACCTTCAAGAAAAGAGCCTACTCCTTTTTAAAAGGCCGGCACGTATCTGCAATTCCCCTGGTGTTGCGGTTGTTCATGGGCGGCGGTAGTCACCATCAGATAAGCCGCATGGTCGTTTGCCCCCTCTCCTATAAAAAAAAGGTTATGATAAGATATTATAATCTTAATCAGGGCTCGGAAACCGGTTCAAATTCTAAAATGTTGTTTTTCACAAATTTAGGTTTAGGTAGTAAGAATTAACCGGTTAAAACCAAGTTTTGTAATGTCCCCCCTCTCTCTTACCCCGCTTGCACCTATCTTTGTACGGCTGCCCTCTGTTTAATTCATGAGGTTTTTAGACACATCAACGGTATATTCATTGCATCAACGCGACTGCCTTGTAACGTACTCCCTCATATTTTTTCATCTATCAGAAACGATCGTATTATAAATAACAGATATAAGTTCTGTTTCAATTAATTATGCGTTAGCTTCAGTTTAAAATTAAGTTTCGATATAAAGTTTAATTTGACGTTATATATTTAAATTGGCTTTAATTATATTTAACGCTTTCTATTAAAATTACGCTATGCATCGTTATTTTAATGTCATTAGTTTTAGTAATATGTCGCAATAAATGATGAACTTTCTTAACAGAACACCGATATTTTTAAAACTTTATGAAATTATATGTTATAGTATTTTTTAGAGATGCGCGGAATAGTGATTTTGCCGATTAACCGAATACCGAATTCTATTCGGTTTAACCTGTACCGAACCGGATATTCGGCCGAATTATTCGGTTTGCAATTTCATTGTTTTGCCGCGTAAACAGGTTCTTACATGTCCGCTGCGTGTCGCTACTCGCTAGCTAGACGACGAGCGAGCCGTACCTCACCACACCGCCCGCTACCCGTGCGCACCGCGTTCTGGCATTTTGCTTTGAAACATTGCACGATTATGTTATAGTTAATAACAAATGTGTTTATTATAATAAAAATATTGATTATATTGACTATATTGTGTTTGCAACATGAGTGGACGTAAAAGATCACGCGTGCATGGGACTTTTTTAACGAAATAGAAGATGACAAAACAAAAGTGAAGTGCACTTTATGTAGTTGTGTTATTTCTCGCGGTGGATCAGGGCGCAGCGCTTCGACGAGTGGTATGACAAATCATTTGAAGCTGAAGCATAAAGAACAACTGCCAGCAACCACGTCTACTTCTGTAAGTGCTTCTGAACATAGCTCAGACACTTTGCCAATAACATCGAGTGTAAAATCACAATAATCTATAGAGCAGGCATTTATTACAAATTGGGCCATCAACACGCCATCGCTGAAATGATTGCCATTGACAATCAGCCAATTTAGATTCTGGGAAATAAAGGATTTAACAGGTTATTGCATTTATTGAAGCCTAAATATAAGTTGCCTGGAAGGAAGTATATGAGCGAAGTAGTGATTCCGGCGATTTATGAAAGAGTGAAAAAATTGATCAAGAATAAAATCTCAAAAGCCAAGGCTATTTCGATTACATCTGATATGTGGACTTGCTTGAACAACATGCTTAGCTTTCTGACCTTCATTGCACACTGGCTTGATAAGGACTTTGTTTTACAGCATAGAGTTCTGCAAATGAAACATTTTACCGAGTCTCACTCAGGTTACTATATTCGTTCTGTTTTAGAAGAGTTATCTGCAACTTGGGACATAACTTCACTTATCTACGTGATTATGAGAGATAATGGTCCCAATATGGTGAAAGCCATTAATGAAAGTATGTTTGTAGGCAAGGGGTGTTTTATACATACGTTGCAATTGGCGATTAAAGCTTCATTACAGGTTGAAAACATAAATGATGCTTTGACCTCTGCTAAAAGAATAGTGACACACTTCAACCACTCAAGCACGGCGCAAGAAAAGCTGAAAAATATCCAAAAAGTACTGAATCTTGCTGAGCATCAGCTTGTACAGGACGTCACAACGAGGTGGAACAGCACGTATTATATGTTAGAAAGAATCGTTGAACAAAAACGTGCGATTTCACTTTACATTTCCGACAATTCTGGCACAGTAAATATTCGAAACTGTACTGAAAGGCAGTGGCTGATTCTCAAAGAATGTCTAATTTTATTAAAACCGTTTGAAGAAATCACCAAAATTTTTAACAGAAGCTACAAGAAGAACTTAAGAGTCGTTTTCGAAATTTGGAAGAAGACAAATACTATTGCTTATCTACATTGTTGGACCCCAGATTTAGAATGAGACTTTTTGCTCCTGAAAAATGCGAACTAGTAAGGAAAAACCTTTTTCTAGAAGCCATTCAAAGAAGCGACACTGATGCTGAAAGTTCAAGCGAAGATGAAATTGATACAGAGGAAGAGCTCTACAAGATGTTACAAATTTTTTAGGGGAATCGCATATAGCATTTTGGAATTGTTATGATGAACTTGTGGTGTATATTGCATCACCAGTGCTGTCGTTACCAGTTTGCAACATATCATTGATATGCAGTAGAAACAGCGTTGGTGATTGCACGCAGCCTTGTGGAACACCAGCGTTAATACTACTAAGACCTTGATGCTCCGATCAGTAAGGAAACTGGTGATCTAATTGCACAATTTCTCGGGAAGCCTATAGGAAGGGAGCTTCGAAAGAAGCGCTTTGTGCCAGACCCGATCGAAGGCCTTCGTTATGACCAAACTAACGGCCAACGCCTACCCCTTGGACTCTACTGCGACCTGCGACCTGTATAGATAACATTTTTACAGATGTTAAGCCCTTGCATAAATCAATTATTCAAAATTTAAGTTCAGATCACTGTGGACAGTTAGTATCACTACCTTACATACACAAAAAACAGAAAAATAAGAAAGTTGTGTTTGTTCCAATAAATGAACATCGCTTGGAGAGGTTTAGAAGTAATATAATAAAAAGACTTCCATCACTTTCGTTTAAAAATAGTGCTAATTATTTGTATGCTACATTATTTGAAATTATACGTTGTGAATTTAGTAGAATATTTACTTCTAAAACTTTCTCTTTTAACAGTCGCAAATCATTTAATTAATGGGCGACAGTAGCAATTTATAAAAGTAGGCGAAGGTTATACGAGCTTTATGATGAAAGATCATATAATAGTAGTGTTATATTTAGAGATTATGTAAAAACATATTCTAAAATATTTAAAAAAGTGTGCTCCACTGCTAAGGCTTTACATTTAAGCAACAAAATTAAAACTGCATCCGACAAAATTAAAATGACCTGGAGAATAATAAATAGTGAAACGGGCAAGGTCAAAAAGCGCAACTCGGATTTTCAATTGAATATTAACAATAATTTAACGCGATCTGATCAAGAAGTTGCTATGGCTTTTGAGAAACATTTTACTAATGTTCCTTTTTTGACAACAAAATCATTAAATTCTTCTCCTACTGTCGCCGAATCATTGCTCAAACAAAATGTAAAGGCTTGTTCAAATACTTTTAAATTCCATAGGGTACTGCCAAAAGATATCGTTAAATATTTTAAAACTATTGATGTTAAGAAAACGGCAGACTTATGGGGGATTTCCGTTAAAGTTATTTTATCTATAATAGATACATTAGCACCTTATCTAGCCACTATATTTAATATAAGCGTCGAATCTGGTGTGTTTCCTGATTTAATGAAACATAGTAAAGTCATACCTATATTTAAATCTGGTAGTACATTAGACCCCGCCAATTTTAGACCAATTTCTGTACTACCAACATTAAGTAAAATTTTTGAAAAAATTATTTTAGATCAGATGTTAAGTTTCTTTAATATTAATAAATTGCTACATAATAATCAATTCAGTTTTACAAGGGGTCGCTCGACAACTGACGCTGGAGTTGAGCTTATTAAACATATTTTTTGTGCATGGGAGAATTCAGAGGATGCTTTGGGTATATTTTGTGACCTTTCCAAGGCCTTCGACTGTGTTCACCATGAGACATTAATCAGGAAGCTACAGTACTATGGTGTCAAGAACACAGCGCTTAAACTTATTATTTCATATTTAAGTAATAGAAAACAGAAGGTTATTATCAATGGTAAAAGTTCTTCCGGGTCACCTGTACTAATGGGTGTACCTCAGGGCTCGATTCTCGGCCCATTCCTGTTTCTGGTGTATATTAATGACTTACCTCACCTTGTAGGGGATAGTCATGATATAGTATTATTTGCTGATGATACTTCCTTGATTTTTAAACTTAAACGTCAATCATTTAAATGTGACGAAGTGAATAATGCTATATCAAAATTAGTGCATTGGTTTAACGTTAATAATCTGCATTTGAACGGAAATAAAACTAATTGTGTTAAATTTACAACAACGAATGTTCAAAATCTGAATACCAATGTGTTTTTAAATGGAGAGGAATTGAGCCCTGTTGTATCCACTGTTTTTCTTGGCATCACTCTTGACGCAAAGCTCCAGTGGGGCCCCCATATATCCAAATTAGCAAAAAAAAGTTCTGCAGCCTATGCTGTAAAAAAGATTAGAGGTCTCACTAGTGTCGAGACAGCTAGATTAGTTTATTTTAGTTATTTTCATAGCATAATGTCTTATGGGATTTTGCTATGGGGAAATGCGGCTGATTCAGAAAAAATTTTTGTTTTACAGAAGAGGGCCATTAGAGCTATTTACAATCTAAAACCGAGAGAGTCTCTTAGAGATAAATTTAAAGAAATTAATATATTAACTTTGGCCTCTCAGTATATTTACGAAAATTTAATGTATGTTCACAAAAACAAAGATAGTTTTAGTAAAAGAAGTGATATACATTCTGTAAACACTAGGAACAAACACAAGCTAGTGATACCAGTTTCTCGACTCCACAGAGTCAGTAATTCATTCTTGGGGCAATGTATACGCTATTACAACAAGGTCCCGGAAAGTGTACAGGTTCTCTCTATTACCAAGTTTAAATGTTTTATTAAGCTGAAACTGTATAAAAAGGGTTATTATAGTATAAATGAATACATGGTTGATAATAACCCCTGGGAATGAGGTGATCGCTTCCAAGCAGTTTCTAAAATAAATTTTGTAAATAGTTCGTAATCATTTATATTGTAAAATTTATTTAAAAAAAAAGTCCCGCTGGGTTTCTTGCTGGTTCTTCCCAGGACAGAGGGTTTTTTTCGAACCAGTGGTAAAGTAAAAAATGACTTTCAATAAGAATTACACATGTAATGTATATTGAATAAAAAATATTCTATTCTATACTGCCTCCGCTCATCAATGAGTTACATAGACCAGAAGATCACCAGCTGATCAACCCCGACGAAAACTGTTTATAGTGGATTCCATTACTTCGGAGAACAAGGTGGTAATAGCGATAGGCCTGTAGTTTGATGGGTCTGAGCGGTCGCCTTTTTTAGGGATCAAGTGAACCAAAGCTATCTCCCATGAATTTGGGAGATAGAACTTAGGAGTACAAGTACCGGAAAAGACGCGTTAAAACCGGTGCCAACTTCGGAGCACACGTCTTCAGCACAATGGAAGGGACTCTATCAGGACCCACTCGACTTGTTGACGACCAGGGAGAGGAGTGCTTTGTGAACCGAGCGCTGTGTAACCCGCACATCTGGCATGGAGCACTCAAACCGCGGGATGGTCGGCAGTATGTTCCCCCGTCATCGAGAGTCGAGTTGGACGCAAAAGAGAGATTAACAGATCGGCTTTCTCCTTTGCGGCATGGACTCAGTGAGTCGCCCTCTCTTTGCAGAGATGGCTGACAGAAGTTTCCTTGGAGAGCCTTAGCAAGAGACCAGAATGCACGGGTTACCGAAGCAAGGCGAACTAGTCTCTCACCAACTCTGCCGATGTGCTCTGACCTTGAATGAATTTTAAAGAACCTGGAGGCGGAATTATACTTCTTTTGAAGAGGGCTGGTGTTTACATCCCGAACCATCAACCTCTCGGGATGTAAAGATGTCGTCAGCCTAGGCCTGTTAGCACTCCTGCTTATAGTATGATGCTATTTTACATGAGCGACCAAACCATGGCTGGAATCTGCCTCCAATGGGCATCACAAAAGATGGAATAAAAAGTACCGTATCCTGAAGTACCATATCAGCGACAGAATCAGTAACATTGCTGGGATTGTCCAGCGAGAAGCAAATCCGCCCTCAACGGTAGAATGCAAAAAAAGACCGCATCCTATCCCAATCGGCCGACCTATAGTGTCAAACAGGGCAGCAGCCTGCAGAATGCAACCGCGAAGATAGTGTGAGTGACACCACCCTCCGGACAAGATAATGGCCCTAGGAGCCGTGAGGGGTATCGACGGAAACTTGATATCCGTCCGGATGAGAGGTCAGCAGAAGTTCCAACAGGGAAGGTGTATGATCCTCCACATCTGGAATCCGCGTAAGCAAAGTAACCAGCTGTGTAACCATATGCCAAGGCAAAGTCATAAACAAATTTCCCCACATGATGGTTAAATGTGAACCGAACCATTCGGCGTGGTGGTCGTTAAAATTGCCAAGGGTCACGATCTCTGCGGACCCCCCCATCTCCCCAGTATACCAGAATACGCGGGGTAGCTTGAGCACATACGCTCATGAACAGTAGGTTGGCTTGGACGTGGGTGCTCAACGAAGGATTCTCCGTCACCAGGACGCTGGTACCCTCCTGGGGTAGTTTTTTATTTCATTCCGCTACCATACTTTAGGGGGAGGGGGGAATTGGGCCTCCGACCACCTACACTTACCAAGCGAAACGCAGAAGTAAACTTCTACTTCACGCTGGTATTCTGTGAGGTCGTGGTACTACCCTGGTTCGAGTTGGCCCATGCATGCGATAGCAAAAGCTGCCGCGTGGCTCTACCACTGTTAAAACGTAAGCATGGAATAAATTCTATTTACTTTTTTTCTGCCCATCATAAATAAACAACAGATACACAAGAATAAATTATTTTCTTCGTTATAAGACAAATCCAGTCTTAACGAATAAACCAAACACAACAACTGCCTTTCTTTCTTCAAAACTTCTCTAATACTTACACGGTTTTCGTAAACACCAAACTCCCACTACACACCCTGATCGCGACTGAAAAAACGTATCGCTTAAAGGCAGATAATTGATGATAAGTATGCCCGCATGCGGCGATGCCGCATAAGCACCTCACAATGTTAATCTATCTGTCCTATTCATAACTGCCTTTACGTTTTACGGAATTAACCGGTTAATTTGGGTTTCAAAACCATTAAATAACCGGTAACCTTTATCGTTTAGTTTTAATAAAAACCGGTTAATATTTAACCGGTAATTGAAGGAGCTATAAATTTACCGGTAATTAATCGAAATTAACCGCTCTAACCGGTTTCAAGCCCTGATTTTAATGCGTAAAAATATATGCAAAAAATTATAGGGGTATAGAACATTGATAGATAATTACATTATTATGGAGAGAGAAAATAGCTAAACAAGCATGTCATACATGTCCATTTATGCCATTATTTGACTTAGGCATTATGCAAATCACACAATTGTATTTACAAATATGTTTTCTTAAAACCTAACTCCATATCTATTCTACTTTTCTTGGTCTCATTATCTCCTTTGTGTTACGTGGTAGAGCCATGCTGCAGCTATATTAGTAGTATAGTTGTAGCACGAATGGGTCGGCTCGACCGGGGAAGGACCACGCTCTCACAGAATAGCAGCGTAAAATAGCAGCTTAACGCTGCTGTGTTTCGTATGGTGAGTCTAGAGAACCGGAGACCCTTTTTACTGGAAATGAGGCATTTCATCTTAGTCCTCACGGGTGACAACGCATCTGCATTTTGTTGAATGTTGATGTCTATGGGCCACAGTAACCACTTACCATCAGGTGGACTCGTTTGTCACCCTATCCTATAAAAAAATATTTTAAGATATAACTGCTAAATCTCGTTTTTATAATTTAACATCTATATACTCAGACTTCTTCCATTCAACTTCCATTAACAATTTTTTTTCGGCATTTACTTTTACCGGCGTCGATATTTACGAACACTTGTAGGATTATATGAAATGTTAGTCAGTACAAAAATAAAACTAATATTTAAGCTGTAGTTTATTACGCTTTAATCTTTTCATTACTATATATACTTACAGTGAAACCTCATTATATTCTTAAAAAGCTAATATCTCTTTGCAATAGATTGCGGCTGAAAATGGTTCACAATATTAACCCACCAACTGTCTTCAACACCCTTCGTAAACTCCCTTATAAATCTGTAGTTAAGTATAAATATCTTTTCTTGATACTCAGGCTGAATGCTGAAATAAGAATATGGAAAAAATATGTCATAGAAATTTCACAAGGATAAATTACTTATAAATGAACCTGGTCAGAATTCCATGCCACATAAACGAGATTTCTCTACCTTCTAATCGTATTGAGCGTATAAAATCCCAGGAATGGCGCGGCCATTTTGCTAATTTGACACCCAGTATCGAGCTGCGACTAGCTGAATACATCAGCCGCGGATACAAAAGGGAATGCATCCACCCCCCCCCCACCCCCCCAAATTTATACAAAAAAATATTTATGATCGAGGGTAGGGGTCATGAAGCAAATACAAAGAGGAGACGTTGTAATTAAATTTCACTATGAAACAACGCGTGACAATTTGCGGGGTGAGGGGATGCAAAGCCCCGCCCACTTTACAATATCTACATCTACCGATAAATAGTAAAACTACTCGAATCTTTCCATATCAATGTTGCAATGTAGCTTAGCTACCTTGACGGTAGATGGCGGCATGTCCACAAAATGTTATATACTAAAAAATAATATTTTGACGATTAAAATTTCTTTATGTATGAATGCAAAACAAATTTTAGCACCTTCGTATGATTATTTTATCATTACTGAGCTCTACGTACCTTTATATTTTTAGTTCACAGGACACAAAGTGTCGCCATCTAGTGTGGAATATATTTAATTATATTTGAAAGCCGACGCAGAGATTTTTCTAGAACTATTTTAATAAATTAGGTGTAAAATTATTTACAGAGATGAGATGTGATGCCATCCATAACATCAGAGCGTCTATCTGAGTAGTGTTTACACAATAAAACACAACACTTCATCCTTTTCTTCTTAATACTATGAAAATACACCGATTTGCGATTTTTTCAACACATAAGCGTACAGGACGAATGCTGACAGTATACTAACTAAAGCCACGCCTACTATGATGACGTCAGGACCTACTTAGAATCACAGTGCACAGTTGCTTATGCCGTCTCCCCTTTGTATTAGCTTCATGGTAGGGGTAGTGCGGCTGCAAGGGGGATCCAACTCCGATTCACGAGGCAGGCAAATCTAGCCATCTATAAGAACTTCGAATGGGAAATTGTTAAGTAAACACAAAAATATTTTAAAAAGGTGAGTTATTATTATAATTAATGCGTTTTTGAGCAACAAAAGCAATTTCTAAACCAGTGGTAAGGCAAAATAAAAGGGAGATTAAAATTGATGATAGCACAATGGCTAAGTGTTTGGCTACGGCGCTGAGGGCCACAGTTTCTAATCCCTCACGGAACAAGTGTTTAAATGACCTACATATAGAAGTCCACTGCTGAACATAGCCTCCCCCATAGATTGCCTCATAGGTGGGATATTGTGCCGTGTAGTGGCGATGTAAGAATATCCACTAACGTGTCGTAATGACATAAGAGCCGACAGATGGAAAAAATCAGAAAATGCGCAACAGCATCTTCCTAGTAACAACTAAAAATAAAAAATTGTGGTTGCCAAGCGCGACAACTATGTCAAATATCGCACCTTCCTTCCTTATACGCACCTTCCTTATGTATACGATATTGTTGCGCGACACTATTAATGTCTTGTACATGGCAATACTAGTTACCACTAGCGCCCTCTAGTATGGAGTAGCAGAACTAGGAGAGTCAAGATCCTTCTAGAAATTTCGGGACCGATATGTACTCGACCATTCTAGATGTTTCTACAGTAGAAGGTTCTGGAAACTCGGCAGTTTTTAATTGTCTCGAACCCCAAGCTCGTAACAATTGGTGTCACAAGTGGGATCAAATCATGCCGATTTTACCAAAGGACGACATGGAGGGTATCCGTACCCGAAGTCAATGCCAGCTGGAGGCGGACCAGAGACGATTTGGTAGTGCAACGCCGCAAACGTCGGAGGGCCAGCTGCTGACCACGGAGGCCGGCCCGTCAGCAGCTTCTGCATCTGCAGCACCTGACTTAGGTGCTCTGATGATGATGCTGCAGGAACAGGCGCGCCGACAGGAGAAACAGGCCCGTCGGTTGAAAGAGCAGCTGCAGCGCGGACAGGAGGAACAGGCCCGCCAACAGGAGGAACAGGTTCGTCGGTTGGAAGAGCAGCTGCAGTGCGGACAGGAGGAAAAGGCCCGTTATTGGGAAGCGCAGCTCAAACGCGATAAGGGAGAGCAGATGCTCCTCATGAAGGACCTTCACGCTACCTTCGGGAAAGAGATAAGGGAGGTGAAGGATAGGGTTGCTCAATATGACAACCGCCTGTCGGAAGCTGAAACCCGAATCGACCAAGTGTACAATCGGGTTGACAACGTGATGGCTGACGTGAAGAAAAAGCTGGATGACCTCAAATTTGGGGATGGAGTTACAGCTCCCGTGCTAGCTACAACACCTTCGCTACGCGGATTCAAAGTGCCGCCGTTCGAAGAGACTTCTTCCTGGTCAGCATAAAAAATCCAACCGACATGTCAGGAGTACGTGTGCTGAACCTTTGTGATCAGGAACAGATTATAGAAAAGGACACATTGGTTAGTACTAGTGAGGAAGTGAATTGGTTGTGTCGGTGCCAATATCTATCGACTGGGACCATCAGCAAGAATGGGCAAACGTGACCACACTCTTAGAAGACTCTCGCAGCGTTCTCTCCCCGAATGAAATGGTCAAGACGAAGAAGTTATTACTCAAGTACGCCGATGTTTTTTCGTCAAACGATGCTGACATAGGAAGGACTGGCTTAGTTCAACACAAAATAAACACAGGAGAAGAATTGCTTATCCGTCAGCGGTCTAGAAGATTGCCTGTAGCACGTGAAAAGGAAGTGGAAACCATGATTGAGGGAATGGTGAAGGATGGTGTTATTGAACCTTCATCTAGTCCATGGTGTTCACCTGTGGTGCTGGTAAAGAAGAAGAACGGCAGCATGCGGTTTTGTGCTTACTACCGCCGCCTGAACGACGTTACGAAGAAGGACAGCTATCCTTTGCCAAGAATTGATGATACGCTGGACATGCTTACAGGCGTAAAGTGGTTTAGTACGCTGGACCTGAAAAGTGGCTACTGGCAGGTTGAAATTGACCGTAAGGATAAGGAGAAAACTGATTTCTCAACAGGAAAGGGTCTGTGGAAATTTAAAATCATGCCGTTTGGATTGTGCAATGCTCCAGCAACGTTTGAAAGGTTGATGGAGCTTGTACTTACCGGGATAATTGGTGATGCCTGTCTGGTCTACTTGGATGACATCATCATCGTAGGCCGTACGTTTGAGGAACACCTTCAAAACCTGGAACGCGTGCTCATGAAGATCCAGAGTACCAACCTCAAGTTGAATCCGAAAAAATGCTCACTATTCAAACGGCAAGCTAGCTTTTTGGAGTATGTAGTGTCGAAAGAAGGTATCTGCAAGGACTGGCCGGTTCCAAAAGACAAGACAAGACATAGGTTAGAGCATTTTTGGGTTTGTGCTCCTATTATCGGCGATTTGTGAACAACTTTGCAGATATAGCCAAACCTTTGCACAAGCTAACCGAGGAGAAGCGACATTTCTGCTAGGATGAAAGTAGCGATATAGCATTCCAGGAGCTCAAGGAACGTCTGTGCAAAACACCTGTTTTGGGGTATCCTGATGCGGGCAAGGAATTTATAGTTGACACAGACGCAAGTGATATAGGACTTGGCGGTGTCTTGTCTCAACGGAATGGTAATCAAGAGGTCGTGATAGCGTACTTCAGCAAGTCGTTGTCAAAGCCGGAAAGGAACTATTGTGTCACAAGACGGGAATTGCTTGCTGTGGTAAAGTCCTTGCAGCATTTTAGCAAATATCTTCTAGGCCGGAAATTTCACTTACGAACTGACCATGCTGCACTGAAATGGCTATTGCAGTTCAAAAATCCGGAAGGACAAGTTGCGAGATGGATTGAACTACTGCAAGAATACGACTTTGTGATCGAACATCGCAGCGGGAAATCTCATGGCAATGCAGATGCTTTGTCAAGAAGACCTTGTCTTGAAGATTGAAAGAAGACTGAAGACTGAAGATCCAAGAACGGTTTTACTGGGTACCTGTCGTGACGATATCGAGGACGGATCCGCAAATGTACAAGTTGTGCGGATGTAAAGGGACCTCCAACTCGTAGTAGAGGCGCATTGAAATTGTACAATGTTGGTGCACCATGGGAGAGGATAGCCATTGACGTTGCGGGGCCGTTTCCGGAAAGTGAAAGTGGTAGCAAGTATTTCATGGTTGTGATGGATTACACTTTTACTTGCCTAGCCCCCATCCGTCAAATGCATACTATGCGATAAGAAACTTTGTTCCAAAAATATTCAAAAATGCCAGTCCAGTGTGGTAGTAAGCAAATCTTTCAAGTTATGCAAACAATCTGTACATTCTACTGCTGGGCCCTAGTTTCACATTTTTGAGAAGGTGACATGGCAGAGTCTGCTATGGTGCTTTAATGTGCGTTGAAGAACTTAACATGTCCTTGTGGATTTGATTCCAGCACTATGCTTTTCTACCTTGCTAAGTAGTTAAAGGCCATTAAAAGTGCTAATCTGCAGATTGGCACTTTTAATTGAAATTAGCTACATATATTGTCACTTATTAAGTTTCCCCATTTAATTAAATTATATATTAGTTTTTGCAGAGTAATTTATTTATTTTATAATCTGAAAGGGATTACATGAACAGAATCATAACACAATTCCTAAAAACACTCTCACAGATCAAAGCGGTTTTTTTACATAATATATTTTATTTTTTTGTTTATTTTTATTTATTTATTTATTTTTTGTTTAAATTTGCGATAGCTGTGTGCCTCTTTTATAATCCTCGCTATGGATGAGCGGTGCTTCCTAACACAAGCAAGATTATTTGCTTAAAAGGAAGCTCCAAGTACTTAAAATTGTATTAGGCTTAGTTACCGTAATAAATTATTTTGTATTTGTATATTTGTTTATACTATGTGTTTGCACATAATTAGAAAATCAGGCAGAGATAATGTAAACAAGTGAAAGCAAGCAATTAATAACTTACCCTAATGAAATGGGGGGCAGGTCACCTGTCTCTTGCATTTGTTTCAGTCCTTTTAGAACATGATAGCACATGGTTATCTCAACCCAACGTTTATCTGAGTCATCAAACATAACACCTACCTACAAAATGTGAGGAATATTATAGCTATTGTTGGATTATTTATAAAATATGTAACCAATTTCAATTATAAAGAAAGTTATGTATTGCTAACTGGTAACATTCATTGCTATGCGGATGACAGCACTGGTGATGCTCTATACACCGGCCGTGCCAATATTTCTCGGGAAAACGTCGCCTAGTACCGGAGCAAACTTGTGTCTGAAGTATTGCTGAACAAAATCTCGGATTGGGGGCGACTAAATCTAGTCCAGTTTAATCCTCAGAAGACAAGTTTGCGCGTTTACCGCTAAAAAGAACCCCTTTGTCGTATCTCCTCAGTTTCAAGGCACTTCCCTTCTTGCCTCAGCCAGTATCGGAATCCTCGGAGTGACGTGCAGTTTCGTGGTCACTTGGAAGAGAAGGCCAAATTGGCCTCTAAAAAGCTTGGCGTGCTCAGCAGAGCGGGACAGTATTTCATGCCGGCACACCTCCCGCAACTTTACAAGGCGCAGGTTCGGCCTCAC
The DNA here is from genome assembly GCA_963668995.1 of Parnassius mnemosyne. NCBI lineage: Eukaryota > Metazoa > Arthropoda > Insecta > Lepidoptera > Papilionidae > Parnassius > Parnassius mnemosyne. The sequence continues at coordinate 21,113,788 of CAVLGL010000084.1, read as the reverse complement.
GTGGAATACTGTTCCCATCTCTGGGCAGGGGCTCCCCAGTGCCAGCTCCTTCCACTTGACCACATCCAGCGCAGAGCGGCTGAAATCGTCGACGACCGAGTCCTTTCCGATCAGCTCGATTCATTTGCACATATTTGTGCATAGCACGGTACGAAAGTCACCGCTTACCCCTCTCCGGCGGCATTTCAATCGCCGGCGTTTTCGATCGAGACGCGTCGAGAGAATCATTGTGAGGAACTACCGGTCGTCAAGGACGCGTGTGGAATTATAACGTCGATTTAAGTGCCTCTCATTTTTGCGTTGTTTTTTTCGTTTGTTTTACGTGTCAACGAGGCTGAATTTTGAGTTTGAGCGATTAATTAACGTCGTTACAATTAATTAGCGTCAAGTTGTATAGTGGTTGCATGTATAAGTTCATTCGGACAATATTAATTTGCGTCGACGAGTTGTGTTGTGCCATTTGATTTAACTCGGAGATATTTTCCTGTGTCGGTTAAAAACGCTAAACTTTGTGACCCGCGAGACACCGCGTTCGTATTAGATTATAGATTTGTGCTAAGGGACCCTAGACTTTGAGTGGCATCGAGGTGACGCCGCTGGAGAACACCACACCGTGGGGCGGTGCCGGAGTCAGGGTTGCTGCAGACTTCAACGGTCCAGTCAGGTCAACCATAATACACACCACTAAACACCACTTTACATGCACCGACACCTACCTAAGGCCTGACCGAGCCTTGGGACAGTCTACGCCTCAGAACCAGGTACGTCTTATTTATTTACCTAGCCTATCTCTGTGGTGTAGGTCAATTGTCCATAGGCATTTTGAGCCCCGTCCTCTGCTGCCTGTCGATTGGGCTACTCATGGGCCCTAGTCCAGTCTACCTTGGTTGGGGCAGCTCAGGGCGTGTACACTACTCTTTTTTAAAAGGCCAGCAACGCATCTGCAATTAACCTGGTTTCTCTGGTGTTGCAGTTGTTCATGGGCGGCGGTAGTCACTTACCATCAGGTGACCCGCTCGTTTGCCCCGTTTCCTATAAAAAATAAGCAGTGAACTTTTATAAGCTGTAATGGATGGATGGATTGATAATTTTTTGTGTAGTAGAACCAAATGATATGGCTGACAAAAATTTAATTTTATGGAACACACAATATAATATGTAACATGTAAAATTTAAGTGACTTGGTGAAGGCCTATGTTCGGCAGTGGACTTTTGATAGGTTGTAATGAAGACAATGATGATGATGATGAATGTATAATCTTAGCTTTTGTTTACAGACATATTCATGCTCAAAAAGCTTGATTTATTCAAAATACTTTTATCATAAATAGGTAAATATATTGATACTGAATCTTCACATCAAAGGTTAAATAGGAATATAAAAATAATAAATGTCTACTTACCTGATAAGGAAAAGCATAAAAAATATCCTCTTTATCAACAGACAATAACTGCCTCTGAGATACTGATAGCTTTGATATGGCATTTTTAAGTGCAGAAATAGCATCCTTTTCCACTAGCCCTTCCAATGTCTTGAAATCACTCTTTTGTAGGCATTCTGAAACAACCTAATAAGAGAGCTTAGTGATTGTTGCCAAGAAAAATATTATTTTTAATTACTTTAAGCCAGTACATGATTACAATTATATCCAGATACCCCTACAAAAATACAGATGCTAGTAATATCTTTCTTCTTTTTTTTTCTTTAAGTAATTCCTTAGTCTCTGCTTTATTAGGATTTTTAGTTTACATTACTAAATAACTTGAAAGGTAGACCCACACTATGTGAGTGGGTTAGTAAACATAGAGCATATTGACTTGGATGATAGTTTTTTGAAATAGATACTGAGATTATTTAGTTCCAGTGCCGTTTTTGTTGACCTGCAGGGTGAACTATGTGCAGACATACTAGGGTGAGTGGGGGGAAGATCGAACGGTTTTTTGATGAAATGAGCAGTATTGTGTTTGACGTCTTGTAGAACAGTACATATTAAATTAAGCTAAAATTATATCTATAGTGAATAAAGTACAAAGAGCATATTTTTGTCATATCAAAAAATCCCTGTTATATTTATTCGAAAGCAAAAAAAAATTAATTACAATGTTTTTATCGAAAGAAAAAAACCGAGGGAAAGATGAAAGGGTGGTGGGGAAAGATCGAAGTAGTTTCTGAAATTGTTCAAATTAATGTCAGACGATACTGACGGTCAGTAGGCTACAATTTTAATTGTCCTGACACTTCAGAACTGTCTATAATATACCTTCAAATAACACAGATAACACAACTTATTTGTTTTTTATATTTCAATCTTGCCCTGCCGGGGAAAGTTTGAACTAGAGGTTCTCAAACTATTCATTTTATTTGATAAGATTTTACAGAAAATGAATGATATCAATCAATGAATTTTTTTTATTGTTAATGCCAAGATAATTTTAAGCACAATTACGTACATGTACCTTTTACCATTTTCGTCAACAAAATATGTAGCACAAAATGTAAAAAATTAAATATTTCAAAATTAAACAGCTAACCAATTAATAAGATCTTAGAAAAATGCCACAACTAAAAACATAGAAAAACTTCTAAAAAATATTATCTAAACATTGATAAAAAAAAATTGGTAGTAGATCCACGTCTACAGTTCACTGTAACACATAAATGAGCAGGGTCGACCGATGCGATACTACCCTCTCACAGAAAATCAGCGTGAAGTGGTTAGCTTCTTAGTGGCTGCCATATTTCATCTGGTGAGTGAGAGTTCCGGATGCCCGTTTCTTATCCCCTTTTCTTAAGGCCACCCGAATGTTGACGTTTGCTAGATAAACCGATGTGACGTTGCATTGTTCTAGGAGCTGTGATGTTGCATTTACTAACGAGTGTCTGGTGGTCTTTCCCCTTTCTTTAAGTTTCTACTCCCATTCCTACGAATCCTGTTCCTATATCTTATGAGAAGGCAACACACATGTAGCACTCCTGTTGTTTCTTGTGTCTATGGGCAGCGATGAAATCACTTGTCAGCCATCAGGTGACCCGCTTGTTCTTTTTGCCTCTCTTAAAATAAATACCTTTAGATAATATTAGCTGAAATTGTGCCGCTGACAATTTATATAATGGCTGTAACAAATCAAAACATTTTTTAAGGTACAGTTTGAGGACATGAGACCATTTGTATGACTTTTGAAAACGGGGCAAGATGGAAATTTTTATATGTTTATCTTACCGCGTCATTTATTGGCGGGTCAAGATATTTAAACATAGCAACATAACTACCAATTAAAAGTAATAAGTATGTATACAAATAAAAAACTCGACCTCGTAAATCAAGTTACACGACATGGGGTAAGATTAAAACACCCGACTTGCTCGTGTAAAATTCACAGTGTAGATATTCCCTTATAACACACAACCGATCACTCAAAACGACAAGTGCCGATTTTGGTGTAGTACGTAACAAAATGGCGGTCTTATGAATGTTGCCTGCATTGGATAAATTACATAAAATCTGTCTTTACTGATGCCTTTTTGTGTTACCCCGTTTTTCATCTTCCCTCCACTCACCCTATATACTATACTTTTACACTATAATAAATCATTATATAACATTATTTTAAAGAAGTAGCATGTAGCATTAACATAGTAGAGCCAAGTAGCAGCTAAATTTATGGGGCATAAATGAGTCAACTTGACAGGAGCAATACCAAACTCACTTAACACATACAAATAGCAGCTAAAATCTGCTGTATTGTAAAGCATTCCATCTTAGTCATCATCTACATTTTGAATCTCAATTATTGAGGATAGATCCACTTAAAATCAGGTGTTCTCGTTTGTCACGGGCTGGCTATAGAAAAATGTAGCAATTAATAAATGTTGAAATCAATATACCATATATTTAACATACACTAACCTGAACTGCATGCTTTGATGCTTCAATAAACTCATTAAGATTAAATTCCTGATCAAAATAAGGTCGGATGATAAAGTTAGCAAACATCCAGTTTTTTATGTATTTAAAAAAAGATGGCCACACGATTGGAGGGAACTCCATCAACTGTGGCAGTTTTCTGGACTCCGTCCGGTCTTCGCAGTAGTGGCGGTGTTGTATAATAGGGCATGTTGAGGTTACAGGAGCTTGGAAACTTTTTGGTGAAAGCCTTTCACATAACCTAAAAGTCCGTACACTTAGAACTTGTCTAAATGCTAAATTCATATTTCGTTATTTTAACTAAAAATAATATTTTTTATAAATAACTTAGAAAGCAAGAAAATATTCTCTACTTCATAAACATGTACCAAAAAATTACAATAACATAGTGATGTAACTAAAAAAACCTATTCGAAAAAAAAAATTATAAACTCGAGCTCAACTGGACTCGAGTTGTTTAGTCAACTCCAAAATGTGCTAGTTAGATAGATTACACTTTAGTGTGTTGTTGTCTGATTGTATCGATCTAAATAGTTATCGCGGCTTGAAAACGTAAATAAAATAGACATTATAATAGTATTGAATTTAGTTGTCATTATGTGTCAACTTCAAAAAAAAGTGGAGGTTCTCAATTATCATTAGTACACGTAATTATTTTTACGTGGTAGAACCATGCTGCAGCTATAAGTTGTAGCACGAATAGGTCGGCTCGACCGGGGAGGGACCGCGCTCTCACAGAATACCAGCGTAAAATAGCAGCTTAATGCTGCTGTGTTTTGTATGGTGAGTGTAGAGAACCGGAGACCCTTTTTAATGGAAAAGAGGCATTCCATCTTAGTCCTCACGAGTGACAACGCATCTGCATTTTGATTTGTAATAGAGGATAGATGTAGATGTCTATGGGCCACAGCAACCACTTACCATCAGGTGGACTGTGTGCTCGTTTGTCACTCGATCCTATAAAAAAAAAACTAGTTTTTCCTTTTTTTCGTATGTGTGTAATACTTGATATTTTCATCAATAATATATAATATATTATTTTTTAAATTAAATAGTTTATACTTCAAGAGTAACATTTGAAGATATTTTCTTCATAAAGGGTGTAAAATAGAAGACGAAGCTATTAATATAAATATTTAGACGACATTATAGTTGTTATAAAGCAAAAGCTGGCTTCAAGGAAATAAAAACAATAAAATAATACACATATAAATGCTTCTGTAGTCAGTGTTATATAGCTTTTGAAGTTGGAACCTTAATTGTTCTATACACCATGTCATCACACTGACTAAAGTCTGATGAATTCAACTTTTCATTTAAAAATATATAACTTTTATTTTTTTCAATGAAAATATCAAGTTTTTACTCCGTTATGTAATGAAAGGTCGTATACAAGTGAAATTGTTATGTGACTCGAATCACTCCTCGGTAAAAATAGATTCGAGTCGCATCACTATGTGTTGTTGCTGCCAAAGAGTTGTTACCATAGACTTAGAATATACTGGCCAAAGAGTATAGTAACTGTCCTATACAGGAAAAGAGAGCCCACTCGCGCGAAATCTGTCAACCGAGGAGTGCTAGCGCCGTCTGGTGTCGTTTCGCCACAATATTGTGAGAATGTGTGCGTGCGTATAACACATGCACCTCTACATATACACCTCTGTTCATGTTAATTCATTACGGTTTATGTCCTAGGATTAATTATCAACAACCAACTATGAATTAAACATTTGAAACATTTTTAAAAGATAACTGCATAGTAACTAAATGCTTCAAATGTTTAATTTAATAGTCGGTTGTTAATAATTAATCCTAATGCATAAAGTGTGCTTCATAATTTGTAAATAGAAATTAAGTATAATATGTTTTAACGTGAATGAAATTAAACACAAATAATTGGTACATTATTCTATATTTTTTGAACTTAATGAAAATAAAGGAGATTGATAAAGATTTAACATAGTTTTGACAATACAACACATAAAAGTAATATTTTTATTGTAATGTTTATATCATTAATATATTAATAACACAGTGTCTATACAAAAAGCGTAAATTTTATTATTTTAATAAATGAATGAGTTTATTATAATAAATGAATCATAACAAACTTTAACATTACGAAATGTTAAGCTAATATCATTTTTTTTTTTTGCGGATGGAAAATCATCAAATGACGCCTTTCGCTCTGGGTGGAGCGGAAGGGAGTGTCAGACTTTTACTGACTAAAAACCATCCGTGTTCCTTCAGTGCCCTTACGTTCCGGAGCCGCGGTATCTCTTTCGAACAGCCCGCAGCCCCGGCCAGGCGTCGGCCCTTGCGGGCCCCTTCACGCTGCTGACAGCTCTTTGAGGCGCGCGTGGAACAAAACGCGCCGTCGACACGGCCTGTCGTCGTTAGACGGACGGACGGCGAGCTACCCATTGCTCGCCGTCCACAGGCCCGCGCCTACGGTGGCCGGGGGCCACGACGTAGCCCCCGACGCCCGGGGCGTCTCCCGCGGCGGCCGGGAAGGAAAGCTGCTGCTCTCTCCTTCTCCTGCTCCGCCACCTCCTTCGCTAGCATCACTGCTTCGCAGAAGGTGGTGACGGCAACCCATTCCGTCTCGCTCCGGACCATGGCTTCGACCAGGGCCGGACGCGAGAGGTCGCCGCCGCCTATCGCCGCTACGAGGACACGGCGGTGCTCCGCCCAGGCAGGGCACACCTCCACGGTGTGCTCCACCGTGTCCTCCGGTCGATCCTCGCAGTGGGAGCACCCGGGCGTTTCCTCCCGCCCGATTCGGTGCAGGAACCTCCCGAACACACCGTGTCCGGTGAGGACCTGCGTCAGGCGGAAGGTGAGGACGCCGTGGCGTCTCTCAAGCCACTCCTCAAAGAGGGGTCTTATCGCCGCTATAGTGGCGTGCCCAGCACGGGGTTGCGACAGTCGCTCTCTCCATGTCGCCATGAGATCATGCCGGAAGTCTGTCCGCTGCACGACAACTTGCCGCGGCAGCGGGGTTTCCCCCCGACATAGTGCCTCCGCGCGCCATTCGTGCAGGCGCGCGAGGACTACGCTTCCAGATCCCATGGCGGCAATCCGGCAAGGAGGCACGCTGCCTCGCGGGAGATCGTGCGGTAGCCGCGAACCATTCTTACGGCAACCACCTTTTGGGGCGCGTTCAGGTGGTGGACGGCAAGCCGCGCCAAACCACGCGCCCACACCGGGGCCCCGTAAAGGGCCATGGACCGCACAATCCCCGCGTAGAGCCTCCGGCAGGAGGCGTTTGGCCCCCCCAGGTTCGGCAGGAGCCGCCTGAAGGCAGCCCCGGTCCGTTCCAGTTTGGGAGCCAAACGTCGGAAGTGCTCAAAGCTAATATCATAAGGATAAACTTAACCGGTTATGAATCAATCCAAAGCTGTAACCACGCTTGGCAAGTGGGTTGGCAACTGCAGTTATTAGGAAGATCAGTCCACCTGCTGATGTGTTTCCCTCTGTCACCTCTTACGATAAAACCCACGGAATGATAATATGGAGTTGTGGATATTCTGAGACTGTCACTACACGGTAATCCAATATTTTTTTACAATAAATAATTCGAAACACAGCTTTATTATAACAAAATATTAAACTAATGTCTTTAACTATAAATTTTCAGAAACAAAATATGAAAATAACATTTTTTAACAATAAATGATTCATAAACGCAGCTTTGATATAACAAAATATTAAATTGAAAAAATATTAAATGCTTTGGCATATGGTCTGACACAACTGGTTACTTCGCCTACGCGGATTCCAGATGTGGAGGATCATACACCTTACCTGTTGGACTTTCTGCTAACCTCTCATCCGGACGGATATTAGGTTGGCGGTCCACCACTGTGCGATGTATAAGAAGTTTTCTCCCTCGCACAACTTCCTTGTGGAATCAATTACCACCAGCGATTTTTCCGGACCGATACGTCTTAGGGACCTTCAAGAAAACAGCCTACTCCTTTTTAAAAAGCCGGCAACTAATAATCTAACTAGCGAAAAGATAAAAAGAGGGCTTGGCCTCTCAGCTTTGACAATAGAAAATATGAAATAATATTTGTTTAATTAAATAAGTGATTCATCAGAATACAGCTTCGACAATCGCCTCATAGAAGAGATATTTACCATAGTTGCAACGCTTGGCAAGCAGCTTGCCAATCGCAGCTTTTAAATTTAGTCGTTATTAGGAAGGAACTGTTGTCCATCTTCTGATTTGTTTCACTCTGTCGCCTCTAATGACACTCACGGGATGATATGGACTGGTGGATATTCTTACTGCGCCACACACAAACTAACATTTTTACAATAAACGATTCATATAACACAGCATTCACAATACAAAGTATGAAACTAATATTTTAACAATAAATGATTCTTAACAGCTTAGACAATACAAATTATGAAATCAATATTTCTATAATAAGTTATTCTTAACAGCTTTCACAATACAAACTAAGAAAATATTTTTATGAGATACAATTCTTAACAGCTATAACAAAACAAAGTACAAAGATAATATTTTTTAAACAGCTATAACAAAACTAGGCATAAAAATAATATTTTATACAATACATGATTCTCAACAGCTCTAACAAAACAAAGCATAAAAATAATATTTTTTACAGTAAACGATTCATAAACAGTTTTGACAATACAAAATATGAAACATATTTTTACAATAAATGATTCTAAACACTTTTATTAAAAATGGCGCCAAACTTTTTTCGCGATACGTCTTAAGGAGGGAGCCTGTTTCCATACATTTTAGACTTCAAATTTTTACTACCAACTTTCCTCCCCCTGATACTGGCGTAATATTCTAAGTCTATGGTTATTGGTGCCGTGTAGTGGCGGTCAAGAATATCCACTACCCCATATCCTCCCGTGGGTGTCGTAAAAGGCGACAAAGGGAAACAGCCAGGAGATGGGCAGCAGCATCTTCCAGATAATAGCCAAATGACAATAAAAAAACTGCGGTTGCCAACCCGCTCGCCAAGCGTGGCAACTATGGCAAATACCCCCCAATGATGAGAGCAACAAAAAAACGGCCCCCAGTCCCCGGCGGCCCCGCTATTCCTGGCTACGGTGGCGACCATGGTAACGGCGGGGCAGGGGGTGCTAAGAATCTCCGGTGGAGGTTCGGTTGCCACCTTAGACGACTCGACCTGGCAACGTACAACGCACGCACCCTGAGGACTGACGAGAAGATCGTGGAGCTGGAAGAAGAGATAGACAAGTTGCGCTGGCATATTATAGGATTATCTGAAGTCCGAAGAGAGGGGGAGGACACGGTAATCCTCGAATCCGGCAACTTGCTCTATCACCGGGAGGGCGACCATCTGTCCCAAGGAGGTGTCGGATTTATCGTCCACAAGTCTCTCGTTAACAACGTTGTAAAAATCGGGAGTGTGTCGACGAGGGTTGCGTACCTTATACTCAGAATCACCAAACGGTATTCGCTGAAGGTCATACAGGTTTACGCACCAACCTCGGTACACCCCGATGAGGAGGTGGAGGAAATGTATGAGGATATCTCTAGAGCCATGCATTCCTCCAAAACCCAATATACGGTGTTAATGGGAGACTTCAATGCAAAACTAGGCACAAGAGAGAACGGTGAGCTGAAAGTAGGGAAATTTGGAATAGGGCAACGGAACCCAAGGGGCCAGCAGCTGGCCGACTTCATGGAGAAAGAGGGACTCTTTATGATGAACTCTTTCTTCCAGAAGCGGCCCCACAGGAAGTGGACCTGGTCGAGCCCCGACGGTTCCACAAAAAATGAGATTGACTTCATTATGACGACCAGACGACAACTGTTCAGTGATGTCTCCGTGATCGCGAGGGTGAAAACTGGTAGCGATCACCGAATGGTTAGAGGCACACTGAACCTAAACGTTAAGTTGGAGAGGTCTCGTCTAATGAAGTCAACGCTCCGTCCCCCTCGTGCTCTGTTTCAAAGTCCCGAAACATTTCAGCTCGAGTTACAAAACCGTTTTCAGTGCCTAGAAGACTGCAATGAAGTGGACGATATGAATGACAAGCTCGTGGAAACTGTCCATGCGGTTGGAGCTAAGTTCTGCAAGACCCGCCGCAGAAGAACACAAAAACTCTCCGATCACACTCTTAATCTCATGGCTGTTAGACGGGAGATGAAGCTACATTCTTCAACAGACTTGACAGCATACAGGCATCTGAACAGACAGATCTCCAAATGCATGCGGCGGGACTTACGCAACTTCAATACAGCTCGTATTGAAGAAGCGATCGAGCGGAACCAAGGCTCCAAAGTCTTTGCCAGAGATCTGTCTGCCAGAAAGAGCCAACTGTCAAAGCTGAAGACCGAATGTGGCAGCATCGTTTCCGGGACACCTGAGATTTTGAGTGAGATTGAGAGGTTCTATGGGCAGCTGTACACATCATCGTTGGAGCCACACGCAAGTGTGAGTAACGATCCAAGAGCGAGTCTCATCCGACACTATTCCGAAGATATCCCGGATGTCAGTCTGAGCGAGATTAGGATGGCTCTCCAGCACCTTAAAAACGGTAAGGCCCCAGGCGAGGATGGAATTACAGCGGAGCTTCTGAAAGCGGGTGGAAGACCGGTACTTGAAGTCCTTCAGAAGCTCTTTAATTCCGTCCTCCATGGTGGCATTACACCGGAGGCGTGGAGCAGAAGTGCGGTGGTCTTGTTCTTCAAGAAAGGTGACAACGCTCTCTTGAAGAACTACAGACCGATTTCCCTTCTGAGCCGCGTCTACGTGCTGTTTTCGAGAGTCATTACGAATCGTCTCGCGCGCAGACTTGACGACTTCCAGCCTCCCGAACAAGCCGGTTTCCGAAAGGGCTTTAGCACCATAGACCACATACATACCCTTCGGCAAGTTGTACAGAAGTCCGAAGAGTACAATTTGCCACTATGTCTGGCGTATGTGGACTATGAGAAAGCCTTTGATTCCGTCGAAATTTGGGCGGTGCTGCAGTCCCTTCAGCGGTGCCAAGTTGACTGTCGGTATATCGAAGTGTTGAAGTGCTTGTACAGTAGGGCTACGATGGCTATCCGAGTACAGAACCAGAGTACGAAACCTATCCAATTGCAGAGAGGTGTAAGACAGGGTGACGTCATATCCCCGAAACTCTTCACCGCTGCATTGGAAGACGTTTTCAAGCTTCTGGACTGGAAAGGATACGGTATCAACATCAATGGCGAGTACATCACTCACCTTCGATTTGCCGACGATATAGTCCTTATGGCAGAATCGCTGGAGGACCTAAGCACTATGCTCAATGACCTCAATAGTGTTTCCCAACGGATAGGTCTTAAGATGAACATGGACAAAACTAAGATCATGTTTAATGTCCATGTCACACCTATGCCGATAGTTGTTGGGAACACTAAGCTCGAAGTTGTTGACGAGTATGTTTACCTGGGACAAATAGTCCGACTGGGTAAGTCCAACTTCGACCGAGAGGTCAATCGACGGATTCAACTCGGCTGGGCAGCGTTCGGGAAGCTACGACACATCTTCTCGTCAGACATACCTCAAAACCTTAAAACGAAATTGTACAACCAGTGCGTGTTGCCAGTGATGACTTACGGAACTGAGACGTGGTCCTTCACTGCTGGCCGTATGAGGAAGCTCAAGGTCGCTCAGCGAGCTATGGAGAGGGCTATGCTCGGAGTTTCTCTGCGTGATAAACTTAGGAATGAGGATATCCGCAGTAGAACCAGAGTGACCGACATAGCCCAACGGATTAGTAAGCTGAAGTGGCAGTGGGCCGGCCATATAGCTCGAAGAACCGACAACCGATGGGGAAGAAAGGTTCTCGAGTGGCAGCCTCGTACCGGTAGGCGAAGTGTAGGGCGTCCCCCCACGAGATGGAGTGACGACCTGGTAAGACATGCAGGAAGTCGATGGATGCAGGTGGCTCAGGACCGTGTTTTGTGGCATTCTTTGGGGGAGGCCTATGTTCAGCAGTGGACTTGTGAAGGGCTGTAATGATGATGATGATGATGGTTGTTACTATGATTTGTTAATAAATACAGACAAAGGTCTTAAACCCCAAAACTTAGTCCGATGTTTACTTTATTCACTAATTGTTTCACAATATGTTGATGCGTCACATTGCGGAGTTTTTAGGAAGTTTTGACAACAGATTTACCTAAAAGACAGTTGATGATTATAGTATCTCAAGCCGCTCGAGTGGATAAAGATCAAGAGTTTATATTTTTTATAGAATATTTAATTATATAGCACCAATGAAGCACTTACAACACTCCTCTAATAGTTGGCATGTGCCAACATTAACGTATCAAAATTCACTTCAAACCATTATTTAAACTATAATACAGGAACAGGAGTAAAAATGCGCCGGCGGTCAAGTTCCTGCCAAAACCACAATAACATTTAATTTGTGGTATGAAGTAACATAAGAAATCGTGAAGTAACATAACATAAAAAATACAATTTCATATTGGGTATCTACATTCATTAGTGCAAAAGTCAGAACGACAGTGATAGTATGATTGCATTAGCGAATATTGTAAATATTTTAAGACTCAAAGGAAAATAAGTTTAGGTTATTATGAGATTCACATCGAAATAAAAAATTATAAAAATATATTAACACAAGGATTATTGAAGATTCTATCTGCGTAACGACTTATTATTTCGTATAATTTCACTGATTTATCAAGTGCACTGGTTTATAATATCTTCCTAAAGCTTTTATGTTTTTTATAATCAAATATTTTATCGATAATACAGATCAGTAAATAACTTATATTCAGGTAAAGATTTTTGATTGATAAGATAAGTAAACATAAATATATTTAAAGTGAATATTCACATATTAGATAGCCCATGGGGATGCAGTGGAAAAGTTTACCTGTGTAGTAAGCGAAGCATTGGACGCGGGCGCCACTCCAAAAGATGGTGTAATGACCTGATAAAACTTGTAGGAAGTCAATGAATGATGTATCTATGGATCGTGTTTTGTAGCATTCCTTGTGAAAGGTCTACGTTCGTCAGCGCTTGTGACGGGTTGTAATGGATACATTGAAGGATGGATATAGCAATTATTAATAATGATATCCCTCGGACTATTTTCGGTTATAGCGGCTAGTCTTAACGGTGACTAGTCATCTACGAAGAACAAGATTATTGCTCACGAGTGTGTGTGCAAGCACAGTTTCATTAACTATTCCCTTTATATCATCGTCCAATGGGAAAGCAATCCGAGACGACGGGGGAGAGATCAGGCACGCGATCTACGGAGTCTGTTCAATAAGTCAGTTTTACTTGGATAATTTTATGAGAAATTAAAATTGCACTCTGGCAACAACATTACTTGCTGTCAAGTATTCTCTGTACAACACAAAGATATTTTATAGTAACAAGATTGCGCACTCCCGACTGATAAACGAGCTGAGCGAGATAGCACTATTTAGGGATGCGTCCTACTCTATTAGGGTGTCTATATGATTTGTTGCTTCAAGGAGAAAAGGACAAAATGATGCTAAGGGATTCTTCTATATTTATTTTATTGGGAACAATAAACAACAATTACAACAGTACATATGTCATTTATCAAGAAATATGTATAATCTACATCGTTACATCTTATTAATAGCTTAATATATATAAACTTGTATTACCTACTCACTCTGTATTAAGAGAGAAAAATAAGACTGTAGATAGTAAAGACAGTTTATTACCATAACTATATTAATACCGATAATCAATGCTTCTACATTGCTAAACGAAATTGTCTTGTGTAGCTTTTGACGCATGGTGGCTTTGTGTCCAATCAATTTTAACGTTTCGCTTTTTCCATAAGCCCTTAATCTTAAATTAAAAAAAATTGTCGCTATACATTTAATAATTTCTGTCTCATGCCTATTTTCACACTTTATAGAAAGAACCGGATGAGGTGGAATAAATATATCATTTAATTTCGGATAGAAATGACGAATTGTGCTGAGAATTCACTTATTTTTTAATTGATCTTGCCAAATTTTATGCGACACAGACTTAAAAATTGTTTCAGCGTGCCTCACTACATCGAATACAAATTTTGAGGCGTATTTTAGGCCTCCTCTGTCAAAAAAAGCAGTAAATGATGAAAATTCACAGATATCAAAAATGTACGAATGGTTTTCATGCCGTTTTTTTTTACCAACAATGCAGTTCGGCAATGGTGACAAGTTATTTTGTCCAGTATTATATTGACAATATAGCCAGATATAATATAAAAGAGGATATTGTTTTTAAGATTAGATACAGTATTTTTATCTGCTTGATACATAAGTTCATCTATGTGTCTTCATCTGCGTTACTGCTTTGTGAATTGTCGGGAAAAAGAAGAACCACCTCTCGCTCGGATACATGAGAATAACATCTCGAGGTGATCCTGAGAGCACTTGTGTGTTAAGAAGTATGCTTTTTTTTCTAGGAGATCTTCTGCTATACCGGCAAAACTAAGCGTGTCAACTATCAGTCCTAAAGCAGGTGTTTTTGCCTGTGAGACAAGATATTTTGTCCATTTACTTTTAATCTAGATAGATAATGTCTTATGTCGTGTAGCACATTCAGCCAGTATTCCTTATTTTCTCTGTGCATAGGCGACTTAAATCCGGTTCTGAAAGGATTTTTAGTATTGAATAAATCAAAAATTCTGTCCAACACTCTTAAATATTGGATAGTTGCTTCACTCTCAATAAAATCTGGTTGCTGCATTTCAAAAATTCAATGGCATTTGCAACCAAGCTACTCAGAACTTGTACAGCTAATCATACATTCATTTTTTTTCGTAAAAATCACGTGCGTTTTATTTATTTTGTTAGAATAATTAATTTAAGAACTTCTTTTTCTTGTAAGCTCGTTTGACAAATTGAAAATTTATGTTTCCATTTTCTGAAGACAATGACATTTCAGGAAATACGTTTCTAGCCAGCTTAACCATATGAGCAGGATCAAGGATACAATATACTTTTACTGGCACTGATGGATGATCGAAGTAAGTTTTCATATTGGGAAATTCAAAAGAATAACCTAATATCTCAAATATGCTTATATTCGCAGTAGTTCCATCTGTAGTTAAACATCGGACGATTATACCAATATCCACCAATTTGCGAATAGCTGTTTCTACAAGTTTTGCTTGGACGGACGCTAATATTTTGTCTACAAAAAAGTATGCGATTGAACATTTTAATTTATCTTTTAGTGATACAATCTGAAACACTAATGCTTCAGTTGCCATTTTTTCAGGATCTTCAGATACAACGCCTCCAAAATCGATACGTCCCCAAAACTTATACAAGTTGAGATTTTATGTGCATAGAATCAAAAATCAACGCTACGTCCAATAAGTTCCGGAAACTTTTTGTTTCAAAAAATTAAAAACTTATGCCATGAAACCGACATTACAGTCGTGGGTCGATAAAATGCGACGCAATGTTGCAGGATGAGGGAACGAAATATGGTTTCTTAAAAACGTATACGCTTTGCCGGAATAATAATACAATGACAACGCGAACGATTTAACATCGTCATTATATCTTACACCTCGGTTTGACAAATTTTTGTTTAATTATGTGTGAATATTTTCAAAATTCAGTTGGACCATATTTCGTACCTCGTCATAATTATCACATTTTTGTTTAATAATAGTCAGCAATGATTTAAGACTATTGATTGTTTCATTACGTCTTGTTAACTTTTGAGTAGTTTCTTTTTTTTTGGGCGTGTTGAATGTTATAGATGTCTATGTTACTGCACTTGCAATTTTATCTTCTTCTTTTTCTTAATAGCGAACACCTGTATAATATTAGTGATGTTCTTACGGTTAGGCAACTATATATCTTACAGTCAATTTTAAAAACACATACTAACTCGCCATATGATCCAAAGAAAAACATCTACACGGGAGAATCATAAGGTCATTAAACAAATTTATGTGAAATCTAAATTTGCTGAGAGACAGTACTGTTCCCAATCAAGATATATGTCATCATCATCATCATCATTACAGCCCTTCACAAGTCCATTGCTGAACATAGGCCTCCCCCAAGGAATGCCACAAAGCACGGTCCTGAGCTACCTGCATCGATGGATGTCGATGGACTTCCTGCATGTCTTACCAAGTCGTCACTTCATCTAGTGGGGGGACGCCCAACACTTCGCCTGCCGGTACGAGGCTGCCACTCGAGAACTTTTCTTCCCCATCGGTTGTCGGTTCTTCGAGCTATATGGCCGGCCCATTGCCACTTCAGCTTACTAATCTATTGGGCTATGTCGGTCACTTTGGTTCTACTGCGGATATCCTCATTTCTGAGTTTATCACGCAGAGAAACTCTGAGCATAGCCCTCTCCATAGCTCGCTGAGCGACCTTGAGCTTCCTCATCCGACCAGCAGTGGAGGACCACGTCTCAGTTCCGTATGTCATCACTGGCAACACGCACTGGTTGTACAGTCTCGTTTTCAAGTTTTGAGGTATATCTGACGAGAAGATGTGCCGTAATTTCCCGAACGCTGCCCAACCCGTTGAACTTATATGTATAATTACTTAAATAAAAATTAAATTTTCACCGGCTTAATTATCGCGACTTTAAAAAAATACTTACCGATCATCTTAAAAAATTAAATTATCACACCACAGAAAACATTCTACGTCACGGAATTAAATAATATATTTGTTTATCAGATTAGAATAGAATTAAATAAAATTACATAAAATAATAATAATAAAAATGCGTACACTTTTAAGCACCTACAATCACACGTACACACATACACTCACACGCGCCCACTCATACACAAACACACACACACACACGCGCACTCACACCCATACACACACAAACACACACACACACGCGCACTCACACCCATACACATACACCCATACACACACACACACACAAACACACACACACACACACACCTACTCCAAATCATAGGTAATCTTGCTCGGCTTATCTCAATATTTAATGTTATTAGGAAGAGCGGTGCCTCCTGACACAGGTATTCTTTTATACTTACTAGGAGACTCCAATTACTTTATTATTTAGTATGCCTTGAGAAAGAAATAAATGGATTTTTAATTTTTAATTTTTTTTAGATGGTGGCTCTGATGATGTTTCAGGTGTTGGAGGCATTTTTTGAGAGATTGTTATAGAACTCAGCACATGCACTTTCTTATTTTCGGGTATTATCTGAAAGAGTAATGGAGTACGAAATTAATTATTAGTTTATTTATTGTAATTAAATAATTATGTACACAAACGGCAGCAGCAGAGTACTTCTGCCGTGCAATTATATTATGTACGCACAACAACAACAAGATGAAAATGTTGCTGAAACAACATGTTTCACTAAGAAACATATATATACTGAAAAATCATTTTTTACTTTGCCTCTGTGCTGAGTCAATCAGCAGATTCTCAGCTCAGCTTAGAAAAGCCAAAAAAAATAGGATTTCGGTATATTCCCTTAAGAAATGTATACTGAAAAACTAGTTTTTTCGGCATCATAATTCATTCATTTTCTTACTTATGCAATGAGGAACTTTGAGGGACACGTTGTAAAACAAATCTCATAGACAGCATTGTTAATGCCTACAAGTTAAAAAGCAATGTGTGTTTGGCTACACTGATTAAAATTCTGTCAATGGCAAATAATAAAAACTGTGTTAAACTTTCAGAATATAAATATATGGCAACACTCTTTCTTGACTTAAGAGCTTATCTTATGACGGATTAGCTTGTGACAAATTATGATTTTATTAAAATCTTTAATAATAAACAAAAAATTAACAAATGATAATAAAAATAATTAACAACAGTTAAGTATTTGCTATTGAGAGAACAGTAACCAGTGTAGCCAAAACACAAATAAAAAACCGCTTTTTAAGGATGTATCTCAACATTTTAAATATATACAAAACAACTAGTTGTCCTATTCAAATTACACAAAGAACCGTTCCCTTAAATAATAAATTAAGTCGTATTAGTACCTTAAATTGCGGGAATGTGCAGTACGATTTTTCAGATTTTATTAGAATGTGATTCTTAAGGTTGCTTATTATACTTAGTATATTAAAGGTAAACATACCACGGGAAAAATAGACTGAATAGCATTTACTTTTAATAACTTTCTTGCTGCTGCAGGATGGGTGGTGAAGTCTTCGAATTTAAAATGCAGGCGACAAACTACTGAATGTTGTGAAATGTTTCCAGATATAATGTTAAGCCATCTTTTTTATTTCTTCGTCTTTTGGAAACCTGAAGCAGATTAGTATATTAAGAATTTATTTATCAACAATACGGCTTACAGAGAATATCTGTTACGAATTATAGCCAAAACATTAATCGACACAAGGGAGGACACTTGTTCAGGTCTCTCATTTGAGACTAAACATTAACGTTGTTGTACTTGTAACTAAGCCCACGTACGCAGAACTTGCAGCGCATCAAATGCGGATTTAATGTTTGACGGATAGTAGGTATCGCTTTGAAAATAAGTCATTATGCGTTGTATACGAAAAATAAATGTGCGCACCAACACTCCCAAGTAACATCGCTTTCTGTTAAACAAAACATTAACTCATTACATAAATCAATTTAGTAATATGGGAAGCTAGAAGACTAAAATAAATATGGACACCCTACTTCAAGCATTACAAAATTATTCACCTGTGAAAAGCCACTTCCTTTGTATGATTCACTTTTGCATCCTTTCACGCAACAAGTGAGAACCATTTTTAATTATTTGGACACGATAAAACATGAAACTTTAAAGTAATTACTGGGCAAACACAATTTACTACCCGATCGGTTCACACTTCACACAAAGTATACGCTATATTGAAGATTGTAAGACACTTAGTGTTGCTTAGTGTTTTGTAAAAATTGCCAAGACTACGACTTTGAAACAAAGCAAGTAGTAAAACACGGTTGGAAAATACGCATAAGTATAAATATTTTCTTATGAAGTCTTCTCTTTAATTTTGTTTAATAATTATTTAGAATTATTACAAGAAGAGAAATAAAAAATATCGTTAATTTCTACTACGTGAAAAAATATTTCACTGTTGCAACTCGATAGACAAGGATGTATTCCTTAATAGAGGCATCTCGCTTAGCTCGTTTTTCCATTGAGTCTAATATTATATGAAAGTAAACTTTACTTCAATAGCATAGAATACATTTTACGTTTGCAACTTCATTAGAGTGCACAATCTCGTTCTATACGAAGTATATTATAATATCTTTGGTACAACATAGCTTGATCTTTTTGCCAATTTTGTGATCGACATAATTTTGCAATAACGAACATAACATTTTCTTATTTTAATAATTGTTAAAAATTTTAAAAATAGACACACATCACAAAAGTATTAAAGATTCAAACATTTTCCGAAAATCTTAGTTGTTTTTATTACTTCAAAGTAAGATTTAAATAGAAAAACTGAAAACAATGGACGCTATTTTTACTTCACCTAGGAAAAAGTTCTGAGGTAACACACATAAAAAATACAGTCGAATTGAGTACCTCCTCCTTTTTTTGAAGGAGGTTTAAAATAGTAAGTAGGTAAATTATCTGAGTTTCAAAGACTACCTTTTTATAATCTTAATTTTTCTCGATGTTGCATATTAAGTCTTTCTCACATTGAACAATAATGTTCCCTCGGTGTATTTCACTACCAACTAATATTAAAGGATTCAATTCGTTTTCTCAAAACACTTAACCCTCCAGTAGGTGCGGCCTTAACAAAGTAGCGTAACGAGCTAAATGATACAAACTTTGACACGCGGACGTAAGGTGCATTTTGATTTAATATGCGCGCCGCAATATATTTTTTTTCGACGAGTTAATTACGAACATTAGCGAAGTTGTAACTAGATTTAAATTTGCAAGTTTGCTATCAGAGAGTGTTCCTTCCTTCCTTCTGTCATATGGAATCTTTTTATGGGGTAATGCGAGTGACATTGAAACTATCATTGTTTTGCAAAAGAGATCCATAAGAACAATTTGTAACTTAGGTCCGAAGGAATCCCTTAGAGAAAAATTTAAAGAAATATATATATATATTAACTTTGGGCTCTCAATATATTTACGAGAATATAATGTATGTACTTAAAAACATAAATAGTTTTATTAAAAATAGTGATGTTTATTCTGTAAATACTGGGAACAAGCGTAAGTTAGTTATACCAGTTACTCGACTCCAAATAGTAACTCCTTCATGGGGCAATGTATACGCTTTTATTACAAAGTCCCAGAAAATATGCAGACCCTTTCTATCAAAAGGTTTAAATTATATATTAAGCAAAAATTGTCTAGTATGGGTTATTATACTACTAAAGAGTACATGACTGATAATTACCCCTGGGAATGAGGTGATCGCTACCATGCTGTTTCTAAATGTTTTCATAACAATTGTATAAAATATTATATTGTAAATTGTGCTTTTTAAAGAAAAGTGCCGTTGGTTTCATGCTGGTTCTTCCCAGGACAGAGGTTTTTTTTTTGCGAACCAGTGGTAAAATTAAATAATGACTTTCAATAAGTATTATATATTGTAATCTATATTGAATAAAATGAATCTATTTTATTCTATTCTGTGGCTATAGCAAGATTAGAGAGAAAATAATGCTGCTACGTAAAGTTCCTAAATATCTTGATTGTCTGTTGTTATTCCTGGTTATATGTTTTCTATATATAAATTTGCGTCACACAAATGAAAAATTTATTAGTTATAATGTAATAAATAGTGCAGTTTTTTTTTAACAAGTTATCTCAAACGCTGGAGAGAGGAGGCACCACTATCAAGTTTTTGCCCCGGTTCAAAAAAATCGTAGATCCGGGGCTTCTACCAAGGACATTTCGCGAGGCTATTGAAAGTTTTCTTTAGGTATGGATACTAAAAATCATGTTACAATTTATCTATATGTACCTGGTAATGTAACGCACATTACTTTGGTACTCCGTGAAACGATTTGTTCTTTGTCTATGTTGCTGTACATCAAGCCTACTCATTGCCGTTTTGCGTCTTGCGTCAGGCATACAGCAAGATAGACAGTGTATAAGACGCTTACGCTTAACGAGTGCAAACGATCCAGATAAAAAAATATTTATGATCAGATGAATGATAACGGCTGGACTATATCATTATCAATTATCCAACTCTGTTAAACTGTGAGATCAAAGCCTCCTAAAAATTTTGCATATATGTAACCCATCAGTTTATAATTGTAAATAATTTTGTAAACATGTATGGGCTGTATAGCCATACATCCTTAGCCTTTAAATATATAAACAAATAAATGTCAAATGTCAATGTCAAATCCACGACGGCTGACGGCGGCGGCTTGTGATATTGTGAACGAATTTGAAATGCGAAATACAAACCAGGGAGTGGATTAATTTAAAGCGTAGTTTATGTTTTTTATAAAATTACTATACAAACAGTGAAAGGAGTTTTAGATATTGTTTAATGATATATGTTACTAATATATTATGGATGACCAAGCATGTCCCCGTTGTAAAACTACAAAATACCGAAATCCATCCCTAAAGTTGATGGTAAATGTTTGCGGCCACGCGTTATGTGAAAACTGTGTTGATTTACTGTTTTTAAAAGGTATACTTATATATTTACAACTTTATAAACAGCCATCTAATTGGTAATATATATAATTTTTGTATTCAAAATATTTTTAGTTAGCATATTAGAGTATTACTGTTTATTATTTTTGTTGTTTATGATAACATTTTCTAGTAGCGCATTATTTTAACTATGAATCAATTAAACTTAACCTTTTTTAGGATCTGGATCATGCCCTGATTGTAATGTGCCCCTACGTCGAAGTAATTTTAGAGTTCAGCTTTTTGAAGATTCAATGGTGGAAAAGGAAATAGATATAAGGAAGAGAGTTCTTAAAGACTACAATAAAAAAGAGGAAGATTTTGCTACGCTGCGAGAGTATAATGATTATTTAGAAGAAATAGAAACAATTGTGTACAATTTATGTAATAATATAGATATTGTGGGAACTAATAAAAGAATAGAACAGTATAAAAAAGATAATAAAGAAATAATTATGAAAAACAAGGCAAAAATAGGTAAAATATTAATAAATAAATAGGTTAAGCTTTAAAAGTTTTAGTTAAATTATGATATTTCTAAATTTCAGGTAGAGAAGAGCTTGAACTAGAAGAGATCTTAGAAATAGAGAAGCAAATGGAGGATCTTCGTCGAGCTGAAATATCCAGATTAGAACAAGAAGCAAAAAAGCAAAAGATAAGAGAGAAAGAAGCACTTATAGATGAGTTAATGTTTGCGGAAGGTGATGCTAAGGATATATTAAATACATTTGCTCAAAGTATTGCTAAAAAGGAAGAAGTTGATGTAGTTCCAATAGTGCCTAAGGTATTGTTATCCAGTATTTTTATATATAACTCCAAGTACTCAAATATTTTTATATATAATATAATATCATATGATGCTTCAGTTATGTATCGGTGGTGCTGTTATTGTTTTCCATTCTTTAAATATATCTTCATGCTATCTTTTATGTTAACTTTAAAAAAAATTACAAAAAGAGGTACCTTGCAGTTTATTTCACCATTTCCTCTCCGGTCATAGGAATCTCATTTTTAAACAATTTAGATTTAGTAGACTTAAAAAAAAAATAGGTTTAATAAACAAATTTTGCAAAAGTAAATAGAATTCATTTTATTTCATTACATTCCAATATTTATCATTATGGAACTTTTAAAGGAATTTATGGTACGTACAGATTTAACCTCATATATAGTAGATGCAGAGCACACTTTGATTTGATAATTATTAAGTATTACTTTTGAAGTCTTAAAGTATAGGAATGTTTGTTATGACCTGAGGAGGTATGGGGAATATCTCTTCAGTGTATAACCTTAAATGTTTTCACCGTGAAGCCAACGCATTACTATGACTGGCCTATTGCCACTTCAGTGTACTGATCCATTGTCATATAATTAATGTTATTTACAGGTAACACAGTTTTCAACTGGCGTGAAATTTTCACGTGGCTCAGGCAGTCAGCATAATGTCCCAGTAATAGAGGAAGGTCCATTATATAAATATGAAGCACCTATTATACCAGACAGATGCGGTCCAGACCCACCGTCTATACAAAATATTATCAATGGAGGGTATCTGCATCATGTTAGGTAAGTAACTAATAATTTCATTCATTCATGCATTAATTATCTATCTAAAATCCACTGCTGAACATTGGCCTTTATATATTTGCCCTAATCGGCCGGCAGGTTTGCAACCACAGCAAATCGTTTTTTATTATTGTAAGTAATTATCAGGGAGATGGTGCTGCCCATCTCCTGTTTCATTTCCACCACACTCTTACAGAATACCAGCGTAAAATAGCAGCTGAACACTACTGTGTTTCGTATGGTGAGTGTAGAGAACCGGAGACCCTTTTTACTGGATAAGAGGCATGCCATCTTAGTCCTCACGGGTGACAACGCATCTGTATTTTGATTCGCAAATGAGGATAAATGTAGATGTCTATGGGTCACACATAGATTACCCCCTAATAGATTCCGCATACAGGGCCACAAACGCCCGCAACACATACTTGCTGTAGCTAGCATACGAAGTGAATCACGACATCAGTATCGACCAAGTTTGTGATCCGTAGGCTCGTCCGAGTTCTTGACAATTTAAAAATAGTTTTGTATCCAAAATACATTACAAATGGCTTCCTGTGCAGTAAAATGGTGTGACAAGTCAGCTAAGACATCCAGTTATCAAAAAGATGGCATAATTTTTAATTGGTAAGTAAATTCTATTCTTATCACGTTAACCTATTTCAAATGCACCGGAGATCAACTTATACTGGAATATTAATGGTGCAAAGTGATAACAATTAAGCACCCGTTGATGTCTTTTTGAAATGTCCCTTTCACTCGTTACGGAAATTACAATAGTTGTCTTTGTCTAACAACAGCACGTGTATCGATAGTGTTGTGATTTTTAAGTCGATATTTGTTTGGTCATGGTTTAATTATTTTTTTCGAAGTCATATTATAAGATTAGTACTAACGTAGATTACACAATAATATCATTAAGTGGTTGAGTGAAACATGATATTCTTATATTTAGGTAAATGTTACACGTCGAAATCAAGCAATTTTTAACGGATTTATAAATCATAAAACTTGTAAAAGTTATAATGTGATTATTGTTTTGACTTGGTATTTAGTGTTACATGAACAGCATACAGGCATCTGAACAGACAGATCTCCAAATGCATGCGGCGGGACTTACGCAACTTCAATACAGCTCGTATTGAAGAAGCGATCGAGCGGAACCAAGGCTCCAAAGTTTTTGCCAGAGATCTGTCTGCCAGAAAGAGCCAACTGTCAAAGCTGAAGACCGAATGTGGCAGCATCGTTTCCGGGACACCTGAGATTTTGAGTGAGATTGAGAGGTTCTATGGGCAGCTGTACACGTCATCGTTTGAGCCACACGCAAGTGTGAGTAACGATCCAAGAGCGAGTCTCATCCGACACTATTCCGAAGATATCCCGGACGTCAGTCTGAGCGAGATTAGAATGGCTCTCCAGCACCTTAAAAACGGTGAGGCCCCAGGCGAGGATGGAATTACAGCGGAGCTTCTGAAAGCGGGTGGAAGACCGGTACTTGAAGTCCTTCAGAAGCTCTTTAATTCCGTCCTCCATGGTGGCATTACACCGGAGGCGTGGAGCAGAAGTGCGGTGGTCTTGTTCTTCAAGAAAGGTGACAACGCTCTCTTGAAGAACTACAGACCGATTTCCCTTCTGAGCCGCGTCTACGTGCTGTTTTCGAGAGTTATTACGAATCGTCTCGCGCGCAGACTTGACGACTTTCAGCCTCCCGAACAAGCCGGTTTCCGAAAGGGCTTTAGCACCATAGACCACATACATACCCTTCGGCAAATTGTACAGAAGTCCAAAGAGTACAATTTGCCACTATGTCTGGCGTATGTGGACTATGAGAAAGCCTTCGATTCCGTCGAAATTTGGGCGGTGCTGCAGTCCCTTCAGCGGTGCCAAGTTGACTGTCGGTATATCGAAGTGTTGAAGTGCTTGTACAGTAGGGCTACGATGGCTATCCGAGTACAGAATCAGAGTACAAAACCTATCCAATTGCAGAGAGGTGTAAGACAGGGTGACGTCATATCCCCGAAACTCTTCACCGCTGCATTGGAAGACGTTTTCAAGCTTCTGGACTGTTTATGTTTATGTTAATGTTTACCTGGGACAAATAGTCCGACTAGGTAAGTCCAACTTCGACCGAGAGGTCAATCGACGGATTCAACTCGGCTGGGCAGCGTTCGGGAAGCTACGACACATCTTCTCGTCAGACATACCTCAAAACCTGAAAACGAAATTGTACAACCAGTGCGTGTTGCCAGTGATGACTTACGGAACTGAGACGTGGTCCTTCACTGCTGGCCGTATGAGGAAGCTCAAGGTCGCTCAGCGAGCTATGGAGAGGGCTATGCTCGGAGTTTCTCTGCGTGATAAACTTAGGAATGAGGATATCCGCAGTAGAACCAGAGTAACCGACATAGCCCAACGGATTAGTAAGCTGAAGTGGCAGTGGGCCGGCCATACAGCTCGAAGAACCGACAACCGATGGGGAAGAAAGGTTCTCGAGTGGCAGCCTCGTACCGGTAGGCGAAGTGTAGGGCGTCCCCCCACGAGATGGAGTGACGACCTGGTAAGACATGCAGGAAGTCGTTGGATGCAGGTGGCTCAGGACCGTGCTTTGTGGCATTCTTTGGGGGAGGCCTATGTTCAGCAGTGGACTTGTGAAGGGCTGTAATGATGATGATGATGATGAATTTCAGTATTATCTTATTATAATTATTAAGTACATCTAAATTTGGAAGACGTGCCGTATGGTGTATTAATTAATAATACTATATCGGTAATGTTTTAAAAGAAACGAATATGTATTTCTGATTTAGATTACTGGTTCACCGCTGAAAGACGCGAAAAACCCGCCAACACCTAAAAATCAGAGTCATTGCTTAGAAACGTTTACAAAACAAAAAAGAAAATTTTCTCCTATACCTGATACGCCATCTGCATTTGATACTCCAGTTAAAAACGTCTTTGTAGAAGAATCATCGAATTAACCAACGTAATGAACAAAAAAGATAAAAAAGTTAAAATGTTAAGTGATTCCAACAGAAGACTAAAAACACAAATAGTTTCTTTGAAGTCATTATTGGTAGAATTAGAAAACAAAAATTCATTAGCAGCGGAAAACAATGACGTATTAAGTTCCTTAGAAAAATTAAAATCTAGAAAATCAGGCAAAATTGTTAGAAAAAAATATTCACCACAATTGAGAGCTTTTGCATTCACCATAAATTACTCAGCTAGGCTTATAATTATGTACGCAAAACATTTAATACTTCTTTACCTTCTGTAAAACACTAGGAAAGTTTGTAGTTTTAACGCAATCAATTAAGCTTAATTATAAGTAATAATAATAATAAAATAATGTGTATATATATATATATATATATATATATATATATATATATATATATATATATATATATATAATAAAAATAATAAATATAAATAAATAAGCATAATTAAACAAATAAATAAGCATAACAAAACTGCTTATTTATTTGTTTGAGTTGTTATTGTATGACGATATTTTTCATGAAATAAAAAAAATCACCAATTCGATCACGAAAGTTGTAATCATGTCATTGATTTAGCTAAGAGTGTTATGGAAAAATACATAGACATACTCGTAAGATTACTCTACTCATCCAGGAAGACAGATCCTAAGAATTCTGTGAGACAATTTTATACGAAGATTATCCATTTTAAAAATCAGTCAAATATATATTTATAAATTAAATGTACAAATATATGTATACAATATTT
The DNA here is from genome assembly GCA_963668995.1 of Parnassius mnemosyne. NCBI lineage: Eukaryota > Metazoa > Arthropoda > Insecta > Lepidoptera > Papilionidae > Parnassius > Parnassius mnemosyne. Next base: position 21,086,879 of record CAVLGL010000084.1, on the reverse strand, counting down.
AATTTACTTATTTAAAAATTGATCAATATATTTATTTATCATTATCAATAATCAATAAATCCCAAATTTATCGATCAACGTCCCAACCCTGTTCCATCACTATGGTTTGGTACATTCTAAGTTTGACCTTTAAACATCCAATCACAGCGCATTTGCCACGTCCCCCGCAACCCTTGCATATGGCCAAATTTGGTGAACTCGAAACAGAACAAATATTCAATGATGCGGTATCTATTAGGGGGTAATCTATGGGGTCACAGCAACCACTTCCTATCAGGTGGACTGTGTGCTCGTTTGTCACCCTATCTTATAATAAAAAAGACAAACGAATATTAGTTTGCACTACTTTCCAGCGCAGCTAGTACTGTGTATATATTACTTTCTAATATTTCATTTACCAATTTTACAGAGCAGAGAACGAAACAGAGAAAGCCGGTGGTTATTCTTCAACACTACCCTGTCTACGTGCCTTACAAGATGCAATGGCTGGCCTCTATCATGCCAGCTGACAAAGCGACCCTATAAATGGGGCCGAAACAGTGATTTTACTGGATTAGAAAACAAGCTATTTATTTGCATGGAATTGTATTCATTTTCATTTTATATTGAAATGATACAGTTAGAATTTAATTTGATTTCAAGAAGTTCCTTTTCTGTTAAAGTGTCCACTCTTTTACCTATTTATGCCACCAAGCGGCAGTGGGCCCAATGTTTAATGGTTTAGAGGGTATTAGAGCCAGGATAATTAAAGCTAGTAAGAAATTTCATTTAAGTCCACTAGTGACAATGCAACTGTGAACTTCTTTGTTTAAACTTGGTTACAGATGTAGCTTGGGCTTCAGTAGTCGTTGCCATAATTTGAACTGCCAACTCGCTTGTCGATTTTTGATTAAAATATACTTGAGAAAAGAGTTAGATTCTTTATATTTCGAACTTAAAATGTTATGACTGAAATAATCGATGAACATGCCGATTTGTCGGAACTTATATAGTGTATAACCTGGTCAAAGTTTGTAAATAAAGAGTGTGAAACTGAAACATAACAGAGGTAATAATTTATTTTATGCGGGTTATACTTCGATAATCTTTACCTTAGCGTCGCATAATCTACTTTATCACACCGTAGCAGTCTTCTTTCACACTAGGGAGGTATTTGCCATTTTCGCCACGCTTGGCAGCAGATTGGCGTTCGCAATACCAGGTGTCTGGCATCTTTACTGCTGATCCCTCTTTAGGTTTACGGCCATCTATCGGCGGCCCTGAACTCTCTTGGCATTTCCTGTTGCCGTCTCTTATGACCACGGAGCAAATACAAAGAGGAGGTGTTGTAATTAGATTTCACTCTATATATCTATTTCCATCTATCGATAAGTAGTAAAACTACTCGCATAGTTCCATATCGATATTGAAATGTAGTTTAGCTACTTTGACGATAGATGGCGGCCTGTTCACAAAATGATTATAAAAACTGTAAAAATAATATTTTGGCGATTAAAAATTCTTTACGACTGAATGTAAAACAAATTTCAGCTCCTACGTATGATGTTGTATGAAAGTTTGAATTTGTTATATTAATGTCAATCAGTACAAGGAATGAGTAAAATAAAGTTGTTTTCTTATTGTTGTCAGTAAAATGTAATCTGTCATTGATTTTTTTAGATATTTTATTGTTTCAATAAAATCTTTTATTTTGTATATATTAAATAGGAATTTATCTATGTCTTGTGTTGAGTTTGAAACTGTGAAAGCCATCTGGTTAAAAGTGAAAATATCACGAAAAAGGAAGCGGAAGGAAAAAGTCATTGTTGTTTTATTTTATATGGCGGTTGCAAGCATAGAGTATTTCTAATTAACCTACGCAAGTTAACTGTGCAGTAACCACTGTGTTGGACGACTGCATGTTCTAGTGATGAATAGTCCCAACAGTGAGATTATGTAGCTCTGGTGAGAGTGGATCCAGCGTCAAAACGTAACTTACTACGATTCTCGCTAGTATTATACAAGACTCCAGACTACCAATGGGAGCCAAAACTGGTTCAAAAATAGAAATAATTGAATTCGGTTTATTTCCTTGAGATTTTCCTCGAGTCTCTGACACTGCTTTTAGGTTAGTAGTAGTTAGGTGGCTATAACCGCGGGCGGGAGATTTTAGGGTGCAGCATTTTGGGATAGAGAGATAGTTTTCGATGGGGTTGGGATTTTACCTGGCTGTTATCAACCATGGATAACCGAAGTTATAAACCCAAATTATAATCCCATCCAAGAAGTATGCACAAACTCTTTTTAGCCTTGTATACGATGTGTCAGATATAAAAATAACACAACATTTCCAGAAAATAGACAACAAATAATTTGTGGTTTTTAGATATATTAGCTCCAGCTGGGAATAGCAACTCAGATGGTTTGTTGTATTCAGGGCCGGATTGAACTCTGGAGGACTAAAGGCAATATGAATGTCGGGCCCCTATTCATTAATTCAACTTTCTAGCTTTTGTTAGTGCTGCTAGGCTCAAAGGTTCAAAGAGCTTGGTTGTAACAGCCGTATGCCAAATATGAAACAAGCGTAAAAGCGAATCTGCGGTACCTAAATTGTCAATTTTATGTATGTTTTTCTGTCTATGGTAGAGTAATGTGTCTAAGGTACACTATGGTGTTTATGGTAGAGAATTAGTTATGCTAGTAATATACTAAGTAACTAAGTCATGGTCTATGGAAATTACGGACCTTAAGAAAGGAGGAAATAGTATTGTCCAAGGATTCGTCCCTCAAGAGAATGATCAATTTTGGTGTGGTTTGCGCGTTGTGTTGAGGGCGCACTTCCTGCGAATAAATGATGCATAAAATGTTTGGAGCAATGTTTTTCAAGAACTTGAGTCAAGTTGTTTCTCGAATACCTTTTTCTTAAAGTTTTACCTATTTATAATGAAAAATGGGCAAACGTTAAAAATTATTAACTTAAAATTTAATAATATATATAAGGCATTTTGTTACTAATGTTATGCATTTACAATGTTACGAGTAATTTGTATATACATGTGAGTAAGAGGTGCTTTTACATGGACGACAGTCGGTGACTGATTGCTGTCTATATATATTACAGAATAATTTTTGTATAGTTGGGAGTTTATAAAGTATCAGAGAGAATTGCCGGCGTATGCTGCCGCATAACACTACACGGAATTCTTAAGTAAATTGAATAACAAAATTTGTATTGATTATGAATGCACTTTCTTTGCTTCACTATTTCGTAAAAGGGCATAAAATTGACAGATTCAGTGTGAGGTCACAAAACAGCAACAATGCTTCTTTAAAATCATAAAATATACAGGTATATATACGTTACTTGCTTTCGAATTGAAATAGATACAGTGACGATGTAACTGGCACAAGTCGTAGATGGGAGTGTCGTTCGTTTCAAAGCGCCCTAAGGTATTAATCGTTTTCATAAAATGTATGTGCGTTGAGAAAAGTTATCTTAATAAATAAAAGAAATTTTTAATTAAATAGTTTTATTTTAAATACCTATTACGTTAAACCGATGACTTGTTACTACCTATGTAGTAATATGTATGAACATTAGCAGCAATGTACACAGAATCGTCATGGTCAATAATGACAATTATCACGCCTAGTGTCAGTAAGTTAAAATTACAATGGGCCGGGTATACAGTTCGAAGAACCGACAACCGCGGATAAGAACGGTTCTCGAGTGGCACCCTCGCACCGGTACGCAAAGTGTAGGGTGGCCCCTTACTAGATGGAGTGACGGTCTGGTACGACATGCAGCAAGTCGATCGATTCAGTCTCAGGATCGTGTTTTGTGGCGTTCCTTGGGATAGGCCTATGTTCAAAAATGAAATTTTGAAGGGCTATAATTATAATGATGATGTTGATAATGATGATGATGACGTTATGCCTAGTCTAGACAACCCGATAGGTTGATGTTACCAGGGGTTTGCGGATATTTATATCCGTATCGACAATTGCGAAACTTTTGGATTATGTTATTAGACATACGCTTCCACAATAATGCGGTGATTTTGCAGATGTTGACGTATTACAAGGTGCGACATCAAATTAGACAGAGGCCAGCGAGAGGTAACCACCAATACACTAATTCGCGCAAATGTCGTCGCGAATTAGTGCATTGCAGTGAGAGGTACCTTCCGCCGCAATGCACAAATTTTTAAATTTCAATAGTATTGATTATCAAATTAAAAATAATATAAAATGTGGTTAAACTATACCTATCTTATAAAAACTAGAGATCCGCTTCCGCATTCGCGGATGTAGGTAAGTCTCCAAAAATACGTATCCACATTCGCATCGTGGATAAAAAATTAAGCATCTGCAACGTCGTTACTATTTACCTATTTCTGCCGCTAAGCCGGAGTTCACGTCACTACTTCTCTACCGGTTTGAAGAGCAAGATAGTATAATCAAAGAACGTTGCGTTTTTCGTACGGCTCGTAGAATTAGATGCAAAGTAGGTATATGTACTAACAGCCGTTTCTATAGCAAGATACCGTCTTTAAAGAACCGAAGACTTAAAACAAACGGGTGAGAGGCTTCAAATTAAAGGAAGGTACGAAAAACCTGTAACGTTCCTCTTGATTGAATAAAACTATTTTTTACGGATTTTATAGCGTTTAATTTACTAGTTTAATTGCCGACGTTTGGGGTGCTTTGCTGCAACCCATGGTCACGGGGGGGGGGGGGGGGCGGACTGAGATGTTTGACGTCCCGAAGTCACAGTTAGCCTGGCTACCTTCAGTTTTTTAATATTAATTTCCTCTTGATTATAGGAACCTAGTGTATTTATAATTTTTAAAAAACCTGTAAAGAATTTGCATTATTTGCTACATTGGCGAGGTGGAAGATCGTGGACCTCTCAAATGATATTCTTGTCCGAGTCACTGGCTGGTTTCGTATCCCGGGTCAGACCAAAATTAATTATTGGGTTCCTCTGTCAAGAAATTTTCAATAGAAGTCTTAGTCAGGAAGTAGGCAGTGTTTCACCTCGTACCTCGAAAACTCGTACAGCTGTTTGCCTCGAGCTTTATCTCACTCTGGTCGTGTCTGATTGGTGTCCTATCAGGCTATCAGATTGAGGTATTCCTCACTAATCAAAAAAAAACTCATTTGAGAGTACACCTGTGTTTGCGCATACACTTGTGTACTTTAATTCTGTTCTAGTGCGGTGGCTAGTCTCCGCTGAGATATATTTTATACGTGGTAGAGCCATGCTGAAGCTATATTAGTAGTATAGTTGTAGCACGAATGGGTCGGCTCGACCGGGGAAGGACCACGCTCTCACAGAATACCAGCGTAAAATATCAGCTTGACACTGCTGTGTTTCGTATGGTAAGTGTAGAGAACCGGAGATCCATTTTACTGGAAAAGAGGCATTCCATCTTAGTCCTCGTGACCAATATTCGGTTCAGAAGATATTACATTATTCATTTATCCCTTACAACCTATAAATCTGCTAGGCCACCCCAATCTATAGGGGAGGCCTCATAGGGGGGGATTTTGTCATAGTTGCCACGCTTGGCAGGTGGGTTAGCAAGTAGCAACAGCAATTTTTTTTATAATTTTTAATTTTTATCAGGATGATGCTGCTACTCATGTCATATTCAGTTTCCCTCTGTCGCTTCCTACGTTCCGTTCTCTTAGGTGTCGTATATGGAGTAGTGGATATTCTTATATAGCCACTGTACGGCTTAATTTACATTACAATAAGACGCATATGTGGAACTAAATCAAATGTGCAGAATTAATTATACTACCAAAAGTTTACAAGCAAATATATAAATGCAAGCATTTCCTTTCTGACGGTGAGTGGATAAGTACTGTGGCCCTTAAGCACCTTTAACTACCTTGATTAAGTATCAAAATGCTTTGTTATCTTTGAAGACAAAAATGGAATGAAATATGTTGATATCTTACGCTGGTATTCTTTGAAAGCGTAGTATTTCCCCGATGCTGCAGCATTAATACAGCTTGCTGTAAGCGTGGCCATGGCAAATGTCTGTAGCTGGACTCTATAGTCAAGGTGCCTCAGTAGTACGTACGTACGTATTATATCGCATTGGTTATCCAGTCATCTGCGTGCAATACTCATTGATGAACCGAGGCGATAGGTGATATTAACAAACATTTTTTGTAAAAATTGTTGTGTTTTCTTTGTACAAAATTTTTTACAAAATTTTACACGTAATACAGCCATGCTGCAGCTATATTAATTGTATAGTTGTAGCACAAATGGGTCGGCTCGACTGGGGAAGGATTACACTCTTACAGAATACCGCGTAAAATAGCAGCTTAACACTGCTGTGTTTCGTATGGTCAGTGTAGAGAACCGGAGACCCTTTTTACTCGAAAAGACTTTTTACTTGTCAGCCGTGAAGACTAAGATGTAATGCCATCTCAGTCCTCATGGCTGACAACGCAAGTGCGTTTTGATTCGTAAACGAGGATAGATGTAGATGTCTATGTCAGGTGGACCGTGTGATTGCTTGTCACCCTTACCCTATAAAAAAAACACATGTACGACTGTATAATTATTGTTAAGGCAATTATAGAGCAGAAGAATTTTAGAAGTTAAAATTTGAAAGGCGCTTGATTTTCAAAGTACTCTTTATAAGTACACTAGCTGTCCCTCGCGACTTCGCCCGCTTGGAATTTACTACAATTTCATGGGTTTTAATTTTTTTCGCGGAACCCTAATTATATTTTTATAATAAAATTATCCTAAGTTACTCCTTATAACATCAGCTATCTGCCAGTGAAAGTCCCGTCAAAATCGGTCCAATCGTTTCGGAGATTAGCCGGAATAAACAGACAGACAGACAGATAGACAGACAGACAGAGAGACAAACATTTTAAAATTTGTTTTTTTTTTGTTATTAGTACTGTATGTACTTTCATATGCATTTAGTAAAAGGCTGTTATTTTAACATTACAAACAGACACTTCAATTTTATTTATTTATATAGATGAACAGTGGCGTAGCTACCCAGGGGCACAGTATAAATAATTTACTGTGCCAGGGGCTAGGCGGGGCAGTGCCTTGAGGCCCCCAAGCTCAATGAGCCCTTCGGAATCTATGAACAACGTTCGAATAAAAATTATAATACGAGTATCCTAGTTGAATAAAGAATTTTCGACTTTTGACTTTTTGGTCGCTGACCAAAAAACCTTCAATAGCTTGAACTGAAATCACAAAAATTTCTCCTACTTCTCCACGTGTGGTGAAGTTCCTAAAGGAACTTCATCCGCGGCTGTTCGTTGCTGTTGGTGATAAAAGAGCTGGCTCTTTTCTCGCTCAAAGGCTAAGTATAGCCATTCAGCGGGGAAACGCAACCAGCGTTCTTGGCACGATACCGTGGGGAGTGGGACTGTATGATAAATAAGTTACTAGTTTTAGTTTTTTTTTAATTATAACTTTTAATATTGTATATTTAGAATTACTTTCGAAATTGTTTGAATATCGCTTTAAAAATATATCATTATATCGCTGATTGAACAGGTTATAATATATTATTTTCCCGCCCGTGGCCGGACGCACAAACGAGCGGGTGAGCAAATATTGCCGTAGCGATAACGCGTAAAAGCACCGACGGAGGTACTAAGCCACGACAAATAATGCAACGACGTCGCCGCTAGACGCATGACTTTCATAGGTTTACCATAATTTTTGCTATAAAATGTAAAATGTTTAATACATCATTTTTAATATCAATTAAATACAATAGATGTTCGTGGTAATGAAGGAGTAAGTGCAAGAATATTAAACTCTTACGAAAATTGGACCTTGATATTATCATCTTATCTGTAGAAACGGCTTCGCAAAATTAAAAAAAAATTGGATCTGATATGGCAACACTCAAAGCCGGCAATTCCCCTGGTATTTCGGATGTTCATGGGAGACGGAGAGCACATACCATTAGGTAAGCCGTATACATGGACGTATAAATAAGTTATTTATTTATACGTCCATGGCCGTATACTCATTTGTTTCCTCTTTCTTAAAAAAAAATGACGTGTGCAGTTCACACGCGGTAGAAGTGAAACCTTCAGAAAACTAAACTTCGAGAGAATGAGACGAATGCAAAGTATCAGAAGTATGTAGGATAATTGTAGGGTTTATTAAATTAAAATATAAATAAATTTAAAATATACACTGTATACTGTATACTGTACACTGACTGTACATTGTATACTGACTCTTTCTCTCGCAGGCTAAGTGCTATAGATGTAGGTATATGTTTGTGTCCCTTTTTAGTGTCGTTTTATCGAGTTTCAAATGATAACGATTCTGAAGAAATTTTTACTTCAAAAATCTCGTGTTTTGAACTAATAAATTCAGTTTCATAATGGGTTCAGTTATGGGTTAGTAGTGCAGAGCTAAATCGTTTCCTTTTATGAAATCTTTCTATAATCTACAAAACCTACTTATATTCTTATTTTATTCATCATTAATTCATTATAGCCTATTGAAAGTCCACTACGGCCTCACCCATAAAATGTCCTTTTGTCGAATTTTGCTACATCACGCTTGGCATGCGGGTTAGTGACTGCAGTTTTGTAATTTCACTTGTTATCACGAAATTGCTGCAGCCCATCCCTTGTTTCAGTTTCTATCTGTTTTCTTACGTCGCCACTACATAGCACATCTGCATTGTCAATTCACTGAAGGTATACATGTTAGAAATATTATGAAAAGGTTTCGCGTTTTTTATATCACAGATTAGCGATAGAGAACTTTTACATGAGAGTATCGTCTCGGTGATTACCAAAGAGAATATAATAGTAATATTTTAGTAGGCGTGGCTTGCGCAAGCCAGCGTACCCATTTTCGGCCATATTTTCACCCCTCTGGGAAAATAATAAATATTGATCCTACACTTACAAAAGGTAGAACTTTCTTTTAGAAAATTTCCTCTCCTTTTGGAATCTTTTTTTAGATTTAAAAAATCTTTAATAATTTTTGAGATATATGCAAAAACCAAAACCACTTTTTTCAGTAGATTGTGTATAACATTTGCAATTTTTGCGAGCGGGAACTTATTTTTATCAAAAGTCATCTACATGCTATTCTGAATCGAATGATAACTCGTTTATATTTTCCGAGACTACTGAAAAGAGTTGAAAAAAAAGGCAAAAAAAAGCGCTTGTTGACTAGACTAATAGGACCTATTACAAACAGAATGTTCCAACTGTGTTACTTATCTACCATGTCGTAAATAGTGACTAATGGGATATTGGATTTGTAATTGTGTAGATGATGCGCTAGCCACTTATCACTTCTTTAAGAGTTTTCCATCTAATATTTACCGCTCGAGTCCAGTCTAGAAAAGTTCGGATAATCTTAAAATAGCTATAGATAAAATTCTAATATAACTTTAAATACAACAGCCTGGACTCAAGCTATTTTACCTATAAAATTTGGTGGTATTGGTGTGAGAAATATTTCTAGCGTTGCATTGCCTGCTTTCCGTGCTTCCGTGCATAGTGTTAGTGACTTATATAACATAATTTTAAATAATATCGTAGACCTGTGCTTTGCTACAGAGACAGGGCAGACATGGCGAACCTTCTGTCACGGAGAGAATGTTCCACCGGAAGTTAACCAACAAAAACAGTGGGATATTCCGCTTATACACTGTGTGCAGAAAGATTTGTTTCATAATTTCCATAGTGACCAAGATTAGGTACGCCTTCTAGCTGTTTCGACAGTCACTATTTACATGCTTTACCATCAAGTAATCTCGGCCCATTACTTGATAGTGAAACATTGCGCATCGCCGTAGGAATCCGACTTGGAGCGGCGATTTGTCAACCCCATCAGTGCCCCTTTGGTAGCAACGTCGACGAGTTTGGGCTCCACGGACTTTCATGTAAGGAAAGTGCTGGTAGGTTTTCACGGCACTTTTCTTTTTTCTTTATTAAAAAACGTTACCCCCACACTAGGATTTTCTCCTGTGTCGTGGAGGCAGTTTACAAACATAAATTGCACAAGGACAAACATCCAGACCCGGAACAATTATTTGTAGGCCATACAAATACTTGTTCCGTGCGGGATTCGAACCCGCGGCCCCCAGCGCAACAACTGATTGCTAATCCACTGCGCCACGGAGCCGTCTTTCTTTGAACGATGTTATCCGAAGGATTCTTGTCTCTACAAATGTTTCCTCGGTTTTAGAGCCTTGTGGAATATTTAGAGACGATGGGACCTAGGGCTTTCCCTAGTGTGGAATACTATTTGAGTTGACACTTTGGCGGCCTCTTATCTAAGGGGTACCTCGTTTAGAGCCGGGGCGGCATCAGAGGCAGCTGAACTGAATAAGTGGCGCAAATATGAGTCTCTGAGGGATGACTACGTATTTGTGACATTTGCTTTAGAGACTATCGGTCCGTGGGGTGCACGTGCAGTAAAGTTCCTAAAGGAACTCTATCCGCGACTGATCGTTACTGCTGGTGATAAGAGGGCTGGTTATTTTCTCGCTCAAAGGCTAAGTATATCCATTCAGCCAGGAAACGCAGCCAGCGTTCTTGGCACGATACCACGGGAAATAGGACTGTATGATTATTTAGTTATTAGTTTTTTTTTATTATAGTTTTTTTTTAAACTCATATTTTTTTCAAAACGTGATCCGATAAGCTGGCTGCTCTTTGGACTCTCATTACCCTCGGTATACCTCGGAGGATAACAGGTGCGATGCTAAGATTTTATGCTAGAGTCTACTTCCTTTTCTTTTTGCCTTGGAGTTTGTCTGGCTTGGAATAAGAGTTTGATCTCTTCTTTCTGCTGCGAGGGAGCAATGCACTCCATTGCAGTGTTTCGATTTGAAGGGCATACTGAATAAAAAAGCATAACTATAGGATGTCAGGCATTTGATATTCATATAAAAGGATGGTGACCCTATCACTGCATGCTTGTGTCGAGACATCATGGCTTAGAAAATATTGTTTGGTTATTTGAAGAGATACCGTTATTATACAATGTTCAATTCTTACGTTTCAAAGTAAGATTATATAGAAAACAAGAATTATGAATATATACATATAAATTGTAGTAAATTCCCTGATGATACACAAAGTTCGGTCACCAATAGAGCGTAGCAAACGGTTTACGGTATTGTTGCGAATGGAACAAAACGTGTTTGTGAGGGAAATGTAATTATTTTAATAACGATTAAACATTTGGAAAAAGATGCAAAGGTAGAAAAGGAAGATCAGCATGTTATAAATAAAAATATAACTGTGTATAAAGAAATTTCATGATGCATGTTTGCATACATACTTGAAAATATTTTCTCTTATATTAGTATTATTATTTATTCTGTGCTTATATAATATGTCCGAACGGAGTTTTATAAAAATAATGTATTGTAAAAGTATTGTTAAGAAAATTTATTTATTGTTGATAAATTTTACATTTTAATACTGGGATGGCTTTTCGATAGCTATTTAAACTGTACGGATATAATTAGAATGATGATGACACCGTCCTAATGATATCCGTTCATTATCTGTTCGACTTGACGCCTGCTATGTTTAGCAATAATTTTTGTTATAAAAAAACAACTTAAAAAAACTTATTAAGCACTCTAATTAAGTTTAAAATGATTGATTTATGAGTGGTTCACAACATTTTATACGTGTGGTCCTTACCCGGTCAGGTTGAGCGGGTAAGGACCACGCTCTCACAGTATACTCAAGAGTTTTGGTCAATCCTTTGAAATGCCAAGCTATACTAGTGGGTAGCTCAAGAATGCTAGCTAAGATTAATCTGGCAGATTTACCTCCTATTTATTATGATAGTATTATAATTCCGTTCAGTAATTCTGTTAAAAATCTTGGCCTACATATCGACAGCACGTTGAATTGGAGAACCCAGATTTCAGAAGTGAGTCGTAAAGTCATTGCCACTTTACGCTCTCTGTATCGTCTAAAACATTTTCTTCCCACAAAAACTAAAATCATGCTTGTCCATTCGCTCATATTACCCATAATTGATTATGCAGATGTGTGTTACCCAGATCTGTCCCAAGATCTTCTGAACAAACTGGAACGCCTTCTTAACAACTGTATACGATTTATTTTCGGGCTTCGTAAGTATGACCATATTTCGCAATATAGATCTAAGCTAAATTGGCTTACAATCCGTCAGAGGCGCAATTCCAGAATATTGCTTGTTCTTTTTTCCATTTTAAATGATCCATCTTCGCCTTCTTATCTTAAGAGTAAATTTCACTATCTCTCCTCATCTCATGATAGGGTCCTACGTTCTTCTTCTAACAACAAAATCTGTATTCCTGTTCACTTCACCGAGTTCTATGGCAACTCCTTCACAGTTCAGGCTACACGCCTTTGGAACTCCTTGCCCGATGACATCAGAAAAACATCCAACAAGTATGTTTTTAAAAAATTGGTCCGTAACCATCTATTGAAGACAAAGCATTTTACTTGATTCATCCATTTGATATGTATTGCTAAACAGACGCATATGTTCATAGGTATTTGTATGTACTAATTATATATTATGTATTTAAATATGTATATTTGTATGTATATATTTGTATATATGTTTGTATACGTCATATATGTATAGTTTATTTATTAGTAAATTGTATGTATTATGTAGTTAATTATTATTTTGTGTACTGTTATTTTATTCTATATTGTCGCACCTACATCAAATTCTCACCACTCCATGGGTTGACTGGTAGAGAATGCCTCAAGGCATTAAGTCCGCCCTTTGTATTCTTTTGTTTTAAGGAATGCAATAAAGAATAAATAAATAAATAAAATAAATAAATATACTAGCGTAAAATAGCAACTTAATGCTGCTGCATTTCGTATGGTGAGTGATACCTTATTACTGGATATGAGCAATTCATCTCAGTCCTCAAGGGTGACACCACGTCTTGCATTTTGATTTTTAATTGAGGATAGATGTGGGTGGTTTTGGGCCGCAAGTATCCACTTACCATCGGGTGGACTGTGTGCTGGTTTGTCATTCTTATGCTATAAAAAAATCATTAGTTGAATGGGGGATTCGAAATCACGATATTTTAATTTTGCGGTGTGTAACCTTAACCATTACTAGAGAGCTCATAAAGAAGCTGATAATAAAATATATAATAAGCTAGAAATAATTGAGATTGAAAGTTTTAGAGTCAATGATAGGAATAAATTCGTAATGGTCTAATTTTAGTTATAAAATTGTTTGGTGATGTAAACAAAAAAAGTCGGGTCGAAGCCTAGTTTTGATCTTAATTTAAAATAATATAGGTATATATGTAATTATCGTTCTGAAACTTTCAAAAAAGTAAAAACTAAAAAGAGTAAAACAATTTCTTAATAATGATTCTTGATAATGGTTTCTGAAGTCATACTTTGACGAAAAAGAAGATATTAAGTTATTAGGAAATTATTCCATTTTTATCTCCTAATTTTCCACACTCAGGGATCCAAGTTTTTCTTTGAATTTAAATGGGACTATCCTTGAGTTTAATGTTATTTCATATAAATTAAACTTAACTGTTAAATAAAAAAAACATTAAGATTGATTTACAATCGGCAAAGATATAACCTACCACAACCTACGTAACCAAAAACTAGTATCTACATTCGAATTGAGAATTTCCTATTACACTTTGAAGTCGCTTAAAAAAAAGGTTTTAATCAAAATGAGGCAGTGTTCTAAAATAGGCAATTTTATTTGTGAATAAAGTATTCGGAAAATGAATTATATTATGTTATATTATTGATTATATATAACATAATATAAGATATAGCCGTGTAGTGGCGGTCATAGCCGTGTAGTGGCGGTCAAGAATATCCACTACCCCATATCCTCCCGTGGGTGTCGTAAAAGGCGACAAAGGGAAACAGGCAGGAGATGGGCAGCAGCATCTTCCTGATAATAGCCAAATTACAATAAAAAAACTGCGGTTGCCAACCCGCTCGCCAAGCGTGGCAACTATGGCAAATACCCCCCCTATGAATGACAGTAACAAAGAAACGGCCCCCAGTCCCCGGCGGCCCCGCTATTCCTGGCTACGGTGGCGACCATGGTAACGGCGGGGCAGGGGGTGCTAAGAATCTCCGGTGGAGGTTCGGTTGCCACCTTAGACGACTCGACCTGGCAACGTACAACGCACGCACCCTGAGGACTGACGAGAAGATCGTGGAGCTGGAAGAAGAGATAGACAAGTTGCGCTGGCATATTATAGGATTATCCGAAGTCCGAAGAGAGGGGGAGGACACGGTAATCCTCGAATCCGGCAACTTGCTCTATCACCGGGAGGGCGACCATCTGTCCCAAGGAGGTGTCGGATTTATCGTCCACAAGTCTCTCGTTAACAACGTTGTAAAGATCGGGAGTGTGTCGACGAGGGCTGCGTACCTTATACTCAGAATCACCAAACGATATTCGCTGAAGGTCATACAGGTTTACGCACCAACTTCGGCACACCCCGATGAGGAGGTGGAGGAAATGTATGAGGATATCTCTAGAGCCATGCATTCCTCCAAAACCCAATATACGGTGTTAATGGGAGACTTCAATGCAAAACTAGGCACAAGAGAGAACGGTGAGCTGAAAGTAGGGAAATTTGGAATAGGGCAACGGAACCCAAGGGGCCAGCAGCTGGCCGACTTCATGGAGAAAGAGGGACTCTTTATGATGAACTCTTTCTTCCAGAAGCGGCCCCACAGGAAGTGGACCTGGTCGAGCCCCGACGGTTCCACAAAAAATGAGATTGACTTCATTATGACGACCAGACGACAACTGTTCAGTGATGTCTCCGTGATCGCGAGGATGAAAACTGGTAGCGATCACCGAATGGTTAGAGGCACACTGAACCTAAACGTTAAGTTGGAGAGGTCTCGTCTAATGAAGTCAACGCTCCGTCCCCCTCGTGCTCTGTTCCAAAGTCCCGAAACCTTTCAGCTCGAGTTACAAAACCGTTTTCAGTGCCTGGAAGACTGCAATGAAGTGGACGATATGAATGACAAGCTCGTGGAAACTGTCCATGCGGTCGGAGCTAAGTTCTGCAAGACCCGCCGCAGAAGAACACAAAAACTCTCCGATCACACTCTTAATCTCATGGCTGTTAGACGGGAGATGAAGCTACATTCTTCAACAGACTTGACAGCATACAGGCATCTGAACAGACAGATCTCCAAATGCATGCGGCGGGACTTACGCAACTTCAATACAGCTCGTATTGAAGAAGCGATCGAGCGGAACCAAGGCTCCAAAGTCTTTGCCAGAGATTTGTCTGCCAGAAAGAGCCAACTGTCAAAGCTGAAGACAGAATGTGGCAGCATCGTTTCCGGGACACCTGAGATTTTGAGTGAGATTGAGAGGTTCTATGGGCAGCTGTACACATCATCGTTGGAGCCACACGCAAGTGTGAGTAACGATCCAAGAGCGAGTCTCATCCGACACTATTCCGAAGATATCCCGGATGTCAGTCTGAGCGAGATTAGGATGGCTCTCCAGCACCTTAAAAACGGTAAGGCCCCAGGCGAGGATGGAATTACAGCGGAGCTTCTGAAAGCGGGTGGAAGACCGGTACTTGAAGTCCTTCAGAAGCTCTTTAATTCTGTCCTCCATGGTGGCATTACACCGGAGGCGTGGAGCAGAAGTGCGGTGGTCTTGTTCTTCAAGAAAGGTGACAACGCTCTCTTGAAGAACTACAGACCGATTTCCCTTCTGAGCCGCGTCTACGTGCTGTTTTCGAGAGTCATTACGAATCGTCTCGCGCGCAGACTTGACGACTTCCAGCCTCCCGAACAAGCCGGTTTCCGAAAGGGCTTTAGCACCATAGACCACATACATACCCTTCGGCAAGTTGTACAGAAGTCCGAAGAGTACAATTTGCCACTATGTCTGGCGTATGTGGACTATGAGAAAGCCTTTGATTCCGTCGAAATTTGGGCGGTGCTGCAGTCCCTTCAGCGGTGCCAAGTTGACTGTCGGTATATCGAAGTGTTGAAGTGCTTGTACAGTAGGGCTACGATGGCTATCCGAGTACAGAACCAGAATACGAAACCTATCCAATTGCAGAGAGGTGTAAGACAGGGTGACGTCATATCCCCGAAACTCTTCACCGCTGCATTGGAAGACGTTTTCAAGCTTCTGGACTGGAAAGGATACGGTATCAACATCAATGGCGAGTACATCACTCACCTTCGATTTGCCGACGATATAGTCCTTATGGCAGAATCGCTGGAGGACCTAAGCACTATGCTCAATGACCTCAATAGTGTTTCCCAACAGATAGGTCTTAAGATGAACATGGACAAAACAAAGATCATGTTTAATGTCCATGTCACACCTATGCCGGTAGTTGTTGGGAGCACTAAGCTCGAAGTTGTTGACGAGTATGTTTACCTGGGACAAATAGTCCGACTAGGTAAGTCCAACTTCGACCGAGAGGTCAATCGACGGATTCAACTCGGCTGGGCAGCGTTCGGGAAGCTACGACACATCTTCTCGTCAGACATACCTCAAAACCTTAAAACGAAATTGTACAACCAGTGCGTGTTGCCAGTGATGACTTACGGAACTGAGACGTGGTCCTTCACTGCTGGCCGTATGAGGAAGCTCAAGGTCGCTCAGCGAGCTATGGAGAGGGCTATGCTCGGAGTTTCTCTGCGTGATAAGCTTACGAATGAGGATATCCGCAGTAGAACCAGAGTGACCGACATAGCCCAACGGATTAGTAAGCTGAAGTGGCAGTGGGCCGGCCATATAGCTCGAAGAACCGACAACCGATGGGGAAGAAAGGTTCTCGAGTGGCAGCCTCGTACCGGTAGGTGAAGTGTAGGGCGTCCCCCCACGAGATGGAGTGACGACCTGGTAAGACATGCAGGAAGTCGATGGATGCAGGTGGCTCAGGACCGTGCTTTGTGGCATTCTTTGGGGGAGGCCTATGTTCAGCAGTGGACTTGTGAAGGGCTGTAATGATGATGATGATGATATTATTGATTGATATTATATTTATTCTTTACTACCTATCCTGTAAATCTGGAAAACGCGAGTCGCCTCCGATAGATGGCAGTGGACGGTATAATATAATCATTTCGAATTTAAATCACTTGTTCCATAAATGCCATTCCATTACAGCCTATAAAAGGCCACTGCTTAACATAGGCCACCCCCTTAGATTGGCTTAATAAAGGATGTTTCCACATTTGCCGCGCTTGGCGCTTGGGTTGGCAGCTGCAATTTTTTATTACTTTTCATAGTTATCAGGAAGACGCTGCTGCCTATCTCCTGTTTCATTCTCCTTCTGTCGCTCCTTGTGACATGAAAATATTTTATATCTTATATTTATGCGAACACGATACATTGTATGAAACATATTTTACGGATTTTAAATTAAATTTATAGTCATAAACTGAATGTAGCCGGGCTTACTATGACATCGGAATTCGGGACGTCAAACACCTCAGTCCCTCCCGTGACAATAAAGCAGGCGAAACGTTGGTAATTAAAAAGTTAAAATTAAACGCGGCAAAATATTCTAAAGTGTGAAACTTTTTCGTCCACTATTTTATTTTTTTAAGGTTTTAACATTTTAAGGTTCACCTGTGAACTGTTTATGGGCCGACGGACTAAAACATTACCGTATGTAATAGACTAATAGAATAGAATCATTTTCATTTAATGTAGAAACTCATTTAAGCTTTACCACTCGTTCAGAAAAAGCCTCTGTCCTTGGCAGAACTATTAAGAAACTCAGCGGGCTTTGTGTATAGCTGTAGCCCTGTGTTACAGAATCCAATTAGTATTAAGTGACTATTAGAACGATAATTAAACGGTGAATCCCACCATCATCCTTCACAGTTAGATACCGTGGGCAAATCTTTGTTACAGAGAGCACGAGGGATCTGTGACAGCAAACACCTGGCCGCCGAGCTTCAGCACGCCAAGCAGGTTCTGAACGACAACAAGCTTCGTGTCCCACGCCTACGCCACAGTGACCGAGTGAAGCCGGCCACAGTCGAGCGTGTGTCTGCTGTATTACCATATTATGTCAGAGGTGTCACAGACAAGATTGGCTACATCTTGAAACAAGCTTCTATTAGAACATTCTTCAAGCCACCGAAGAAGATTAGTCAGTTCTTGCCATCCGTCAAGTACAATATTCCTCTACAAGATGCAGGAGTATACAAGCACGGGTTCCTTAAATGACAGCAGAAACATAAAAAGTATTATCTCCTCAAAATTGTTCTTTCACATAAATTATAAAAATATTTTCTTTGTAATAAAAGAATATAAAAGCAAACAGTACCAGTTTTCCGCAGACAAAAACGATATAGTAAAATTATGTTGAAGACATCTAAAGTTTTCTAATAGAGTAGAGATAGCAAGGCAACTATCTCTCGAACTTACCGAGTTAGGGTGGAGGATACATGGATACAATTAGCATGTGAAAACACTGCGTTGTCCCGGCGGCGCCGCGGGCATGCTCTAATTGGCCCTGTGTAAACTTGGCCTGTTATCGGACTGCCTGGAGCGGTAGCAAGCTTGGATAATATAAAATATGCTTTATTATATTTACTAGCTTTGTTCCTGATCTCGTCAGGTTAAAATGTCAACAAAAGTGTCTACGCATTAATGTACTGTGTCACTATTTTCTCCCTACTTTTGTTATTTGGATGCATTTAACTATGACAAAATTCAATCATCGATGGGAAACATCCAGAGAAATATCTCTGTGACAACTGACTAACAACACCAAGGTACGTATCCCGATTTAAAAAGGCCATTTATAAATATTTTGTATTTCAAATAACGATTCATAGAAAATAAGAAGCGCTTATAGTGAGAGATTCCACGACCAGCTTATTCAGCTTTGCGGTAAAGGAAAATTATTTCACTAGAGATGCCTGAGTAGTGCCTGCGTTGAATAGCAAGTGAAATTATAATGATGATTATATTTTTACTTACATTTTATTACATTAACTAAATTCCATGCTGATAATTCTCATTTGGTTGATAAATTGCCGTTGATAGACAAACTTACGCCTGGGTGATTAAAGTACAGAGCCCAGGTAAAGAATGGAATGTGACTGAATACAGTAAACTAAATCAATATTTATTTTTTAGATGTGCATGTATGTGAGTACCGGATTTCTGACATTGTATGGTAGCGTACTGTAGCGTAGCTTCTCTAATAAGGTAGTGAAAGCAGGTGGTGAATTGAAGAGAAACTTAGGTGTAATAAATTTCTTGTAATGTTAATCAATTTCAATTATTAACCGAAAGATTTTTAACTAATTTAAAATCCGAGCGACAATCACCTTGTTCATCAAGTTGTTTCGACCCTGCCAATGATGAATTACAGAACCAAGGCATAGTCCTTTATTGTTAATCGTAGAGGAAGTATAATTCAGTGAGCGATGAAGAGGGTTAAGTTCAGAGTTTCTCTTCGTGATAGATTCCGTAATCAGTGAAACAAGAGTATTTGACATAGTCTAACTTGATCAGTTAGCTGATGTCATAATAGGACGGCGATAAAGATCGAAGAACTGACGCTCAATGGAAAAGAAACGTACTTGAATTGTAGTCACGTACGATGAAAGCACAGGTTAGGTGATCCTTCATAAGATGGAGTGACGACCTGATGAGACATGCAAGGATTCGATAAAAGCAGGTGATGAAAAAGGGGGTATGTGGCAAACTATGCAGAATGTCTATGCTCAGCCTTAGATATGAAATCACCTTTGATGATGGTTATGTATAAATTTTATTAATATTATAATTCATATAAAGCCCTCTCTACACTAAACGAAAAAGTAAAATCCGTACACCCAGCACACTAATATTGACTTCTTATTACCGCAGCAGCCGCACTGGTCCTGTGAGCGTCGCGTCAAATCCTATCGTTCACCCCTACACTACAACAGCGAGTCAGCATAAACAGCAATTTGTCAGAAGATCTAACTAACAACTGTATGTTATCTTACAACAGACTAACGTTATGCACGTCGCACATCCTCTAAAAAACTGTCACATCACTAAAAAACAGGTTTTGAGTAATAGCCATTTTAAGTTTTTTTTTTAATATATATACGATGTAGTCACCTCAGGGTGGCTGATATCTTTTTTCTTATAATTTTATTTAATGTAAAATTTAATAAGCTTCTTTAGGAAAATCAAAGTTAGAACAGCAATTGCAATTATAAATGTCTTTTTTTTAAATAATTGTAAATAATCCTAAATTATGACTCTTTTTTACATTATGGTGGTGTTATAACTAATAATAATACAACATGTACTAATAAACATTTTTATTAAAATGGTTCTTAAACTATGAACTTTACTTGAAAAATCACTTAAAATGTTTTTTCTCATACTAATTTCAGTCATCATCACATAAAATCAATCATCTTAAACATATACATTAAATTGAGTCTGTATGTATACACTGCCAGTACCAAATTTTTATTTAGAATTAGAGACTGTTATAAAAAGAGGCATAGAAATTTGGAATGTGGTTACTGTTGACTAAACTTATAAGGTCCTTCTTTTTATTTTCTTTTATTTTAGGTTTGCATCTGTATGCTGGTTTAATTTGAATGTCTTGAGCCTTTAATTGTTTTCTAGTGATTTGGATTTCTTGAAAATCCGAGTCTTTATAAGAATGTTTAATGAAAACTTTAGTGGGCTCGCCCTGAATCATTTTCAAAACTTTTATTTCAGCAGTCTTCAAATTTTTTGCATTAAAGCCTATATCATCAGCCAAACATTTCATCGAAAAAAAATCTTTGTAGCACATTTCATTAACATTGTATGGATTGCCTTTCTTTCTCGCATTTCGTATTATTTGAGCATACTGGCTGGGGACATAAATGGGTCCAGATCTGAGGTTTTTCTTGATAGCTTTTTCTATCGTGGAATGTGCTGCATCCCCTTCATTTTGGGTGTGGCCGGTTATAAGGTATTTGTGAGTTATTGATTTTATATTGGAATGCTTCATCAAAGCGAATGTGTACATAGAAAAAATAAATTTATTTTTTTGCTGTCCACAGCAATTGTCTGAGAAAAATACGAATTCAATCCCTGAGCCGCTGTAACTTGCCATAACTTTGTCAATAAATTTAAGTACACAAGATCCAATCTCGTCTGCTCCTCGATTGGCTTCACCTTCATGCCACAAGTAGCATTCGGTATGATCAGATCCAAGTTCGCTAATAGTGAAATTCAGGTTATTTAATTTAGATTTATAATAAAAAATCGAAACATCTCCTTTTGGACTTTGAAGGACTGCTTGAAGGTCATACACAGCGACAATGTAGTCAGTGCTCGCTTTAACCTTATCGTTTTCTTTTTCAATTCTAGACCATTCCTTTTCATCTAAATGTGACCAGTATTTTTCGCTCAACTTCTCCTTTCCAGATTCATCCGCATTTTCAAAGCTGACACACAACTCACAACGGTCTTTTTTAGGGATAAAGAAACTTATGTTGAATTCCTGATTGAAAATTTTGGCGTACATTTCATAGTTCGCTGCTGAGACTCCTTGTTCCAAACAATTATTTTTATAATCTGCATGTAAATCTGCTATACATTTACCACCATCAATGAACTCGCGGCTTGAATTTTTTCTGATATAATGACTTTCTATTCGTGGTATAGAATTTATGTGTTGTCTAACTGATTCCTTAATCGATTCATCAACTTTTTTGTGATGGCCATGTTTGCCTCTTTTATCAATTTCAACAAAACCCAATTCTCTCTTTCGAAATACTGTTCTTATAACACGGTCATTCACATCCAATGTCGCCATAAAAAACTTCTTACACACCCGTATTTGTTCATTGTTGATTATAAAATAAAATGCGTTATTATAACCTCGGGGTATCTGTTTACCAGAAAAACGAATTGCAGGCATAATAGGTTTTGTACAGCTATTAATAAAGTTTCTTTGCAAAGTAATATCACCTAGTTCCCAATATTTAGAAAAAATCTTTCTTCTCTGGTTGTCGTCGATTTTAGAAGAACATTGCATTTTGCATTTATCCCTGCAAGGTTGTTTCATAGCACGTGCTGCAACAATTTTTTTTGTTTTTGATTGCGAAACATAAGCTTGACCGGTATTACGCAATTTCTTTGCTTTGTTAGCTAGCCAGTCATCTACCCTTGCTATACGTTTCTTCCCTTTCTTTATATTCTCTTTCCTCTGTTCTACAATCAAACTAGTATTGTTTTCAGCTACTTCGTCTTCATTTGTCTGTGCACATTGTTGGATTGGGGGTGGTTCAATTTGGTTTTTACCATACGACACTAACGGTCTATCGGTACTTACTGGTGTCTTTTTTGAAGAAACAGAGGGGCTTCTAGATGAACTGCTAGACGAGCTTGACGATCCGATGGAAAAACTTGATGATGTACTGGAAGATCTAGATTTATAGTTAGGGTCCTTCACTGAATCATCGTCGTCTTCCGAAAAGGATTCATTAGCGGAGTTGGCATGGGTAGGTTTGTTTTCAGGAGGGTTGTAACTGCAATGCGCAACTGGTTCAGTGTCATTCCAACCTTCAAAAGTCGCATTTTCAACTGAAATGAAATATGTAATAAAATATGAAATAGAGAAAAGTTATGTATACAAGAAGCTGTGTAAAGAGGTGAAGATAGGTTATGAACAATTTACAAAAAACTTACCCAAACATTCACTTGAATAGTTTTCATTTATTATCTCGTTATTCCCTGAGTTTTCAATTATTGGTGTAATGACTGGATTTTCTGCAAAAAATAATAGTGCGTTATAGTAATATACAAAAATTTTATTATGAAAACATTTCAGTTTAGATAAAAACATAAATCAATATTTATAGTTCACTTCAAAAATTACCCAATATTTTTTCTATACCAGCTTACCTTTGCTATTGTTATCATAATTTTCTTTGTTTTCAATATTTTGATTATTTATTAATTGCAATAACTTTTTAGCCCGACTTTCTTTAAATTTGTCAGCCATTTCTATGTTCTGAAAGAAAATTCACGGGAAATGACAATGTTTTCTCATATTTAATGGATTTAAAGTAGTGGTTAAACTATTAAACTGACATAAATCTGGATACGAAATGGGCATAACACATAATATGGTTGTATTACCATCACTATGTAGTATAAACTAATTAGATTGAATTAGATAAAACAGTCATAAACTAGTTGTGACGGTTTTTTTTTCAATCTGCTTTTACAAAATTTTGCTTAATAAAAACAAAAAAGTGCCACAACATAGAATAGATCTATATTTTCAACAGGTCAAATTACGAAAAAAGGATAAAGTTTAGAAAAATAACGTCATAAACTGTGATGTGACACTTTTTTAGATTCTATTTTAAAATTTAATTTAATTAAGAATGAACTAAACTGTAGTATTATGTTATATGACAGTTTTTTACTCATCTATTTAAACGAATTTCAAATTAACTTACCTGAAATATAGTCCTAAGACAGCTTATGACAGTTTTCACGAGCACTAACACACGTTCACTTGCTGTAAGCTTTAATGCGTCACTGTTTCCGAGCGGGCGAAGCGCATTTGTGTTCCCGAGAAAACTGACACTTGCACCATCTAGTAGCATTCTGTCACACTACAGTTATGGCGGTTTTATTCATACATAGAGAATCGAAAGCGGGATAAAACTGCGTTTATAACTCAAAACGCCATTTTTTTGTAATATGACTGTTTTTTAGAGGATGTGCGACGTGGGTTCAGCAATTCTTGTAAATATACCTGTAAGCATTAAAAAAAGTTGGTTCCAAAGATGAAACCAGTTTTTTAAGTTCAAACGATCCGTTATATCACTAGTGATATAACTATATCACGGATTCAACTATCTTACTGCAACATATCCTTTGCTTAATACACGTGCGTTGAATACATTTTTATTTTACGCATTGTAAAGTTTTTTGGCCAATGACAGCATTGTTAAAAACAACTCTATTCTCATAAGAAATTAAATTATGTTCAATGAGGTAATAGCCTCTGTGGCCTAATGGATAAGGCATCGGCCTCCTAAGCCGGGGATTGTGGGTTCGAGTCCCACCAGGGGTAATATAATAGTTACCTTTTATAGTTTAGATTTTATTTGTTATCGGAATAACCCTACGTAATTTTCTTCGCGATGTTAATTATTCTATTATAACAATATAATGCACTTTTAGCAAAACCTTCCGAATAAAAATTTTGAAGAGCTCGGTGGCAGAAGCTATAGAATGGATAATTTTATAGATAGAGATAGCATCCGACGAGACATGTCGCATCAGAGTTCAAAAGAAACATTTAATTTGTAATATTGTATGAAATTTAGTACTGCGACGCTCAGACCGAGGTAGTTTTAATTTAACCTTATAGCTAGGTTATCAGGGAGCGCCAGGAAATTGCTGGATTAGAAGCATTTAATAAAAATAAAATTTTATACTAAACGAACAATTTCTATTTTCCGTAAAAGATTGTTTTGTTGTGAACTTTACTGATTTCTGAATTGAATTGGGTGGTTACTGAAACATATCTAATGTATAACATATTCAAAATTAAATTAAATGTTCTAAAATCAAGGGGCTCCCAATAATTTCATGTGGTAACCTGTTAAAGCCGTATCGTTTCGTAAACTAGTTGTACTATTTTTATGTAACCGTTGGTTAGAAAATTTACGGTTCAACATTTTCGGCAATGATTATAATAACTTAATGTGATAAAAAATGACAGCTTACGTCCCACAGCTAGCTACAATTCCACATGTTCTCGTAATGTTTATCCTGTGAGACATGCGACTATGTTTTTTTTAATAAAACTAAACCCAGTAAAAAGCAGTGAAAATAAGTTTTACGTGGTAGTCATGCTGCAGCTATATTACTAGTAGGGAAGGACCACGCTCTCACAGAAGACCAGCGTAAAATATCAGCTTAATGCCGTTGTGTTTCGTATGGTGAGTTTACAGATCCGGAGACCCTTTTTACTGGAAACGAGGTATTCCATCTGAGCCCTCACGGGTGACATATGCATCTGCATTTTGATTCGTAATCGAGGATAGATGTAGATAGGGCACAGCAACCACTTACCATCAGGTGGACTGTATGCTCGCTTGTCACTCTTATCATATAAAAAATATGTCACAATGGACCTCCACAGTTCACTTGATGGTGACTACTGCAGTCCGTGCAAACCTGCAGCCAAATTCAAGCAAAGATGGCAAAGTGGCAAGAGATGTGTTGTCACTTCTGTTGACTAAGATGGTATACCTAACAGCATGTACATAAACTGGCTCCTTATACCCTTCACAATGGAACACAACAGTGCAAACACTGCTATTTGATGGTAGAAATAGGTAAGAGAGTGTTACTTTCCCAGGCGAACTTCCAGGCAGAAAGAAGTACTATCACCTAGTATGTAGGACTTGCTTACCGAGTTCGTAAATTACCACTAAAATTGCAATTTATAGCAATTCAATTGTTATTAGCGTAGGCCGAACTCAGCTTACTCATTTATTATGAAAGTTTGAACTAATAACTATCTATTACTGTTTTAAGGAAAGTAAGTGAGTGTATCCATTTAGTCTCTCATCAATGGATACCGCTCATAGGTAAAGGTAGCTGGAGCGATGTTCAGAGTAAGAGAGAGGACAGTAACTGGATGAGTAAGGCCTAAAATCAAACTATGTGACGCGTCATGTGAAAGGCCTACGGCTAGTTCGTGTTGCTGCTATCGCAAAGTGATGTATATGATGGATAAGCTGATTAAGTGATAAGTTAAAATGAAGAGAGAAGGTTAAAAAATAAATAGAGAAGGGAACGTGGGAGATGCTATTCAAACTAAGTAAGACACACAATTTTATTTTACTGAGCGGATATTAGCAAAGTAAATTTTTCCAACTTTAATATAATGAATTTCCGCAAAGTAACGCCTGATTGTAGTCATTATTAAAGAGAGAAGGATTTTATGAATCGCGTGATATTGTAACGAACTTAGAGTATTTATAAGCAAGCTAGCTTATAAATA
The DNA here is from genome assembly GCA_963668995.1 of Parnassius mnemosyne. NCBI lineage: Eukaryota > Metazoa > Arthropoda > Insecta > Lepidoptera > Papilionidae > Parnassius > Parnassius mnemosyne. Next base: position 21,060,837 of record CAVLGL010000084.1, on the reverse strand, counting down.
TTGTAAGGTATTAAGGTAACGAAGTAAAATTTTGCCGTAACACTTAAATAATATTAATTTTATAATTAGTAGTAATATTGTAAAGTCATCTCTCCGGCCTTTTAATTCCACTTCTGAAAAAGCGTTTTCAGAGTTGCGCTAATAGGCATTCATTTCTTGAGTGCTGTCTTTATTCACTACAATGGTTAGGAGGAGGGTTGTTAAACCCATAATTTATCATCAGTTTGTGATATTTGAGATTTAGAATGAAGTTTTTAAGATAAAGATCTTATCTTACCAATAAGTTTAATTCTTTTGCTATTGCATGATGAACTAATAATAACAAAATAGGTTACATTAACGACCACGTGATCTGATAATCGATATCCATATTCGCCGTGAGTTGTTGATATTAAACTCAAAATTAGCATATTGTGCATCGTAGCAATCAATAGTCTCTTCGATATCCATTTACTACCCATTGTATTGAAACTGGAACCCCTTTGTTCTATGCACGGGTTTCGGAACGCAACCCGACGCAATATGGCGTCTAAACGTCATCAGAAACAACATGGCCGCGACGCGGTTATTGTTTGTAGTTTATAGTTAAGATCTAATTTGACGTTTATAATGGTTAGATTAATTTGAAGAGGTAAATTTTATGCAACAGTTTCAAATTAAAGTCTATTGGCACCATGTCGAATCTAAGCAGAAATTTGTGCATATGTTATAGGCACAATGATTGTGATGTGCTGGAAATTACTTATTATTTCTCACTTCATCGCTCTCAACTTTTTTAACCTGCCTCTACTAAAATAAATCAATTCCAAATAGGTGAATAGAGGATTTACTTATCTATAATATGACTGTAGGGTAATTCATCATTGCATCATTACAGTCCTTCACATGTCCACTGCTAAACATAGGCCTTCCCCAAGCAATGCCACAAAGTACGGTCCTGAGTAACTTGCATCCATCGACTTTCTGCATGTCTCACCAGGTCGTGACTGCATCTAGCGGGGGGACGTCATACACTTCGCCTGCCGGTACGAGGCTGCCATTCGAAAACGTTTCCTCCCCATCGATTGTCGGTTCTTCGAGCTATATGGCCAGCCCTTTGCCACTTCAGCTTACTAATCCGTTGGGATATGTTAGTTACTCTGGTTCCACTGCGAATATCCTTGCTTTTAAGTCTATCACGCAGAGAAACCTCGAGAGTAGTAACCTCCATAGCACGCTGAGCGAGTTTTCTCATACGGACAGCAATGAAGGATCACATCTCAAATCCATAGGTCATCACTGGCGAATGCTGCTCTGCCGATTTGAATCTGTCGATTGACCTCTCGGTCAAAGTTGGACTTACCTAGTCGGACTATTTGTCTCAGATACTCGTTAACAACGTCAAGCTTAGTGCTCCCAACATCTACCGGCATAGGTGTGACATGGACGTTACACATGACTTTTGTTTTGTCCACGTTCATCTTAAGGCCTATCCGTCAGGAGACACTATTGAGGTCATTGAGTATTGTATTAAGGTTCTCCAGCGTATCTGCCTTAAGGACAATATTGTCTGCAAATTGAAGGTGGGTGATGTACCGGTCATTGACGTTAATACCATATCCTTTCCAGTCCAGTAGTTTGAAAACGTCTTCCGATGCAGCGGTGAAGACTTTCAGGGATATTACGTTTCCCTGTCTTACACCTCTCTGCAGTTAAATAGGTTTCATACTCTAGTTACAGAACCATTTTAAGATTCCGTAATCGGTTAGCCAACGGTTTTTTTATAGGATAAGGATGGCAAAGGAGCACACAGTCCACCTGATGGTAAGTGTTTGCTGTGGGTCATAGACATCTACATCTATCCTTGATTACGAATCAAAATGCAGATGCGTTGTCACCCGTGAAAACTAAGATGGAATGCCTCGTTTCCAGTAAAAAGGGTATGCGGTTCTCTACACTCACCATACGAAACACAGCAGCGTTACGCTGCTATTTTACTCTGGTATTTTGTGAGAGCGTGGTCCTTCCCTGGTCGAGCCGACTCATTCGTGCTACAACTATACCACTAATAAAGCTACAGCATGGCTCTACCATCTACATAATATGAACTAGCCATATACAGTCCGTTCTCTTAATCTGAAGTCTTCTGGTGCAAGAAATTTAGAATAGAATACTTTATATTATTACAGAATCTAAATAAAGCTTATTACAATTTAGTTTAACTTGAACTTTTACTTGAACTTATAAAACTTATTAAAAAAAATGTTAATTTTCTATGAACTAAATTGCAAATTCCAGAAAATCGTTTGAGTCAGCGGATACGGTAACGGCATATAGTTCAGCTGTGTACAACGAATTAACTTAATTACGACATGATCATGTGCATACAGAGTATCAGTTTACATCTAATTGTATTAGATAATTAATCCAGAAACCACTACAAATGATAAACTTTTTCTTTATTAGTTTTAACACAATTTAAAATGTCTTTAGGTTTTTTTTAAAAATAATTAATGCAATTGTTATTTGCTAAATAGACAATATAGTATATAAAATATAAAATTATATGTGTAGGTATATTTAATGTCAGGATAAGTAAAATATATTTAATTCAATTCAGGTTTATAATAAACGTAAATGGTTTATAGGGGATTTTTAAAAACCGTTTATTTTCCTATGTACATAAAAATACACCACTGATTATTGGTATATTATACTACTTCTTCTTCTTTATCGGCTAATATATAGTACGAGATGTCGCACACGTTTGATACTTTTCTACTTTGCTCGAAAAAATACCCTTCTATTATATGCATATTTCATATATATGTCTATTATTAATTTTTGTATATATTAGTGTATGGGTCTTATCACAAAGCTTAAAATAAAATTTTTCGGCCATTAAGTCATGTCTGTATTACATTTGATGCAGTGGTGTTGAAAGTTTTTGACATTTTTATGCGTGGTAGAGTCATGCTATTATGTTTGCAGCACGAACGAGTCGGTTCGATCGAGTAAGGAATACGCTATCACAGAATACCAACAAAATTCTACCCAGCAACCAATAGTACTGCAGCTTAACGCTTAGTCATTGCGCAATCGACACGTCTACTTACATCTAGCAGTAAAGGCATCAGGCTGATGAAGATTACGATAATTAATTTAGCACGTGCTGGGCGGTGAAGGAAATAATGTGAGGAAATTACTAAAATACATTTTAAGAATGTGTTAAGGCTTTCAAAACATTTTGTAGGTGGTAGAGCCATGCTGCAGCTATATTAATTGTGTAGTTGTAGCACGTATTGGTCGGGTCGACCGGGGAAGGACCACGCTCTCATAGAATACCAGCGTCAAATAGAAGCTTAATGCTGCTTTGTTTCGTATGGTGAGTGTAGAGGTCACTTATCCTATAAAATAAAACATTAATTTCTCGCTACTTTATTTACAGAAGTTAAAAATCTAAGACACGACGTGTACACTGTGATGGGTTTGTTTTATAATGATGATGGTCGATGGTTTAGTTTCATAATCAAATTTAAAGATTGATATCAATATGGTTGAAATGTTATAACATGAAGAAAAAAAATGTTTATTTCACAACATAACTTTTTCAAAGAATTGTTCAATTTGTTAAAATGTTATCAATGTAATCAATGTAATCTTAACATAAACATTTTTTCTATCTCCGCCGGCTACAAATAATCGGCAAAGTCAAAAATACATAAAACATAAAGGTAATATTCAGCCTGTATAAAGTAAAAGCTTACTGAAACATCCGCGTGGATATTTCTATTCTTTTCAAAGGAATATGCACCTTATGACATAAGTAATACATTTTTATTATAAGAAAAAGATAGTTTGTAATACTTTGCTGTCAATTACGTTACATATGGGAGGACTAGACAAAACGACGGCCAAACAATAACATAAAAGAATCGATATTACGAGATACAAATGAATAATCTATAAATGCCTTAGAGACATTGATAGCGTGTGCTACAAATCGTGTAGATAGTGCATAATTTATCACAAATAATTGCAAACTAAACTTAATTGTGGTGGTCCCAAAGGAGAGTGATTACGATATATCATGAAGTATTTGAGACCAGTTGATTTGCTATTTTCAACAAGCTCGATATTTTAAGGTATTTGATTAGCTGACTTAAGAAGGATAATGCCGCTTGCTGATTGACCAACCAATAGAAAATCTTTATCATAATCATTTATATCAAAGTTAGAAATGGAATAGTCTGAAATATTAAATATGCAGTTGTAAGTTCGAAACATTAGAAACTATAGGAATATTGTATTATACGAATATTTTTCTTCTTTGTCAGGCTGTTACAATTCATTCCAGACATGGGCCTCTCCCATAGTAGTAATAGTGAGAATATCCTATCGTCGCCATGGTTGTAGTTTACCTATCGAAGGTCATGTGGTCATCTTTACATATTATGTTTTCCAATATCAGCTTCGTTCTTCAGCATCGTTTCTTATGACATATTTTTTTTACCCACCATATTAATATATAAAAGTATCATTAATAATAAAAACAAAGCACAATTTCATGAAAGTTTCATATCTGTAAATTTTTGGATCTATGGACGAAGTTAATACGATTCGGTTATTAGGAGTCTAATAAGTCGGCATATTCCATACTCAGCTCGTTCCGCTGATATCATCTCGCGCTATTTTTATTTTATTCATAGAGCGCGAATCTTTATTCTTTTGTTTACTTCATTCTACGGCTAGAGGTCGCCACTGTACGCGAAGTCATAAATTAAGTTTCTTAGGGTTCAGTTCGATAGGTGAAAATAACGGACTTCCACATAAAAAAACGGCGACCCCCTTATACCAATTTTAGTACAAATCTTACCCAAGTTACGCTTTTCCATGTCAAGTTGTACACAATGTTTTGTACTTTAATAGTGAACAAAGCATGTTCGAAGAGGCCGTGCCTGTGCATACCGTGTCGTGGTAGCTTTTTATTACTTATTTTGTCATTGCATACGTAATTTGCACAACATGGAATTTTTATGATGTTTTTGAATTACAGAATGGCTATAATTCAAGATTCTCTGTTTTGTTCTTTTTAGCCATTGAGATTTGTTGCCAGTGCGTATAAGGCCGTAAAATCAGGTTACAATTGATGCTTTTTAGGGCAGCTAAATAAAAAAATAAAACAATAATTGAACTACTTTATTATGTTACTATGAATAAAATTTATGTGAATATTAAAAAATCTATCCTGATTATCCGTATAAAATAGATAACCCGATCTATCAAATATATAAGACTACATTATCCGTTTTAATAGCGTAGGAGAAATCGCAAGTCTATCTTTTCCTATAGGTATTGTAAAGGTGAACTACCTATTCGACTCCGAAAATTGTCGCAGTCTCTGAAAAGATTCAGACACACTCTAAATGATGAGAGACATGAGAGAAAGCTCCAAATGAGATACGGTAAGCATTGTAAGGTGCCGTGTTTAATGAACAATCCACCTTGATTTGGAGAGAAAAAAAAAACGTATGGATGATTATAATATAAGCACTAACTGCTGTTGGTATTATAAATAAGCAATAGTATTTAATCCACACTGTTTTTATTGGTAAGGAACCCAAACCACGCAGTATCATGCATCTATATATAATATTACCTGTCCGATGTTTTCTTTGTCGCAAATGACGCTGACAGTGACTTTTTTTATATTGAAGGTCGATGTAAGAATAACATGACCTATTTTTCCCATATATAATACGATAATCAAATTTCATCAAGATTTTTAAGGTTGAAATTCTTTTTAAAATTATTGATTAATTATTTTATAACTTACTAAAATATAATTTTACTGACCGTGTAATGGCTATGTGAGAATATTCACTATACCCTCGATATGGGGTGGGACGATTCCTGTAAGTGTTTTAAGGGGCGAAAGAGGGAAAAAGAAGAGGAGATAGGCAGCAGCGTCTTCCTAATAACTACTTAAACTATAAAACTGTGGTTGCCTATTTGCACGTATGGCAGCTATGGCAAATATGATTTTAGATTCCTCTTTATGAGGCAACTTATAGAGAAGGCCTATGTTCCAGCAGTGGACTGTTGAGAGGCTGTAACGGTAACGGTAACTCACCAAAAGCAATTCCAAGTATAGAATGGGTTATGATATTTATTTATTTCGTTACAGTCCCTAAACAACTCGTCAAAGTTAAAGTTACAGCCTATATACATCCCACTGCTGGGCACAGGCCTCCTCTCATTTCTGAGAGGGTTTTAGGGCAAGGAAGTGTCCGCCGCGCTGCCCCAATGTGTGTTGGCGATCTTCACATGTCTTCGAAACATATTTTTTTTCTTATTTCTGTGACATGCAGCTTACAGCGAGCGCTAACCATCTGAGTTACCACGACTCACTGAGCTACCACGGCTGGTACCTAATTAAGTTAATACCTACGTTTTATTGTACACATTTTACAATAAAACTAGTCAAAAGTATTGTAGTTATGTGTATCGATATTTCGAAAAATAAGAGCTAAGAAATGAAAAATTAAACTCATAATTATTTTAAAACTAGCTGTTCCCCGCGACTTCGTTCGCGTGTTAGGGTTTTTATGTTTCTGCGCGGAACCCTGATTCTTTTTCTAAAATAAAAGTAGCCTAAGTTACTCCTTATGAAATCAGCTATCTGCCAGTGAAAGTCCCGTCGAAATCGGTCTAGCCGTTTCGGAGATTACCCGGAACAAACACACAGACAGACAGACAAAAATTTTAAAAATTGTATTTTAGTTATAGGTATCGTATTTACTTTCATATGCATTTAGTAAAAAACTGTAATTTTGACATTACAAACAGACACTTCAATTTTATTTATTTGTATAGATAAATAAATAACCTACATATAGAAAGATAAAAAAAATGTCGTGTAATTAATCCACTACCATAATTTATCTTGAGAAGGACAGTAGCATCTTTATGATAACAACTTAATAATAATAATAAAAAAACTACAAATACCGACGTACTTGTAACAGGACACCTATGGCAAATATCCCTCCCATTAAGCAATATATGGGGCAGGCACATACGTTCGGCAGTGGATTCCTTATAAGTTGTTACGAACCTATTAATGAATGAGCTATTTAATGACAATATATCTGAAAATTATACGTAGGAACATTATATTTAAAATTTTCTTCTTATGTCCATACTGAACCACAATGAACCTATGGAATGAGCAGATCAAGAAGTAGAAACAATTTGATTCCTCTAAATCAACTTTTGAATGGAGTATATCTTTCTTCTTTATTAGCTTCTCCTAGGTACAAATAATTTAACGTGGTAGAGTCATGCTGCAGATATATTAATGGTATAGTCGTATGGGTCGGCTCGACCGGGGAAGGACTGGAAAAGAGGCATTCCATTTTAGTCCTCACGGGTGACAACGCATCTGCATTTTGATTCGTAATCGAGGATAGATGTAGATGTCTATGGGCCACAGCAACCACTTACCACTAGGTGGGCTGTGTGCTAGCTTGTCACCCTTATTCTATAAAAAAAAATCAATTGCTGCTCAAAAACGTCTTAACCGATTTCAATTTTTTGTGTGTGTATTTGAATGGGTCCCTAGATGGTTTAAATTCATTTTTGGACAAGGTAGGTGGCGTTGTTGTCGAGATCCAAAAATAATACGCGCGAAGACAGGACGAATCTCGAGAATATGATGAAAAAGTACACAATACAACGGCACCAAACGTCAATCATCTACACATATTAAAAACGATTCCCATCATTGTTAAACAGCGCACTGCTAATCAGGGCTAGTAATATACTCTACAATAACAATACCCCTTCAACACGGATAGAATTTGGCATCTTTTTGAACAATGTTTAACCACAGGTAAATTAGAAGCCATAACATCGTTAGCACTTAGTAAGTAGATTGCACATCGAAGTTGACAGTTGAAAAAAAATATATATAAAGAAGGTTACTTATATGTAGAGAAGATCACTTGATAAAATATTATTGTAATATAAAAATAATGCAGTAGCGGAATGATTTCCATCGGCAAATGATTCCCACCAGAGTTAGACAAACGCAGTTACAGTGCGGTGAATACATGCATTTGCTTGCTAGCATATTCTTAGAATGGAAGTCTAGCAGTTTACTTTCAAAAGGCCCAAAATAAAAAAGAAGATAATATGTGTAATAGCGGAACCATAGACTGTTGAACATGGCAATATATTTAGAATATAGTTATAGACATTCTTCACTTCTCCCAGGCGCCATTTAGTTCCAGCAAGATTAGATACAGCATTCATCTTCATCATCATCATTACAGCCCTTCACAAGTGCACTGCTGAACATAGGCCTCCCCCAAAGAATGCCACAAAGCACGGTCCTGAGCCACCTGCATCCATCGACTTCCTGCATATCTTACCAGGTCGTCACTCCATCTAGTGGGGGGACGCCCTACACTTCGCCTGCCGGTACGAGGCTGCCACTCGAGAACCTTTCTTCCTCATCGGTTGTCGGTTCTTCGAGCTATATGGCCGGCCCATTGCCACTTCAGCTTACTAATCCGTTGGGCTATGTCGGTCACTCTAGTTCTACTGCGGATATCCTCATTTCTGAGTTTATCACGCAGAGAAACTCCAAGCATAGCCCTCTCCATAGCTCGCTGAGCGACCTTGAGCTTCCTCATCCGGCCAGCAGTGAAGGACCACGTCTCAGTTCCGTATGTCATCACTGGCAACACGCACTGGGTGTACAGTCTCGTTTTCAAGTTTTGAGGTATACCTGACGAGAAGATGTGCCGTAATTTCCCGAACGCTGCCCAACCGAGTTGAATCCGTCGATTGACCTCTCGGTCGAAGTTGGACTTACCTAGTCGGACTATTTGTCCCAGGTAAACATACTCGTCAACAACTTCGAGCTTAGTGTTCCCAACAACTACCGGCATAGGTGTGACATGGACATTAAACATGATCTTTGTTTTGTCCATGTTCATCTTAAGACCTATCCGTTGGGAAACACTATTAAGGTCATTGAGCATAGTGCTTAGGTCCTCCAGCGTTTCTGCCATAAGGACTATATCGTCGGCAAATCGAAGGTAAGTGATGTACACGCCATTGATGTTGATACCGTATCCTTTCCAGTCCAGAAGCTTGAAAACATCTTCCAATGCAGCGGTAAAGAGTTTCGGGGATATGACGTCACCCTGTCTTACACCTCTCTGCAATTGGATAGGTTTCGTACTCTGGTTCTGTACTCGGATAGCCATCGTAGCCCTACTGTACAAGCACTTCAACACTTCGATATAGCATTAGCGACATTGAAACATACTAAACCAATAATTTGTCCTTTATATGCGAGACACTCTATAGTCCTCAAAAGTGACAGCGATTATATAGACTTCTTTGTATACGTGTTAGTGTAAGTGGCTACAGCCCATGGAAACCTGCATTCCATGGGCTGTAGTAGCCACTTATTTAAGTGTACTCTGAATTCGTTTTTTACTCTAATTTTAGAAATAAATGTATTATTGTTGATTTCGACATTAATTTAAAATTATGATTGAAATAGTACACATTACCGAGCTGATGCTAACACAAACATTTTAATACTGGAAATAGGTGGTTTCTGAGTTTCGTTAGTATTTCAAAGCCAAGTGATCGTTATAAAACGTCAAACTAAAAGAACATATTTTTTCGATCAGTGTAAATACCGTTTGCTCTTAGTATGTGCGTAAACTAACGGTCACATAAAGTAGAGTAGAAATAAATTGGTAAAAAGTATTTTTGTGGTTTAAAAAAATATATATCTCGATCCAAATTGACTAATGTCAAAAACGTCAAACTTTCGAAAAACGCAACGCGGTCGGCGGAAACGGCACCATTAGTACGTTTTATACTTTTTAAATTGATCAGTTGGCGGTGGCCTGGCGTAGACGTCATCGCCCGTTGAGCCGGCTCGACTAAAAACATCGCGCTTAGGTAAACGCATTTCGTTTACACTAAACTATTTTTTAAGATAGTGATGTCACTATTTATATCGACATTTATTATATAGTAAATTTAAATAACATTTTATTTTATTTTAAGTTCAAATCATATTTGCTTGTACGTTCAATGGATTTTGTTTACCATGTAGTGGCGTGAGAGAATCCATCACCTTAGTTCTGGGTTTTTTTCTTCCTCATTAATTGGCTTCCGATAGATGTCAATGTCTATATCGTTGATTGTCGCATGAAAAAAACTCATACGGTAACAAAGAGCAGCTTCAAACAAAGGTGAAAGACCACACAATAATTCCCTTCTCTGTTCAATAATTCCTTTGCCAAGTGTACCGATCATGGAAGTTTCTTTGCACCATGGAAAATACGCATGTCTAGGAGTATAATTTTATGTAAGAAAAATATGAAAAAGTATATCTGTTTCTTGTGCTATAATTTAAAAGAGAATTGTTACAGTTTATGTCCCACAGGTGGGCACTGGATTCCTCTCATATGTAAAGGTTTGTTGTAATATTAAATGTGTGATATAACAGTGAGCTTAATTTTAATTTTTCTCGCCACAGTCACCACACCTTGTTTTGACAGACATTCGTTACTTCCCAAAATTTAAAAATCCTCTGCTGCATATAGGCTTTAGGCCGAGAATACGTTAAAGTACTAATTTATTAAAAGATTTGCCTATTAAAACTAAATGTTTATAGGTGGTTACAAAGCCAACACCTTCTCATTGGTAATGCTGCCATTACCAATCTGTAGAGTTTAGGTTCTTTATATCTCAATAGATGTTTTGCAAATTGTTTGGTCACCAGTACCGAGTTTGTTGGACACCTGCAATCAACTTTAAATAAAGAAAATAAATGCATTGTCAACTCTTAGGGCTAAAATGAAATCCCTCGCAACTTGTAATTATATTAGCTCTCTTCACTCTTTAGACTGCAACACAGTACTGCTGTTTGGCGGCAGAAATAAGTAAAAGGGTGGTACATACCTAGGGATCCCCTAAGCAAAAGAGTAGTTCTACCACCTAGAAGTTTGTTGATTATTGATTTGTAGACTTTTAATATTTTGTTACATGTTAAATAACAGTAACAGTAAAAAATCAGGGTTACCGACAAATTGTCGATATCGGTAAGAAGCATCACTTACATCACTTTTTTCTTTATTTATTTATCAAAATACTGGTTTGTATCAGCGGTCAATCATCACGGTGTTTTCAGATCACTCAACGCTAAAAACCAGAACCATACGTCTTTATAAAGCCCAATGTAAACTTGTACGTCTATATTGTACATTTTTACTGCGTATTAATTTGTTTATCTCTATTAACATGCTTTAATTTACGACAGTAATAAAATCCGCGAGGAATGTTTTAAAATATTTTTTGTTGCTTGAATTCTCGTTCGTGGCGAAGTAAAGAAGTATACTAATGAAATACTATAAATTTTACTTTGACAATTTTTATTGAGGATTTGTGATTTCGTTAGCAAACACGAAATGTCTACAAAAACAACAATAGTTTTCTATACAAGCCAGAGTAAAATAGATGTCGCTTTATTTCGTATAGTTTACGACAAGACTGGAGAATCTTCTTACTGTTTACGAGGAATTTTATCTTAGTCCTCAGTGGTGACAATGCATCTACATTTTGATTCATAATCGAAAATAGATGTAGGTGTCTATGGAGCAAGTCATCCACTTACTATCAGTGGGACTGTGTGCTCGTTTGTCACCCTTTTACATCAAGAGTGTAGAAATAGGGGATGGAGTTTTTGATTTATCTATTTAGACGCCAATTTAGTTGTCAGCCTGGGGTTGTGATATTCCTAAGTCCACTAAAATGGATAAAAATATATAAATAAATTGTTCAAATCTTTTGAGCCATGTGCGCAGGACAGGATCTTATTGCACAAGTGTGTGCGCATACATAGGCGCACTCTCTATTCCCTCATTCTCATAGTCCGATAACGGTAATCCAAAATGAACAGGAGAGTGAAACACCGCTAACTTCTTGACTCCGATCTGCAACTGAGAACAAAAATCCAACTAATTTTGGCACAATTAGGCGATAATTGAACCTCGGACCACATGATCAGTAGCCGCGCTTACAAACACTAAACCAACGAGACAATCACAATATCGAAATATATTTTATTTCTGAGAATATTGCATGTTACCTTACGTGCCTCAATCTCAATTGAAGTTAACAATTTTAGTACACCGGGGATCCGTTCCCACTGCGGTAATTCTCGGCGAGTGTCCAAACAGTAAAACATTAAAAAGTAACAAAATAAAAACTTAAAAGAACACTTAATTCTTCTGAATACTTGATATCATTTTTTATACTGTGGCATTTAGCCTACTCCTTTTTAAAAGTCCGGCAACGCATCTGCAATTCCTCTGGTTCCCCTGGTGTTGCAGTTGTTCATGGGCGGCGGTAGTCACTTACCATTAGGTGAGCCGCATGCTCGTCTCCTATAAAAAAAAAATAAAAAAAATAAAGAATTATAAAGATTCCGACCGAAGATCGATTTCTAGCTGAAACCGAAGGCATAAAAACCCTAAGAAATTTAGTTTAACATTGGCTAAAATTAATAATATATTCATACTATACTATATTACACTTTTTGACGGTTTCGTGGCGCAGTGGCTTGGCAATTGAGTTGCAGCGCTAAGGGCCGCGGGTTCGAATCCCGTAAGGAACAAGTTTTGCATGGGTTACAAACATTTGTTCCGGGTTTGGATGTTTGCCCTTGTGCAATTTATGTTTGTAAACTGCCCCCATGATACAGGAGAATATCCTGGTTTAAAGGTTACGTTTTATAAAAACGAACTTAGCTACAAAAATCCTTCGCGCGTCGCACCGCTCATCGAGTTTTCGCTCATTCGTAATATTCTTTCAATTTCGGCGCCTACTAGGAACTTTCGGTTTCTCTTCCCTTTCCTGGTTCTTCCCAAGACAGAGGTTTTTTGCGAATCATTGGTAAAAGTAAAAAATTACTTTCAATAAGTACAACTGTAATCTTCTATATTGAATAAAAATGACTCTGTTCTATTCTATTCCATTCTGCCAGAACTCCGGCCCATTTTGACCTTAGCCGAAGGTTTTGCCGATGGTGGCTTTTTCGAAGCCGAAGCCGAAACCGATGCTTCGATCGGACACTAGTCACCTAAATCAATATTTGAATTTACATCTGTACATATTTTTTCAAAAAGGCGCCACACAAGTATTTATTCTAGTTTTTTGAGTTTCTTTTTGAAGTTTTTTGACGGCTCCATGGCGCAGTGCCCAGGGGGCCGCCAGGGTGCGCGGGTTCGAATCGAATCGCGCACGGAACAAGTATTTGTATGGCCTACAAATAATTGTTCCGGGTCTGGATGTTTGTCCTCGTGCAATTTATGTTTATAAACTGCCTCCACGATACAGCAGAAAATCCTAGTGTGGGGGTAACGTTTAAAAAAAAAAACATAAACATAAGTTTTATCCATAATCAATGTATAGGCGGCAAAGAGTAGGTCATATACCTCGTACCGGTAAGCCACATGTAGAGCGGCCCCCACTAGATGGAGTGACGACATGTTAAAACATGCAGGAAGTCACTGAATGCAGGTGGCTCAAAACCGTGTTGTTTGGCATTCCTTGGGACAGGTCTATGTTCATTAGTGGACTTCTGAAGCCCTGTAAATAACGATGAGAATAATGAAGCGTTATGTATGTAATTGTTTTTAAAATAATCCTAATGTTTAGTTGATATTGTGTTCAAACGTTATTGGCTTTAACCTAAAGGCTAATAGATCCTTCAATTGCAACTATTGCGGCCAATGTAAGTTAAACGCTAAAATGGAATGGCTATTTTAAATTGTTTAGCACATTATTTCATTAAGACGTCTAGAGACGTGCTCGATACGTAGGAACTGCACTTTGTGATACGTACGTTTGACGTAGGTAAGACTGACATTGATTAGCTTCAATTGAATTTTAATAATATATGTTTAAAAGCGCAAATTGTTGTTTATCGGCGATCTCTCCCTTGCCGTACTGACTGTTACATTAAAGGATTGATTTCTGAAAAATAGTGTTTATACGTGGTAGAGCCATGTTGGAGCTACTTAGTAGTATAGTTGTAGCACGAGTGGGTCGATTTGACCGGGGAAGGATCACGCTCTCACAGAATACCAGCGTAAAATATCAGCTTAAGACTGCTGTTTTTCGTATGGTGAGTGTAGAGAACCGGAGACTCTTTTTACTGGAAAAGAGTCTTAGTCCTCACGGGTGACAACGCATCTGTATTTTGATTCTTTATTGAGGATAAATGTAGTCTATGGGTCACACTAACAACTTACCATCAACGGTGGACTGTGTGCTCGTTTGTCACCCTATCCTATAAAAAAGCATTTATAGAAGATCGCGATAGGGAAAAGTCCTCATCACAGCTAGAGTTCAATTCTCACCATAAAGTTCTAAATAACAATTCTAAATAATTGGAAGAAGTTTGCAAGCTACTGGACTGTATTACATGTAATTCTGATTATAAGTAATTTTTATATTTTATCACTGGTTCGGAAAAAACCTCTGTCCTGGGAAGAACCAGGAAGAAACCCAGCGGAACTTTTTTTAAAAGCATAACTTACAACATAATATTTATACAATTGTTATGAAAACATTTAGAAACAGCATGGTAGCGATCACCTCATTTCAGGGGTTATTATCAGTAATGTACTCTTTAGTAGTACAATAAACCTTACTAAACAATTTTTATTTTAGTAAGGGTCATTATAACGATTAAGAATCAAACTGTCTGAGAAGCGGAAGTTGAGGAGGCTCTGGGCACCGACACGATGCCCACGGCTCAAAACAAAACTCAACTTCCTGACGTAAGAGCTGTCGGAAGCAATGAGAGCGTACAGGGGAGAGGCATGGGAGAGGCGAGTCGACGAAGCCTTGGAGACACCCGCCTCCCTGCATCTCCTCAACCGGCAGCTCACCAAGACACCAACGCCTGTCTGTCAACATGGATTGCGAATTTATTAGTTAGGACCGTGCTTTTGGCATTCCTTGCGGGAAGCCCATGTTCAACAATGTAATTAACAGCGACGTGAGGTAAATTGTATGCCTGAGAAGTTAAAAAAATTTGGAGGACATGTTCGAAGTGAACATGTATCTAGGTAGCACATCGGATGTGTCGTCTCTACATAGATTACTTTTTATAGAATAAGGGTGACAAACGATCACAGAGTCCACCATCAGGTAAGTGGTCTGGTAAGTGGATTCTGTGACTAGATGTCTACTTCTATTCTCGATTAAGAATCAAAATGCAGATGCTTTGTCATTCCTGAGAGCTATAAAAGGGTCTCCGGTTCTCTACACTCACCATATAACTCACAGCTAGCTATACGAGAACAGCAGATTAATGCTGGTCGTTTTGTTCTGGCAATCTGCGAGAACTTACTCCTTCCCCGGTGAAATCAACCCGTGTTACAACGATAATATAACTGCAGCGTCGCTCTAACATGTAAGAAATAATAAGAAAATGAATTAAAAAATATATAATGACAGGTACCATGTGGCTGAGTGTACTTTTAATTTCTTTCGATAACGTAATAAAACAGGTTTTATGAATGTGTTTATAAATTTAAACAAATCTACAACAACAAAATGAAAAGACGTGGCAGTTTTTTAATTATTTTCTGGGTTTGGTTCTCTGTGGCCTCTGTCGCTTCTTACGCCACCCACTGGATGATAAGGGGTAGTGGATATTCTCAAGCCGCCACCACACAACACTTGAAGTTGCTATTAACAAATTCAGTGTTGTCAGGCGATCGACTTCAATTCTTAATATTAATGAAAAGTAATGCAAATTTTCTTTCTCCTCATTATATGAAAGTAATAACTTTTTGAGCTTTCGTTTAAGGATTACAGTAGTAACGTTACATTCGCTCAATTTTGTTCCATAGACAAATAAAGGGGCAACGACAAGAGCTTAAACGGATTGGATACATTAGTAATACGGCAACTTGCATTGATAATCTTGCGGTATCTATAACTGTATGGCTTCTAGCTTACGACATGTTAAAAAGTCGATTCTATTTGCATCATTTACGTAACTCTATGTATGTTGTTCTAATTCCAAATTATCTAAAATAAGCATTTTATTTTTACTTTTTTATTTTGAATTAATAATAGAAAAACTTATAGCTGGCACAATTTAACATAACCTTTACAATTCTCCCAAAGTCGATGCTAGAGTCGATTGCGAAAGAAGTTTGCGACGTCGCTTTTTAATATCAGAAGCACACAGTCTACCATATTAGATTTTGTGGTGCATAGACATTTACGTTTGTCCTTGCTTAAGAATCGAAGTACTCGGTAGCGTAGACGCTAAGGGTTTGGTTGCAGTTCTGCATGCAGCGGATTCAAATACCTCATGAAACACATTTTATATGACCTATAAACAATTGTTTTGGATCTGGATATTGTACATTTGCAATTTATAAATGTTAAAATTTTAAATTTAAAGTTCAATTTATTAAAATTATAAAGTTAAAAAACTCAAATGCGTTGTCAACCCTAATACATATTAGATAAGTTAGGTACTATGTAACCCCTGAGGACTAAGGTCTTAGTGTATACAATAAGCAAGCGCTTATGTTCACTCTAAAACTAAAATGGAATGGCTTGTTACCAGTGAAAGATCTCTTGTCACTAACTATACACCTTACCTTTATAACCTATCCACTCTGAACATCTCTCGCCCAAATGATTCATAAAGGGGTTATTTGCCATAGTTGCCACGCCGGGCATACGGGTTGGCAACCATAATTTTTTATTTTTTACTTGTTATTAGGAAAAAGCTGCTACCAATCTCCTGGTTTATATCCCTCTGTCGCTTTTTGCGACTCCCACGGGACGATGTTGGGTAGTGGATATTCTTACACCACCTACTTACATACTATATACGTACGTCCCACCACTGGGCACTGGTCTCTCATTCCTGAGAGATCAATTAGAGATTCAAGGGATCGGCACTTGGTGCCGGGTGTCGGCGGGGAACAATAATTTCGTGGTGCTGGCGGGGATCGAATTCGGGTAGCTCGCATACTGTGAAATAATAGCGAGCGTTTAGCCTCTAAGCTACCAAGGCTCATCGCCTGATTTGTACTGTATCTATTAAATAGCTGAAGCGTGGTTCAACCAAATACATTACGCAACTGTTGGAATATTTACAATACTCTCAGTATTTTTACGTGGTAGAGCCATGCTGCAGCTATATTAATAGTATAGTTATAGCACGAATGGGTCGGCTCGACCGGAGAAGGACCACGCTCTCACAGAATACCAGTGTAAAATAGCAGCTAATTGTTGCTGTGTTTTGTATGGTGAGTGTAGAGAACCGGCGACCTATTTTACTGGAAAAGAGGTATTCTATCTTAGTCCCCACGGCTGACAACGCATCTGCATATTAATTCGCAAACGAAGATAGATGTAGATGTCTATAGGCTACAGCAACTACTTACCATCAGGTGAACTGTGTGCTCGTTTGTCACCCTAATTCTATAAAAAACTCTATCCGAGACTGGTTGTTGCTGCTGGTGATAAGAGGGCTGGTTCTTTTCTCGCTCAAAGGTTAAGTATAGCCATTTAGCAGGGAAACGTAGCCGGCGTTTTTGGCATGATAATTAAGTTACTAGTTTTAGATTTATTTATTATTATAGTTTTAAATATTGTATATAATAAAATTTTGTATATAATGTTATGTAAATAAATGTATACTACAAGTTAATATAATGAGTTTTGAGATATTGGCAAATGACATTTTCCAGTTTTGTTGAATCTGAATAATTGTCCGACTTCGAAAAAAGAGGATGTTCTCAATTCATCTGTATGTTTTTTATAGTATAGGGTAACGAACGAGCACACAGTCCACCTGATGGTAAGTGGATGCTGTGGCCCATAGACAACTACATTTATCCTCAATAAAGAATCTAAATGTGTTGTCACCCCCGAGGAATAAGATGGAATGCCTCGTTTCCAGTAAAAAGGGTCTCCGGTTGTCTACACTCTTCATACAAAACACAGCAGCATTAAGCTGCTATTTTACGCTGGTATTCTGTGACAGCGTGGTCCTACCTCTGCTAAGCCGACCCATTTGTGCTACAACCATAATATAATATGTAGCTGCAGCGTGGCTCTACCACGTAAAATTGTTTGTATGTATGTTACGCGATTTCTTCGTCAATTTTGAACAATGCTGCTGTGCTTTCTATGGTGAGTATCGAATATCTTACTAACAAGTAACGATACCTCAGGGGTCTGGACAATACATCTGTATTTCGATTACTATTCGAGAATAGATTTAGGTATCTATGGGTCACATCATCCACTTATCACGAGAGCCACTGTTTGTTCGCTTGTATCCCTTATTCTATAAAAATATTCACACGTACTTATATTACGGATAATAGAAAAAGAAAATAATAAAAAAGTTCGACTACTGTTGTTAACTGTTCCTAGTACAAGCTTTTTGAGCAAGAGAAAAAAATATTGCGAGAATGTGGCTGAATCTACCCAGCTCCAAAATCCTCTCAGATATGATAGCAGGTTTGTACTTAGCTGTGGATCGTATTACGTATGTAAGTTTAGTTTACTTGATAACGGTTATTTAGCTGATGACTGTATGTTACGTGATTTGCAGGATCCCGTCGTTACGAACATTGAAACTATGTTTTGTGTTGGTCTTTAATGGTGTTCGTGTTGGGCTGCAATGATGATGATGATGATGATGGTGGTGATGAAGTATTTTAGTTGTACTATTGTAAAGGTTGATATACGATTCGATAACAGAGCCGCCTTAGTTCAGGAACTGGGTGCATTTTGCCAATTTACACTAAAACCAGCATAAAAAATTTCAATTTTGAATGCTGATTTATCATGCGCTCGGCAGTCAAGGAAAAAGTTGTGGTGAAAGTTTTTTTTATAGTACCAATAGGTTAACAAACGAGCATGCAGTGCACAGTGGTTGCTGCGACCCATAGACATCTACATATATATCCTCAACAAAGAATCAAAATGCAGATGCGTTGTTACCCGTGAGGACTAAGATGGAATGCCACTTTTCCGGTAAAAAGGGTCTCCGGTTCTCTACACTCACCATAAGAAACACAGTAGTGTTAAGCTGCTATTTTACGCTGGTATACTGTGAGAGCGTGGTCTTTCTCTAATCGAGCCGACCCATTCGTGCTACAACTATACTACTAACAAAGCCGCAGCATGGCTCTACCACGTATTAGTGTAATACTGTGTGCATTACTCTAAATGTTACATACTTTTGTTACATCTTTATTCTTGAATGATTTGGAGGAGGCTTGCGTTAATTACAGGACGCGTAAAGCCTGATACATTATTGTGAATAATTATTTAATATTTATTATAAGCTAGCCGTGTAGCTAGTCGTGTAATGGCGGTTAAGAATATCCACTACCCCATATCTTCCCGTGGGTGTCGTAATAGGCGACAAAGGGAAACAGGCAGGAGATGGGCAGCAGCATCTTCCTGATAACAACAAACTTACAATAAAAAAACTGCGTTTGCCAACCCGCTCGCCTAGCGTGGCAAGTATGGCAAATACCCCCAATATGAAAGAATGAGAGTAACAAAGAAACGGCCCCCAGTCCCCGGCGGCCCCGCTACTCCTGGCTATGGTGGCGACCATGGTAACGGCGGGGCAGGGGGGTGCTAAGAATCTCCGGTGGAGGTTCGGTTGCCACCTAAGACGACTCGACCTGGCAACACAACGCACGCACCCTGAGGACTGACGAGAAGATCGTGTAGCTGGAAGTAGAGATAGACAAGTTACGCTGGCATATTATAGGATTATCGGAAATCCGAAGAGAGGGGGAGGACACGGTAATCCTCGAATCCGGCAACTTGCTCTATCACCTGGAGGGCGACCATCTGTCCCAAGGAGGTGTCGGATTTATCGTCCACAAGTCTCTCGTTAACAACGTTGTTAAGATTGAGAGTGTGTCGACGAGGGTTGCATACCTTATACTCAGAATCACTATACGGTATTCGCTGAAGGTCATACAGGTTTACGCACCAACCTCGGCACACCCCAATGAGGAGGTGGAGGAAATGCATGAGGATATCTCTAGAGCCATGCATTCCTCCAAAACCCAATATACGGTGTTAATGGGAGACTTAAATGCAAAACTAGGCACAAGCTGAAAGTAGGGAAATTTGGAATAGGGCAACGGAAACCAAGGGGCCAGCAGCTGGCCGACTTCATGGAGAAAGAGAGACTCTTTATGATGAACTCTTTCTTCCAGAAGCGGCCCCACAGGAAGTGGACCTGGTCGAGCCCCGAAGGTTGGCAAGGCACAAAAAATGAGATTGACTTCATTATGACGACCAGATGACAACTGTTCAGTGATGTCTCCGTGATCGTGAGGGTGAAAACTGGTAGCGATCACCGAATGGTTAGAGGCACACTGAACCTAAACGTTAAGTTGGAGAGGTTTCGTCGAATGAAGTCAACGCTCCGTCCCCCTCGTGCTCTAATCCAAAGTCCCGAAACCTCGAGTTACAAAACCGTTTTCAGTGCCTAGAAGACTGCAATGAAGTGGACTATATGAATGACAAGCTGATAAACTGTCCATGCGGCCGGAGCTAAGTTCTGCAAGACCCGTCGCAGAAGAACACAAAAACTCTCCGATCACTTTCTCAATCTCATGGCTGTTAGAAGAGACTTGAAGCTACATTCTTCAACAGATTTGAACAGACAGATCTCCAAATGCATGTGGCGGGACTTACACAACTTCAATACAGCTTGTATTGAAGAAGCGATCGAGCGGAACCAAGGCTCCAAAGTCTTTGCCAGAGATCTGTCTGCCAGAAAGAGCCAACTGTCAAAGCTGAAGACCGAGTGTGGCAGCATCGTTTTCGGGGCACCTGAGATTTTGAGTGATATTGAGAGGTTCTATGGGCAGCTGTACACGTCATCGTTGGAGCCACACGCAAGTGTGAGTAACGATCCAAGAGAGAATCTTATCCGACACTATTCCGAAGATATCCCGGATGTCAGTCTGAGCGCGATTAGAATGGCTCTCCAGCACCTTAAAAACGGCAAGGCCCCAGGCGAGGATGGAATTACAGCGGAGCTTCTGAAAGCGGGTGGAAGACCGGTACTTGAAGTCCTTCAAAAGCTCTTTAATTCCGTCCTCCATGGTGGCATTACACTGGAGGCGTGGAGCAGAAGTGCGGTGGTCTTGTTCTTCAAGAAAGGTGACAACGCTCTCTTGAAGAACTACAGACCGATTTCCCTTCTGAGCCGCGTCTAAGTGCTGTTTTCGAGAGTCATCACGAATCGTCTCACGCGCAGACTTGACGACTTCCAGCCTCCCAAACAAGCCGGTTTCCGAATGGGCTTTAGCACCATAGACCACATAAATATCCTTCGACAAATTGTACAAAAGTCCGAGGAGTAAAATTTGCCACTATGTCTGGCGTATGTGGACTATGAGAAAGGCTTTGACTCCGTCGAAATTTGGGCGGTGCTGCAGTCCCTTCAGCGGTGCCAAGTTGACTGTCGGTATATCGAAGTGCTGAAGTGTTTGTACAGTAGAGCTACGATGGCTATCCGATTACAGAACCAGAGTACGAAACCTATCCAATTGCAGAGAGGTGTAAGACAGGGTGATGTTATATCCCCGAAACTCTTCACCGCTGTATTGGAAGACGTTTTCATGCTTCTGGACTGGAAAGGATACGGTATTAACATTAATGGCGAGTACATCACTCACCTTCGATTTGCCGACGATATAGTCCTTATGGCAGAATCGCCGAAGCACCTAAGCACCATGCTCAATGACCTCAATAGTGTCTTCCAACGAATAGGTCTTAGGATGAACATGGACAAAACAAAGATCATGTTTAATGTACATGGACATTAAACATGATCTTTGTTTTGTCACACCTATGCCGGTAGTTGTTAGGAGCACTAAGCTCGAAGTTGTTGTCGAGTATGTTTACCTGGGACAAGTAGTCCGACTAGGTAAGTCCAACTTCGACTGAGAGGTCAATCGACGGATTCAACTCGGCTGGGCAGCGTTCGGGAAACTACGACACATCTTCTCGTCAGACATTCCTCATAACCTTAAAACGAAATTGTACAACCAGTGCGTGTTGCCAGTGATGACTTACGGATCTGAAACGTGGTCCTTCACTGCTGGCCGTATGAGGAAGCTCAAGGTCGCTCAGTGAGCTATGTAGAGGGCTATGCTCTGGGTTTCTCTGCGTGATAAACTTAGAAATGAGAATATCCGCAGTAGAACCAGAGTAACCGACATAGCCCAACGGATCAGTAAGCTGAAGTGGCAGTGGGCCGGCCATATAGCTCGAAGAACCGACAACCGATGGGAAAGAAAGGTTCTTGAGTGGCAGCCTCCTACCGGTAGGCGAAGTGTAGGGCGACCCCCACGAGATGGAGTGACGACCTGGTAAGACATGCAGGAAGTCGATGGATGCAGGTGGCTCAGGAACGTGCTTTGTGGCATTCTTTGGGGGAGGCCTACGTTCAGCAGTGGACTTATGAAAGGCTGTAATGATGATGATGATGATGATGATAAGCTAGCCGGCACCCGGCGCTGCCTCAGAAGAAATAATTGTGGAAATATCGTTTTAAATTTGGAAGAGCTATATTGTTTAATTAGGAATAATGATGACAATAGTTGCAAATTTCAAATAAATTTCTGGATACTACTCACGCGCCACCTACTGTAAGTTAATTGTACTATGTGTATAACCTTCGCGCAAGTGCAAGCAATTAGTTGACAAAGTTTTAACGCAAGTTGATGGTATGGCAGCGCATAAAATACGAACATACAAAAATTAATTTTTGTATATTAGAAGAAGAAGATGTATATATATAACATTCCAGTATAATCTTATTATTTTTTGTAATTTTATATCAGCGATTAGCTGGTTTATTATTTCTAGATAAAAAGTATTGAGATATAAACAACCGCGTTGTATATACAAAAAGTTCTGCGATATGTCGGTCCGTTTGATAGGGTACAATTACTGTTTATTGTGGTTGTAAACATGATTTACAAAACCGTCAGCAGGTAAGGCCTATTGCTGATCACAGTTTTTATAACAAGTTTGTATAATTTTTTAAGAAACTTTTTGGTTAGCAGAGGAGATTTTTAATATACTCCTGGCATATTCCTTAGTCGCTTCTTACTCTACTAGTCCTACTATACTCTTGGGATGAAATGGAGTCATGGAGTCGCCACCACATGGCAAGATTAACATAATATTTTTTTTTAAAGATAGAGTAACAAACGAACTCACAGTCCACCTGACGGTAAGTGAATATTGCAGTCCACGGACACACCTATGAATAAAATGGTAAACCTGACAGCCGCTATATATATATATATTCTTTTTCTTATTTGTCTTAAAAAGAACTTCTCTCCCTGGTTTTCCATTTCTTTTATATATATATATATATATATATATATATATATATATTTTTTTTTAATTTTTATACAATTGTAGTTATAAATTTATATGTTAAATAAAACTAATTTTAGAGATTTTACCTCAATTAATATGCCTATTTTTAATTTCAATTATAACTGTGTGCGCAGTGGCAAATTAAAGTGTTGCTTGGGTTTGGATTTAATTTTACTAATTACAAATATCCAACTAGATGTTAGAGGTACGCCCAGCTACATAAAGTTAAAAGTTAATTTTATTCTTATTTCTCAGATATGCAGATTTCTTCACAATGGTTTCCTTCACCGCCAAGTACGTGGTGAATCAGCACTTAAAATTGCAATAAACGATTTAATTGGTGCCAGCTGTGGCGGAATCCGAGTTGCAAATTTACAGCGCGCACTTGGCCCCTGAGCTACCACGGCACCCAGGTACAACTAGCTACAAGAAATTAGGCTGTAATCTTTTAAATTTCATTTATTTCACCCATTGTCCTTAGTAAAAATGGAAGTTATTAGGCAAGGTTTTACTAAATCTGATGTTCTGATGGGAGAGAACGTGAATATGTTCACAGACTACATTTTTCCCGAAGCGTCGGAAATATTTTCAAACAATATTTTGTGGATGTTTTTCTCTTATTGTGGGTTTTATAAATCACTAGTGATGTCGTGTGTTGCAATGACTCTTTCTTTTGTCAGAAGCCTTCTCGGGCGCGTATACTACTCCCAGTAGTTTCATCGTAATTACATAGCTTATATTTAGATTATTATATGTACTAGTTGTACCATGAATGGGTCGGCACGACTGGTGACCATGCTCTCACAGAATACCAGCGTAAAATTACAGCTTAGTGCTGCTGTGTTTCATGCGCTGAGTGTAGAGGACCATTCTACACTCTTAGTTCTCAGGGGTGACAACGAATCTGCATTTTGATTTTTAATTGAGGATAGGTGTCTGTTAATTGTTTATGAGCCAAAGCGTCCATTTATCATCAGGTAGCCTGTGATACGCACACTTATTCCATGAAAAATGGTATAGAAGACTAACATACCGAAAAACAGATATCACAGATAATATCGTAAACCAGATCAATGAAATGGGTACGCATAGAAAACGTACAAACAAAGAAAGAAATGTTCATTTTTATATATTAGATTTTATTTGCTCTATGTAAAAGAGACCACATCCACAATCAAGCTTGTACACTCACGCGCCTTGTAGAGATTTATACGATAAAATCCGTAAGGATTTTATATACTGTGTTAAATCTCTGTGAGTGTAAGTTACTGAATAAATAATTGTCTATTGACAAGTTTATTGTATGTTATTTCACCTTTTTATAGTAATGGAGTGATAAACAAGTACAAAAACAGTAAAAGATTTGTATTCGAACGTAGTGTGCGAGATGTTTTTTTATAGGATAGGATGACAAACGAGCACAGCACACAGACCACCTGATGGTAAGTGGTTGCTGTGGCCCATAGACATCTACATCTATCATCTATCGCCTGGTAGAGGTTTAAACGATAAAATCCGCAAGGATTTTATATACTGTGTTAAATCTCTCTGAATGTAAGTTACTGAATAAATAATTGTCTATTGACAAGTTTATTGTACGTTATTTCACCTTTTTATAGTAATGGAGTGACAAACAAGCTAAGGATCTACCTATATGTGGCTACTGCAGTCCTCGGTCACTGGAACGAACTTTAAACAAAGAACCATACGGTTCGCTTTGTCTTTATTCACGCGTACGGCAAAGAAGTGAAATAATTTGCTATAGTGTGTTTTTCCATTCCACTACCAATTGGGCGCCTTCAAGGCAAGGTGACTAGGCTGTTGTTAAACTAAGACAGTGCGCTTTACATCTTCGGCTGCATCGCCACATACCATCAGGTAGTAGTCAAGCACTGATTTTTATTTTTCAGATGCGTTGTCACTTTTGAAGAATAAAATGGAGTTTTAGTGCCTTTTTTATAATGTTGCTTGGTTTCTAGAAGACAGAAAGTGACCATCTTCTTTGATTTTTAAGGATACTTAGCTGACTTATTCCATTTTCCTTTTTAAGTACTTTATATATAGCGCCTAACAGGCTCTTTAACGTTGAAATGCAACATTTAGTAATAGGTTTAGTTAAAATGTAGGTAACATTTTCAATCGAAATGATAGACGCAAGTAATTTCAAAGTTAATAAACTTTAATCAGTTGTAATGTCAGTGCGTTGCGTTTCAAACTATAAGGTTACTAGAATTTCCATTTCATGATTTTCTAAATCGTATACCCAATCATGAGTCCACTCAGAGCTAGTTATAAGAGGAAATATGACAGACTCACTCTTATCTATTTTATGTAAATCTTTATTGAGTTTATCTTAGTACGGAACTCTACAATCAACCACTAGTCATAGCTTACTTTGGCTTATTTAGGATCAATGATCAGAATCGTAAGTAAATTGATAAGTTAAGGTCTTAAATCGAAGTCGATCAAGCAATCAATTAGAATGTAAGTGGTAATATTTCAACGTATTACCTACTTACGTCGTTGTAAGCTTGGAATAATGGTTCGTGGAATATGTCATTTGTTCGGTGTCGATTCCTACTACGAGTTTTGGTGTAGGATTAAACTCTTGGTACGTGCATGGGGACACATATTTTTGCCTTGACATTTCGAAGTGCAGTATAGTTGTCGTAACTCGTGGTAAGGGCTTTAAAGGATGAACTCGTGCTTGTATTGCATTTACGCGCCCTCCATTTCGACCCTTCCCCTTACGGCGAATCCTATGGAATACTTACAAACGACTTAAAAGCAAGCCAGTCTGGTTTTGTATTTCCATGCGCACGGATCGCAGGCGCGTCGCTCGTCTAAACATAACCGTTCCAAAGTCTCTTTCGAATTTGAAAAAGGAACACTCCCGCTTTTTTCTTTTTTTAATAAATCTTGCCGTTGTATATTTACCTGCCCATTGTTTTTTCGAGTCTCTTCAGTGACATAAACTTTTACGAGAGTTTTAAAAAGTTTATTTTACTCAATTTTTGGTTTTCGATTTTATAATTGGTTTTGTGGTTAAAATGTTATGTTATTGTTTTGTGCTTCTTGTTTAATTTTTTTTTGTTTATTAATATTCTGTTAATAAAGATATGCAAATATAATTTTGATGTTTCGTTGTGCTTTTGTGGAGTGAACAACTTTTAAAGTGGTTTAATTGTAAATAGAATATTTAAAGTGTTATTTTGATATAATTCCGAGCAATATGAAGCTTTTTTGGAAAGTTTTCTGTTCTTTTATTCTGTTTGTCCAAGCTGTCACGGGTAACTGGTGGTAAGTTTATATTTTAAATTAAAAGATTTTATTTTTATAACTTTCCAAGGACGTATATTAATATTTTTGGCGCTTTGTGCATCGTACCTGTAATTTTTTTTTACTGTACTTTTTTGGTAAATAATTGTATCGGTATAAAACCTAAACATCAACTGGTTAATTTTTTTTTGGCTGTCTATAAATACCTTTTCCCCAACATAAATATTGAATTGTTTACATTTGGCTTTGTTCTCTACATTGTAGTTTGACACGTGGTTTAAAAACAAACTGCAATTTGTTTATCATGCACTAGTAAAATGCACAGACGTGTAAAATATTTCATTCTTTATTATACAAATATTCTATTATTATTAATAAATATTAACAAGTAGTCATCTATTTTTAAATAAAAATTAAACAAGAAATATATAGTTTCTATAATGTAAATAAGATAAAAACTACATAGAATATTTAATAACAAGTTTTACCAAAAACTTACACAATATTAAAATTTTATATAGAAAATTACCTGTTCTTCAAACAATTTGAGCGTTAAAATTATCATGAATGGATTTTTGGGTTGGGATAAACCTTTCTTTGTAAAAGGTGTTTGTTATTTGCAACACGCATTAATAAAATAACATATATTGTATTTATTCTTTGAAAACAAAAAAAAAACTGTTACACTTAAATGTTTCTCATGCCGAACCTTTGAAGGAAAAAGGTATTATAGAATCTAATTACATACAGATATACTTACTCCTAAGTTGTGACAATTTAAGTTTTCTCTTGGGCTGTGGCTTCAAAACCGCTTTAAAACTTAATATTTTATGCTAATATAAATTTAAGTTGCAGCCTTCAGATAAAAGATTTATACTGTAACAAAGCGAATTCAATTGATAAAAATATTTGTTGCCGGCATGGAAGCGCAGCGGTTAAGTGTTAACTGCACCGCTGCGCTGCAGGGCCGCGGGTTTGAATCCCGAACAGATCAAGTGTTTTAATGCCAACAAATAATTGTTGCGGATGTGGATATTTGTCCATTTATGTGTGTAAAACGCCTCCACGATACAGGAGACAATTCTACTAATAAACTTAATGAAAAAAAAAAACGTTAATATTGAGATTAATTTAGTAACTTTTTTTTATCAAGTGTATTTGCGTAGTGTCTTTACACTGTGCAATATTAATATGTACATCGAACAAAGCCATCAATAAAAGTAGTCGCTTATAAATGAGTATCGAACACTTCAAGATATCTATGAACAGAATATAGGTATAAACTAAAAGAACGATATACATAGTTAAAACCTTTTTTAAGAATAAGCCAGCTTAAAAGAATACCTTGATCCTGGCTTGAATTAGAGTTTGACTTGATTTCTGTAAAATGGCGGATTAATGTGTTATAATGACTAAGATTTTGATGTATTGCTTTGTTGCCTGCTAAATAAGTAAATAAAAATAAAGTAACAGTTTATACATCCCACTGCTGGGCACAGGCCTCCTCTCATTTCTGATAGGGTTTAGGGCAAGGAAATGTCCGCCGCACTGCCCCAATGTGTGTTGGCGAACTTCACATGTCTTCGAAATATTTTTTCCTCTATTTCTTAGATATGTAGGTTTCCTCACGATGTTTTCCTCCACCGTTGAGCACGTGGTAAATTGGCACTTAAAATTGCAATTAACAATTTCAATGGTGCCGGCGGAAATCGAACCCGGCTTGCTCGCATACTTTGAATCTTAGAATAATATTATTATTCTAAGCTTTGAATTTTACAGCGAGCGGTTAGCCTCTGAGCTACCACGGCTCTTATATAAATAAATAGATATTAAAATTTATTGTGAGTACAAGTGATGAGGTTTTGATAATTTCAAGGATGAAACTATTAAAACTTTAAAACTGCTTGACAAATCTGTTTAGAAGTCTTGTTCTAATAATTCAATTAACCTTCATTGGGACAATAAATTCAAAATAAGCGATCGATTTATATTTCATTCAACATGAGCAACTCGAATTCGATTCCCGTCGGCACCACTCAAACTGTTTATATAATTATAAGTGCTGATTGACCACGTTCTGGACGGCATCGAAAACAAGCAAGCGCGTGTAGCAAGCTAAAATAAAAAATAAAATTCTAGAAGGTTTCTAAGACATTTAGGTACAATCCGAGAAACGGCAATGCAGAGAGGCGTAGGTCGTACTGTTTTGTGCTACCTAAAAATAAAAAGGAAAGGCACAGGTCTTTTCTTGTTACTGAGAGGGATTTTGGGAGTTAGGGATGGTCCCTGAAATATTTTTTATTTATCAGACATGCAGATATCCTCACGACACTTTCTTTCATCGTCGAGATATTCTCACAGAGTACCATCGTAAAATACCAACTTAATGTTGCTATGTTTCGTATGTTGTGTGTAGAGAACCGGATACCTTTTTTACTGGTAACGAGGCATTCCATCTTATTCCTCAGGGGTGACAACGCATCTGCATTTTGATTCTTAATTGACATTAAATGTAGATGTCTATAGGTCACAGCTTCACTTACCATCACTGTGGTGATGGTGATGTAGTGGACTGTGTGCTCTCGTTTGTCACTCATATTCTATAAAAAAAAGGAAAACGTAATAAATCGACAGTTAACATTCATTTTCATTATCATCATGAGCTCGTAAAAATATAGTTGTCTCGCACTTTTGGCGTACACTGTGAAGAGAAGATCAGGGTTTTAAAAAAACAATTTACAATATATTATTTTATACAATTGGTATGGAAGATATAAGAAACAGCATGGTAGCGATCACCTCATTCCCAGGGGTTTTGTCAATCATGTAGTATGTAGTTAGTAGTACGAGGGTGGATTGA
Organism: Parnassius mnemosyne; assembly: GCA_963668995.1. Classification (NCBI taxonomy): domain Eukaryota; kingdom Metazoa; phylum Arthropoda; class Insecta; order Lepidoptera; family Papilionidae; genus Parnassius; species Parnassius mnemosyne. The sequence goes on along the minus strand of CAVLGL010000084.1, from coordinate 21,031,196 downwards.
AAAGTACTCGGCCTAACCAAGAAAATAAACACATACTAAATCAGTTATATTTTTATTTTTCTATATAATCACCATCAAGTTCAATACACTTTTGCCACCTCCCCTTCCAAGCATTTAGACCGTTGAAAAAAAATGATTCTTCCTTAGAGTCAAAATATGCGTCTACAACTGCTTTGACCTCGTCGTTTGTCGAAAATCTTTGACCTCCCAAGTGCTTTTTTAGGTTAGGGAACAGAAAGAAGTCTGATGGTGCCAGATCAGGTGAATACGGCGGATGCGGTAACAGTTCAAAGCCACAGTTGTGAATTTCAGCCATTGACTGTACTGACGTGTGAACACGGGCGTTATCTTGATGAAACAGGACTTTTCTTCTGAGCATTCCTCGACGTTTTTCTTTTATTTCCTCTCGTAAATGACGTAGTAAGGTGCAGTAGTAATCAGAGTTTATATTCTGACCCCTTTCAAGATAATCAATCATAATCACAACTTTCGAGTCCCAGAATACTGAAGCCATCACCTTATTTGCCGACAAAATCGACTTAGCCTTTTTAGGGGGTGGTAAACCAGGTCTTCTCCACTGTTTTGATTGTTGTTTTGTTTCCGGTGTACAGTAATGAACCCATGTTTCGTCCATAGTAACAAAACGATTCAAAAAATCATCTGCATCGGCTTCAAATAACTCCAAACAGTCGCGTGAAATAGTCAATCGCGTCCTTTTTTGTTCAACTGAAAGCAGTCGCGGAACCCACCTCGCAGACACCTTGTGGAAAACCAACTCGTTGACAATGATGTTTTGAGTTCGTTCGGTCATAATTAGAGAGATAGCCTATAATCTCGGCTATCTCTCTAATTTTTAATCTGCGGTCTCCCATTATTAAATCAAGTACTTTTTTAATATTTTCGTCAGTAGTTGACGTCGAAGGCCTTCCAGAGCGGGGTTCATCTTTCACACTCTCTCTACCACGCTTAAATTCTGCTATCCATTTTTTGACGGATGAATATGACACAGCACAATCACCTAATATACTGACCATGTCATCATGGATGGCTTTTGATGATAGCCCCTTCTTATGGAGGTACTTAATGACGGCACGCTGCTCGATTTGCTCCATTCGCGGAAATTATGTCCGATTACTTTGTTAATAAATTTATAAAATCACAACTAATTATCGCACACGTTTCGAACTTCACACAATGAACTAGTCTGAACTGAACTAAATAATGTGGGTAGATTTGATTTTTAGAATTGAATGAATCTGTGTTAGGCCGAGTACTTTTCAATCCACCCTCGTATAATAACCATTGGTAAACAATTTTTGGTTAATAATGATTTAAAACTTTTTGGTAGATAGTGCCTTATATTTTCTGGGACTTTGTTGTAAAAGCGAATACATTGCCCCATGAAGGAATTACTGATTCTTTGGGGTCGAGTAACTGGTTTAACTAACTTATGGTTGTTCGTGGTATTTACAGAATGTACATCACTATTTTAATAAAAACTATTTTTGTGTACATACATGAAATTTTCGTAAATATATTGGGAGGCCAAAGTTAATATATTTATTTCTTAAAATTTTTCTCTAAGGGATTCCTTCGGACCTAGGTTATAAATTCTCTCTCTTCTATTTGTTTCTCCCTTCTTTTTCTTCTTCTCTCTTCGGTATGTTTAGGTACCCGTCAATCTTGAGGCAAAGATAAATTTAAACGTTCGGAACTTTACGTGGTAGAGTCATGCTGTAACTATATTATAGCTGTAGTACGAATGGGTCGGCTCGACCGGGGAAGGACCACGCTTTTACAGAATACCAGCGTAAAATAGCAGCTCAATGCTGCTGTGTTTCGTATGTTGAGTGTAGAGAACTAGAAGATCCCTTTTATTGAAAACGAGGCATTATATCTAGTCCTCAGCATTTTGATCTTTAATCGAGGATAAATGTAGATGTTTATGGGCCACATGGGGTCACAGCATCCACTTACCATTGGGTGGACCTGTGTGCGCGTTTGTCACCTATATTCTATTAAAAAAACTTCTTTATCAGTCCGTCAAAGTCTGGTATTAGCATGGTATTTCTCATAGTCACCTCTAATGACTCGTAACCGTGAAATTAAAAAGGCTGTTCACGATGAAGTGAGATTAGAATAAAATTTGTTCTTTTTTTAAAACCTATTTTTTCCTAAGATAGTTTTAAATACAATGGGTAATTAGATATTTAAAAAGAATAAAAACTATGCTCTCATTACACTTAACTCGAGATTGTCTACACACGGCGGCTGCATGTCTGCAGATTCCTTCCACAAGTTTTGCAGCTAATTAGTCAGGGAATTTTATAACGTTATTTTTTATGTTTATTATGTATTCATATGAGTCCGAGTAACATTAGCGAGTATTGCTTGGATTATTTTTTCTTTTTAAACTACGAAGAAAACAGAGTTGTGTTATATGTTTGTATTATGTATCTGTGTATCTGCGCCTGTCTATGTCATCATAACTCCTGAACGAATGAACCGATTTAAATAAGTTTTTTTTCGTTGGAAAGGTGTCTCAATCGAAAGTATTCTTAGGTATGTACCAAGAAAATCTGTCTGGAGATTATCAGCTATTTTGTTTCGGGGGATTTCAAAATGTTTAATTTAATTTATTAATTATTCGCATTCGCAATTACGGTTTTTTTTTAGATTTGTTACTGTGCGTTAGGGTACAGTCGTCTATTTTCAGTCAGTTTATGATAGCTTTATCGGTCAGGCTGCGAGCTATTTAAAAGGGGACAGATCGTACGGTATTTCGCTTTTAGGGACAAGGGACTGACTCAAGTTGGAACTATGTGTAAAAATGCCATAGTGTGACATTCAGAGATTTTTATAATTAGAATGTAATTTTTATATGTGGTATAGCCATGCTTCAGTTAAATTATGGTTGTAGCACGAATGCGTTGGCTCGACCAGACGCTCTCACAGAATAAAAGCGTAAAATAGCAGCTTAATGCTGCTGTGTTTTGCATGGTGAGTGTAGAGAATCGGAGACACTTTACTGGAAACGAGGCTTCCATCTCAGTCCTCAAGGGTGACATCGCATCTACGTTTTAAATCTTAATTGACGATAAATGTAGATGTTTATGGGCCACAGTATCCTCTTACCATTAGATGGACTGTGCTCGTTTGTCACCCTTCTTCTATAAAAAAAAATGCAGCAACGACACCGCTCAGATGTTGCTCCGATGTTGCGCCGCCGCTGCGCACCCTGTGTTGACAATGGACATGCTCTCAGCCTTGCCCTCATACGTTTTATTAATATTTTATAGCGTCATTATACCAATATATAAAAAAATAATTTAAGGAACATTAATTTATTGAATAGATTTAGCTTTAAGCTTTAAGAATCATAGGTAGATAAAAAAGACTATTTAATTATAAATTACTAAGTATGAGATACCATGAATACGTTACCGTTATCATTACAGCCTATTAAAGTCCACTGCTGTACATAGATCTACCTCATAGATTGCCTCGTAGTTGGTTGGAAAACGAATTTTTTTAATTTTTAGTCGTTATTAAGAAGATACTACTGACCGTCTCCTGACTTGTTTCCCTCTGTCGCCTCTTACATCTATTTACATCGCCACTGCACGCTAATGATTACGTGATGAATTGTAATATTATACGTCAAAGTTATGAACAAAACCAGTTCACTCAGTTCACATAATGTCTTACATATCTTTTGTCTGAGTTTATAGTATTAAAATGCAAATATTTAATTCGAACTGCGAGATCGTATTAAACAAAAGCCTACCTACACACTGTCGTAAAACACATTCCGGAGTCACCATTCTTTAGATGCAGATTGATTCTCTGTGTACCTCATTAGGTTCAGTCTAGTTGGTGCCATAGTGGCAAGGTGTGATATTTGTATAATTTATATAATTATTGTTGATAACCTGTAAGAGTTCCGAAGCTCCGCTCAAAGACTGCTCCGTAGAGTAGTGGCTTAGCAATAATTTGCGACATCAAGGACCGCGAATTCGAATCCCGCACGGAAAAAGTATTTATTTGTATGGCCTACATAAGTAATTTTACCAGGTCTGGTTCTCGTGTGAGTCCATAACTCGGGAGAAATTCCTATTGTATGTTTTACATTTAAAAAAAAGCTAAAATAGGTCTTTAAAAAACTAGGCCTAGTCGCTATCGTCACACCTTGCTACGTGATATAGCAATCGCTGTGACACTTTTCTCGCACCTTCGACATTGTTATTCGCCATAGTTCGGGAGATAATTTGTTGGCAGTAAAAGATATTTCAGCACTTAAAATTGCAATTACTTTATCTATTGCATTTTACCACGTGCTCGGCGGTAAAGGAACACATCGTGATGCAACCTTTATGTGTGAGAAATAAGAAAAAAATATATGGCAGACATGTGAAGTTCGCCAACATGCATTGGGACAGCGCGGCGGACATTTCCTTGCCCTAAAATCCTATCAGAATTGAGAGGGCACCTGTGGCCAGCAGTGTGAAATATATAGACTGTATATTTAAAAGATATTTGCCCTGTGAAAAAAATGAGAATTTATAAACAAATTTCATCCTATGAGTATCTTAAGAGGCGACTATGGGAAATGTCAATCTTATGGCTTTCGATAGATGGCGGTGTACCACCTTGCTTACGCTAAACGTACAATATAGTGCGGTATGGAAATCATCAATCCACATGCCAAACGTGATGAATAAGGAACATCCTCCTTAAAACTGAAGAGGCTTCTGTTTAGCTGTAGATTTTTTTTTTTTTTTATAGGAGAGGGGGCAAACGAGCATGCGGCTCACCTGATGGTAAGTGACTACCGCCGCCCATGAACAACCGCAACACCAGGGGAATTGCAGATGCGTTGCCGGCCTTTTAAAAAGGAGTAGGCTCTTTTCTTGAAGGTCCCTAAGTCGTATCGGTCCGGAAAAATCCCTGGTGGTAAACTATTCCACAAGGAAGTTGTGCGAGGAAGAAAACATCTTCTAAATAGACTGATGATATAGACTTTCAATAGACTGATGATATGATACTTTCAACGTGGTAGAGCCCCGCTGCAGCTATATTAATAGTTAGTTGTAGCACGAATGGGTCGGCTCGACCGGGGAAAGACCACGCTCTCACAGAATACCAGCGTAAAATAGCAGCTTAATGCTGCTGTGTTTCGTAAGGTGAGTGTAGAGAACCGGAGACCCTTTTTACAGGAAAAGAGGCATTCTGACAACGCATCTGCATTTTAATTCACAAAAGAAGATAGATGTAGATGTCTATGGGTCACAGCAACCACTTACCATCAGGTGGACTGTGTGCTCGTTTGTCACCCTTATTCTATAAAAAAAAGAAATAATAGAAGAAGAAGGAAAGAAACACGACCAGGTGTTATTTTGTTCACAACAAACTAGGCTAGTTAGCAAGAGGTAAAAACAAAATAATTCACTCATTCTCACGTTTTTGTCTTTAGTCTAACGGTTATGTAATTACAGACTGATTATGGACGAAGTATATTAGTTTTACGGATGTAGGTATCAGAGACACGATATATCCGGACTCAAAAAAGAACTAAAAAAATTTGTTATTCTCCAATTAATGAATCCGGCTCTGAATCAAATTCATAACTTAGAAAACACTAGTGTTAATTGACGTTGATTTCATTTTGTGGTTTGTTATTTAGTTTGGTTGCATTTTCATTTCTCATTAAACAATATCACTGTTCCAAATTTAAAACGATATTTCCACAATTATTTCTTCTTCGATAGAATCGCGCCGGGTACCAGCCAGAAATAGATGATAATAAAAAAAAAATCTTTCAATATTACAATAATAATATAATCCTTTCTGCAATTTTTGTTTGAAAAACCAGTGGTGAAAGGAAATTTTGATTTGTTATTTTTGTAAACATTAATTTACAAGAGGCAACTTTCGGGACTTTGACAAAATTTGAAATTTTAAAACTTGCAAAAGAAATATAAAAAACCAATCCGTATTCCATGTTTCACGGTGTATGAAGATAATGTAAATTCGTTTGGCATATTATCGATTGGACAATGCTAGAAGTTATTTTATAATATACATAGGAAGAGAAGTCCTCGATAGCTGCAGCGTACTGCTACTAACAAGCGGCGTAGGAAGATCGCCATTAAATGTAGTGAGGATCTGATAACGCGTGTAATAAAATGACGGATGTAAAACCGTGTTTTAGTGCTTATGTAACGAACCCCCCCCCATCTTTTTTCTCTTCTACTATATATCCACTTATACTTGTATTTCTTTAGAATCTATATCTGTAAGATATATAAATACATCTAATTTACGTGACCAGTATAACTTGATCTTTCTAAAGGTTTAAATATAGGCCGTTTAATAAATTTATGGCGTGATCGTCTTAGTTAGGACCCTTTTTTACGTTGTGTTTGTATAGTAACTTAGTTCTTTTAGGTGTATCTTGGAAGAATGAATATTCACGAGAGCAATCGAAAGCTGTTGGTAGAGTCTTATAAGCTAAAGAACCCCGTTCACGAAGACAGAGCTCAAAAAGGTTAAGAACAATAAATTGTCCCTATTCCACTTGTATCTGGTTCACAACAGTCAATTCCTTATTAATTAATCCCTTCCCGCTTGGAAAAGGCTCACAATATTTATATCAAATACCAGTTACAAGGGCTTCGCTCACCCACATTTTAAAAAAAATGTGGAGGAGGTACACGGCCCCACACACGCCGCGCACGGTGAGCGCCAACCATTTTAATGCCCTCCCCCCGAAGGGTACGCAAAGTTGGGAACTGGACCGTAGTCCACAGCAAAATAACTGGCGAACCAGTAAAAGAGGACTTGGCCCCTTGATAGTGCGTAAGCACAAACATCGACCGAAGTCGCGCATGTCAATGCGTGTAAACGCCATACAGAATACGATCAAATCCAGCCACAGTGAAATGTACGTCACACGGGTTAGGCAACAATAGGCACACTGACCATAAAAAGCCTTCCGTGAGCGCCACCACCTGCCAGACCGCCGTTCTTGCAGACGTGATGTAAGTGTAAGGCATCACCACCAATTGCATGGTCAGCACGGCCAATTGGCCGCAGAGCGTGTCATGAGTCTACCGCTCACCTCAAGGGAATGGGGTCCCACGTTGCGCGGCTTTCGGCCGCAGCCTTGAGAGCCTCCTCAGATTCTCCCTCCAGCTACCACCCGCATGAGGTCGACACATATGCTCCACCAACCAATACAATGGCAGATATAGCCAATAGGCAGTTATAAGATAATAGTAATAATTCGCCATCAGAAAGGGTTTGTGTCACTGACGTTGAGTATATGCATTTTTCGATCATGTTTGTCTCACCCACCAACAAGTTGCCTTCAATCTCTCAAAGGTGGGAACTTTATAGAGATATATTATTAAGTTGTTATATAAAACATCATGGAGGGCAGACAGTCTGCAGCCCCGCAATGAAGGGACCCGACTTGGGCAAAGCTACTTAGGTTGTGAGTCAAACCAAGACGCAGAGAGCGCCATTGAGAATAGCGACCCGCCAAACAACCATCGTAGAGACGCAATGCTACAGAATGCAACAAGCATCAATACGACTATCGTCGGGCTTACACCATCCCAAGGTCCCCCATACAGTCCCAGCAGACATCACCACCCGCATACCTCCATCGACCAGAACCACAAGATGCATCGAATCAGGTGCAGCACACCCGCAGATCCATCACAAGACACAATACTGCAAGTAGCAGTAAGCATCAATGCAACTATCATACGGATGGCGCCCCCTCACAACACACCCACATGATCCCTATCGACTTTGGTAACAAAATTTGATAATGTTGTTAACTAAAAATACCACCAACGTATCATAGTAGTACGGTACTAAGACGTCAGTAGCCAAAACTCCACGTATCATAGCGCTATTGCACTAAGACATGAAGTTGAGTATGCTTGCTGCACTTAAAAGTACTACCAAACACACTCACCCTAATCCGAAAGATAGCCGACGTATCATAACGCTATGCGCTAAGACGCCGCCCACAACTGGTAGGGGTGTGCGATGTCCACGGGCAAGTCGTATTGCTACAACAAACCCGCTTACCACCGGCACTAAGATGATATGTCTAGGACACATCGGTTAGTGAGTCCAAGTTTACCTCGGTCTCAGAGGCTGCGAAGCAACCTACACGCCACTATAATAATCCTTTTCAAGTCCCATTTCTTTCAATATAATGCTTTTACATATTTGAGACCTTCCACATATTTGCTTTATTTCATAGACCATACTACTGTATGTCTTATTCATATGGGACTTCAAGTCATAACTCTGCTATCATAATGCTTATGCATCATAGAGACCTTCTATATTAATGCTTTGGTTCGTCAGACCTTACTATGTTAAGTCCCTAATATAGGACTAGTCATTGTGCAACCTTAGTACTAGCAGTCGGTCAGCCGACCACCCCATATATATGTACAACCTTGGGTATGTGTCTCCGACAACGCCCCAATATAAGGGAACATTACAAGAACACGTTCATTAACTTAGAAATTTTCCAATTATTACACGAACACCTTCATCAACTTAGAAAATTTTTATCCATTTTTTCTATTATATTACAAATGTTATTTATCTTTGTTATTGCAATATAATCGACTTGTATTTATATGATTTGATATATTTTGAACATTTTAAGCAGGTTTTTAATAAATTTAGAGATTTTTTGAGACATTTTATGCGTTTACTAATATATATAATATTCAATATTCCAAATGGATATTTTTGAACTTTATGCTTATTATTTGCATTTGATTGTTTAAATTATAATTTCTATGACATTTTTAAATGTGTGTATAATGAATTTAATTATTATTTATTAATAATAATTACGAGGCGTCACACTTACAAATTGAAGAAGGTCCATTTTCAGCGGTGAATTTATAGTAGGCTGTAATGATGATGATGATGAACAGGAAAGAACAGAAAGTTCACTTTATTTAGAGAGGGGTCGTCCTACAATCTCCTTTTAATTACCAGTACAGACTGCCATTCGAGAATATTTCTTACCCATCGGTTGTTAGTTCTTTGAGCTATTTGGGGCCCATTGCCACTTCAGCTTACTGGTCCGTTCTTTTACAGTTTTATATAATATGTTAATTACAAGTGAATATACACCCAGATTGTATCAACCTTAATTGTTTAATACTTCTGTATACCACCACCTAAAATATTTCTGCCGTCAAGCAGAAGCAGCTGGTGTGTTCCGGCCTGAAGGTCGTAGAAAGTTAATATAATTCTAGGCTGGCTATGAGGCGTTCCATCTTAGTACTGAGGTAACAATGCATCTTTTTTTATAGGACAGGGTGACAAACGAGCACACAGTCCACCTGATGGTAAGTACATACATCTACCCTCGTTTGCTAATCAGCTCCAGTCCTCACGGCTGATAACAGCCGTGAGGACTAAGATGGAATACCTCCTTTCCAGTAAAAAGGGTTTCCGGTTCTCTACACTCACCATAGGAAACACAGCAGTGTTAGGCTGCTATTTTACGCTGGTATTCTGTGAGAGCGTAATCCTTCCCCGGTCGAGCTGACCCATTCGTGCTACAACTATACTACTAATATAGTTGCAGCATGGCTCTACCACGTATATCTATAGCCTGTTGAAGATGGTTGCATGTGTTTATAGGTGTGGCAGTGGCCATTTATTATAAGGGAGAGTGTAAATCCGTTTGTCACTTCAATATTATAATAACTTAATATTTAAAATTTTGTACAACCGACTTCAGTATAAATTATTAAGAATAACTCAAAAACTATTGGTCAGACCTTGATTAAATTTATATGGGACCACATGAAAAGCACCAGCTTTCATATAAAAAGAATCATCGAAATCGGTTCACCCAGAAAAAAGTCATGAGGTAACACACATAAAAAAGCATACAGTCGAATTGAGTACCTCCTCCTTTTTGAAGTTGGTAGAAAAAGCTAGCGACCCACCTCGACTTCGCCTGGATAGGATCTATTAATGAAGTGTTATTTAACCTTAAGAGCCTTTATCAAAGTGCGTTTATTTTATCGACATTTTGGTGTTAAAAAATCTTCACGTTTTTCGGATATAATATAGCGTAGATTCCTCCTGGTATTGCTTTCTGTCCGTTTGTAAAGTTCACAATCCATTCGGCCATTCTGACGCTTTGCCCGAACATACTGACAAAATTATAAATAGTTATTTGTGTCTTAATTGCATGCGCATAACCGCCTGAGTTTGATAGTTATTTCAATATCACAGACAGACACTTAAATTATATTTATATATAGATTAAGATGTTATGTTTCATCAAAACGAGAAGCAGGTAATATAACTTTTGAATAATAGCAGTTTTACAAAGATACGTATCGGTAAGTAAACAATATCTCCTAACGTATTTCCTAGCGTGTACTGTGTTTGAGTCTACGTTATTTCTATCAACAGTTCATTTGCAAACCATAGCAAATATGTTTAGTCAAATTAACTTCCAACGGTAAGTATTGTTTAGATTCATTGTTTTCTTAGTTTGTGCATACAAATGTTACTCTGCGTGGTAGAATCGAAATGAATGGTAACCCCTACATACTAACGTAGTAATATTCTATACCACTATTAGTGAGCTCAATGTTCACGGTTAATCATTGACTTCTGGTTCTGAATAAGAATCTTCGCCAAATTAACCGTTTTTCTATCAAATAAAATCTTCTTTTCTTCTTGTTAAACATCTTACTCCAATTTACTGTAGATTTAAAAAAATATATCTTTGAATCGAAAAACACAAAATCTATGCAGGTAACAATTTTTAATTCAATAAATCAAGTTGAACGCGATAAAATCCGTCAAACGAGTTTTATTAATAGTATTTTATTTTTAAAACGAATAAACTCAGTTCAATGAGCACATACTTAGGTGGTGCTATAACATTTCTTGTCCAGTTATTAATTTCCGTCTAATCTCAGAAGTTGAAAAGACGATCACAATTATCTAAGGTGTAAATATGTGATAGGTAGTAAATTATAATTGAATTTATTGTGTCTCATAAATGAAGCAGCATTTCTTCAACATTGCATACAGTTATCGTTATTATCTTAAATAGCCTGTCATTATATGTATGCCTGTGTGTTAATATGGTATAGCCACACAGCAGCTGTATTATGGATGCAGCATAAAAAATCAGCCGGTCTATCGGTTATGCCTACATGGTTATGAAGGAGGACCAAGTTCTCACAAAATCATCATCATCATTACAGCCCTTCACAAGTCCACTGCTAAACATAGGCCTCCCCCAAAGAATGCCATATAGCACGGTCCTAAGCCACCTGCATACATCGATTTCCTGCATATCTTACCAGTTCGTCACACTATCTAGTGTAGGGCAGCCCCACACTTCGCCTACTGGAATACCAGCATAACATAGCTGCATATTGACCGGACCCTTTTTTACCGATAACCAGGTATTCCATTTTTGTTCTCAGGGATATCAACGCATCTGCATTTTGGTTCTTAATCGAAGGTAGATGTAGATGTCTATGTGCCTCAGCATCCACTTACGATCAGGTGGATTTTGTTACTTACTTATATTAAAAAAAAACAAGTCAGGTAAAGAGTTGAACATAAATTCTATGAGGGAGCCATAGATTAGCGCAAAAATTATTTATCCGATAGTATATTTCCTCCTGTTCTGCAACTGATAATATCGATACAGATTTTCCACGCATAGGAATCGCAAATATTATTAGAATATGGGTGGAAAGCGAACATCCACTCCACCTGATAGGAAGAGGATGCTGCAGCCCACAAAATTCTACATCTATCCTCGATGAACAACCACAATGCATCGTTACCATTAAAAAAAAAACCGACCAAATGCGAGTCGGACTCGCGCACCGAGGGTTCCGAACAAATCCGTAGGTTAAAATTATTAATTTTTTTTTATTATATGATGTAACTAAAAATGTATGCATTTCGAAATTTTTCCTTTGTCTGTGCTATAATACGTTGCTTCGTACCAAATTTTAAGATTCTGAGTTCACGGGATGTACCCTGTAGGTTTTGATTCCCTTGTGAATGTCGAAAATTTGCGGCATAAACGGCTGTATCTTTTGATTGCGTTGGTTTAAAAGTTTGATTTTTTCACAGCTCTAAGGAATAGTAGACTTGAGTATTTGATATGAATTTCAGCTTGATACCTCCACGCGTTATTGAGAAAAAGGGTCTTGACAGACAGACAGACAGACGGACATCAAAGTGATCCTATAAGGGTTCTATTTTTTCCTTTTGAGGTACGGAACCCTAAAAAGGGTCACCGATTCTCTATACTCAACATAAAAATAGAAAATTATTTTGCTGTTCCACGATGGTTTATGTGGTGGCGCGATTTAACCCGATCGAGCCGATCTGTTCGTGTCGCAGCTATAATATAGCTGCAGCATTGTTCAACCAAGTAAAAGTCATAGCCATTTCCAAAGCTGCTGGGTGACGTTAAGCTTCTTGCACGACCACGTTTCAGTTCCACACGTGCTGGATGATCTTTTCGATTTTAAGATTCAATCAATACTAGACAAGATATGTCGTAATATCCCGAATGTAGTCTATCTAGCTTGAATAAGTCGTTTGACCTCTTGTTTTGGTATTAGTAAAACACTGTGATATTTCGCATTTTGATTGTGTACGAATACCATTGACCTAAAATCGGTACCATCTAAGTCGTGAATACAAGAAACATCTTGATTATTGAGCATGAATGTAGGTACAATATGAATCACAGTAACTGTTTACCATCAGTTGGTGTGCTAGTTTTTCATCGTTACTGAAATTAATATTTATTTTACAAAAACTGTAATGGCAAACGAACTTAGGGGCCCGTAATACTCAGCTCAAGTACACGCACTTGAGTACCATATTGACGTTATGATCTTATTAATAAACATATCTCAAGATGCGGTTTAGTTTTACGATATCAGCTGAGTACCACACTGGTTAATAAACGAACTCGACTCTCAAGCGTGTGTACTTGAGTGCAAGACAGTATTTCTAAGTACAGCGTTTTGAGATACTGTTTTTATGATGTGTTTATTAATCAGCAACGATCTTGAGATGCTGATATCGTAATGAGGGCGTATCAAATGATTACGCACTTGAGTTCGTCGTTGAGTAACGTTTATCAATACGGGCCTCACAGTCCACCTGGTAGTAGGTAAGTGGCTATTGCAGTCCAGACAACTGCACTTAACTTAAAACAAATAAGGCATACGCAAATGCGTCATCACCTCCGAGGACCAAAATGGAACCTCTCACAGTCTGCAACTATACTGGTTCTTTGTACTCTTTAGACTTAAACACAGTAGAGTGTGCACTGCTATTTAGTGACAAAAATAAGTAAGAGGGCGTTACTCTATCCAGAGCGTCTCCTGGACAAAATAGAAGTCTATGGTTAGTAATGATAGCCGGAGACCCTTTAAGAACAAAATAGAATGCTTATTGCCGATTCGTAATTTCAAATTTACAAGTTATTCCACTTTGTTCGTCAGGAGTGAAATCGCGTCAGCTTCTTAATTAAATATAAATCTAGGTTTCTATTGCCCACACCATATGCCAAAGATAAACAGTACAAAATAAAATATATTTTTATCCGATTTCATATAAGGATCAGGTTGTTATGTTTGTTTTGTATGTACGAGTATGTTACGTGATGTCTTCGTAAACTGTAAACCGTTATACCATATCATATCTCTGGTGGTCTGATAAAAATTTGTAGAAATTATTTCACCTTTAAGAGTGAAGTTTTTAGTGTCAATGAAATTATAGTTGCTACTTTGAGCTTGTGATGTTCTTAGATCCCTCAAAGTGGTTAAGATATTAAACTTTAAATATATTTAAAATTAAGAATTTTGTACAACCGACTTCAATATATGTTATTAAGGGTAACTTTTATACGTGGTAGAGCCACGCTGCAGCTATATTAATAATACAACAATAATACAACATTACGGTGTAAAAAATTTGGCACTTAAACTTATTACTTCATATTTAAGTAACAGAACTCAAAAAGTCGTCATTAATGGTAAATGTTCCTCCGGATCGGTAGTATCAATGGGCGTTCCTCAGGGCTCGATTCTTGGCCCATTCCTGTTCTTAATCTATATTAATGACTTACCTTATCTTGTAGGGAACAATCACGATATAGTATTATTTGCTGACGATACCTCTTTAATTTTCAAACTGAAACGGCAGTCAATTAAATATGACGATGTAAATAATGCTCTATCGAAACTAGTACATTGGTTTAACGCCAACAATTTGCTCTTAAACGGCAATAAGACAAAATGTATTAAATTTACAATACCTAATGAAAACATTCGAAAACCAATGTGCTCTTAAATGGGGAGGAGTTGAGTCTTGTGGATACCATTGTTTTTCTCGGTATTACTATTGACGCGAAACTTCAATGGGGCCCCCATATATCTAAATTAGCAAGTAGACTTAGTTCTGCAGCATATGCTGTAAGAAAGATTAGAAGTCTCACAGATGTTGAGACAGCTAGGTTAGTGTATTTTAGTTACTTTCATAGCGTAATGTCTTATGGAATTTTGCTATGGGGTAATGCGACTGATATTGAAGCTATATTTGTTTTGCAAAAGAGAGCCGTACGGGCGATTTATAATCTAAATTGTAAAGAGTCCCTTAGAGAAAAATTTAAAGAAATAAACATATTAACTTTGGCATCGCAATATATTTATGAAAATGTAATGTATGTACATAAAAACATAAATAGCTTTAATAAGAATAAGGATGTTCATACCTTAAACACTAGGAACAAACATAAGCTTGTAATGCCACTTACAAGACTCCACAGAATTAGTAATTCATTTATGGGGCAATGTATACGCTTTTACAACAGAATCCCAGAACATGTTCAAAGTTTGTCAATAAACAAGTTTAAAAGTTTTATTAAAGAAAAACTGTACAAAAAGGGTTATTATAATATCAAGGAATACATGAATGAAAATAACCCCTGGGAATAAGGTGATCGCCACCATGCTGGTTCTATGAAAATTCATTTAAAATTGTATAATCAAAATTATTGTTAAGTGAAATTATGTTTAAAAAAAAAGTCCCGCTGGGTTTCTTGCTGGTTCTTCCCAGGACAGAGGTATTTTCCGAACCAGTGGTAAATAAAATAATGACTTTCAATAAGTATTATGTAATAATCCATATTGAATAAAAATCATTCTATTCTATTCTATTCTAATATAGTTGTAGCACGAATGGCTCGGTTCGATCGGGGAAGGACCACGCTCTCACAGAATACCAACGTAAAATAGCAGCTTAATGCTATTTTACCTTTCGTATAGTGAGTGTAGAGAACCGGAGACCCTTTTTACTGGAAACTAGGCATTCTATCTTAGTCCTCACAGCTGACAACGCATCTGTATTTTAATTCGCAAATGAAGATAGATGTAGATGTCTATGGGCCACAGCAACCACTTACCATCAGGTGGACTGTGTGCTCGTTATTCTATAAAAAAAAATATTGGTCACATCTTGATCAAATTTATATGGGACCATATGACAGAAGAAGAGAAGAAGCATCAGCTTTTAAATAAAAAAAGAATCATTGAAATTGGTTCACGTAGATAAAAGTTATGACACATAAACAAATACAGATACAATCGAACTGAGTACCTCTTCCTTTTTGAAGTTGGTAGAAAAAAGTAAAAGCCGACTTCAAAGAAGTAAAACTAATAAAAAAGTCTCCACAGAGTAGCTTCTGAAGTGAGAGCTTTAAGTTTTCAATGCACTATGTCTCAGCACCGATTAAGCTATTATGTGGAGACTATTATTTTTTAGTAATATGAAGCCGACATTAACTTATTATTACTATCATATCTTATTATCCTAATCTATTTTAGGAGCTATGAAACTATTGTTTCAATTTTTTGTTTATGGGTATACTTTAAAAACAGATCTATAAAGAGGATAACAATAATTCAAATTATTATATTTTTTCAACAATAGAAATAGTTAATGATTTCTTATATTTCGCGAACACTACAAATTGAACAAAAACTACTTTTACGGATTTTTTCCCGACGTTTCTGGAGCTTTACGAAACGTCGGAAATTAAAAGTAAGTACGATTAGACGCGATAAAATCCGTAAAAGTAGTTTTATTTGATGGAAATTGTTATTGTATAGCTTATTCGTTTTAACAACATATTGGATAATACTCGTATTACCAATACTAAAACAAAACCATATGTTTATGTTATTATAAATAATTTAAAATTAAAACTTTTGTACAATTGACTTCAATATAAATTATTAAAAATAACTCAAAAACTGTTGGTCCGACCTTGATCAAATTTATATGGGACCATATGTGAAGCACCGGTTTTCAATTAAAAAGAATCATTGAAATCGGTTCACCCAGTAAAAAGCTATGAGGTAACACACATAAAAACATACAGTCGAATTGAGTACCGTCTCCTTTTTGAAGTCGATTGAAAAAACGGTTTTCAAGGAACAATAAAAAACCTAAATATCTGATTACTTAAGATGCACCTTAAATGTCAAAATACACACACACCAAATATGAGGAGTTTTTAGGGCAGGAACGAATCCGCCGCTTAGCTCCAATGTGTGCTGGTCGACTTCACATGTTCCCGAAATATTAGCACGTAAAATAGCAATTAATAATTTTATCGCCGGAGGGCTCGAATCAAGTTTACTTGTTTGTTTATGCGAACGCTTATCCTCTGAGTTATCACGGCTGTTAATAAATATATTTTTATGCATTATCATATCGCTTGATGTTTGAAATGGTGAAAAGTAGGTTTATATTGCAAAACCAGCTGCTCCCCGCGACTTCGCCCGCGTGTTATTCGGGGTTTTTATTTTTGCGCGGAACCCTAATTCTTTTCTTTTTCTCTTAAATAAAAGTAGCTTAAGTTACTCCTTGTGACATCAGCTATCTGCCAGTGAACATCCCGTCAAAATCGGTTCAGCCGTTTCGGAGATTAGCCGGAACAAACAGACAGACAGACGGACAGACAAAAACTTTAAAAATTGTATTTTTGTTATTAGTACCGTATATACTTTCATATGCATTTAGTAAAAAGCTGTAATTTTGACATTACAAACAGACACTTCAATTTTATTTATTTGTATAGATATATTAAAAAAGTTTTGTTATAGTATAAATTTTTACATTACATATCTCCTGTGTTTAAAACTTACCCAGTTTTAAATGTAATATCGAAGTGCGATGAATATCATTTTTATATGTGTCTAATAAAAGTGATAATGTCTAGATTTTAGATTTCTTTTGTGTTATTTTTCTTATTTTTATATGTGCTGTGGTAAAAAGCCCTTAATATCCCTTCTAAGTATACAAAGATATTGGATCAGAATATTGGTGAAGCATAAAGTTTTCTACTGACAACGTAAAGCTAGCCTCTTCTCACGACCCTGCACACAACGGGACCTTCCTCATTAATCACTTGAGAGCTAAGCTACAACGTTGGTTACAGACTTACAGACAAGTATCGTGTTGCATGTATGAACTTACGGGGTAGGACTGTTCAGTGTGTCATGTTGTAATAAATTACGTAAGTATTTCATTCAATATGTAAACATTTTTTCGCAAACTGGTAATTTTACTTAAGGCAGTATAATTAAAAAATATACTGCCTTAATTAGTGTAATGATATTTATGAAATTCAATAGGTTATGATCAATATGTTTTGACATGGAGCCAAGGTTTGTGCAAAAACGCAAATTGTTTGTTTATGAGTAGGGATGCTTACTTTTTACATTCTACATCGCAACAAGCTTTTATAACATACTAGCTGTTCCCCGCCCACATGTAATTTAGGGTTTTAATTATATAGCTCAGAACTCGAATTCTTTTTTTCAAATATAAGTAGCCTAAGTTATTCCTTAGAACATCAGCTATCTGCCAGTAAAAGACCAGTCGAAATCGGTCCAGCCATTTCGGAGATTAGCCGGTACAAATAGACAGACAGACAGACACACAGACCGACAGACAGACAGACAAAAATTTTAAAAATTGTGTTTTTGTTAGTATATACATTCATATTCATTTAGTAAAAAGCTGTTATTTTAACATTACAAACGACTTAGATCGTTGGGAGTGGTGTGAGGTGTACAAGTGTCATTGTGTTTTTGGCTATTTCTTATTCTGAGAGCTGTTGATTTACTTTTTTGTTTATTATTTCGTTTTGTTGGTTTTAGTAGTTATAAATTCGTAAGTATTTAGTAATTGTGCTGTGTTATATGTAATTAGTTAAAATAAACTGGAGGAAGATCCTCCCGATCCCGACGGGGCTCCATGTGACTCCCATACTGTTACCAAAAACATAATAATATGCCTATCGAAATTGATCAGTCGAAGCGTAAAAGATTGCAAGTAACCAATAACTCAGCTCATCCTCAGAAAAGATTAATTACAGATCCATCTCAACCTGTACCATCTATTCAGACCTCTTATACCCATCCTGACTACATTGAAAAAAAAACATAAATATTCTAATAACGACAATGCGCCGTTTATTGTTCATGTAAGTAAGAGAGTAGATGATTTATCAACTGGAGTAGTTTTAAAACCGATAAAGTTTGGTCATTTTCTCTACCATAATAATATTAAAAATGTTGTTAGTGATGGTGTTAAGCGAATAGGCCGCAATAGAATTTCTGTCGAGTTTAAAAGTGCAGCTGATGCAAATTGTTTTATTGAGAACCCAGCCCTTGCAGGTGCTAAATATGATACTGTAATCCCTTCCTATAATGTCACACGCATGGGAATAGTGAGGCAGGTCCCTGTAGAGTGGACATTAGAGGAACTCATATCATCAATCGAGGTCCCAGCTGGTTTTGGCTCAATTATTAAAGCTCGCCGATTTAATAGAAAGTCAGTTAATGAAAACCAAAGTACTGTGTGGATTCCCTCTCAAACAGTTGTTTTAACTTTTTCCGGCCAGAAACTTCCTTCTAACATTTATTGTTTTTTCACCTCAATGCCTGTTGAGCCCTACATTTTACCTCTTATTCAATGTCACAAATGTTGTCGTTTTGGACACGTAACCTCACAGTGTAGGTCAGCTTCCCGTTGTTTTGTGTGTGCTCAAAATCATGAAGGAATATCATGCACAAGACAGTCTTCCACTTGCCTATTCTGTTCAGGATCTCACACGGCTAAAGATCCTTCCTGCCCTGAACACTCTAGGCAGAGATCTATCAAACTTACCATGTCACAGGAAAATATTTCCTATCTAGAAGCATCTGCCCGTTTCCCTCAAGTCCGAAGATCTTATGCAGATGCTGCTAGAATCCTTCCTTCGTATGACCATCAGAGTCTCTATCCTATTTCAAATTCCACTTTACCTTCAGTTGTCCCCTCACAATCTCATTCTTACAGGAAAACTACATTTACTCCAAGACTTCCGCCAAATCCAGCATCAAGTCATGGATATGATAAATCTGCCCATGAGGCAATAATAGAGACCCCTTCTTCTTCAACTACTAATGGTTGTGCTTTAATAGGGCGGAGTATTTCCCCTAATGACAATCTCTGTGAGTTAATGATCTCCATGCATATAAGTATGCTTTTCCGTTTCAGCGATATGGATCTCCCACTTGCCCTCCGCCAAAAACTTACTGAGCTCATTTCATTAACAAATAACCTTCCCTCCAATACTTCAGTGGAACTGCCGGAGCATTAATAATAAGAAAAATGAATTAATTTACCTTATTAATAAATACCATCCCATCATTCTAGCCATCCAAGCGACATGGCTTAAGCCTGGGTCCCATTTTAGGATCTCAGGTTATTCATGCCTCAGGGATGATAGGCATGATGGTCATGCTGGCTCTTTCATTCTTATCTCAAAATCAATTACTTATACATTAATTTCCCTTCCTTCTCATAGTCCTTCAATTAATGCTGTAGCAGTTAGAGCTCATAACACTTCTTTTCTCTCTATTTACATTCCCGAACCTAGTTTAAATATCTTGTCAGAACTTACGAGGATTGTATCCTCCATCCCTCCTCCTATGGTAATTCTTGGTGATTTTAATATGCACCATACTTTATGGGGCTCCCATTTTTGTGATCTCTGGTCTTCTACATTTTTAGACATCATTGATGATTTAGATCTCTGCCTCCTTAACGATGGTTCACCTACACGTAGAGTATCCCCCCTCCAAAATCCTAAAAGTGCAGTAGATCTGTCACTCTGTTCCCCTGCCCTGTCGTCCCTTCTTTCTTGGAGAATATTACCCTTTTCCCATGGCAGTGATCATTTCCCTATTGTTATTAATCCCCCTAGCTCCTATACAGTCAATGTTCCATTCAATCCTAGGTTAAAATATAACACATCCAAAGCAAACTGGCAACTATATTCCACAGTTCTAGAGGAAGAACTATCAGCCCTTCCTCCTGTTCAGAAAGATAATGTTCTTCAGGTGTATTCTACTTTTAAAAATGCTATTTTATCTGCTGCCAATAAGACAATACCCATCAAAAAACCTTATAAAAATAATGCTCCTTCACCACCTTGGTGGGATCAAGATTGTTCTGTAGCATGTAAGAAGAGAAAGGAAGCTGAAGTAAGATATTCCCTCTCTATGAATTTTGACAACTATATTTTTATAAAAAAACTGCTGCTGAAACATTAACATTATTATCTGGGAAGAAAAAAGCTGGTTGGGTTAAATTCTGTGAGTCACTGTCGCCTAGGACTCATCCATCATTAGTCTGGAAAAATATTAAAAAATTCTGATGTTCAGTTTTGGCCTCTGAAAACACAATTTCTAATGATCAGTCTTATTGGCTTGAAAATTTTGCTAGTAATCTTGCTCCTCCTTCAGTACCATCTTACAATGAAAGTATAGTATTTCAATCACAGTCCTTGCACTATCAACACAGTTTTGACTCCCCTTTCTCTTATGAGGAGTTATATGCTGTTCTTAGTGTCCTTAAAGACTCTTCACCAGGAATTGATGGAATTCCTTATTCTTTTATTACTAACAGCAATGAATCTACTAAAGCCCATCTTCTTTCTATTTTAAATTGTATTTACATGTCCGGTATTCCTCCTGAAAAATGGAAATCCCAAGTTATTTTACCTATTTACAAACCAGGTAAGTCTCACACTGATCCCTCAAGCTACCGCCCTATTGCTCTTTCTTGTACCATGGCCAAAATTCTTGAATACCTAATAAAAATCATCTAGAATGGTTTCTTGAAAGCAAAAACCTTCTAGCAAAAAGCCAATTTGGATTCCGAAAGGGCTTAAGCACCATGGATAGCCTTAGTACTCTAGTTACTGATATTCGTATAGCTTACTCCAAACATGAATATCTTGTTGGTGTCTTTCTAGATATCTCGTCTGCATATGATAATGCACTTCTTCCTGTGCTCAGGCAAAAAATGCTTAATCTGAGTATTCCAGTGAGGATAGTAAATTTTGTCTCTAATTTTCTCTCTTCTAGATCCATTTATATTGATAGTCAAAATTCTCTACTCCCGCCAAGGAAGGGTCTCCCACAAGGCTCAGTACTTAGTCCTTTGCTCTATTCTATCTATACTTATGATCTAGAACTTTCTGTTAACTCATTCTGTAACATCCTCCAATATGCAGACGATATAGCTATATATATTTCCTTGGATAACCTTGCTACAGCTTGTTCCCGCTTGAATTTATCAATGTCCTATTTACAAGATTGGTTAACTGATCATGGTTTGTCCTTGTCTGTTCCCAAAAGCAGTGTTGTCATCTTCTCTCGCCATAGGCAACTCCCTGAAATCGACATTCTCTTTAATAATGAACCTATCCCTATTAGGGAGAATGTAAAATTTTTGGGAGTTATTCTTGACTCCAAACTAACCTTTTCTCATCATATCAACTATGTCTCAAAAAAATGTGAAAAAAATATAAATATTCTTCGCGCGTTATCGGGAGTTTGGCGGGGCTCCCATCCATTCTCTCAAAAAATATTGTACAACGCCCTTATTCGTAGTCATTTGGATTATGCGTGCTTTGTCTTGGAACCATGTAATAAGTCTTCCCTAAAGATCCTAGACAGGGTTCAGACGAAAAGCCTTCGTATAATCATTGGGGCAATGAAATCTTCCCCAATAAATGCTCTCCAAGTCGAATGTGTAGATCCCCCTCTTTACCTAAGAAGACAATATCTTTCGGACCGATTCTTTTTTAAAATCTATCAACTCTCTTCCCATCCTCTCATTTCTAAATTACACCTTCTTTTGGAATATATTTCAACAAAGCATTACTGGACTCATAAAGAATCTCCCTGCTTATCCAACAGTTTGGTAACATTACTCCATCTACCACACCCAGTATCACAATGCAAATCCTGTCCCATCTTTGATATCCCATATGATGCAATTATTTTCCAACCAAATATCCACCTCGACCTTGGTATTGAGAAAGATTGCCCTATAGCAAATAGTAAACTAAGTAGAGTCATAGATAATTTATGGAAAGGCTGGCTTATTATATACACTGATGCCTCCAAAAAGTCAGGCGAAAGTTGCACTGGAGCAGCAGTTTGGATTCCCAGATACAAAATAATCCTCAATTTTAAATGCCCTTCTATTTCTTCCACTTTTACTGGCGAGGCCACGGCAATTTATGAAGCTTTGATTTATATAGAAGCACACAACTTAAATAAGTCAGTTATTCTTACCGACTCCAAAAGCTGTTTGTTAGCAATTTTGTCAAACCAGTTCCAAAGTAAATATTAGTTACCCTTGATCCCCAAAATTAAACACACATTGTATAGATGTCATCTCAAGGGCATTCAGGTTTCCTTAGCTTGGATTCCAGGTCATAGTGGCATTAAGGGCAATGAAACAGCTGATCTGATGGCTAAAAATGCAAGTCGAAATGGTTTGCCATGTAATTTAATTTACTCTTCAGACATAGTGTTACTTGCAAAGAAGAAGTTAAGTAATAATTGGAACACATTATGGAAAGCCACTCAAAATATAAAAGGTAAACACTATGCTGCTATACAATGTGCCATCCCTCCAAAACCATGGTTTTTCAAATTTAATAAAGCTAACAAACAGTCAATATCAACTATTTGTAGACTTAGAATTGGCCTTGCTTGTACACCAGTACATTTAGCCAAACTGAGGATTAGGGATAGTTCCCTCTGCGAATGTGGGTTAGACGAGGGAACCTCTGACCATATTTTTTTTAACTGTCCTAAATTATCTTGTTCACACTATGATCATCTCCCTCCTGACATCCCTCGTCCTATAAATTTTGATTCACTTTTAACCTACACAAATACTCCTTATGTATATATTCTGTGTGATTTTATTAACACTAATGGTATAAAAGTTTAATGTTTGTCAATACTAATATACTAATGTAGTTATAGCAACTGTGTTTGTCACTTGTTCTAGGTAATTCAACAGTACAACCACTAGTATTACAAGATAAAAAGGGAAAATTTAATTGTTTAAAGAAAATAAGATACTTGTATTATCACAATCTTCTTTAGTACATGGGCATAGTATTTGTAACTACTGAGCTTGTACTCAATAAACACTTCCACGCTGACATTGGTGAATAATTAAAAACCGCCATAAAAAAAGAAAGAAGAAGAATATTACAAACAGACACTTCAATTTTATTTATTTGTATAGATATAGATAAATTGTGTAATGGTGTTATAAGTTGATAGTAAAAGTTTTAAAGGAAAAGTTCATTTTATTCTTATTAGCGCATTTAAATAAAAGCTTGTTTTAAAAAAAGTTTTTCTACTTTTAATTTATTATTATTTTGTTGTTATCAGGAACATGCTGCGGCCCATCAGCTATTTCAATTTCCCTTCTTTTCCAACGTCTCAATGTTATTACAACGTTCCGATTTTCCTTAAATTAACCTATATTTTTAACTGACCTCAAAAAAAGGAGGAGGTACTCAATTCGACTGTTTCGTATAACCTTAGAACGTTTTTTTAGCTGAACTGATTTTGAGGATTAATTTTTTAATATTTTTTATATTTATGGGAAGACTACACATTAATTGCAACTAATTTTTACGGATTTGATCGCGTTTAATTAAACTTTTTAATTCCCTAAGTTTCGGGTGCTTTACAAATTAAAAAAAACATCCTAATTTCAATAAAGAAGATCGATGGTTGCTGCCATCTGCTTGGGATCCTATTAATTAATAAAATTAAATCCAAACCCAAGCATACCACTGCAAGACTTCAAGATACTGTAAGCTCATCCTGCGTAGATTGGACCAAAAGTTAATATTCAAAAACTGAAGGTAGTCGCGGTTTACTACGACATCGGGACGTCAAACACCTCAGTCCCCATCGTGACCATGGGTCCTGTAAAGCACCCGAAACGTCGGGAATTAAAAAGTTAAATTAAACGCCATCAAATCCGTAAACATTAGTTTCATTTAATGATTAATTTTTTATTTAAAAGCTGGTGCTTCTCATGTCAATTTATATATATATATTTTCCCATATAAAATTGATCAAGATGTAACCAGTAGTTTTTGAGTTACCCTTAATAATGCGTATTTAATTGACTTAGACTATATTAATGATGTTCTCATTTTATTTATATTGACGTCTGTTGTACAAATTTTTTAATTTGACCATTTACTACTACTCGATCCAATAAGTAACGGACTTTATTCAGAAAGCCCGGTCAATCTAATGATTTCAATAGTTTTTATCATATTGGGCAATATTAGGCATGCTTAAAACTGGTCTGGACATTATGAAGAATGCCCAGTTATTAATCACTTAATCCATTAAATATATCTACACATTAACAAATTCATTATTATACTGATACCGTTGAAATAGCGAGACAAAAAAAACTTAATAAAAAGTAAAAAGAAAAGCCGAATACAAATAACTAAAAAGAATAAGATAATTTAACATTCTAAAGTCGGCATTAGCACATAGTGTGTACAATACTTAAAGTACTGACTTCAGAATGTAAAATTATTTCATTCTGTGAAGTTCTTTGAAGACGGCTATTACTTTATAAAGAAAAAAGTACTTATAGTTACTGTTTAATAACCCTATATTTTTCAAAGAGTAGCCAAATTTTGTAGTTAAGTTAAAATATACAAATAATTATATACCGTTATTTCAGTTTTTGAAATTCTTCCGGGAATTCGTTTGCATTTCTATGCAAAAAGTAAGTCCCGGGCACAGCTAATATTTAAATAGAACAAGTAAATTTCTTGCAAAAATTTTAAATGAAATACATTTAAAAGCTATTACTACTATTTTTAATATCACTATTAAAAATTACAGCAACTAAAGCAACATTCCGTGCAATTGAAAATATTTAGTGAGATCGAAATAAGCTAGAAAAACCTAGCAAGCTAACAGCATAGCAAAGTGGCGAAGCAATCAGCTTTGTAGCGGTTTATAACGGTTGCTGTTGAGCAATCAGTTTCAAAATAGGAGGTTCAGATGCCTGGGTGATCAGTAATCGATTGCTGAAAACAGAATTTGAAAATTCGAAACCGTTCTCGAGATAATCGTGGGACAGACGGACAGACATCGTGAAATCAATAAGTGACTTCGCAAGCTTCGCCACTTAATAAGTGACGTCGCAAGCTTCGCCACTTAATAACTATGTTGATTTATTAAATATGATGAAAAACATAATTATGAAATAAGTTTTTAAGTACTTAACACTATATTATTATCTAGTATTCCAACTTCAACGCATTAAAATAAATAAGATATGAACCGTAACAACACATACAGTGGTATTATCTTAGAGTTATAAAAGATAAACAATTATGTAGTACACAGCAATTACCATTGTTACGATTTTTTATTGTTTTATATTTTATTATAGATACCAATCTATACAGGGTTATTTTGTAAAAACCGGTCAAATTCGCAGAGAATTTTCAGAATAAGTAGTATAGGCAAAATGGTTAAGAAAAATTAATTTAAAATATCTCAAACATTCTTTTCTTTTTATTTTTTAAATTCCAAGTGCGTGGTTTCGTAAAGGTCGATCGTTGGGCAAAAACGTTGTTGCCCATAAATCATATTCAATTTGGGATAATTTCATATAAAAATAGAAGCGTTATTTATTCGAATTTTCGAAAACAGCAGTATCAGTACGTCAATATTTATATATTTCAACTTAAGTTTAAAAAACTTCTACTCTGAAAAATAAGCCTGTATATTAATACCTACATGAAGGGAAATTTTTGTACAGCACATTGCGCGGACGGGCAAATCTCACAATCGCCGTCCGTTAAAATCTTTAACTATGCCAAAGCATAGTTAAAGGATTTTAAGGATGGGTACAGAAAGTTAAAATGTATATATAATACTAGCGATCCGCCTCGGCTTCGCACGCGTGATTTCTTACCTCGACAACAGCGCCACTTACCGGCTCCAATTATGAGATAAGAACTATATACTCTCTCACAAGTTGGACTAAACTGCACTTTTATTGAAATCAGTTCAGTAGTTTAAGAGTTCGTCGCGGACAAACAATGTGACTGGTAATTTTTATATATAAACATATGTGTTATAAATGCATTAAATAAAGCATTAATTTTTTTACGTTCATATTGCAAATGTCAAACTCATGACAGTCTGTGGTCAAATAGTCGCACAAAGTAAAAGATTGTTACCAAAGAATTTTGAAATGTTGCCAACAAATAATTACTGACAGATTTACTGAATTAGCTGTGAATTTTATGTGATTTCAAACGTCCACTTTTCAATAGTCTGTGGACTATAAGTCAACGCAAAAAAGTGTTTGTTTTATATTTTGTATCAGAGATATCTGTTATAATATTCGGTTGAAAGTTAAATACAGCAACTTGCTTTTTTACGTGGTAGTGACATGCTGAGCTATATTAGTGGTATGGTTGTGGCACGAATGAGTGGGCTCGACCGGGGAAGGAGCATGCTCTCACAGAATACCAGCGTAAAATAACAGGTTAATGCTGCTGTGTTTCATGTAGTGAGTGTAGAGAACCGGATAGACCTTTTTACTGGAAACGAGGCATCCATCTTAGTCCTCACGGGTGACGACGCATCTGCATTTCGATTCGTAATCGAGGATAGATGTCTATGGGCCTCAGAAACCACTTACCATCAGGTGAACTATGTATTCGTTTGTCAAGCTTATCCATTAAAAAATATATGTACATACGTAAAATTTTACGAATTACGAATTTCAATCACAAGGCGACTACTAGTTTTAATTATTATGTGTGTATATATTTAATCAAAAATAAGCGATATTAAATTTAGGTAGAGTCAGTTATTTTATTTGTAATGCAGCAGTGTGTGTTTGTCAATTTGTCATGTATTTTGAACTTCCGCGACACTACGCATTCCACTTGGCCTTAGGGGACGTATATTAATTGTGTGAGGTGTTTTTAACAATTTGGACCCCATAACCCTAAGAGAGATTTGGTGAGATGTGGTGGCCTCTCACCCTCTCATCAAAACTAATGATTTCCCCTGAAATTTTTAAATAATTAAATATGTTCATATATTTTGCTCTAAATACCTAAGCGTGAATACCGATAAAGATATAACGAATTACTGATATCTAATACGCAGTGATTGCCTTTTCTGCCGCGTCAGGAACTTCTCAAACGAAATCTTACATTTGTATTTCGAATCGGGGGATCCCAGGCATTCGTTTCAACAGTCCACAAATAGACTTCAAAAGCCTCGAGCAGAACATAAGCCTCCCCTATAGATTGCGATATAACGCGTAGCAACTATGGCAAATATCCTCGACGTTTCTTTTCTTTTTTTTCTTTTCTTAAAAAAACGTTACCCCTACACTAGGATTTTCACCTGTATCGCAGAGGCAGTTTACAAACACAAATTGCACAAGGACAAATATCCAGACCCGGAACAATTATTTGTAGGCCATACAAATACTTGTTCCGTCCGTTCGAACCCGCGGCCCCCAGCGCAGCAACTCATTGCTAAGCCACTGGGCCACGGAGCCGTCAAATATGGCATAGTTGCCACGCTTGGAAGGCGGGTTGGCAACCTCGGTCATTTTATTATTATTGAGTTGTTTTCAGGCAAATGTTGTTGCCCATTTCTTGTTTCCGTATCCGTCTGCCGCCCCTTAAGATAACCGCGAGATGATAATGGGCTAGTGGATTTTCTTACGCCGCCGTGCACTGACAATGTATTATTTTCTGAACTAAAAAGTTGACTTAAGTTTTCATTAACCTCTCCTTGTTTTAAATGAATGCCTCCCCCTCTCCTTCATTTTGAGACTTGAATTAATAAATAGATGCCCCTTTATGCCCAACGCATTTCGCCGAACGTTCTATATTTCATGACTTAGGCTTACTTATGATACTGTAATACAACCTATGCAGGAAACGACTTTTATTTATTTATACCAAAGGCATCTCCGTGGTCTAAGCCTATAGGATTAATTTCACCGGTCTAAACACATATAGAAATATATAAAAATGATAGAGACACTGTGTAGTGTATTGCGGCTGTAGAAAGAATCGGTCGCACAATCGGGAAAGAACTACGCTCGCACAGAATCTATGAGTTAGAACTCTTTTTCTGTCTAGGTGTCCTTCTGGGTACTTACCACTCACTTACCTATTTCTGCCGCTAGTAGTAGTATGGCAGTGGCTCTCTATACTAGGTAAAAGTAAAGTTAGAGGTAATTTTTTTAAACTGGCTTTACGGCTCTGGGTTCTAGCCCTTCTGAGCCTAAAAGTATTTGTAGGTAAAAGAGTATAAAGAGAGTATAAAGTATAATTACAGGTTGTTAAGCATTTCCTCTTAGTTCTCAGAGGTGATAACGCATCTGCAGCTTTCTTTATTTGAAGTTGGTTGCAGATGTTCTTGAGCTGCAGTATACAATATCATTAGGAGGTTTGTATGTTCATTTTAACTTCATTTGTATATGAAGCGTTGAGTTTCGTATCGTGTGTATGGTGACGGGAACCAGATATCATTTAACTGATGAAGTGGTATTCCATCTTAGTCTTCAGGGCGACAACGTATCTGCCTTTTTAATATAGAGTATAAATGTGGATGTCTATGTGTCACTTATCATCAGCTGTGCTTCTTTACTTCTAAAAAAATGTGTACGTGTGACTGTTACAAGGAGCGTTCGTCCAATGTTTGTCAACTAACCTTTGATGTTGTCGGTCGCAACCCGTGATTTCCGCGCCAAGTCGCTCTTGAGGCCGTTAAAATTATTTATACCCCGCCCGGCTAGAGTATGGAATAACTTTCACCGCCTTTTGCTTGACTATTTTGTAAACATACCAGTGTATGTTCGCAGCTGCACAAAAACTACATTAAACTTCCTTACATCATTCATTTAATGAACTTTAAACACAAATATTTTGGCGACCATTAAATTTGTAGAAGCGAAGGTTTTTGACAATAAAGTTTTTAACTGCGTAATAATACGTTTTAAATTCTTTTTTTCTTTTTTAAATAATTGGCTTTGTTATATGTAATGTTTGTAAAAATTACTTATCTATGCTTTTATGAACTACTAACAAAAACACGAAAACCTATGAGTGTTGTTAGTAATGAACGTTTTATACATGGAACCAATACGTACACGACTTATGAACAAGGCTCGGAGTTTGTCCACCAAATAAATTCCATAACGAGAATATTCGCAGAAGAACAAAAGTAACTGACAACATAACTGAGCCCAGCGTATCAGTAGACTGAAGTGTTTTTTTTTTTCTTACTCTTGCATGGTACCCTCATTGTCTAGAGCTCAATGCTCAATCAATGAGTAGAGTACAAATATATTTTATTTTTATTTTCTATAATTAATTTTTTGTATATTAAATTACTATTATTATTATTACTGAATATAAACAATGAATATAGTACACATCAATTCATAGAGAAATTTGTAAGCTGTGATCAAAACACTACCTAAGAACAAAGACAAAGAAAAACATTATCGAATTAATACCTAGTTTAAAAAACTTACCGTTACAGCCTATCCCCCTGCCATGCGTTAGAACTATATAAGGGAATCTAAACTATGGAGGAACCTATGTTCAGATCAGTACTTATAAGTTACAATGAGTAATTAGATAGATTAGTCCCGGCAGAGACTTAACGCGGTTTGCGCGCGCAGTATGAAATTTACTTTAATATTATGTACTATGGGTTATATAATATTACTATATATAAAATGTATGCTGTATAAAAACGGTCATTAAGGAGTATGAAATGTGTGTGATAAAAGACAAATGTGTTATGTAAGATGTTGTGACTAGGATTAATATTTAGTAGTCTCTGCCTACTCATCTGGGTGATAGGCGTGATTGTTTATGTTTTAAGTTTAATGTTTATGTTTACTATTTTGAGGAGTCAAGAATTGCTCGTTTAAAGGTATTAGAATCTTGTTTTTCATGTTATATGTTTAGCTCGAGGTTAAACATATCAAATACTTGTCAAGTGGCTGACATATTCAGCTGAAAG
Organism: Parnassius mnemosyne; assembly: GCA_963668995.1. NCBI lineage: Eukaryota > Metazoa > Arthropoda > Insecta > Lepidoptera > Papilionidae > Parnassius > Parnassius mnemosyne. The sequence goes on along the minus strand of CAVLGL010000084.1, from coordinate 21,000,633 downwards.
AAAATGATTATTTCTCGTTCTATCTCCATCATATCCCATGCATTTTTACCATGTCCATTTCCTACCACCCGTTGCATTTTTCTAATTTACTTGGTGACGGTGTGTGTTGATGATGTTATTTTTGTCTAAGTATTTTTATAAGGATTTCTACGCAAATTGCGTAAAATAGTTAGCACCAATACCACCCACCAGACCACCAGTTCAGGATAAAAACCTCCTTCCTACGTCCAATAGTGGCGTTTTTATGGTTGATCGATTGATCTTAATCTACTGTTACTACTACATTATCTACATTATCTATTACTTAACTATTTTATCAGGCTGTCAAAAAGCACTGCTGGATATTGGCCTCTTCCGTGAACATGATCCTTTTCGATTTAATGTATGGAATTATTTTGAAAACAAGATTAACAGATTGTGTGTTGATGGAGAAAAAAAAAACTAAGCATATTGAAACAAGTGACAGAGTCATCATTGCATTAAAATTATATATTTTTAAATATCACGGTCAGTAACTCGAGATTGTTAGGAATGATGACTCGGTGATCAGAGTACAACAAAAATAATTTTATTTTCGTTATTTTTAACAGTTTTTTAAAACTTTCTACGTGGTAGAGTCATGCTGCAGCTATATTAGTAGTATAGTTGTAGCACGAATGGGTCGGCTCGTTCGGGAAAAGCTCTCACAGAATACGAGCGTAAAATAGCAGCTTAACACTGCTGTGTTTCGTATGGTGAGTGTAGAGAACCGGAGACCCTTTTTACTGGAAAAGAGGCATTCCAACTTAATCCTCACGGGTGACAACGCATCTACATTTTGATTTGCAAACGAGGATAAATGTAGATGTCTATGGGTCACAGCAATCACTTACCATAAGGTGTGTGCTCGTTTGTCACCCTATTCCTATAAAAAAAAACTTGCCAACTTTTGTTTCTCTATTTATATGGGGTTGATTAGTAGAGAATGCAATAAGGCATTAAATCCGCCCATTGTAACAGCATAAGGTGTCTCACAAAAAATATTAAAAAATAAACAAAAAAACAAGCCTAACAAACTGTGTGAAAAATCATAGTAAAAAAATGGAATAGCAGCAGCGCCGTAACAAATCCAACTGAGTGTAGGCCCTCTTTTGATTTCTGATAGAGTCTTGATAGAGTTTTAATGAGTATTTTATATTTTATGGACTTTATAAGTTATCGTTATATAATAATATTATCAACTGTTATAAATTTTAAGCATAGAAAGCCATATTTACGGTTATGGATTATTTGATATAAAAAATTAATTAATTATTCAAAAATAATGAAATTAAAATACTATACTAATAATTAAAAATAAAAAATTTTGTACAGCCGACTTCAATATAAATTATTTAGAATAACTCAAAAACTATTGGTCTGACCTTGATCAAATTCATATGGGACCACATGTGAAGAAGTACCAGCTTTAAAATAAAAAAAAGAATCATCAAAATCAGTTTACCCAGTAAACAGTTATGAGGTAACACATATAAAAAAACATACAGTCGAATTGAGTACCGTCTCCTTTTTGAAGCCGGCAGAAAAGAAAGCAATTTATGTTAAAAGATGATCTGCGCAACGAGTCGAAGTTTCACAGACCTAAGCAATAATTAAAACAAGTTTAAGACCCGTTGACCTATCTGTGTCCACCTTCATTTACCCCAAATTATAATGGACCAGTCCTGATACCCTTTGCTCCAAAGATAATTAAGAAACTGATTTTATATCGCCGTCATAATAAATTACATTGCCTTATTGGGGGGCTTGGCTGGGATATATGACGACAATGACACTTGATATAAATGTCATTCATTCTTGTCTTGCAGTATTCTATATATATTCTAAAGTCGTTTTGTTATTGGTCATCACTTATGTATAATCATTGACATGCTTGTAATTACTAATTGGAGAATTAGTAATTGGAAAACTTATTAATTAAAAAAATTGAGAAACATCAGCGCTCAGCTATACAAATAAATAAAATTGAAGTGTCTGTTTGTAATGTTAAACTAACAGCTTTTTACTAAATGCATATTTACGATACTTATAACAAAGGCACTATGTTTAAAATTTTTGTCTGTCTGTCTGTTTGTTGCGGCTAATCTCCGAAACGGCTGGACCGATTTCGACGGGACTTTCACTGGCATATAACTGATGTCATAAGGAGTAACTTAGGCTACTTATATTTGAGAAACAGAATTAGGGTTCCGCGCAACATAATTAAAACCTTCAATTATACGCGGGCGAAGTCGCGGGGAACAACTAGTATTTAAATATTTTTGAGATTGATGGAAGGAATCACCTACATTATATCTAGGCAAATCCTTATATTTCTCTAGGTGATTCTTTATTGAATAAAACTATTTTTACGGATTTTATCGCGTTTAATTAACTTATTTTATATTCCCGACGTTTCGGTTGCTTTCCAGCAACCGTGGTCACGGGGGACTGAGGTGATTGACGTCCTGATGTCAGAGTTAAACCCGAGTACCTTCAGCTTATTTAATTAATAATTTTGGTCTGATCTACGCAGAATGAACTAACTGTGTCTTGGAGTCTTGCAGTGGTATGCTTGGGTTTAGTTTTAACCTTTGGCGTACCACGTGGGGTTATTTTAACCCCAACACTTTTCAAATGCAATCATTTCATATTGAAATACAACCAAATGATTCTATTTTCTCAGTAGCTGAAGTTTAAGACTTGCCGCGTCGATGAACAGGCCTGTGTTAGTTCCCCGCGCACCGCGGTCGTGTATGCATTCGCATAAAGTGGTTCCCAGACATTTTTAACCCCACGTTGTACAGGACGTAGCTAAAAAGTAGGTATGGCTTTCTTCGGTTTTATGTTATTTACACCTATAATTGGTGTTTTATTTATACAATATTGTATTTATTATAGGCGCAGATATTTAATAAACATACAACGATGAATGATGATCGTATTGCGGCATTGTTACTGGAGGAATATGAGTCATCGTCGAACAGTGACATCTTTTTCGCTAGTAGTGAGGACGAACTTGATCATATCAGCGAAGCTTCTGCAGGTGATAGTAATACAGACGTGGAAGATATCGAGTTGAACGTTGAAGCTACAGTAGAAAACACAACATCGACATCACAACCATTTTTGTAATCGATAAACTTGCAAGAAGACAAGATGTATCCCGCAATTCTAAACGTTGGCCTTTTACCATATTTTTTTCAATGTTAAACCATGCTGGCATAAATGGCTTTGTTTTGCATATGCTGAATAACAATATGGAAAGGAATAAATCTGATCTTAGACGTAAATTTATCAGGCAAATGGGAAACCATTTTTACTTGAGGAGCATCTGACTAAAAGAAAAAATAACCCACATATACCACGCGATATACGAAAATGCGTACATGAAATTCTTATGAAGAAGTTCCAGGACCATCACTAAAGCAGCCAAGAAGGCCTCAAAGATGTTCGTTCTGTCCTAGAAACAAAGACAGGAAGACCCTGAATGGCTGCTTTAAATGTGAAGCTGCTATATGCAAAGAGCATGCAAATTTAATATGCCAAAATTGTACTGATTTAGGTAACAAATGATTTGTCTCAAAAACCAACTGCGATTGTAATAATTAATTATATATGTTAAGACAGTCCTCTTGATATATTTAATCACTAAAATAATTACGTTTTTGTTTCAAAAATATTTATGTTGATTTTTTTATAGTAACTAGTTGTAAATTCGTAAATTTTATTGAGAAGTTATTTGATTGTAATTTTTTCTTAAAAATGTTTATTTTTATCCATTTTTGTGTATTATTAATTCACTTATTATAACAAAATAACTAAAAAACGCACATAAACTTATTACACTTCATTAACACACAAACTAGAGGTAATTTTTTTTTATAGGATAGGGTGACAAACGAGCACACAGTCCACCTGATGGTAAGTGGTTTATGTGACCCATAGACATCTACATCTATCCTCAATAAAGACTCAAGATGCAGATGCGTTGTCACCCGTGAGGACTAAGTTGGAATGCCTCTTTACCAGTAAAAAGGGTCTCCGGTTCTCTACACTCACCATACGAAACACAGCAGCGTTAAGATGCTATTTTACGCTTATTTTACGCTTATTACTTGTGGGGTTATTTTAACGCCACATGGAACAGGTGAGGAGTATTTTTTACCTTGTACGCCGAAGGTTAATTTTATGAATTACAGGATCCCAAACAGGTGGTAGTACCCAGTCTCCCTCTCTATTGAAATTAGGATGTTTTTTAATTTCAATAGTCTCACGTATCATCCTTGGCAGGAATCGATGTTCTATCGCGAGAATTTGTGGTTTATCAAATCTAATGTAATGGCGGGCGCCGTCTAGGATATGATCAAAAAGTTCTCGGAACGTTGGTGCTTCATGTCAGCTATGTGTTCTTTTACGCGGGTTCTTTATGCTATACCGGTAGTGGCCCGAGTGGTAGTTCGGAGCTATTCTATATATACTGCTTTAACCTCTGAACTTTATTAGCGCGATTTAGGCTTCTATATGTTTCGTTTGTGGCGCGACGACAGCGCCGCCACAGAGTTATTTTTCGCGGAACCCTAAAATAAAAGCAGCCCAAGTTACTCCTTATGACATCAGCTATCTGCCAGTGTGTATAAATATTGACATTAATATTTATACGATACTAACGTCACTCAATTGTTTTGCCTTCCCAGAACCCCTCCACTAACACTTAAACTTTTTTTATGTATTACGAATCTTTTGTATGGGAATATAGAAAAGTGTTGTTTTTGGACTTTTTCAGGCAATTTTTTAAATTGTTCTCTCCGTAAGAACCATCTTCGTATTTCAAGGAATATTATAAAAAAAGATATAGCGAAATCGGTTCAGCTGCTCTCGTGATTTGCGCTTAGCAACACATTCAGCGATTCATTTTTATATTATAGAGATAGCTCAAAACTATTGGTCAGATCTTGATCAAATTTATATGGGACCACATGAGAAGCACCAGCTTTTAAAAGGATCATCAAAATCGGTTCACCTAGAAAAAAGTTCTGATATAACACACGTAAAGAAATAAAATAAAAATAGAGTCGAATTGAGAACCTTTTTTGAAGTCCGTTGGAATAAAACGTATACACATAGATAAGAATGTATGATTAATTCAAGATCTTAACTGAAAGGGTCGCTAAATTAACCTCACCTTCTTTTATATTATAACAAAAATACTGGCACACGTGTTTGATTTTCTTGCCAACATAATAATAAATTGTAGCCAATTATACTAAGATTTCATTACTCAGCTTCCTTCGGCGTGTAAAGTACAAGAGTACACAGGATCTAATAATAGTTCAAAGAACCATATTTTACGGTTACGGGACAAATGTAGGCAGATGTTAATATTAACGCTTCGTTCACTTCAAACGGAGCGGAACGAATTATTTTACTAAGAATTTCAATATGGTTTTTGTGCTTGAGGTATATCAGTTTCATTCAGATATCCGAACATCCATTGAATTAAGTATTAGTCTGACGTTTTACCGGGTATAAAGGAGAATTAGGGATGTGCTTTTATCGAAACGGTGATTGTTCGTATTGCAATATGAAGGAACCGTGGAAATCGGATACAAAAATATGTACACATATCCGTAGCGCAGAAAATTAAAAAATAACATATTTTTTAATTTGCATTTCTAATTTTGTTTTTTATTCATATTAGTCAGTTTTAAAATGCTTCAAGCGAAGCAAATAGGGTTATTGGAGCTTATAACGCTTTTAACGTCGTTAACAATACTATTAGTAATTTCTTACGTGGTAAGAGCCCAGCTGCAGCTATATTAATAGTATAGTTGTAGCACGAATGGGTCACGAGTGGGTAAAATAGCAGCTTAATGCTGCTGTGTTTCGTATGGTGAGTGTAGAGAACCGGAGACCCATTTTACTGGAAAAGAGGCATTCTATCTTAGTCCTCACGGCTGACAACGCATCTGTATTGTAATTCGCAAACGAAGATAGATGTAGATGTCTATGGGCCACAGCAACCACTTACCTTCAGGTGGACTGTGTGCTCGTTTGTCACCATTATTCTATATTAATGTATTAGAACTACAAATATAACTTGTAGAAAATTTAACTACTTTACAAACGATACCTTAAATTATTCCACGTAGTGACGGTGTAAGAATATCCACTACCACATATTCCGTGGTTAACAAAAAGGTAAAAAAGAGGCGACTGAGGGAAACAAATCAAAAGATAACGACTATAAAATAAAAAAACTGCGGTTGCCAATCCGCATGCCAAATGTAGCAACTATGGCAAATATTCCCAATACGAGGCTATCTCTGGGGGAGCCTAATGTTCAGCTGTGGACTTTGATAGGCTATAATGGTAATGTTAAGGATATTATCTCAGTACATCTAAAGCAAAATTTTCTAAAATGGAAATCAGAAGATAACATTGCATAAAAAGATAATAATGAAACCTAGTTATTATATCTTATACTAACGAAAGCCTACGCGATAAGAGATGCCGACGACTTGATGCGAGTTGTTTTAATAAAGCCCTTCTCTTACTAGTGCTATAATATTGTAAAGAATATTTTTTATTAATTTTACCAGTCATATTATTCAAAAAACGATTTTATTGTTTACTCTACTTCATCTGTCGATAATACTATTTAAATTATTCTTTACAAAAATTTTTTTTGAGAAGTTCGTTTTAGTGCGTTTCGGTTTAGTATTTGAAAAAAGTTTCAAATTTATTTAACTGCTAAAACCAGCAACTCTTTAAAGCGAGATATTTTTGCTTTTCGATGTCGTTATAACCTAATAATACGCTCCCTATAAATTTTATATTACGCGAGAAACTCAGGCTTGTTGCTGGTATCACTGAGTTTTTAAACTGTTTTTATTGTTCTTATACATTTTCTTATTACGGCCGTATAAATGAAAAAGTAAATTGATTTTGTGCACTTTTATAGGTTAGATATTTGTTGATAGATATTTTGCATAATATAGGGACTATACTATATATTATATAGGGTATATACTTTAACTTGTATTGAGTTCCGTTACCGTTAAAGGTAAATGTGTGATTGTGTTTTCATTGACCCAATGTCAACGTTACTAGAATATGTCATGCAGCCATATGCCGAGCAGCCGCATGTAGAAACTTTAATCCATTTCAGTTTATTAGATCTACATAATAATATTCTACATTTAAACCACGAATAAGCCAACTTGATTATAATTCTATATGATGTACCCTAAATCATATAGAATTATTACATCATATATCTGTGTGATATTTTTCACATAAGCAGTAAATAGGCTCAAATAGGTTAACGATAGGTACGACGAGTAAATAGCTCTGTGTAAATGCGTGAATTTGTGGCCATCAATGTCTCCTGCACAGTGAATAGTTCTCATTAGTATACAAGAAGATTACACCACAGTTTTAATGGCAGAAGGACATCGTCCTTCATTTTCTCATAATCATGTTTAACCAAATTAATACAATAAAGCATGTACACAGGTACAAATGCTTACATATTTATAGAACATTAATAAACTTGATACATTGTAATGTAGCAACACCTTAATATTTTCGAAACAATTAAACAAAGCTAAAGAAGCAGGAAGTGATCTATCACGCTCAACACCCTAATTACATTAAGAGCCATTGTATTCTAAAATCGATTAAAAGGTTAACAGCTAATTGAAATGCACACGTTGAGATATGGATCTGTATTACCATTTCAATGTTGAACTGAGGGATATACTTTTTTATTAGGTCGTTTAATATTAGGTGAACCTATGACATTGAATTAATAAAGGATATGGATGACATTCAGTTCGGGAACAAAATAATATATAAAATTGAATTATTAATATAAGTGAATTATTATTGAGCTTACCCGCCATTATGAATCCGAACTAGTACAATTTGTGGAATGTATATACAGGGTTATTTTTCAAAGAGTAGCCAAATTTCAAACTTAAGTTCAAATATAATATAAATAATGATTATATATAATAATTTATTTGAAATTATCCCAAATCTAATGCGATTTATAGGCAACAAAGTTTTTGCCTACAGATCGACCCTTATAAATGAGTGCGGGCGCAGTAAAATCAGTTAAAATAATGCATTACCACGCATTTGGAATTTAAAACATAAAAAGGACAGAATGTTTGAGATGTTTTTAATATAGTTTTCTTCACCATTTGCCTATATTATTTATTCTGAGCCTTCTCTGCGGCCGGCTATTGCAAAATAACCCTGTATATGTCGTGTATATGATAAGCTTAGCAGTTACAATCTGAATACTGAATCGCATACGACACGATATTTTGTGCTATTCCTCTTTTACTTTATCTCAATATGCATTATTATAATAGTTGCGTAAAACTGTATGCTAAGGTGTTGATTGAAAGAGTTATGAAAGAAACTGAAGAAAATATTTGTGATATGCAAGCTGGATTTAGAAAGGGAATGAGATAAACGAACCAGATTAACGTACTTCGTTCACTGTTTTCAGGGACAAGATACGTCAGCAAAATAGTTGCTATATTAATAGTATAGTTTATTTATTTATTTAATTCATAAACTTGTGGCTTACAGAAAATCCAACACGCGCACAAGGTTAAATTTTACATGCAAAAAATTTTTTCAGAAATAGTATCCATCCACAACAACAAAAATTAATAATCATAAATTAATTAATTATAAAATAATAGTAATATAAAATCTCGAAGCTTTTGGCAGCCCGTGTCAGAAATTAAAATGGTAATAAAGCCAATTAAAACAATAAAGTATTAATAATTATACAATGAAACATTTTGTCATATCAATTTATAATGCAATGTCAATAAAAACTAATAACAATCTTAATATGCCCATAATTAAAATTACATCTTAAATATAAAGTATAAATAGTACATAGTCAACGAAATTAAATAGTCGAATTATTAATTGTCATATCATCAATAATTTTATAAAAAAGAGTCAGCAGACGTGTTATACTGTCTGCAAATAGGTCAATTTCATCATGCTGAGTGAGTATGTCCCCTATAAGTATTAATGCACGATTTGTTGGTGCAAAAGCAGCACGTTTGGTACGCGTAACTGGTCTATCTAGAAGACGCGCTCTACGGCGCGGAGCCACCGTTCCTCCATTACCTCTATGCAGGTACCTGGGCACCAACAAACCGATTCTCTCCATAACCGACTGGCAATCCAACTTGTGGTGAATTATAGAAAGATAGCCTAATAGTTGACATCACCCTCCTAAACATTAGGGTTTCAAAATCAACCATACCCAAGACGAATAAAGAAGGATATTAATGAGGGTAGTACCCATGAACTTTCTTATAAAGTCAAAGAGCAAATTTACGTTGTATCCTCTCTAACAAGAGAGTATACTTTTTCTCATAAAGATTCCAGACCACAGATGCATACTCTAGCTTACTACGAACATACGCATTGTACAAAGTTTTAGCCACCCTTATATCATCAAAGTCAGCTGCAGTCCTCATCACAAAACCCGAAGTCCTACTAGCTAACTTGCAAATGGATGTCATATGATTGTGAAAACTCAATTTACTATCTAATATTAAACCTAAGTCACGTATGTCATATACTCTTACCAAAGGCGCGTCGTATAAGTTATAATTAATAATGACAGGATTCTGTTTTAATGCAAAAGTGATAACCTTGCATTTAGTCACATTAAGAGGAAGATGGTTCAGTTCACTCCATTTCGATACCGCATCTATGTCTCGTTGAAGAGCCTGTGCATCAGCAACACTACCAATCGCCAAACTTAATTTTAGATCATCTGCGAATAACAAACACTTCGCAAATTTTACTTTGGTAGGCAAGTCATTTATAAAAATTAAAAACAGCGTAGGGCCAAGAGTACTACCCTGACTCACCTCAGATCTAGTGAAATAATCAGCGGATTCGAAACCACTCACTCTAACAAATTGACGACGATTATCCAAATAGCTAGCAAAGAGTTGAAGAAGTTTCGGAGTAAAGCCCAACTTAGCTAGCTTATGTAACAGTATGTCATTACTCACCAGGTCAAAAGCCTTCCTAAAATCGAAATAGGCGGCGTCTACCTGTCTCCTAGAATCCATCTCAGCACAGACATAGCCCACGTGCGCTATCAAGTTAGTAGTCGTTGCACGATTCTTTCGAAACCCATGTTGACTCTCATGCAAAATGTTATCTACCTGATTCTTAATGCGAAAGTCCAACATGGTTTCAAATATCTTTACCAGAACCGAAAGCACCGCAATAGGTCTAAACGCAGAAACACCTTTTCCAGGTTCTCCCTTTGGAACAGGTGTCACCCTAGATAGTTTCCATTGTTCTGGATATTTAGCCTGTCTAATGGACAGATTAAAAATAAACAAGAGCGGTGAACGAAGAGCTGGCGCACAATCCTTGACCAGAAAAGCGGGAATGCGATCAGGGCCACCAGCAGATCGTGATTTTAGGCGTCTTATTGCCAATCTAAAATCACTTTCGTCTACTTGCCTGACTGAGATGAGCTTCACGTTATTTTGTGAGTTAGCCGCATTTTCGGCATCTACATAATTTAATAGGGGCTTTTCATTATGGAATACAGTTGTAGCACGAATGGGTCGGCTCGACCGGGGAAGGACCACGCTCTCACAGAATACCAGCGTAAAATAGCAGCATAACACTGCTGTGTTTCGTATGGCGAGTGTAGAGTACCGGAGACCCTTTTTACTGGAAAAGAGGCATTCCATCTTATTCCTCACGGGTGACAACGCATCTGCATTTTGATTCACAAACGAGGATAAATGTAGATGTCTATGGGCCACAGCAACCATTTACCATCAGGTAGACTGTGTGCTCGTTTGTCACCCTATCCAAAAAAAAATGAACAACACGTTTTTAACGTATTTGGCCATATGGTGAGGATACACCTTTATTTTTGCATACGTCACTGGAATCTGCTACGTGTGAACACACTACTCGTAAAATTACTTCATTGTCGACTGGAGATCTGGAGGATTTAAAGTAGATCTTGGTCTCCATTATTAAAAGTTGCTAGTCTCGTCTTCATAAATAACCTACTACTGCAATTTGTCCACGCATTATGAATTTCATGCATCAGGATATACCTGGGTTAGTCGAGAATATTTTTACAGTAAATTAATTTCATGATTAGACGCTGTAGATGGCTGTAGCAAATGGTAGTTATCTAACAATATTTGTACATCTCCCCCTAATTACGGAGTGTGTGCAAATAAGGCAACTTTCATTTATCAGTGTTGCCATATCGCAACCGAGCAGAGGTGAGTTCCCCCAATAATAAACGATTGCAGACGCAGTTTGCGTTTGACGCTAAGTAGGGTGTTACTGGGGTTTTAATTCATTACGTGCAGAATCATTACTTATGTAATGAAACGAGGGTCGAAATGCACCAACAACTGAACCATAGTCTACAGAAGTTTGTAAGTAATGACAAATATCATCAATTTTAATAATATACATACAATAAAAATTGACGTGTATGTCTCTAATAACGAAATGACTGCCTTTTATTGAATCGGGAGGTTATTTGTAGCTATGTCTACACCAGTGCGAAGACGCAAGATGAACAGGAAAGTGCACTTGTGTAGACATGGCTATTAAGAGATGAACAGGTATTTTTTATGTATGTCTGTTTGCCTGTACGTCTGTCTGCCCGAGTTAATCTTCGGAATGGCTGAACTGATTGTGGTGAAATTTCAAGAACAGATGGAGAGCGAATTCGAAATACTTGATGAAGTTTTTTTTTGAGAAATCGAATCTTTGATAAAATAAATCTATATCTATTATCTGAGATGATAATCTTAAATCTAAATGAAGCCACATTAATAGATGCCACATAGGTGAAGCCGGGGCGGGTATACTACGTATAGTATGTAATACAAATAGAAAAAAAAATAGTGCTTATATATGCATAATAAATCGTATCGTAGGCGTATAGAAGATCGCAGTACCAAGAACGCTTCGGATCTATGATTGCTACTTTGCTTAGTTTATATCTGGATGTTTTAAGAGGCATAAAATGTTTGTCAAATGCACGGTTTGGTTTAGCCAAACACAACGGTCGCCCAAATCTTTTATTTTCCCGCTTTGAAAATAATAATTTTCAAAAGCAGGAAGTTATAGATTTCGGTCCGATTTTGAGAATGCGAACTTTCATCAGATCTCCTCGTTTTGAGGTCCTAGGAAGCCGTTCCGACTATTCCCGGCTGGAAGTTCGGCCGTGTCTGGGTGTGTGTGTGTGTGTGTGTGTGTGTTTTTGTGTGTGTATGTCTCATGATATCTTTAGAACGAATCAACCAATCGATGGACGATTCACGGCGTTCGAAAGTGGTCATTGAGACTTTGAGCTGGTTAGATTTTCAAGTCGTCCAGTCGAGCCCTTTCAAAGATTTTCAAAAAATAAAAACCAAAAAATAATTGTTTTTAAGTTTTTTCCAAATAAATTTCAAAATATTTGATTAATCAACTCCAGACATCAGAAACACATTTTGTATTTAAAAAACAGCGTCGAATGCCGTCAAGCCAGTCAAAATCGGACAACGAGATCAAAAGTTATTGCCATTTAAAATTTTATAAATATAATCGATCCCGTTGCGCTCGAAATTAAGCGGGAATTTCCAGGAATGGCCTGCAAAATCAACCGTTATTCAGAATATTTTTTTAATTTAAAATTGCAAAAGATCTATAGCATGAAAAGGAAATCATATCTTACCATCTCCCATTTTATCTTAATGAAGTGAACACTTCCACATGAATCATTGACCATTCGTTTAATCATTTAATAGTTATAGTCAACGAGTTTCATGTTAATGCCTATATTACATCCGGTAAAGTAAGATTTTAATTGGGAAATAATCGGAGTTGATAGCTAATATCATTTTTAACATAAATACTATTTAGGTGTAAGTATTTTCGATTAAATTTAATATTTAGGATCTTTTAGGTTAGGGTATTTTTTCGAAAAGGTATTAATTTAGTTATATATAGGAAATAATGTATGTAGAAATCAACCTTTACCGTTACAGTATAATATTAAAGTCCATTGCTAAATATAGGCCTTCTCCATAGATTGCCTCACAAATAGGAATATTTGCCATAGTTGCCACGCTTGGCGTGCGGGTTAGAAACCGCAGTTTTTTTTTATTTTTCGTCGTTATTAGGAAGACGCTGCTGCCCATCTCCTGATTTGTTTCCCTCTGTCGCCTCTTACGACACCCACGGTATGATATTAGGTAGTTCTTACACCGCCTTTACACAATCAGTCTTTAAAGTGAAGAAAATATCGTGAGGAAAACTGCATGGCTGAGAAGAAAATGTTTCTTGGAAAAAGTAATTGTTATATTTAAAAGCAGTACGGACCAGAACATACAATTTTATAAATTGTACCACCAAAAGTACCTAACAGTTTTGAATTATTACAGAGCTAAAATTTACTTAACATTAAATTAACCATAGTCTGATTTTATACATGTATTATATTCAAAGATTAAAAAACAACAAAGAATATATAAAACGAACAAAAAAAAGAATATTTAAAATTAGGATTTATAAGTTTTAAATAGTATTATTCATGCACGAATATGTTATCTAAATATTACTTAATGTTAAAAAAATTGTAACTTCCTTAAAGCTTTGATTCAATGAATGTAAAATGCTTTAAATTTGATAATAAATTTCACCTTAATCTACATATTACACAGGGAGTACAAACAACACATGGCCCTGGGTTGTTTTCGGCAAGATTGCGTCCAATTCAATTTTGTAACGTAATATTTCAAACTAAACACAGGACAATATCATTTATAAAGGCGTTACAAAACATTTACATGACGTGGCAAATATCAGGGTTGTAACAACCCGTTAAAATATCCCTATAATAATTTTTTTCAGAATTCCTAACCAATATAATCGTTTAAATCTGTTTAAATTCATAATTTTTTTTAAGATTTTGAAAGGCAAAAAATTACAAAACATACGTACGTATTTTAAGTGTATATGTGATTTACTTAATATAATATAATTCTTTTTGCATTTGTTAAATCTTTTTGCATTCAATTTCTAGTTCTAGATCAAATTCATACAATTATTTTATAATTTCGATATTAGCTTTACGTGTAATCAAATATTTTAATATGGCAACGCGATACGTTGAGGTTTTCTGAAAATTTTGTTTACGGAAAATTAAAATATTTTGTTCACATTACAAGTGAGTTTACTTTCAGAAGAACAAGTATCCTGTCTGTAACTAATTTTCTGCTGAAATACATTTATATTCTGATTATTATTTTACTTTTATAACAATAACATATTTTTAGAATTGATTATTTAACGATAGATTTACCATGTCATTATTATCAATGTTGAAAAGATGCAAAGTGTCAACCCTAATATAGCCTAAGGGCTAGTGCATGTCGCTTGGCTAATTTGGTGATGTTATACAAGTCGCTTCGCTCTTTACAATACCTATTATGTTATTGGAGTATTATTGGGCCGTTTAGGGTATGTATTATCGATATTATTTTATTATTTTTATTTAGTTTTTTTTTTAATTAGTAATATGATCTTTTAAGCTACATTCACGTATTGTTTTGTTTTAAACTATTCTCTTATAACTACATAATATATCTTATTAGAAATATATATGTTATGTAAATATTGCTAATGCTATAGTTGTTTGTTGAAATGTTTAAGCTTTTTAACTGACTTCAAAAAAGGAGGCTATTAATTTGAATGATTTTTCTTACGAATGGATTGTATTTCCACAGTGCTTCCGTATATATATATATATATTTAATTTAGAACCTTTTTCTTACATCTTATTAAAAATTTGTTTATTTTTATTTTTTCTCCCATTGCTGCTTATCGAGACTAGTCGTAAATTCCTTTCAGTACGTAAATTAATTTTCTTGCGGTATATTTATATTCTCAAATAATAATATTATTTTACATTTCGATATTAACATCACACCACTATCTATATGAATATTTAATTTCACCCCTTTCGGCGTGTTGTTTATTTATTGGTCGTATATTTCATAGCCCCGGGCTGAATTACCCGCCGCACTGGCTGGTGTGATGTCGAAATTGTTGGGGTTGCATTAGATTATGCATCAGTGTCCACAGATAAATAAACCAGATCACCATCATTGTTTTTATCGTATACTGACATCTGTGAGACAATTTTTTGTAAGTTTATTTACATATAATAATAATGAATATACAATATAAATATAGTACATTAAAGAGACAATAAATTATAATAAAATTGTACTCCTAGCGATAGATATGGTGGCAAGAACGCTGGCAAAATAGAAAATTAAAAAGATTTGTATTATATTTTACATTATTAAATGTTTATATTGTTTTGTTTATTTTATTTTGTAATACTTTTTAGAATTTTACATAACAAAGTAGTTACTTATAGTATAAATTCACTTGTAAAAAAAAAAACATTTAAAAATTCATTGAGTTATAATGTACTTAGTACATTGTAACTCAATATAAAAATTAAGGAAGAGCAGTTCATCCTGCAACAAGTGATAATTATATTATTAAAGTTTTGTTTTTAATCATTTCTATAAGACAAAATCCTACCAGCGGGATAACGTATAAAATATATAGGTTATCTCGTTGGTAGGATTTTCTCTAAAGTACTATTTAAATATTTTTATCATATTATTATTCTTATTTTTATTAAGTTTGCTAAGTTAAAACAATTGCTTACTTTATTATTGTTTTAATAATTTAATTAATATAGTGCAAATTACTCAAGAGATGAGTGCTCGCCAATTTTGATTCGCCAATAGAAGGTGATCAACCCCAGTTCTATTCCTGTCTCTAATAATACTTATTGTGCGAAAAAGAGTACCAGGTTAATTTCTGTTCCGATTTAACGTACTCAAATAAAACAGAAGGTTAAAATTGGCTGAATGCTTTCGAAATTAGTTTTTTTTGTTAGCAATCGTCTACTCCGCGGTGCGGCCGTTAAAAGCTAAAGATTTCGCTTTTTATCGCCTCTCAATGGCGTTCGGTTTCAATGTCTTTTAAGTTAATTGTATCGCCGCTAAATGTAATGTTCAGTCATTTAATAGCTTTGTCGTTGTCGGCACTATAATGGTGGTGGTATTATTATTAATTTAGATTTTGCGTGCTCGAGTAATAATTGGACGTAGTTATGCAAAAAGGATACAACCCGCGATAAGTTAATTTGAGTTTATGATATTTGAAGTATCCATACTTCAAATATCATAAACTCAAATTATCGGAATGGTTTCTGTCTGTTTGTAATTTTTCTTCTTATTTGTGTTACGTTTGCTAAAATTGTTACATCAGAGTTTCAACAGTGGTAGAGTCACGTGGCGGCTTTTGCTGTCGCACGGATGGGCCGGCTCCATAGATTATCTCTCGAACCGGGGTGATACCACGACCTTACAGAATACCAGCGTGAAGTAGAGGTTTACCTCTGCGTTTCGCTTGGTGAGTGCAGGTTGCCGGAGGCCCTTTTTACTGGAAATGAGGCATTCCATCTTAGTCCTCACGGGTGACAACGCATCTGCTTTTTGATTTGTAATAGAGGATAGATGTAGATGTCTATGGGCTGCAGCAACCACTTACCATCAGGTGGACTGTGTGCTCGTTTGTCACACTTATCCTATAAAAAAAATAGTATAGACCACAAACATTATTCTTCAAGTCAACATTTTTGACACAAACTCGGGTTGGATCCTTTTTGCATAACCACGTTCAATTATACAAGTACGTAATTGAAACACTCTATTTATTTATGGTCTCACGAAAATTCTGAAATAATGTTAGCACATGTTTATAACATTTAAAAACTTGAGCAAATGTGATACACTAACTATTACTACGATCCCATTTTCCAATATTAATCAAATAGTTGGTACCAGTCGTATAGCTGCCGCAGTAGAAATAATAGTGGAAGTATCATCGATCACTAATAAAAACAGTTTTTTATTAGTGATCTATGGGAAATATCGTTTAAACATTTTAAGAGTTTATTGCTTAGTTAGGAATGATAATACATTCATTGAAATTGAATCATATATAACTTTCAAATAAATTTGTCGGTACGATACGCGCGCCACCGACTGTAAGTTAATTGTACTATGCGTATAGCCTTCGCGCAAGTGCAAGCAATAAGTTGACAAAGTTTTACCGCAATCTGATGAACGGATGGCAGCGCATAATAAAGATACATTAATTTTTATTTATTAAATGTAATGTTTTTACCTCTAAGTTGTGATGGAATGTCTCTAGTATTATTTCTTTCATTCATTCATTACAGCCTATCAAAAGTTCACTGCCAAAGGTAGGTCTCTTCCATAGTTTGCCTTATAGGTTTATAGTAGTATATTTGTCATTGTGGCCACGTTTGCCAGGCGGGATGGCAACCGCTGTGTTTTATTGTTTTGAGTAGTCCTCTATTTCATTTCCCTCTGTTGCCCCTTTAACACCCACGTAATGAAATGGAGTAGTGCATTCACATACGCCGCCACTACATTTCGTTTTCAGTAGTCTTTACTCACCATTAAATCCAATGACATTCTTTTGTTATTTAATGCTGCTGTTACATGCTGTTTTGTACCGACTTGGAATTTTTTTAATTAGTGGCCATTACATAGTTTATAATTTCTCATGCATATTTTATCATTTATTATCTTATAATTTATGACAGCCTAGTGCTTGGTAGCAGGAGAGTTGACAACCGCAGTATGTTATTATTTCGAGTTGTTAATAGGAAGATGGTGCTGTCCTTTTCTGTTATAGTTTTTGTCTTTTTTACAATACCCGCGGAACGATGTGGTAGTGGATAATTTTATACCGCCTCTATACGGTTGTAGTTGTATTATTTCGTATAGCGTGTATTATCTTATAGGATGCAAAAAACGATATGGATTATGGAAATTACTCTTTCAACAAAACACGACGTTGCCTTATATGTAGTGTATAAAATATTAACAATTAATATTATCATGCCGAAAATCTAATTTGGTGTCTAGAGTTTTACTTTTTAACATGAAAATAATTTATACACGTTTTGCGTTCTATTAATATATAGGATAATTTCTATACAGAAAGGTACAGAAGAATAAGTTACTAAATAAACTTGGTCAATGAACTAAATACTAGGGGCCAGCTAACATTTTTAATCGTCAAGTCGTCATCGTTTAACCGTGCTCTAGTTTCTTTTTTATAGAATTACGATGCCAAACGAACACACAGCGTATGCCAAAAATTTAAAGCGAAACTAATGTACGATTTTTATTTGTTTTTCATTAATTGAATACATTTTTTTATTGTCAATTATTTAAAATGTGCGCGGCTGTGAAGAAAAATATCGTGAGGAAACCTGTCTAAGAAATCTAAAAAATAATTCGAAGACACGTGACGTCTGCCAACACTCATTGGGGCCGTGCGGCGGCACTTCCTTGCTCTAAAATTCTAAAACCCTAAAGTCCTCTCTGAGAAAGAGGATACCTTTGTCCAGTTGTGGGACGCATATAGGTTGTAGTTTCACTTTTTTCTTTTATTGTATTTTGAGAAATAATGTTTTATATGATAAATGCGTATTTTTTTTATTATTTTACCTCACAAAGTCACATCATTCATAGAGGAAGACACCTTGACTAATGTACCCACAATTCACTATTGAAAGGCGCGGAATAGTTAATAAATTTCTATAATTAAAGTTGGTAAAAATTACTTTGCTCATATCCGCTCATTGAAATAAAATGCTGTGTCTAGTTTGAAGAGCACCTCCCGCCCTACCTCATATGCGTTTCCTAGGAAAATAGTGTGGTAGTGTTGCGAGTAGTGGTGCTGGAATTAGTGGTAACGGGGATAGTTTAATTTTTACCAACTTTAATATGGTGCATTTCCGCAAAATAACACCTGATTGTATTAATTATATTTCTAAAATGTATGTAAACAAATGAGCAAGCTGGACGTTATGGCATCACGAAAAAGCAATGGCATAACAACTATTATTCCCTGTCCCATTTTCTCGCTTGTTTCGTATCCTCAAACGAAATAATAAAACGAACCAATAACAATAATAATCCACATAGTATTAAATTCATTAGTCTGTATTAAATACAAAGTGCTGAACGAAATGTTTTTTTTTATGCTTACATTATAATTAATAATTTATGTCTGATATTCGCTGTTATTTCCTAGAATTTTATTCAAAGCAAATATTGCAGTTATTGGCGTAACCTTTCAAATACTGGGAAGTTAGGTCGGTTATGTGTCAGTAATTTTACCATGTGATAAGTGACGCTTCACGTGCAATATTATTCCAGTTTAGAGTAAAATTTTAAAACTGATATATATATTATGTCTAATTCAGTTTAAAATATTACGAAATAGAGCCGTGGTAGCTCAGATGATTACCGCTCTCTGTAAGTTTCACAGTACGCGAGCAACTCGGGTTCGATCCCCGCAGGCACCAATGGAATTGTTAATTGCAATTTTATGTGCCGATTAACCACGTGTTCGGCGGTGAAAGAAAACATCGTGAGCAAACCTACATATCTAAGAAATAAAGGAAAAAATATTTCGAAGACATGTGAAGTTCGCCAACACACATTCGGAGAGCGCGGCGGAGATTTCCTTGCCCTAAAACCCTCTCAGAAATGAGAGGAGGCCTGTGCCCAGCAGTGGGACGTTTATAAGCTGTAACTTTAACTTTAACTATAGAAATACCAGCGTAAAATAGCAGCTTAACGCTGCTGTGTTTCGTATGGTGAGTGTAGAGAACCGGAGACCCTTCTTACTGGAAAAGAGGCATTCCATCTTAGTCCTCACGGGTGACAGCGCATCTGCATTTTGATTCGCAAACGACGATAGATGTAGATGTTTATGGGCCATAGCAACCACTTACCATCAGGTGGATTGTGTTCTCGTTTGTCACCCTATCCTATAAAAAAAAACGAAATATTGCAGAGAGCTACTAAAACGTAGTGATTAATCTGAACCAGAATTAACGCAAGAACGTCTTATTATATTATATATTCATCACGACTAGATTACGAGTCTAGATGTCAGTATTTGTAATTTTCCCCATTTCTGGCACCACAACCGATCTAGGTAAGTGGCTACTGCACTCCATTGACACATTTTTATATAACTGAAATGATAAATCAAATTAAATTCGATGGTAAGCGGTGAAAGAATTTCCACTATCCTATATCATCTCTTCGGTGACGTAGGAGGCGACCGACGAAAACAAATAAATAACTTTAGTAGGTTGTAATGAATGAATGCATGAATGATGGTAAGTGGTCACTGCTGTCCATGACCACCTGCAACCAACTACAAAAATGGCTACAGATGGCTTGTCATTTCTAAACACTAAAATAGAATGCCTAATGGCCTAAAATTATACTGGCGCTCTATAGTCTTAGTCTATACCTTTCAGACCACAAAACAAGAGGCTGGATTCCTAGTCAGACGAACTCTTAGACAGGAAAGTCCTAACACCTAGTAAATTACTACTACTTCTGATCTTAACATAACAAGCGTTAAGTTTGATTACCTACTTAATGTTAGGATAAGTGAGTGTATTCGCATATACTTGTGACTTTCGATAAAATTCAGAAGCCGTCTCCGTATCATATAACATATAATTCTTTTTTCGAATATTTATTTAGTTCCGTCTTTGCTAGTGTGATGTGTAAAATTTTATGATTATAAATTCATATTTTTAACAAGTTTGTTCCAATTGCACTTTAATTACCTCAGGGTGAAGTCACGATCGAACTCTGCCATCATTAGTTTCACATTAATTTACTATCTTCGGTAACACGAGCCGTGTAACAATCTTTAGGTTCCGTTCTCACGAGGTTTCTTGGAAGTTTAGTGGAATCCACGCAAACAAAAAACACCTGAGAGGCTTGGGAATAATGGTGGATTTCATTTGCACCAGTTTTTGATCCTGTTTTGAAAGCTTTCTCATAAACCACTTAAATAGATACAAATTTCGGCCATTTAAAGGTATTGAAAAAGGAAAAAAATTGTGTTTTTTTACAACCCTGCGGCCTTGCTAGGGGTGTCAAAAACATAGCTAAAATATTTTACATAATATATTCACATAGATGATAAAGATGATGTCGGAATTATGACAAAAAGGTAGACTATGATAAACTGGCGAAAGTTATCGGCTAAGCAGGAGATTGTATAGTACTCGCTAACACACAGGAACTTGATTTTACTTACCCGATTCCGATGTAACAGTATCATACAGTAAGTACCTGAAAACGGGGACAACACAATTAGAAGAAATAATGGTTTTAAACGTCAAAATGCATATTTAGTGCAGTTGCCTTTTAAAATATGTTTACACAAAAATGAGCACCTTCATGAAAAAAAAAATATTGTTTTATTTATTAAAAACATAGTTAATGTAATATAAATTTGGATTGTGTTGTATAGACGATGATGATGGTGATGGTATGATTATGATTTGTTTCATGATCAGTCGTCAGATACCTTTAGGGGATTGAAAGTTATCGAACCATCGTCTGAGCGGCGGTGTACGGAAGAAGTTGGAATCTCAAGTGCCAACCCTGAGGTACACCTTGTGATCTTACAAACACGGCTCTTGTAACCGATAAATGCCGGTAAATATGGCAGTATGTTCAATCTAAATTTTTGCGCCAAAAAAAAATCAAAGCAAATACCTGTCTATCCCGAACCATAAGCCCAATGTGGTTTTAAAAGATTGATAAGATATGGCAGAGACAATTAAATGTGATTGGAATAACTGGCCGAAGTAATTTTTTTATTTTAGCTCAAATATAAACATTGAATCTTAAACATTGAAACTTCAATGAAAGAAAAAAAATTAATGAACTTGCGAAAAGATAGCATTGAAGGTTGAAATATTGTGTTAGATATAGTCCTTATATGAGCACAAACCCAACTAAATAACTTTTATTTCTTGTAAAGCTATAACAGAAATTAATTCATCAACCTACATCACTTAATTGTTTTTCTTGCAATTCTATATTATAAAAACGTTACCCCTAAAACAAAGAAGTTTTTGATACATGTTAATATTTTTTATAGAATGAGAGCATCGACCACTAATAAAAAACTAGGTAGGTACACAATCCCATGCAAAAGTTCTCTAAAAAACTGTCGCCAATTGTTTTGACGTAATGCTAGTTGAAATAAATATAGATTTATGTAAATTCAACCTTAAATGCATTGCCTAAAGTTGTATTTACAAAGTCACGTACAAATTAAAAGCGCACCCAAATGTTCGAGTGGGCGCTCATTCGGTAAGGACATTTTTTGTCACTGATTGTGATTCTAGTTTTTTATTAGTGATCGACGAATGAGTGACAAACGAGCACCCAGTCCACCTGATTTGTATTTGATGTCGTCCATAGACATCTACATTTATCCTCGATGAAGAATCAAAATGTAGATGCACTGTCACACTTGAAGACTAAAATGAAATACCTCGCTATCTGTAAAAAAGGTCTTCAATTTTCTACAATCACATTTCAAGTTGGTATCCTTTGGGGGCGTGATCTTGCCTCGGTCGAGCTATGAAGTTAAATACAGTTAAAGTCTTTATCTATAACTTAATAGGACGAACCACCCATTCTGTTTCAGCCATACTCTAACTCGAAAATGTTTTCATGAATTATTATCGATAATTTAGTATATATCAAATTGTTCATGCAAAAACATCACCCAGAACAATTATTTGTAGGCAAATGATAGTTCTAAGCGATGCTTCTTCCATGTAAAGATTCAAACTCCACCACAGCTTAACGTTTAACTACTGAGCTACAGAAGCGTATAAATGTAGTTAGTCAGATTTATTTGTTGAAAACAGTTGAAAAATTACGATAAAAAAGGATAAGGTAGTTGTACACAAAGATTGGAAATTGCATTGATAAACATTTGCATTTGAATTTTTTAGAATTAATAATGATATATGGTTGCCGATTAATTTGATTTCACTCTGGCAACCCTGTTCAGAAGTGTAAATTATACTTAGTTCGCCTCTGTGTTTAAACTACTCTGTAACGGTGATAAAGTAAAAAAAGCCAATCAAAACGTCATCAACGTAGGAACATCTCTTTTTGCGTGCGCCATGTGAAGTGCTTTATTTACGTATATGGTGGCCAATAAAGCTATTATATAATATAAAAAAACATTAGTGACCAATGGTTAAATATATTAAATACATAATTTTTGACGTATTTAATCGTGTGCTCTAACTACCGGATAATAGTTGCGTAGGGATTAACTACATTTTTCAGGTCGTTATTGATTTTATGGCCGAATGAGGGCTTATAATTTTCTGCTCACCAGATGTCGCTAGTCGACACTAAGGTAAAGTTTTTTTGTTACACAGTGTAATTTAATTGAGAAGGTGGATTTTAATAAAAGTTTATCAGTTTCTAGAGTATTAAATTAATTCACAAAACAATGCGTCAGTGGTTTGCTCTTAAATTTTTTGCACATTTTTAACATTTTTTTAAATTTCTCTACTTGTATGAATATCAGTGGTTTGGTTTATTAATTTTTAATCTTATTAATATAAAATATAGCTAATAGTGGAGAAAGAAACATTAACCTTTACATTTTCCGAACAAATTAACTTCCCCGCTATGAAATCTGTCAAATATTATACCTCACTTTCTAGTGGCGCCACCCTGGTAGCAGAAAAAATCGTGGATGGGCTCATTGAACTACGATTCAGAAGCACTTGCAATTTGTAGGGGTGCGGAACATCTGAAACTGTAACCGCTAAAAACTGTTCGTCTGCCAAACATGGCGATTATGATAAATCTTTCTAACTGATAGAGAAATTCATGCAAAGCAGTGATATAACAGTGGTAGAGCCACGCGGCAACTTTTGCTGTTGCACGGATGGGCCGGCTCGAACCGGGGTGGTACCACGACCTCACAGAAAACCAGCGTGAAGTAGAGGTTTACCTCTGCGTTTCGCTTGGTGAGTGCAGGTGGCCGGAAGCCCTTTTTACTGGAAATGAGGCATTCCATCTTAGTCCTCACGGGTGACAACGCGTCTGCATTTTGATTTGTAATAGAGGATAGATGTAGATGTCTATGGGCCGCAGCAACCACTTACCATCAGGTGGACTGTGTGCTCGTTTGTCACCCTTATCCTATAAAAAAAAATATAATTAACATTATAGTGCAAAAACCTGAATACCTTACAAAAGGACTGACATATATTTGTGATATATAAAAGCAAAGAGAAGAACTTAAATGTCATATCCTACGGTTGGCGGCGTAGAAATATAAAAAAGAGGAGAAGTGGCAAGGGGGCGTATCTGTGTCCGCGCGCTATGAGCAAAATGCTCAAGTTCTTTTCAAATGACCGTCTCCGCGTATTAGTGTGCTTTCGACCGTATTATACCGCATTATATCTATGGTCGGCGGTCCCACCACTGGTGCTACGTTTGACTACAGACGACGGAGCCTTGAGAAATTAGGATAATTATACTTATACAATTATATGCATTATTTATGGAAAATAATAGGTAATAAACATATTAAAATATTGCTTTTTATTGATTTTTTGTAATATAAAAACTTGTAAATATGTTGTTGCTGTAACATATACATAGATCAATGTTTACCTTGAACAAAAGTAAAACTTGAATGAAAAGGTATCCATATATTATATATTTTGTAATAAACGCGGGAACGTCAACGTAAGGTAGAGTGCAATCATATTAATAGTGGATGCAGCGATGCGCGAATTCCCTATGAGAATTCAAATGCTTACTTTCAGAACGGGGGAATTCCATCCGTTCTCCTTGTCATAAAACATATTTTTATGGGACGTTAGTGAGAATTTTAAAATCTGATAAAAATCGTATACTTAAAGATTAAAATTAACGGTAAATATATATAAGGAATAATTTTATTTTTGTCATGTCATATAAGTACTTTAGTTTTAATATTAATGCAATTACTGTTAGTGACTGCCACAACATGACTTCTATGATAGACTATTTTCAATACATCTATGACACGTTTTTATACGTGGTAGAGCCACGCTGCACTGCATTGTGAATGGGTTGGCTGGGTCGAACATGGACCACGCTCACAAAAAAAAAAGCATTGTGATGTAATTACACGCTGTACTGTGATGCTGTGTTTGGTAATATAAGTGACAGGAACTGGAGACATGGAGATAATAGTGACCAGTAACGAAATAACGCGTTGACAGGAATTAAAAATACTGGTGCGGTCCATTGGGTATTGAATTTTCATTTGATTAATAAAACAAATATAGTTTTTGGATATTTTTGAGACAAATAGTTCATTTTGTATGCCAATAACAATGATAAAGTTTTCACTTACTTGTATTAGGGCATTTGTATAAATATCCGAATTATAAACGCGAATCGTCTCCAGCGGTATGGCAGTCACCATAAATCTAGATTTCGATATCCGACTATTGAAAATAGCAAAGTTTTTATTGTGAGTCTTGTAATAGTAGACTGGCAGTATTTTGGTTAGGGGACGTTGTCTATTGCTTTTGAGGCATTAACAATGGCTGGTGGGTTTTGACTGTGATTTTTCTAGTTAATGAAAAATAAATGATTGTATTTGAAACTGGAAAGTATTTCATATTGTTACAATGAGTTTATATTCAGAATTTATCAGGCACGTACGATTAACTAACAATGAATATCATTTAACTATAAATTATAAATAATGTACTACTGACGTCAAAAACAAGGAAATAGAACTCACTGATTTCGTATAAAGTTCATAATGCTTTCATTACCATATGTAGCTAGGTTCGGTTTCAAATTACAAAAGTTATTTACGAATAATATGAGCAATCATGTGTTGCGGTATTATAACAAACGAACCACTAAAATATAAAGTATTCACCCATTGGAACCGCAGCCGCGAGTTAAACCTCAATGAAACTACATCAGGATTCACCACAGCGCAACTATGTGGTTGCGGTAACCTTGTTCAATTTGTTTCTTTAAGTTTTTACCTTTATACTGCTCTAATCTATACAAAGTGGGCAAATTTTAAAATTGAGTTTATTCGAATCCGAAAAAACTTACTAAAAATGTCGCCATATTGATATTAAGAGATCTTAGTTGGAAATAATTTCTTAAAAGAAGTATGTATCGCTTTTGTTATAATATATCATTTAAAAAATAGTTTTTGTGAAATCGGGAGGACGTTATTTCAAATTACTAAACAAATATAACAGGGAAAGAGAGAGTTGTAACAAAACATTCCCCCAGCTATGACAGATTAAGCACGAGAAACATCCCAGTAATTTTAATCACACTAAAACCCCGCAAAGAATATCTCGTTATAAAAGAATCACAGGTCAGAATAACCGTCGGTATTTCACGTTTTAATTACTGACATATTTCACACGGTAAAACATTTAAAGGATATATCATGACGACATTAGTTCTATTTATTGTTATTTTGTAAACGAAAACGTGTAAAAGGGTGGACCACCTCTGACTCTGGTAGCCAGATAATAAACGACCGCTATTAATTTTAAACGATGTTAGGTCTTGTCAACAGTTTTCGACTGCGCATCAATTTTTTGTTTGCGTTATTGTTGGGATTTATATTTTGGATCCATTGGATATATTTGATGAAAAATGAGACTTTTAATTATATTCTTAAAGTTTATTTTGATATATAGATACTTATATTAAATATCTTTAGATGTTTTTCTTAAAATAAAATAAAAATGGAGTTCAAAAATAAAAAAATAAAAAATAAATAAGTACTTATGCAGCTGTAGAGATGTGAAATTTGTCGATATAGTTAAAATCGGGCAATTATTTTTAACATCATTATCATTTCGTTTTTAAATAGTAACAATCTTTAAATCTTAAATGAAAGCTAAGTTTTGAATATGATTTAGCCACGCTGCAGCTATATTATTGTTGTAGCATGAAATATCTGGCTCGACTGGGGTGGGTCCATGCTCTCACCGATTAACAGCGTAAAATAGCAGCTAAATTCTGCTGTGTTTCGAATGGTGAGTAAAGAGAACCGGTGAACCTTTTTTATTGGAAACGAGGCATTCCATCTTAGTCCTTAGGGGTAACAACGCATCCGCATTTGATTCCTAATCGTGGACGTGGATATATGTAAATGTCTATGGACTACAGCATCCACTTACCATCAGGTGTGCTCGCTTGTCGCCCTTATTCTATAAAAAGTGTAATATTAAAATTATATTTCTACACACCTAAATTATTTTTTTAACAAATAATTTAATGTTTTATTTATATTTATCAGTGTGAATAGTATATTGGATTAGATATACGTAATAAAGTGAGTAGATAATGTATTATGTATATATTATTTAACCACACTGATAAATATGAATTTATGATATAATCGTCCTTTATCTTTTTGTCATAAAAAAGTCGCCGGAGCGTCTTTAAACCTCAGCGTGTTTACTTCCATCAAGTTTTTGTATCGTTTTTCGACGGGACGACGCTACCAAAGAAGTTATTAAGCTGATATCATCGGTCGCCACAATTTATGCTACATCCTCTATTAACGCAGGCTCCTTGTAAATTTTAATACTTAATTTAACTCCCACCTTTATGAAGTTTTCGTTTTTCAATTCGGCACAAATAGCTCGTGCTTAAAAATATAAATTTTAATGCGTTAAGTTAAAAATGCTTTAATTCTTTTATTATTATTATTTATGTTTATATAAAAAATTACTCCTTAACTCCCCACCATAATATGTTGTGAGTGAGAATATAGGAAACCCGTGCTAGAAGTATAAAAAAGGCCAACTTTACTTCATATAATTTCTTGCGTGGTAGAGCCATTGTAGCACGAATGGGTCGGCTCTACCACGCTCTCACAGAATACCATAGCAACTTAAAGTTTTTTTTTTTTTTTTTATAGGAGAGGGGGCAAACGAGCATGCGGCTCACCTGATGGTAAGTGACTACCGCCGCCCATGAACAACCGCAACACCAGGGGAATTGCAGATGCGTTGCCGGCCTTTTAAAAAGGTGTAGGCTCTTTTCTTGAAGGTCCCTAAGTCGTATCGGTCCGGAAAAATCGCTGGTGGTAAACTATTCCACAAGGAAGTTGTGCGAGGAAGAAAATATCTTCTAAATCGCACAGTGGTGGACCGCCAATCATCCAGATGGTGTGGATGGTATCGGGAGTTCTGCCGCGATGTGCGTTCGTGAAATTTGGCGGCTGGGATTAATCCGAACAATTCCTCAGAGCACTCCCCATGGTAAATGCGAAAGAAAATGCTAAGAGATGCAACATCTCTTCGCAGTGCCAATGAGTCGAGCCGATCGGAAAGGACTTGGTCGTCGACGATTCGAGCCGCTCTGCGCTGGATGCGGTCAAGTGGAAGAAGCTGGCACTGGGGAGCCCCAGCCCAGAGATGGGAACAGTATTCCATGTGAGGCCGAACCTGCGCCTTGTAAAGTTGCAGGCGTTGAGCCGGCATGAAATACTGTCCCGCTCTGCTGAGCACGCCAAGCTTTTTAGAGGCCAATTTGGCCTTCGCTTCCAAGTGACCACGAAACTGCACGCTACTCGATATGTCGACGCCGAGAATTCCGATACTGGCTGAGGCAACAAGGGGAGTACCTTGAAACTGAGGAGATACGACAAAGGGGTTCTTTTTAGCGGTAAACGCGCAAACTTGTGTCTTCTGAGGATTAAACTGGACTAGATTTAGTCGCCCCCAATCCGAGACTTTGTCCAGCAAAGACTCGACTTCAGACACAAGTTTGTTCCGGTACTCGGTGACGTTTTCCCGAGAAATATTGGCACGGCCGGTGTATAGAGCATCACCAGTGCTGTCATCTGCATAGCAATGAATGCTACCAGCTTGCAACATATCATTGATATGCAGAAGAAACAGCGTTGGTGATAGCACGCAGCCTTGTGGAACACCAGCGTTAATAGGCTTGTAGTCGGAGCATGCACCGTCTACAACGACCTTGATGCTCCGATCTGCAAGAAAGCTGGTGATCCAATTGCATAATTTCTCGGGAAGCCCATAGGAAGGGAGCTTCGAAAGAAGCGCTTTGTGCCAAACCCGATCGAAGGCCTTCGCAATGTCCAAACTAACGGCCAATGCCTCTCCCTTGGACTCTACTGCCAACGCCCATCTATGAGTTAAGTAGACCAGAAGATCACCAGCTGATCGACCCCGACGAAAACCGTACTGACGGTCACTAATCAGCTGGTGATCCTCAAGGTACCGCATGAGGTGGCAGTTTACAACGGATTCCATTATTTTGGAGAACAAGGGGGTGATGGCGATAGGCCTGTAGTTGGACGGATCTGAGCGGTCGCCTTTTTTAGGGATCGGGTGGACAAAAGCTGTCTTCCATGATTTTGGGACTACGCCTAGGGAGTAGGAGTACCGGAAAAGACGCGTTAGAACCGGTGCCAACTCCGGAGCACACGTCCTCAGCACAATTGGGGGGATTCCGTCAGGCCCACTCGACTTGTGGATGTCAAGGGAGAGGAGTGCTCTGCGAACCGAGCGCTGTGAGAATCGCACATCCGGCATGGAGCACTCACACCGCGGGATGGTCGGCGGTGTGTTCCCCCCGTCATCAACAGTCGAGTTGGACGCAAAAAGGGAGCCTAAAAGGTCGGCCTTCTCTTTTGCGTCGTGGGCCAGTGAGTCGTCCTCCCTGTGCAGAAATGGTAGTGATGGCTTACAGAAATTCCCTTGGACAGCCTTGGCGAGAGACCAGAATGCACGGGTTCCCGAAGGAAGGCGAACTAGTTTCTCGCCAATTCTGCCTATGTGCTCTGACTTTGCCTTGGCAATAACTCTTTTGAAGGACCTGGAGGCGAAGTTATACTTCTTTTTGAGTGTGCTGGTGTTTACATCCCGAGTCACCGAAGCCGCAGCCCACGCTTGATAACACTCCTGCTTACTGCGTAATGCAGTCTTACAGGAGCGACCAAACCAAGGCTGAGATCTGCCTCCGATGGGTACCACAGATGATGGAATAAATAGTTCCATTCCCTGTAGCACTACATCAGTGACAGAGTCAGCAACAGCGCTGGGATCATCCGGCGAGAAGCAAACCCGCCCCCATGGGTAGGAAGCAAAGAAAGACCGCATTCCGTCCCAATCCGCCGACCTGTAATGCCAAACACGGCGGCAACCTGCAGAACGCAACCGCGAGGGGAGCGTGAGTGGCACCACACTCCGGATCAGACAATGGTCCGAAGAGCCAAGAGGGGCATTGACGGAAACCTGATATCCGTCCGGATGAGAGGTCAGCAGAAGGTCCAACAGGGAAGGTGTATGATCCTCAACATCTGGAATTCGCGTAGGCGATATAACCAGTTGTGTCAGACCATATGCCAAGGCAAAGTCATAAACAGATCTTCCCGCATGATCGGTTAAACGTGAACCGAGCCATTCGGCGTGGTGGGCGTTAAAATCGCCAAGGATCACGATCTCTGCGGATGGGACCTGTTGTAGCAAGGAATCTGTAGCCATTTGGACGTGGTCGATGAGTCGGTCTGTTTCGGCATTACCGCTATGGGACCTATAGAGGCACACGTAGACGCGCGGATGGTCGTCGCTGTCTACGCGTAGCCAAAGGATGGACAGGTCCGAACCTTCAAGACTGCCGAGGCGTCGAGAACAGATGTCCTCTCTGACATACACGCAAACTCCAGCCCGAGGCACAAAGGAGTGCTCCAATTTGTACCCCGGGTAGGAGAGATACGAAGTATCAGCCGGAGAGGACACCTGCGTCTCGGTCAGAAAGAGCAAGGCCGGCTTCGCCGTCTCAAGATGGTAGTGGACGGCGTTTAGGTTCGAGTGAAGTCCCCTGATGTTGCAGAAATTCACGGATAGCGTGGCAGGGGTCGCCTTGGTCTTGTTACTCAGTTTGCCCCGAGCAGTTATTGTGTTGAGCGGAATTTTGCCCCCCCCCCAGAATACGCGGGGCAGCCTGAGCACCCACGCTCAGGAGTGGAATAGCATGGTCGTGGATGCTCAGCGAGGGATTCTCCAGGGGTACTGGTACCCTCCTGGGGTAGTTTATGACGTAATTCCGCTACCATGTTGATGGGGGGGGGGGGGAATTGGGCATCAAAGTTGCTGAGTTGGTAAGTTTCGAGAACCGGATATCCTTTTTAATGAAAACGAGGCATTCATCTTAGTACTCTAACTAGATTCTTAATCAAGCATAGTTACATAATATGTCTATACCCTACAACATCCACTTACCTATAAAAGTCACCTTTATTTTTTTTTAAAATATAGATAATGCAACGTTGTAAGTGCATGCAGCGTTTTGCGCACTAACTCTTACTTACCTTTAAGGGTACGGTTAGGTTACCGATACGGTTAGGTCTTAGGTCGGTTGCAGGGTCCGAGATTTTGGTACAATCAGACTCGAGAATCAATCATTTGTATGCTGCATAAACATTGTCAATTGCTTTGGATACTAAAATTACCCTATAAGTTACTCATTTTTGTATTATTGAATCGTGAGCTCATTTTTGTATTATTGATCGGTTTGTGGTTTTTCGGCCATATAGCTCGAAAAATCAACTACCGATGGAGACAAAATTTGTCCTGACTGACACATGAGAATATTTAATTTTGAACCGGTAAGCGAAGTATAAGCGGCCTCCCACTAAACGGATTGACGACAATGTAAGAAGACATGTAGGAGTCGATGGATGGATGCTGGTGACTCATGACTATGTTTTACGGCATTTCTTAGGGGAGATTTATAATCAGCAGTGGACTCGTGAGTGGTTGTAATGATGATGCTGATGAAATTTTATTGTGAGGGATAAGGCCGCAGTTTTGTATATTTTAGATGTATCTTTTACGTGGTAGAGCCATGCTGCATCTACATATATTTATAGTATAGTTGTAGCACGAATGGGTCGGCTCGACCGGGGAAGGACCACGCTCTCACAGAATACCAGCGTAAAATAGCAGCTTAACGAACTCGAACTCACAGTCCACCTGATGGCAAGTGTCTACTGCAGTTCATGGACAGCCGCGGCCATCTTCAAACAAACGATGCTACAAATGCGATGCCACCTCTGAGATCTAAGATGGTATGTCTCTCAACTTGTAATTATATTACCTCTCCCTTACTCTCAGGTCTGTTAAGCTGGAATGGTCATTTGGGCAAAATTACTTAAATTTTTTGCTAAATATTTACTACTCATTTAGTGCTAATTTAGTGCTAATTTTAATATCACGCCAAAATATCTTGATCAAAAATTAGAAAACTGCTACTAAACTTTTAATTAAGCTAGCAGTGTTCTACCTATTAAAAAAATAACAACTTAATACAGCACCAAATAGAAGCATCAATAATTTAGTACTCACATACTTAACTACTTAGACTGTTTTGTACATACTATGCTTATTTATACTTAATTATTTAGCATCAGGCCCCACCTCCGTGGTTTTTAGATATTAATTAGGTAGACCTCTATCTGTATTTTTTTACGTGGTAGAGCCATGCTGCAGCTATGTTATGGTTGTAGCATGAGTGGGTCGGCTCGACCGGGACAGGACCACGCTCTCACAGAATACCAGTGTAAAATAGCAGCTTCACGCTGCTCTGTTTCGTATGGTGTGTGTAGAGAACCGGAGACCCTTTTTACTGGAAACGAGGCATTCCATCTTAGTCCTCACGGGTGAGAACGCATCTGCATTATGATTCGTAATCGAAGATAGATGTAGATGTTTATGGGCTACAGCAACCACCTACCATCAGGTGGACTGTGTGGTCGTTTGTCACCTATTTAAAAAATTTTTTTTTGATATGATAAATAAATTTAAAAAAAATACTGCTATTTGGTGGGAGAAATGGGTAAGAAGGTGGTACCTGTATAGACTGACTCTTAGACAGAACAGAAATTTGACTATCTAGTAAAAGTTGTTGCTTTTTATACATTACTAGCTATCCCCCGCGACTTGGCCCGCGCGTAATTTATTACGATTCGATTTCATGGATTTTAATTTTTTGCGCGGAACCCTAATCCTTTTTCTAAAATAAAAGTAGCCTATGTTACTTCTTATAACATCAGCTATCTGCCAGTGACAGTCCCGGCAATATCAGTCCAGCGGTTTCGGAGATTAGCCGGAACAAACAGACAGACGGACAGATAGACAAAAGTTTTAAAAATCGTGTTTTTGTTATAAGTACCATATATACTTTCATATGCATATAGTAAAAAGCTGTTGTTTCGAAATTACAAACAGACACTTCAATTTTATTTATTTGTATGTATAGATAATAGTTCGCTGCTGTCAGAGCATTTGCCTTAACTGCCACATTTGGCAAACGGACTGGTGACTGCAGTATCTGAGGTCTCCTACTTTTAACGCTGCTTCCGGACATCGGTCTGGTTATTTAACGCCTGGCGTAAGCGTTTGTAAGTACGAAGCCATGAGACCTACTGGTCTTTCCCTTAGTCACCAATTGCACCTAAGGGGTAAAATGTTTGCGGGATTTGATACGTAATATTGCATTCATCATCATTACAGTCTATTAAAATACACTGTTGAACATAGGCGTCTCATTGATTGCCTCATTTGAGAAATATTAGTGCGCGTGTGAACTATGTCTTAGTTGACACACCTGCCGAGTTTGTACCCGCAGTTTACTATTAATTGGGGTTGCTATCAGGAAGATGTTGCTGTTCATGTCCTGTTTCAGTGTTCTTCTCTTGCCTCTAATGGCACTCACGCAAAATATGAGGTAGTGGATCTTCTTGTACCGCCACTACATCCCGGGTCAGAAATTATTTACTGATCACTGACCAAGAAAGTAAGAAGGACTGAACTCTGCGTACATTTTGAGTGATGTAAAAATCAAGCCAAAATCAAGATTAACCTATTGTAAGAACACGCACTCACATATACATATATGTGTCTTAAATCATTTGAAAAACAACATGGTTTTAGGTGCGTATGTGTGCGTCTAACTGTTAACTTTTATGGGCTGTAAAAGAAAGAAAGGAGAAAGATGTGTGCGTGATTGCATGTGACGAAGTTGAGCATGGTTTTTGCGTTACTTGAAACGTACGCGGCGGTTCGTCCGTCTTTCTATTTTGGTCTAAGCTAATAATAACAGACATATTAAATTATTATAGTACGTGAGGTTAATATGGTGTTCCGGTTAATATGGTCACTTTTTATTACTCAAAAACTACAGCCATGTTTGCATAGATGGCTCTGTGATATGATAGTTTTTCATAAGTCAATCAAATAATAAAGGGTCAAAAGGGCGCCGCTTCATCGACACCATTTTGACAGTTGACCTTATTGTAAATATTTTAGTAGATTTTAGTATTATGTAGTGTAGTTATTTTTTTATGATGATTTTTCGAAGTGTTCCTAATTATTACAAAAGTTTGTTTGTTATTTCTTTTCTTAATATATTAGTTATAGTATACGACTTTGTGTTTTTGTCTCTGTTCTTCTCCTAGTTTTAGTTTTATAGGGCGGCGTAAGCTTAAAGTGATCATATTACCCTCTGGTACTTTAGTAGAATTTATTTTGTAATAATCATATGATGTTGCGGACAGGTTAAGTGATAAGCTTTTAATTTTCTTTTCTAAAAATGTGTTAGGGATTTTAAGACAACAAAGGAGTAGGTACTAAGCTTTCGAACCAAACCATACCACTTTTGCACGTCCCGATTTGCGCTTAAGCAGGCTTTTCTTTAGGAGAACAGGTGATACCACGGAGATGAATCTTTTCATACCTTTTAACGGCTTTATGATTTTGTTGAAATTTGTATCCAGAATTAAATTGGAGTGTTTTTCCTACTTTCAATAAGCAATCTCCAAAACTAGCGTTTATATGTGTGCGTATTTTAAAGTTTTTACAGTTATCTGACATTTTCTGTAATTATTCCGTGTTAGGTTTAATTTATAATAAATCTCGCTTTGCTGATTGCAAAGCGAGATTTATTATAAATTTTAGTTTTTCAGTTTCAAAATAGTTTTCATTAAAATGTGAGACTTTCTTTCATAGCAGATTAATATGCGGAGTCGAACCCAAAGTTAATTATAGGCATTTCTAAACTACCATAGCTCGTGGCGTATGTTGTTCTAACTTGTGGTGCCCTATTGGTGATTTATTAAAACATTTTATCTAATACTGTTATTAATAAAAAAGGAATGACCACTTAGCAGATGAAACTCATAGTGTGGTCTTTACAATTAATAAAATAATAAATATTAGTACGTTATTGAACAAATTTATATTGCATATGGAAGCGAGCACTTATTCCGTACTGTTCGGTTCGAGCTTGTCGCATAAAACCCGTTACTATGCAAGGTTTACGTCTGTCATTAAGCCATCAATGTACTTAAGATCTAAGTTTATGACACTTCATAACTTTAAGGGTAGCCACACACTTTATTATAATTATATCCTTTTTACCTCGAAGTTTCTATCATTTCTATAAGTAATTTTGTTATTTTATAATTAAGTTTTATTTTTAGATTTTGTAGATTTTAGATAATATATATATATATTATTAAAATCTGTTATTCTAATCTCTATATTATCTATAATAGCAGTTTTATAAGCTTTAACCAGACGAGATACACTAAAAAAATTTTAACATTAAGTTATCAAATCAAAATTAATTTTGTAAGTATTGATAAAAACAAATTACGTTTTGTATTTTATAACAAAATCTATATTTTTAAAAGTACAATTTCATACACATCAAATACATATACATACACACACACACACACACATATATATATATATATATATATATATATACAACGTAAAAACGTTTTTAATTTTTTTAAATTACCGCCTACCCAGGTATATCGTCATCACAATGCCGTTATTAGACATCCAGCAAAGAAATTACTCCTTTTTAAAAGGCCGGCAACGCATCTGCAATTCCCCTGGTGTTGCGGTTGTTCATGGGCGGCGGTAGTCACTTACCATCAGGTGAGCCGCATGCTCGTTTGCCCCCTCTCCTATAAAAAAAAAAATTCAATAAAATATAAAGGACAAAACATACGGACATAGCCACAATCCGTCTTATTATTGTTCTTGAACGAAAATTGATCTAGTTTTAGAGAAGGAAACAGAGGAATACGGGTGGTGACTTAGTCTACTTTTTATAGATATAATCAGTCAGAAATGCAGTTGTACATCTTGCTTTTTGGGGCACAGCGCAGCAGCAATAGATCTTTAAAATCTATTCTTCAAATTTCTTACAGCTCGGATATCTCTTTCAGAATACTGGAAATAAAATATTACGCCATGAATAAAATATTAAAAGGTACAGTATTCTAGATACATATATTATAATATAATATATTCTTTGCTAGAAAATTCTGCCGCACTGCCACAATGCGTTTTGGTGGACTTCACATGTCTTCGAAATATATTTTTTTGATTACAAAGACATGCAGGTTTCTTCACGATGTTTTCCTTCATCGTAGAGTATGTGGTAAATCAGCACTTAAAATTGTAATTAACTATTTCCTTGGTGCAGACGGGCTTCGCTTCGACTTGGGTTGCATTGGTGCTGACGGGCCTTGACTTGGGTTGCTCGTGTACTGTGATATATACAGCGAGCGCTTAGCCCATGAGCTACCACAGCTATTATGTAAACAATAATATAAATTTGTATTAATTTTTCTAACAGTTACTTGGTAATTCGAAATGAAGAATAAATAAGTAGCTAATGGCTGACGTCGAGTAGAAGTTACCAATACATTTTTAATTCAATTAAAACTGCAGGAATGTGCAGGCACTAACATGATAATATTAAGTTTACAACCAGATTACTTATATTAGCATCAAATAATCATGAACGAGTCGATCGGAAATCCAGACTGTAGATGTAATTTTTTACTATCAAGACATTATGCTATTTAACCAGTTTTCTATCTACATTTATACGAGAACATACAGGGGAATCTCTCAGTATTGTAAATCGAATGGCATTCTCTTATCACCAGTCTTCTGAAGAGGATATCCGAGTGTGTAGCAGCATACAAACTTATGCTGCTATTTCACGCTGATACCCCGTGAGAGTCCAGTACACCCATTCTTGCTATAAACATAATATAGCTGCAGCATGGTTTTACCACCCATGAACATTATAAATGTATCACTTGCTATAATTTATTATACCGTTACCGTTACATCCTATTAAAATTCCACTGCTGAACATAGGTCTCATCCATAAATACCCTCATAGGGGGGATATTTGCAATTTCATAGTGCCACGTTTGGCAAGCGGGTTGGGAACCGCAGTTTTTTAAGTTGGTTATTAAGACGCTACTGCTCATCTCGTGGTTTTTTTTCCTCTGTCGTCTTTTACGACAGACGAGGTATGCTGTGCGGTAGTGGATATTCTTACACGTAATCTATTAGACATAACCTTCTTATTACGTGGCTTATTGATAGTCTAGAGTTTGAGTTAAGTTTCTTTCGAGGAAAACATGTATTTTATATGAAAGATGACCTTTACCCACGACGCCAGTGTTCTCGAAATTTAATATTTGCGGTCATATTCCAAATTACAGATTCTAGTTTAAACCTGAGTCTAATTTATTATAAACTATTTTTGTTCTCGAGTGGCAGCCTCGTAGTAGGTGAAGTGTAGAGCGACCCCAACTAGATGAAGTGACGACCTGGTATGACATGCAGGAAGTCGATGGATGCAGGTGGCTCAGGACCGTGCTTTGTAGCATTCCTTGGGGGAAGCCTATGTTTAGCAGTGGACTTGTGAGCACATCACAAGTAATGATGATGATCATTTTTGTAATTAGACGAAGAAGATCTATTTTTTAAATCTGTTGGTATTTGTTAGTTTTTTTTTGTAGAATTTTCCGATTAGAAATTAGAATTCTAATTTGTGGTTTTGTCTTAAGTCTGAATGCGATTATTTTAAATGAATTCTCTTTTCCAGAAACGAAATTTCAATTTATGTCGAAAATGTTTCAAACCTAGGCACCTAAAGGCAATCCACAAAGTAATTGTCATTAAAGACGTGTGCAGGAGTTTGAACTTTTGGGTATCTGCAGCAAATAGGGTTGTATATATTCATAAACATATAATGCAATATGTTTATGAATATATATTTCTCTTTTTCCAGCCGGTAAACAATTAAGTGAACTTATTATCCAATCCCATATTTTATTTGTCGCAATCGCCATCCTAGGCAGATACTGTAGCAGTCGATTTACCACACGTAAATATATAAAAAGTCTGAAGTTTATAAGTTTTACTTAATTAATGAATAATATAAATAAAACTTTTTCATAGGGAGGATTTGCCATAGTTGTCATGCTTGGCAGGCGGGTTGGCAACCGAAGTCTTTTGTTATTTCGAGTTGTTAACAGGAAGATGCTGCTGCCCATCTCCTGTTTTAGTTCCACTCTGTCGCCTCTTACGAAACCCGTGGGATGATATGGGATAGTGGATATCTTTACACCGCCACTACACGGTTACCATTTATAGTAACGACCGGATACAGTTTCTTTAAGAACTTGAACGCACGTGGAACCCATGGACCAATAGTCTATACAGAAAATGCAATTATATTCATCATTAAATAGTACCTCGTTTAGAGCCGGGGCGGCATCGAAGACAGCAGAACTAAGTGGTGCAAATATAACTCATTGAGATGACTACATGTATTTATGCCATTTGCAGTAGAGATTATCGTTTCGTGGGGTACACGTGCGGTAAAGTTTTTAAACAGAAACAGAAACAGAAACTTTTTTATTCAATATAGATTATAAATAATACTTATTGAAAGTCACTCTTTTGTATAATTACCACTGGTTCGAAAAAAAAACCTCTGTCCTGGGAAGAACCAGCAAGAAACCCAGCGGGACTTTTTTTTTAAAATAACAGCTTACAATCATGTATGTTACACAATTAATTAAACAACAAATTAGAAATAACTTGGTAGCGATCACCTCATTTCCAGGGTTTATTATCATCTATAAATTCATTAATATTATAATAACCCTATTTATACAAACTTAGTTTAATAAAGTTTTTGAACTTTGGGCAGGTCAAATTTTGTGTATTTTCTGGAATTTTGTTGTAAAAGCGTATACATCGCCCCAAGAATGAATTACTGACTCGATGGAGTCGAGTAACTGGTACTACTCAAGGCTGCAAGTGGCAGGAAACTGTATCCGCGATTGTGTGTCGCTGCTGGTGATAAGATGGCTGGTTCTTTTCTCGCTCAAAGGCTAATTATAGTCATTTAGCGACGACACGCAACCAGCGTCTTGGTACTGTACCGCGGGGATTAGGTCTGTATGATAATTTAATATTTTACTTTTAGTTTTTTTTTTTAAATATTTGAATGTTATGTAAAAAAGAAATTATGTCATGAGTCAAAGAGAATGTTTAAATGTAACTTAGATACAATGTAATAACAAACACTTTTAATCTGTTGTAACATTTTTAGTTTCATTATTTGTAGCAAGACACAACCCTAACGTCAAGAATAGTGCAGTACGGGTGGTACGCGTTATCGCTCGTCCGCAGTCCTAGCGACGCTCCACTCCTGTATTGAGAGTTTGTTAACGTAAATAACAACGCTTATAATTTAAAATTAAATAACCTTTACAAATATCAAACAGACATAGCATTTACCTACAAAGACCCACGAGGCAGTATCCCTTATCACCGGGGTGCTTGAAGACTTCTGTTATTATAGTGGTAGTTATGTACTTATGTGCTTAAATAGATTTTATGGTGATGAACTTTGAAGTGAAAACTTCTTTTAAAATCATTGTGATTTGAGACTCGGTGACACAAAAAAGCGACACTAAAAAGAGACAAACAAACACGAGAGAAGGGTTATTATAATATCAAGGAATACATGAATAAAAATAACCCCTGGGAATAAGATGACTGCCATCATGCTGGTTCTATGAAAATTCTTTAAAATTGTATAAACAAAATTATTGTTAAGTGAAATTATGTTTAAAAAAAAGTCCCGCTGGGTTTCTTGCTGGATTTTCCCAGGACAGAGGTATTTTCCGAACGAGTGGTAAATAAAATAATGACTTTCAATAAGTATTATGTAATAATCCATATTGAATAAAAATTATTCTATTCTATTCTAAAGAGATAGGATACAGTATACAGTGTTTTTCTGAAGGTTCCACTTCTACCGTGTGTGACATGCACACATGTTTTTTTAAAAAAAAATAGCAGTACATAAATTAGAAAAAGATGCTCCTCTTCAATTTCTTAGCAAATAAATATTTAATCTTAAATATTCTAAAAATCGCTATTTTATTTAATTATTTATCAAATTAAAGGAGTACCGTGGAAACCAGAATATATTGTTTTTAAACGTTACGTCCACTATAAATAAAACTAATTTTTACATAACACAAAGCTGACATAGTATATAGATTCTGATTCCCGCGGTTCACAACATTTATAGTTAGTGCAAGCTTATTTTTCTTCATTGTCCTGGACTCGTCATTAATTAAAAATTATTTAAATGTGATTATATATACTATTATACGATATAGCTTACAAATCTACAGGTCGAGACCCTTTTTACTGGAAAAGAGGCATTCCGTCTTAGTCCTCACGGGTGGCAACGCATCTGCATTTTGATTCGCAAACGAGGGTAGATGTAGATGTCTATGGGCCACAGCAACCGCTTACCATCAGGAGGATTTCGTGCTCGTTTGTCACCCTATCCTTTAAAAAAAGTCATAACTTACTTTCACTCATATGATTTTATATTTTGTTACAGTTTTTAATGTATGTGTTTCCTCTAATAAATCGTTCATCCATCAAATTTTTTTTTATAAATGTCACTAGACCACCAGAAGAGGGCCAGTATATTTACAACTCATGAGGCATTCCATCTTAGTCCTCAAAAGTGAGGACGCATCTGTATCCTCCTTTATTTCAAGTCAGTTGTAGGATGTGTTCATAGGGTGTGTGTAGTTAACACACTTGGC
Organism: Parnassius mnemosyne; assembly: GCA_963668995.1. Classification (NCBI taxonomy): domain Eukaryota; kingdom Metazoa; phylum Arthropoda; class Insecta; order Lepidoptera; family Papilionidae; genus Parnassius; species Parnassius mnemosyne. The sequence continues at coordinate 20,959,539 of CAVLGL010000084.1, read as the reverse complement.
TGGCGGGTTGGCAATCACTGTTTTTTATAACTTTCAGTTGTTATCGGGATTGTGAATTATTTTAAATTGCTGATGTCTGTCTCCTATTACAGATTGCCTCTGTCGCCTCTTATTATACTACAAGAGGAAATGGGGTAGTGAATGTTCTTACACAACCACTATACAGTTATTAATAAATAGTATTTAAATATGTATAAAAATATTAATTTTACTAACGACAGCCCATCAAAATCCACTGTTGAGCATAAATCTCCTCAGAGAATACCGCATAAGGGCGAAATATCCCCCAACAGTGGCGTAGCTAGCCTCGCACTCAAAGGGGTCTCGCGAGGCTTCTTTAAATGCGATGTAGACTTTACCACAGATGACTAATTAATTTAATCACTTTTACGATTTTTAAAATTTAAAAGCGTGTTTGTTTGGGGCCTGGGCTTAAGAGCTTAAGGGCTTCTTCCCTTAATCATAACTTCTTATTTTACGTGATAGAGCCAAGCTGCAGCTATATTTATAGTGTAGTTGTAGCACGAATGGTTCGGCTCGACCGGGGAAGCACCACGCTCTCACAGAATACCAGCGTAAAATAGCAGCTTAATGCTGCTGTGTTTCGTATGGTGAGTGTAAAAAACCGGAAAAGAGGCATTCCATATTAGTCCTCAAGGCTGAAAACGCATCTGCATTTTGATATGCAAACGTGGATAGATGTAGATGTCTATGGGCCTCAGCAATTACTTACCATCAGGAGGACTGTGTGCTCGTTTGTCACCCTTATTCTATAAAAAAAGCTCTTAAGTGCGACTTCGAGGCCGTTGTAACTATCTTCAAAGACTGCGACCTTTAGATTGACGGTATATGAGACTTGTCAGGAATTAATAGGTATATCGTGTCAAAGCATGTTTGGTAGGATAGATCTATGTAGATCTTGGGAACGAAAGAAAAGGGGGCTCGTTGATGCGACTTCGCCCACGTTTAAATGAGTCCACGCTGCGCCTCTGTCTCCCATAGGCTATAGTAGCCACGATTGGCTGGTTGGGTGGCAACTGCAGTTTTTTTCAAGTTGTTATTAGAAAGACGCTGCTGTTCGTCTGATTTATTGCCCTCTGTCGTATCTAACAACACCCACGGGACGATATGTAGTAGCGCATAATTCTTACACCGCCATTGCACGGTTAATAATAAATCGTATTAAAAATATGATAGGAATGAATGTAATTAAATTAGTTACTTTAGTCCCTCTAATGATTTAAATTTGTAATAAAAATATAAATATAATTATACTTACAGGCATCTGTAATTTACATTTTTATTAAACAGGGTTATTTTTCAAAGAGTAGCCAAATTTTAAAAATAAGTTCAAATATATAAATAATAATATGCCCTTATTGGACAGTTTTTGAAAAAACGACTTAATAAGACTTTTGTTTGATATTATCCCGAATTTAATGTGATTTATGAGCAACAACTTTTTTGCCTACCGATTGACCCTTACGAATGTGTGCGTGCGCAGTAAAATCAGTTAAAATAACGCATTAGTTCGCATTTTGAATTTAAAAGATAAAAAGGACAGAATATTTAAGATTTCTTTAAATAAACTTCTCTTCACCATTTGCTTATACAGTGAAACCTGGATAACTACGATCTTATGGGACCTGAAAATTTGTCTCACTTAAAGAGGTATTCCACTTACCAATGTCTCAAGTATCCAGGTATTATTAAATATCTGTCTCATTTACAGAGGGTTCCATTAATAGAGGTGAGGTACCAAATATGTTTTGGTCACCGATTGTTGACATTTCAAAATAACTGTGCAACGTTTCTAGTGCCTTTAATGCTTCGAGTGTAGGAAACGGTACACAAAATATAGTCTCAGTAAAAGAGGTAAAATATACTCGCTGTCTCAATTATAGAGGTAATTATGACGATAAAATCGAAAGAACTAATCCCAGTTATAGAGGTTTGTTTTGTCCCACTAACGGAGGTAATTCAGTGCTAAAGTGTCGGGAACTAAGCATGAGTTCCAGCTATGAACGTTTCTCACTTATCCAGGGATCAACTAATCAATTTTTACTATATTACTTATTCTGAACCTTCTATGCTAATTTGGCCGGTTATTGCAAAATAACCCTGTATGTATAGATTATATAAAAATAATAGAAAGTAAAATTTGTAACTATTTTGTGGTGCATGTTTTAGCTTTTAAGTCCAACAAAGTTTACATAGACAAAATATAATTACATTTTAAAGAAAAGATGAATTTATAAAAGGGAATGACTCATCCACTTTTAACAAGGCCGCTGCTATTGATTTAAGATACATTTAATTGACTGCCAGATAAACTCATTCGTTTTGCACTCGATCGGCGCGCTTCATGAGAGTGTAATCTTCGTTAATTTAAATGGTTAATTTTAAATCTCAATTAAACCTCGGTTAGCTAAACGTGCTCGAGTTCGATACCGATGTCTTTTGTTCTTTGTTTTGAATTTAACAATTGAAAATCGATATTAAGTTGGCCCTCCGATATTTGTAAAGCATCTGTTGAAATCATGACATCTAAAAGTAATTGAAATTTATTCTAAAAGTGGATGCTAAGTACTCAACAATATTTATAAATGTTTCAGTTATTTTTTTAAAGTTATTGTTTTATAGCCCTAAATAAAATAACTGAAACGTATAATTTATAGTTATTACTATAAATTAATTCGAATATGTAAGAATATTCGATATTAATGAGAAGTTACATTAAATAAATAACTTCTCATTTCCAAATTTTTACATTATAAAAAAAATGGCAACCAATGCGCTCAAGTGTTTTAAAAGCAAAAATTAACAATAAGTTCAATTTCTTGTACGCGTCCGTTAACAGCTGCATTTTAAATGGTGTTCTACGACAGAAACGTTAATCTTAATCGTTAGACTTTGGCGGGAATTAAACGTCTGCATTCACATTCCGACCCCGGTCCGACTTAAACGGTTATTTTAAATGTTCATTGTCAAGGTTCCTCCTTAACACGCCCTTTAAATACCAAAGACAATGTAAAATATATGGACATAACACATATAAGTTATGTCCATATATTTAAGTTATGTTATGTGCCGACTTCCAAAAAGGAGACGGAACTCAATTCGACTGTATGTTTTTTTATGTGTGTTACCTCATAACTTTTTACTGGGTGAACCGATTTCGATAATTCTTTTTTTACATGAAAGCTGATACTTCTCGTGTGGTCCCATATAAATTTGATCAAGGTCAGACCAACAGTTTTTGAGTTGTTCTTAACTTATTTTTTTTATAAAAAACACTAGTAATGCTATTTAACATTACTAATATTCCCTTTAACCACTTCTGGTACGCTTAAAATGCTTGTGTTAGAAGTGGTTCACGACAGTAGTCGTATGGCGGATTCGAACCCACGAACTTTCGAGTTCGCGGTCCGCGCCTTGCCATTAGGCTACTGACGCTTGAAGTCGGTTATAAAAAAATTTAAATTTTCTGCCGACTTCCCAAAAAGGAGACGGTACTCAATTCGACTGTATGTTTTTTTATGTGTGTTACCTCATAACTTTTTACTGGGTGGACCGATTTCGATGACTTTTTACTGGGTGAACCGATTTTGATGATTCTTTTTTTATTTGAAAGCTGGTACTTCTCGTGTGGTCTCATATGAATTTGATCAAGGTCAGACTAATGGTTTTTCAGTTATTCTTAATAACAAAATTTTTAATTTTAAAAATTAATAATTAAGTTATTATGTCGCGTCGTAAAATCGATTTGATCGAAAACTTAGACTGAATTAGTTTTATGATAAAATCAACAGGATCAGCAATTGGATCAAACAACAGGATTTTTCAAGTTAATGATAAGATTAAGTAATAACTTTATGTTCTATCGGTTCTCGATCAAAAGCCTAGGTTTTTGATCAAAAACCTGATTTTATCATAAACCTGCGAGATATAGACAACTAGCACTTTAACACTTATTGATGTACCATTTGAATCTGAACATTTTTCGCCATTAAAGTACGTAACGTCGTAAAATACCGTTCGTTTAAACCCTCTTTTATTAAGTCTACTATACTTTCATTTAAGAACTAAAATTAGTAATATTTCTGCTTTTATATTGAATTCACAATTAAAAACATTTTTTAACAAATTTTAAAATAGCTCGCTGTAAATTTCACAATTTATGAACTACTCGAGTTTGATTCTCGCCGGCACCAAAGAAATATATAATTGCCATTTCAAATGTTGATCTACCATGTTGGGCTCGGCGGTGATGGAAAACATTATATTTTGAGGACATATACAGTCCGTCAACAAGCACTGGATCAGCGCGGCGGATTAACAGCTCCCTAACAGGCCTGGGCCCAGTTGTGGAATGTACTCGTATGTATGCCGTAACTTTAACACTATAATTAGAAAAGTTATATGTTTGTTTAATTGTTTTATTAACGAAATAAATGAATGAATAAATGAAATTTACTTTATTGTACTTTATTATTGTACACCGAGAAATGTAAGCAAGTTCCAATTTTAAGACAATCTACTCTAATCAAAGCTTTTATTGTGTGGGATATATTAAATATTAATAGTGAGGTGCACATATTAAATAATGATATATATGACTGATCGGTTGGTGCAATCGTTCGATCCCCGGAATGGTTAAAAATTGTGTGCATGAACATATCTGTTTGACCTGTGTCTGGGTTGTGATACTGATATATATATATATCAGTCATCAGGTTACCATAGTACAGGCTCTGTCTAGTTTGGGACCTGAAGATTTCGTGTGGATGTTGATAAAGAAAAAACTTTGTACCCCGTTTTTAGCTTATACACGCACATCGGAGTGTGATATGTGGCATATTTAAAGTTTATATAGAAAATTAGTGGAAAAAGCAAAAATTTTATAAAATATAGGTACTTTGTTTACGATCATTTTCCCAATACCAAATACTTAATAGGTTGCAATCAAACAGTCGTACTGAGTGGAGATTGTCACCAAATAATTTTATAAAATGATGCCAACAAATAATTACGAACCGATTAGCCGGATGAGCTGCCAATTTTGTGATTTCAAATTAATGTCCCTTTTACAATAGCCTGTGGAGTGTATGTCAAGGTAAAAGAGCGTTTATTTGATATTTTGTATGTTAGATACCCGTGGTTTATAATATGTTAATGTGAAGTTGAAAGTAAAATACAGCTTGCCTTTTTTTATAGAATAAGGGTGACAAACGAGCACACAGTCCACCTGATGGTAAGTGGTTGCTGTGGCCCATAGACATCTACATCTATCTTCGTTGTCAGCCGTGAGGACTAAGATAGAATGCCTCTTTACCAGTAAAATGGGTCTCCGGTTCTCTACACTCACCATACGAAACACAGCAGCATTAAGCTGCTATTTTACGCTGGTATTCTGTGAGAGCCTTCCCCGGTCGAGCCGACCCGTGCGTGCTACAACTATACCAGTAATATAGCTGCAGCATGGCTTTACCACGTAAAACGTATATACAAAATTAAAGTTTATTGAATTACGATCGAATTTCGGCCATTAGGCGATCAAGAGTATATTATATGAATAAGAAAAATAATATAGTCAGTTACTAAAAAGCCATAAAAGAAGAAAAAAATAAAATAAATACCGTAACATGGATCCCTGCTACATCTTAGGTAGGAACGCTTACCTTATTCTGTGTCACTTGATAAACGATAACAAATGTTGTTTTGTTTATGGATTATGTTAAAATTATTTAACTACGCATCAGGCATAAAATGATTTTGTTAATGTGTTTAAAACTAACTTACTTTTTTATATTACAAAAATAACTATCTAAGTACATAGTACTATCTACTTTGACTTTGATACTGTTACTGCTAATTAATGTTCTTGTTGTCATTGTTTAATTTCTCACAAAACTCAATGTAAGTTATTTTAAGAAAATAAAGTAATCTTGAACTTGGTAGTATTTTGTGACATATATGTATATTCAGGTTGGAAGGAGCTTCTGCTTGGAGTTGTGTAGGCAGTTTGGTCTTATAATAATAATAATATTTTATTTGCATAAAATATGGTATGTAAAAGATTTCAACCTTTCAGATCAGCATGTTTTGCTACGGTTATACACAGCAAGCAATTTTTTTACATTAATACTTTGGCTACAAAAATCCTTAATACTACAGAAATTACAATCATTTAGCCACTGATACAATTTTAATTTAAATAATCTGGTATTTAATATTTTTAAGTAATTAGGTATCTTATTATATAGCGAGCACACAAAAATGAACAACTTTTCTACCGACTTCAAAAAGGAGACGGTACTCAATTCAACTGTTTGTTTTTTTGTGTTTTACCTCATAACTTTTACTGGGTGAACCGATTTCGATGATTCTTTTTTTATTTTAAAGTCGGCGCTTCACATGTGGTCCCATATAAATTTGAACAAGGTCTGACCAATAGTTTTTGAGTTATTCTTAATAATTTATATTGAAGTCGGTTGTACAAAATTTTTAATTTTAAATTATATTTTTTTATTCTAGGATTATCGTTTAGTACAAGTATATGGAGCTCGGCGACTACGGAGATTTACATCATCTACCGTTGTAAACAACGTTTTGTGCTTCTGTACAAGTGGTCGTAAACGCGGTTGATGATCAGAGTTCTCGGGTTCGAAACCCGGATCGGGCCAAAATAAGTTATCGGGTTTTTTCTGTTAACGAATTCTCAGTAGCAGACAGGAGGTTGGCGATGTCTCATCCCCGTGCCTCGGTAAGCAGGTAAAGACGTTAGTCCTGCAAGCTTACTCTTGAATCCAATAACAATTTCGATCCAATGTTAATTTGAATCCAATGTAATTCCAATGTTGACAAATCATCATACTCTCGAAAACAATTTTGTTAACATTGGATTGAAATCGGTATTGCGCTTCTATTGGCTAAAAATGTTGTTGTAGCACATGAAGTTACCTGCGTTACTCTTAGCAATACGAATGTTTTATTTATCGTTAAACCGGTGAAGTCATAATAAATCCTTTGTAACTTTCATAAATGAGTACTTAAGTAGTTTAATAAATCGTATAATTATTGAAACCTAACGTCTTTTCACTTATTTCTCATAAAAAACGCTATACTTGCGAGCCTTAAAAATCATACTAGGGCACACGGAAATGATCGGGAATAGAAAATTTCGGAATGAGTTACAATAAAACCTTTTTTTAGAATTTGAATACTGGCCTCTTAGAATCTTAATGACATTCAAACAATAATAAAAAATGTTCAAAAACAAAAACTGTGTTGGTTTAATGTTGACACGTCGTTAACAGAAATGGAGCTCATGCGTGAACATTTCCGTGCCATAATTTATCACAATTTTCGTCGCGGCTTATCTCAAGATAAATGTCTCAGCGAACTTGTTTCGATTTATAATGTTGAAGCACCGAGTCAAGCGACAATATACCGCTGGTATGCCGAGTTGCGACGCGGTCCTATGTCGCTCAGCACTGTTTCTTCTGCAGGTCGACCAAGAACAGCGGTCACGCCTGAAAACATCGCAACTGTACGAACTATTACATTAGATGACCGTCTGATTCAGGCTGTTATCAGTATCGGAATGACTGCAATTCAGTCGATATCACATAATGAGCTGTGTATAAGAAAGCTAGTTTCCCGCTGGGTTCCCCACAATTTGTCCGAAGAGCAAAAGGCGGCTCGTGTAGATTGGTGTTGGAATACTCTGCAACGCTTCAACGAAGGGAAGTCAAATGCCGTTTATAATATCGTCTCAGGTGACGAATCATGGATTTATTCATACGAACCTGAAAGAAAACGTCAGTCAGCAGTTTGGATCTTCGAAGACGAGGTCAAACCAACGAAAGTGGTTCGCTCCCGCAGCGTGTCAAAGAAAATGGTCGCTACGTTTATCTCGAAAAAGGGGCATGTTGCTACAATTCCTTTACAGGAACGCAGAACGGTTACCTCTGAGTGGTATATCATGGGTTTTTTGCCAGAAATAATAGCTGATATCCGAAAAATAACCCGAAACGTCGCATCATCTTACATCACGATAATGCGAGCTCACATACGGCTCGGAATACAAATGATTTTTTGAAGCAAGAAAACGTTGAGCTGATGAGCCATCCACCGTACAGTCCTGACCTGAGCCCAAACGATTTCTTTACATTCCCTAGAATGAAAGATTTATTACGCGGTCAACGGTTTGAAGACCCCGAAGCAGCAGCGCACAAATCAGTTCAAATTTTGTCAACATCAACTTCAGACTGGAATTACTTTTTTAATGATTGGTTTGCACAAATGGAAAAGTGCATTAAGTTGAACGGAGAATACTTCGAAAAACAATAAAATACAATTTAGCTATACCGTGCATGTGGTTTTTCTTATTTCCGATAATTTCAGTGTGCCCCTCGTATGGCCGTATAGAGCGTGCCCTTGCCTCGTTCCTTTTGTTCTCTCAGAAAAAAATTGTTATCACGAGAAGCACGTACAGCCGTTACAACCATTGGTCCTGCGCCCGATCTCCCTCCGGTCGTGTCGGATAACTGTCCCATCGGTCTATGAGAGTGAAGGAATAGAGAATGCTCCTGCGCAGATGGCTAGATTCCGTAGAGACTGGCCGCCTTAAATTCTAATAAGCCTGAAATACGATCTCAAGGACATATTGCTTCCATACCAGTATCGGGAATTACATATATTTGTATCTTGTTATAGATAATATAATTAATTTAAAGGGCTTCCAAATTAAATTTTACGTGGTAGAGCCATCATCATTATCATCATCATCATCATTACAGCCCTTCACAAGTCCACTGCTGAACATAGGCCTCCCCCAAAGAATGCCACAAAGCACGGTCCTGAGCCACCTGCATCCATCGACTTCCTGCATATCTTACCAGGTCGTCACTCCATCTAGTGGGGGGACGCCCTACACTTCGCCTGCCGGTACGAGGCTGCCACTCGAGAACCTTTCTTCCCCATCGGTTGTCGGTTCTTCGAGCTATATGGCCGGCCCATTGCCACTTCAGCTTACTAATCCGTTGGGCTATGTCGGTCACTCTAGTTCTACTGCGGATATCCTCATTTCTGAGTTTATCACGCAGAGAAACTCCGAGCATAGCCCTCTCCATAGCTCGCTGAGCGACCTTGAGTTTCCTCATCCGGCCAGCAGTGAAGGACCACGTCTCAGTTCCGTATGTCATCACTGGCAACACGCACTGGGTGTACAGTCTCGTTTTCAAGTTTTGAGGTATACCTGACGAGAAGATGTGCCGTAATTTCCCGAACGCTGCCCAACCGAGTTGAATCTGTCGATTGACCTCTCGGTCGAAGTTGGACTTACCTAGTCGGACTATTTTTCCCAGGTAAACATACTCGTCAACAACTTCGAGCTTAGTGTTCCCAACAACTACCGGCATAGGTGTGACATGGACATTAAACATGATCTTTGTTTTGTCCATGTTCATCTTAAGACCTATCCGTTGGGAAACACTATTGAGGTCATTGAGCATAGTGCTTAGGTCCTCCAGCGATTCTGCCATAAGGACTATATCGTCGGCAAATCGAAGGTGAGTGATGTACTCGCCATTGATGTTGATACCGTATCCTTTCCAGTCCAGAAGCTTGAAAACATTTTCCAATGCAGCGGTAAAGAGTTTCGGGGATATGACGTCACCCTGTCTTACACCTCTCTGCAATTGGATAGGTTTCGTACTCTGGTTCTGTACTCGGATAGCCATCGTAGCCCTACTGTACAAGCACTTCAACACTTGGATATACCGACAGTCAACTTGGCATCGCTGAAGGGACTGCAGCACCGCCCAAATTTCGACGGAATCAAAGGCTTTCTCATAGTCCACATACGCCAGACAAGTCCGAGGAGTACAATTTGCCACTATGGCAAATTGTACTCCTCGGACTTCTGTACAATTTGCCGAAGGGTATGTATGTGGTCTATGGTGCTAAAGCCTTTTCGGAAACCGGCTTGTTCGGGAGGCTGGAAGTCGTCAAGTCTGCGCGCGAGACGATTCGTAATGACTCTCGAAAACAGCACGTAGACGCGGCTCAGAAGGGAAATCGGTCTGTAGTTCTTCAAGAGAGCGTTGTCGCCTTTCTTGAAGAACAAGACCACCGCACTTCTGCTCCACGCCTCCGGTGTAATGCCACCATGGAGGACGGAATTAAAGAGCTTCTGAAGGACTTCAAGTACCGGTTTTCCACCCGCTTTCAGAAGCTCCGCTGTAATTCCATCCTCGCCTGGGGCCTTGCCGTTTTTAAGGTGCTGGAGAGCCATTCTAATCTCGCTCAGACTGACGTCCGGGATATCATCGGAATAATGTCGGATAAGACTCGCTCTTGGATCGTTACTCACACTTGCGTGCGGCTCCAACGATGACGTGTTCAGCTGCCCATAGAACCTCTCAATCTCACTCAAAATCTCAGGTGCCCCGGAAACGATGCTGCCACATTCTGTCTTCAGCTTTGACAGTTGGCGCTTTCTGGCAGACAGATCTCTGGCAAAGACTTTGGAGCCTTGGTTCCGCTCGATCGCTTCTTCAATACGAGCTGTATTGAATTTGTGTAGGTCCCGCCGCATGCATTTGGAGATCTGTCTGTTCAGTTGCCTGTATGCTGTCAAATCTGTTGAAGAATGTAGCTTCATCTCCCGTCTAACAGCCATGAGATTAAGAGTGTGATCGGAGAGTTTTTGTGTTCTTCTGCGGCGGGTCTTGCAGAACTTAGCTCCGACCGCATGGACAGTTTCCACGAGCTTGTCATTCAAATCGTCCACTTCATTGCAGTCTTCTAGGCACTGAAAACGGTTTTGTAACTCGAGCTGAAAGGTTTCGGGACTTTGGATTAGAGCACGAGGGGGACGGAGCGTTGACTTCATTAGACGAGACCTCTCCAACTTAACGTTTAGGTTCAGTGTGCCTCTAACCATTCGGTGATCGCTGCCGGTTTTCACCCTCGCGATCACTGAGACATCACTGAACAGTTGTCGTCTGGTCGTCATAATGAAGTCAATCTCATTTTTTGTCGAACCGTCGGGGCTCGACCAGGTCCACTTCCTGTGGGGCCGCTTCTGGAAGAAAGAGTTCATCATAAAGAGTCCCTCTTTCTCCATGAAGTCGGCCAGCTGCTGGCCCCTTGGGTTCCGTTGCCCTATTCCAAATTTCCCTACTTTCAGCTCACCGTTCTCTCTTGTGCCTAGTTTTGCATTGAAGTCTCCCATTAACACCGTATATTGGGTTTTGGAGGAATGCATGGCTCTAGAGATATCCTCATACATTTCCTCCACCTCCTGATCGGGATGTGCCGAGGTTGGTGCGTAAACCTGTATGACCTTCAGCGAATACCGTTTGGTGATTCTGAGTATAAGGTACGCAACCCTCGTCGACACACTCTCAATCTTTACAACGTTGTTAACGAGAGACTTGTGGACGATAAATCCGACACCTCCTTGGGACAGATGGTCGCCCTCCCGGTAATAGAGCAAGTTGCCGGATTCGAGGATTACCGTGTCCTCCCCCTCTCTTCGGACTTCGGATAATCCTATAATATGCCAGCGTAACTTGTCTATCTCTTCTTCCAGCTCCACAATCTTCTCGTCAGTCCTCAGGGTGCGTGCGTTGTATGTTGCCAGGTCGAGTTGTCGTAGGTGGCAACCGAACCTCCACCGGAGATTCTTAGCACCCCCTGCCCCGCCGTTACCATGGTCGCCACCGTAGCCAGGAATAGCGGGGCCGCCGGGGACTGGGGGCCGTTTATTATTGTCATTGCTCATGGGGGGTATATTGCCATAGTTGCCACGCTTGGCGAGCGGGTTGGCAACCGCAGTTTTTTTTTATTGTTATTTTGGTTATTATCAGGAAGATGCTGCTGCCCATCTCCTGCCTGTTTCCCTTTGTCGCCTTTTACGACACCCACGGGAAGATATGGGGTAGTGGATATTCTTAACCGCCACTACACGGCAGAGTAGAGGCAGAGTAGGTAGAGCCATGCTGCGGCTATATTAATAGTATAGTTGAAGCACGAATGGGTCGGCTCGACCGGGGAAGGACCACGCTCTCACAGAATACCAGCGTGAAATAGCAGCTTAATGCTGCTGTGTTCCGTATGGTGAGTGTAGAGAACCGGAGACCCTTTTTACTGGACAAGAGGCATTCTATCTTAAGCCTCACGGGTGACAACGCATCTGCTTTTTAATTTGTAAACGAAGATAGATGTAGATGTCTATGGGCCACAGCAACCACTTACCATCAGGTGGGCTGTGTGCTCGTTAGTCACCCTTATTCTATAAAAAAAAAGTACACAGATCTGTGGGCAGTCAATTCGAAAGTTAGTCACGCAGACGTAAAAAAATGAGAAATTAAACGTATAAATTAAATTAAAAGCAGTATCTTAACGAGATCAATCTTATGTTTGTATAACCCTTATATCTATATATGCAGAATAACAGTATACTTTTAAAACAGTCTGTACAACTCCGGTAAGATCTTATCTTTATTACCTCGAAGCTTCGGAATTCGCAATTGAAAATTACACAGTAATTTAAACATCATTGTTCGATCTTGGAACGTAATCGGGCTTCATAAACCAGACGTTAATTACTTGCCGGTATGCAACCATCCTTTTGTACTGATTACTTATGGTAACCACGCATTTAAAATGTTATCGGACAGGCTTTATAATATTTTATATAGCAGACGTATTCGTAATTGAATATATGCGTTATATTTATAAAATTTAAAATAAATTTTAAAAATATAAGCGATGTACAATAATACGCAAAATTTTGTTTTAATGCAACGTGGTAGAGCCTTTACAGTTATATTAGTAGTATATGTATAGTTGAAGCACGAACGGGTCGGCTCGACCCGGGTAAGAACACACTCTCACAAAATACCAGCGTCATAGAACTATTACCCCCTTCCCTACGTAATAATTCTTTGACCAGCGTTATGATGAGTATAGAGAACCGGAGACCCCATTTACTGGAAACTAGGCATTCAATCTTAGTTCTCACGGGTGACATTGCATTTGTATTTTGATTCGTATTCAAGGATAGATATACATGTCTATGGGCAACAGCGACTACTTACCGTCAAGTGGACTGTGTGCTCGCTTGTCACCCTTATCCTATAAAAAAATTGTATTGTTAACCCGGGTTCGATCCCCGCCGGCTCCAATGAAATTGTTAGTTGCAATTTTAAACGCTAATTTAACACGTACTCGGCGGTGAAGGAAAATATCGTAAGGAAACCTGTATGTATGAGAAATAAGAAAAAATATTTTGAAGACATGTGAAGTTCGCCTTTTGGGCATGGAGGCCGTGCGGCGGTCATTTCCTTGCCCTAAAACTCTCTCAAAAATGAGAGGTGCCCTGTGCCTAGCACTGGGAGGTATATAGTCTGTAAGTTTTATAAAATTTAACTTACAAGTAGGTATTTCTCATTTTTATAAATTCTGCAATCAATGTAACACGGTACGGTACAACACGTACGTATATAGGCACATTCAGCATTACTTTTATTACTTTAAAAAATAGCATGCTGTTATAATTATTAATATTCCCGTAAACCAATCCAGTTAAGCTTCAAATGCTTGTATCAGGAGTGTTCACGGCGGTAATGGAATGGTCGATTCGAACCTACGACCTTTGAGTTCGCGGTCCGCACTCTTAAGCAACTCTCGCTTAATTGGCTTAATTTGATTTTGGGACATACTTTAGTTGCTTTCCCGGGACCCTATACATATCTACTTTTCATTACAAGTGACTATCAGAATCCCCAAATTTTTAAAAAAGTCGAGTTTTCTATTTTTTTTTAAATAACTTTTACGGTAGCCTCTTTTCGAGTTCTACTTTCTCAATTTGATGCAAATGTCTTCAATCAATACGCTTTGTCACTAACGTCAAATATTAATTCGACGTTATGACATGTCTCATGGGATGAGTCTTGCACCACTTAACTTTCAAGTCTTCATTATGGACTTTAGTTTTTTGGTCGTTAATGCAAATGAAAGTGAACAAAAACAAAGCGCCATGCGTTCATTTCTAATACCCGATATTTAAACGACTTTAATACGGTATACCTTCTCTGCAGCAATGGTGCCATAAGAGAATTCATATTTGAAAATAACGTGAAGTTTCAATGTTTCCACAGTTGCACATACAGCGATAACAAAAATAAACTAAGAACGGGATAACAAATGAACAACTCATTCCTATAAGAAATATTTTGGCCTTTTTATATGCCATTTCTTGCTTCTTCTTACGTTCATTCATCTAGTACCTGATACATATACGTATGTCATATTGTGTACCGTCTGAGCAGCAATGTTGCCATGAGGGAATTCATATTCGAAAATATCTGGTGCGCATTTTCAATGTTTCCATAAGTTGCACATAGAGCGGTAACAACAAGAAACAAACAACGGTATAAACAATGAACAAACGATTTTTGTAGGCAATTTTTAGCTTTTTATTATGTCACTTTTTTTTATAGGATAAGGGTGACAAACGAGCACACAGTCCACCTGATGGTAAGTGGTTGTTGTGGCCCATAGACATCTACATCTATCCTCGTTTGCGAATCAAAATGCAGATGCGTTGTCACCCGTGAGGATTAAGGAATGCCTTTTTTCCAATAATAAGGATCTCCGGTTCTCTACACTCACCATACGAAACACAGCAGCAATAAGCTGCTATTTTATGCTGGTATTCTGTGAGAGCGTGGTCCTTCCCCGGTCGAGCCGACCTATTCGTGCTACAACCATACTATTAATATAGCTGCAGCATGGCTCTACCACGTAATAATTTTCTTTTCTTAAAATTTTCAACAATTTGAATTTAGAATTCTAAACCAATGCAAGGTATTTACTTCTAAATAATCTAAATTAAAATACGGCAATTTTATATTTAGGGCCTCAAAATCATCATTCCTTTTTCTGAAATTTAGTTGTCTTAATTACCTACTTACACAGATTTATAACAAATAATGTTCAAGAACATAATTATTTTCTTTTTATCCGCGTCTGGATTTAAAGCCGAAAATTATGGCAGGCCTATGTGTACCCCATAATTATAATAAACAGAGTGTGGTGATTAAATGCTTACGCAGCCCCGCCTCTGTGCAAGCGAGACGAGAAATTTTCTCATGAGATGACACGCTGAAATATTCGCTGTCGATTACCCGTCTCTCTCATTCGTTTTTTTTTATAAAATGACAGGTGAACCATTTTGGAGCGGCTGTGATCGTAATTAGTGTGTGGTGTTGCCATTTAAGGTGGCACAAGTCGCGGGCTCGAACTCGCTGGTGGGCGCGGCCAAAAAGCACGCTGTCTCACCTGGCATCGTGCCCGACAGAGATAGTATCAGTGATGAGCATATCGACACTAGTATTCACGCACGTCTTGTTCGTACGGCATTCAGAACCGTTTGAACAAAAACGAAGTTACACGAACACGATGCAACATTTATACTAATATAATAAAGCAGAAAATATAGATCTTTACTCCGTCTAAAAAAAAGTCCGCGATACCATATGTCTATTTTTTATATACTCGTATAAGCCACAATTAGGCATTTTTATTTTGACAAAAAAAAAATGAAAATTTAATTATTAGGCATGGCATATTTATCCTTACGAACGAAAGTTACTTCATTATCAAGACAATTTTTTGAAGATAAACTTCGTTGTTTATGCCATGTTTATATAGTACATAGTTGAGATAATGTAAAATTAAAATAATTCAATACTTGGCCTTGACGCGCAAACAACGCATAACCCCTAGCCCGGTGCGAACTGAGAAGCCAGTATTGAAAGCTTCTATGAGCGAGGTTAGGTTAGCCGTTAGTTCAATCATTATCTATATCTACACAAATAAATAAAATTGAAGTGTCTGTTATAATGTCAAAATAACAGCTTTTTACTAATTGCATATGAAATTATATACGCTACTTATAACACAATTTTTAACATTTTTCTGTCTGTCTGTCTGTTTGTTCCGGTTAATTTCCAAAACGGCTGGACCGATTTTGACGGGACTTTCACTAGTAGATAGCTCATGTTATAAGTAGTAACTTAGAATGCTTAAATTTTAGAAAAATTATTAGGCGTCCGTGCAACAAAATTAACACCCTAAACTAAATGCGGACGAAGTCGCGGGGAACAGCTGGTAGCTAAAATAAATTCAAAATTAATTGAGTGCTTTTATCTATCTCCCAGGTGAGCGTAACAATGATTAGTTAATTCTGAACTCTTTCATTTCACGTTGCTATGGTATTTTGAAAGTTTAATTGATTAATAAGTTTTTATTTTATTTATTTCTTTAAAAAAAAGACGTTACCCCCACACTAGGATTTTCTCGTGTATCGTGGAGGCAGTTTACAAACACAAATTGCACAAGGACAAACATCCAGACCCGGAACAATTATTTGTAGGCCATATAAATACTTGTTCCGTGCGGGAGTTAATTTTTTTTTCCTCTCGTTTGTTCGACATCTTTGACCGTGGTATCTGACTATAAATGGATCTGACTATAAAGTATCTGACTATAAAGGATCAAGTATTTGTATTTGAATACAAATACTTGATCCGTGCGGGATTCGAACCCGCGGCCCCCTGCTCAGCAACTCATTGCTAAGACACTGCGCCACGGAGCCGTATAAGAGTATAAGAGGTTGATAGCAAATGTATCAAGAATCATTTCTTGCCTACACACTTTTCATGTATCGTGTACGTTTTTCTTTAAAACTGAATAAAACCGCGCATAGTATGCCGACAGATAAAATAAAAGTACTTCATTAATTATGACAATTTTTCCATACATTATTATCAAATAAAATATTTGATTGCAATTATAAAACTAGGTGTCATGTCATGCCATGCATCTCGGACACATGATGACGCGGGTGAAACCGCGAAATGATTAGGCGCTGCTTTATCGCTTCATATTATACCTCTGTGGCTCTATATACCTAATATAGATTGCTTATTTTATTATGTTTAGTTTTTCCGAGTGGTTATGCAGCGATCACTCAAGAGTTCGGCTTCGAACGTGTGTAACTGCAAAAATTATCCCACGGGAACGAAATATTTTATATTACTGGGAGCCGCGGGTTCGAATCCCGCACGGAACAAGTATTTGTATGGCCTACAAATAATTCTTCCGGGTCTGGATGTTTGTCCTTGTGCAATTTATGTTTGTAAACTGCCTCCACGATACAGGAGAAACTCCTAGTGTGGGTGTAACGTTTTTTAAATAAGAAAAAAAAAATTTGTATGGCCTACAAATAGTTGTTCCGGGTCTGGATGTTTGTAAACTGCTTCCACTATACAGGAGAAAATGCTAGTGCGGGGGTAATGTATTTTTAAAAAATAAAATAAAATAAAATTCCAGACTATAACCTATCTCTGAGCAAAATATCATCCAGGTCCCTTCAGCGGTTCTGGCGTGATTGAATAACATACATCCTTTCATTCGTCCATCCAAATATCCAAACTTTCGCATTTATAATATTTAGATAATAATTGTAATTAGTTCTGCTTACCTATAAATTTTTTTCAAAAATACTTACCTGTCTTCTTACTTTTTTTTATATATACTCAATATCACTAAACGTAAACACAGGTTTTTATCAAGACAAGTGACCCATCAAGATTGTTTTCTTAGTACTGACGTACCTACCTAAAGTTTACAATTTTGTGGCCACGACGCGGTGACGTTTTGTGACATTTTGTTGTATTGTAGGTTGTAGGTATCTAGGTAATAACAGTAGGTACCTATGAAAATCCCACATAATATACCTTGTTTGTCCGCCGCAAGAGTCGTCTAATAAATAATTAAACTGTTTTGTAATTCTTTATTTATTTATAACACTTGCATTGAGAGCCGTGGTAGCTCAGATGGTTATCGTTCGCCGTAAGTATCACACTACGCGAGCAACCCGGGTTCGATCCCCGTCGGCACCAATGAAATTGTTGCAATTTTATATAGTAATCGTATATTATAGACTTAATTTTTTTTCTTTTATAATTATATTATATTACAGACGAAAATTGAAATAAAAAACAAAATTGTCTGTCGTCCAAAACGCATCATCTCTTTCAATTATATCAATTTCCATGCTGTCTTTTGTCTTTGGCGTCCAAATTACAAAATAGCAAAACTTTTCGTTTCGAATAAAACTCGAATAAGCCCGCGTCACCGCCCGTGCATGTGTGTGTAAGCGTCGTCCTCCCGCACCGCACCGGGGCAAACATTATTCAGTGAGATGCACGATAATTCATAGTAACATACGCGCGTAAAAAAATACGAAAAGGCCTTTGGAAGAAGGGGTTTTATGAAAAAACCACTGCATAAATTAATTACGAATAAAATTTCTTGAATTCTTCGATAATTGAGCTGTGTCGGTACCGACTTTGTTTTGGAAATTTCACACTTCTTTTATTACTAATTTACGCCCAAAGTTGTGTTAAAATTGGCAATAAAAACGAATCTTTGGTAGCTCGTAACTTTTTAATAACATTTTATTTTACTATTCTGTTTCCGTACAGACAAATTTGATAATGAGACAAAACGATATCATGTTTAACTTTGGATGTACACTGTCAAACAGCGTAGTAAAACCCCTCCGAAATTTGTATGGAAATCAATGGAAATATTGTCGACTAGTGTCACCTTAAAACCCCAAATAATTTTTTTGTTCGCTTTATTTGGTTTTATATAGAATTGTTGTTCGAGGATAAATCTTTTTTATTCAAAATAATTTAATTACTTATTTAGGTATGACTTTATTCCTTGTTTTATTATTTCGTGTGACCTCTACCTGCAGTGAAAGCGAAGTTTTAATCAAAAGAAAATCTAGGTGAAGTACTTTGCAGAGGATTGCGATGAAGACCCTGTAATTAGTGGTTAATTCGATATTTATTCTAAAGTTAAATATAATTAATTATATGAACCTCTGATCCCTTGACTTTATATAATTATTTTATAGAAAGTTTATGCCGCAAGTGAATGTACCATAATTTCTAATGTTTATGCTCACCTTATAATACACATGAAATAAAATCAACTACCAATTCAGAATTTATCTCGTTTACCATAAGTGATACCCGAGGACTAAGATGAAATGTCTCGTTAACAGTAAAATGGGCCTCCGATTCTCCTCCCTCACCATCGAACAGCAGCTATACGCTACTATACCACGCTGGTAACTTGTGAAATAGAACCTCATTGAAGCTATCAAATTTCAAGAATATATACATAAAGACACATGAACCGTGTCCACATACTGGATATGTTACTGGATATAATTATATTTAAATTCAAAACTGTGTACTATCTATCATACTACTTTTACTGCTTAGGCTATCGTTATTGAATTTTATATCATCATCATTCATCATTACAGCCTTTCACAAGTCCACTGCTGAACATAGGCTTCCCCCAAGGAATGCCACAAAGCACGGTCCTGAGCCACCTGCATCCATCGACTTCCTGCATGCCTTACCAGGTCGTCACTCCATCTCGTGGCGGGTCGCCCTACACTTCGCCTACCGGTACGAGGCTGCCACTCGAGAACCTTTCTTCCCCATCGGTTGTTTATATATGAAATGAAAATAAGCTATAATTACTTAACTAGCTGCTATTGGTATCGCTTTACTATATACTATAATATATTATATATAATATTATAAAGAGGTAAAGTTTGTAAGTTTGTGAGTTTGTTTGTAGGAAGTAATCTCTAGAACTACTGAACCGATTTTAAAAATTCTTTCACCAGTAGAAAGCTACATTATTCCTGAGTGACGTAGGCTATATTTGATTGTGATTAATAATATTTTTTTAATGTGTAATAACAATACTTGTCAATAAATTCCGAAAATAAATCCTAAACACTCAGTATCAAGAACCACACAAGATAATCTCATCACAAGTTAAATGTTTGACACCCAGCAAAGTGGGCACGGGTCAGCAAGTGTATTATATTAAAATAAAAAATGGATTTAGATTATTAGGAACGTAGCGAGTAAAAGCTGTTTAATTGCTTTTTTTAAATTATAAGTAAAATAACGATGAAAGCCTGATTCTCATAGAAAACCAACGTAAAATAGCAGCTTAACGCTGCTGTGTTTCGTATGGTGAGTGTAGAGAACCGGAGACCCTTTTTACTGGCAAAGAGGCATTCCATCTTGGTCTTCACGGGTGACAACGTATCTGCATCTTGAGTCTTTATTGAGGATAGATGTAGATGTCTATGGGTCACAGTAAGCACTTACCATCAGGTGGACTGTGTGCTCGTTTGTCACCCGATCCTATAAAAAAAATGCACTGCTCTTGCGTTATGTGCGACTTTGTAGCTTCATCACAGATTTTAATGGGATATATAGACAGGATGCAGGTTTCTAAAATATCTTGTGGAAAATTATTCCAATTAGTGATTGCTATTCTTTAAAAAATATAGATCTTAAATTGTTAGAGGGTTTTGTTTTAGCATACATAGCTTTTCTTAGATTACAACACGCAAGCTTTACGGGACAGATATCACAACAATGTAATTGATGTTGTTTTTTTTTTATTTATTTTTAGTATCAGAAAAAGTAATAGGTACAATAATTATTACTTTCATTCTTTATTTGTAAAAAACGTTACACCTACAACAGGATTTTCTCCTGTATCGTGGAGGCGGCGTACAAACATAATTTGCACAATTATTATTTTAGGCCATATAAATACTTTTCCGTGTTCCGTGCGGGATTCAAACCCGCGGCCATTAGCGCTGCAACTCTAGCTTAGCTACTGTGGCCACGGAGTCGTTTACTGATTTGAAACGTTAATTTGCATTCAATGGATACGGGTGATTGTCAGTACATTTGTTGGCACTATGTTCTGAACATGGTGTCTTTAAGATATTATATTGCATACGCTTAGAAAAAGTAGACAATTTCTGTCTCTGAAATAGCGTCATCAAAATCTGAAAAAAGCTAGAGATACATTTAATAACTATAGAACATCGATACAGTCTTTTCTTAAATATAACTGCGCCGGCGCATGATTTTATCAATAAGCTTACACGTCGTAAACTTAGTCGTAACTTGACGTATTATGTTACTATAGCATCTGTGTGAAAGTTGTTACATAGTCAGTCGCATTGCGAGTACTGAATAGGTTTTTATTGCTGACTAAGCGATATGGCGGGTCTTTGAACTTTATTTTGTTTGGGTTTTGAATTAGCACAATAGATACATAAGTCATTTATTTATTTATTGCTCAAGGTGTATGTAATAGTGATATGGTTGCCAAAGAATACTTCATTCCATTTTACTCCATAGACTCTAAGATATCTCTCAGCCTATTACAAGCTTTACGCTTACAATACTTCGAGACCTCCGATAGATGGCGTTAAAACTAAAATCTCAAAAATCATCATAATTTGCATATGAATGTTTTACAAGACTCTTCAAGTTTGCAGATTATCTTAGATATTTAAAACAAAAATATCCAGATTATGTTTATAGAATAAGGGTGATAGACGAGCACAAACATAATTTACGTAATTTAAACCATAGGTGATCCATCAGTAATCGCACTTTCATAGTAAATTCCATCACCCACTTTGGGGATGGTTTCCGTGATCAAAGCTATCCTATTTCCTTCCCCAGGACTTACACTATCTCGATATTAAATTTCATCTAAATCGTTTCGGCAGTTTAAGCGTGAAAAGGTACATTGGCACATTGGTTGATGTTTTCCCTCACCTTACCCGCAATACGCCCGACCGCCCTGCGCGCGCCGGACCGCACAATTGTATATCGTCGTTACAAACGAAAAAAAGTGCACATTTATTTTTAATCTTTATGTATTTTTTTTTTCATATATATTTGTTATTGCTCTTCGCTTTGTCCATCAATGATCTATTAAGCCTTTAAAATAATATACTTAGGAATCTGAGCAATTTAGGTTCATATTAAAATAAATTACAGTTAATTTTTAATTTTAATACATGCTCTATGTCTTTATTTTCTCCATTTTACATTTATGACATAAAATATTCTTTCCGTAAAACTTAATTACTTAATTGTTCCAGACTTCCAGTCACCGTTAATATAAAAAAGCGCGACAGTTGGATTAAGGATAAAAATATATTATTTTTCGTACTATATTATTTTTATATAATATATAGTACAATTATTGACTGAAATATAGTACGATACTATATATTATAGTTGGAATGGCAACCCTATATCCAGGGGAAGCTGGAACGAGTCTATTATAATATTTAGTCAAGCAATGGACCAAAGAAAAGAACACAACTAAAGCAAGCAGTCTGTGTGAGTGAGGTGCAGTTTAAATGTACATAATATAAGAATTTATTGGTAATGCTGTCAATGCGCCAGAGTTACTATACCTAATGTAGCTGGGTAATAGCTGTGCTTCCAAATTGCTAACGAAGCCAAATCGTCGGCACATGATGTATGGCAGAATATACTATTCTAAATTATGATACATTAAGCTACGTTGCACACAACGAGGCTATGATGTTCTGGTAAGATACGGCTACAACGATATCGGCCGCTACTTCTGGAGAGGGCAAAACGAAAGGTACCGCTCTTCGAGACGGCTAATACGTCCTCCTTAGAACAATTATTGCTGTGTGAAGAGCTATTCTTGCTTTTGATATACTGATAATGCTCAAGGGTGAAAGCGGTCAGCTTAACAAGTTAACAAGTATAAATATATTATTATTAACACTATTTAACAGACCTATTCTATATAACTCATACCACGATATTAGAAACTTTAAAAGATAACACATCTACTTGAAGTCAAATTAACAATTTATCCAAGGAGTAACAACATTATTAGAAATATTAAAGATATAAGGGTAACTTGTTACTATTTCATAGCTTCAGATAAACATTCATCGTCATTATTACAGCAGTTCACAAGTTCACTGCTGAACATAGGCCTCCCCCAAGGAATGCCTCAAAGCACGGACCTGAGTCACCTGCATCCATCGACTTCCTGGATGTCTTACCAGGTCGTCACTCCATCTAGTTGGAGGTCGCCCTACACTTCGCCTACCGGTACGAGGCTGGCACTCCAGAACCTTTCTTCCCCATCGGTTGTCGGTTCTTCGAGCTATATGGCCGGCCCATTGCCACTCCAGCTTACTAATCAGTTGGACTATGGCGGTCACTCTGAATCTATTGCGGATATCCTCATTTCTAAGTTTATCACGCAGAGAAACCCCGAGCATAGCCCTCTCCATAGACACAAATAACAATGTTTATAACTTTTGTCTGTTTGTCCGTCTGTCCTTCTGGTTATCTTCAGAATGACTAAACTGATTGTGGTGAAACTTTACGGACAGATAGAGAGGAACGTCAGGAGGGATTTAGACTAGTCATAGAATATTTTATTCGAAATACTGGGAAATTTTTCAAAAAAAAACGAAAAATAAAAAAAAACATAATTTTTGATATTCTTAAATCTATACATATAATGACATTAATAGAGGCGCAGTTAGGACGGTCGCTAGTTTAAAATAAAAGACAGACACAAACACATAATATTATATGAAAAAGTACAAATATGCAACAGTTTGAAAACTGACAGAATAGGCGGAACTAAATAGCTGTATTGTGCGGAGTACGCTGCCATTGTAGGGATCATTTAGCAAGTCTCGCTATTTAGTAAGCAGGAAATATTCACTTCTTCGAATCTTGAAAATGTTGTCTTACACGACGTAATAACTTTTTAAAGTGTTGCTTGTATTCTATATTTTCATCTGTGTACGCGCAATACAATAGTATATTATATTTTTTGCTTTTTATCATACTCTATCTACTCTATTTATTTAATATAAACAGCTTATTTAATAAAATCAGACCCGTCAGGTGCCTTCATTAAAATCCATCGTTCCTTTTAAACAAATTCAAAAGTTTAAAAACAGTTCTGTTGATTCTAGACATGAAATATTCACATGGGCGACACTCTGATGTATAAAAATCAAAAATGAGTTGATCGACGATCGAGCTGATAGAAACCAGACATAAAAAGATATAAATTTTATGGTTGCTTTATATGTTAAGAAAGAGTTTCGTTTTCTCTTATGATCCGTTAAATGGTACACAAATTGCACGGAAACAGCCATTTTTAATACTTACTTACTTACTTACTTATCTTCACGCACAATCCCTGACGGGGTAGCCAGAGAGAACAGATCGCCAAGTATCACGATCCTTACAAACCTGTTTCGCTTCTTTCCATCTTCTTCATGCATGCACGTCTAGGTATCCGAGTACTCTTGACCCTACTCTCTTCGAGCAATTTGCTCACATGGTCTTCGAAAGTTAGTCTCGGTCTACCTCGACACCTTTTAATATTAACTTTCGCGCTATATATTTTCTTCACTATTCGGTCTTCACTCATTCGCTCAACGTGCCCAAACCACCGAAGCACGCCCTTATCAATTTTTGTGATAAGGTCATCTTTCAAACCTGCCATATTGCGAATAAAATTTTAATACTGGTTCAACAAATTGGAAAACTAAAAGTATATTTAATGATTACTTATTTATACGCGGACACTCTTCAGTTAAATATATTCTCTACGATTCGAGTGCTTTATCGTACTCATGGTCACGAGGGAACCGAGGTGTTTGACGTCCCAATGTAATAGTTCACCACGGGTAACTTCAGTTTAAAATCCAACATACTCTAAAATTATTAACTTTTGGTCGAATCGGACCAAACATTAATAATTTTATAGTGTGTTGTATATAAAATATAGCATAATTACGCTGCTAATTAACATAGGTGTTCCCTGTGAGCGTAGTTTTTTCCCGTTCGAGCTGACCCTTTCGTAAAGCGCTACATTGCGGCTCTACCACGATTTGAAGTTTGTCACTAACATCTTCTGCCAAGATGTATCTATAAGTCATAGTTATACGTGTATAGCATAATAGCTTGGCTTTGTATTACACAAATAGTACATAAAATATACGTTTGATATTCGAATCTAGGATTTCTTTTTTGTTTAAATTTAATTAAGAATAAGAACATTGAAACCTGAGCGCAAATAAGAAAACTAGTCCATAATATATCAAATAGATATATGGGCTATATAGTAATTTTATCAGAAGGCTCCTGTGAGAAATCAGAATTGAGTCAAGATATTATCTGATGTACTGGCGAAAACCAACAAATTAGTATGTTGAGTTATTGGTCGGTAGTGTAGTTTTATTGTTACATAAATTGTAAGGGAATGTTTTATTTATAAATAAGTTATACTACGACAAACCAGTAATGTCTGTATAGTAAATAACATTTTGGTTTCTCTAACGACTTGTTTTTCCGTTGCCGTTTACCATCACAGCCTATCAAAAGTCCACTGCTGTCCCTCATAGGGGAATTATTTTTATTTGTCATAGTTGCCATGCTTGGTTGAGGGTTGGCAACAGCAGTAGTTTATCTCCTGGTACAGTACAGCTACCCTCTATCACCTCTTAAGTTTCTCTCGCGATTAAATAATAGGTGATGTGTATTCTTACACCGCCACCACCGACACATACACACGGTTAACATCTGTCAAAACGATTCGTTTTTCAGTGCATGGAAAATCGTTAATTAAACAAAATAATGATCCATTATATAGCCAATAGGTGATAGAAATCCATTTCTGCTTAGGAACCCGCCTGGGTATGTACCCCCCTTTTACTTATTTCTGTCACCGAGCACTGCCTGCACTGCTGTGTTTCAAACTGAAAAGTATAAAGGGTATACATACATACTGTATAAGTATACAATACATACAGTATAATTACAGACAGAACATTTTTAAAAGGCCGGCAACACATTTGCTATTCCCCTAGTGTTGCAGTTATTCATGGGCGGCGGTAATCACTTACCATCAGGTGAACCGCATGCTCGTTTGCCCCCTCCTATAAAAAAAGAAGATATTTTACCGTAGAAAAATCTTTATTTTATTCAATTAATTTAGTTTTCTAAAATTAAAAAAAGAAACTAATTTTCACATAAAAGTACTATATGTGTAGTCTTTTATTTCATTGAATAAATTGTTTTTTTTGTGACAATGCATCTGTAGCATTCTGCGTTTTTAGTAAGTTTTAGGTGTCTATGAATTCCAGTAGCCAGTAACCACCAATTTTATAAAAAAAATCTCTCATTTGCTGAATGAGTAGTAGTTTTCAGTATAAATGTTTGTCATGCACTTATTTTTTTAAAAACGGTTCGTATCCAAAAAATGTTAACAAAAATTCGGCCTGACATGGAATACTGTTCTCATCTTTGGGCGGGTGCACCCCAGTGCCAGCTCCTTCCACTTGACCGCAGCCAGCGCAGAGCGGTTCGAAGCGTCGACGACCGAGTTCTTTCTGATCGGCTCGATTCACTGGCGCTGCGTAGGGATGTTGCATTCCTTTGCATTTTCTATCGAATCTACCACGGGCAATGCTCTGAGGAATTGTGCGGATTAATTTCAGCCGCCAAATTTCACGAACGCACATCGCGTCAAAATTCACGATACCATCCTCATCATCTGGATGTTAGGCGGTCCACCACTGTGTGTTTTACTAGGAGTTTTCTTCCTCGTACAACTTCTCTGTGGAATTGTTTACTACCGGAGATTTTTCCGGACCGTTACGACCTAGGGACCTTCAAGAAAAGAGCTTACTCCTATCCAAAAGACCGGCAGCGCACCTGAAACTCTCTTGGTGTTGAGGTTGTTCATGGACGGTGGTAGTCACTTACCATCACGTGAGCCGCATGCTCGTTTGCCCCCGCTTCTATTTAAAAAAAAAAAACGATGCGATATGTGTGATACCGACCACCCAATCTCATTACGAAATTTAAATTTGATAGACTGGTTACGCAGACTACGTCTAAGGTATGATGTCTTGCTTTATATTTGTAAGTCGGGTTGCCAAATATGACAATAAAGACCGGCTGCAGACATCATACACGTTTTAAAATGAGAATGAGATGACGATTAAAAATAAAAGAATTCAGAAAAGTAGTCGAGAGTTAATATGCTAATATGAAAGTCTCTTTGCTTATTAAAATTATGGTCCAACCTCAAATTATGATATTGATATATGTATTGAACAGTTTTATAAATGTTTTCTAACACTATTTTACTTAAAATATACCGTTTTCTTATTATCGTTACACCAATACTTTCTTTGTTTACAACAAGTTTACAACTTTAATTCACTTACCATAAGACGGCTGTAATTTCAAGAAGTATGGTATATGGTTAAGCCAGACTGATTTACGAGAAAAGACTCCGGGTCAGCGCTGTCAGCGCTTAAGAGCGTTTGAGTTATAGCTGACCACTCGCCAATCTCGCCAAGTCGCTGATGGATTGCGTCTTCGAATCGACGGCTCATTTAAAGCGCTAACTTGCTAAATGCAAACGTGATTTCAAACAATTTACTTTTAAATAATTTATTGCCCGATATGATTTGAATTAAGAAGGGCAAGTAGAATTATATAAACTGGTTGATAAATAGTTTTTAACACAGTGATTTGCTTGAAATTGTGTTTTTTTTTTAACAAACAAAAGATATTAGGAAATTACAATTTACTACTTTTAAAGAAGTTCAACATTCCTTTGCCGAATATACTAGCCTCTCCCAATAAGTGTATACTTGGTGTATACGAAATACAATACAAATACTTATCCTTATTGGAATATTCAGTGATAATATTACCAAGACGACTTCAGCGTCTCATAAGTATTAAATTCTTGCCTAAGTGATCGGCTATCCTTCAAAAAAAAACCCGCCCAAAAATACTTTCCAAAGACTGACTTGACACTGGCAGAATTCTATCAAGTGAAGCCATAATTTAAAAGAAGAAGAAGACTTTCCAAAGCAATAAAAAAACACCCAAACTCATTTGAAAATACAAGTACCGTTAAAGTAGTGTAGACAGACGGCACGTGTGTAAAAATCATTAAATACATTGTTTTGTTCTTTTTGCCGTGCCCCGCAGCCTTTACACGTGTAATTACCGACCTCATTAAAAGCAAAGCGATTAGAATGCATGCCGGAATTTCTATTAGTCGCTATTACTAACGACGCAATGAAGCGCGCTGTCAGCTGATTGATACATTGGGAAATAACTTTACTTTATACGTGGTAGAGCCATGTTGCAGCTATATTAGTAGTATAGTTGTAGCACGAATGGGTCGGATCGACCGGGGAAGGACCACGCTCTCACAGAATACCAGTGTAAAATAGCAGCTTAACACTACTGTGTTTCGTATGGTGAGTGTAGAGAACCGGAGACCCTTTTTACTGGAAAAAAAGGCAGTCCATCTTAGTCCTCACGGGTGACAACGTATCTGCATTTTGATTCTTTATTGAGTATAGATGTAGATATCTATGAGTCACAGCAACCACTTACCATCAGGTGGACTGTGTACTCGTTTGTCACCCTATCCTATAAAAAAAAAAACACTCTGCAGACACCCGTTTGTTAACATTACTGTCGGTGCCTAATAGTTTATTATGTATTTTATTACAATTAGTCCGCGAACAATCTTTCGGAAAGCCTCGTATAATTGTACTATCTATAGGTTAACCAATCATCTTACAGGTAGGACCATAATATTGGAGCCAAAACAATATATGCAAATCAAGAACCTTGACTCAATGCTTTCGATATGCGCTGAGTGCTATCTTGGGTATCACATCGCAAGACAGGAGCACAAACGAGTCGGTCCTTGAGAAGCGCAGCGCCCAGTTTCATCGCTCTGTTAAAAACGCAACGTCTCCTGTGGCTGAGCTATATGTATTACATGGATTCGTCAGTGCAGTGGCTAATGAGTGTTGGGCGAACTCTGCTTCACTTTATATAATATGTCAAGCGTAACTTGACCTCATTCAATATTGCGTATACGAGCATGGTGAGTGGGAGAAGCTGGCGGTAGAATAGAGACAGTAAAATAAATCTAGTCATAGAGAGTCAAAGCTAGATGACAGAGCCTAGTGCGACAAACTTGCTGAAAAAAGATTGAAATGGCATGATTCAACAATATTCCATCCGTCGTATACATGCTTGTACATTATTTGGTCACCAAGAAAAGTGTCACCAGTCACTTATTGTTGAAGTAGTTCTATAAGCGCACAGTCTTTTATGAACACGGATCTCTTCCATAGACCTGTCGCATATAGAGACAGTAGCCTAATGATTGAGGTTATAGATTGCGAAACTAAACTTTGTGGCTTTGAATCCACCTTGATACAATTGCAGTGGACTGCTTTTAACTTAGTTCGTGTAGTGATCTAAATACAGGTAAACTTGATAAACACATTAATACTAATTCCTGTCACCCATATGGGTACGCAGAGATGACGGATTTCCATTTAGGATGATACTTACTATCGCTCTCGCCTCCTGCAATTTCTGTCGCTCCGTTTAATTCCTATTGTAAAAATTCGAACGCACTAATGTGACGAGGTAATAGATATACTTATACTGAATGAATACGGCGTAGTAGTAAGTAGTAAATTCAAATTGTAAGTTTTCGTTACTTCTAATATGTAAAATTTAATGTTTGTTTGTTCGTATTTTATGCACTGCCATACCGTTCATCAGGTTGCGGTAAAGCTTTGTCAACTTATCGCTTGAACTTGCGCGAGGGTTATAGGCATAGTACAATTAACTTGTACTAGATGGTGCGCGTATCGTACAGACATGTTTATTTAAAAGTTATATATGATTCAACTTCAATGAATCTGTTATCATTCTTAATTAAACCATATAACTTCAAAATTTAAAACGATATTTCCACAATTATTTCTTCTACGGCTGCAACGCGCGGGATACCAGCTAGTATACTTATAACTTCAACATATATAACAACATATATAACCTATGCTGAGTAAGGACATAGAATAGTGTCCGTGTTTTTCATCGTCTAAATCATACATTAATAATAGTCATATATAGACCATTATTAATGTTGTTAAAAGACCACACACTTCTTAACTTTTGTTAAAAAACTATCATTAGATGAGTCCTTAAAAAGCTTAAAGATTAAACCGAAGGTTGATCAATTGGACTCTTTAGGTTAAAAATTATAAAATGATTATAGCGATAGGCATTCCTTTTAAAGAGGATTATATACTCTGTCGCCTTTAAACGGTTGTTTATCTTCGTTCTCAAATCTCGAGTGCACTTTGTCAAATTGAAATCTAATACTTCTACTTTAAAGTGCATAATTCGTTAAACATATTCAACGGGTAATATTGGACTTACATATTGTCCCAACACATCAAGCGGGTCCATAGGTTTGATGTATTTGTAAAAGGTGTCGACGTTTTGAAATAGGCTAATTTAAGAAGGCCTCTTAGTCCCAAGGTTTTTAAGGTCTGCTGATATTTATTATAGTGGCCGTTTTATTGTATTGTGTATTTTATCATTTGAAATACTAATGTGTAAGCAGATAGAACGGCATTGAGTGATAGGAAATTGAGATGACGGGTTTTTAAACTTATATTGATTAGATTACGTTTTGGTAACGAATTGATATTTTTACACAAGTGCTTTTTTAATACAAATGTGATAAACGAGCACATTGTCCATCTAATTATTGTGGCTCATAGAGACTTACATCTATTCTTGATTAGAAATCAAAATTCAAATGAGTTGTCACCCATGTGGAATGCCTAATGAATAGAAAAAAAGTTCTCTTGTCACTCGCCATAGTAGGAAAGACAGCAGCACTATGCATGAGTCTTGACCTACCTGTATCCTTCTACTTCCTACATGTTTTATCACGTCGTCACTCAACCTACTGTCAGGACGCTAGGGGGTTTGCCAGTACGAGGATGCCACTTGAAAAGTTAGTAACCAATTCTTAGAGTTACATGGCGTTTTCACGTGGTAGAACCATGCTGCAGCTATATTAGTAGTATAGTTGTAGCACGAATATGTCGGCTCGACTGGGGCAGGACCACGCTCTCACAGAATACCAGCGTAAAATAACAGCTTAACGCTGCTGTGTTTCGTATGGTGAGTGTAGAGAACCGGAGACCCCTTTTACTGGAAAAGTGGCATACATTGGAATAAAGGGTTGCAACGCATCTGCTTTTTAATTTGTAATCGAGGAGAGATGTAGATGTCTCTGGGCCGCAGCAACCACTTACCATCAGGTGGACTGTTTGCTCGTTTGTCACCCTTATTTTACTGATTTTATAAAATATTTTGTGTGTTTTTTTTAAATTTATATTAAGTAGCAAGATATATAAGTAATACTAGCTGGTATCCGGCGCTTTGCTGCCGCAGAAGAAATAATTGTGAATATATCGTTTTAAATTTGGAACAGTGATATTGTTTAATTAGGAATGACAATACATTTATTGAAATTAAATGATATATATAAGATATACATATAACTATCAAATAAATTTGTCGGTGCGATACGCGCGCTACCTACTGTAAGTTAATCGTACTATGCTTATAACCTACGCACAAGTGCAAACATTAAGTTGACAAAGTTTTACCGCAATCTGATGAACGGTATTGCAACGCATAAAATACGAACAAACAAAAATTTATTTGTATATATTAGATTTACATACATTTGAAAACAACCATATCGTAAAGAGATGTTATCCTAAATTAATATAATATGTAATAAATAAAGTGTAATAGAGGCTTTTAATCTTATAATAGACTTTTTTTAAATGCTAGGACGGGTTGCAGAAATGTCAATTGCATTGAAGTGCATATTGTAGGAATTTATGATTCGGTACTGATCCGCAGGACTACGTTAGTTAGATATTCTAGTTCTTTTAAGGATGTCGTTGTTACAGATTTCATCACGCACTCTGCGAGCATAGCCCTCGCCAAAGCTAGCTGATTTGCGTTTGCTTATAGGGCCAGCAGTGAAAGATCATATTTAAGTTCCGTATTTTTTTATAGGATAAGGGTGACAAACAAGCACACAGTCCACCTGATGGTAAGTGCTTGCTGTGGCCCATAGACATCTTCATCTGTCCTTGATTATAAATCAAAACGCAGATGCTTTGTCACCCGTGAGGACTAAGATTGAATACCTCGTTTTCACTAAAAAGGGTATCCGGTTCTCTACACTCACCACACGAAACACAACAGTGTTGAGCTGCTATTCTGTGATTCCGTAAGTCATCTCTAGCAATACGCACTGGTTGTATACTTTTGTTTTGAGATTGTGAGTTATACCGAACGAGTAGATTTATCACAATTTCCAAAACGCAACCCACTCGCGTCGGTTGACCTCTTAGTAGAAGTATTATCTAGCAAAAAATAAAGAATTTCACCATTTAGCACTTTTATTGTTTCTGACGGCATATACTCAATATTGCCGTAGGGTTGTGATAATCCAGAGACACTTGCCCTTAAATTTCATAATATTTGCTCAAACCAGAGTTCCATGTCCGTTGGTAATTGTACCAATAAAATTGTTAATGCAATTTTAAGCGTCGATTTACTATGAATGAGGCAACTAGCACCAATGCGATACTTTTGATACTGTAATTGTTACTCTATTCGTAAGCGTGGCAGAGATCTTTGTCCAGGAGTGGGTTTTTACAGACTGACGGAAAGGAAAAAGAATATATAAAAATGTATGTCACTTTCGCGACGGTAAATAGATCCAAGTTTAGTGCAACACTGAAATGTTTTATAGTCAGCAACACGCTGCCCATAAATATGTCGCAAGACGCGCACCGAGACAAAACAATTGACGCACGCATTCAAACGTCACTTGACGGACAAACGTACAAACATAAACACGAACTGCACTCTACGCATTGCAGTTACAGCGCGCTTTCGCCAACTCAATGAGGTTATATAAATTTGTAAGGTGCAATAAAGCGACACTTAAAGCGCTTTTGTTAATAGTTCTTATCGCTATGTGCACAAATGAACTAAATCGAAAGCCTTGTTAGCCTGCATGTGAGCACTTGTACATTTTTAGCTGCATTAACTCTACGCTAAAACCCCATTTAGTTAAGCTAAGTGGAACGATGATTTCTAACGGTTCTAATATTGTTTTAACGAGACCTCTATAACTTCTGTCAAAAATAACTGATCTATTCGCGTATTACCGCTTGTCAGAGTCAAAATTTGTGCATATACATAAATTATAAGTTTTCCTACTTCGTCAAACTCAGTCCGCCGTGCTTCTCCAGTGCGTGTTATCAGACTTCACATGTCCCATAGACATGCAGGTTTTTTCGTAAATTAGCACCTAAAATTGCAATAAAAAATGTCATTAGTGCCGACGAGAATCGAACCAAGACTGCTCGCGTACTGTTCGGCTATCACGGTTTCATTTGAATATCTATATAAAATTCATTAACCTATTCTGACAATCAGGCCGCCTTAATTTACAGTCACATGATGTTAAATGGAAGCCGTGGTCCATAGACACCTACAATTATTTTATGCTTGATTAAGAATTAAAGTGTTGATACAATGGAGTTGTCTTACCAGTAAAAGGGTATCCGGTCCTCTGCTCTATCATACGAAACCCAACGTCATCATACTGAACCATTTCTGGCCGAGCTGGCCCTTTCCTGCTGCAACCATAACAGTTGCAGGGTGATTTTATCACTAATAGTGCCACTCGTTATATAATTATGTGTACGTAAATTTGATATTATTAATACTAACAGTGGATTCAGTAATTTCACATTTTCAAATCGCTCTCACAGAGATCAAAAATAGCAGCATAATGCAGCTGTTTTGTATGGTAAATGACAAAAATCAGATAATCTTTTACTGGTAAAGAAGCATTCGATTTTAAGGGAAGGAAATGCATCGACATTTTAATTCTTAATCTAGGATAGAGATAGTTGTCTACAGGCCACATCATCCATTTGCTATTGTGTAGACTATGTGCCCATTTGTAGCCCTTATTATTAAGTGGCGAAGCTTGCGAAGTCACTTATTGATTTCACGATGTCTGTCCGCCTGTCCGTCTGTCCCACGATTATCTCGAGAACGGTTTCGAATTTTCAAATTCTGTTTTCAGCAATCGATTACTGATCACCCAGGCATCTGAACCTCCTATTTTGAAACTGATTGCTCAACGGCAACCGTTAGAAACCGCTACAAAGCTGATTGCTTCGCCACTTTGCTATGCCGTTAGCTTGCTAGGTTTATTTAAAAGTAATATTTGTATGCTTGTTACACAATAACGCATGGTAAATACCTAAAATGATTTGGTTCAAATTTGGTACACGATAAAACCATGGATTTATAAAAATAGAGTTTTAATAGAATGTAAAAGCATAATTTAAATAACTAAAAATTATGAAATAATCATGATAGCTTCGTCGGTAAAAAAATCATTAAAATCTATTTACAATTAGGGAAGACATCGCGTAACATTTACAAGCTACGCGGCATTCTCTCTAAGTCCTCAGAAGTAAAAACTCTGCCTTCTTTGTTAGAAGTTCGCTGTATCAACTATAATATGTTAGGTCATACACCTTTTACAAATGAAGGCTTTTACTATGAATTACAAAAACAATTTCATTTTCATCAGTTTAAAGGTGCTATTATAGTGTGTTACAATTAAGGCGGTGTCGTGTATCGCAATTTACAAGAGACGTGGGCGCGTGTCCGCACCACCTGGGCTCCCGACGCAACTTAGTTTCGTTGGGCTATTTAAAACATACACTGGCTAGAGGTAGCGGATGGGTCGTGACTGTGCATACGTATGAATATGCTCTAAGTGACAAACTTTTCTTAAAATAATATTAATACAATCCTAATGTAGACGAATGTTTACGCCAGGGTCAGGCGCTTGTCTGTTGCTTTCAAAGTATGAATCCAAACTTCTATATCACGTTCTTTCTGGTTCGGGAAATTGTTAAAATATGACTGGATTCAGTAAAAAGTGAAGGAAAGAAAGCTACAGATGCGTTTTCACCTCTAAGGACTAAGGTGAAATAAGGCGATATTCTTCAAACCGGAAGACAGCAGGGCAAGTACATTTTGGCGACAGACAAGGCAGACATTGACTGACTTCTTCCATACATGCAATTTGTCAAAATCCTCACACTTATGCATTTCCACCTCCAGTACCGGGTTTTTTATGTGCATGATGCTCTTTCTCGTCGCTAGATTGAGCATTTTACTTCAATTATCTTTAGTTAACTGTCTTGTCAGCTGCGGGTCTGAGCGTTTAGAGTAAATTTCAAAGTACACCTGTGTACAACCTGTGTTCGATCCCTGTCGGGACCAATGAAATTGTTGTTGCAGTATTAAGGGCTAATTTACGACATGATCGGCGGTGAAAGAAAATATCGTGAGGAAAACGGAATGCCTGAGGAATTTAACATTTCGAGGGCATGCGGAGCCCGTCAACAATCACTGTAGCGCGGTGGTCTAATCGCTTCCAACCAATTTTGAGCAATGCGCTGGGTTACTATTTTGTTTTACTTTTTTCATAAAATTAGACAATACCGGTATCTTTAGCAGTTGACATTGTAATAGTTACTATTTTCTTTACTTGTAACATTACATGGATTAGATTCCGTTTATGAATTGGACCATACCGTAGGGGTGGGCCGTGAAATTGTGCATTACCATCATCGTTCTACGACCTCGCCGCTGATATTAAGGGGACTCTGACCCCATACTATCCAGGTGGATATTAGGGATGCATGCTAAGAGTAGTCTGTGAACCTTTAAAACATTATTTAAAAATGTAAATTATATATGAAAAATATACCCCAAATATTAGCTACAGCTTTTACGACGGTATCACTATATGTTAGGTCTAAAGGAAATAGTATTTTTTTAAAGTGACAAACGTGTTAGCAGTGCACCTGACGGTCCACCGATTGGAAGCTCCTATAGTCCATGGGCATCTGCAACCAATTTGGAAAAGAAAGTTCCAGATTGATTGTTACCTATAATGTATATGATGGAATGTCACAGGGCATATACTCCTAATACCTCCCATGTTGGCACTTAGCAGTATTTTTTTATTTATTTATAAAAAATACTAGTAATGCTATTAAAAATTACTAATATTCCCTTTAATCAATTCTGGTAAGCTTAAAATACTTGTGTTAGAAGTGGTTCACGACAGTAGTCGAATGGCGGATTCGAACCCACGACCTTTCTAGTTCGCGGTACGCGCCCTGCCATTAGGATACTGACGCTTTTTAAATTGTACTACTGTTTACTGTTAACGTACCTAATGGATCCAACGCCGAAAGTACTCTTATTTTTCCTAGGACTCTGGTATTGTCTCGTATTCTATAATTAACCCCCGACGAAAACAGTGAGGTGCTATAAGTTTGTAGTGTGTATCTGTTGCATGTCTGTCTGTGATCATCATAGCTCCTGAACGGATGGACCTATATTAGTTAAGATTTTTTCGTTTGAAAGGTGTCTTAATCGAGTGTTCTTAGCTGTGTTTCAAGAAAATCTGTTTAGCCGTTTGAAGATCATTACCTCTTTTTGTTTCGATACATTTTTTTTTATTCGTATATGTGACTATTGATCAGTTCTACGAGCGAACATTTCTGAGAGTCTTATACTCGCAGTATTGTTATTTTAGAATGTCCGTCGATAATAATTGGCATGCTTAGCGATTTAGAAATGCAATTAAAATGCGCAGCGGGCCTTTGCGGCAAATATTACAAAAAGCAAATAATTTCAGAGCCATAAATTTCTCTAAGTTTAACAAAACCGCGTTATTAGTTGTTAATCGCGGTCCTGTTTAACAATGGTGTGAGGGGCCGACTTGAAAGCACGGCTTTGCACTTTGTCGGTACGTTTTAGTCCCGCTTTTTGTTCATATTGACGGTCCAACGCAATGACCACACGGATGTATAGTCGGTGCTATAGGTTTTGATACTTGCGTACATTGTATTTTGTTAAATATTTACAGACGAAGGTTCAGTGAACGGTGCACCTGACTGCCAATCTACCATTCCTGGATTCGAATCATAAAATACCGAAAACTAATCACAACACGACTTATATTTGTATAAAAGAGCGAATTTTGATTTTTGACTTTGAATATGACCGTGTTTACCTCATCATTTTATTGATTTTTATTTAAATAAATTTTATAAGGAACATTCAACAGTTGTAATTATAGCCGATATTTTATAAATTCAATAGAAATGTTAATAATAAAATATAATATCTTATAAAATAATAGCTGTTCTCCGCGACTTTGTCCGAGTCGAAATTATTACGATTGGATTACATACTTAATTTTTTTATCGGTACCCTAATTGTTTTTCCAAAGTAAAAGTAGCCAAAATTACTCCTTATAACATCAGTTATCTCCCAGTGAAATTTTCGTCAAAATCGGTCCAGCCATTTCGGAAAATAGCCGGAACAAACAGACAGATCATTTATTTGTATGTATAGATTATTAGATTATTTAAGATTTTAAATTTTGTTATAATAGCAAGGTACGGGTATAATAGCTATAGCAAGTAGATGAGTTTTACTGTTTTTAAAATTATTATCGTTTTGAAACCCAATAATACAATTGCAATTTATGAATAATTTTTTAAATATTATGTATTAGGTGTTGTATTAATAATAATATTCATACAAATAAATGAAATTGTAGTGTCTGTTTGTAATGTCAAAAGAACAGCTTTTTACTATATGAATATGAAAGTATTTACGGTACTTATAACAAAAACATGATTTTTAAAATTTTTGTCTGTTTGTTCCGCCTAATCTCCGAAACGGCTGAACCGATTTTGAGCGGACTTTCACTGGCAGATAGCTGATGTTATAAGAATTAACTTAGGGTACTTTTATTTTATAAAAGTAGCCTAAGTTACTTCTTGTGTCATCAGCTATCTTGCAGTGAAACTAGGTCCAGCCGTTTCGGAGATTAGCCGGAACAAACAGACAGACAGACGCACCGACAGACAGACAGACTTAAACTTTAAAAATTGTATTTTTGTTCAGACACTTCAATTTTATTTATTTGTATATATATACCAATAAATAAAACTATATAAAATATAACTACGTCTTACATCTTACACACATATATATACTCGTTCCGTATATTTACTTTCCTAATAAATTTTTAAATGACACCTTTAAGTCTCCTGATGTCACAGTCACTTTGATTTAAAAACTTATTGGACATTAAAGTTATAAACTCCAATTATGTATAAAAAAAAGTCTAATATAATGCCTTAAATATTTTGAATAAATAAAAGTTAGTAAAATTAATAAGTCTAAGAAAAAAATATCCCTTTTTGTATCAAGTTGACTAAGCCACGCTATGAGGTGGTATTTTGCAGTCATCATACAAAGTTTTTGTTTATTATGGTTACAGGTTGCGTTTACCTTTTTAGGATGAAATTGATTTCACTGTGATCAGCAATAAGTAATAACACAACTGTGACTAGAAAATTTTTATTTATATTTACTTAATGACTGTCTCAGCAGACGTTGTTTGGCTCTTTCCGGCAGATGGCACAATAACTTTATAAAATTTATTAATCACTCGACTCTTATTGGGTCCAGATTTTGTGATTTTATGTTAGCATTAAACAAACATATTGTGAATATGAATCAATTTGATCCATTAATAAAGAACTTGCCAAAAACTTGACTACAGCGCCACCTACTGGATCTTAGCATAGCTATTATCCATTGCGTTGACAAAAAAAGTAACACTAATATGACCTCAGTTACGTCATTCAGAAGTTTAACGATCACTAACAGATAAACCAATGATTTTATAAATAAAAAAGTAGTGACCGACAGAAGATTCGGTTTCGGTTTCGGTAAGTTTCGGCAAAGAAACTAGTTTTGGTAATAGTTTCGGTTTCAGCAAAAAATCTGCCGAACCTTCGGCGGTGCCGAAAGTCAGTGTTCGTGGATTATCGTGCGTCGTTCGGATGAGTACGTAACTCGTGTATTATTCATAATTATACAGAAAGAGAAACTTTTTACTGAATATAAATTACAAATAATACTTATTGAAAGTTACTCTTTTGTTTAATTACCACTGGTTCGAAAAAAAACCTCTGTCTTTAGAAGAACCAGCAAGAAACCCAGCGGAACTTTTAAATAACAGCTTACAATCAGAGACTAATATAAACGTGGGCGAAGTTGCATCAGCGAGGACCCTTTTCTTTCGTTCCAAGAATCTACCCAATAGATATATCATACTAAACATGCCTTGACACGAAATACCTTCTCATATCTATTAATTCCTGACAAGTCTCGTATTCCGTCAATGTAACAGTCGCGGTCTTTGAAGGTAGTTACAACTTACAACGGCCTCGCAGTCGTACTTAAGGGGCTTCTTGCGAGGCCCCAAACTAAATTTGTGACTTTCTTTTTCGAGCGTAAAAGTGACCAAATTAATTAGTTAATCCGTGGTAAAGTCTGGGGGCATCGCATTTTAGGGGGCCTCGCGAGGCCCCTTTAATTGCGAGGCCGTGGGCGAGGGCCCACTTCGCTCACGTCTAGCTACGCCACTGCTTATAATCATGTATGTAACACAATTAACAACAGAAAACAAATTAGAAATAGATTGGTAGTGGTCACATCATTCCCAGGGGTTAGTATCATCCATAAACTCCTCAATATTAAAATAACCCTTTTTATACAAACTTTGTTTATTAAAGTTTTTGATCTTTGAGTAGGTTTGTATATTTTCTGGGATTTTGTTGTGTGTATATAGTGTGTAAGTGTGTGAGTGTGATATATTAAGTTAAAGCTCTCATTAAATAACATTAACAATATTGTGAACACAATAAAATATGTTCTCAAAAAAACAAAAACTTTTTATGGGTGTAAGTGTTGATTTTTTTTTTACAAAATGACTAAAAAAGTATTTCTTAAAGTTAAATTGTTGATTTTTACTTTAAAATAAATAAATAGACTATTACAATGACTGCTTTTCATTAACATGCATTACCTATCTGTATACATATAAAAAAATTACTAGATTTACATTTACTTCTTTACAGTATACAATTAAAAAAAATTAACATGTCTAAATAAGTGTCGATTTCGGTCGAAACTGACACCAGACCGAAGGTTCGTTTTCGGTTAAGTTTCGGTTGAAAATCCCGTTTCGGTCGGACACTATAAAAAAGATCAACTTACTAAACGGAGTGACAGAGGTACAAAATAATACAATATTTTTAATTTTATTTTTCTTAAAATCATGTTTTATTCTAATTTTTGAAGAAACAGGTGCCTAATCGTAGATCTCAAAATCATGGAGAAAATTCATTAAAGGACAACATCTTACCACAAGAATTTTTAATACCTACTGACTTAAAACAAATTAATGGATGTAAACACAATAAGTTCCAAAACTACTATAAGTTAATCAAATTAGGTTTTCATCACACTATACTACGCTACAAAATGTAGTTGAATCCGCAGTTACACCTAATCCACCGCAGAGGCTTAAACTGGGCTCGAGCTCGTTCGAGAAAGCCGCATTTTGGCTTTTGGGGCACCTTGCCCAATGAATAATAGGAAAAGTTCTTCCTAAGTAGTAGTAGTACTGTGGTAGTGGCGGTGCAAGCATATCAGTTACAACCATTGTCCCGTGGGTATAGTAAGAGGCGCCATAGGCGTTTTCCTAATACTAGAAAATAAAACCTGAGCTGGCCATCCCGCCTGCCAGCAATCTATGAGGAGGCCTATGTTCAACAGTGGACTTGGATAGGCTGTAATGAATATATGCAAGTTCGTAATACACATTATTCATCTATTTTTAGTCAATGTTATTATTCTGTATCTTGTAAAAACACTTTCCATTGACGAACTGTCATAACGGATAGTTACCGTAGCCTGACGAGTGACATTGTTCGACAAACAAATTAATTAACGCTTAAAGTTATCACGGCAACGTTAAGTAAAAGCCCGCAATACGATTTCGAAATGTCGAAGTCAATATTACTGCGCTGCTGTTAAGGTAGGGTTACATTGTTGCTCTGGGCGAATAAGAAAAATAAATTAATGATTAGTATCAGGTTTAAAGTAGAGCCTGTTTCAATAAAGACGTTTCGCGGAAAGTATACGAAATTAAATCTGAGGTATGGAATTTGACAGGGAATGTCAAAATTTGCGAATACTGTGACGCCGCGGCTAAAGGACTTCATTTGTGAAAAAGACTTCTTAAAAATAGTTATAATTATAGTTTAAATATCTAAGTTTGTTGAATTAATAAATGTACCTTTATTTTATCAAATAGCTAATCAATTACCGGATGATGCATGCAATGCATCATTGGGTAATTGATTAGCTATTTGACAAAAAATTACATTACCTGGTGACAGACAAATTACATTACTGTTCATTCTAAACTGCTGAACCTAAATCCTAGAGACTAATTATGGGAACAACATTACCAATGCAAGGTGATTGCATCTACTGAAAATGAATCGGAACATTCTGTCTCAGCAAAAATACTTCCCTGGAGGCTGACCAACCTTTTTAATTTACCTTTTTATTCATTTATTTTTGATTGAGCACGTGGATGAATTTGTGTAATTGGGATGTGTATTTAGCAGGGATGGTAGATATGATAAGGATATAGAACAACAAGTGAACGCAGGAAATAGAGTAATTGGAGCTCTACACTCTATTGTGAAAAGTCAGAATGTGTCAATAAAGGAACGTATGGCAATTCATAATGCTGTGTTAGTCCGTACTTTAATGTATGGTAGTAAAAGTTAGGTGTGGCAGAAGAAGCACGAGAGTATAATAATTGCTATAGAAATGCGGTCAGTACGGAGTATGTTAGAGTTGAATCTGAATGACCGCGTGAGAAATTGTGTGATAAGAGAAAAGTGTGGTTTGCAAGATGATGTTGTGACCAGGTTTAAGAAAGGAATGCTTTGGTGGTTTGATCATGTAGAAACAATGAACGAGGAATGAGTGACAGAGCAAATCTATATTGCAGATGTGAACCGCAGAGTCGGGAAGAGACGTCCTAGACGCAGGTTTATCGACCAAATTAGCCGTACTCTTCGCCTAAATTTAAAAACCCTTAAAATTATAACTTTTCAAAACGGGAAGTTAAACACTATAACCGTATTAGCCGTACTCTTCGCCTAAATTTAAAAACCCTTAAAATTATAACTTTTCAAAACGGGAAGTTAAACACTATAACCGTATTAGCCGTACTCTTCGCCTAAATTTAAAAACCCTTAAAATTATAACTTTTCAAAACGGGAAGTTAAACACTATAACCGTATTAGCCGTACTCTTCGCCTAAATTTAAAAACCCTTAAAATTATAACTTTTCAAAACGGGAAGTTAAACACTATAACCGTATTAGCCGTACTCTTCGCCTAAATTTAAAAACCCTTAAAATTATAACTTTTCAAAACGGGAAGTTAAACACTATAACCGTATTAGCCGTACTCTTCGCCTAAATTTAAAAACCCTTAAAATTATATTCATGTAACGTTAAGGAACACATACAAATATAACTCATACATGTAAAAAATGAGAAAAATTAAATGTTTATTGCTTCGTCTACTTACTTCAAGTATTTTGCACACGCCCCCGCTTATTTAATATAACCGCCATCTAAAATATTCTCGCTAAACGGAACACAATAGGGATGACCAGGCGTAAAAGTACACTCGTCATAACCTACGTTGAGTTGTAAATTTGTTTACAAATGTTATACAAAGGTATTATAAAAGATTTTATGATTGTGTTAATTATTTTTTTACTTATAAATGTAAGACATAAAGACACTGAGCTTTTGTAAACGTATTTGTTTAGGTACGGAGATTTAATTAAGAAAATAAAAAATGTAGTCGAAAGGATATGTAAATTTTTATTTACTATAAAACTTAACATTTTATTCTTTTATGTTTGTAAATAATACTTTTAGATAAAGTTTAGAGTGACTCATCGGAAAGTTATGAAGTGTCATCGCTGGGTACAGAAATCCTTATTATAGGAATAGAACATTGTTGCAGAGAACTAAGTATACTTACTTTTATATACTAAACTATTATTGTTACATATGTATAATAATATATAATTGACGGAAAAATCTTAAATTTAATTGAAATACTATTGCGCTATTGCGAGGTACAGACTTCATATAAAGGTCACGAAGGTGCTTCTTGCGAGCTTGTCTAGTTTAGTTTATCTCTATATTATAGTTTGTTTTTAAATAATGTGCGATAATATAGAGTGATAAATGAGTTACTAATCCACATGGTGGCAAGAGGCTACTGCAACCAATAGACACTTGCAACCGACTAAAGGAAGTGGTAATTTTTTTTATAATAGACTTCAATATAAATTATAAAGGATAACTCAAAAGTCAGACCTTGATCAAATTTATATGGGACCACATGGAAAGCAACAGATTTCAAATAAAAAAAGAATCATCGAAATTGGTTCACGTAGAAAATGTATGAGGTAAAACACATAAAAAAATACATACAGTCAATATCTTTTCGTAACCCTTCATCTTATTTTATTTAATAATTCGTCAAAAGAGTTTTCAGACATCCATATTTAAAAAAATATTTTTTGGATAGATAGATCTTTTTACATAATATTGACTATATTGCAAGCTTAGTGTGATAAGGGGATGCACCCAGTAACAATGATACAGCAACAATGGAATGGCAATCAGATAATCGTCGTCATAATTTACTGGCAGAATGTCTAGACTCAATGGCTAACGTCTCTCAACTGACCCTTGTTATTCCGAAAGAAACCAAGCGTATGTGTGTGATGTATTCAAAGAATCATGAATCGGAATTCCGAAACGGAGTTCCGTATGTATGTGGCCGGCCGTAAGCTGCTATTTTACGATGGTATTCTGTGAGAGCGTGGTCCTACCCCGGTCGAGCCGACCCATGCGTGCTACAACCATAATATAGCTGCAGCGTAGGTCTACTGCGTTTCAAATTCATTTTCACTTATTCGTTTACTACATGTATTTTTTCTTAAAATCAAATACTTAAATATTGTTTGCATTTTTTGAAATCCTATTTAACTGAAAACAGAAAACCAACCAAGCTTTGAGATACCAATAAAAATCAAAAATGGGCAGTCATTTTTGTCTTATCAAGTTTAGCAACTAGTCCTCAGAGATGGAATCGCATTTATTGACTGTATGTTTTTTGACTTTTTTCTGTTCGGGATTCCGAACGCACTGAATGTTAAGCCGGCCATGTACATACGGAATTCCGTT
Organism: Parnassius mnemosyne; assembly: GCA_963668995.1. NCBI lineage: Eukaryota > Metazoa > Arthropoda > Insecta > Lepidoptera > Papilionidae > Parnassius > Parnassius mnemosyne. The sequence goes on along the minus strand of CAVLGL010000084.1, from coordinate 20,915,298 downwards.
TCGTGATTTCGTTTCGGAATCCCGAATCGGGATCTATCTATCCGGAGATATCTTTTAAATATGGATGTCTGTATACTCTTTCGACGAATTATTTGATAAAATAAGATGAAGAGTTACGAAAAGCTATATACATATAAGATTAAATGTTAAACTGAGTGACAGGATAAGAAATAGTGAGATAAGGAAACGTTGTAGTCGGAAAGAAGATGTAGTGGCAAAAATTGAGAAAGGTATGCTGAGATGGTTTGGCCATGTCGAGAGAGTGAATGAAGAACGATTGACGAAATACGTGTATAAGGCGAGTGTAAATGAAAGTGCTGGAAGGGGTAGACCTAGGCGGACATTTCAAACTAAATCAGGGACGTCTTGAAAAAAGGCCAGGTGAAGAGCACCCGAAACCGTAGAGCATGTATGAAGAGAATAATGAAAGTGGACGAAGCGGAACAAGTATGTAAGGATCGTAGCAAGTGGAAAGAAGTGGTCTCTGCCTACCGCTACGGGAAAGAGGCGTGATTATATGTATGTATGTATGTATTAAATGTAAAAACATTAATAAACACACCTACCCGCTTCGGTCGTGCGATGAACATGGCGTTCCGTACGGAATTTACGAATGTGTGTTGTAACTCATACAAAATCTATGGAAGACTTGCATTCTGATTCTGAGCGGCTTTTTGCCGTTCGAGATTCCGAACGCACAGACTGTTATACGGAATCTCGATATATATATTTGTTGTTATACGGAATCGGAGAAAATTCCGTACGGAAAATTCAATCATAGATTTTATATGGACTTGCTGCGGTCGGAGTTCCGAACGTCGGCCACACATAGGTATACGGAATCCAGTTTTGCCCCCAAAATTTCGAACGAAAAACTACCGTACGTGTGTGACCATAGATTTTATCCGAACTTGCTGCGTTCGGAATCTCGAATCGGAATTCCGAAACGGACTTTTTCGATTTTTTGTTCAATACGATTCGGGTAAATAAGTCTTTTTCAAAAATGAGGTTAGTCTAGTAAAATTAAAAAATTATAATGTGTTTATTGGCAGGAGGTGATACTAAGAATTAACAATAGTTTAAAAAAAATTGTAACTTTAGATTTCAAATTATTAAATATGGTGAAGGTTATTACACCTCGTCAGCTGTTATTAGCAGTCTATGATAAAGTACGAAAGGTTAGAAAGTTCAATCTAATCAAGGTTTACCGTAGTATTACCTTGGACGAGAATTTATAATTACCTTCATAGAAAAAGACATTAGTGTTAATTTTGTAGTTAAATGTGGAGCTAATTTAATTTGAACGCCCATATCCCTTTAGTACTGTTATTTTTTAAATAGGTGCAAAATAATATTATACTGTGGGTGACGTTAATGGTGATAAAAGGAAATGAAACAATACATGACCAACAGCATCTTCCTAATAACAACTAAAAATAATATAATTTAAAATTAAAATTTTGTACAACTGACTTCAATATAAATTATTACGAATAACTCAAAAACCACGTGGTCAGACATTGATCAAGTTTATATGAGAGCACGTGAAAAGCACCAGCTTTCAATTAAAAAAAGAATCATCGAAATGGGATCACGCAGAAAAATATTATTAATTTTATGTGTGTTACACACATAAAAAAAGAAAATACATATAGTTGAATTGAGTAGTAGTGTGCCTTTTTGAAGTTGGTAAAAAATACTGCGGTTGCCTGTAAAGTGTGGAAACTATGATCCAACTTAAAAGGCAATCTATAGGAGAGACTTATGTTCAGCAGTGGACTTTTGATGGGTTTTAATAGAAGGGTCTTTTAATGAGTTTTCCCTCAACGAATTAAAAGCAATTATTAAAGTCTCGGTAAAAAAAAATGAATAATTAACCTGAGCAATTATTATTTTATAGTCTGTTATAAATAATTTTTTAAACGATGGTGTAAACGCGATGCAGTAAACAGCTGACTATTTTTAAATTATTTTCATTAGTTAAAATATTTCACACTGTTTCGTATTGTAAATAAAACTCTTTCAGAAAATTCATTAAAAATTCATTTTCGTGTCGTTACTACGACAACGTTCGATATTTATTTCTTTATTTATATTTTATTGTAAGACACGTTAAACTAAGGCTTACAATGGGCAGACTAAATGCTTTATAGAATCAGTTTATTTTACCAGGTTTTTATCAAGTCACTATCTCGTTTGTCTGACTGCCTGTCCTTCCGGGTGGAATCTTGCAACACAAATTTCTAGCGCTTCCCAATAAGCTAGAGACTTAACATTTTCAACATAGCTGAGATGTGGACGACAATATAGAAATATGTAGAAAACGTGCTATATTAAAATTTTTCAGTACAAAATTTAAAAATAAAATTACTTGTTATTTATTAAGTTGTAATAATGCAACTATTTTTTTACGTGGTAGAGAATTTTTTTTACGTGGTAAGCCATGCTGCAACTATATTAGTAGTATAGTTGTAGCATGAATGGGTCGGCTCGACCGGGGAAGGACCACGCTCTCACAGAATACTAGCGTAAAATAGCAGCTTAACACTGCTGTGTTTCGCATGATGAGTATAGAGAACCGGAGACCCTTTTTACTGGAAATGAGGCATTCCATCTTAGTCCTCACGGGTGACAACGCATCTGTATTTTGATTTGTAATAGAGGATAGATGTAGATGTCTATGGGCCGCAGCAACCACTTACCATCAGATGGACTGTGTGCTCGTTTGTCAACCTCATCCTATAAAAAAAGTATTTCAGATTTTTTTAACTTTATAAATGAAAATTCCATTAGATCGTGTGCATGATGAGAATAAGTGATAGGTGTAATAAATTAAAATATTTATAAATTGTATATTATAATCGGTGGTGTAAGAATATCATATGATTCTATAGGTGTTCTAAGAGGTAACAGAGGGAAACTGAAACCGGAGATGGGGAGCTGCATCTTATACAAATCAAAACTTATACAAAAAAAATCTTTGTCAAATAACATCAAGAAAATAAAAACGCCGGTTGCTAATCCACCTGCGTGGCAACTGTAGCGAAATTCTCCCTTAATGACAATGTATGCGGGAGGCCTTCTTTCAGCAGTTGTCTTTTATGGGTTGTGATTTTTTTTATATTTATTGCATAGGGTTACAAACACAGTCCACCTGATGGTAAGTGGCTGCTGCGGCCTATAGACATCTACATCTATCCTCTATTACAAATCAAAATGCAGATGCGTTGTCACCCGTGAGGATTAAGGTGGAATGCCTTATATCCAATAAATAGGGTCTCCGGTTCTCTACACTCACTAGCAGCGTTAATCTGATATTTTACGCTGGTATTCTGTGAGAGCGTTGTCCCTCTCCGGTCGAGCCGACCCATTCGTGCTACAACTATAGTACTAATATAGCTGCAGCATGGCTCTACTCTCTCTCTCTCTTTGTAGCGAAATTCCCCCTTAATGACAATCCACGCGGGAGGCCTTCTTTTAGCAGTTGATTTTTATAGGCTGGAATGGATGGATATTACAAATATGTAATTATATTAAATAAAATGTACACAAATACACATCTATACATATACACAAGTATACACATTATATATTACACCATATAAATAAATATATTCATATAACAACTGTGGTAGTTCAGGAATTAAACTTATTTTACAGTACTACGCGAGCAACCCAGGTTCGATTTCCATCGGCACTGATGAAATTTTCAATTGCAAATTAAAGTTTATTAAGAGTAGTAATATTTATTTAGACAAGTACACATACATAACCGGTTTATATTTTCTACGGCATTCGTAAAAAATGTAAATACAAATATCTCCGAACTGCATCTATAATATGTACTAAAACAATTTTCGAGGCTAAGATGTTAAATAAAAAAACATCCTAAAAATTTTTACGATACAAAAAAAGGTGCAAATGAATCACAGCGTGGGTCACTTTACACAGGGCAGCACACTTAGATCAATTAACATGTCGTATAATATATTTATGTCACAATAAAGATCTGAGAATTGTTCTGGTGACAATTAGTATACATTTAATGGGGGCATTGGGTATGAGAGTTAAAAAGGATTCCTGAATTATTTAATAATAAACAATCGTCCCAAAAAAATTGTATAATTTCACCAAATACAAGCATACTTAGGAAAATTGTTTTCGTTATATTCTCTAAATCTACAATAAAGTTCCATCTATGTTTCATGAAATGGTAAATATTCCCAAATTTTAAAAGAAATTTTTAAAAACTTAAAACATTTCTAATTGAGAAATGTTATTACTTGATTGATGAATATTTAAGCGACACTTAAGTAGGCATATTATAATGACATTGCATACATCATTCATTTTTGACATTCGATTTGACTAAATATTGTAAATATGCTATCCTAATTAATACATAATTTAGTTACATCAGTGCATATTAAATTAGAATACAATTTATTTAAAGCATTCTAATATAGTTATAATATGAAAATAATTTAATTTTATTGTATACCTAAGGGTTGAATGCAGCCAACGTAATTTTTTTAAATATCTATTTTGTCTGTATACTTGTCACAAATAAAAATTAATTTGAATTTAAGCTTATTAATATCACGACACGATAACGTTGTATGTTTATAAGTTTCAACTTAAGACTAAAATATTGCGTCTTTGGCTTTCACACGACTGCTATTTCTAGATTATATTGACATTACGTTAACCCCTATTTTGCTTGATAGTGCAAAGCCGAGTTCCTCTGCTCTGGCATTCCTGCACCTCATGAAAAATATTGTATGTGTTCAGTATTGTTGAATGGGTGTTTGGATCACAGTCGTCGGCCGTATTCAGCAAAAATCACAACTCACTTTATATTTTCCTACCCTAGTTTGAATAAGGAAGACATTAAAAATTAAAAAAAAACTAATTAAAAAAGCAAAAAGTTGTAAAATAATTTATTCATAACGGTTTCTGAACGCGATGATAAGTTGTACTGTATCGAAGACTTAAAGCCCCGATTTTAATTAAAAGTTAAATATTTTGCCTTTTTGAATGAACATCATCATCACAAAGTTAAACTAACAACTAGCGTTCGTCGTTAAAACTTCATCACTTATTTTTATTTTTCTACTCTTAGGAATGGGACTACCAAATTTAAATTGACTTCAAATTCAAACGGAACTACCTAAAATGGACAACTTACATAACAAGGCTATGCCTGGGGTTTCTTTGCGCGATAAACTTAAAAACGAGGATATCCTCAGTAGAACCAGAGTAACCGACATAGACCATCGGAACAGTAAGTGGAAGTGGCAATGGGCCGACCATATACCTCGATGAATAGACAACTGATGGACAAGAATAGTTCTCGGGTGGTAGCTTCGTACTGGTAGGCGAAGTGTAGGGCGTCCCCCCACTAGATTGAGTGCCTGGTAAGATATGTAAGAAGTCGATAGATGCAGGTGGCAGGACCGTACTTTGTGGCATTCCTTGGGAGACGCCTATGTTCAGGGCTGTAATGATGAAAAAGGAGAACCTATCTGACAGTAACAATAATTTAAATCGGTTCAGCCGTTTCCTCGAAATCGGTGAATATACATTAAAAACATTCGAAAGCGTCGCTGACTCGAAAATTTATAAATCTCTTATTAAGTATAAGTTACACAAATACAGCGCTTACTAAGGTACAAAAAAGTGTATACAATAATTGAGCTATATTTATTCTTTTTCGTTCCAAATTCAAATTTGTTAAACGTTAACTGTTCGAATTTCCCCATAGCCGTATCGATAACATCAATTGGCTAACTAATCAAAGCTTAAATTAATTGCATGTGTACTAGAGCCCAAATATATTAACATCTGACAGCGAATTCGATTTTCACTTATCTAGTCTTAGCTCATGATTTGTTCTAGACATTGTCGAGATTCGAGACCCGATGGCTGTGTAATATTTTAAATGGGTTCGCTGAAAGGTCGTCTGTGTTAGAGATAATAGGAAGATACATTGATTTAAGGTTTAGTAAACTATAAGTTACTAGTCATAAATATGAGGCTGTCTTCGGATATGGTATAATAAGCTCAATATTTAACTTTTATGTACACACATCAACTATAATAATACGTGAAGAGAAAACTTTGTAACTCTTTTCAAGGCATATTTCGTACATAGAGGAGTGTGAGCCTTAGCATAGTTAAAGTTACGTAGTATTATTAGTATCTGTGGTTAAAGTTTATATAGAAAAGGAGTGCAAAAGAACAAAAATTTACATGTAATATGTGTTATAACTAATAACTAAGGGCAATAAGATAAATATTATATACTAATTTAAAATAAAATATTATAATTTAGATGTAAGAAAGTGTTTTTATTATTATATTATATTGCAAACTGAACATGCACAAGCACAGTGCAGCCTACTCCAGGAAATGTTTTTTTTTCGCCTTACTATATACCTTACTATATATGTATATATATATATATATATATATATATATATATATATATATAGATTAGGATATATACATATTATAAGATAAATAACAATAATAATAACATGCCTCGTGATACTAAAGTCGCATAAATTTGTTCAGACACGACAAGTTATTATTAATCGGTACGAATAATTATTGGGTTTTAGATATCCACTAATTGGGTTTGAAACCGGTCTTAAAATTCTCGTATTTATCGATTGATAATATTGATCGATGTGTGGATTTTATCTGAATTATAAAATAACGACTTGTCGAACTCAGTCTAGGCAATAAATTTTCTCTCCGTTAATTTGTGTATTCACGAGCTTATACGAGTATCTATAATATATCAAGTTTGAGACTTTAAATGTGCCATTATATATATCTAAACTGACTAAATATGTTTTGTTTGTAAGTAATTCTGTAGTTTCAAAACAATAACATATATTTTTCTTACGTTTATCATACCGTTACCGTTTCCGTTACAGCTTAAATTCCACTGCTGAACATAGGCCTCCCCCATAGTTGCCTTTTAGGGCAGAACCTGCCATAGTTGCCATGCTTTTCAAGCTGGGTGGCAAGTATATTTATTAATTATTAATTTTATTACGTTTATTGAATTCAAATTGTTACATTGTTCTTCCTAAAAAAGCTTATTATATTTATAGAAATTTATACACATAGATGCTTTTATAATGGATGAACAAACGGTAAGCCGACAGTGTCATGACGTCACGCGTCGATCGAAGTGTAGTCAACAATACTGAGAATGACATATTTCATCGTTAATTTTTATAGTTTCTATTAGCGTTAATTACTATAATCATTATCATCACAGCTCATTATACATCATTGCTGAATAAAGGAATTCAAAGAGTGCTGTAAAGCACGGTTCAGCCACCTGCATCTAATGACATCCTGCGCATTTTACAATGTCATCCTTCCACCAATTGGTACTAATTCTACAATGTGTTCTGGCAATGCACTATTATGCATATTTTGTAATGGGTACTAGACTTAAATGAGAGGTGTGGTTTTACGAAACCGCAAACTATTTTTAATTGTTTACCAAATGTAAATGATTTTTTCCCGAAAAGGAGGTACTCGAGTACGTATTTTTAAATTACTTACTTAAAAATTGCCGATTTGTGTCTGGATGGTCTCGTGATCGCAAGTGGGGACGTATTAGCGTGACGATGCTTGACATCGTCATGTGTAGACACTTTTGTTAGGTTTTCGTTTGTGAGGGCCGATTTTTTAATCGTCAGATAAAAGTTATTTATCAAATAAATTATAACCTGACTGAATATAAAAGGAAACAATTGAGCTATTTAACTCTTTAACTATAATTATTAATTTGTTTATATTGTTGTATTTAATCCTATGATTTTTTTATCTGAGGATTAAACATCGGCCTTTATTGAATTACTTTTTTTTAAAGAATGAGCGTGACAAACGAGGACTCAGTCCACCTGAGGGTAAGTGGAAGCGGTGTCCCATAGACATCTACATTTATCCTCGATTAAGAATCAAAATGCATGTACGTTATGCATATGCATTTAATGTGGTGCAAATGTATATAATGCATTTGCACCCTTGAGGACTAAGATGGAAAACCTCGTTTAAAGTAAAAAGGGTCTTCGGTTCTCTACACTCACCATACGAAATACAACAGCATTAAAGCTGCTATTTTACGCTGGTATTCTGTGAGAGCGTGGTTATACCCCGGTAGAGCCGGCTCATTTGTGCTACAACAATAATAAAACTGTAGCGAGGTGCTACCCCGTATGAAAAAACTATAATAATTGTCGAAAACTTAGACATCTAGAGAGAAGTACTGGCATGAAAGTCTAGCTTCTCATATTTTCAAAAATATGTTAATTCCGTTTTACAACTAAATTTAGTAATGAAGTTAGTAAAATGAATGATCTAAATATTTATAATGCATTAAGCTAGAGATCAATAATGCAGAACGGGTTGTATTTCCGTACACCTTATCAATTAACAAGTAATTATATTGCTATTCGAAAATATTTTGCTCATTAATAACTTTGACAAGTAGCCGACTCTCCAATTAGATATTGCATGGTAATTAATGTATTTTAATGATTGGTTGTCTATTAGTAAATCGATTAATATTTCCTTCATCGCTAGATATCATATGGTCATTTTAATTGCTATCATATGTAATAGCATAAGATAAAATATAATGTAAGATTTGTGTTAGTAATTAATACATTCCATTTTTTTATAGAATAAGGGTGACAAACGAGCACGCAGTCCACCTGATGGTAAGTGGTTGCTGTGGCCCATAGACATTTACATCTATCTTCGTTAGCGAATCAAAATGCAGATGCGTTGTCACCCATGAGGACTAAGTTGTAATGCCTCTATTCCAGTAAAATGGGTCTCCGGTTCTCTACACTCACCATACGAAATACTGCAGCATTAAGCTGCTATTTTACGCTGGTATTCTGTGAGAGCGTGGTCCTTGCGTGGTCCGACCCATTCGTTTTACAACTATACTATTAATATAGCTGCAGCATGGCTCTACCACGTATAAAATTAATGCAACCTTTTCAGGCTTTATTAGAGGTTTAAGTATAAGCTTTAAATATTCCCGACAAAGGTTAAACTCGATTAATATTTCTTTCATTGTTATAATATTATAAATAAAATTAATACTTAGAAAGTGTTTTATTTTAGGTTTTGCAAATGTTATCTAGATAGCCTATGGTTTCCATCGGGAAATAATAAACGCAAGCAATAATAACTATAATGTCCTCCAGACCGGGCGGCGGACGGCGACCAGTCTCAACGGACTAGTCATCTGCGTAAGACGGAATAAAACACGTTGAATGGAGTTGAATTTCTTGACATAAAAATCTGATAAACGAATTTAGCGTGATCCGCTATCTCTGAACCCGGGATCTCATGATCGGCAGTCGCGCTTACGATCACCAAACCAACGAGGTGTTCAAACGCAAGTTTTAACTGACGGAGTAACTACATACTTGTGTAGTTTATACTTATAAACTACAATTTTTTTGGATTTGAATTTATAATACAATACTAGCGATCTGCACCGGTTTCGCGCGGGTGCTTTCTGGATCTAGACAACAGCACCACTTACCGGGTCCAATTGTGAATCTAAACCATCCAGGGACCCCATCAGATTCAGTTGAGCCAGTTACGAGTTTTAGCGAGACTAATGGATAGCAATTGATTTTTATATACAGGAGATATATTTTTTCTTTTTTTCTTTCTTTCTTTAAAAAACGTTAACCCCACACTAGGATTTTCTCCTGTATCGTGGAGGCATTTTACAAACAAATTGCACAAGGAAAAACATCCAGACCCGGAACAATTATTTGTAGGTCATACAAATACTTGTTCCGTACGGGATATTGTATATATCTCTGTATATAAAAATCATGTAAGTCTCAGAAAATGTATTTATCAATAAGTTTAAAAATTTTAATAAAAAAAGTATAAGGAAATGAATAAATAATTATAAACAATGTACATTTTGTATAATATACATTGTTAAAAATTATTTTAAAGAAAGTCCTGCTGGGTTTCTGCTAGTTCTTCCCAGAACAGAGTTTTTTTGAAGATGCTGCTGTCAATCTTCTGGTGTCTATCCGTGTGTCACCTTTTACGACACTCATGGGACGATATGGAGAAGTGGCTATTTTTACTCCACCCACAACAATGAAATAATGTAAGTTAAATACAGTGAAACCTGGATAACTGGGACCTTAAGAGAGACCTGACCTGACTGAGACCCAGTGTCTGAGATATCCAGGTATAAATAATTATCTGTCTCATTTACAGAGGGTTAGATTAATAGAGGTGAGAATAGAGGTTATGTCAGTTATAGAGGCGCGATTATTAAATAAAATAACGTATTTTATAAATATACTTAATACATCCGGACGATAGCAAAACCAAAATAAAACTGGAGGTCACTTTTTCACAATTAGCCAAGTGCGAAATTTGCGGGTAGAATAAAAATTACTAAACAAAACGGTATACAAAATATAGTCTCAGTAAAAAAGGTAAAATACACTCGCTGTCTCGATTATAGAGGTAATTATGACGATAAAATCGAAAGAACTCTACCCAGATATAGAGGTTTGTTTTGTCTCACTAACAGAGGTAATTCAGTGTTAAAGTGTCGGGACCTAAGCATAAGTTCCAGTTATGGAGGTTTCTCACTTATCCAGGTCCCACTTAACCATGTTTTACTGTATATACAAAAGGAAAACAAATTTTTACTTATAAATCAATATCGACTTATGAATATTAAATAATCACTAAAGTACATAAGTCTCAAAGGTACAAGTAAATCTGCCCCCTTAATGGGTAGCCCGTTTGAACGGATCCCGTTAAAAGGTCGGACTGTCCTTTCGATCGTTTTCCGACCGGTTGCCATTCGGCTTAGCGCTGTCTTCTTCGAAATTTATGTTATTAATGTAACATTTTGCATTACTTTGAAGTCTTTATTTACTTACATAACTAAGTGGTTATTTGAAAACAGACATATATATTGTATTACGTAAATATATAGACCATAAATAAATATGAACACGAACGTGTCATAAAAGGCGACAAAGAGAAACGAACCAGAAGATGGTCAGCGGCGTTATACGTGGTAGAGCCATGCTGCAGCTATATTAATAGTATAGTTGTAGCACGAATGGGTCGGTTCGACCGGGGAAGGACCACGCTCTCACAGAATACCAGCGTAAAATAGCAACTTAACGCTGCTGTGTTTCGTATGGTGAGTGTAGAGAACCGGAGACCCTTTTTCTTGAAAAGAGGCATTCTATCTTAGTCCTCACGGCTGACAACGTATCTGCATTTTAATTCGCAAACGAAGATAGATGTAGATGTCTATGGGCCACAGCAACCACTTACCATCAGGTGGACTGTGTGCTCGTTTGTCACCCTTACTCTATATAAAAAAAGCGTCGTCCTTAAAACATCTAGCAATAATATTAAACTACGGTTGCCAACCCACCTGCCGAGCGTGGCAACTGTGGTAAATATCCCTCCTGTGAGGCAATATTTAAGGTACGCTTACGTTCAGTAGTAAACTTTTGATAGATGTAATGATGTTGATGATGATGATGATTACGTAATGTATATATATATATATATATATATATATATATATATATATATATATACGTGATATTGACGGCTCCGTGGCGCAGTGGCTTAGCAATAAGTTGTTGCGCTGGGAGCCGCGGGTTCGAATCCCGCACGGTACAAGCATTTGTAAGATCTACAAATAATTGTTCCGGGTCTGTATGTTTGTCCTCGTGCAATTTATGTTCGTAAACTGCCTCCACGCCACAGGAGAAAATCCTAGTGTGGGGGTAACGTTTTATAAAAAAAAGTAGGCAAAATCTCCTATACAAGGCAATCTATGAGGGAGACTTATGTTCAGCAGTGGACTTTAATGGGCTGTAATGAATGGATGGATGTATGGCAGCTCAGGCATTAAAGGATCACCGTACCTTTCACAGTACGGAAGTAAGCAAGTTCGATCACAGCTGGCACTAATGAAATAATTGCTAATTGTAATTTCAATTGCTTATTTCTCACGTGTTTGGCGGTGAAGGGAAACACCGTAAGGAAACCAGGATGTCTAAGAAATAAAATATTTTTGTGAAGTCCAGCAACAAGCATTTCGGCAGAATAGTGGACTCTTTCCTACTCCAAAGTGTCAAGTAATAAAAGAAGTCCTGCCGTTGCATATATGTATACTGTTATTTCACTTTAATATAGTACGTAAATATTTTTATATATCTAATGGATTAATTATTAACACATACTTAACATGACCATTTAAACTTTCCCTTAGAACACCTCCTTAAGCAATTATGGTTTTAAAAATAAAACACATGGTTAAAGAATGTTGAATGATCATAATTATAATTCTTAACCAAAAAGTAAAAACCGCCTTCAAATTGCTAAAAAAGAAGTTATTTATTTTCTACCCTCAAAGGTGGAATTTAACCTCCTAATTTATATGGGACCAACCTTGAAGTATAATCTATTTAATAAAAATAGAATCATGAAAATTGATTTACAATCTGCGAAGATATCGCGTAACATATATACAAAAAAGAACATACACTCGAATTAAGAACTTTTTGAAATCGTTTAAAAAGTGAAAATGTGAACTAACTTTATACAGTCTGCTCAATGTAAATTTTTTAGAAGAGCAAATATTATTATTTAGAAATAACTGGTTGCTTTTAACTATTAATTGTAGATCAATTAAAAAAAAATCACTTCGTAACTTTTAATTTAATGTAAATTTTTAAAGGCAAAACTAATAAGCACGGTGTGGCCCCACAATGATATCACGGGCCGCAGGGTTTGCATGAACATTTTTGAGTATTTGTACAGCTGGTCACATTGCTTAAAAGTGGGATTGTCCTGTTCAAAACAAAGTATGGTCATATTACGTATACCTCCCCTGCACACGGTGCACACGTTCTGACGACAGACGCACGGATAATACCGCCATACGGCTTAGAGCAAAATTATTTTGTTCGCTCCGGTGCGCTAAATATTGAAATCTTTCATGAAAAGCATGCTTGTTAGTGATTCTTTTAAGGCTCACCTTAGCCGTTTTTACAAGGATTGGAAATCATGCTATTCGAAATAAAGGATAAATATAGAAGCTATTATTATCATAATCAAGCCGTATTTTTTTGCGCCCAGAAGCAATGAAAAGGTCTATCCTCCGGGAAGCGGGGGAGGGAGGTGGTGAATGCTCTAAGCATATCACGACAGCCGGCTGCGTGATTATTTGGGACTCACTGCGAAACCTAAGTGCCTACCCACTAAACACCACCTGTGATACTGGCATTGGCCTGTATGACCATTCTGCCGAATCAGAAGCGACCCCCTTTTGGAAAAGGGGGCGCAGATCATATGTTACTATAATTATACATATACGACTGGAAGTCGATTTTATTGCTATATTCAAAAAATTCGAGTTAATTCATAGAGTTTTCTGTTCAAGAGATTTGTCGTGATATAATTCTAATACAGCAAAACTTTTAAAAACAATCTATGAAAATAAATGTATTATGTTTTCTTATTCACATAACGTAACAAGTAACAAATTTTGATACTAAAGTCTTTACTAAAATACTCTAATAAGTATTTTTGCCATTGGAAAAATCTTAACATTTTTACAAATAATAAAGACAAGAATCAATCTGCTCATTAAGGCAACCCCATACTCAACTTAATTACCGTACGATCGAAATAAACATTACATTTTATTCTAAAACCGGTTATCATTCATTACATCTTAAACGATGTATGTGCCAGATAAGTCAGGGTAATTATTGCTTGATACGGATAATGATATGTACAACGATACCCAGAAACGTATTCCATTAAACCTAATTATACCTAAAAGTACCACTTTTCGTACCACGAAAGAAAAAAAAAACAAAACCAACAGCCTGCCAGTTTACCGTAATCACTGACCGAATGCGAAATTTAATTTGAACAATGTTAATTATAAATAAAATTCTTCGAAGAAATTCAAAGATGTTTTATTTTAAATGCTTAAGTACACGGGATAGCCTTCTTTGTGAAACGGCTTAATTTTCTACAAAGTAGCATAAAGGTGCTTCTGAACACGATACCAATTTCCTTCTTTTTATTATTTTATGAATTTATATTTAGTAGGTTGACATAAAATATGGAAGGTTACTCCTGCCTTTAAGTTAAGCTGGAATATTTTAAGTATTTAACCGAGTTCAAAAAGGAAAAGGTTCTATATTTGACGAATGTTTTCATTTTATTTATTTTAATCAATTTTTTGGAAATGACTGAACCGATTTACTTATTTAAAATAACACAGTTTTTATTGTAACTATTCAGGCGACATTCTAGTTGTTTCCTTGAACAAGTGAAATCACTTTGAGTCCGCTCCAAAGGTTATTTTTAATTAAATATCAAATTTCAAGACCATAAAATATCTTTACAAGATAGTTTCTCAAGTCAGTGCCAAGACATAGTGTATCGATCAAGGAATTAAAGGCCCGACTTTAGAAGGTATTATGAGGAATGAGAGCATGCTTTTTATTAAAGGTTTAACTTTTGTACATCACAAAAACAAGAAGGTATTCAAATTCCATGGCTAATAAGACAAGTACGGTGACCATTGAGTTTCATAGTTGTCAAATATAATATATAAATTATATCTGGGGGCACGGCAGTGCCCCCGCCAAGTCGAGCAACAAAGCGGCACAGCCGTACCATCCTTTTCTCGAAGCAGTTCAGGCCATTTTCGACCCCTATAACTTCGTTCTGGATAAAACTAGAAACCTGAATTCCAAGTAACCATTGTATGCATTGTATAAACACGGTATATTTCAAACTTCATTCAATTTGAACCAGTAGTTTAAGAATTATGACTAGTCAAAGTTTCTTAATTTTGTCACTCCCTGACTGACCGATCATCAAAACTCTAAGGCACTTGTAGCAGACGTACAAGCTTCAAATTTAGAATACAATTAGTGTTTAGTGTATAAATCAGGGAAAAACTAAAATATTTTGCTAAACAATCTAATTTAATATAATATGTATTACTTGTGAGATACATTGTGTTTTCATGCGATTGCCAAGTCAATCTATGTATTTAAAACATAAAAGATTTTTAATATTGATATGGTTACTATAAGATGTTGTTAGGTTAGCTAATTACGTAATAACTTGAGACAGAAGGACCCTTAAGTAGGGACTGATAAAATTAACCGACTTGGTATTACATGGATCTCACTACTTTTTACGGTAGAAGAACTAAGTTGCGAGATTGGATTTTTTTTGACAGGTTAAGTTTTTGATGGCATATTATTTTACGCCCACCCGGCGCGGCGGGTTACTGCCACAGAAAAAATACTTTTCGGAATATCGTTTTAAATTTGGAAGAGTTACATTGTTTAATTAGAAATGACAATATATTCATTTAAGTTGAATGAAATATAACTTTAATATAAATTTGTTGATACGATACGCCCACTACCTATTGTAAGTTAATTGTACTATGCTTATCAGTTTATAGCCTTCGCGCAAGTGCAAGCAATAACTTGACAAAGTTTTACCACAACCTGATGAACGATATGGCAGCACATAAAATACGAATAAACAAAAATTAATTGTTATATTTTAGACTAGCTGTTCGCCGCGACTTCGCCCGCGAGTTATTTGGGGTTTTAATTTTTTTGCGCGGAACCCTAATTCTTTTTCTAAAACAAAAGTAGCCTAATTTACTCCTTGTGACATCAGCTATATGCCAGTGAAAATCCCGTCAAAATCGTTCTAGCCGTTTCGGAGATTAGCCGCAACGAACAGACAGGCAGACAGACGGACAGACAGACAGACAGACAAAAACTTTAAAAATTATATTTTTGTTATCAGTACCGTATAAACTTTCATATGCATTTAGTGAAAAGCTGTAATTTTGACATTACAACAGACACTACAATTTTATTTATTTGTATAGATTAGAGGAATAGGAGAAATCAAGTCAATCGCACAACGAACATTTTGAGAAATTCACAGCAAAAAAAAGCACAACTGCAATTAAACTACTATTAAAATTAAACTCTTTAATATGCATAATATTGTAAGATGGCTCTGAGAGATGACTACATGAATACCGGGCTGGAGTTTGCGTATAAGTTAGAGAGGACATCTGTTTTCGACGCCTCGGCAGTCTTGAAGGTACGGACCTGTCCATCCTATGGCTGCGCCTAGACAGCGACGACCATTCCCGCGTCTAAGGGTGCCTCTAAAGGTCCCATAGCGGTAATGCCGAAACAGACCGACTCATCGATCACGCCCAAATGGCTATAGATTCCTTGTTATTGCAGATCCCATCCGCAGAGATTGCGATCCTTGGCGATTTTAACGCCCACTACTCCGAATGGCTCGGTTCACGTTCAACCGTGAATGTGAATGCGGGGAGATCTGTTTATGACTTTGCTTTGGCATATGGTCTTGCACAGCTGGTTACTTTACCTACGCGGATTCCAGACGTGGAGGATCATGCACCTTCCCTGTTGGACCTTCTGCCGACCCCTCATCACACTAAAGTCGAGGTTGCATTCTGCAGGCTGCCACCGTGTATGGCACTATAGGTCGGTCGATTGGGATAGGATGCGGTCTTTTTTTGCATCTTAACCTTGGGGTCGGGTTTGTTTCTCGCCGGAAGATCCCAGCATTGTTACTGATTCTGTTGCTGATGTGGTACTTCAAGATATGGAAGTTTTTATTCCAACCTCTGTGGTGCCCATCGGAGGCAGATCCCTGCCATGGTTTGGTCGCTCCCGTAAAATAGCATCACGCTATAAGCAGGATCACATCCTTGTTCTCTAAAATCATCATCATCATCATTACAGCCTTTCATAAGTCCACTGCTAAACATAGGCCTCCCCCAAGGAATGCCACAAAACACGGTCCTTAGCCACCTGCATCCATCGACTTCCTGCATGTCTTACCAGGTCGTCACTCCATCTAGTGGGGGGTCGCCCTACACTTCGCCTACCGGTACGAGGCTGCCACTCGAGAACCTTACTTCCCCATCGGTTGTCGGTTCTTCGAGCTATATGGCTGGCCCACTGCCACTTCAGCTTCATAATCCGTTGGGCTATGTCGGTTACTCTGGTTCTACTGCGGATATCCTCATTTCTAAGTTTATCACGCAGAGAAACCCCGAGCATAGCCCTCTCCATAGCTCGCTGAGCGACCTTGAGCTTCCTCATACGACCAGCAGTGAAGGACCACGTCTCAGATCCGTAAGTCATCACTGGCAACACGCACTGGTTGTACAATTTTGTTTTCAGGTTTTGAGGTATACCTGATGAGAAGATGGGTCGTAGTTTCCCGAACGCTGCCCAGCCGAGTTGAATCTTACGAACTTACGAACTTAGCTCCGACCGCATAGACAGTTTCCACGAGCTTGTCATTCATATCGTCCACTTCATTGCAGTCTTCTAGGCACTGAAAACGGTTTTGTAACTCGAGCTGAAAGGTTGCGGGACTTTGGACTAGAGCACTAGGGTGACGGAGCGTTGACTTCAGTCGACGTGACCTCTTCAACTTAACGTTTAGGTTCAGTGTGCCTTTAACCATTCGGTGATCGCTACCAGTTTTCACCCTCGCGATCACGGAGACATCACTGAACAGTTGTCGTCTGGTCGTCATAATGTCAATCTCATTTTTTGTCGAACCGTCGGGGCTCGACCAGGTCCACTTCCTGTGGAGCCGCTTCTTGAAGAAAGAGTTCATCATAAAGAGTCCCTCTTTCTCCATGAAGTCGGCCAGCTGCTGGCCCCTTGGGTTCCGTTGCTCTATTCCAAATTTCCCTACTTTCAGCTCACCGTTCTCTCTTGTGCCTAGTTTTGCATTGAAGTCTCCCATTAACACCGTATAGTGGGTTTTAGAGGAATGCATGGCTCTAGAGATATCCTCATACATTTCCTCCACCTCCAAATCCACCTCGGGATGTGCCGAGGTTGGTGCGTAAGCCTGTATGACCTTCAGCGAATACTGTTTGGTGATTCTGAGTATAAGGTACGCAACCCTCGTCGACACACTCTCAATCCTTACAACGTTGTTAACGAGAGACTTGTGGACGATAAATCCGACACCTCCTTGGGACAGATGGTCGCCCTCCCGGTGATAGAGCAAGTTGCCGGATTCAAGCATTACCGTGTCCTCCCCCTCTCTTCGGACCTCGAATAATCGTATAATATGCCAGCGTAACTTGTCTATCTCTTCTTCCAGCTCCACGATTTTCTCGTCAGTTCTCAGGCTGTGTGCGTTGTATGTTGCCAGGTCGAGTCGTCTAAGGTGGCAACCGAACCTCCACCGGAGATTCTAAGCACCCCCTGCCGCGCCGTTACCATGGTCGCCACCGTAGCCAGGAATAGCGGGGCCGCCGGGGACTGGAGGCCGTCTCTTTCTTGCTCTAATCATTTGGGGGTATTTGCCATAGTTGCCACGCTCGGCAAGCGGGTTGGCAACCGCAGTTTTTTTATTGTTATTTTGCTGTTATCAGAAAGATGCTGCTGCCCATCTCCAGCCTGTTTCCCTTTGACGCCTTTTACGACACCCACAGGAAGATATGGGGTAGTGGATATTCTTAACCGCCACTACACGGCAAATCAGCAGTTCTCTAACATAATGGTGTCCATTATGAACTGCCAGCTCATTAGGTACTTTGAGGATCAGCAGCTGATTAGTGACCGCCAATACGGTTTTCGTCGGGGTCAAACAGCTGGTGATCTTCTGGTCTACCTGACTCATACATTGGCGGAGGCAGTGGAGTCCAAGGGGGAGGCATTGGCCGTTAGTTTGGACATAGCGAAGGCGTTCGATCGGGTCTGGCACTAAGCGCTTCTTTCGAAGCTCCCTTCCTAGGTGCTTATTTTGGCTCATACTTTTATTAAGAAATATTTTTTTTTAAATACGACGGTTCAGGCACTTTACAGCACTTTACGGGGAGACAGGTGCTTGACAAAAGTTTGATAAAATCCATAAGATTAGTTTAATTCAATTTTAAATGTCTATCAAAGTGTAAAGGCTAAATTTTAAAAGGTACAAAGTACGTCCTTTGTAATCGTAATATATGTTTGACAACAATAAACCGTAAATAAGTTAATTAAAAAAATATAGTTAAAAAAAACTAAAGAACAGGCTTTAATGGTAAACCAAAGTAAAAAAAAAAATTTAGAAATAAAAATAGTATAATTAACCAGGATAAATATTATATAAGATAATGGGACGAGTTTATCAAATTATTATATTGTCATTGGTCCTTGATAAGTATACAAAGTTTCAATTTAAACTGACGGTTGAAAGTGGATGAAAATCAAATTTAGAAGGGTCGGTTACAAACAAACACATGAAGCTAATATAGTGTTAAAAATAGTTTTATGAAAATATTAACTTTACTAAAATATTAATTCAGACTCGCTGTCACTCCGCGTCGGCAGCTTATTTATCTTTCTTGCTACACCAGCCTCCAGCCTCCAGCCTCCCTAGCTAATAAAGCATTGATGGGCAAACCATACTCTTCAGACATGAGTTGAACTGTTTTGGGGTAAAGTTATATCTTGGGGTTGTTTTACGAGCAATTCAGTTTTACAGTTCAAATGTGACGCGAGGGGCGCGATGGTCAAACTTTTTTGTGTTCTTCATCTCCGTTTGAATTATGATCATGTTTGTGAAATATTTTACATGTTATTTGTAAACGATTTTGTTATGGTGGGAATGAAAGGAGTTTGCGACTTCACAGTGTGCTTTCTGACAACATATATGAATTTTGGATTGAGCCCTTTTCAAGTAGATAGATATAAATAAATGCTCGATTGATAAATACTATTTTAACATATTATAAAGGCATATAATATGCATTTAAAAAAAAAACTGTCAGTTGTAGGAACGCACGTCAGAAGTGAAAACTATTTAGCACACATACACATCTGTATATATATATATATATATATATATATATATATATATATATATATATATATGTATCGGAACGTGACGGTTACGCGAGTTCAGTGCTTTTTCCCCATCCCAAAAGACATTACTACAAGAAATTACTTTACATATATGTATATTATTTAGTATTAGTAGTAGGTTAGTCCGATTAGTTAGTACGCCGTAAGTGTCGGCTAATCTTTTGTTTTGTTCCAATAATATTAGTTTTTAAACACTTACCGATATAATTTGATATATTACTCTTTATACGATAAAATTTGTATATGACAAAAATTGCTTAAGATCTAAAAAATACTTGTTTCAAAACCTTTCCGCACGGTCGAATTTAATTTAAAAATCTTTCTATGGCAACATGTCCCACTATTTTCATTTCACGATTTTACAACATCTCATCAAGCGAGGGCTTGATATCTTTTATATTTCCCAAGGTGTAATTTGTGTGAGCGCGCCCCTCAATGAAAGACATAGAAATGCAGCAAAAAAACTACCTACCCAGCCACCGTGTCCAATTTGAACTAGTGAAAAATGAACCTTTATTATCCTTACTAAATTATTGTAGGACAGCCCCGTACCACGATATACTTATCTGATATTCTAAGAATTACTATCGAAGCATTTACTATTTCTTAAGATATATATATTTATATAATATGATATATATCTTACTGTCCGTTTTTAAAAATATTATTAGTAAAATTAAGGACGTAGTTTTTTCTAAAGTTTATTACAGGATATAAACTTTATATTCACGGTGTGGCTTAAACACTGAATATACTTAATACTGATATATGTGATAACATTTTTTGCACTTTTCTCGTCGCGTGTGAGCATATAATATAAATAAATATTTATAATTTTTACAATATAGGAAATATTTTTGGCATGTAGGTCTAGGTCTATGTTGTATAATATAATATGTTCGTTTCTATTATATTTCGTATATTTTATACTTTATATTTATTATATAGTTTAGAAGTTACAGGCGCAAACGCCTGTACCTTCTAAACTAGTGGTTTGATTATCATCATAGGTAAATGATATTTCAAATGGTTTGTTATATTTGATATTAAATCTTAGTTATCGGTGATTTAGTAGTTGAATAAACTTTATAACATTTCGTTGGCAAATAATAAATGATATGGCGGACATGGACTGTGAAAAACACATAAATGTTAATTAACAGATGTAGCCTCGTGAGTGCAGGTTCCCTCCCTTATGATGTCCAAAGAAATAAACAAAGTAAAATAATTCAAGGACATGTGGAGTCCACCAACATGAACTGGAGCAGTGAAACAAAATAACCCACACAGAAATAAAAGGAGGCCTGAGCCCATTATTGGTACGAATATAGGCTGTAATTTTAAGCAAATGTATCGTGTATGGTATCACATGGATGATAATTATAAAGAACACTTAAATGTACACATGAAATATATAATTTAAAATAGATCACTATTTCCAGAAGTTGATAAAAATTATCATGGCGTGATTTGTTGTAATAAAAAATATTCATCACTGAACTCAAAATATTTGTAAATAAAAACGCATGGTAGGGGTGTCGCAGGGGCCAGACGTCGTAACTTTACGATTTCAAGTTTACTGCAGCGGCCCTGCAACGATGGGGAAAAAATAAATTGGAAACCAACGCCCCCATGATAGTGGAGTAACATTTTACGATTCGAGACTATAGGCCCTTTTGTCGAATACTTTATACTACAGCCTGCCCTTATACTAATTATAGACCACGTTTAAGTGGTATCTCGTCTTAAAGGTAATAAATAGTAAGTCTCTACGAAACAATTAAACTTATTATCAGGCTGTCTAAAATTGAATAAAACTATTTTTACGGATTTTATCGCGTTTAATTTACTTATTTTTAATTCTCGACGTTTCGGGTGTTTTACAAGTCTGCAGTCTGTGAACATATTCAAGACCATCTCCACCATTTCATCAGATTTGATAGACCACAAATCCTGGCAAAAAATGCCGTTTCCTACTAAATTACAAGCGAGGCTATTGAAATTAAAAAAAACATCCCAATTTCAACAGAGAAGATGGATGGGTGCTGCCATCTACTTGGGATCCTATAATTAGCAAAATTAAATTCAAACCCAAGTATACCACTGCAAAACTTCAAGATATTGTAAGCTAGATCGTAGATTGGACCAAAAACATTCAAAACCTGAAGGCAGCCAGGCTAAATATTACATCGGGGCGTGAAATATCTCAGCCCAACCCATGACCACGGGGGCTGTTAAGCACCCGAAACGTCGGAATTTAAAAATAAGTAAATTAAACGCGATAAAACCCGTCAGAATAGTTTTATTCAATGTGAAGTATTCGCATAAATATAAGAAATCATTAGGCTGTTTAAAGTTTACTAACTTTGTTTAATTACGTATAGTAAGCTCAAGTTATAATAAGTTCAAGCTATGGTAAACTCAAGGTCGCTCAGCGAGCTATGAAGAAGCATAATGCTCTGAATTTCTCTGTGTGATAGACTTAGAAATGAGGATATCCGTAGTATACTATGAATACAGAGTAGCCGACCAATACAGACAACCAATGGGGAAGGAAGGTTTCTGAGTAGCAGCCCCGTACCGGTAAGCGAATTGTAGGGTGGTCCCATCTAGATGAAGTGACAACCTGATAAGAGATGCAGAAAGACGGGGATGGATGCGGGTGGCTCAGGACCGTGCTTTGTGGTATTCCTTAGGGAAGGCCTATGCTTAGCAGTGGATTTGCAACGGGCTGTAGTGATAATGACGATGATGACATATCAGGAGGGGATCAATATAAAAGATAAACAATGCTATATTTTTTTTAAAAACTAGTAATGTTACTAAACATTACTAATATTCCCTTTAACTACTTCTGGTAAGCTTAAATGCTTGTGTTAGAAGTGGTTCACGACAGTAGTCGAATGGCGGATTCGAACCCACGACCTTTCGAGTTTGCGGTCCGCGCCCTGCCATTAGGCTACTGACGCTTCTTTAGATATTACATCAGACAACTTATTTCTTGTGCGTATGTCCGTATTAGAGTTGTTAATTTTAATATCACAATACAAAACAAAAGCTCCAGGTTCCTTTTTTGTAAATAAAAGGGCCAACGACACGCGTAGTCATGGAGCCTATTTTTAGTAGGCACAAGGAATTCAAAATGGCAGCACATAATGGCATGCAATAAAATGATTTTTAAGTAAAATTTATCTTATCATTTTTAACGTATTTACCAAGCATTTGTAATGAGTTAAGCGGCTTATGGACCCAGTATCGTAAATGCGAGAGTCTGACAGATGTTTATTATTTTTATTAAACAACACAATATATTATGAATTTTCAATAATATTTCAAGTAAGTAAGCAAGTAGAAATGCTACAAAGACTTTTTATAGTAATATTGTAATATGTGCAAAGAATATGATGTACTTATACAGGGGGTTATTTTATAAAGAGTAGCCAAATTTTAAACTTAAGTTCAAATTTATAAATAACGATATACCGTTAGTGCAGTTTTTCAAAATACTACTAAATAGGGCTTCTAATTTTATTTGGAAATTATCTCAAATTAAATGTAATTTATGGCCAGTAACAGCGCTCCTCTCTGTGCGGTTCAATTCACAACGTTTTTGCCTACCGATCAAACCTTACGAATGTGCGTGCGTAGTAAAATCAGTTAAAATAATGCATTACCACACATTATGAATTTAAGTGATAAAAAGGACAGAATTTTTGAGATTTTTTTTTATAAATTTTTCTTCACAATTTGCCTATATCACTTATTCTGAAACTTCTCTGCAAATTTGGTCGGTTATCGCAAAATAACCTTGTAACCTATACAGTACAGTATAATAATATGCCAAAAGTTGTAAAACTATAGAAATGTTCTTCTAAATTTGCTAAATATAGAACGTACCGAAACAAAATACCTTTACCTTTGTAATTTCTAAAATATTGCAGTAAATAGTAACATTATAATTATTGCACCTAATATGTTATTATTGACTGTAAGCAAGTTGTAATATAAATTCCTTAAAATAAAAAAATAAATTAAGTGAATTTAAAATTTACTCTGTAGTGGTCACGAGAGTGGAAGTGGACAAGAGAGCATAACATCTATATAAATTAGGGAAGTAATTAAATGTAAAACCCTAATAAAATTTCGTTAGTGAAAAAAAAACACCATTTAAATCATTTGGTTAGCATTCAAAGGTTCTGTTTGCAATAAAAAAAACATTTGGCAATTTTTGTATCTTGATAATGTTCAGTAATTTAATCATAAATAGGCTGCTTAATATAATAAATTTATATCTATTTCATCTTAAAGTTAAATGAATCCTGTCCTAACCATAATAACCACTTGCTCTCTTGTCAGCATTCGACAAAATTCATCAACCTTACATTGTTAAATGACATCGGAGATCGATCATTACTTACAATCGAAAACTAAAGTATGTGTGTGACGATAATAAAGTCACATTCAAACAACAGCTGCAGTCAACTATTTACAGGGGAATTCAAACGAGTTTACGTGGTAGAGCCATGCTGTAGCTACATTAGTAGCACGAATGGGTTGACTCGACCGGAGAAGAACCACGCTCTCACAGAATACCACCATAAAATAGCAGCTTAACGCTGTTGTGTTTCGTATGGCGAGTGTAGAGAACCGGATATCATTTTTACTGGAAAAGAGGCATTGCATCTTAGTCCTCACGGGTGACAACGCATCTGCATTTTGATTCGTAATCGAAGACAGATGTAGATGTCTATGGGTCGCAGCAACCACTTACCATCAAGTAGACTGTATGCTCGTTTGTCACCCTTATCCTATATAAAAAAGTAGCGTAAGATTAAAAAATAATATTTTGTGTTCTGATTGAGGAACGAACATTGTGGCGTTAGAGGTCTCCGTGTAGCAGTAGAATTGTTTGACTGACTGTTTTAATTATAAAGTAATAATGACGTTAAACATTAAACAACAAATAAAGTTAAGTCTAGACTAGACCACGTTTATTCAAGCATCAACACTATCAATATTTTATGTATGTGCGAACCAGCGTTTGCGTTGATTCGCCGAGTTGTGCCCACAACCCAGCTTGACGTGATATCTTTTTGTAAGAGAAGTAGACAAACGAGAATACAGTCTACTTGTAAGTGTATGCTATGGCTCTTAGACATCTGCATCTAACATCCATTTACCAAAACGCAAATGCGTTGTCGCTCCTGATGACTGAGATGAAATGCTTTGTTACCAGTAAAAATGGTCTCCCATTCTGGATACCCATTATGCTGCTATTGTATAAGCAAAGTCCTTCCGCGTTCTAGACGACCTATTCATGCTGCTGCCATAAAATACTGCAACGTAGCTTTATCACGTATAATAATATTGTCTTCCAGGCTGAATCTCGGTAACGGTGGCTAGTCTCAACCAGTCTCAAGATATAGTGTACATGTGTG
Organism: Parnassius mnemosyne; assembly: GCA_963668995.1. Taxonomy (NCBI): domain Eukaryota; kingdom Metazoa; phylum Arthropoda; class Insecta; order Lepidoptera; family Papilionidae; genus Parnassius; species Parnassius mnemosyne. The sequence continues at coordinate 20,889,827 of CAVLGL010000084.1, read as the reverse complement.
GGCTAATACAAGTGCACTTTCTATTTCCTCACATATTACGATGATCTAAAATAAAATAATAACTACATATTTTCATTGGTCACATTACTGTAGCTGTGATTCGATCGTTGATGGTTGTGTAAATGTGATCAGATTAGAATAGTTTTTATTCAATACAGAGTTTATATTATTCTTATTGTAAGCCATTTATTACATTGTTACCACTGCTTCGGAAAAAAAAACTCTGCCCTGGGAAGAAATAGCAAGAAATTCAGCGTGTCTTCAATACAGTAACATTATACTGGACACTGACTTTTAAAATTTAAAAAATATAATATATAGGATATCTATCTTCTTATATTTTAGCACACAGTACATAAGGTTAGTGGATACTGTACCCCATAGACATTTACATCAATCCTCAATAAAGATTCCAAATGCCCTGGACTGCTTAAGACTAAAATTGAATGCCTCGTTTCCAGTAAAAAGGATTTCCGCTTCTCTTTACTTATCACGCAAAACACAGCAGCGTTAAGTTGCTATTTTACGTTGGTATGCTGTGAGAGTGTGGTCCTTCCCTGGTTAAGCCGACCCATTCGTGCAACATCTTTAATATAGCTGCAACATGACTCTACCACGTATAATATAAGTACTGTATAACATAGATTTCTTCTTTACTAATATAGCACGTTGGGAACCTATGTCTCTCTGTCACTAATACAGAAAGTTCGTAGCTAAGAAACTTATTGTAACGTCTCATCTTGAAACTTATTGAAATCATTTCATTTTGTCGCGTAATGTGTGATTACCGTAAGCAGGAACTAAGGAAATCACAGAAGGTCTTGTGTCTTGTGACCTCTGATAGATGGTGGAGTGACCGTTTCTTGTATAACTTACTTTTGTTTATAGAGATTAATTTTGAAAATAATTAGAACTATTATTAATGAAAGATACACCTAAAACTTTTGTTTTATAAATCTGGTTAAGTTATTATGAATATGGCATCAACAACACTTTGTTTTATGAAGTCATTGGTATTGTGACAAAGAATAACACCGACAGCTTATAGTCCATTATTTTTACAACAGCTCTTAAACTCTCATACATAAATTTATCCATAAAAAATTAGCACTTGAAGTGATTACTCATCTAAATTTTTATAACATTAGTAGAAGTTGTAAAATCACAAAAAAACAGTGGTAGAGCCACGCGGTAGTTTTTGCTGTCGCACGGACGGGCCGGCTCGAACCGGGGTGGCACCACGACCTCACAGAAAACCAGCGTGAAGTAGAGGTTTACCTCTGCGTTTCTCTTGGTGAGTGCAGGTGGCCGGAGGCCCTTTTTACTGGAAATGAGGCATTCCATCTTAGTCCTCACGGGTAACAACAAATCTACATTTTGATTTGTAATAGAGGATAGATTTAGATGTTTTTCTTTATTAATATATCAAGATATGTATTCTCTTTTTTCTTTCTTCATACCGTTACCGTTACAGTCTATAAAAAGTCCACTGCTGAACATAGGCCTGATAGACGGCCTCATAGTTCCCACGTTTGGCATTCCAGTTGGCAATCGCAGTTTTAATGTTTTGAGCTGTTGTCAGCAATATGCTGCTGTCCGTCTCTTATTTCATTTCCCTCTGTCGCCTCTTACGACAGCCACGGGAAGGTTTGGAGTAGCAGGGTTTTCACAGCGTGCAACTGAGGCTGACATTGTAAAAAGAAATTATTAAAAACTTTATAGGCCCATATTTTTTTTAATTAATTTTGTTTCAGTACAACAGGCCAGGTAGAGTCATGCTGCAGCTATATTGGTAGTATAGTTGTAGCAAGATTGGGTCGGCTCGACTGGTGAAGGACCACGCTCTCACAGAATACCAGCGTAAAATAGCAGCTTATGTAGCGAACCGGAGGCCTTTTTTACTGGTAAAAAAGGCATTCTATGTTAAACCTTACGGGTGACGACGCATCTGCATTTTGATTCTTTATTGCGGATAAAATAAATGTAGATGTCTATGGGCCACAGCATCCACTTACCATCAGGTGGACTGTATGCTCGTTTGTCACTTATAAAATTATCTATAAAAAAAAAGAAACCACGCTTACATATGGGATAACAGCAACCGCGCTCGCATTTATTAAAGAGTTCCGTTGTCTATCTCCGAAGGTGACCTTTACGAAATTTAGATGGGACCATTTCAGAATTCCAAAAAAAAAAAATAATTTTGCAAATCCGTCTACACATGACGGGGATATGCCCGAACATACATTAAAAAAATATATAAATCCAAATTGAGAACCTCTTCCTTTTTTGAAGTCGGTTAAAATAACGAAGTTGCTCGAAATGTAAAACTTAGTACTTGGCCAGTGGTAAATTATGGTTAAGTTGTAAAACAATACCCTCTAAATGCCCAAATTAGTGTTCATAAAATAATGATAATATAAATATTGTAGAATATTAAAAACTATAATAATAAAAAAACAAACTAGAAACTTAATTATCATATAGTCCTACTCCCCGCGGTATCGTGCCAAGAACGCTGGCTGCGTTTCCCCGCTGAATAGCTATACTTAGCCTTTGAGCGAGAAAAGAACCAGCCCTCTTGTATTGTAGTATAATTATAAATATTGTGTATCCTATCAAAATCAAAAATATTTTAAAACGCCGAAAGAATTAAAGCTTAGTAAAATAAAGAACAAATAAAGTTCAAATAACTAAAATCTTGAGCGTTTGTTTAAGAATGTGTACTATTTAATCGAGAAATACAATCGGAGCTGATCTGAATGGACGCTAAACAAATTATGAAATCCGATCTTGGCATAAAGAGCGATCCATCAACATTTTTGACAGATGGGAAAGTTCCGACTGCTTTTTGTATGACGGCTATAAAGACTCGATAAATTTAAAATTAAAAAATTAAGTATAGTCCGTTTTTATAGTCACTACTTATATCTATACAAATAAATAAAATTGAAGTGTTTGTAATGTCAAAATTACAGCTTTTTACTAAATGCATATGAAAGTATATACGGTATGAATAACAAAAATACATTTTTTTTATTTTTTTCTTAAAACTTTAAAAATATATTAAATTTTGCGTGGTAGAGCCATGCTGGAGCTATATTAATAGGATAGTTGTAGCACGAATGGGTCGGCTCGACCGGGAAAGGACCACGCTCTCACAGAATACCAGCGTAAAATAGCAGCTTAACGCTGCTGTGTTTCGTATGGTCAGTGTAGAGAACCGGATACCCTTTTTGCTGGCAAAGAGGCATTCCATCTTAGTCCTCACGGGTGACAACGCATCTGCATTTTGATTTTTTATTGAAGATAAAATAAATGTAGATGTCTATGGGTCACATCAACCACTTACCAACAGGTGGACTGTGTGCTGGCTTGTCACCCTATCCTATAAAAAAAGGTCGTTTGTCACTTCAGTTTAAAAAAGTTTTGATGTAATATATTATAATAAATTAATTGTTGTTGTTACCATGCGCTTCCTTTTTGTCAATCGTTCGTAATTCTCCACAGCTGGAAGCGTTTTTCTCATTGCAGGAGGAATTACTTGGCAGGCGAATTGGCAGTACAATACCCAGAATTCGAAGATGCAACGTATTGTTATGTAATGTAATCAAAGATCACTCTCAATATGTCCCATTGCTGGGTCTTTTATTTCCGAGAGAATTTCGGAACTGGTTAGTCCCCCAAGATGCAACGGAACGAATCACACTTGGTCGAAATCTTACGAATTATTTACACATCAAATAAATTTTTAAGACTGTTTTGAGTTTTATTAGATTTTGTTAGAATTTTTGATGTTTCGTGTATCAAATTGTTGCTTTCCGCGCAAATTATATTTATTTTATTCTACAACTCATCGAAATATTTATATTTCTCATACCAATATGTTTAAAGATAATTCGTCAGTATTTAGGTCTTGAAATTAGGAATAAACAATATCAGTGAAGTTGGCAAGGATAGAACTTGAGAGACGGGCATCATGATGATGATGATGATGAGATTTGTTTGAATTTTTAATGTTTCGTCAGATGGAGACTTCAGCGTCAACATAGTAGTAGACTGGTGACGTTTAGTTTCAAGGTCACTTGGAAGTAAATTGACCTCTAACAAGTTTGGTGTACTCAGTAGATCTGCTCTGTTACCGTACTGCAGACGTATGAGTAGGCTCGATTGGAGAAGGCTTGCGCTCTCACAGAGTATCATCGTGAAATAATTCTGTATAATTCTGTTGTGTTTCGTCTGGTACTACCAGTACACTTACTGTTATTGTTACAGTACAGTACTTGAGCGACTTTGTTTGTAGCAAGGCAGAAAATGATGCCTGTATTTTGTTTCTATGGGTCACATCATTTTCTCTTAGCAATACTCCTTTTAAACTGGTATTTGTGCACTTGTACTTCTTTTCACCTCTTACTTGGATAAAAAATGTCTTAGAAAACCTAAACTTGGTGGAGCAGGCATAAAAATAATGTATTTTTTCTAAACATTAAAGGTTAGAATTTTCAAGGACTGAGCTTGTGCCATTTGTTTATCGAAATTTCAACTAAGGAAAGTAGTAATTTTCAAACATATCCTATCATAAATATCAATTTGGGTGCGAACAACGAAATTATAGCGTCAGTCGTCGACAGTTAAGTGATTTAGTGCTTTTTGGTTTGGTCTTATGTTTCGGCATCGCATCACAGAGATAATTTACTAAGGAGAGGCATAATAATAATAACTTATTTTTTAATTATTCGAAAGTAACTCTGTCTTTATAACGAGAAGTTTTTTATGTGTTTGGGTGTTAATGAATTACATGAAGTGTTTTTTTTTTTAATTAATACGCCCCATCCCGCCTCATGCTTACGTGAGATTTACCCTATCGTTTTTAAATAATTAATTTCTCATAATATTAAATCAATAATACTGATAATACTAATAATCGTTATTACGGCAGGGAACTCCCCGAGTGAAATCTGAAACTTGTGCAGCGTTTATTTCATATCGGGGTATATCGGATGATTTTATAACACAAAATGTTATCTAAAAAAAAGTTATATAAAAATGAATATACGACCCTGTCCCTTAGAACGATATTTGGCGAGAATTTGTCTTACCCCTTCCCATTTTGTGTAGTTTAAGCTTATTTAATTAATGGAGTCTCTTTGTATTTTGTTTCCTCTTGTATTGTCTTGCTTTTGAGCCTGCTTTGAGCCTTATTCAACTAACATAGATGAGTAAAGAAAATTGCTTGTGCCTAAATGGATACAGATATTTGAGGCACTTAACTCCTGTATATAGACTTGTAGCATGTTGTTACTTCCACTTAAACCATACCATGGGAAGTGCTGTGTGGAACTAATTCCAGCCGCTCAATTTCAACATCGCATATCGCGACAAAACTTGCGATACCAGCCATACCATCTGGATGATGGGCGGTCCACCACTGTGCGATTTAGTTGTGCGAGGAAGATGATTTCTTCCTCGCACAACCTCCTTATGGAATCGATTACCATCAGCAATTTTTCCGGACAGATGCGACTTAGGGACCTTCAAGAAAAGAGCCTACTCCTCTTTAAAAGGCCGGCAACGCATCTGCAATTCCCCTGGTGTTGCAGTTGTTCATGAGCGGCGGTTGTCACTTACCATCAGGTGAGCCGCATGCTCGTTTGCCCCAAGATCTCTCTGGTATTTCTTATTGCCACTTCTTACGACATCCACGGAATGAAATGTCATGAAATTCTCTTCCGCCACCACCACATTATGTACGTTATATTAAAATTCAATCTAATTTGTTAGGAGGTCCCAAGTTCCATGGTACCTATACGTGGTAGAGTCATGCTGCAGTTATATTACTGGTATAGTTGTAGCACGAATGGGTCGGCTCGACCGGGGAAGGACCACGCTCTCACAGAATACCAGCGTAAAATTGCAGTTTAACGCTGTTGTGTTTCGTATGGTGAGTGTAGAGAACTGGAGACCCTTTTTACTGGATACGAGGCATTCCATTTTAGTCCTTACGGGTGACAACGCATCTACCTTTTGACTCTTAATCGAGGATAGATGTAGATGTTTATGGGTCACAGCAACCACTTACCATCAGATGGACTGTGTGCTCGTTTGTGACCTTTATCTTATAAAAAAAAAATGTTGGTATGGGACTTATAGGTCCCAAGTTAATGAAGTATGTAAAACATAAAATAATGTGAGAAATTTCTAGTATGTTCTAAAAGGCTATTCTAATAAGATATTGGGTTTGTGTTTGAGTAGGAGATAGGACGGATAGATGAGACGGACGGATAGATGGATGGGATAGCTGGTTTGTGTGGCGAAACCTATAATTTTTTTTTGCTTAACGTGTTCTGAGTAGCTCACTGCTCTTTGCACTCTGCTTACTCCTTCGGTGATTACAGTCGTACAGTTATGTAGAATGTTGTTACGAAGTACTTTTTTGCTTAAGAGTCTGCCTGGGTAAGTACTACACCCTTACTCCTGCTGCCAAACGGCAGTACGCGCACTGTAATTTCAATCTTCATTATAATTCAGATTCAGTTAGAATAGTCTCGGCAGCTTTAACTAGTAGATAAGCGAAGTATCACTTTATAATCCGCTTGCTTTTTGTGACTTATGATGAAACATAACTACATCGTTGGATACAGATGGTCCAGGATTGTGTTTTGTAGTAATCTTTAGGAGAAGCATATTATGCTTAGGAGGAGTCGTTATATTTTAACTTATTTTGAATTTCCGACTTCGTTTTATTTTAATTTCCGACGTTGCGAGTGTTTTTCAGCATTCATGGTCAGTGGCGACTGAGGTATTAAGCGTCCAGATGTCATAGTTAACCAGGGCTACCTTAAAATATCAATTATAATTTTTTGGTCAAATCCATGCATAATAAAATTAACGCATCGTGAAGTCAGCCAATTTTGCTATTGAATCAATCATGCTATTTAACTTTAATAGCCTTACAACTTTTGCATATTGTAGAGGCACGAGTATATTTTACTTGAGAAGCGTGATTGGGGATGTGTGTGCCTAAATTTACTTTAAATTTTATTATACAATGTCTAAAAGTTCGACGGCAAAATTCCTTTAATCGTTTTAAAATAAATCAATGTTATTTATTTCCCATTTCATTGTTTTCTAAAGTTTAAATCATATCATCATGGAACATATTGCATTTAAGTTGAGAGTCGTAATATAAATTATTTTAATGTCACGAACAATGTCTTTCGCGTTGAAGTTACGGAGTGAACGTTCAAACCACATCAATAATATTTATTTATTACATTAACATATGCCCTTATTGTAATGGGTATTGTACATGAGAGTTATTGCGATTTGAATTTGATATTGATTTTTGTTTAATTCTTTTATTATTAAAGTTTCGATGGTTTGAAAAAAAATTGAAGAATTTTGCTTTTCTTTTCTCGAAGTTTCAAGTACATTCAATATTAAAAAATTAATATAAATAGTTTTTATTTTCATGAAATCTTGACTTGTAACAATTTGAAATTAGCTAGCTTCTTCAAGCGTTGTTGAATTGTAGCAGCTATTCTAACTATCAACAATGTGCACAATTTACGACAGTGTTATAACATAACAAAGGTAAGTCTTTGTCCAATTTAAACCAGTCGTCAGCAATAATAAACATTGTGTAATCTGCCTTACACTGTTGCGAGGTTCCCAGCCTACGCATACGTTGATCAGGTAATAAACTTAAGTTATGGTTGTTAATATCACTTTATTACTGTTATAATTATCAATAATCACAACGTGTGTTGAAAATCAAGCAATAAAGAGGGACGTATCTTAGCATAATGCAAATAAGTTTAAGGGGACTTGGCTGAGAAATCAGCTTAATGGAATTGTTATTATCTGTAATTACACGGAGATTTTTAGCAAGCACAATCTTGCAAGATTCCTTCTGTATTTTTACACCGTACTTTTATTTTGTATTTAGTAAATGTATTGTGTATCATGAATTTGCATGATGATTATTTAATTTTTTTTTAATATCTATAACAATAAAATACTAAAAACTAAAATTACCAAACAATCCTACCTCCGCGTAATACTGCAAAGCACGCTTTCAATTCAATTCAGTTCAGCAAGGAAGCAGCGTTTCCTTGCTGAATTAGGGCTATATTTTTATGCACACACTTTTTCAATTTTAACATTACATTTCTGCAAGAAACTATAAGATGTTAATTAAAACATTCTAAAATAGATTATCGATTTTGCGATTGAAGAGTCGTAAAGAAAAGCAAAAAAGGATTATTATGAAAATAAAATAACTCTTTCTGGTTCTTCCCAGGACAGAGTTTTTTTTTCCGAACCAGTGGTAAAGTAAAAAAATACTCTTATTAAGTGGTGCCACGCTTGGAAGGTGGGTTGTCAATCGCAGTTGTTCGTTATGTTGAATTGTTACCTGGTAGACGCTGCTAATCATGTTCATTTTCATTTCCCCTGTCCCTCCTTACGAGGACAATTTTCTAACTAACACCGCCATCGCATCGAAAATATCTATGAATAATATAAATTGCTAAAACACAACTAAAATTGTTCATAAACCAGTTCTAAAATTTTATGACACCAACGCCATCTCTCATCTGGTAGCGACACTAAACACATGTCCCTTGTGATGATGTCCCTTTTTATGCAACCATAAAAGTGCTTTCGCGAGGTTTTACTTTTAACAATAAAGTGTTTATTAGCTTTTCACTTTATGACTGCAAAGATGGCACATTTTTATTTACGCACAGCATTATGTGTAATGTTTGAGAGAGTAATAAAAATGTAGCATTGGAGTACCGCATAAAATTAAAGTGATAAATTATATGGTGGTGTTCGAAATGTGTCTGATAAGGGTCATGGCAGTTTTATTAATTGTAATAAATGTTATCTTGTAGTATAGATATATTGATGTTCTCTTCACTGATTGAGACCTCGGCGGCAATAATTGAGAAGGTTGTCAGAAGTGATCTTTATTGGAGATATTGTTTATCTTTTAATTAAAAGAAATTAATCCTCGCCGTGGCGACATTTTACATACATAAATTACAAACTTCAAAATCCGGAACAATTATTTTTAGGCCATACAAACACTTGTTCCGTGCAGAATTTGAATCTGCGGCCGGTAGCACCGCAGTCAAATGTGTGTCTATATATTATCCATATAAGTAAAATGAAGAGTTTTGCAGTAGTGCGCGCATCACGCAATAACTACTGGACAGATTTGTGGACAGACACTTGGCCCTTTCTAAAAGAAAAAATTGCGATATCTTCATTTAATATAAAGTTATTCAAGTTTTAAAAAACAATGATTTTTATACGGGATCAACGATTTTTATACGTCAACTGTACGTCGCTCTCTCTCGCGTTACTAACTCAGATAATTTATATATTTTAGCTACAAACGGAGCAACGAATAACATTGTTTACAGATAAATTTTATCTTTTTGATGTTTTTTTGCCGTGCCGTGTAGTGGCGGTTAAGAATATCCACTACCATACCACTACCATATCTTCCCGTAAAAGGCGACAAAGGGATACAGGCAGGAGATGGGCAGCAGCATCTTCCTGGTAACGGCAAAGATACAATAAAAAACTGCGGTTGCCAACCCGCTTGCCAAGCGTGGAACTATGGCAATATACCCCCCATGATGAAAGTTACGAAGAGACGGCCCCCAGTCCCCGGCGGCCCCGCTATGCCTGGCTACGGTGGCGACCATGGTAATGGCGGGGCAGGGGGTGCTAAGAATCTCCGGTGGAGGTTCGGTTGCCACCTACGACGACTCGACCTGGCAACATACAACGCACGCACCCTGAGGACTGACGAGAAGAATGTGGAGCTGGAAGAAGAGATAGACAAGTTACGCTGGCATATTATAGGATTATCCGAAGTCCGAAGAGAGGGGGAGGACACGGTTATCCTCGAATCCGGCAACTTGCTCTATTACCGGGAGGGCGACCATCTGTCCCAAGGAGGTGTCGGATTTATCGTCCACAAGTCTCCCGTTAACAACGTTGTAAAGATTGAGAGTGTGTCGACGAGGGTTGCGTACCTTATACTCAGAATCACCAAACGGTATTCGCTGAAGGTCATACAGGTTTACGCACCAACCTCGGCACACCCCGATCAGGAGGTGGAGGAAATGTATGAGGATATCTCTAGATCCATGCATTCCTCCAAAACCCAATATACGGTGTTAATGGGAGACTTCAATGCAAAACTAGGCACAAGAGAGAACGGTGAGCTGAAAGTGGGAAAATTTGGAATAGGGCAACGGAACCCAAGGGGCCAGCAGCTGGCCGACTTCATGGAGAAAGAGGGACTCTTTATGATGAACTCTTTCTTCCAGAAGCGGCCCCACAGGAAGTGGACCTGGTCGAGCCACGACGGTTCGACAAAAAATGAGATTGACTTCATTATGACGACCAGACGACAACTGTTCAGTGATGTCTCAGTGATCGCGAGGGTGAAAATCGGCAGCGATCACCGAATGGTTAGAGGCAAACTGAACCTAAACGTTAAGTTGGAGAGGTCTCGTCTAATGAAGTCAACGCTCCGTCCCCCTCGTGCTCTAATCCAAAGTCCTGAAACCTTTCAGCTCGAGTTACAAAACCGTTTTCAGTGCCTAGAAGACTGCAATGAAGTGGACGATTTGAATGACAAGCTCGTGGAAACTGTCCATGCGGTCGGAGCTAAGTTCTGCAAGACCCGCTGCAGAAGAACACAAAAACTCTCCGATCACACTCTTAATCTCATGGCTGTTAGACGGGAGATGAAGCTACGTTCTTTAACAGATTTGACAGCATACAGGCAACTGAACAGACAGATCTCCAAATGCATGCGGCGGGACTTACGCAACTTCAATACAGCTCGTATTGAAGAAGCGATCGAGCGGAACCAAGGCTCCAAAGTCTTTGCCAGAGATCTGTCTGCCAGAAAGAGCCAACTATCAAAGCTGTGGACCGAATGTGGCAGCATCGTTTCCGGGGCACCTGAGATTTTGAGTGAGATTGAGAGGTTCTATGGGCAGCTGTCCACGTCATCGTTGGAGCCGCACGCAAGTGTGAGTAACGATCCAAGAGCGAGTCTTGTCCGACATTATTCCGATGATATCCGTCAGTCTGAGCGAGATTAGAATGGCTCTACAGCACCCTAAAAACGGCAAGGCCCCAGGCGAGGATGGAATTACAGCGGAGCTTCTGAAAGCGGGTGGAAAACCGGTACTTGAAGTCCTTCAGAAGATCTTTAATTCCGTCCTCCATGGTGGCATTACACCGGAGGCGTGGAGCAGAAGTGCGGTGGTCTTGTTCTTCAAGAAAGGCGACAACGCTCTCTTGAAGAACTACAGACCGATTTCCCTTCTGAGCCGCGTCTACGTGCTGTTTTCGAGAGTCATTACGAATCGTCTCGCGCTCAGATTTGACGACTTCCAGCCTCCCGAACAAGCCGGTTTCCGAAAAGGCTTTAGCACCGTAGACCACATACATACCCTTCGGCAAATTGTACAGAAGTCCGAGGAGTACAATTTGCCACTATGTCAGGCGTATGTGGACTATGAGAAAGCCTTTGATTCCGTCGAAATTTGGGCGGTGCTGCAGTCCCTTCAGCGATGCCAAGTTGACTGTCGGTATATCGAAGTGTTGAAGTGCTTGTACAGTAGGGCTACGATGGCTATCCGAGTACAGAACCAGAGTACGAAACCTATCCAATTGCAGAGAGGTGTAAGACAGGGTGACGTCATATCCCCGAAAGTCTTCACCGCTGCATTGGAAGACGTTTTCAAGCTTCTGGACTGGAAAGGATACGGTATCAACATCAATGGCGAGTACATCACTCACCTTCGATTTGCCGATGATATAGTCCTTATGGCAGAATCGCTGAAGGACCTAAGCACTATGCTCAATGACCTCAATAGTGTTTCCTAACGGATAGGTCTTAAGATGAACATGGACAAAACAAAGATCATGTTTAATGTCCATGTCACACCTATGCCGGTAGTTGTTGGGAACACTAAGCTCGAAGTTGTTGACGAGTATGTTTACCTGGGACAAATAGTCCGACTAGGTAAGTCCAACTTCGACCGAGAGGTCAATCGACGGATTCAACTCGGTTGGGCAGCGTTCGGGAAATTACGGCACATCTTCTCGTTAGGTATACCTCAAAGCTTGAAAACGAGACTGTACACCCAGTGCGTGTTGCCAGTGATGACATACGGAACTGAGACGTGGTACTTCACTGCTGGCCGGATGAGGAAGCTCAAGGTCGCTCAGCGAGCTATGGAGAGGGCTATGCTCGGAGTTTCTCTGCGTGATAAACTCAGAAATGAGGATATCCGCAGTAAAACCAGAGTGACCGACATAGCCCAACGGATTAGTAAGCTGAAGTGGCAATGGGCCGGCCATATAGCTCGAAGAACCGACAATCGATGGGGAAGAAAGGTTCTCGAGTGGCAGCCTCGTACCGGCAGGCGAAGTGTAGGGCGTCCCCCCACTAGATGGAGTGACGACCTGGTAAGATATGCAGGAAGTCGATGGATGCAGGTGGCTCAGGACCGTGTTTTGCGGCATTCTTTAGGGGAGGCCTATGTTCAGCAGTGGACTTGTGAAGGGTTGTAATGATGATCATGATGATGATGATGTTTTTTTCCCTCGCACATACGAAAACTCTGTACGAACGAAAACAACTATTTCTGACCTGACTTTCCTTAAATCAACTATTTGTTCTGTATATAAAAATGCAGAGAAACAAACGTAAATACATAAGAAAAGACTTGATAATTGGTATTATAAGATAATTTTTTATAAGTAAATATTAAATATTCGGTTGGGCATGTTAAAAAATGTCTCATTAAATATTTTTATTTCAGTTTAAAACACGATTACTTATTTGTACGAGGCAAACACAGCTTTGGTGAGTCATAGGTGTATGACGAATTCTTCGAAACATTTATCGGAAAAGGCGTTTGACCAATTTATACTTATGACAATCGAACCGATTTAATCGCTGATTTAAGTGACTTATAGAAGCAACTAAATGAATTACAAAATAAAATGAAGTAAAAAACTTAATTTGGAAAATCCAAAAGTGAACGCCTCATGAGCGTTTTTATTCTTTTTTATGAATATTAAATGAAATTTTGATAAAAGAAATAAATAACCTTTAAACGGTGTTGAGTTCAATAACAAAAATCAATAGGAATAAACCTTAGAATATATAGAATCTTATTTAATACTATATATCTCAATCTATAGCTTACATTTCTATTAAGTGAGAAGACACAAAAGCACACGCACAGACCAACGGACGGCAGTCCATATATTTTTCCAATTATATTTTTTGTTATGTAATCTAAAGTGAATCAATTAGAAAATAAACTAATCTTATAATTCAATGTCTTTAGTTATTGTAACGTTAATAATAATATGAATTTGATGTCAAGCTAAATGTATAAGAACGATTTTATAAAATAAATAATTTATAAAGAATATAATAAAGACGGCAATACTAGGGATTGATAAACCTGATATAAAAATTTTATTTTCCTAGTATATTTATTACATAAATGTATGCACAAAAGCAAACATTTTGAAAGCGTTTTTAGAACATCTAAAATATCTTCTATTCCTACGTAACAAACCTCACTTGAAAAGCAACGACACAATTGCCAGTGTTTCAACTGTGTGTTCCTTTCAGTTTTGACACTGCGTTCATGTCAACAACTGTCTTCCTGTTTTGATAACGTTATTAAAGCTAATTATCTATACACTAATTTCAACTGTTTAGAAATATTTGCTATTAATAGTAATTAATAGTGTTTTATATAATTACGTTATTTAATTATTGCGAATTCAGTATTTATAAACCATTCAAAAATTAATAGTGGCATCAGATATGACTGAACTAAGTGGCGCAAGTATGAGTCTCTTGAAGATGACTACATAATTGTGCTATTTGCTGTAGAGCCTATCGGTCCGTAGTGTCCACGTGCGGTGAAATTCTTAAAGGTACTAAGGGCTGGTTCTTTATTTAAATATTTAAGTTTATTTTTTTATTACTATGGTAATACATGTATATTATTTAATAAAATATTATAATAATATGTTGAAAAATTAAATTGTTTTAATTATTTCTTAAGATTAAGCGACATGTAATGCAACTACTACTACACATCAAATACAATTTATTTTTTATCGATTTTATTACATTTATATAACTAACCTATTTTTATACATACATACATACCAGACGTTTCGAGTGCTTTTCTATACTTATAGTCACTAGGGTATTAAGGGTTTGAACGTCCTGATATCATGACTAATCCCGACTCTATTCATGTGTGTAGTGGTACTTATATATATTTACAGAGCAGGAAGCATTGTTAGTATAAAATATAAAAAAAACTAGGAAAGCTTATCACCCACACATCGTTACAACGAAGCTCTCTGAGTACTCAACACTCCAAGTATACTCGTCTATAGCTAATTTACATTCAGCGCTGACTGAAGTAGCTTGTTGACGCGCTAATTAATAAAGAGGTTAGCATATTATAACGAGTGAGCAACTGAAAAGTTTTTGTTTTTTTTTTCATAGATATTCTTTTTATATTTTAAATTATGTCAGTGATGCGAATGTTGCCTATCGTATTTTTGCCTTAAAATGAGTGCTAGGCATGCTCAATGAAAGGGTCAAATAGAAAGGAAATGAAGCAATATTTTAACCATAGATTTTAACCATGATATTTCGTTTAGAAATATTTTTAGATTATTTTTATCTATTTATATTTATAACATTGTTATTAGTCAAATTGATTATAGACTAATTCTTCTTCCTAATTAGCAGCCTCAATTGTCTACTGAATCAATAAATGCGTCAAAAGGAAATTTGCCCGACTTTTAACGAATCCAGTGGTCAGGTTTGTTTTGCGCAAAGGCTGTAAACCCTTGCATACCTGCTGCTGGTAAGTAAACAGTTTGTGATTGTGAAAATAATCGTGATATAATTTGTAAGATTAGTTTTATCCAATATTATCACAATTCCATTATCTGTAAGATTTTTTTGTAAAACTGTAGTGACATGGGAACTAACAGTTCACCTGATGGTAAGTGGCTACTGCAGCCCATGGACACCTGCAGCCAATTTCAAACAAACAAGCCTACAGACGCGTCATTATCTCTAAATACTAAGATGGAATACCTCACAGCCTGTAATTGTACTGGCTCTCTATACCTTTCAGAACAAACTCCTTCCTTGCCGGAACCGGTGGACGCGCACGAATTGAATTGCACGAATGCGACTGGAGAGCCAATCAGCACGTGCGAACGATACGCAGGAACAAATCAGCGTGACTTATGCGCTATAAGCAAATCAGCGCGACTTATGTGCAATAACGGTCACTGCTAGACTTTCATGCCGCTACTTATAGTACCTTGTCCTTGAAAGTCTTAGTCTGTTATGAATAAATATTACGGTAAATTATTTGTCATAGATATTAATGCCTTATGTTTTCGTATGGCACTTTTTATCTCTTCCGGTCATAAGAACCTCCTTTTGAAACAGTGGTTGACTAAAAAGTTGACTGCCGTTGGTCTCGTGTTCGTAAGCGCGACTACATATCAAGGAGTCCCGGGTTCTAATCCCGAGTCGAGTCAAAATCAGTTATT